>OX422144.1:164443745-165783034 GCA_949129095.1 Volucella bombylans | reverse complement strand
AACACGGGGCACACCGCAAATTATCGGGGTTGTCCCCAAATTCCAGTATATCAAAAGAATAAATCTGGGCCCGGCAGCAGAAAGTGGAAGTGAAACGTCCACCCGTGCATTTGCAAACTCCAGCCGTTACTCCCCATGTTACCTACGCCCAAATGGCGGCAGGTAGGGGAAATACGGTACAGCAAATGAAGGTTGCTTCTCAGGCCCCAGCGCCCAGAGCACCTGAACCAGTACCTGACATGCTAGCTATCTTGCTCTCTATCCAGGGGCAGATGGCTCAGCTACAACGTCATTTGACTGAACAGACCGCGCGGGGTGGATCAAGTATACGCGCTGCTGCCGGGCCTAACGCACCTTTTGCCGTAATGGGTACGTACATTGCGGAGCAAACCCTGAAGGTCCTTGCTGTGAATGTTAATTCACTGATTAGGCTCGAACGAAGAGCCGCACTATTTAAGTTGCTTAAAGACCAAGCCCCTGATGTGCTTTTGGTTAGCGAAACTTAGCTTACCAAAAGACACAAAATGAGGCACAGAAGATATAAAATAGTACGAAGAAACCGACCCAACGCCATTCAGGGAGGTAGCGTTGCGATATCTCGTACGAAAAGGTATACGTTTTAAAAGAGTATACAGTCGTGTAGTACGTAGGTTCCAAGTGCTGGAAGCATGCTTCGTGTCTATCCCTCTCCGTAGTGGAAAGCGGTTGTACATGGTGTCTGTCTATGCACCTAAGGCTACTCAATCCACCTTATTTATCTCAGAGCTCGAGACGCTTTTTCGATTCCTGAGGCTGGAATTGGAAGACAACTATTTTATTATCGGCGGGGATTTCACGCCAAACATAGTGATTGGGGAAATAATACACCAAATACTAGAGGAACCTACTATTCAATTGGTGGGGTCAGCACAGTGTAATGTATCGACTCGGGCTTAAGGCGACGGATAGTCCGTCGTTTCCCAGACACGGGTCCTATTTGGATTTCTGCTGTTCGACTCACGAATACAACTGACGTGCACTAACCCAACAAACTACAAACTGTCTACGCACTTTCGTGTATGACAGTGACCATTGCGGTTTCAGCACCGAAATAACAATTCCCAACGAAATTGCGGAATTGGATGAGTTTGTCCAAAGGCATTCCTACAATTATAGTAGGGTGCGTTGGACACACTTCACCAGAACACTGACAAGAGCACTCTCCTCGAATTCGCTCTACCCACCGTACAACAGAAATCTGTCAAACGAGGAGATTGACATGTATCTAAGACTAATGGACGAGACAATCAAACGAACAATGGACAAAACGATACCTCGGTACCAACACACTGACGAAAAAGACTTATTCCGCAACGCAACTATTGACGCACTGCACCGACAGAAAAGTAGACTGCTGTCAAGACTAAAAACCTTGTACAGACGGTTTACTGACAGACATAACCCGGAGATCATGACACTGAAGTCGTCGATTAAAAACCTCCAAACTTTAATAAAAGAAAATTACAGAGCTTCTGTAAGTTTGTATTGGAACAATAAAATTCGGGCTGTAAACACCAGCAACCCGAATATGTTCCCGCAAATAAATAAAATATTTCGAAGAAATAATCAGAACGACCTTCCATGTCTTAAAATCGCCCCGAAACGACGAACAACGAACAAATACTGGTAGCAGCGGGCATAGATCCAAATGAGGCTGTTGATGATGACAACTTCTTTGCGATCGAGGATCCGCAGGAGCAGGTAGAGGCTATAGGAGCGACTTTCCAGGAAGTGTACAAGGCGAATGTTATCATTGGCCCGAACCACGATCTGGAGAATCGAGTCCTTGTGCACAATTTCTACCTTCGAAATGAAATTGTGAATTGGCGATTCGAGAGCTCGGGTTTCACCCAGTTCAGTGACGAGAATATGGCAAATAATGTCATCACCAACGATAGGGTACTACCCCCGTTCATTTCGAAGAAAGAGCTCCAAACGATCTTCGAATCGCTTAGAAGTAAGAAATCAGTGGGAACCGATGAAATACCGAACATTGTGCTTCGACATCTCCCTCTAGAAGCGGTGAACATTATACCACCCTGTTTAATAATGCAATGAATAATGCATATTATCCAGCGCATTGGAAAACTGCGGTGGTACATCCCATCCCTAAAAGGGATAAAGACACTTCCAATCCGGCGAATCTCCGCTCGATCAGTCTTCTTCCAAACATCAGTAAGGTTTTCGAGAAGGTGATCAATAGAGTCCTGACTAAGTGGGTTGAGGACAAACATATAGTTCCGGATAATCAATTCGGTTTAAAAGCGGGGCATGATATCATTCATGCTGCGTCGAAACTGGTTTCTGATATCCAATGGAACAAAGCCAAGAACCAGTGCACTGGTGCCTGCCTGATTGACTTGGAGAAAGCCTTCGATACCGTATGGTTAGAAGGACTCTTTTCAAGCTGGACAGGTTGGGCATTAGTAAACCACTTCTGTATATTCTTTTCGATATGCTCTCCAGTAGACAGTTCATCGTGAAGAATGGCGATGCGACTTCTGCTGGAACTTGTAACATGCAACAAGGTGCGGTAAATTCGCCGATCCTATTCAACATTTACACAAGTGATCTGATAGGTTCACTTCACCATGCCATAGCGTACGCAGACGACATAATCGCGTACAGATCAGGTCCAAAGATTGAGGTCATTAATATACTTTTGCAACGCGACTTCGACAAAATTAAGCGATATTGCGATGACTGGAAGTTGAAAATCAACTTTCAGAAGTCGGAAACCATTCTGTTTAGGACGCCTTTGTCTGGGGCCTCTAGGGATACCAGAAAGAATTGGCGAAAGTTCTCGATAGTGGGACAGCACGGGCAGCCCCTTGCTTGTCAAAATGTAGTCAGATACCTTGGGATCTGGCTAGATCAATTTCTGTATTTTAACAAACATATAGAGGTTGCTCTGGCCAGAGCCAAAGGTGCTTTTGCCCTTACAAAGAGACTGTTTTATAACAGCCAACTCGATGCGAGGGTGAAGGTAATCTGCTACATGGTCCTTATCAGGCCCATGCTTGTATTTGGATGTCCCGTGTGGTTCAACGTGAGAGCAAGCTCATTGGAAAAGATTCGGGTGTTTGAGAGGGCTTGTCTTAGGACTTGTCTTCGCTTATACAGAACACCAGAGTCTGAGTACATAAAATTCTATCCTAATGAGGTCTTATACAATAGGGCGAACCTAATAAGAGTGGACAATTTCGTCATTAAGTTGACTCGAAGGCACGTTGCAAGAGCAATGGCCTCATCAAACAACCTGATCTCCGGGGCTTACTACCCCAATTATATGTATCACGAGAGAGCTCGCTTTGACGGCTTTATTCCTCCAGAAGCGTTCCTCTATTTAGATAGCAAAGGTCTGATCCAGGACAGATTGGCGGTGCCGCTAATCTTCCACGTCGCTCGAACAGCTGCGGACAGGCGACTCAACTACGACAGAGACGTCGCACACGGCAGTGCGGAGCGTCTCCGGTTCAGTAGGACGGTAGGGAGTCGCGACAGGAGGGATGTTGCTCAGCAGCACCAGCAATTTTGGTGGCTAGTTGAAGGGGAGGATGCTTCGTCGTCGAATGCCTCCAGTAATAGATAGCTTCATCTGAGGCAAAGTGGGTCAGCCTAATTTTTTTTTAGCCATGGCCGGCTTACATAGTTTTAGGTAGGATTAAGTTAGTTTTTAGGGGAAAAAAAATATATAAAAAACAAAAGAAAATTAATAAAAATAAAAAATGAAAAAAAAACAAAATATATATATATATACATATATTTATATATTAAGTATATATGTATTATGTATATATATATATATATGTATGTGTGTGCGTACGTATTAGATGTAAGTAGGTTTAAGTAGAATAAGATTTATTTTTAGATAGTCTGTAGGCTTTTAGTTTTAAGTTTTATAAAAAATTAAAAAATATCCATTCACTAAGTTTTTTACTTATAATTTATTTTCTTAGTTCTAGTATTAAGTAATGTTAAAATAAAAATATAATGTAAGATTCGTCGAAAGACATAGTTTAAGTGTTAGGTTTAACTTAGAGTGCCCGCATGGGGCCAGTAAGTTAGAATAAGATTATTTGTAAGTTATTTAAGCTAATTTTTAAGCATTTTTTTGTCTAGCATTTAAGAGTAATTTAAGTATATAAATAAAAATGCATTTAAACTGAAACTGAACAGGGTACGCTTAACATCGACATCATGTCACTATAGACAGCTATAACTTTAAGACCAGGGTAGACATGGCCCCTCTATGAACTATGATAATAACACCTCATCCGAAATCAAACGAACAGCTACACTTACCAATCGCTATTTCTTTGGCCTAGTAAAGCAATTGAGTAACAAAGCTTTGTCAAGAAATACAAAAAAGACAACAATACCCGTAGATCTTAAACATGATAGTTCTGCTCCATGGTGTAAAAACATTGGCTTTAGCAAAGGCAGGTGAGGATAACCTTAGGTGTTTTGAACGCAAAATTTTTCGATGCCATGCGCATGTGAAGGAGTCCTTTACTAACCTAGAATAAACAACTGGAGGCATCTGGCCAACTAGAAAAACCTACTGGTTAAGAACTACATTCCCTCGGACTATAGCGCCATCTACTCGTAAGTTAATTAGAAATTCAGCTGCATACTTTGGACTAACCCGATGGTCTTTTTTATGCTATTTTCAAGAAGATTTACTTCTTCGAACTACACATTTAAGTTGAAAACTAGTCTGCATGTGCAAATCGGTAATAAGGGTTAAATTCCGCATCCTCATTCTATATTCTCACATTCCGGTTTACACTTATAAGCTCTATCAGGGGCCCGTCCACCCTTTCAATTAAACTGCCCGGAGACTGTCAATGTAATTAATGTGATCCCATTACAAAAAGAAAACAAAGCATCTTCATACCTTCAAGTACGTAATCAAAACGCATACGTTACGTACATATACCATATTAATGACATTAAATAGAAGTAGTTTTCGAACAATCAACAAAATTTGTGCACATACATATACGAATATAGCCATACACAAGAAACATCCTTACCTTAAAATTAGTTTCTAAGTAGCAGCAAATTTTCTTGGAAATCTTCTCAAGACACCTTTCAAGCCTTTTAGCAACTCCTTGGGATAACACTTCAAAGTATTAATTCCCGACCTCACAATGACATATTTATGCTCCCGATTATGTCATCATAATCTCATCGGTACATCTTTGGTGAAACTTTTGACATCTCTAGGTAGGTATCTAGCTCCTTTACGCAGGAACATACTCGTAACATATGTCATTAATACGGGATATAAAGGGCCAATTACTTAGTAGCTCCAGGCCACATCACTACTTCCAGACGCAGCTCTTCACATTTTATGCCACAATAAACTATTGTGATTAGAAGGAGCTTATAACACGCACACATACAGACTTCATAGAAATTTGTAGATACTCATCATGGAAATGCCACTCCACACAAACACTCTGGTTTCGGGGAATTATTTTGGGTCTGTTCATATATACTCGTACAATAGTTTTATCCATTTCATCCAAGCATCTGAAGTGAATGTATTCATATGTATTGTACTCGTATGTGAAACACTTATCGATCTCACCGTGCCCAAAACTATTACCGCCACTATGTTGGTGCACTAATTGTTGGCTGGTTTTTTGGGTTTCGAACAATTTAATGGGGTGCATCGGCTTAAGGCTTCGTATCGCGTTCTTTCAATCGGATTACATGGCCGGGTGTTGACATGCGATGTGATAATTGTTCTTGCTTGATGTTAACGAGGGGTAACCATTAACTCATTTAAAGTTATTGTGCTCATAAAATGTTCACTTCTCATCTCCTCTCAATTGAGGGGGAGAGAAATTATTAAAGATATGGCAACAAATTTTTTATTGTTTTAGAAACAATAAATGGAAATATGAGTGCTCGAAATTTTGTGTGCGAGCGTAGTCATCATTTACATGGGGAACTATTTAATTAGTCTGGAAATCAATCAAAAAATAACTCATCTTATTAGCGGACCTACCAGCCTTTTCCCTCCCTGTGTTGTGATGATTGATAGATTAACAAGAGTTGCTATTGAAAATTAACTAGGAAATTAGTCAACAAGGTTAGAGATGAAGCAACAGGCTACTCCGTTTAAAAGTATGAAGTTATGCGAGGTCTATAGCAAAGTGGAACGATGAATCCCGGTAAAAAAAATTCTTTTAAATGACCTCCTATCAAAATCGCTATTCTTTAGCAGGGAATTCATTATAGTGATGTTTAGGTGGATGCAAGTCCTGATGGAAATGAAATAGCTAATAAACTTTCAACAACAGATTTCGATCATTCATTTAAAGTCTTCCCAGAGTTCACGGACTCAGTAAATATGCAATAACCACAAGATCAGATAAAACTGCTATCAAAAGTCATAATTTCAGAAGACTGATGTATGCACTTCCAGTTGCAATACACCGGTTATTGGCTCCTAATTCTTTGAATGTCCCTGCCTTCAATCTTCTCGATCCTAGACACGCATCTTCTAATATCTCCCACTATCTTCCCATATCTCCCACTATAAATTAATGGTTGAGCCGAAAATTCGGCCATTTTTTACCTCTTGGAACTTCTTGGTCCATTGAGCATGTGCTTAACCCAGTATAGCCTAGGTATTTCAGGTTTTTAGATTGCATATGTTAAAATATTTGCCATCGGCTTCTACACATTTCGCCCATGCATGCCAGAAAAACTGCTGGTCTTTTGCGGCAAGCTATTCGTCGAGCCATTTTCCAACTTCCTCGAAATCGCTGAAGTGCTGCTCTGAAGAGACGATAGTCAGATAGCGCCAAGTCTGGGGAGTACGGCAAGTGCAGATAAATAAATAAAAAATAAATCTATTTTTCGTCACCCGTCACAATTGAAGCAGCATTTCACGATTTTAGATTTGCCGTTCATTCAAATAGTGTAGGACCCATTTACCGTAAATGTCTGCTGATAGACACATGTAATGCTTCTGCAAATTGCCTGCCGTCGAATTTGAGTTGAGTCATCATCCAATAACTCCTGAAATCGCTCGTCTTCGCATTGAAATCACCACTTTTAAATTGTCGAAACCATGTCTCACATGTTTTCATGCGTTTCTACCACCAACCATGATTTTTAACAGCCTTTTTCTTTTGATTAAATAAGAAAAGCAATGCGTGAAGTAAAAGTTCTTTTTTAGGTACAAAACTCCACATGATCACTGAACGATAAAACAAAGGCGCTAGTTTTTGGCGGACTCAACTTGTGTGTTAGTTTAGTTTTGGTTTTATATGCATTTTATTTTCTTAATCACTAACTCTTACATACTAACAAAAAATGCTTAAATGCTAGCTTAAAATTACTTAACAATCTTATACTAACTTACTGGCCCCACACAGGCACTCTAAGCTTCTCTAAATTCTTATAACTATGTCTTTCGACCGCATTTACATTTTCTTTACGGATATTTATTTTCTATACTTAAAGCTAAGAAAAAAAAATTGTTTACAAAAACTTAGCATATGGACATTTATTTTTTATAAAAACTTAGTATCTAACTTAAAATAAACCTTAGCCTACCTAAACTAAATATACAATACACACATAAACACACATAGACGTTATACACAATCATATACATATATCAGTATACACCTTTGTATACACTGATACATGTATATGTTTCTTAAATGCTAACCTAAACCTATGTAAGCTGGCCATCGCTATTTACTGAGCAAATAGATTGGTCAGCTCTGCCTCATTAGTGAGGCTGTTCCGTAATTGACGGAAACGACGACGAAACATCTTCTCCATCATTCAACCACCAGAAATGCTGGTGCTGCCGAACGACATCCCTCTTATCGCGATTCCCCACCGCCCTACTGAACCTGAGGCGATCCACACTGCCGTGTGCGACGTCTCTGTCGTAGTTGAGTCGCCTGTCCCCAGCTATCCGAGCGACATGGAAGATTAACGGCACCTCTGATCTATCCTGGATCAACCCTATCTGATCTAGGTAGAGGAATGCTTCCGGTGGAACGAAGCCGTCAGATCGCACACTCTCGTGGTAAAGGTAATTGGGGTAGTAAGCCCCAGATATCAGGTTATTCGTCGAGGTCATTGCTCTTGCAATGTGCCTTCGAGTCAGCTTAATTACGAAGTTGTCCACGCGTATTAGGTTCGCCCTGTTGTAAAGGACCTCATTAGAATAAAATTTCTTGTACTCCGACTCTGGTGTTCTGTACAAGCGAAGACAAGCCCTAAGACAAGCTCTCTCAAACACCCGAATCTTTTCCATTAAGCTTGCTCGTACATTGAACCACACGGGACAACCAAATACCAGCATGGGCCTAATAAGGGCCATGTAGCAGATTACCTTTACCCTCGCATCGAGTTGGCTGCTATAAAACAGTCTCTTTGTAAGGGCAAAAGCACCTTTAGCTCTGGCCAGAGCAGCATCTACATTTTTGTCAAAATACAGAAACTGATCTAGCCAGATCCCAAGGTATCTGACTACATTTCGACAGGCAAGAGGCTGTCCGTGCTGTCCAATGATTGAGAACTTTCGCCAATTTTTTCTGGTATCCCTAGAGGCTCCAGACAACGGCGTCCTAAAGAGAATGGTTTCCGACTTCTGAAAGTTGATTTTCAACTTCCAGTCATCGCAAAATCGTCTTATCTTATCGAAGTCACGCTGCAAGAGAGTATTAATGACCTCGATTTTGGGACCTGTTCTGTACGCTACCAAATCGTCTGCGTACGCAATAGTATGGGGAAGTGAACCTATCAAGTCGCTTGTATAAATGTTGAACAGGATCGGCGAATTGACCGCGCCTTGCTGAAGACCATTTTTAATTTGAAATATTCCAACAGAAGTCACATCACCATTTTTTACGATGAACTGTCTGTTGGTTAGCATATTACAAAGAATGTACAAGAGAGGTTTACTGATGCCCAGCCTAGACAGCTTATATAAAAGACCCTCTAACCATACGGTGTCGAAGGCCTTCTCCAAGTCAACAAGGCAGGCACCAGTGCATTGTTTCTTGCGTTTGTTCCATTGGATATCAGAAACCAGTTTAGACGCCGCATGTGAGATATCATGTCCCGCCTTAAAACCGAATTGATTATCCGGAACTATATGTTTGTCCTCAACCCACCTAGACAGAGCTCTATTGATTAATTTTTCAAAAACCTTACTGATATTCGGAAGGAGACTTATCGACCGGAGATTCGCCGGATTGGATATATCCTTTCCCTTTTTGGGGATAGGTTGAACCACCGCCGTTTTCCAATGCGCTGGATAATGTGCATTATTCATTGCATTATTAAACAGGGTGGTGTAGATGTCCACCGCTTCTAGAGGAAGATGTCGAAGCACGATGTTCGGAATACCATCGGTCCCCACTGATTTCTTAGCCCTGATTGTGTCGAAGATCTCATGGAGTTCCTCCTTCGAAATGAATGGGGGTAGGTCACCCTCTCTGGCAATGACATTATTGGCCATATTTTCGTCGTTGAACCGGGTGAAACCAGAGCCTTCGGATCGCCAGTTCCCCATTTCATTTCGAATGCAGAAGTCGTGCACCAAGACGCGATTGTCCAGGTCGTAATTAGGGCCAATGTTATCAATGGCCTTGTATACTTCCCGGAAAGTCGCCCCTATGGTCTCAACCTTCTCCTGTGGATCCTCGATCACAAAGAAGTCGTCATCATCAGCGGCCTCATTTGGATCAATACCTGCTATTGTCAGTAACCGTTCGTTTTCTGTTGTCCGGGCTATTTTAAGACACTGAAGGTCGTTTTGATTTTTTCTCCGAAATAGTTTATTTATTTGCGGAAACATATTCGGGTTGCTGGTGTTTACAGCCCGAACCTTGTTGTTCCAAGACAAACTTACAGAAATTCTGTAATTTTCTTTTATTAGCGTTTGGATATTTTTAATCGACGACTTCAGTGTCCTAATCTCCGGGTCTTGTCGGTCAGTTAACTGTCTGTACAAGTTTTTAAGTCTTGTCAGAAGTCTACTTTTCTGTCGGTGCAGTGCGTCAATAGTACGATTGCGGAACAGGTCTTCGTTAGTCGTACGTCGATATCGCGGTATTGTAGTGTCCATAGTTTGTTTAATTGTCTCATCCATTTGTTTTAGGTAATTGTCGATCTCCTCGTTTGACAAATTCCTATTGGACGGTGTGTGACGAATATTGTCCTTTAAAGCGTCAATTGTCTCTGGCTTGTCGGCGTAACACTTATCTTTTACGGCACCCCACAAATAATAGTCCAACGGTGCCAAATCGCAGCTCCGAGGCGGCCAAACGACATCAGCTCTGCGGCTGATAATGCGATCTTCAAAAACAGGGCGCAAAACATCGAGTGTAGCTTCGGCTGTGTGGCACGTAGCGCCGTCCTGTTGAAACCAAATGTTGCCAATATCCTCCTCTTCAATTTTTGTGAACAAAAATTCGTTCAACATGGCCCGATAACGATCGCCATTGACTGTAACGGCCACTCCTTGCTCATTTTCGAAGAAAAATGGCCCAATTACGCCTCTGGAGCAAAATCCGCACCAAACAGTGACTCGTTTTGGGTGTATCGGCTTTTCAATGTATGCGTGCGGGTTTTCTGTGCCCCAAATGCGACAATTTTGCTTGTTTACATACCCGCCAAGATCAAAATGAGCTTCATCTGAAAAGATGATTTTTTGGCAAAATCGGCATCTTCTCTAAGTCGATCGCAGGCCCACTTAGCGAAGCGTAGTTCAAGCATATACACAACCATATTCGTTCAGCGGAAGGATAAAACTAATTATCTGTCAAATCAGACATGAGCAAAGTGTTACCATTCACGAAATATGAACTAGGTGAAAAAAAAAACCTTAGATGGCGGACCCTTTATTTGTAACAGAATTTATGACAGGACTAGGTACCATGCTAACTGAAGAGATTTTTTGGGTTTATTTATGCCCAGATCCACTCCGAAAAAACCGTGCCCAGGTTAAAAAAAATCAAAATTTCTTTTAGCAGTTGCAAAGCTAAGAAATGAACTATTTTGAGAGTCTTGCAATTTTTGGTACATTTCTATATAAACGTATTAGTATGTCATACTTGAATACCTGTACATATCTTCATACACATGGATATACCAATGTGTAGGTATAAGTACAGAAAATAATGTTTCTAATGCACCACATCAGTAGCATCTTTAATTTAATTCATTCTCTACCGACTGCCGCAAATCTATGATACATATTGGCAACACCACAAAAGTGTTCATTTCGAGTTACACTAATCCAGTTTGTCCTAGTTATTATCATTATAATTCATGGACACAAAAAACCCCTCCTTTGAGGTTCGGTCCATTTCATTTCATTACAACAAACAAATTTTCAATTTTAAAATACGCTTACAGCAATCCTCTTACTCGTATTTTCTGTAGGACTTTGCAATTAAAATCCCAAAGGATTTGCATTTCAAATCCTACACAAAACTGCTCTGCTACGAGTAAGTGTATCGATTTCAGTTCGAAATTTTGTTTTCAAATCCAAAAGATAAATCCATTATGCTCTCCTTAAACGGATTGAGGGAAATACATTTGAAAAATAAACACCAACAAGGGCATCATCATGTTAAATACAGATGACGGGAGAAACGTGCAATCACCGACACAGAGAAAGCGCACATTTCAGCTCAACGAGATTGCTTAATTAAAAAGAATTGAAATCCTTTAACGCAAAAGGGATCAACTACTTATTTACGAGTAGATTAGGCCAAGGAGGTATGCAGCTATTGTGTGATAGGAATACATCTAAACTGGTATACACTTTGATGTGCAAAAAGGACACTCAGCGTTCAAAATATTTTCAAAACTTTCCAGTAATCCCTTGGCCTAGTTTTGGCAGTGGTAAAGCAGATTTACTTGGAAACAATATGAAAAGATACCATGTATACATATTACATACATATGTACTTTGTAAGTGTTTTAATTTTACATGTGAGATATGTCACAACTTTGGTTCCAATAAGTGCCCAAAATGAAACCAATCACAATCTGAATTCTGAATCGATGAAGTAACGAATTGGATTCTTTCAAATGCACAAAGTCATGCATACAGCCGGGATCTTTGAAGTGAAACCGGAGAAGTCACACTGTTTTCCGGGTATTTTCACTGCACCATCATCATCGTTACCATCAACATCCAGAAGGTGTTTACGTAGATGTCAACAAGCAACGCATACGGGTATGAACTCGTACATATGAGTAAGGCTACTCACATTTAAATGCTTCATTGCTCACACTCCACCAGAGTAGAACCAAGCTGTAGAAGCATGGCAAAACATGTCGTCCTTAAGGATTCTCGGATTACACAAGCCAATAAAACATTCCGAACATTGCGCTGAGCCAGCCATTAGTCAACATATGGGTACATAGCGTAGCGACACTAGTGCTATAGCAAGGTGCAATCCGCTCATCTTTGGCAAACGTAATTTATTGAAAAAACAAAAAAAAAAATGAAGACATCAGGATGTCTTGACAACTGGACTTCTATGCATTTAACAATTGATGCATTGTTGTGTAAGCAGATTTACACAGGCATTTGGCCACTTTTGTTATTGCCGCAACAATGACATCAAACTAAAACCGATACCGATAAAAAGTCACACCGACAACCATTAACAAGCAGCCGACAAACAAACGGGCAAACTGTGCAACCACACCAAGTCAACAGTGAGATATCAAAATATCCTGGCATTGAGAGCCCAAAAACCGATCAATTAAATCAAAGAAATGCTCATAATGAGCATCGAAGAAAGGACACGTTTAATGTTTCCGAACGTTTTGATGTCCAATCATTGTTAATACCTGCTGTATTCGTATTCAGCCAAACGCATTTCAAAAGGAGAAGAGACGTTTTTTTTTTTGTTTTTTTTCTGTGGACTTGGGAAAAGGACATTCATGGCACACACAATTAAAACCCCTACTGTGTAACACACACAACTCTCTTTTAGTTAAAAAATACAGAAAAAAAAAAATAAACAACAGAGAAGAGCAAATGCGCTGCGGACTTCAAACGAGAGCAAGACATCTCAATTTCAACTCTTGGCGGCGACCCTTATGTTGTTTTTGTTGATAATAATAATCCTACTAGCGCTCAAGCAATTACATGTCCAAATGGTGACAATAATTTGTTTTATTTTCTCCTTAAGGTTCCGCTTTGCCAACGTAAAACATGTGGAAAAAGTGTGTGCTCCTTGGAATGTTGTAAGGATATAAATATAGGTATTATATCTGGGACACTCATAGCAAACACCATGTAGTCGGGTATTCAGGCGGAAAATCTTCAAAGGCTTTGTAGGTTAGATTGGAACTAACTGTGGCCAGGAAGTGTTGCTTACAACAGACACGACGCCTTTATGCTGAGATCATGCGAATATTTCTCAATGATTAAAGTTCGAATGTAGACTTTAAGTATGTCACAATTTGAGATGAAATATGACTTCTGGAAAAAGAAGTCCCTCAAACCGCCTTCACTACATCCATGTTTTTGCGCCATAGAACAGAACCGGGATTATCTGTCTAATTAGTGCTTCGTCCATTTTTTCCTTCTTGACTGTTTATACTCGTATTTACATGGATTTGCCCTCTTTCATAATTGAACTCATATATTACAAGTGCACCACTGACAACTAACTGCGTTTCGCCGATAATTTCAATGTCATCAGCGCATGCGCGCAGTTGTACAGACATATGAAAATTGTGCATCCGGTTCAGACATTTGTCTGAAGTTTGATGTTAAAAAATCACATGACAGCGTATTACTTACTAACTTGCTTATATATGGCGCTAAAGTCCGCTAAAGTCGCTACCATGCCTTTCCAGCCAGGCCGGTCTTTTGCCAGCTCGTTGAAGTTGACCTAAGGTCTACTTTAACTTGTGTCTGCCACCTAAGATGAGGTCGTCCGCTACTGCGTTGTCGCTCTGAGTAGACCCCTGCCCAATTATCAAGGCTTCGCCCATCAATGACAACGTCATCGCGACATCACGCGAATACCAGACGTTGATAGTCATACCGCCAACACCCTGGACTTGTTTTTAACTTCTCACCCTGATAAGTACACCATTGATGTGCTCTCCCCTCTAGGCTCGTTGGACCATTGTGTCATATCAGCTAATTTCTCGTACACCGACCACACAGTTAGAGAAAAAAATTCCTAAAAGAAACGTATGGCAATACGAGAAAGCCAACTGGAGCGGTTTTCGCAGCTTCTTTAGGAATTTTAACTGGTCGTTATGCTTCCTCGATAACGACGTGGATGCCGCCGCTGATATGATTACAGACACCATTCTCTTTGGAATGAGATCCTGTAGTTTTTTTTTTTTTTTTTTTAGTTTTTATGCGTTTTTATTTTTTTTTTTAACTTAAGTTAATCTTATATGCTAAACAAAAAACGCTTAAAAATTAGCTTAAATAACTTACAAATAATCTTATTCTAACTTACTGGCCCCATGCGGGCACTCTAAGTTAAACCTAACACTTAAACTATGTCTTTCGACGAATCTTACATTATATTTTTATTTTAACATTACTTAATACTAGAACTAAGAAAATAAATTATAAGTAAAAAACTTAGTGAATGAATATTTTTTAATTTTTTATAAAACTTAAAACTAAAAGCCTACAGACTACCTAAAAATAAATCTTATTCTACTTAAACCTACTTACATCTAATACGTACGCACACACATACATATATATATATATACATAATACATATATACTTAATATATAAATATATGTATATATATATATATATTGTTTTTTTTTTCATTTTTTATTTTTATTAATTTTTTTTTTTGTTTTTTATATTTTTTTTTTCCTAAAACTAACTTAATCCTACCTAAAACTATGTAAGCCGGCCATGGCTAAAAAAAAAAAAAAAATTAGGCTGACCCACCTTGCCTCAGATGAAGCTATCTATTACTGGAGGCATTCGACGACGAAGCATCCTCCCCTTCAACTAGCCACCAAAATTGCTGGTGCTGCTGAGCAACATCCCTCCTGTCGCGACTCCCTACCGCCCTACTGAACCGGAGACGCTCCGCACTGCCATGTGCGACGTCTCTGTCGTAGTTGAGTCGCCTGTCCGCAGCTGTTCGAGCGACGTGGAAGATTAGCGGGACCGCCAATCTGTCCTGGATCAGACCTTTACTATCTAGATAGAGGAACGCTTCTGGAGGAATAAAACCGTCAAAGCGAACTCTCTCGTGATACATATAATTGGGGTAGAAGGACCCGGAGATCAGGTTGTTCGATGAGGTCATTGCTCTTGCAATGTGCCTTCGAGTCAACTTAATGACGAAATTGTCCACTCTTATTAGGTTCGCCCTATTGTACAAGACCTCATTGGGATAGAATTTGATGTACTGAGACTCTGGTGTTCTGTATAAGCGAAGACAAGTCCTAAGACAAGCCCTCTCAAACACCCGAATCTTTTCCAATAAACTTGCTCTCACGTTGAACCACACGGGACATCCAAATACAAGCATGGGCCTGATAAGGGCCATGTAGCAGATCACCTTCACCCTCGCATCGAGTTGGCTGTTATAAAACAGTCTCTTTGTAAGGGCAAAAGCACCTCTGGCTCTGGCCAGAGCAACATCTATATGTTTGTTAAAATACAGATATTGATCTAGCCAGATCCCAAGGTATCTGACTACATTTCGACAAGCAAGTGGCTGTCCGTGTTGTCCGACGATAGAAAACTTTCGCCAATTCTTTCTGGTATCCCTAGAGGCCCCAGACAAAGGCGTCCTAAACAGAATGGTTTCCGACTTCTGAAAGTTGATTTTCAACTTCCAGTCATCGCAATATCGCTTAATTTTGTCAAAATCATGCTGCAAAAGTATATTAATGACCTCAATCTTTGGACCTGATCTGTACGCGATTATGTCGTCTGCGTACGCTATGGAATGGTGAAGTGAACATATCAGATCACTTGTGTAAATGTTGAATAGGATCGGCGAATTTACCGCACCTTGTTGCAGACCGTTTTTAATGTTAAAAGTTCCAGCAGAAGTCACATCGCCATTTTTCACGATGAACTGTCTACTGGAGAGCATATCAAAAAGAATATACAGCAGTGGCTTACTAATGCCCAACCTGTCCAGTTTGAAAAAGAGTCCTTCTAACCATACGGTATCGAAGGCCTTCTCCAAGTCAATCAGGCAGGCACCAGTGCACTGTTTCTTGCCTTTGTTCCATTGGATATCAGAAACCAGTTTCGACGCAGCATGAATGATATCATGCCCCGCCTTAAAACCGAATTGATTATCCGGAACTATATGTTTGTCCTCAACCCACTTAGTCAGGACTCTATTGATCACCTTCTCGAAAACCTTACTGATATTTGGAAGAAGACTGATCGAGCGGAGATTCGCCGGATTGGAAGTACGAGTATCTTTATCTCTTTTGGGGATCGGATGTACCACCGCAGTTTTCCAATGCGCTGGATAATGTGCGTTATTCATTGCATTATTAAACAGGATGGTATAAATTCCAGCTGTCAGCTCTTTGGATAAGGATAATCTGCTTGCTGCACACTTTGCGGCCAGCTCAACACTCCCAGATTGTGCTTTGTCTCCGCCTACACTTGAGTGCTTCGAATCTTCAATGGGACGAATCTACTTTCGCACTCGTGTAGTAGCAAGAGTACTTGAAAATCTCAACATACATAAATCCGCTGGCCAAGATGGTATATCTCCGCTTCTTCTGAAGAGTGAAGAGGTGTTCTTCCTCGCTGGCAAAACCACTGCGTAAGCTTTTTCATCAATCCTACTCCTTAGGACTCTTCCCGAGCAGATGGAAAACAGCATTTGTCCAGCTCGTCCCTAAAAAAGGCGAATCATCTTCTCTCTCCTCCTACAGACTTACGTCCCTTCTTTCCAAGGTCATGGAAACACTGATAAATCATTAAGTCATGAAATATCTCGAAACACGAAAACTTTTCAATGACTGGCAATATGGTTTTCGTAGCAACAGGTCCACTGGTGATTTGATGGCATGTCTCACCGAAAAGTGGAACCAAAGCGTACATCAATCTGGCGAAAGCAAGATAGTTGCACTTGATATTTCTAAGGCATTTGACAGAGTTTGGCATCAAGCTCTTTTGTCGAAAATGCGTGCATTTGGGATCGGCGACTCTCTTCTTCAATGGATTAGAAATTACATTTCGGAACGTTCAATTCAAGTTGTCTTGGACGGTTTCAAGTCTGATATTCACAAAATAAATGCTGGTGTGCCCCAGGGCTCTGTTCTGTCACCGACACTCTTTTTAATTTTCATTAACGATCTCTTGTCTGCTACTTCTAATCCAATATATTCCTTTGCTGATGACAGTACTCTCTGCTTTTCATATTCGTTCCTGGACTCACGGCCCTGCTGTAGTACGAGAACGGCAGCGTATGCTAAGCTCATTAAATTCCGATATCAACAGCATAACCAATTGGGGAACTATCAATAGAGTGGAATTTAATGCTTCCAAAACACAATGCTGTCTGCTGTCTTTAAACCGAAATTTTAACACCCAGCCATTATCCATGAATGGCACTTGCATCGTCAAAACCGAAAAACTTTCCATTCTCGGTATGTGTGTCAATGACAACTTACGTTGGAATGACCACATATTCGATGTCGTCAAAAATGCTGCGAAATGTCTAGGTTTCCTCAAGCGATGTAAGAAATAGTTTACTCCCTCTGAGCCGGCCTCAATATATCAGGCATTCATCCGCCCAAAACTGGAGTACAATGCCCACATCTGGTCAGGTGCGTACTCTAAATATCGTGATTCGTTCCTAAGCCGTACAACTCGCTGATGGAATGCCCTGCCGATCTCTGTATTTGCTGGTCGTTATAACTTGCAAACATTTAAAAACAATGTACATCGGTACCTCTCTTTTCTTCCTCCCTAAATTTCCTTTGCCCGCGCTATGTACAATCACCTTAAGGGTACTCAAACCCCTTGAGCGCGCGCTCATTATAAAAAAAAAAAAAAAAAAAAAACTATCAGAGCTGAACAGGCCGCGTGCAACCTATTCGCCTAAAATCATTGTTTCTAATTGTTTCTATGAACTTTTTGACTTAGTCTAATTCCACTGTGAGCGGGAATATCACTTTAGTTGGCACACGGTTTCCTGATATATTTACAAAGAAACATAGTGGGGGCTTGACGATGAAACAGTCAACCAAAATGATATGTTGCGATCATTGCGATCAATATTCCGAGCGGCCAATATAGACGCAGACTACCTAGTTGCAGCCGAAGTACATCTACTATAGGGATATCTCTGAGACCCCAGAACAACGTTGCAATGAGTTGGATAAAAATGCTGTAAGAACATTCGACGGTGAACGAGTTCAGTGGCAACAAGGTGCCAGAATCTTTACCAATCACCTATCCCTCAATATCTCTTCAATGTCTTTACAACCTTCATTAGCTATGCCCAAAAGCCCTTAAAAATGCCGCAACTATGGTACTAGGTTTTACCCGGCCACGTAAAAGCAATGGTTTGATAAAGATTGTAAGCAAGCACATCAAGCAAAACAACTCACTTAAGAAGCGCGGCTGAATTTAAGAATGAGAGCGACTCGAGGGTTCTACGCATGATTGAATGGAATCTTAGAATCGATGAATGAGGGAAGAACATCTGTTTTTCTGGAGAAAAAAGAATCAGAATTAAGAGTGATAGCTTCTGAAGATTTAATAAAATGTAAACAGAACGTGTTGAACTAGCAAAACCCGAAAAAGGATCTGCAGAGATGCGCATGGAATGCCCAAAGATTTCCGCACTTTGGGAAAGCAATACCATATGTAAACTTAACCAAAACAAAGTTGATTAAGTGGACGGCAGGTAACCGAGCTGCTCATAACTCATTTCCACGCTCAAGGGGGTGGAATTTTAGCATTATTTGTACGATCTATTAAAAACGAAGGCCTCAAACGTGCAAAAACTTTAGAGGCATCAGATTGTTTTACACCGCGGAAAGGTTTTAGACAGGGTAGATCAACAATTGAAGAAATATCCGCACTACCGCAGATCCTGCAGAAAACTGAAGAAGTCCATATTGATTCTAATCACCTCTATAGAGACAAGGTACACAGAGCCATATCGATGTAGCATCGCTACTGCTTAAAAGCCCAAGGCAATATCACCGAGACCTATGATGTGATAAATAAATGATGATAAATAAATAAATGATGATGTGATAAATAATTCTTTGCGTCAATGGAGAATGGAGGAGACATTTCAGCAGCGAAATGTAAATATATGCTGTACATCGATGCCAAGATAAGCTCGTATAGCCTAACTTAGATGGCTAGGTAAAATTGAGCGCCTGGTCATTAGTACCCAACTCGGAAAGTTTCCAATTCAGAGGGACATAGTGTCTGATTTTTTAACGTAAACCACCTGTCATGGAGACTTATGTTTACAGGATGCCCATACATCCATGGGGGCAAAGATACGCCTTGCCATCGCTCTACCGCCTTCCTTAGATACCAAATCGGAACTGTGTTGCCGGCACAAGTTCCACCCTAGGTATGAGTCTAAAACCTCTTACTGCTCACTCTTACCAAAACCTCTCGCAGTACCCAGTACTTATTGCAACTCTACATTGGATCAACCAAAGGAAGACCCTTCCCGCGACTTTGGGTTTAAACCACAGCCTACCTCTTCAAGTCAGGCCCGGACCGTCATCCGGGGGGCTCCTGACTCCCATGGTACCGTGATTTAAGTCCTGGTTGGGACTACCGGTGGTCCAGCAAGACCTATGACCGGCAACTTGTGACTGATCAAATCGTAGCAACCTTCGGTAGCGTCATCTAAAATTGTTTACGACAAGACCAGTAATTTGCTCTGCCCCCGTTTATTATTAGACATCGTAATTTTTTTTTTTTTTTTTTATATATAATGGGCGCGCGCTCAAGGGGTTTGTACACCCTTAAGGTGATTGTTCACAGCGCGGGCAAAGGAAAGAGAGGTACCGATGTACATTGCTTTTAAATGTTTGCAAGTTATAACGACCAGGAAATACAGAGATTGGCAGGGTATTCCATAAGCGAGTTGTACGGCTTAGGAACGAATCACGATATTTTAGAGTACGTCCGAAACTGGGCTTGAGGGTATACTGATGAGCATTCATAGCGAGACGGGTGTTACGGTTGAAAGTTTGAATGGGCGGAATGCTACTGGCGATTTCAGTGGAGCACTGGTGGTGGAAATAGCGATAAAACAAAGTGAGACACGAGACATTACGTCGGTATTAGTATCACCAATAAGTTTTATCGCACGGTTTTGAATCCTATCTAGCAGGTGCAGAGATGTTTTAGGAGCACATGATCAGATTTGGGAGTTGTACTCCAATTTTGGGCGGATGAATGCCTTATATATTGAGGCCAGATCAGAGGGAGTAAACTATTTCTTACATCGCTTGAGGAAACCTAGACATTTCGCAGCATTTTTGACGACATCGAATATGTGGTCATTCCAACGTAAGTTGTCATTGACACACATACCGAGAATGGAAAGTTTTTCGGTTTTGACGATGCAAGTGCCATTCATGGATAATGGCTGGGTGTTAAAATTTCGGTTTAAAGACAGCAGACAGCATTGTGTTTTGGAAGCATTAAATTCCACTCTGTTGATAGTTCCCAATTGGTTATGCTGTTGATATCGGAATTTAATGAGCTTAGCATACGCTGCCGTTCTCGTTCTACATCCGAAGAGCAGGGCCGTGAGTCCGGAAACGAATATGAAAAGCAGATAGTACTGTCATCAGCAAAGGACTATATTGGATTAGAACTAGCAGACAAGAGATCACTAATGAAAATTGAAAAGAGTGTCGGCGACAGAACAGAGCCCTGGGGTACACCAGCATTTATTTTGTGAATATCAGACTTGAAACCGTCCAAGACAACATGAATTGAACGTTCCGAAAGCTAATTTCTAATCCATTGAAGAAGAGAGTCGTCGATCCCTAATACACGCATTTTCGACAAAAGAGCCTGATGCCAAACTCTGTCAAATGCCTTGGAAATATCAAGTGCAACTATCTTGCTTTCGCTAGATTGATGTATGCTTTGGTTCCACTTCTCGGTGAGACATGCCATCAAATCACCAGTGTGCCTGTTGCTACGAAAACCGTACTGCCGGTCATTGAGAAGTTTTTGTGTTTCGAGATATTTCATAAGCTGACGATTTATCAGTCTTTCCATGACCTTGGAAAGAAGGGACGTAAGTCTGTAAGAGGAGAGAGAAGATGATTCGCGTTTTCTAGGGACGGGCTGGACAAATGCTGTTTTCCATCTGGTCGGGAAGTGTCCTAAAGAGTAGGATTGGTGAAAAAGCTTACGCAGTGGTTTTGCCAGCGAGGAAGAACACCTCTTCAGAAGAAGCGGAGATATACCATGTGGACCAGCGGATTTATGTATGTTGAGATCTTTAAGTACTCTTGCTACTACACGAGTACGAAAGTAGATTCGTCCCATTGAAGATTCGACGCACTCAAGTGTAGGCGGAGACAAAGCACAATCTGGGAGTGTTGAGCTGGCCGCAAAGTGCGCAACAAGCAGATTGGCCTTATCCAAAGAGCTGACAGCTGGAATGTCAGTGTAAATGAGCGTTGGGATGGAGGATGAGGCGGAATTTTTAATGTTTCTGACGAACGACCAACAATTTTTACTGCTGTTAAGACCGCTCCAGTTGGCTTTCTCGTATTGCCAAACGGTTCTTTTAGGAATTTTTTCTCTAACTGTGTGGTCGGTGTACGAGAAATTAGCTGATATGACACAATGGTCCGACGAGCCTAGAGGGGAGAGCACATCAATGGTGTACTTATCAGGGTGAGAGTTTAAAAACAAGTTCAGAGTGGTGGCGGTATGACTATCAACGTCTGGTATTCGCGTGGGCTCATTTATAAGCTGCGTTAAGTTGTTTTCCGCAGCGAAGATCTCAACACACCGTCCTTCGGGTGTTGTCTGTCCAGAATGTCGAAGCCACCCAGAATTGTGTATATTGAAGTCGCCCATAATAACGATTTCAGTATGAGGATACAGGGATACAATTCTTTGAATGGAGTCAGACAGCGCATCAAACTCGTTAAAAGTTGAATTGCTGTCCAGTTAGGGGCTTCTATAAATAAAGCAGTAGTGGATAATTTGCTTACGGAGATGGAATTTTAACCACATGAAGTTGAATTCCGGATTGGAACATGGATCACATAGTGGTGGAGTTTGGTAAGCTACATCACTACGCACATAAATGGCGAGACCGCGGTGAGAGAAGAATAATGGCACTAGTTCGTAGCCAGGTAGCTTCAGATCAGAATGATCTGAGAGGTGTGGGCGGGGATCTACCTGTGTTTCACTAAGTGCCAAAACAGCTGGTCTGTACTTACAGACGTGAACTTTTTAGCCCGCGTATATTGGCTACGTCTACCTTGAATTCCCTAGTCATAATCACAGACAAACACAGAAAACACAAACACCGACGATACTAAGCAAGGCTGCGAAGTGGAAATTCTGACGTTGGTTTACCGAATCAAATTGTTGTAGGTGTTATGCCCTTACAACAATATGAAACAGTACACCAACAAAATTTTCACTCACAACCCCGCTATCCATCCGTTGTTACATACACTCAGCCACTGCCCGTACCGTATGGTAAATACAGTAACGGCAGTGACTGAGTGCAAGCAACAGTACTTCGACTAGGAGCGCGGGTGAGGTGGGATACCCGCACTGTGTGATATTCACTGACACTGCACTGCACTTTTTTTTTTTTTTTTTTTTTTTGTTGCACAGCACACAACAATATTGTGAGTGCACTGGTGGAGCTGTGCACTCGACGGTGGTCGACTCGTTACCTGTTGTAGACTTGTTGCTAGAATGCGATAATGCAGTATCGTCAGCTGTGATTCTGCCCTTAAATGGTCGGATAAATATGGAATTAATATATATTAGAAATAAAGTCGGACCCAAGACTGAACCTTGCGGAACTCCGATATTTCAAAAATTTTCAGAACTCAACGCATTTTTGACTCTTACAATTTGCTTACGATTTGAGAGATAGGAAGAAAACCAGTCGTGAATAAAACCTCTGAAACCTGTATTTAAGAGTTTATTTAAAAGCAAGGTATGATTCACCATATCAAATGCCTTAGTTATATCGATGAATAGGCAAGAAGAAATTTGGGAGGCATTCAGACTAGTATAAATCTCCCCAATCAGTTTTAATAATGCAGTTTCAGTAGATTTGCCGCTTCTGAAACCGAATAGATGCTCGCTAAAAAAGTGAGCCCTATCTAAGAAAGAAAGTATTCTAGACTTAATACCTCTTTCAAAAACCTTGGAAAAGACAGATAAAAGTGAGATAGGACGATAATTGTTCAAGATGGTGGTATCACCTTTCTTGTGAAGTGGTATCACTATCGCTATTTTTAAGGAGTCGGAAAAAATACCTTTATGTACACAACTATTAAAAATGAAACATAGAACATCGGAAATTTGAAAAGATATATTTTTTAGTACCATGCTTGAGATGTTATCAAACGAAGTTGATTTTGATCTTTTGATTGAAGCTATTATTTTTTGTATTTCAAGTGGAGTAAACTCTTCGAAGAAAATACTCTCAACTGGTTTCTACTATACTATGGTCACAATAAGAAGTTGAACTAGCACTAGATATACTAGGACAAGAACCCACTTTGGAAAAGAAATTGTTAAACACGTTAGCAACTTCTAAAGGCTCAAAAATAGTAGAGTTGTTATTGTTTATAATAATGTCTATGCTAGATAAATTTTTGTTTAGGATCTCAAAAACTACCTGCCATTTTTTTAGGGTTACCAATACTTTCAGCTAATTTGTTGCTATAGTAATTATTTCTACAGATTGGTATTTCTGTTTTTACCTCTCGACAAATTTTAGTCTAGTATTATTTGGGTTTTTTTTAAGGAGTAAACAGAGTTGTTTTTTCTTTTGGATTTTTTTCAAGAGTGAGGTAGACATTCATTGTTTCAGACAATTTAGTTTGTTGTCTACTTTATATTTCCTCTGGAGACAGATCGATATATAGTGCTGTAATTTATTAAGAAACACATCAAATGCTAAAGATGGATTAACAGATGCGTAAACATCATCCCAAAATTCAAAGTTTCGATGAGTTATTAAAGGGAAAAAATGTATTTTGGCGGATTCTCTGACTTCGGATTTACTTAATCGGGTGATTTGAGAATTCAGTTGAATACAAGTGAAACTATGGTCAGTAATTCTTAAGTCATATACCATTGTTTTGTAGTCCACTCGACAGTTCCTGTGCAGTCTTATATAAATGTGGTCTAAACAAGAATTATAACGCGTAGGTTGATTTAGAACGGATATAAAACCAAGCGAATACAGGGCAGACAGAAAGCAATCGACATCTGAATTATCACAGAGGATATTAATATTAAAATACCCCAACAATACTACGTTTTTGGATCTCTGAAGTTCTAAAAATTCTGTGAATTCTTCCAAAAAGCATTTGATTGTACATTTATCTAGTCTGTAAATGCATATGAAACAATAGTGAATACCAGAAACTTCGCAACTAACACTTATAATATCAGCGCTCACCAATATAAATTTTTTAACTACACACTCTCTTAAAGAATTTCTAAAATATACCGCGACTCCACCAGCTGGTGGAATGATATCAAATTCAGATCTCTCTTCCTCAAAAATCCAAATTTCAGAAAGGAAAATGAGATCAGGTAAATGATCCAAAGATGTGAGAGGAGCGAAAAATGCATTAAAATTAGTTCTCATGCTACGTATATTTTGGTGTATAATAGAGAAACCAGAAGATATATCATTGACTTGATGGTCAACACAGAAACATTTCAGATTATCATTAATTGAAAAACTACTATTACTAGTTGGGGAAGTGCTTACACTAATAAACTGCAGCAGTTGGTCGTCCTTCAAAACTGCGCCATAAGGAAAGAAACAGATATAGCTTACGTAGGAATATACTTTGCATTATTGCCATTCCCACATTTCAAACCAATAACTTCGGAAATTCCTATAGCGTTCTATCTTGGAATTTATTTGTAGTTACTCGTATATAGAGTTATAGCACTAGGGATTACATTAATTTGCTGCCCACCCTAATCGTACAACACCGAACCACTAAGACCAAACTACCGATGTCAGAGCTAACTGATCTCTGCGATCTAAACTCAATAGGTAACATAAAAGGAAATAAGATGTTGGAGAAAAGTATTCGAATTTTTTGAATGTGAATTTATTCTAAATTAAAAAATTCCTGAAAATACATTTTCGTTTTTTACATTACTATTATAGTCCAAAAAAATCTTACTTTAGTGGTCTCCTGCCGCCATATGTAGAATTTAGTAAGTCGAATTAAAGAAAGAAAACGTGCTTTCAACCAATTGACAGTTTGGTTTCCTTCTGACATTGACAGATCTTACGTCAGATTAATTTCGCGCTGGCATTGCCAGATCTTCCGTAACACTCCCCCCCGGTATGGTCACTTGAGACCCTACCTCCCTTCGTAGCGGACGGAGATCAAGTACGGCTATCTTTGTTGCAGGCCTCTCGTATAAGCCAGCAACGGTTTTAACTAGGGCGCTTCTCACCACTCCATCAGCCCCTTTTTTCACGGCGATCACTCTGCCTTTAGGCCAACAGTTCCTGGGGTTTTCGGGATCAGATATGTAGACGATATCGTCGACTTCTATGGCTTTAACATCGTCAAACCACCTGCAGCGTCGTGTAATGACGGGAAGATATTCGCGCACCCATCTCTTCCAAAAGGCGTTAGCGAGATATTGCGCTGTTTGCCAATTGCGTCTCAATTGCTTGCCTTCGCTGTTATGTTCGACAAGAGGCTTTCCGCCGCTAGAACTACCTAACAAAAAATGGTTTGGCGTGAGCGCTTCATCCTCCTCATGACTTATAGGTATATATGTGAGAGGCCTAGAGTTTACGGTCATTTCCACCTCCATCAGAGCCGCACGTAGAATTTCTTCTGGCGGGTTTCGGGAAAGCAATACATTGTGTAATACATCTTTGACCGATGACCGATCGTACGAGACGCTCCCACGCGCCGCCCATATGTGGTGAAGCAGGGGGAATAAACCGCCATTTCATAGAAGAACTTGTAAAGGCTCTTACCATTTTGTCCTTATCCATTAAAGCGAAGGCGTCCTTTAGTTCACGGTCGGCACCTTTGAAATTAGTGCCGTTATCGCTCCATAATTCTATCGGCGATCCACGCCTAGCGACAAAGTTCCGAATGGCCAAGATGCAGGAACTGGATGACAACGAGTATGCTAGTTCAAGATGGATTGCTCTAGTAGTCAAACAGGTCAGTAGAACACCATACCTCTTTTCGTTACTCCTACGCACAGGTACAAAGATTGAACCGAAGTAGTCAACCCCGACGTAGCTAAATGGTCGGCAAAAGGACGCGATGCGCGCTGGGGGTAAGCAACTCATTTTTGGTGGTTTGGGGCGGGCTTGCCGATTCAAACAGGTCTGACACCGCCTTCGTACTTGATTCATAATAGTTCTTAATCTCGATATCCAGTAATGTTGTCGAATTTCATTGACCACCGTTTCATGGTTGGCGTGATGGTATCTCGTATGAAAATCGTGTATAATCAACTTTGTTAAGTGCTCACCCCTAGGTAATAAGACGGGATGTTTTCCGTTGCCGAGCGTCACTCTTCCTCCCAGCCGCAGCAAGCCGTCTTCGTCAAGATACACGGATAGATTAAAGATTGGACTCGACTTCTTTACCGTACTTCCCCTTAACAACAACGCTATTTCCTCAGCATATTCACCCGCCTGTGCTTTCCGCCAAAGCAAGATTTCGGCAAGTTGGATTTCCTCTTGTGTTGGCGGACTGGGCATTGAAAATTTCCTGTAGATCTTGCCCCTCCACATGCGCGCAAATCGAATCACCATGGTAGTAACACGTAGTAAACGTTTCCAAGTTGAAAATCGCTCAGGTTCTATAGACAGAAGATTTCCGCCGACTGCAACATGACCGCTATGTCTACCAACGAATTGTGCTCGCAGTTCTTCTTCCGTATCCAGGATTACTTTAGCTTCCTCCGGCCAAGTGCATGGTTCTGCTTTCAAAAAACTCGGCCCGTTCAGCCATCGGCTGCTGCTTGAAAAATCAGGTGTTTTTTGCCACTTTGTTGCTTCATCAGCTACATTTTCCGCAGTGGGTACCCACCGCCAACTCGAGACTTCCGTCAGCTCCAATACTTCACTAATGCGAAATGCTACAAACTGGCGGTAGCGGCGGTGATTCGAACGCAGCCACGACAGTACTGTGCGAGAGTCCGTCCAGAATATCAACTTTGTGAGTAAAAAGGAATGTTCAGCAACAATACGATTCGCATAACGAGCTCCCAAAACAGCGGCTTGGAGCTCCAACCGAGGAATCGACATTAGTTTCAAAGGGGCTACTTTAGTTTTACTGCCCAACAGTACACAATCAACTAAGTTTCCATCAGAACATCTCAAGTAACATGCCGTTGCATACCCATTCTCGCTAGCGTCGACAAAGGTGTGCACTTCCATATCCGGAAAACGAGCGAATTCGGTTCTCAAGTAGCACCTTGGTATTCTCAACTTCGTCACATCAGGCAAAAGTCGAACCCAGTTCATCCACTTCGAGTGTTGATTGTCATGGATAGGTTCATCCCAACCGCAACCGGAACGCCAAATGTCTTGAAAGATGATTTTCGCATACATCACATAGAACCCTAAAAGTCCTAACGGGTCGAAAATGGTCATGATCAAACTTAGCACTTCTCTTTTCGTAGGTCGGCGGATTCCAAGTAAGACGTCCTTATTCATGTAACGATTTGACAATTTAAAAATGAAACAGTCGTCGATAGTTGACCACCACTTTCCCAGAACTTTTTCCGTAGACATCTCTGCTTCTACGTTCAAATTAAAGGTATCCGTTTGCGCAGCATTGAGTGCATTAAGCACAGCTTTTGAGTTGGAAATCCAATTTCGCATATGAAATCCACCCTTAGAGTGAATGAAGTAAACTTCCCTTGCCAGTTTTATCGCCTCTTCTTCAGTGTCAACGCTGTCTAGCATATCATCAACGTAGTGATTTTGATGGATACACTGTACAGCTCTCGGATATTCAGAGCGGAACTCTTCGGCATTTTTGATTTTAACATATTGCGCGGAGCTTGGGGAGCAGGTAGCTCCAAAGGTCATTACCATCATCGTGTATGCTACAGGATTAGCAGAGCCACGTTTTGTCCACAGAAAGCGCTGGTAATTCTGGTCTTCTTCGCGAATTTTCACTTGATGGTACATTTCAGTGATATCTCCCCCTATTGCCACACGCCTTTGCCGAAACTTGCGTATTGTTGAAACCAATGAAGTCAGTAAGTCTGGACCCTTAAGAAGCATGTTATTTAAAGAGACACCATCCACTAGAGCTGCAGCATCCCAAACTAAGCGGAGTTTTCCTGGTTTATTTGGATTTCTAACCGGAAATAATGGCAAATACCAACACTTTTTCACAAGCAGCTCTTTTGGATTAAGCTTCCGTGCGTACCCGCTGGACACGTAGTGATCAATTTTAGCTTTTAACTCTTCACTTAGCTCAGGATCTTTTTGCGTTTTTAAATGCAAACAATGAGCTCTTCTTTTAGCCATAGCAAAACTGTCTGGATGTGGTATATTTTCTGCTTTCCAAATTAGTGCGATTTCGAAGCGGCCTCCAACTCTTCGCGTAAATTTCTGCATTTGTTCCATGGCATAATGGTCTTCTTTAGACATCCTCGCACCTTCCTTACCCTGGATGTCTAAGTTATCAACGCAAATGTAGTCTATTACGGTGCGAAGCAATTCAGCGTTAACAGTGATTTCACAATCGCAAATATGAAATACGTGATGGCCCGTCGCTCCTTTTCGCGTATTACAGCATTCGGAAGATTGACCCTTTATAGTCCAGCCCAGAAGAGTTTTCTCGGCAACTGGTTCAAAGTCTGCGCCCGATTTGGATCTTAAACTTACCCCAAGCTTACAGTTATTCAAACCAATAAGTAGCTTCGGTGTGGCATTGGCAAATGATCTCAACGGTAGTCCCTTTAAATAACTGTATTTACGCTGAAGATTATTTATGTCGAGGGTTTGTGGTGGAAGACCCAGGCTCTTGACAGTACGGACCTCTTTGAGGGGAAATCGGACCCTGCCTCCTATTTCAGATATTTCCAAATTTACCAGATGGGAGTTATCTTCATATCGATGACTGTTGCCGGTCCATCGCAGACAAAGCGGCTCCGGAACTCCTTTAAGGTTTAAATTGTCTAGTAAATCCTCGTCGATGAGCGTAAGAGATGAACCGTCATCAAAAAAAGCAAAGGTCGAAATTTGTATACCATTTCCATGTAGGGTGACAGGAAGAACTTTGAAGAGTGTTCGGTTACGGTCTACAGAATGCGTGTGACAATTCGCTAGTGCGGGAATACCAACAGCGGATGGAAGAACTTGTCTGTGAAGAAGAGGATGATGCAAAAGGTGGCATCCGTTGACGCCACAAGCAGCTGTTGAGGTACACTTATTCGGGAAATGTGAGCAAAGGCATCTACGACACAGTTGATTAATCCTCACCTGCTTCCATTTTTCAGACCTGCTGGAGTGAAAGAAAACTTCACATGAGCTTACATGAGGGCAATTACCTTTACAGATTACGCACTTTTCCTTCGGAGAAACATTTGGGGCGTCATTATGAATGTTTAATGTACCTCGTTTTCGAAACTTGGCGGAGGTACTCGGAACTATAACGCTGTTCGCTCCATGTGCTAGCTTCAACAGCCAGTTACTAAAGTCTTCGAGTGTGTAAGAGGACAAAGTTAGCTTGTGCATTCCCCAAAAGGGTCCCAGGAGCCCGGGTAGCTTGCAAACCAGCTCTTGTTCTAGCTCGGGGTTGTTTAAATGGCTTCGCAGGTCGGAAGCTACCATCGTGGCACAAACGTTTTGGACTTCGATCGCAAAGTCGACTATAGTTTCGGGGCGATTTTCCTTAGGCGGTGGCATGTCTCTTATTCTGGTCAGCAAGACGTCTATTATGAGCTCTGGCCTGCCGAACTTCATGCATAATGTTGATAGCACTTGTGACACGCAGGAGGCGTGTAACAACAAATTTCTCACAGCATTTCGCGTTGGGCCGTCTAGCGCTTGTCGCAAACGTATTAAATTTTCATAATCCGAAAATCCACAAAGTACTGTCGTTTGGTCGTAGCTGGCCTTAAACAATGGCCACTCTTCACGATTGCCAGTAAACTTTGGCAACTCCTTGCATATCCCACTGCGTGCAGCAAGCTGGTCGCGCGTAATGCTCAGATGCGGGAAAGGGGTTGGCGCCTTCTTCAATTGGTGAGCCCGTTGGTAGAACACCTGGCAGCCATGTTGAACATGATGCGTCTCGCTGCTTTAAGGAGCACTGTAACTCCAGCGCGTGAAGTTTCTTGAGGATTTGTCCTAAAACAAGGTCCTGGCCCGCATTGGCTACTGGATTTATAGGCATATAAGTTGGTCCAGTTTCCTTCGCTATCTGCACTGCAGCCGTGCTTTCTGCTTTGGGAGCAGAAGTATTCAGGGTGTTTACTTCGCAAGTCGTTTTCAACCATTCTTCAACTTGTGCACAACTTTCGTTATCGCTTTCGGATTCCAGACTATTATCTTCGGCTTCTAGCTCCACCATTAATTGTTTCTTCTTTTCCAGTAGGGCTTCCTTTTGATTGAGAATTAATTGTTGCTCCTGCACAAGCTGCAATTCACCTCGCAATCTCCGCACATTGCGAGCGGATGCCTTAGAATTTTGGGAAATCACTGATTTGGGTTTAGGAGTGGTTTGTCTGATGGGAGATTCTTCACCTTGTTTGGCCATACTACAGTCGCCTACATAGGAAGAAGGATTGAAGGCAGAGCTAACTGACGGAATGGGACAGTGTCCAGTCGAAGATGAACGCATTCGAGAGGCTTGATGATTATCTGCACTGGATACTGGATCTCGTTCGGTACAGAGGTCTTCATTTAGTGACCTACGCCGATCTAAATGCGGATTGTCTGAGGCCAAACCCTGTTTAGCGCACTTAGGTTCCTTTTGGGATTCGTTTTCTTTACAATGTGTAGATTTTCTCTGTTGTGTTGTAGCACTGGGCGTTCCATGGGATTCAATTAAAGCACTTGCTGGTAGAGTGGAACATGATGAGCAACGCCAATCGCGATGAACAACAGAAGAAGTTACTCCAACGCATATGTAGTGGAACCAACCATCACAATTATCACACCTTACCATGCGCAAGTTATCTTCTTTGTTGCACGCTAAGCAACTGAAAGTTTTCTGTTTGTTCCCAGCATCCAGTGGCTTGCGAATCTTGGGCGGCATCTTGTCAATTAAAGAATTTTTTAAGATGTTGGAGAAAAGTATTCGAATTTTTTGAATATGAATTTATTCTAAATTAAAAAATTCCTGAAAATACATTTTCGTTTTTTACATTACTATTATAGTCCAAAAAAATCTTACTTTAGTGGTCTCCTGCCGCTATATGTAGAATTTAGTAAGTCGAATTAAAGAAAGAAAACGTGCTTTCAACCAATTGACAGTTTGGTTTCCTTCTGACATTGACAGATCTTACGTCAGATTAATTTCGCGCTGGCATTGCCAGATCTTCCGTAACATAAGAGAACCGTGAATCTAGGTAGCCAAGACTAACACTGGTTCTCGGTTCAAGTCCTTGAAAAAGAAATTCCATAAAAAAAAAGCAATAAAAACAAGTACAGGAAATAACAGATCACTCAACCTGACAGAATGGTTGCAAGAAGTTCAGAACAATCAGCGTGCAATTCATATATAGCTGCAGGAATGCGGAAGAAAATTTAACTGTGTTACCAAATAGCTGTAGTCGGAGCCAGGCGTTTGTCACTAAGTAAAACCGTTCAAATGAGTTAGTTATGAATGGTGGACTAAAACATCAGTCTCTATACGAACAACGAGGTCGCAATGAAATGATATTGTCTACATTTTCAAGGCGAGTAAGTAATGTTTCCCGCAACAAAGATACCGAAATTCGTCAACAGATATACAGGATGTGGCATAATGTAGACCCTTTGCCAGAATGTTGGTTCTGGCTTGCGCAGTATTCGCCTTTGCTCCGTTCTGCTGGAATCACACTTTCCCCAGTCCCAATTCATCCAATTGAGGAATGAAAAATTCATTGATCATTGTTCCGTAGCGCTCACCATCTACAGTGGCCGTTTGGCCCGCACCGTTCTAAAAAACAAAACTCCTCCAGAGTAAACAGCACACTACACAGTGACTTTGAGTAGATCTTCGAGATGAATCTTCGTGCATTACTCGCTCAAGTATTCAAGTATTCATATAGGTGGAATAGGGCCTCGTCAATGCGCCAAAATCGCTGAGGGATTGTTCATCGAAAACATCGTGACGATTCAGCGTTCTTCAGGAGTATATCGTTCCATTGCTTATTCACACAAATTCTTGTCACAAATGTCAAAACCGAATTGACATTCGACGCCAATTATGAAATCATAGCACTTTCCGATAGGGTCATACACCCTGAATTTGCCCCGTCCTACGAATCTTCCGCATGCATCACGATTGAAGAATATATTTTGGTATAGAACGATTTCTTGATACGAAGTCCATTTACCCATTAGACTGTACCGGTCTAAGCTAATTGAATAGGAATATGATCTTTGAGGTTAAATTGGAGAGGAATTAAGCAAACCATTGGAAGCAGAATATAATGGCGAAGCAGGGTGGTTTAAGCTAGCTATATTCCTTTCGATGGATGTTGACTAAGTTTTGAATTGATTTTTATATTGTAAAAGCATTTTTGCATATGATACATATGGCGCACAGTGGGATACACCTCCAAACCAAACAGAAAGCAAATGTAACGACAGTTTTCAAAGTCCCAATACTGACACATAGATGGCGACTCTAATAACATATCCATACCATTTCTAGCTAGTATCAATCTTCAAACGATGCATGTCAAAATCTCATGCCATTTCGACGATAAGTCATCGAGATGTTGAAGTTTTAGTGATGCATCTTTCGATATTTTCAAAACCATGGAACAAAACGAGTTTCGTACGTTGATAAAACATTGTTATTTGAAGTGCCGCTAAAAGTCAAGAAAGGGTGCTTGAAAAGTGTTATAAACAATCCGCCTCGTCGAAAGCAACCTTTTGTCGCTAGTTTGCTGAATTCAAACGCGATCGTACGGACAAAAATGATGCTGAACACTCTGGCCACCAAAATGAGGCTATTATGCCGGAAAATATAATGTTTTCCTTTCGGACCATCAAAAAGGACAGTTCTGTGAGAAGAAAATCGGCATGCTATGATTTGTTTCGACGTAGATGTATTGTATTTTCATTTCAATTTTATAGCATACAGATACCGCAGTCCTCCATTGGAAAAGAGAGGCGCGCTGATAACGGCCTGTCACTATTGTTTTCTTTGTCGGTACGTAGTGATCAGGCAAAGAACTAATCCATTGTATTAAGCACTATATTTTGCGAACAATTATTCTTTCCTATTTTACCGCATAAAGTTTAGTACCGCGTATACATATTAGGTGAGCAACTAAGTTCTCAATAGATGGCTCCATAGACCTCCGTTTTGACACATTAGTGATTTTCTTCTTTCATTCGAAGAAAACGGCGGCTAAAACGCATCGAGAGCTCCAAAAAGTTTACGGAGATGCTGCTCTAAGTGAAACAATATGCCGTGATTGGTTCCGTCGCCTCAAAGACAGTGATTTCGATGTTGACGACCGTCCGCGTGAAGGAAGCCCAAAATCCTTCGAAGACGTTGAATTGGAGGCATTGCTCGATGAGGACCCGTGCCAAACGTAAGAAGAGCTTGCTTCAGATTATTAGTTACCCGCCAAGCCATTTTCAAGCGATTGCATGCGTTGGAAATGATTCAAAAACAAGGAACTTGGGTTCCTTATGATTTGAAGCCAAGGGACATTGAGCATAGTGCTAGCTCCAGCGGCAAAAAACTAAGGGTTTTCATCATCCCATCATGACGGGTGATGAAAAATGGATTCATTACAGCAACTCAAAGAGAAGAACACGGTAATGCCCCTATGTCGTCGCCTCGGCCGAGTATTCACACTGCGAATGATATGCTGTGTATTTGGGGGGACCAGATCGGTGTTATTCATTATGAAATGTTGAAACTCAAAGAAACCATCAGTGGGGAACGGAATCGACTTCAATTGATGTGATTGAGCTGAGCATTGCGCGAAAAACGACCACAATACGAGCAGAGGCACGAAACAGTGATTCTACAGCATGACAACGCTCGTCCTCAAGTTGCCAAACCCGTTAAAACCTATCTAGAAACGCTCAAATCGGAAGTCCTATGCCACCCGCCATATTCCCCATATATTGCGCCGTCCGATTATTACTTGTTCCGTTCGATGCCACATGGTCTGGCTGATCAGCATTTCCGCTCATATGAAGGCATCAAAAAATGGCTTGATTCATGGATAGGCTGAACACTTTTACCGTAAAGGAATTCGAGTTCTGCAAGAAAGATGGGAAAAAGTTGTAGCTAGTGATGGGAAATACTTTGAATGATTCATTTGTAACCATTTTTTCACAATAAAGTTGCATTAGTGGCGCACCTAATACTTTAAGAACAACATTGGTCGATGCATTTGCACCACCAATTTAACTCTCCCACAGAAGGTGGTGAATGCTTATCAACATCTTGGAGATTAACATTCAAATATTGTCAACAGATCAACGCTACAACTGCATTCAATATTTTACTGACAACATTTTCCTACAATTCGCCACAGTCCTGGAATTCCTAACATACGTACTGTCTTCAATATATATTGTATGTATACGTATCAAAGCAGATTAAGACCAGCATCAATCGATTCGTTTCACAGATATAAATCCATTAAAGCCAATCATTTGACATTAGGACACAAAATACAATTGCCCATACGGCAGTGAATGTGGAATGTGTTACCCAAAAGGTTCTATGCTATCAGAGCCTTCCCAGTATGCCCAATGCACAGGATATCAATGTGTTTTCAGAGTAAAAGGACGCGTATCAAATCGAACTCAGCTTGTTATCTTCATTTGTGATCGAGCAGCCTGTACAAAACAGAGAGTGCTACGCTACGATACATGGATGCCAACGGAAAACCGCTACATAAAAACAGTCGATCCTTAATGTAATTGAACACAAAACAATGCCGAATAGAAACTCTTTGTTTGGACACATTCGAATGAGAAAGGGAAAAATAATAAAAATAGAAATGTCAGAGAGAATCACATGACTCCTGGTTCACCCTTGTGCCTTGTTTTTTTTTTTTTTTTCGTTTTTTTCTGTGTGAGCTGTGTGTGTGCGTTTTCATTATTAATAACCGATCGAATGCGGTAGCACAGTTCGGCAAGATTAAACGAAGCGGAGGTGGCCGACCAATAAGGCGGCAAATCTGTAAAGTGTAGTCCTGTTGAGTCAAAGGTGAAAGAAGATAAGTAACCCGCCCACCATTTTGATGATTTGAAAATAAATTGGAAAAAATAAAATTTGCAAAACACCGTGACATACGAATAAAGTGAGTTGTTCAGTTAGCAGAGTAAAAAGGATCAGACAGTCGGACCAAAGACACCGACCAAACTCATTGAATGGTGGTCTCCGATTTCAAAGGCGACAATGTCGACAAAACTAATTGATTTTAAACACCAGCACCACTACAAATATGCCAGAGGGTGTTCCTAAGGTCTGTAAAATCTATTGGTCCTTTGGGTCTTGCAAGTGCTAAAAAACAACACAATCTAGTAAGATTTGACTTAGAAAATGAACATATTTCAGTCATTAGACATGGTAGCCTGCGTGGTGTTGGTTGTGGTGATTCCTTATGCATTTCACTATTTTTCATGCCATTTTCAAAAAGTGCTTGGAAGAAAAACACCAAACGAATTGTGTACTGTGAACGACGTAATTATCGACATTGGCTTACCTAGCATCTCAGTATCTCAGTATTGAAATCCTTGAATATCCGTGAAATTTTTCACTAACGTCCTTAGCATTCAACTGGTGGTGGCGAGTCAGAGAACAGTCCGTTGCTCTGTTGGACCACATTGAACATAATAATTGACCATAATAGCGCTTTCTTACAAAAATCTACAAGGTTGTGTCTGAAGTGAAAGAAATTGAATTACTTATGTATGTTCGTACGTTAAAGACTGAACACTGAGGCATACTCGTTCACAGCACGCACAAACCAATTCGATGCGGTCGCGAAGGTCCTTTCCCGTCACGAACAATACTGATGCTTCACGAAGGACATAAATACATTAATAGTTTAATGAAGGTCTTGTAAATTCATCATTCGACTGTAAAAATTACCACAGTGAAACTAATAAAACTTTGTTGTAACTATTGTAGTATTTCTGTGAATTTTTCTATGCATATGGAATGTAAAGGAATTTGTTGAAGGTTGCAATGAAAATTACTGCACGAATGACCACTGACTTAGTTATCATTAATTGATTATTTATGCAATGTTTCGTGGCACACAATGAAGAATTTATTTATAATACGAGTAATCAGAGTTAAAAATTAAGTCTGAAATTGTTTCACGTAACTTTGTGGAAAAAATTGGTTAGGTGTATATTGGTGGTGTAGCTATACAACACGTTGATTCCACAGGGCAACTGATTGCAGTACTTCTTTTATATTAGAAATTAATAAACAAAACGTAATACACTTTGTAGTGCTTATACAAAAGGCTCTATCACAACTTCAGAACAGGATTTGTATTTTTTTAGAATCGTAGATTCAACATAAATTAATTTGATTAAAGTGCTCCTCAAATAACAACTCTAATATCTGCAGATCCAATATTAACCAAGATTGCCGGAACAGCAATATTTTTGCAGCTAAAAGAACCTTAATTTCGAGCAGTTTTATTGGGTTAGCGGCCTTAATATTCATGGTAGAAAGGATTGCTTCTGTTATTGAAAACTGATCACTTCGCCAAAACGTGGTCAAATTATTCTAAGAACTTAGACTTTTCTCCAGAGTTCCTTAACGGAAAACACTTTCTGCTTAATAGTGGTATACCAGAATACAACACATCTTCTTCAGTCAATTCGAGAGAAATACCAGAAAACTAGAAAACTGTCTCAGCACGGTTAAGGGAAAAACGCCTGGATTTGATCAAATTTCATATCCAATGTTAAAAACCACACCACTAGCTGGAAGAAAGCGCATAGTCACATTGTTTAACCGCATTTTTGACACAGATATTATCCCACAAGAATGGAAAATGCAAGTGTAGTACCAATCCCTAAGCCAAAACAAAACTTCACTGTTTGAAGTCAGAGGATATCGTCCAATTTTCCTATTGTCTTGCATAGGTAAAACATCGTTTCCAAAAAATTACTTTGGTACCTAGAAAAAGAAAACCTCATCGACATAAACCAGGTTGCTTTTAAGCACGGTCGGTGTACAACTGACACACTTCTTCATATAGACGAATTTGTATCCTCCGCCCTTTCGTCGAAATACCATGTCTCCATTTTGTCAGTTGACTTTGGAAAGGCCTTTGACCGAATCGGAATTCATGTAATAATCAACCAACTGGTCTAGTGGAGAGTGGGGCCCAAAATGTTAAATTTTATTAAGACATTCTTAATAAATAGAAAACTTCGAATCAAGGTTAATAATATCTACTCTACTCTACTTCGCAGCCTTGCTTAGTATCGTCGGTGTTTGTGTTTTCTGTGTTTGTCTGTGATTATGACTAGGGAATTCAGGGTAGACGTAGCCAATATACTGTATGTACAGACCAGCTGTTTTGGCACTTAGTGAAACACAGGTAGATCACCGCCCACACCTCTCAGATCATTCTGATCTGAAGCTACCTGGCTACGAACTAGTGCCATTATTCTTCTCTCACCGCGGTCTCGCCATTTATGTGCGTAGTGATGTGGCTTACCAAACTCCACCACAGTGTGATCCATGTTCCAATCCGGAATTCAACTTCATGTGGTTAAAATTCCATCTCCGTAAGCAAATTATCCACTACTGCTTTATTTATAGAAGCCCCAAACTGGACAGCAATTCAACTTCTAACGAGTTTGATGCGCTGTCTGACTCCATTCCATTGTATCCTCATACTGAAATCGTTATTACGGGCGACTTCAATATACACAATTCTGGGTGGCTTCGACATTCTGGACAGACAACACCCGAAGGACGGTGTGTTGAGATCTTCGCTGCGGAAAACAACCTAACGCAGCTTTTAACTGAGCCCACGCTAATACCAGACGTTGAAAGTCATACCGCCAACACCCTGGACTTGTTTTTAACTTCTCACCCTGATAAGTACACCATTGATGTACTCTCCCCTTTACGCTCGTCGGACTATTGTGTCATGTCAGCTAATTTCTCGTACACCGACCACACAGTTAGAGAAAAAATTCCTAAAAGAACCGTATGGCAATACGAGAAAGCTAACAACAGCTTCTTTAGGAATTTTAACTGATCGTTATGCTTCCTCGATAACGACGTGGATGCCGCCGCTGATATGATTACAGACACCATTCTCTTTGGAATGAGATCCTTTATTCCTCATCGGATGAAGAGTATCAAACCAAATGAAAAGGCATGGTACGACTCGAGCTGTAAAGAGGCCGTCAGGGTTAGAGAAATGTTTTTTCGGTCCTACAAGACCAACCCGACAGAGGAAAACCGAAAAAAGTTCAAACGAGCCAGAAATGACTGCAACGCCCTTCTTAAGCGTGTGAAATTCCAATACGACCAAAAACTGAGGCAAAAAATACTGCAATGTCCCAAAGGCAGTAAAAATGTTTGGTCTTTCGTCAAAAACATTAGAAATTCCGCCTCATCCTCCATCCCAACGCTCATTTACAATGACATTCCAACTGTCAGCTCTTTGGATAAGGCCAATCTGCTTGCTGCACACTTTGCGACCAGCTTAACACTCCCAGATTGTGCTTGGTCTCCACCTACACTTGAGTGCGTCGAATCTTCAATGGGACGAATCTACTTTCGCACTCGTGTAGCAGCAAGAGTACTTAAAGATCTCAACATACATAAATCCGCTGGTCCAGATGGTATATCTCCCCTTCTTCTGAAGGTGTTCTTCCTCGCTGGCAAAACCACTGCGTAAGCTTTTTCATCAATCCTACTCTTTAGGACTCTTCCCGAGCAGATGGAAAACAGCATTTGTTCAGCCCGTCCCTAAAAAAGGCGAATCATCTTCTCTCTCCTCCTACAGACCCATTGCACTTACGTCCCTTCTTTCCAAGGTCATGGAAACACTGATAAATCGTCAGCTCATGGAATATCTCGAAACACGAAAACTTCTCAATGACCGGCAGTACGGTTTTCGTAGCAACAGGTCCACTGGTGATTTGATGGCATGTCTTACCAAAAAGTGGAACCAAAGCGTACATCAATCTGGCGAAAGCAAGATAGTTGCACTTGATATTTCTAAGGCATTTGACAGAGTTTGGCATCAGGCTCTTTTGTCGAAAATGCGTGCATTTGGGATCGACGAATCTCTTCTTCAATGGATTAGAAATTGCCTTTCGGAACGTTCAATTCAAGTTGTTTTGGACGGTTTCAAGTCTGATGTTCACAAAATAAATGCTGGTGTGCCCCAGGGCTCTGTTCTGTCTCCGACACTCTTTTTAATTTTCATTAACGATCTCTTGTAGAAGTAGCAGAACTTCTAATCCAATATATTCCTTTGCTGATGACAGTACTCTCTGCTTTTCATATTCGTTCCTGGACTCACGGCCCTGCTCTTCGGATGTAGAACGAGAACGGCAGCGTATGCTAAGCTCATTAAATTCCGATATCAACAGCATAACCAATTGGGGAACTATCAACAGAGTGGAATTTAATGCTTCCAAAACACAATGCTGTCTGCTGTCTTTAAAGCGAAATTTGAACACCCAGCCATTATGCATGAATGGGACTTGCATCGTCGAAACCGAAAAATTTTCCATTCGCGGTATGTGTGACAATGACAACTTACGTTGGAATGACCACATATTTGATATCGCCAAAAATGCTGCGAAATGTCTAGGTTTCCTCAAGCGATGTAATAAATATTTTACGCCCTCTGATCTGGCATCAATATATAAGGCATTCATCCGCCCAAAATTGGAGTACAATGCCCACATCTAGTCAGGTGCTCCTAAAACATCTCTGCACCTGCTAGTCAATCAATGGACACCCTCGAACACCGACGAAATGTCTCGTGTCTCACTTTGTTTTATCGCTACTTCCACCACCAGTGCTCCACTGAAATCGCCAGTAGCATTCCGCCCATTCAAACTTTCAACCGTAACACCCGTCTCGCTATGAATGCTCATCAGTATACCCTCAAGCCCATTTTCGGACGTACTCTAAAATATCGTGATTCGTTCCTAAGCCGTACAACTCGCTTATGGAATGCCCTGCCGATCTCTGTATTTCCTGGTCGTTATAACTTGCAAACATTTCTTCCTCCCTAAATTTCCTTTGCCCGCGCTGTGTACAAACACTTTAAGGGTACTTAAACCCCTTGAGCGCGCGCTGATTATAAAAAAAAACGACAAACGGTACGAACAGAAGAAGTTATTGCCGTTGTGGAGCACAGTGTTGAGGGGAATCCGAATGAGTCGACTCGCCATAGTGCACAGCAATTGGAACTATGCCCATCTACTTTGTGGAAGATTTTACGGAAAAATCTTGACTTAGAAGCTTATAAGAGTTGAAACCGCGTGACCATTATACGCGTCGTAGTTTCGTTAAATAGGCCGAAAACATGATTCAACTTAATCGTCATTTTCAACGCAGAATTTTGTTCTCCAATGAAGCCCATTTTTGGTTAAATGGATATGTAAAGAAGCAAAATTGTCGAATTTGGAGTGGAGAAAACCAAGAAGCCTTTGCCGAGATGCCCGTATAACCATTAAAACTCACTGTTCGGTGTGCTTTACAGGATGGTTGAATCATCGGCCCATACTTTTTTAAGGACGATGCCGGCCAGAATGTTACAGTCAATGGAGAGCGCTATAGAAACATGATTTCTGACTTCGTCGTTCCTCAGTTGAATGGCATTGAGGTGACAGAGCTTTGGTTTCAACAAGATGATGCCACACGGCGCGCGACACCATCAATTTATTGCGGGAAACATTTACTGAGCGCATAATTTCGCGTAATGTACCTGGGAACTGGCCACTACGATCTCACACCTTTAGATTACTTTCTGGTATGTGAAGTCACTAGTCTATGTCAATAAACTAGAGACGATAATGTTGGACGATTTGGAAGTCAACATTCGCCGTTTTATGGCTGATATACGGCCCCAGTTGCTTGATAAAGTTGTCGAAAATTGGACTACACGATAGAGCTTAATGCGAGCTAACCGTTGTGCATATATGCCCGATATCATATTTAAACATAAAATGGCATAAAATTATCTATTAAATAAGGGTAATATCGTAGACATTAACATTAGCTTCAAATATTTTATTTCATATTGAATTCGCATACTTCTAAAATAAACACCTTTACATTGTGGCCAGATAAAGCGCAATAGTATTTCATACATCGCTTGACGAAACCTAGACTTCAATGTAGCTTGTCATTGAGACACATATAGAGAAAAATGCACGTGTCTGCCATGGATAATGGCTGAATGCTCATATTTCTCTTTAACAATAGCAGACAGCAGTGTGTTTTGAAACACTGAAGTCCACTCATTTGGTGATTCCCCAATCAGTTATGTTGTATCGGAAATAAATAAGCTTTCATAAAGTGCTCTACAGCCAAACAGAATGAAAAAGAATATACTGGACTAAAAGTGACAAAATACAAATCATTAATGAATATTAAAAAGAGTATGGTCAACAAAGCAGAACCCTGAGGCACATCAGCATTTATTTTGTGGATATCACACTTGAAACCGTCCAAAACAACTTGAACTGAACGTACTGAAATGTGATTTCAAATCTGTGTATGTATGGAGATTCGGCTATAAGCGCTGACACTTGTCAGCGTTGGTTAACAAGTTTTCGTTCAGGAAATACAGACCTTGCTGACGCTGTTCGCTCTGGACGTTCACGCATCACACACGACGATCAAATCTTGGCTGTAGTTAGCCTTGACAAGCATTTAATGACACGAGAGATCGCTCAGCGGTTTAACATCGCCCATATAACCATACTGAAAAGGCTTGGAATGTTGAAAAAGGGTTCCTGGGTTCCCCACGAACTCAGTGAAAGGAACATTATGGACCACTTAATTGTCTGTGAGTCTTTGTTGGGATGCAACTCGCTTGAGGTTGTTCTAAAAATAGTGGTTACGGAAGACGAAATATGGGTGGTTTAAAATGGTTTGCATTCCAAAAAGGTCATGTTGAACATTTGGTGGGACTGGCGTGGTGTCGTTTACTTCGAGTTGCTTACACAAAATGAGACAATAAATTCCAATAAATATTGCTCTCAGCTCAATACTTTGAAGTAGGCTGTGGAAGAAAATCGGCCAGAGTTGGCGAACAGGAAGAGAGTTGTTTTCCATTATGACAACGCTAGACCACACAGAGCTTTAGTGACAAAACAAAAGCTGAATTCATTTGGCTGGGAAGTTATGTAGCCCCGCGTATTCTCCAGACCTTGCGCCTTCTGACTACCATCGGTTCCGCTCTCTCCAATACAATTTGGAAGATGAGATCAAGACGTACCTGGACAACTTTTTTACCCATAAGTGTGCTGACTTTTACAAAAGAGACATTATGTGTCTCCCAGAATGTTGGAGGAAACAAATAGACCATGGTGGGAAATGCGTGCTTAACTTTAATCTTAAAAAAAACCGCAGAACTTATTGAACAACCTAATAATTTATAAGCTGGACGTAATTGCAATGAGTATGTGGGAGATGATAGACTAAGATTGGCCTTTTTTGGGACAGACTGGAAAAATGCTGTTGAGTAAAGGCTTACGTAAAGCGGCAAAAGGATTCCTCAGAAGAAGGAGACCAGCGGATTTTTATATTTTATGATTGCTAAGCAATCTTGCTACTAGGTGAGTGTGGGTCTGAATTTGTCTTATAGGATATAGCTGCGAATAGCGCAACAAGGTCATGTCAAAAGTTAAAAGCTGGAATGTTATGAGGTTGGGATGGAAGATGAGGAAGGAATTCTAATGTTTTTGGCGAACGACCAACAATTATAAGTACGTCTACCTTAGGAACATTGATAGTAATAGTATTTAACACATTTTGGAAATGCGTTTAAGTCATTAACAAGAGCGGTTAAGTTGCTCTCGACACACAGTGTTTCGGGTGCTGTCTGTTCAGAATATTGAACCCACCCAGAATTGTGTTTACTAAAATTGCCGCGAAAACAAATCCATTTCACTAGGATACAGGGATGCAATTCTTTTTATGGAGTCGGGCATCGCATCAAACCTGTTAAAGGTCAAATAACTGCAGAATTTTGGATTCCATTTTAAAAACAACAGTCTCTCACACTGCTGTTCATGAAAAAGCTTACATAAGGCAGCCTGGAAGTGGTCGGGACGATGCCAAAGTTATGTCTATCACCTGCTTGTTCTTCACATTTGATGAAGTCATCCTGGTAGGCAAATGTAATTAAAAAATCATTACAGGACATTCAATCTAATTTCTTTCGTACTGTTTCCAAAGCATTGTTGCCTCATATTTTTCAACATTTCTATAAATAATTGTTTCCATGTGCGTGAAATGCCTACAAAATAGTTCCAAAAATATCATTCAGACACACAGGTTCGGGTTATTCTTGGCACCTTGACATATTTTTGTCAATATTTTGTATTTGCGGTTTTTTTGTGGTTCTCCATCACAGAGCTGTATATATACTCCTACGTGCATATAAGTATATCAAGATCGCAATTCCAAAACTGTGTCTTTCTAGAAAATAGTCGAAAATAGTTTACTTTTCCTTTGTGGAACCAAATGAGGTTTACGTTACAGACAGGAAGATTGCTCTGTAATGTAACCCAACACATTTTAAAAACTGTTACAATTTCTTAGAGTGTTAAAACGTTAAACTGAAAACTGAGATTTTTTTTATCAAAATTGGGAGTAAGTCTTGCTCCTAATTTCTGTCTTGTAGCTGCCAGATTGTCACAACAAGTTTTCTGGCTTATGGGCCAACATTAGTTGTGGCTGGGTAGAACCGTCAGGATCGGTGAATTGAGAGCATCGTCTTGGGCTTCTGGATTGGAAGTTTTAAGCTCAGTTGTGTCGACATACCTAGGTATCAACTGTTTGTCATGTTTATCATCATGTCAACCTGGCTTAAATGCAACTTGATTAATATCTAATAAATTGTTTCTTTTTAAGAAACCAAGATAATGGGCCTTACTAACAACTAAATTTAGTATACAGCTTAAGTATAATCTCCACACTTTGAAAAATGTTTGTACTAATAATGAATTTAAACTGGGCTTTAGTGTTAGTATGGAGTTAAATTTTAATGTAGAGAAAGTCATGTCTAAGTTTTTTAAATGTGACATTAAAGAACAGAGTAATGCCAATGTACTAATTTAATACTAAGAACAATACTAAAAAAGATTCGATTTGGTATCTAAAATGCTAAAATTATGCGTAAACTGTGATTGAATTTAATTGAAATAGTATAATCGTTATTTAATTTCTATGAATTTATTTATTTATTTATTTATTTATTTATTTATTCAATCTACGATTTTCACAATCTACAGATTTCGAATTCATTAAAATAATATAAATATAAAAATAAAATGTAATGTAATATAAAATATAATAAAAATTCATTGGCAAAAAACAAAGAATAGTGTGTTTTTAAAAACATTTCTGGGCAAAGATATATCTAATTTTGAGTAATAAGAATTGAATATTTTAATTGACAAAGAAATAGGATCACGTTGGCCATAAAGCGTAATATGACGACTCTCAAACAACAATGGCCTTGGCCTCAAAACTCTAGACGAAACATAAAGATTCAAACATTTAAGCAAATTCTCACTATCAATAGTAGCACATAAAATATCACGAATAAACATTACGTTGTACATTTTTCTTCTCATTTCGAGAGTTTGCATACCAAGTAGCAGACATTTAGAACGATAAGAAGGCTGAGATTGAATCTCATTATAACAAAATAGGTGGCGTAAGGCGAATTTTAAAAAATTCTTTTGAATAATTTCGATTCTTTTTATGTATGTAAGGGAGGTAGGACACCAGACAATACATGCATACCCCACTATAGGACGAACAATACTACAATACAGAGCTTTAAGGGTATAAGGATCTCTAAAATCTGTGGAGTTTCTTTTAACAAATCCTAGAAGAGAAAATGCTTTTGTAACAACAAAATTAACATGTAAGTTAAACATTAATTTACTATCAAATATTACACCTAAATCTTTAAAATCGTCAACTACTTTTATCCGAGAGTTGTTTAAAGAATAATTAGGGAAAATGTGATGAAAACTCCTATTGAGGCTCATACAGGCACACTTGTCAATATTTAGCATCAGATCATTCAGAGTACACCACTCAGTAAAATAATCTAAATCTTTTTGAAGCAATAAACTGTCATTTAGAGTTGATATTTTTGCAAAAATTTTAATGTCATCAGCATACATGAGGCAATGGCAGTGCCTTAAAAAGTTAGGAAGGTCGTTAATAAAAAGCAAAAATAATGGCGGTCCCAAATGGCTCCCTTCAGGGACACCCGAACTAACCAAAATCTCCTTAGAAACATAGTCACCTATTACAACATATTGTCTCCTACCAAGCAAATAAGATGCAAACCATTGAAGTAATGGACCACAAAATCCATATGCTTCAAGTTTTTTTAGAAGAATCTTCAAGTTCACCCTGCTGAAAGCTTTAACAAAATCTGTATAAACTACATGCACTTGTTTATGGTTCTCTAATGCATTGACACAAAAATTAGTAAACTCAACTAAATTTGAGACTGTTGATCTCCCTTTCCAAAAACCATGTTGGTGGATACTAATATACTGTTTCACTGTAAAAACTAGTTTGTCTTTTACAAGTTTATCCAGAAGTTTAGGAATAATTGGAAGTTTGGTAATCGGCCTATAGTTTGAAATTAAATCTTTTTTTCCAGATTTGTAAAGAGGCTCTATGGTAGAGACTTTCCACTCTTCAGGAAAAAATCCACTGGAAATTGAATTATTAAAGAGCTCTGATAATGGGATACTAAGCGTGGATGCACTGTAGCGTAAAACGATTGGAAAAAATCCTAATATATCAGCTTTTCTTTGTGGTTTTAAGCTACGTAAGACTACTTCAACATCACTAACATCAAACGAGTAACATGAACAATCTACAATAGATGGAAGGGAGTGGACATAACAAGAATCGATTAAAGTTGAACAAGATGAACTATAAATACTTTGGAAATACTCAGCAAACATATCCGCAATGTCATTAGAATCACAAGATTGCTTGTCATTTAAACACATCTTAGTTGGAAATCCAGTACTCTTTCTTCTTTTATTAACGAATTTCCAAAAACTCGTTGGATTACTTTTTAAATTGCTTTCAACAGAATGAATATAATTACAAAAAAGAAACTTTGATAAAAAAATAAACTCTCTTCTAAGGCGTGAAAAAGTTAAATAGTCGTCATGAGAATTTGATTTTTTAAACTTTTTATGTGAAATATTTTTAGCATTTTTTAATTTACATAATCTATTATTATACCACGGGGGGCGTGAACTTATTTTCCTGCAAATCATGGGTACGCAATCCTTAACTACATTATTAAAAATATCTTTAAAAGCAATGAACTTTTCAGATATATTTTTGCCATGAAATTCATTTGTCCAATTAATTTGTTTAAAACAATCATTCATTAAAGTAAGATTATAAGAATCAAACTTAAAAAAATTAATTATACTATGAAAATTACAAAAATTATTATAATTATAATTTTTAATGTAAATATGTATAGCTTTATGATGAACAGAATTTGATAAAAGAGGACAAAATTCAGATACAAACGCATTTAAATCTTCAGAGATAAAAACTAAATCAAGCAATCTATTTAGTGAATTTTTTACATAATTAATTTGATTTAAATTGTTACTAAGTAAAGAATCAATTAACAGTATCTCTATATCAGATGGCAGTACAGTTGGAATTAATTTATTATCATTATTTATTTCTGACCATATAATATTCCCACAATTAAAATCACCAATAACAACAATTTTATAATTTGCGAACTCAGATAATGCGGCAACTCTGTCGATATTCTCCAAATGTTTAGTGTAAATAAACATTGAACTTGTTGGTGGAATATAGCTAAGAAATAGCAGCAAACCTTTGCCAACGGAATCAATGCGCACACACACCTGATCAATGTGTAATACTTTGTCAACACAAACAACATCGATATCAACAGCGACGGCTCCAAAGTTGCGCCTTACAGCAACCAAAACGCCACCTCCATATGATTTTGTGACGTCAAGACGATCGTGACGAAAGAGTGAGAACACATCAAGGTCGAAGAGCTCATTATCAAAAATGTCTTTATAGAGCCAAGTCTCCGTAAATGCAAAAATGTTATAATCACATGCATCAATAGCAAATGTAAATTCTCTTAGTTTAGAAGAGAAACCACTCATATTCTGGTAGTACATACATATTTCATTTTTATTGTTAATGGGAAAATTTGAACTGAGACGATGATTTGCATTTGTATTAACAGCTGATGAGATATTAGTTGATATTTGTGTTACTGTTTTGTTGTTGCCAATGTCGCATCGGAGTTTTTTGGAGAAAAATTTAATTTCCTCACGCATACATTCACAGGCCAATTATTTACATTCAATGCACAATTTAACTTATCCATGGGAATACCGACTTTAAAGTTAACGAATTTTAAATTAGACACTTCAGTGTCTTTTTTTATTAATTTAAAGCATAAAATGTTTTTAGGGGCAATTTTCAATTTGGAAGACACATATTGTTTGATCGATTCTTCGGAAGTAGATGCAGAAAATTTAGAGACATGTAACCATTTGATAGGGGCAATGACATTCAAATCATCTGGCAATGTATCAACACCCACAATAACAGGGCGGCGTTTACGATGTCTAGAGGTAACCTTTTGCCACTCACTATTTTCACTCACATTTTTGGCTATAGCACTACTATGAGCATTAGCAGAAGTAGTAGCATAAGAAGAGCAAGACGGATTTATGTCAATAAGAGGCGTAGTTAATTTAGGGGCTACAGTACTAGAACTCGTCTGTACACGGAGTTGAGAATTGCTCATTAAAAAGAAATCCTTCATTATAATTTATTGAAATATAATGCAGTAAAAAATGATATGTGAATTATACTCGGATATATATGATATTAATAACAAGTACCATATAATTTGTAGCTAAACCTCCAAAATGTGCAAAAAATTTAAAATAAATAGTGAATTGAAAGTTTTCGTAAAAATTTCATTATTTAACATTAAAAAATGCATATTTCTTATCAAAATATTTAAAATTTTGTAGGTTCACCGACAAATTATGACAATTTAAAAGAAGCATGCCACATTTTAACGCGATTTATCCAGTCGTTTTCGAATTAAAGTGTACTCAGATTAAAAAAAACGTTGTTTCAAGAAAAACGCGTTTAATGTTTCTATTGTAGTATAATTCTATAAAATGATACTTCATCACTATCAGAGTTAAACAGTTGAAATGTCGGACATCGATTTTGCTATTGATTCGGTTGAATTTGATTCCGATGCGATGAACAGGATCTGCAAAAAGTAATGCAAGTTGTTACAAGCGGTTCCAGTATAGAGCTAATTTGTGTTTTTATTTTTCAGTGAAAACGAATCGCCAAATATGGAACCAAATATGGAACTGAAGGCACCAGTGGAACCTTCGCTGAAGGCACTAGTGCCTTCCACCTCTAGTGCACCACAAAAAAAAAAAACAAATCAAACGGAAGCGCCTTTTTCCGACAACGGTAACATCGGAAGAGTTATTGAAAAAACGTTTGGAACAAGTTGAATACGAGTTTTCAAAGTCGAAAATTATTCTCGACTTAAAAGAACAAGTCCAACGAAAAAAACTAGAACTACTTAATATTGAAATAAAGAATGCACAGCAGTGACCAAAAATTACAAAAAATAACATAAAGACTGAAATTACTATACAATGTACGATATATGTAATGTAAATACATATCTGTGGTATGCAGTATATTGAAATATTATCAAATTGAATTCTATATTATTTTTTCTTTATTATTTCATGTAACATTTGTTATGAGAAGCGTTTAGTTATAAATGCTGCTCTATATGAGCTTCCACTAACTCTTGCGTCTCCTGCTGTTTCAACTTCTTCAGAATTCAATGCTTGGAACGATGAAATCTCAGCAACATTGTTTAAAAAATCTTTAATAAAAAAATTAATACATATTAGCTATGATTGTTATTCTTCATACTAGTAGTACTTACCATTCGAGTGCTCCCTAGAGATATTGTGCAATATCGCCAGTGCAATTATGGTTGCTTTAGCGGTGCTGTATTCCATTTGCAACCCATTAAAGCATGCCCTGAATTTGTTCTTAAGTTGACCAAACAACTTTTCAACATGATTGCGCGTTTGAATGTGCGCATTATTATAGCGTTGTTCTGCTTCTGTGAGTTGCGCGGACATCCTGAAAGGAGTCAACAGCAACTTTGAACACGCATATCCGCCATCACCCAGCACAACCCCTCCTCGCAAGACCATATTTTCCAGTCGCCTCTTAATAGTTGATTCTCTCCAAATCCTCGAATCGTGTACCGATCCTCTGCAGCGCGCAACTACGAGTATATCTATAATCTTGTAGTTGCCATCACAAACTATCTTTAATATAAATTCAAGTATTATGAAAACAAATGCGTGTATGACTCATGTTATTTTACCTGTACGTTTATAGAATAAAAATTCTTCCTGCATCTATGTCGTGCACCGAATTCTCCACCAGGGTTTCTAATTTTGATGTGTGTACCGTCTACCGCAGCTACACATTGAGGAAAACCTGCGATTTGGAAGAACAGCATTTTTTGAGCCCTTATACTTTCTGGATCAGATTCAAACTTGATGAAGTTAGTCATTTTTGATGCCAAAGCAAGAACAAACTTTTTGATACAATTGCTCACGGACTGCTGGGATACGAGTATGTTATGTAAATCTCCTAAAATCAAAGAGTTAGATAAACAAACAATATAATGAACACTGTTTCAATTATTTGCTAACCGACATCACTTTGGTATGCGCCTTTCGCCAAATACCTTATTGCAACTAATGCAATGGTCTCTGCTGAAAGTGCAGCGCTGCGATTTGTCCGTGGCGTAAGTTCCTCGCGGACGATATCAATGATAAATCGTTTTGTGTCTTTGTTGAATCTGGAATAATTTAACAAAATAAATAAACAATTGAAGAATTAGTGGGTTCGCTAAATGTTCTACAAACCTGTAATGTGCAAAGAACTCCTTTTCGTCATATTTCTCAAATGGGTTTATTCTTTTCTTGTATACTTTCACCCTTCGCGCAGACACTGATTCCGCTACTAATTGGGTATCCATAAACATTTCCTCATCGGAACTCGAAATCATTTTTAATTATTGTAAATACAAATATTTCCACTTTAAAACAATTTAAATTTGAATGCGAATGTAAAACGTCAAACCAATGTTATGTAGTAGATGCAATGAAAATGTAGTAGTTTCTTTGAAAGATTGAAGTTTAAATAAAAGCTGACTATTAAATCGTTATTGGTATACTTTAGACTTAAGTCCGCATTAATATTTAAGTCGACACCTTTTTTAAGTCACAACTAATGATTCGTTGTTAGTAAGGCCGAATGTTTTAGATATCATTGGACGGTATCCTTTAATGGAGGTGTATTGTTTTTTTGTCTTAGGGATAGGTATTATAGTTGTAGTTTTCCAGACCTGAGGAACGATGGCCATGGTAAATATTTTATTAATAAATGGGCTGCTTCTTAACAAGATTGTCAATGCTGTCGAATTTATCCCAGAGCTTAGTTCGCTCATATTGATGGGGAGTTCAATGCTTGCAGTTATAGGAGCTTGGTTTTTGTTGTAAGTAGTTTGTTTGAACAACCTTAATAGTTTTCCTAGCGCAAAAGTAAGAGGGTAAATTAGAGGACAGGTATTATAGAGTATGGTATGTAGTTTCCTGTCAATGTTTTTATATTATCTCAGAGTTTTTTTTTTGTTGAAGAGTTTGGGTTTATGTTTACGGTGAAGAGGTCAAAGGACCTTTTCTTTTTAATTTTGGCATGTCTGCTGAAAAGAGTCTACGATAAATAATATGATTTGACCCTGACGGGAATCTTTTAAAGGTGTAAAAGGCAGTTTACTTTTGCCTACGAAGCTCCACGAGTGCGAAAATCTATTGATATATGAATGTGCATAGAAATTGGGTTGGCAAGAAAGTAGTTCCGACTTTCTAGTGTGGAATATAGCCCTTGTTTTATTTATTCAAACAATAAACTTTAATCAATTACATATTTTCCATTTTGTTCGATAACCTCTCCCATTAGTCGGAGAGCTAGTGAATTGTTTTCGAGATTATTTCGAGATTAAAAGTGGAACTCTGTCGAACCTTACGCAAACTTGCAAAAAATCATTAAAAAAAAAACTTATAGTGTCACATCTGAAAATTTGTATGATGAATCTCTAGACCGAAATATGCAATGTGGTATAATTGGCAAAGAGATACCGCGAGCGGAAGGGCGTGGCAGAGCCTCCCAAACATGCAAAAAAATTTAAATTTTAAACTTATTTTGTCAAACTTGCAATTTGGGTATATCATGGGCAACCACCTAGTAAATCTACATCTCCAAGGGCAGAGCGAAATTCCGGGCATAACATCTCGGCAGAGCCTGTCGAACTGTATGCAAGTGCGCAGAGAAATGATTCAAAACGATTGCAATAAATGTACATGATTTTAAAAGCCTATTCAATGGACTTTAAAACTATGCACAAAGTTTTATCCAAGCGCTTACACTTTTCAAAATATTTAACTTTCAATACGAACATTTTTAACTGACCTAGCAACAGATCACACATCAAATGAAAGCAAATTTAATTTCTTAAATTCAGTAATAGGTTTAGCTCATAACTATTAGAACTTCAACTAAATAAAGTAGAATATAAACTTTTATAGTGCCATTCTAAACAGTGCGCAAAGTGGGATGTCTTCAGCTTTGCAAATATCGGATTAAAAATCTTCTATTTGTCAAGTCAATCATACGCACGAATTGCTAGCAGCAGTCTATTGACTTGCTTATTTCTTACGGTTAAATTCATGCGTCTTTTTCCTCAATGAATGATGCAGTGCGATTATTTTCGCGCTTTTAACGCTTGCAGCTGTTCTGCCAACTTTCGGCTGTGCGAAATATGAACATCTGTTAGCTGGATCGATTTACACATTGAGTTGAAGTCATTAACGTACACTGCCAACCATAAGCTAGTTTAATTATGGTCCCGTAAAAGTTAACGTGCGTTTTTTGTAGTGATAATGTGTAAAAAATTATTTTGTTTACTGAAGAAAGTTTGAAAAAATGTTCTGACTGTTTAAAGGTTCTTGATACTCGTAAGTTAAAGCTTAAATACATATTGTGATTTTTTTTGCCACCTGCTCTAGGTAGCACTAAGGGTTATCATGGTAAGTGCCATATGCTCTGTACAGCGTTAACAAAAAAATATTTTTGTGAAGAAGCAATCCCTCTACCTTCGAATCTGCCACTAGTAGAGTCATATTGTGGTAGTTTTGAAAGTGAAAATACTGGATCTGCTGCAAGACCTACTTCTGGCCAACATACCATTCATAGTAGTGCTAATGCAGAAATCACCGCGACTGCAGAAAGGACTTCAACCTCGGAAGCTGAAGCAATTGAAGGACAAATTGGAGTAAGTTGTGAAAATATTTATCAACCAGTATCCTCAGAAGTGAACATAGAACGAATACTTGCATTTTTTGTAAAAATAATCAGAAACGACATAAAGGTCGCATTCAACCCCTACGAACCTTTGATTCAAATACGATAACATCAACTATTTTCCAGTATGCATTGAATGATGAAGAAATGTTGCAAAAGATTGATGAAAAAAACATGTACCGAGTTGAGATTAAATATCATCATTTCTGCAGGCTCCATAACCAGCATAATTCCGAAGTAGTTGCCTCACTGGCATGACGTTGCAATCAAAAAGCATCCAAAGAAATGTGCTCTCTTATTGAAGAAACAATTGTTAAAAAGAAACATTGTGTTTTCCTATCCTTTTTGCTCAATCTTTACAAAACACAAGTGCATAAAAAACAGATGTTGAAAGTAAAATATCTTTATCGAGCAGTATTTCTTATATCCTTTTAGAAAACAGAATTGTTGGCATATTTGGCAAAAAGATTCAAATAATCGCAATGCACAGGAAAAAAGTTGTTCTTCCAATTCGTAGTGTGATTCAACCTTTTCCATGTTAGAAGAAGCAGATATTTTACAAAGAGCAGCTCTGATTCTGAGAGAGAAAACTCTGCAAATACTCGTAGAACCACAAAAGTTACCTGTTCACTTAACAGCTGAGAACTTGATAGCTGGAGAGTGTTATATTCCTCAAGAGCTTCAAAACTTTGTTGTGACACTAGTAGGCGGCACTATTCTTCGACGCCGAGAGAGTTCGGATTGTATCAGGTCAGTCAGATCAATATGCCACGATATTATTAATGCAATAATGAATAAGTAATGGAAACATTAAAACAGCGAAGCATTTGACTCTAGAAATCGAATCAGAAAAATCGTTGATATCGTTAATAGATATGGCCACTGTATACGTTATAACGTGATCGAAGAAATGGAAACAGAAGCAACTTTTTCAGCAACTGACCAATTCAATCTTTGTCCTGAAAACATTAAACAGTCTTCTAATTTATGCACAGGGGTAGCTTTCGATAACTTTGACAGATTCGTTGATACATGAAGTGATAAGGATACGTTAAATGACACAGTTGGAATAATGTTTCAAAATATTGAAATTGATGCTGTGCCTAATGTTCCTATCACGAGCTTATGCAACGAATCCTCTTCGGAAAATACATCAACATGTGATGATCTGACTCTAACTGTCATTACATCTCCTTCTAATCCTTGCTGTCTATCAGAAATCAAAGTAGGTACCAAAAACAAAAGAACTTTCGATGCCGTTATGCCAGAATTATAATCTTATTCTATTGAAAATCTGGATGGAAGTTGGAGTTGGGAATTCTCAACGACATATTCATGTATCACAATTATACTGTGATTACAACCCAGCATTTTCCAGAAAAGGAAAATTGAAGCCGTGGAAATTATTAGAAAATTCGTTGCAATATCAGACAGCATTCGCCAAACTATAAGAAACTGATTTGAGCTCAAGAGATACGGCTTCTAAAAGTATTGAACAATTTGTGTGTCGCATGTATGTACAATATCAGAAATATCGATACTACTTTGGCACCAAAGCAGAACAGATTCAATCATGCGAATTAGATATGTTTCAATTGCCCATGGCAAGTCAGTTTTTAATTTGTGTAATTAAAACTCAGACAGAAAAATTCTGCGTGCGAAGGCATAACACTGACACGTAGATTTGGCTGTTGTAGAGTTTCAAGCACAAATAGTTACTGCGAATTATAACCTTCCACTCTGAGTGAAGAAAAAACTCTCCGTCCCATTCGGACTCCCACCTCCTGGAGAGCGAATATCGAAACCAAACACACCTGAGTTTCACACCACTACAAAACAATTTTCCTTTCTCCTCCTTCTACCTTTCCGCCCGCTAATCATAGCTTAAAACTTTACAGGCCATGACCTCAACTATTCTAGTGACGAAGAGTCTAATTATGAAGAACAGCTTTGTATCGAAGAACTTGAAGAAACAGTTTATAATAATGAAAAAAATCTAAAACAGTGCAGAAGAATTATTTTAATTTACAATTACTTATAATAAGTCGATCTTGTGTTTTGAGTATATTGGTGTTGAAAATTATGCTGATATTCGTTTATGTAGGAATCTATCCTGGTAACCTACTTTACGTATTAAGTAACCATACGTTTCAAATGTTGTTAGGTCGATTAAAAATGTTCGTATTGAAAGTTAAATATTTTGAAAAGTATAAGAGCTAGGATAAAACTTTGTACATAGTTTGAATAGGCTTTTAAAATCATGTACATTTATTACAATCGTGGAAATACTTTTGCAGATATGAATCATTACTCTGCATTTGCCCCTGAAAACGAACTGTGCGCAAAAAACAGTTCGGGGTTGTCCATGATGATTTTAAGTTTAAAATTAAATTTTTTTGCATGTTTGGGAGGCTCTGCCACGCCCTTCCGCTCGCCGTATCGCTTTGCCAATTATACTACATTGCATATTTCGGTCTAGAGATTCATGATGCAAAAATTCAGATGTGTTTGGAGCCCCACCCCCCAAACCACTAGCGTAAGGTTCGACAGAGTTCCACAATCAAAAAAAAGCAAAATTTTGTTGACGAAATAATCTCGAAAAAATTTCACTAGCTCTTGGACTACATCTTTCTGGGAACTTTATGATTCCGCGCTCATAGAACTTCTGGCCATTAGCACAAAACTAGACTAAGTGCGATTTCTGGGCATCATAATTAAGGAAAATTTTACAATTCAAACAGTTGTAATCCTCGACACAAATGAAAACCTGATGTTGCAGGGTCGGGGCCAAATGGTTCAAGAAGATTCAAGGTTCAATAACTTTTCAATTTGACAATGATATGGTACAATTCGCCAATTCTGGCCGTTTTTCTTTGACTGCTTCCTCCAGTGGTCGATTGGTTCCTTGTAAGCAATACCTTTTGGATCCAACTAAATTGACAACATAATGTTCAGCTTTTGATGTGCCTTGTGGTGGTTCATCACTATTAGACCATGATCGTTTTCGCTTGATGTTGTTGTAGACGTTTCATTTTTCATCACAATTGATGATTCATTGCAAGAAAGGATCAATTTGATTTGAGATGCATTGCGTTTGAGATGCATATCGCAAATACTGATTCGTTGTGTTGATTGAATATCTTTCAATGCAAGTGCAACCCAAATATCGAGCTTTTTTTACGAGTGCAAGACCTTTTTGTGATTTTTAATTGTTATATGTGCTGGATTTAAGGATCCGTCAGCTGGATTGGAAAAATCGATTTTTATTTTTTTTCTTTGCATAAATTGATTCCTCAATATGTCTAGAATATGCTGGTAAAGTGATTTTTTTAAAATCTGAGCAGTTAGAAGAAGCAGATGTTTGGAGCGCTGAGTTGAGTAGTAGGAGGCTGGTGCTATTATAACTTGTCGACTTGATACATATGACCCTTCTATACTTCTGTGCACTTATACAAGTATAGACAAGTATAGACAAGTTTAGACAAGTAGGTATAGAAGGAAATTTTTATGGTCACTTGTTTAGTGAAACTTCTCATCGCAGATTGATGGTAAGTTAAGATTTTCAGAGTTTCAAACGTACTTGAAACTTTAAACGCATTTCTCTAAAAACCCCTGGAAGAAAAAAAGATTTGTTCGAGCGTATTTCTTGACGTCTCACAAGCTTTTGACAAAGTATGGCATGAAGGTTTGAAGTTCAAACTGCGACGAATTTTGCCATTAAAGCTTTATAATATATTGACAAGCTATTTTGAAAATAGAATTATACGCGTTCGATACGGAAATGATGTTTCGAAATTTAAAGATATCCTAGCCGGAGTACCGCAGGGAAGCGTACTGGGCCCACTTTTGTACCTTTTATATACAAGAGATATACCACACGTCGAGGATACTGTTCTCGCTACTTTTGCTGACGACACCGCTATCTTAGCGGTTGGAGAATCAATAGAAGACTCACCGGCGAAACTTCAGACTGCTTTAAATAAAGTCTGGCGAATTACCCTTAATGGTTCAAAATCTGTACATGTTGACTTCACCTACAGAAAGATTAATCACTTGCCCATTTCTATAAACTCGGTGTGTATCCCCTTTGCAAACGAAGCTAAGTATTTGGGAATGACACTTGACGCGAAGCTTAAATGGAAAACGCATGTTAAAAAGAAACGAAAAGAACTAGAGGCCAAATACAAAGAAATGTACTGGCTACTTGGTAAATGTTCCAAGCTAAGCTTAGAAAACAAGCTGCTTCTTTATAAGCAAGTGCTAAAGCCGGTGTGGACCTATGGTATACAACTCTGGGGTTGTACTAAGAAATCAAATATAAATATAATACAAACTTTTGAAAATAAAGTGCTACGACAATTTGTGCGTGCCCCATGGTTTATAAGAAATAATGACCTGCATCGAGACCTCGGAGTTCCTTTCGTGGAAGATGAAGTCAGGAACTGCGCACGAAAACATAAAGTCCGGTTAAGCGGCCATATCAACAATACAGTCCTAGAAATCTTGGACGAACGAAACATACTACGCCGTCTTCAACGAACTAAACCGTTGGACCTTGCGCGATAAATTGAAACCGCATTAAGAAAGCGGAATATGTAGGGTCTTCCATTGGAAAGTGTCCTACCAATCGTGATTAACTTATGAAATAAAAACTGTTTGATAAGTTCTACTTAGTTGCGGTATTAAAATTAACAAAGAAGGGAGGTGTTTTTAGTGAGTAAGAATCTCACACTACTATGAGCACTCGTTTCTGATCCTCATAGTGTCTGATGGAAGATTTTCACCTGCCCTCGCCGGGGAAAAAAAAAAAAAAAATTTCTCTAAAAACTGTGTTTTGCAGACCTTTGACGGTTTGACCGATGCACTTGAAATTTATAGGATAGACTCAGCACTTGTAAACGCACAAAGTTAACAAGAATCTTTCTAAAATTACCAGTATTTCTATTTTTTTTTTTTTTGTAATGAATACAAAAAAAATCATGAAATTTGCCAAAAACCCCAATTTTCAATATTTTCAAATGATTCTAGGGCACTCAGCCAATCAGCCGAAATCGTGGAGGAAGTTAGTGTCCTGTTTTTCAAGGGGCGAGTCTTCGAAGCGATACAACTTACGTTCTAATGAAAGTTTTACATACTCTTAAGATAGTAATAAATAAATGATAAAAAACTCAAAGTTCTATCTCGCCTTAACCCCTATGCAATCTCTCGCACAATCATATGAAGATCTTATTCAATTATGACTTTGATCTGGTCATCAACAACCTCAGTTGGGTATCTTACCATCTCTTTTTGGGTCTCAGGAGCTTTCTTGAATTTACGAAAATAGAAAAGCAAAACATGTCGAAAATGTTCACTTTCACACTCCACGTTAAAATTGACACTGTACTAACAAGTTTTTTTTTTTTTTTTTTTTTTTTTTTTTTTTTTTTTTTTTTTTCCCCGGCGAGGGCAGGTGAAAATCTTCCATCAGACACTATGAGGATCAGAAGCGCGTGCTCATAGTAGTGTGAGATTCTTACTCACTAAAAACACCTCCCTTCTTTGTTAATTTTAATACCGCAACTAAGTAGAACTTATCAAACAGTTTTTATTTCATAAGTTAATCACGATTGGTAGGACACTTTCCAATGGAAGACCCTACATATTCCGCTTTCTTAATGCGGTTTCAATTTATCGCGCAAGGTCCAACGGTTTAGTTCGTTGAAGACGGCGTAGTATGTTTCGTTCGTCCAAGATTTCTAGGACTGTATTGTTGATATGGCCGCTTAACCGGACTTTATGTTTTCGTGCGCAGTTCCTGACTTCATCTTCCACGAAAGGAACTCCGAGGTCTCGATGCAGGTCATTATTTCTTATAAACCATGGGGCACGCACAAATTGTCGTAGCACTTTATTTTCAAAAGTTTGTATTATATTTATATTTGATTTCTTAGTACAACCCCAGAGTTGTATACCATAGGTCCACACCGGCTTTAGCACTTGCTTACGAGTATAAAGAAGCAGCTTGTTTTCTAAGCTTAGCTTGGAATATTTACCAAGTAGCCAGTACATTTCTTTGTATTTGGCCTCTAGTTCTTTTCGTTTCTTTTTAACATGCGTTTTCCATTTAAGCTTCGCGTCAAGTGTCATTCCCAAATACTTAGCTTCGTTTGCAAAGGGGATACACACCGAGTTTATAGAAATGGGCAAGTGATTTATCTTTCTGTAGGTGAACTCAACATGTACAGATTTTGTCTCATTAAGGGTAATTCGCCAGATCTTTGTCCACTCGTAGACTTTATTTAAAGCAGTCTGAAGTTTCGCCGTTGAGTCTTCTATTGATTCTCCAACCGCTAAGATAGCGGTGTCGTCAGCAAGAGTAGCGAGAACAGTATCCTCGACGTGTGGTATATCTCTTGTATATAAAAGGTACAAAAGTGGGCCCAGTACGCTTCCCTGCGGTACTCCGGCTAGGATATCTTTAAATTTCGAAACATCATTTCCGTATCGAACGCGAAAAATTCTATTTTCAAAATAGCTTGTCAATATATTATAAAGCTTTAATGGCAAAATTCGTCGCAGTTTGAACTTCAAACCTTCATGCCATACTTTGTCAAAAGCTTGTGAGACGTCAAGAAATACGCTCGAACAAATCTTTTTTTCTTCCAGGGATTTTTCAATTACATCAGTAATTCTATGCACCTGATCAATGCTTAGTCTGAAATCCAAATTGATGGTTGGGAATAAGATTTTGGTTTTCGATAATTGGGAGAAGACGTTTTAGCAAAATCCTCTCAAAGATTTTCGACAGGATCGGTAGAAGAGAAATGGGTCTGTATGATTTTTTATCGTTTGGAGGTTTTCCTGGTTTTAGTACCATAATGACTTCAGCAACTTTCCACTGACTTGGCACGTATTCAAGCCTCAGAGCCGCGTTAATAATGTGTAAGAGCTTTATAAGTGCTTTTTGAGGTAGCATTTTCAGAACTTCTCCGGTAATAAGGTCATACCCCGGAGCCTTCTTTGGTTTTAATTTCCTTATTACAGTTTTAATTTCAGCAAGAGTTGCATTTGTCATTACAAAATTACTATATGCTATTTCTAAAGAACTGGTGTCGGGTACCAGTGTTGGGCCGTCGGAGGGCTTGAAAATTTCTTCAAGATAGTCGGCAAAAACCTCCGCTTTTTCCTTATCCCCCTTAGCCCATTCGTTATTGCCGACCTTGATTGGTGGCGCGGGGATTTTGGGCCTTTTTAAGCATTTTAAAGCTTTCCAAAGCGAGTAATTTGTTTCTTTTCCTGCCGTCAGGTTTTGAACATATGTATTTACTTCGGAATTTCTGTAACTTTTAAGAGTCTCCTTGAACAGATTACAGAGCCTGTTTAAGCGTGTTTTATCCTGCGGCGCTCGAGTTGTTTGCCATCTTTTGCGAGCTTTTCTTTTTTCTCTTATCATATCTTTTACCACAGGCGGGTAGTTTAAGTTACTTTTAGCCGTGTTTTTTCGTTGACAAGGTGTATTGTTCCACGCAGCACATTGGACTATTTCAACGAAAGAATCCAGTACTAACAAATGTAAGAAAAATTAAACTCAATTTGCATCTGAAGTCAGCTATCAAATGACAAAAGAAAAAGATTGACAAAAGCGAGAATCTACAAGCCGAACGCAATCTACTTGTAAAAACCGAAACTATGATACCTTCTTGACAGTCCAATAGGTACTTACATATGGATATGTGAAAGAATACAAATTGTACTTATTTGTTTTACTTTGTTGAGTCATTTTCCATTTCACTCTGGTCATTTGGATATTTGGACATCTCTGCACTGCGGAGAATCGCGCAACAATTGTTGGAAGTCTTGAGCAATTAACTATAAAACAGCACTCAATTTTTTCCAACTTTACTTCGTTATTGAATAATTTTGGAAGTATTCGAAATTAGGTTTTCGTCCTGCAAATCGGCCATTTTTGGACACAATGTTTCGTATCACAAAGATATCGTTACACTTAACTTACGTGCTATCCTTGCGACAATTATGGGCTTGAGTGCATTATTTTAGCGTGGAACTGCAAGGGGATAACAGCCCAAAGACCATCGATTGACGTATTGCATGTCCAGACCCAGTGTTTCAGGGGTTGTTTACCTACTCTGCACCTACCTACGTACAAAACCAATAGTTACTTGATATCAATATTTAAAATGTGTGATCATTTATTTAAGACAAAGAAATGAGTCAATTAGAAAAGCCAATTTGAATTTTAAATGGTCTTTGTCCAAAATTAAATAAATAAAATATTTATGAGTTGTTAAACACAACTAATAAGTTCCTTCACGTTAAATAAACATAAGAAAAGACAAAAAAAAAAAAAAACAATCAAAATGTTGTCTAATAAATGCTCGTTTATTCAATCAAAATATCATATCAACCCCAATGAAGACATTATTCCGCATCTATCCCAAAACGAGCAAGAACAATTCTTTGCAACTGCAACTAGAATAGGTATGTACGAGTAGTTTCCTATTCGTTACCTTCAAATTGGCTGAAAAAAAGCAAAAAAAACCCTGGCTGCAATGTAATGTGTCAATGTGTGCAACACTTCCAGTTCCACACCAAATATTGTTATTACGAGTAAGTCCAAAACCCAACAAACACAAAACAATTGCAAGCGACAACAGCAAAAAACAACAATATCAAGGGAAAAGTCTACAAACAATACAAGCAATTCGTCGCACTGTTTGCCAACAACCCTTGTTGGGAGCGATTTGTGTTTGCGAAACAACCAGACTGTGTCTGCATACAAAAGCATTCCCAATGCCCTAATCGACCAATCGCAGCAAGTCTCCGAATCTCTACAAAGCCATTACGAAATGCTGTCGTAGTGGTTAAACCAGAAACCTACCCCTGAGATACAATTCGTTCTCGTCAGATAAATAAAGGCGGAGTCACTAAGCGTCTGCTATAAATACGACGTTCTGGCGCTGATGAATTCAGTTGCGAACAATTCCTAGTGTGGTGAACAGTGAGCAGTGAATCCAATATCGATCTGCCCCATAGTATCTGATATCCGACTATTTAAACAAGTGTAAAGAATTCTGAGTGAAAATGGTTCAAAACATGTCTGGATTAGAGTTCAAAACAAATTTTTCTATTGACGCAATCCTGTCGAACAACATCAAGAAGGAATGCCAGGAAGTGGTAGTGAAAAAACAAGAAACATTAGCAGAGAGTTTTTGCGACGGCGATTTAACATCGTCATCGGAAGATTTTGAGCATCCATCGAGAACGAGCACGCCAATGAGCAGTGTGGCCGATTCAGTTTCATCAACCGAAGACAAAATCGATGGGGAGAGTTGCGATGGAGACAGCGGTGATGGTGATGGTGATGGCGATGGTGATGATAAAAAAAATGGCGATGATAAAAAACCACAATACAGCTACAACGCCTTGATTATGATGGCAATTCAAGATAGTCCAGAGCAGCGACTGACTTTGAATGGGATCTATCAGTACCTGATGAACCGGTTTCCCTATTTCAAGATGAATAAACGCGGCTGGCAAAATTCTATCCGCCACAATTTGAGCTTAAACAAGTGCTTCACGAAAATCCCACGCAGCTATGATGATCCTGGCAAGGGTAACTACTGGATCTTGGACCCCAGTGCTGAAGAAGTATTCATTGGAGAAACCACCGGCAAATTACGACGCAAGAATCCTGGTGCAAACAGATCAAGGTTAGCAGCTTACCGACAGGCCGTATTCTCACCGATTCTTGGTGGCTATGGCGGTGCTCCTCAGTTCGCTTCATCTCCGTATAGTAATTATGTGGGAGCAGCAGCAGCAGCCGCTCTATATCACAGACTAGCTCCCCCATCTTATCATGCAGGCTATCCTGGCACCAATCCATATCAGGCTAATCCTTACGCAATGCAAATGCCACAGCCGACTATGAATCCCGCAGAAGTTCTTCAACGCATTCAGTTCTTCAATAAATACGGAAGCAGCTAAGTGGGATGTTATCAACAACTTTACTCCTGTGAAACGATTTTGAAGCCAGCCCGAGGCCTTTGATGTGATCAGCGATCGCCTTGTTGTGACAACGTTACTAAGCTTATAAACCAAGCGGGGGAAATCCAAGAAAACGGGTCCAAAAAATACAGATTTATAAATGATTCAACATATCGTAGGCGAATTTAGGAGGCGTTGCAGCCCAAACATTCACTCGGCAGGCGAACTCCAAAGGGAACTCAATCGAGGGCCAACGTTTGCATTTAATGTTCCTAAACTCTTTGTGTTTTGGTATTTTTTTTTTTTTTGATTTTGATTTTCATAAATAAATTTGTATCCAAATGAAATGTTTGTCGGGTTTTTTCTTTTGAATTCGATTCGTTGTTCTGCTGGGCATTGTTGTTCCATTTTTCTCTGCTGTTGTCTCTATTTGTAAGTGACATTTCTAATGACAGATCCAGCTGCGTTGAAGTCCTGCTGTGTCGTTTGAAATTGAAACATCCACAGGTAGAACTACGATCAAATGAACCTAATAACAGAGAGATGGGGTAGCTTGTCTCGAATTGGAACCGAACCGACACGGAAGAATACGAGGCAATTATGTGATGAGGCGTCACCTTCGCTGCACTTTTTGACATCCCAATTTCTCATTTGCCGGCAGCAGTTGTTTGATCAGTCACCGCCGGCATTGTCGGCGAATGCTTATACCTTGTATCCATTGTATATACCGTCAGTGATCTTTAATTTATTTGTATATTTAAATTTTCAACTGTTTCTTATGTTGAAATCTTTCTCTGGATACGCCTTTTGAATTTGGGCAAGTCTTTAATCACACAGCACTCGTCTTAAGATTTGTAGTGTGTAGGAAGATATCATTTAAGTAGATCATAACATTTGAGGTAATTGTAATCCTTACACATCGGCCAGAGTTCCTGGTGAGCCAGATTAGGCAGAGATTTACTGAATTGGATTCATTTCACAAATCCACTTACTCGTACTGAACCCAACTGAAGATTCGCTTTGTGGCTGAATTTCGAACCTCTACTTAAAACGGAAGGTGCCTACAAACATAAATCCACTCAGAAGACACATAAGATACACACAATGAAGTTGTGCTCGAGATTAGATTAACAAGGTTATCTTCTGCTTGGCTTGTGTACTTAAGGAACTTTTGTTGATCACGTCCTGAGCCGTACAGTAAACAAGCGTTCATTGGAAAAAAAGTTACCCTGGCGGTAATCGAGCTGAAAAAGTGGATTATTTCGAGGTTTCCAAATGAATTGGTAGAGTAACATGTGCGGAAACAATAGACTTACACGAATTTGGAAGAATGGAATTGTTTATTTTTAATTTACGAGTAGGTATCTGATTCCTTCTTGTTCAATCAATATTTTCAATTCAAATAAGATTTCAAATTAGATCGATTTTTGAATTTTTCTAGCTTTTGCTGGCAATTTGACTTGACAAAAGTTGAAAGTGTCCAAAACACTGACAATTTGTTACTAAGTTACGACAAATTTTTGAATTGATTTTTGTGGAAAGACTGCACTATTATCTGCTTAACGTGGTAAGAAATTTCGTATATTGTTAGTGGTATGTTCGTGGCCCAAGTTTTAATAACTAAAGTGCCCTTCATTAAGCGCTTCCTATCTTTAAATTTAAATAAAACAAAGTGTGTGTGAGATATCAGCAAAATCTTTTATTCGTTTGAAAGGCCTATCGATGCCATTATGTATGGAATATAGCATCGTTCAAATTTCCGCTGCGGTTTCTCTGGGTGGCGTGCCAATTTTCTGTGACTCTGGAGCGAAAAATAGGCTGAATTTGATAGATGAAATTGGGTTATGTTGGCTTTGAGGGCCTCTGTGGTTTGTGACTTACTCGCAACCTGTGACCTGCGACTTCAGAAAACTCACAAGAAACGGGGTCAAATCGCACGATCTCCGTGGCCAGTTCACATCACCTCCTCGTGAGATGACCATGCCCTCGAATCGCTAGTGCAGAATCTCCAATGTGGCGTGAGCTGTGTGGCACTTAGCGCCGTCCTATTGAAACCACATGTCGTTGGTGTCTATTTAATCCAATTCAGGGCAAAACAAGTTGGTAATCATCGACCTATAGCGCTCGTAGTTGACGGGGATGGCCTGGATAACGTCGTTCTGACAGAAATATTGAGGACCGATGACGCCGCCAACCCAAAATCCACACCAAACAGTGACTTTTTCGGGATGCATTGGACGCTCTTGGATCTCATGTGGATTGGTATCGACACGAATTCGACAATTTTGTTTGTTGACGTACCCATTCATCCAGAAATGGGCCTCATCGCTGAAGATGAGTTTTCGATGAAATTAAGATCAGTTTCCAAGTGCTCTAGAGGCCATTCAGCGGACATACGTCGTTGTCTATGACCTTCAGCTCCTGGGTCAGTTGAATTTTGTACGGGTGCAGGCCCAATTCATGGCCCAAAATTCGCCAAGTTGTGGTCTGCGAAAGGCCGAGTTCTTGTGAGCAACGCAAAATCGACTGCTTCGGATTCTCCTGCACACTGTCACGGACAGTGGCGATGTTTTCGGCAGATTTTGCGTTTCGTCGACGTACGGGTGTCGGTTTATCGTTTACTGGATGAGTAGACTCAAATTTATCCACCACCCTGCGAATAGTCCTCTCGGTAGGACGATTAAGGCGACCGTAAAATGGGCGAAGCTTGCGGAACAGAACTCCCATTTTGATCATTTTTTCAAATGGTGATTTGGCAAAACAGACTGAATAAATGCCAGCCAATTTGACAGATGTAGCTTCAACAATATGGCCGCTACCAACTGTCAAAGTTCGCTATTAGAAGATCCTGCATATCATACAGTCAAGATATCCACGGCAACAGCTCCTTTTGAAAGATTTCTTATTTCAATATTAGTGGTTACACTTTGCCTTTCAGAATTATCTGATAAGATGGGTCCTATTTAGCCTTCAGTATGCCTCCAATATATTTCAAACAGTAACGAATCCTAAACAGGGTTGTTGAGCTACTTGAAAATTGATCCAGCAAAGGCGTCTTGAAGCAGCAAATGATGTTATTCACAATTAGGCATATTGTTAAGATTGTTACGATGAAGGGCGTTAATCTTCCAAACTAATTAATGTTATCATCAATTTTTGATCTCGCATTCCAGCCGATGGCTTTCATAACTAGTGAGCCTCTAACATCATCTTATTCGCGTTGTTCCAGTAATCTATCCAGCGATATAAAGCGCTGATTTTCTGTTGGAATAAAGTAAAAAATGTTTCCGTCTTCAAATGTGAGTATGTACTCGTAATAGTCTCCATACCTTCGACACACAGTGAGGTCGGTGTGGCATGTAACACTGGTCTGCAACGAAATCCACCTTCAAATAAAAATGTCATGGATATGAAGGTTCTAATGTGCTGAATCTACATCTGAATCGACTTCGCTCAGTGTGTCAAAAAGTTGAATAGCCCTTGTTCCTGTGCTATGCCTGATATTTTGGTGAGAAAAACATATTAAGGAAACCAAAATTTTATTTTGTTTTAGGAATAAAATGCCAAGAACTTGTAAAAATGTTGCAGACTTATTCTGCCACATTTGTGTCACCAATAATTGTGAAATCTAAACGGAATGCAATAGCTTACTGACTTTACTTTCCTGTCGATGTAAGAGACAAATATTGGCTGCCGAAAATATGTTGGAACTGTTGCTCAAGAACTGTAAGGGGCTGGATCGAAGGAAGTCATAAGACCATGGCAGTTGCAACGCCCATGATTTGGAGTGAACCACAAAACCATGAAAACGACTGATTATGACGCGAGCACGAAAACCAGCTCCTCGAATCAATGATATTTTAGATCAAGTGCCTCCTAACAGGAACGAAATAGTCGATAGGATCAGAATCAATCAAGCAACTGGTCTGTAAGTTCGTCTTCATTTGTATGCCCAACCCCATCAAAAGAACCTCATCTCCTTATACAATCTGATTTGTTTGATCTCGTTCGAGAATTAGGACTCTCCAAATCGAAGGCTCAACTTGGATCAAGATTAAAGCAATGGAATTTGTTAGATGAAAATACTCGTACAATAGTCACATATTTTCGTACTAGAGAAAAAGACTTTGTGATTTATCCCACTTTACCAAAGACAGGCATTTGGTGTTTGCAATAAGGCTGAACGACTTCAATGAGAATTCGGTTTCCCTGAATTATCTGAGGAATTGCTTGCTTTGGTTCACAATCTCAATAAATATGAAAGAAAACTATGGAAACATAAAGTTGTTATTGGAAAAATTTAAATATTCACAGTAGTCGTGGAATCCTTGTGCTGATTTAAAATTTGTAGCAATTTTAGCCGAACTACAAGGAACATATACCAAGTTTTGTTGTTCTTTATACGAACGGAACAGTGGTGCAAGAGATAAACACTATGTTAATAACAAACTGGCCAAGAAGACCAAGTTTAACTCGTGGAGTTAAAAATGGATCTGAAGAACCTTTAGTGTAAAGTGAAAAAAAATTGTTCTACACCACTCCATAATGAAAAACTTTGTAAAGGTACTGAACAAGAATGAACACGGCTTCTAATACCTTAAAACAAAATCCCCCCGAATCAGCGAAAAGCTGATTTTTAACAGACAATTGTCCAAAATCTTCTTTCTGCTTATAAAGCAGATTTCAACAACATGTCCCTTAAAATTTACTTTTTGAGCTCGCACTTAGATTTCTGAAAACTATAAAGTGAAATGCTATTTTACAAAAACCTGAATTATACATAGCTCTTTTTTAAAAATTATCAATTACATAAAAACTATGCGTGATAGATATTTTTTAAACTATATTTCGACTCAATACCGTCAAATCGTCGAAAGATACCTTACAAATCTGACGAACAATTCTAGTACAGAATACTCACTGCGGAAGGCCTCAAAGAAATGAAAAGACTAACTGCATACATTCCGCCAGTTAAAACAGCAGTGGAAACTGGGCAAAAACAAACAAACAAAGTCGGATCTATTTGCGGAACATCTTGAAAATGTCTTCCAGCCATACGAAGACGGGAGAATAATTCCAGCAGGAACCGCTAAGGAAATAACCACAGAAATGAAAGAAATTCTAAAAAAACTGGCTAAAAAAAGTGTGAAAAAAATAGCACAGACTAAGGTATGTTCCACGCATGTGTAAGGTCGCGGAACTTATTATGGTACCAAAGCCTGGCAAAATCCCCTAGTGAATTTACCTCAGATCGTCCGATTTCATTGCTGTCAATCCTGTCAAAGCTCTTAGAAAAATTCGTCTGAAACGACTTCATCCGATTATAGAAGAAAAGGCACTGATAGGTGCTCAACTGTATCTGATAAAATCGAAAAAGCCTTCTTCCATCTTCCTTGATGCAACACAGGTCAATACTCGGCAATATTGAAATATATAATAGCTGGAGTACCGCAAGGTAGCGTGTTATACACGAACGATCTACCACAAAATGACGAAACCACTGCTGCCACATTTGCAGACAATACTGTGGTACTTGCTGTCGGAAAACCCGTGCAGGAAGTTACAGAAAAACTACAAAGGACAGTAAATGAAATATCTGATTGGACCAAAAAATGGCAAATAAAATTAAATGAACTGAAGTTAGCTCATGTTAACTTTACCAATGAAAACGTACAACACATACCTGTGTACAAAAATAACAAAGTAGTTCTGCATTCGAACGCAGATAAGTATTTAGGCATGACTCTAGACGCGAAGTTGCGCTGGAAATTTCATGTCAAGAAAAAACATGATGAACTATATTATATGATACAACAGAGTGTATTGGCTTATGTATCTCAATATAAATATAAACAATAAACTGCCTCTCTATAAGCAAGTTATAAAGCCAATATAGACATATGGTACCACCTTTAGGGGTGAACAAGTAAGGCAGGCCTGGAAAGCATTCAATGATTCCAAAACAAAGTACTACACAAATCATAAAATATCATAAGTTATACACGTGCAGTCAATCACCTCATCAATAGGCACCTTTTGCATTCGGACACACGCTAATCCTGCATTCGATTCCCACGATAGTGCAAGAGCACAAGTAGATCAATTGTAAACAATTATTTCCACGAAGACACACCAAACCCAAAATTCAACAGGTAGTGCCGACAATGAGTGCAAGCCCGCTGTAATCAGACCCGCTGCTTATAGTAGGTCATAAGTTAACTTTTGTAAAATCTCTCTCTTGTACGAGTATGTTCTATATCAAATCAAATTCTCATGAGAAAGGTTGAGAAAGGTTGAGGGTGGAAAAGTAACTTCGATTAAATCTTTTAATGATCTTGCACTTATTTAATATCGAATTTGAATTGCTCAAACGATGTAAGTGATTTAATCGAAGACTCTTCTGCCCTTGAACCTAGTAATGCCAACTGTGATATTATCTTTAAATCTAGTTCATACTGCGATGACAAATTTTTTGTTGTGCATCAGAATGTCAGAAGTTTGAGAGAAAACTTTGCGTCTCTTGTAACGCATATTGATTCTTTCGCGTGCATTCCAGATATTATTTTTCTTTCTGAAATATGGATTTACAATTTTGAAAAGAGTGATTATGTTATTCCCGGTTTTAATTTCTTTGCTAATACGAATGATAATTACGCTGCAGGTGGTGTTGGGTGTTTTTTAAAAGAGGGTTACCAGATTCAGGAAGTTTTGTGTGTCGATTTTGTAAGTGCGGATGTCTTAAAAGTTTCTATTGTAGTTAACAATGCAGTGTTGTTTTTTTTGTGTGTGTATAGGCTGCACATGTTTAATGTTTCCATGTTTATGAAAGAGTTTTCTGATCTTTTAATTAAAGTAAAATCTAAAAATCTAATTGTTATTGGGGATTTCAACATTAACAATTTAGATAGTAATGAAACTGTCTCAACACATTTAGCCTTATTAGCTGCGCATGGCCTTAATTCTTTTATTAATGAGCCTACTAGGATTGCGTCAGGTAGTTGTTTGGACCATATTAATGGGCGATTCAAATGTGCTTCATCTAGCAAATGTGAGAAATGTGTTTTTAATTTGATGATCACAGACCATTGTATGACAGGACTCCTTGTAGAAACGTTTTGTAGGAAGAATAGCAATTGTTCAAAACCACTGAACAATATTATGAAAATTAACTTTAGTAGACTCAGAAACAATCTACTTTGTGAGTTTTGGGATGATGTCTATTCGTGTAGTGATGTTTCGAATTCGTACGCAGTATTTATTGAGTGCCTTAAGAAGCATATTTATAATTGTTGCTCTTTTTTACCTCATAAAAAATTAAAAAAAAGACTCAAGCCCTGGATCTCTAGATACTTAGTAAATAAAGTCAATAAAAAAAAAAACTTAGAATGAAATGCTTTCGATACCCTAGTAATGTGAATTTTAAAAGGAAATACACTAAATTGTGCGCTGAGCTGAAAAAGAAGATTCGTGATACCTATTACCGAAATTGTTTTGATTTTGCCAAAGGAAACCTCAGATACGAATGGAAATTAGTGAACAGTTTACTAAATAAATCTTCTTCCACAAAAATACCTACATCTTTGCGTACCTGTAATGGTTTAATCTCTGACAAAAACAAATCGCTGAAGCATTTAATGACTACTACACAAATATTGTCAGTAGTTTACAACCCTGTCAAATATACTCATCTTGTGCTCTCTGTATGTGTGCTGAACCGTTTCAAAGAAAAAGCTTTGGTTACAAACCTATAACATCGCTTGAATTATTCGAAGCTATTCGCCGTTTAAAAAATACTAATTCAAGTGGCGCAGATGGTATCTCAAGTATCATTCTTAAAAAAATTGCTTGGTTCATAGTGGATGTCTTAAAGGACATCTTCAATGGCTGCGTTTTTGCAGGGGTTTTTCCTGATGAACTCAAGCGTGCCGATGTTATAAGTTTGTTCAAGAAAGGTTCTGCAGTTGAACTGTGCAATTACAGGCCTATTTCCCTCCTCCCTGTGCTAAGTAAGGTCTTTGAAAAACTAATGAAAGACAGAATAGTGCAGTTTTTAGATATAAATAATTACTTTAGTTCTAAACAGTTTGGCTTTCGGAAAGGAAAATCTACTGAAGATGCTCTACTGCAGTTCTGTGCCCAAACAATGAAAAATCTTGATGGTAAAAGGTGTACAGCTGGCTTGTTCATTGACATTACCAAAGCTTTTGACATGGTCAATCACGATATTTTGTTGGGTAAACTGGAAAAAGCTGGATTTCGTGGCTTTATGCTTGATTGGTTAAAGTCTTACCTAAAAAATAGGTCACAAAGTGTGAAGATTGATGAGATAAGGAGCGAAATAAATTTGTTTAATCTGGGTGTTCCCCAAGGCTCGGTCTTGGGTCCAATTTTATTTCTCATCTACATTAATTCACTATTTGCACTTGATTTTAAAGGCTCACCAACTGCCTTCGCGGATGACATAGCTTTTTCATATGGTAAGAGTAGCCCTTTGGAACTCGTTGCTGACATAAATTGCGATTTGAATTTTTTAAGAATCTGGTTTGAAAAACATAAGTTGCTAATTAGCTCCAAAACAAAAATTATGTATTTCACTTTGTCATCAGTACACAGCTTCGGAGCAAATGTCCACTTTCATGCACCCGAGTGTCAAAAATTAAAATTTTTCAATTGCAATTGCATTAATAAACCTACTACTCCCACTTTTTGTAGTACTCTTAGTTGTAATGATAAATGTTTTCTTATCGAGAAAGTAGATGAATATAAATATCTAGGTCTTACTATCGATTCCAATATGAGCTTTTCGAATCACACGGATTCTCTGAGGAAGTATTTCCGTTCCACACTGAGATACTTCTATTATTTGCGTAATGTCTGTTCCACAATTCTTCTAAAGAAAATCTACTATGGGATTTTTCAGTCAAAGCTGCAATATGGAATTTCCTGTTGGGGAGGTACTTATCTTAGCAAAATACAACCTCTATTAGTTTTACAGAAGCATATAATAAGAAAGTTATGTCAAAAACATGTTAGATACCCTAGTTTTCCTTTGTTCTGTGATCTTAAAATCCTTCCTGTTCGCCATCTGTATTGTTTTAAAGTATTGAAGTTATTCTTTATGAAATCGGGTAATCGGAATTTTAGATTAATTTCTAATTACAATTTACGAGGTAATTTTTCGTACTTGTTACCTGTTCAATTTGCTCGTACCACTGCATACCGTAATTTCTATTCCGTTTTGTCATTCCGCCTCTTTAATAAATTTCCACAGTCTATCAGGGCAATAGCAATACCTGGAATGTTTTTAAAATGTCTAAAAAACTGGCTTCTGAACCACAACTACGCTAGCTTAGAATCTGTTACTTTTGACATTCTGATTTAACTTTAACTTAAACTCATTTGTCTTCTTTAATCTTTCTTAATTTATGAATTTAATTGATTTTTTTTTCGTCATCCTGCTTCTTTTGTTAATTGGTTTTTATTATGAATTACCTTTGTTGTTTATGGCCACCCCATCATAAACTTTATTATTAATGTAAATAACTGATTAAGTGGCATTCAAAACTATTTCACTACTTTTGTTAGTAAAATACAGAATGTCTCAACATTTCATATAAATAAGTTTTGTGCGTTAAACTAGTTTTAACATTTTTTTTTTAATGAATTGTACTTGAATTATACTCGGAATACTATATGAAATAAAATTATCTATCTATCTATCTATCTATCTATATATTTCATTTAATTTACATATGTACGTAACTCTGATCTACATAGGGATCTAAAAATTGAAATGAAAGAGGACGAAGTGAGGAAGGTCGCAAGAAGGCATGAAGGCATGCTACTTAATAACAACAATTTCGTTAGAAGATTACGAAGAGTAAAACCATTCAAACTAGCTAACTAGGAATAAAAGTTAGTTCCTTATACTCGTAATATAGATTTACAAATATTATAAAAAAATTGCTGATTAGTTTAACGACTAGGTGCGATTATTGGAAGGATGGTAACACTATGCTTTTAGTGGGTGGGTCAAGTCCCGCACTATTTCATGCGATGTCTTCAACGATTTTCATCCAGGTACACGTAATAAAAAAAATAATAGCAAGGAGGGAAAAAACTTTTTTTTTGTTTGCAAATCGATGTAATCGGAAGAAGGTAAAGAAAAACTATCGAGAGTCCTAGCGGAAACGATGTCTTAGTTCTCGTACAATGAGCATTACAAATAATACAATATTTTTTGATCTTCTTAGGACAAGGCTGGTTCAATTTGAACTGACTGAACTAAAATGCCTAACGTAAAACTTTTGTTCTTTTTTATCAGAATTTTCATCCTACCATGAAAGTGTAATTTGTTAAATTTTTTTTAAAAAGAAAAAAATCGAATTATCATATTTATAGCTGTATGAATCTATTGGCATATCGTTAGCGTTCTCCTCCATTCCGTGGTAATAATTCTTAGTCCAATTGAATCTTGTATAGAAAAATCTTCAGATCAAGTTTAAAAATCCGTCTTAGCGATGCTCTGGAGATGCCCATTGGAGTAGTACTCCGACGAGTAGACGCAGATTGATCGTCTTTGATAATCTATCGTATAGCCTCCAAATCTTCTTCCTTGCGAACAGACTCATGAACCTTTAGTTGTGGCATACCAAATACCGCACTGCACTCCTCAAAACGAGTGAACTTTATGAATCTTCATAAAATTATTTATAATCTGCAAAAAAAAAAAATAATAATAACTAAACCCTACAAAACTTAAATCCTTGAATGATGCTTGCACATAGACATAGGTGCAATGTAAATACAATTATAATGTACGTTAGGTTAGGTTAAGCAGGGGTAAGATGGATATGCCATCACTCAGACACCAGGCACCAAAACGAGCCCATCGTGATCCCTCTGGAACCAGTTGAATTAGTCTTCAAATCGCGAAAACCTAAACAATCTCCCTGGTGAAACACTCAATTTCCGTGCAAAGGCCAAGACGGCCGTTAGAGTTCGTGCCGTCTATTTCCCTAGTTTTTCGAAAAAGTATTTCCCCAAAAATTTTCTTCCACTACGCAATATTCACACAGAATTGTGTTATGTCCTCAACAGTTTGCAGATCACCGCAGAGTCTACAAATATCCGTATCTGACAATTTGAGTCTCCTTGCGTGTGGCCGCAGGAGACAGTGTCCTGTTAGGATCCCTGTTTAATTTTATTAACTTCCCAGATCTTTTACAGTCAAAAAGCGTCTAGAGCCTTGGATGCCCTGTGTTCTTCAAGACTTGACCACCTTAAATTGGCAGTCTTTGCTTTTTTACCTCGATAGTGCCCCTCACTATGCAAAGGGGTGGTTTGATGTTGGCAACCTCACTATAGTCGAGAAGCCCTCCTTTTCATGCAAGCTCGTCCGCTTGTTCATTTCCTTTAATACCGCAGTGTTCTGGCACTGAGTGCGGCCTGGCAATCGATGTAGATAGCGATATCTCTTTTGGATACCGATCTCATCTGCATTAGCTCAGCCGCCCTGAGGACAACCAGAACCTCAGATTGGAAGACACTCTAGTCTTATAGACACTCTAGTCTTATAGACACTCTTCTGAGAAGACACCAGACACCTGTTCCTTGCTCTGTTTTTGAGCCATCTGTGAAAATTGCAATTTCATTTGCATTTTTTTCCCAATCCTCCCTCTCCGGATATAAAATATGATAAGAGATGTCGAAGTCGACCAAGGAAGGAATTCCATCCGTTAGAATTGGATTGCCTGACAGTAGCTCCGTTAGGACCTTGCCATGTCCGAAACTACTGCTCTTGAAGCAACTCAGATTAGTGAGTCGTATCGCACTGTTGCCGGCAAGATTTTTGATCTTTCTATCAAGCGCTTGTAATGGCTATGGAAGCCATTCTTTGAACCGTCGATAATTTTCCTTAAATTGTTTTCCTGTTTGTTGCTTTCCACAATACTTGTGCTCCGTATGTGTGTCTTACCACCACCGTATACAGCCGGTACATAATAGTAGGTTTTAAGCAACAAATTTTCCCTTTTGTTCCTTTATATGCCTTTTTGGTTCTTTCCACTGCATTAAGATTCCAATTCAATTTTTTTTCCAGAATCACAACCAGATACTTCGCGCTGTCCGAAAGGAACAGTTCCACTCCGTCGAGTTTTGGGAGTTTGAATTGCGGTATCTTATACTTTCTGGTAAGAGAAACCAGTTCCCTTTTGGAAGGGTTGGCAATGATACCACAGCTTTTTGGCCAAGTGCTGATCGTCTTCCGGGCAATCTCCATAATGTCGCTTAAAATATTTAACTATTTTCAATGCACTATTACGACCACGTTATTTGCGTATGCTGTGGCACTTATACCCATTGTACTAAGCTTTTTGAGGAAGATATGACACCGCCCTGAGGATCTCCCCTGGTTGCAGACATTCTAACCGAACCTTGTCCAATGGAACAGCTTATTTTCCTGCTGCAAGCATGTTACAAACTCAGTTTGTAATGCCCTGTTCAATGTTAGCGTCTACTAGAGCATTTTTAATGGCGGTGCACTCCACATTATTGAAGGCTCCTTCAATATCGAGGAAATCCGCCATCACAAACTTACCGAAGTTATAATGCAAATGTACAAATAAGTGCATTGGTCAAAAGTCTCTCAATTGAGTCAAATTTGTAAACGGGATGACGAATTTAATGTTCATTGGAACGATTTTGGTGGCAATGTTATGTATCGAGGTACATATGAGTCAAAATTAAATCTTACGAATTATTGCAAACAATTGACATCCCGATGAGTCTCCAGCTTTGGACATTTGATCTAGGCGAGCATAAATTTAGAGTTGGAAGTACATAGAATAACATTACTCTCATTGTGACTTGGTTAGGTTACATTGTCAATTTTGTATAACTTGTATAACATGTCTGAATCCGCTCACACCTAGTTCAGAGAACGTAAGGATCTTCTTTGGAAAAGATTTAAATAAAGATCATACAATTTGGTGCTTCTAGCAGAGCCTATTGACTCTTCCTTCAAGTTTTTGTTTTACTGGTCAGAGATCCGTGCAGTTAAATAGCAGATGCAGCTTAGTTTTTTCCATCTCTTCATCCCTAGAGCTTGTGCAAAAAATTGATATAAAGGAAGCCGAATCTGTTATCATATCTACCAATTGCATATATTATTATTATTATTGGCCCGGGTCTACCCCGGACAACTTTATTAAGCTTATTAACAAGCCAAACTTAAAACTAGACTTAAAAACTAACAAAGATATACTTAACCTAATGGGGCTAGGAGAAATGGTGGACGGGGGAGATGTTAAGGGAGTGGCATATTGAGCAGCGCCGTTTTTATTTCTTGTTTGCTGCTATTTAGGCCAAAGACTCCAACATTCTGGATATGGGTTCAAAGTGACCGTAGTTGGTGCGGTGAGTTCGGATCAGGAAGAGTGGGACAGATCTTAGATTACGCGGATTGGGAGTGAATGCAATATTTTGCGTTATTGTCGAGTCGATATTTCCAGTCAGTAACTGGTGGATAAAAAGTACATCAGCGACTTCACGACGTTTTTTTAGGGTATGCATGCTAATTAGTTTTAGCCTATTTTCATAGGGGGGTAATTCATATGGATCGGCCCAAGGCAGACCACGAAGTGCAAAACGGATAAACCTGCGTTGGACTGCTTCTGGTCTTTGAATGTGGGTTAGTTTATAGGGTGACCAAACTTGGCTGCAGTATTCGAGAAGAGGCCTTACAAAAGTAATGTACAGGGACTTTGTAACGTAAGGGTTGGAAAATTCTTTTGACCAGCGTTTGATAAAGCCGAGTGAAGAGTTAGCTTTATTTATAATGCTGTCAATATGTAGTCGAAATTCAATTCTCTATCACAAATTATACCTAGATCCCGTACTTGGGTAGTGGAAGGAATAGGCTCATCGCAGATGAAGTAGTTTCTTGGAGGGGGAGGTAGACGTTTACGGGAATAGGCATTGGTGACATTAAGCATTTGGCATTTGCTGACATTAAGCTCCAAAAAGTTTTACTTGCACCATGCCGAAAACTTATTCAAGTCATCTTGCAGGCAATGGGAGTCAGAAGGCAATGAGATGACTTTGGAAATTCTCATGTCATCAGCGAAAATAGACAGATTAGAGTTCGTTAAAATGAGATTTATATCATTAATTGTGAGGATAAAGATGATTGGACCAAGGTGACTACCCTGAGGGACACCAGATGTTACTTTAATGGGTTCGGATATTGAAGATCTGAAGATGACCCTGTATTCTCGGTCTTCTAAATAGGATTTGGTCCATGCCACAAAATGAGGAGAAAAGCCAAGTTTTTTTAGTTTAAGGATGATAAGTTGGTGAGAAATTTTATCGAATGCCTTGCTGAAATCTGTGGAAATTGAATCGACTTCATCACCGTCTTCTAAAGCATGTAGAGTCCTAGAGACGAACTTTGTTAGGTTAGTGGTCGTTGATTTACCTTTCATGAAGCCGTGCTGATTTGTGCAGATAGTTGGCCTACAGTACGGAAGCAGTTGTTGATAGACTATGCTTTCAAAAAGTTTGGGTATGCAAGAGAGTTTCGTACTGGCCAGTGATGATGTCTGCTAAGATGCTGATTTGCCACATTTTGGCAAATCAATTTGTCAGATTTATATGGTTAGGTTGCAGAATGGGCTAACCACTATTTATCTCTGCGATTGCAACTATCTTAAGCATAAAGTTAAGAAATACCATTAATGTTGGGCATTGAACGATATATGTACATTCTCTCAATCCTGGAGGTTTTAAAGCTTACACTGGCCACCATGTGCGATGAGGTATAATGTCTAGATTTAAAAGCTCGCCCCCTATTTAAAATAATGCGAATTTGTCTACGGGATAGCTTTTACCTTGTACATTATGTTTAGGTTTAGTTTTTGTTTTAATGTATTCTGTTGGTGAGCGCGCCTTAAGATCCTAGTGATTCCGATTTTTGTATACATTTTACCTTTCTAATTAACATTTGGAACAACACCAATATCAGAATACTTTCCTGCCTCATCCCCATGATTTTTGAGCCATTTATGTATGTATATGTAAATGTAGTTTAACCATATTCAAAAACAGAGGTCCCACACCTGTCTCAAATTTGGAAAACTACTTGAGAGTTGAAGAATTCGTTTTATAAAATGCCGATTGTGAAATTTCGATCGAGAGGAAATTAATTTTTTTTTTTGTAGGGGCTGAGGCCCATATATATTTGGCTAAACACAAGCTTATCCTAGGAACCAGTGGAATGGTGGACTATATCTAGTTTGGGACGAGGAGTCCTCCTAGTCGAAAGAGTTTTGAGATCAAAAACGGGGAGGTCTAAGCTGAGCTTTTGAATCATACGAGTATATGAGATTGGTTCGTTGGAACCATGTTCGATGGAATATAGAAGAAACGAGGACATCGTAAATTACAAGGGATAGTGTTGAAGTAAATAGACTTGTAAAGGGAGGTCCAATTCATCGAGGATTCAAGTTAAGAAGTTTGAGGCGATCTCGATAGGTTTGTAAAATAAAAGAGTCATCCCAAGGGTAGTCCTTGGAGTGCAAATCGAAGGAAACGGCATTGAACGTTCTCGGTTCATGATATATCAACTCGCTGAAAGGTCAAGATAGGGAGGTAAGATAAAGCGGTCATCCCAGGGTAGTCCACGAAGCGTAAATCGAAGAAAACGAAGTTGAATGGTCTCGATTCGGGATATATGAACTCGCTGAAAGGGGGACCACACTTGTTTGGCATATTCGAGAAGGTAATGTAAAGTGCCGTGGTCCCATAGGGGTTGGAAAATTCTTTGGAACAATATTTGATGAATCCAAATGATCAGTTGACTTCAAGGATTATCTCTACAACATGGGTGCGGAAATTTGACTCTCTATCGCTGAGTATTCCATGGTCTTTATTGAGGGGGAGATTTATTGCGCTTACGTGAGAAAGTCATAAATTGACATTTGGAGATATTAAGCTCTAAGCAAGTTTTTAAATACGAAATGGAAAACCTATCAAGGTTTTCTTAAAGGAGAATAGAGTCTTTCTGTGAAGAAATATCTTTGGACAACTTGGTATCGTTGGTGTAAATGGATAGGGAGCAGTTTTTAATAATTCTCTCAAGATCGTTTGCAGTTAAAATGAAAAGAAGGGTACCTAGATGGCTGCCTTGTGGGACACCAGGAGTGACAAAAAAATTGGGTTAAGATGTTGGCTGCCTTAACGCCAATACTTTAATAGCGGGGAAGAGAAGATGTCAGTTTTAATAATACCGGGTCAAGGTCGCGGGGAGACAACTTGAAAATGATCAACTGATGAGATATTCTATCAAAAGCTTTAGGAAAATCTGTAGGAATAACATCAATTTCTTTGCTATTTTCTAGGGCTGAAAGCGCAGAGTATACGAATCCAACTGAGCTCGTAGTAGTTGATTTACGTTTCAAAAATCCATCCTGACTGGAGAATATAAGAGACTTGCACTGAAAGCTTAGCACTTCATATAAAATTCCACTTTTCTCATGTGTGAGAGATAGATGAAATAGGGAGGAAAGTCCGAAACAAAGATTGGAGGCACACTTTTTAAGAAATATTGCAGGGAGCCCATTGGGAAGGTAATTGAAATATAAGGGGTCTAGTACGAATAAGTTGTCTGCAAATGATTGTTTTAAAGAGGTTGCAAAGCAGTTGGTAATAGTATGTGAGTCTACTATTATTGAAAGTCACATTATCTTTTGTAATTGACGAATTGACATCAAGAAAGCCTTAATAGTGGGAGTTAAAGAGCTGTGTGAATTGGAGGTAGGTTCCAAGGTAGTTAGAGTAGTCAGAAAAACAATTTGTGAGAGGAAAAACCACCATAATTTAGTTCTTTTGGTTCGTAAAGAGCGAAATCTTCTGTTATACCAGGGAGAGGAAGGTTGTTGTAGAGTGAAATATGACAGAACACGCTTGCCCTTTTCAATCATGAGTTTCAGATTTGGATTCGACGTTATCAGCATTCCAAGATATTTATATCTACGAGAGTTGTTCCAGCACAACAGTAAAATTTAGGTGGCAGAGAAACCGTACGAGTTGCCAAGACGAACATCGCAATGGTCGACCCAATAAGGTGAGTTCACCAGAAATGTTGAAAGAAATGCACAAAATGTTATTGGATGACCGTCGATTAAAAGTGTGTGAACTAGCAGAGATGGTAGTCATTACCAGGCGCTGTGCATCACATGTTGACTGAAAAATTGGACATGGGTGCCACTATCACTCACAATGGAACAAAAACAGCTTCGTATGGATGTTTCAACCGAGTGTTTGGCGAAGTTCCACAGAAATAAAGCCGAGTTTTTGCATCGATTCATAACCAGCGATGAAACATGGGTCCATCACTTCGCACCCAAGACTTGAAAAAATGGCTCGGTGTTAAAAGGTGGAGTCTGCGGTTGATCGCTATTTTAAGTAGCTCGACGATTTTCACTATAGACAGCGTATCAAAGCCATTGAACATCGCTGGGAAAAGTGTATTGAACTAAAGGGAGACTACGTAGAGAAATAAATTTTGTTAGGTTGGGTACATCGTGGATCTACCCTCGTACATATATTTTCGTTCCATTTTTATTTTCATTTTCAAGATTAACAGTCAAATTCTAACTTTTGCAGCAAGAGTTCGGCCTGTTTATCATCTTTTGCATGGTTTCCACTAAATCAGCCCAAAAGGTAACCCCTGCAAACACTATCGTGCTCCAAAATGTCATTTATCTACAAGACAAATAGATACAGACTACAACACGGACACGGACAAATGTAGATCACTCTAATGAGAGTCCTAGTATCTAACTTAAAGGAAAACCTTTTCCGTGGTATGGACTCAGAAGCACGAAAGTTCACACGAAGAGCATAACATTTTTGTGGTTCACCTTACAAATTTCTAAAATATTTTTCTAAGCAAATATTTAAACGATGGTTAAATGCGGATTTTAACTCGTATAAACGCAAGTTTAACCTAACCCAAAGCTAGCACTAGTTCCAGGTAGAAAAAAATATATTTCACACATACTCACTAAAGCCAAATGGTAGGACGCATTCTTTTATTTTATCTATTTTTTGGAAATGAATAGATTTACAAGAACCCATAAAACAATAAGGTTTAACATAAAAGCAAACAGAATCTACAATTGTTTTACAATGCACTGTAAAACGAGCTCGCGCCACTAATAAAAATTTCAGAAAAAAGGCTCTGATTTTTATTTATACCTGCGTTCCATATTTTTTTCATTCATAATAAATACGAGTAGTATTGGGTAATTATGTAGATTTTGCTTGCCAATGGGAGAGAAGAGTTGTTACTTTTGTACGTATTATCCCAAAAAATGATCCAACAATGTGCATATATTTTGTTGTAAGTCTTAGATGATTGTTAATCCAGATTTCATTATACCACCTTGATCCCGGAATATATTCAGAAAATTAAAAATAAACTTTTATTCATCTAAATTTGTATTGTCCCCTTCAAAGTAATTCCCATCGACTGCAACACACTTATGCCAGCGCTTGGTCCAATCCTGGAAACATTTTTTACATTCGGTTTTCCGTATGTCCAACAGTGCTTCCAGCGAGTTTTCCATTACTTCCTCTCGGCTGCTGAAACGCGTTCCCCGTAGTGGTTTTTTAACTGAATTGAATCAGATGAATTCGGTGGCTGTTGGATGGAATTTGTTGCATTTTTCGTCAAAAAATTGCGAAGAATTATGGCACTGTGCGACGGTGCGTTATCATGGTGCAAAATCCACGAGTTTTCTGCCCACAATTTTGGTCTCTTTCGGCGAATTGCTTCACGAAAACGTCTCATAACGCCCAAATAATACTCTTTGCTTACTGTCTGGCCTTCTGGCAAAAATTCATGATGCACTACACTGTTGTAATCCATGAAAACCGTGAGCATTGCCTTCTTTTTTGACTGAAAACACCGTGTTTATTTGATCTCGGCTCATTTGGTAAACGCCATTCACTTGCCTGATGTCTGGATTGCGTGTCGTACTCATAAACCCACGTCTCGTCTCCTGTAATGATCCTTTTTATGAATGTGGGATCGGATTCAGCCTCGCAAATCCTCTTTTTTGCGACGTCAACACGGTCTCTTTTTTGCATGAAATTGAGGTCTTTTGGCACCAACTTTGCTGCTACAAGACAGAAAACCAAGTCATTAACCAAAATGTCCACTTTTGAACCACTCGTGCCACTGGTAAACGACCGTTTTCCTTAGAGAATCGTTGCCGAAACACCTTTCCAACATTTCCAACGTTCGCACATCTTTAAATCCGTGTTTTACGTCTTTACTTGGCTACGTAACTTTAGTAAATGTCAAGCTATGGCGCTAAAATCGGAGCGCCACACGGTGGTTATTCCGGGAACATTTTGGTCTGGGTGGTATTTGTATGGTTACAATTTTTTGTAGGATAGCGATAAATTTCAAAATAGTAGCTTTCCTTTCTACAACTGTAAACCTCAAAGATCTATGTACATGGAATCAATTTCGTGTAAAGTTGAGTTCACTGAGCTGAGTTGCTTCGTACTTTGATTCTGGCGAACTGCCTTTTATAGAAGTGATACCGGGACTGAGGAAGATAGAGGCCTTCAATGCATCAAAGTTAAAGTTGTGTGGAAGTGGATTATGTGTTCAATGCTGGGTGATATGTTCCTCGTTCTTATCCTTTCCTCGTTCTTATCCTTCCTTCATTACAGCTTTGCATTTCTTGGACGCTTCTGATTGAATCCTCTTTAGATTACCATTATGCCCGATCTCGGCGGAGCAACATTCACCATAAAACATTCAACGTCGTTTCCTTCGCTTTGCTCTTCGAAGTCTGCCCTGGGATGAAACTTTTCCTTTACCACCGTATGGTGACCGCCTCAAATTTATTAAGTACTTATTAAATTTATTAGTACTCATACACAAACAATACACAAAGCGTAAGGTGATGATTTGAGTCAAAAATTGATTAAAACGTCTGCAAAACTTAGTTAGTTGTCATTCCGGCATACTGATAGCCTTTCATCCATGTCAAAATGTCAAAATGTTGTGTCCCTCCGGGTGAGATTCGAAGGCAATGCAGGCCGGAGCATTGGTGTCCATTCGCTCTACTCGTACATATCCTAGCCATATCAGGCGACTGATGTGCAGTTTTCTGACTAGTTCGATGTCGCTCCTATAGTTTGTCGGTGAATTTTTTTATCCAAAGCCGGAACCGAATGTTTTTCGAAGGATTTTTGTCTCGATACGACTGCGGATGTATGTACCTATTCATATGCTTTCAATCATCGGCATGATCAAATTTTTATATCTTATATCTTAGCCAAAGAAACAGCAATTGGCAAGAGTGATTCTTCGTTTTATTTCGGCTAAGCGGTTCTTGGCAGAATTTGTAACAGAGCCAAGGTAGACAAAGTATCTTACTACCTCGAAATTATAGCTGTTGAACTGCGACGTTCTGTCTAATTTGTCGATTTTGTGTGTCCTATCTTGTTGACAGCACATTCGAGTACTTTGATTTGCCATCATTTACCGCTAAACCCATTTCAATATAAGCGAACGCACCGATATGACAGCCCTCTGCATTCTCCCAATTATGTCAATATCATCTTCGTGCGCTAGTAGTTCCACAGACTATTTAAAGATTGTTGTTCCAGTGTTCGCTGCTGAGTTCCACATTGGCAAACGACTACTCTGAGATGTCATTCATCACGCATGCGCTGAGTATGAGTTGATGTACGCTCTCCGGTATGGCCGGTAAGCCTCAGGTCCGGCTGCTGTGTTGGTTTTCAGCAAGATATTGCTACCCTTACTTTATATTGATCAGGTGGACGGAAGCTTTGGCTATCTTCGCCTAAGTGACTGTGGGATGTTGGACTTCTTCGCCGTTATACAGTCTAGAGAAAAAGTGTTTTCCATATTCTAAGCACCGACTTTAACTCTTCTACAAGGTTTACTTCTTTATCTCTACAGGCTTCTTGCCTTGACACGTTCTTTTTATCTGTTGTTACAACTTACGTTATTTCTTAAACACAACCTCTCAATATCTTCGATCGCGCGCTCCTCGTGCTCTTTTGCCCTTTTTTCTTCTTCTGGAGAAGCTGATGTTCTTAACGTTTCTTCTGCTCGTGAACGACTCTCGTCCGGTGATCAGTTTTGTCCCCTTGTGTATATTGAGATGAGGAAATCGTGTGCTTGCTAGAGTGATATTTCGACTTGCCGCAGTCCATTGCAAGACGTGGTGTCGAGTATGCTATGCTCACAAACTGACTTACCAAAGATAGGCTTATATTAGCAAATTTAGCCTTGATGCTCAAGATTTCTTGCGGAAGTTGCCGCAAATGCAAATCCACATTAGAATCACAGTTCTTCATCCCTCATCTGTCCGGCTCATCCCATCGCACTTCCTGAATGGCGTTGATATCAGTCAAGGACCTCTGCTAATTGCTCGACTGCACGTGGCTTGTTAAAAGTTCGAGCATTTCACGTGCAGATCTGAAGGACGTCGACCTTTAAACGTTTGTGATAGCGAATACATTTTTATTTGAGGCCATTAGTTGATTCATCACTTCTCTTAAATCTCTTCCGTCTAGGATTGTGAGCCTTATGACGGTGTAGGTCAGTATAATGCTACAGGGCGGACATGTCCTTGTCACTTTAGTCTGCAAGAATAAACCCTTACCGGGGACCTCCACTGGGAGGTAAGACAAGCACTTTGATACGAAATTGATTGCTGCGCTGCTAGCACATTTAGCAGTGATGAACGACCTTTTGATGCTGATTTTGTAGAAAATTACAAAAGACACGTATAACACTATTTTAGTTTTAGAAAAGTTAAAAAGCCCACATCAAATTTAACCCTTACGTAACCAAAAATTTTAAGAATCAAACACCCGACTGAACTGAGAGTCGAAATTGGTTTGACAGGAAAGATTTTCGAAAGACATAGTAGGATGCTTACCAAAAGAAGGTGCGAAACGTTGAATTTCGAAATCGTTTGCTCTGAAAAGCAGGATAGAAATGCAATTCTTTCTTTGATGAAGAAGATTGAAACCTAGTCAATAAACTAGGTTATCGAAGTCCAGCTCATAGAGTAGAAAAAAAATTCGTTATGCCGATAAAATTTGCCAAGATAAACGCCTGGAAGATCTCAAACGCTTCCTCTGAGTGTATGTAATTTATCATGTACTCGTATTAGACAACGGTATAATTCAGTTCAGGTTTCGCTGCTATGGAATGAAGGAAATACGAGTACATGTTTTCCAAATTTCATATTTTATATCCTCCAGCCTTCAAAACTTGATGTGGCTCAAATTTATTTTACTGGATCGCGGTTATAAAGGCTTCAATTTGCTGAAAACATAGAAATATGTATAAATTCGGCTTTCGGCCCACTTTCAAACTCTCTCACTAATTTCAAAGCATCATTCTGTGCTATTAAGCTCCTTTGAAGTTTGCACTGTATGATGAACTTTTGAAAGGTGGAACTCTTGCATGATACATCAATTAGTGCTAAAGTGCTAGATTTAAACCACCTACTCTTGTTTAGACTGATTTGTATCCTCGTAGAGAACCCATTAAGTAGTAACTTTACCGGAGTCTCTTTAAGCTGAACGAGCTCGTCTATTCGGCTGAATTTTCTGGATCGCGTCTTAGATCGCTGAGAAGGTGTACCTCAATGGTACTTAGGTTAGGTTAGGTAAGAGTGGCTGTTGGAAATACCAACCCACTTAGGCCTATTGGCCCATTGTAATGCCACGTGGATCTATGATCTTCTTACTACTGGAACCAGTTTGAGCTTATAATAAAGCGTAGGAGACTGTTAACGTCTAATTTTTCTAGATCGTTTAGGTCGTTGTAGAAGAAAGCTCCTAGATGAAGTTTCCTTCTCTGGGAGAAAGCTGGGCATGTGCAGAGTAGGTGGAGGATTGTCTCCTCCTCTTCCTCGTCCATGCAGCTTCTACAGAAATCATTAGTAAAAGCGCCAAGCCTTCTTGCGTGCTTGCCTATGAGACAGTGTCCAGTAATGACACCTATTATGGCGCTGAGATGTTTCCTATCTAAAAGGATCAGACACTTAGAGCGACTCAGATCCAGCCTTGGCCAGATCTGTTTGGTCGCTAGACATGTTTGCCCAGCAGTCCACCTAAGGTCTGTTCTTTTATTGGCATCCAGCTTTAGTGTTAGTTTGCACGTAGCGATTGGTATACCTATACTACCTTTGTCCGGTAGGATAGGTAGAGTGGTTCCAATTTTGGCGAGTTCATTGGCTCTGCAGTTCCCTGGAATGTTTCTGTGGCCCGGCACCCAACAAAGGTGAATGTTGAACTGCTCTGCCATCTCCATGAGAGATGATCGGCATTCAAGGGCGGTTTTAGAATATAATGAGACCGAGTTCAGGGACTTGATGGCGGCCTGACTATCCGAAAATATGCGGATATTCTTTGCAGATATCACGTTTTTCTTCAGCCAGGACAGAGCTTCTTTGGAAGGCGGAAAGAGAGGCTTAGATTTAGCTTATCTGAGAAAACACCGCCACCAACTCCGCTGTCGGTTTTAGATCCATCTGTGTAGAGATGGATTGACTCGTCCTCCATGAAAGCATCCTCCTCCCAGAATGATCTAGAGGGGAAGCTTACATGGAAGTTTTTGTCAAACCAAAGTTCAGGTATGGTGTAATCGGTGTTCTCTGTGAGGATTCCTAATGTATTAAGAATAATGTATTAAGCTACTTGCTTGCTAAAAATGTCGAGGGGTGTCAAGTGAAGCAGAATATCTAATGCCGCAGAGGGGGAAGACCGCAAGGCTCCGCTTGTGAATAGACATGCTGTTCTTTGGACTCTGCTTAGTTTAATGCGGTTGACTGCATTTTCCAAGGCCGTCCACCAGACAACCACCCCGTAAGTAAGTATCGGTCTTATGACCGAGATGTATAGCCAGTGGGTTATGCGAGGTTGAAGGCCCCATTTGTTCCAAATGGCTTTCTTGCAAGAGAATAAAGCTATTGTAGCTTTATTGACTCTTTCTTGAATGTTAGGTTTCCAGTTTAGTTTCCTGTCAAAAATCAGGCCCAGATATTTTGCTGTATCGGAGAAAGCTAAACTGGTACCGTTTATTGAAGGAGGGTCTATGATTGGAATTTTATATTTCCTAAGAAAGAGGACAAGATCAGTTTTATGGGGGTTTATTTCCAATCCACAGCGATCTGCCCAGCGGGTTAATCTGTAGAGATTTACTTGGAGGAGTTCTTTAATGGTATTAAGATGTTTTCCTGAGACGGCTATGGCAACGTCATCCGCATAGGCAATCACTCTGCTACCACCCGCTTCCAGGTATATCAGTAGTTCGTTAACTACTAAGTTCCAGAGAAGGGGAGAGAGAACACCGCCTTGCGGTGTGCCTCTACTGACATATCTTTTAGCAGAAGTCTCACCCAGTTTGGAGTTGATTATCCTGCTTTTTAGCATTAGACCGATCAGCGCAGAGTTGACAGCGCAGTCGTGATTGCGGATGTTTTGACGTTGTTAAAGGCGCCCTCTATGTCTAGGAAAGCAACCATTGTGTACTCCTTATATTGTAGGCATCGTTCGATGTGGCTAGTCAGAGAGTGCAAAGCCGTTTCCACCCACTTTCCTTTACAGTAGGCATGTTGAGCCATAGACAGAAGTCTTGGATCAACTTTAGCTCGAATATGGATATCAATCAGTCGTTCTAAAGTTTTCAGAAGGAATGATGATAGACTTATAGGTCTGAGGTCCTTTGGGACAACATGAGAGCATTTTCCGGCTTTGGGAATGAATACTTCATTGACTTCTCTCCATAACAATGGAATATGGATAAGTTCTGCACAGCTCCTCATAATATTTTATAGCTCGGCAGGTATAATACCGTCCGGACCAGCAGACTTGTATGGTTTGAAGCCATGCAACGCCCAAAGCAGTTTGTCTCTCGTAATCAGACCATGATTTTGGTCACGATTGCAGTAGGCCTGTTTGGGCTGCTACTGGCCGCGAGTTGGGAACTACCTGGAAAGTGGGTGTCCAGAAGCAGGTTGAGTGATTCATCACTTGAGGTTGTCCAAGAGCCATCGGTTTTTTTCAAACAGCTAGACATCATAGGATTTTTCTTAGCCGCGATGCCTTAGAGGTTTCTGTAATTTTGTCACAGAATGACCTCCAGGATTGTCGCTTTTCAATGGTACTTACGATGATCTAGTTTTTTTCATTTTAGAGTACACAGATATATGTATGTATGTGCGTTACGACATTATCAGGAATGGGACGCTCTTCAAATTGATTCTTTAGAACGAGCCTATCTGTTTGTATCGTGTCAATAAAGAAACACCTGTTCCACATTTTCCAGAAAAGATTAGTAATGTTGGGAGTTTGGGATGGTGTGTTGAAATAGATATTTTCTGAATATGGCATGTCCCTTCAAAATCTGAGCCAAATAAAAGTATTCGTACATTCCTCCGTGGTTCCATTTGATCTTTAAGTCGATAGGTTCCACTGTTGTTGCGATACTATGATTCTTTTCGTTTTTTTTTATTTTTGTTGTCTACTCAGTTATTCTAAACTCAACATACGAAACAGTTTGAAATACATTGACAACCCTTTTGCGCAAAGGCGGTGGACGGCTTTGAGTTACCATTCGTAAAATTTCACTTTCGCGGCATTTAGCCATATTTTCGTTGCATACATGAGTAGAGAACTCGTAGCCTTTATGTTTTGGGCCTCCGATATACTCATCAGATTTGAAAACTTCGATGATTTTACACATATCCCTCCAAGTGGGATTTGAAACTTAGAAGGACATCAGTAATAACTCCGCGGTACTTAGAAAGCGGTTGAGAAACAACTTCATGCCCCATACATCTAAACGTTTGCGTTTCGAGAAACTTTTTACTCGTAATACGTTCTGCTGCAGTTTTATGATAGGCGCGATGCAAAGTGACGCTAGTAAACAAACGAAGTATCCACAGCTGCAATTCTCACATTGCTGTAGCGTTGTACTAGCGTTTTTCACCAGCCCGTCGGCGATGTTGCCCAAAAAGTCGAATATCGGTACTTCGTTTCGAATCGGTTGGATTGGAATATCATACAAAACGTTCTAAAAAGGAAAGAACTAAGACTGAGCCCTGTGGCACACCGTCAGTTACTTCATATGCCTAAATATTCTGAAACTTGTCATGTTTTACAGGGATTGTCCACTACTTTGATTCGAAAAAGAAGGTTTATAATGCCGGGTACATATTTCCCCAAATTAAACGCATTCTTCACTTTCAAGGTTATACTGGCGCAGTATTTCTTTGTGCATACGTTCCGGTGCTTGACCTCAGAACTAGTTCAGGATCTATATGATACCGCGTTGATTGACCGACCTGGACTTACAGAAGCCGTATTGGTGTTTCCATAGTCTTCGTGCTATTTCAATTGCTGTCAGGAATCTATCGTAACATATAATACGTGATCCACTCGACCATTATCCAACCATGTTAGGCAAACAAATCGTTAGGCAACTTAAAAAAAACATCCATGAGGCGAGAAAGATTACAAAATTCAGCAATATGGCCGGAAATCTGATCTTTTGTGAGCTAATTAACAACTTTGCCCAACCAATTACTTTTTTTATATAATGCTCTTTATTGGGGCATTTCGCCTCAGATTTATAATTTTTTTCTCTTTTTTCCTTCTTTTTTCTTCTATACCTTCCCCCTTAATTTTTCTCGTCCCTTCTTACTCTTTATATCTTTATCTTCCATCTTTCCATTTTACACCGTTTGCTTGCTTGTTAATGTCACTTAGCTCCAATTTTTTGTTTTTAATATTATATAATGCTTCATAGTAATGAGTCTTCGCTTGGTGATATGAGCGGATTCTCAATGCGAGAAATGATTAAAATACTATCCCAAACACGTACAGGATTTAAAGTGTGTCATTTAAACGCGCGTAGCTTAAGCTTACCTAAACTAGACTATCTTGGTTATAGTTTTAATGGATCGGGTGTAGATGTTATATGTGTAACGGAGACTTGGTTTAGACCCAAAAAAATGGATGCAGATGCTGTTGACGATGATAGGTACAATATTCCTGGGTACAAGCTGACTCACCATCCTAGGATCACAGACACAATTGGGGTATATTGTAGCACATCCCTTAGCTGTCATATTCGAATAGTTGGTAAGTCTCTCGATGCTAATAGTATAGAATACATGCTAATCGAAGTTGCTGATGGCAACATAAAGTTACTTCTGGGTGTCGCGTATAATCACAACCGTTATTGTTCTTTTGACCCATTTTTCTTGGCACTTCAGGAGTTTACTGCCGTCTATGAACACATCATTGTTTGCGATGATTTCAACATAGACCTACATAAATCGGACAATAAAGCTTGCCAACTACTTGATTCGATTGCTGGTTCTGGACTTAATGTAATCAACTCATTTGCTACCCGTTATGCACCTGATACTCCCCCAAACCTTCTTGACCAATTTATTGTGTCTGATCGCTCTAACGTTCTGCTTCAGGATCAGTTGTCCAATGAAGCTATGTCTGATCATGACTTGCTGTTCTGTACATACAATATTAACTTATCTCGTTCGCCTACATCTTCAACTTTTCAATACCGAAATTATGCTGCTGTAAATAATAGTTCACTGCAAGTTGATGCCAGCATGATTCCTTGGCAAAATTGCTATTTATATACAGACATTAATGCTAAGGTAACATTTTTAAAATCTTTATTGTTGGACTTGTTCAACAAACATGTTCCCTTAAAGACTGTGTCTGTTCGCAGTGAAACTTGCCCATGGTTCACGTCTGACGTGCATAATGCTATGAAAGTCCGAAATAAATTATACTCGTGTTGGAAGCGAAACCCAACCACCTTAAATTGGAGTAATTTCCGTCATGCTCGCAATCATTCGACTTACATGACACGAAATGCGAAGAAAAGGTATTTTCTGTCTAAACTAGGCATCAACCAATCGACCAAAAGACTCTGGAATAATTTACGCTCCATTGGGGTCGGAAAAAAAAATATCTTAAGCAGAATACCTGATATAAATGATCTCAACGAAAGTTTTGTTTCTAGTGTGCCCAACAACTGTGTTTTTGTCCCAAACACCGAGCTCTTTTTTGAAAGTGATTTTGATTTCGAAGTTGTAACAGAAATTGAAGTCATTGAAAGCATTCGTTGGGGAAGACGGCGTTCCCATTAGATTCATTAAAATGATACTTCCCCACATTTTGAGTGTACTAACGCATGTATTCAATTTTTGCATTCTCAGTTCATCTTTCCCTGATAGTTGGAAATTGGCTAAGGTGTTACCTGTACCAAAAAAAAAAGCAGCCAACGTCTACTAATGACTTTCGCCCAATTAGTATTTTACCATGTTTGTCAAAAGTTTTGGAAAAAATACTTGTGAAACAAATTTCCAGTCATCTTGATCGTCACAACTTATTGTCACCCGCTCAGTCTGGTTTTCGGCAAAAACACAGCTGCTCCACAGCAATGGTTAAAATACTTGATGATATTAGAATTGAATATGACTTAGACAATGTTTCCTTACTCTGTTTGCTCGACTTCTCCAAAGCTTTTGACAAAGTAAATCATGAAATACTTTGCAAAAAACTCAGATTGTACTTTGGATTTAGTGAAAGATCAGTATGTCTTATATCCAGTTATTTGTGTGATCGTAGCCAGAGAGTGATATTTGGTGATACTGCCTCAAATTCTAAAACTTTGTTAACTGGGGTACCCCAGGGCTCAATTTTAGGTCCAATTTTATTCTGCATTTTCATCAATGACCTACCAAAAACTTGCACCAGTACCAGTGTTCACTTGTACGCCGATGATGCACAGATCTACTTATCCCGCCCAATCGGACTAACTGAGGACCTTATCTATAGGATAAATGAAGACCTTTCTACTATATATAGCTGGACTCAAGGCAATGGGCTAATTATTAATCCGGCAAAATCGCAGTTAATATTGATTTCCAAGCAACAGTATAACACTGATGATTTAGCACCTGTCTTCCTTAATAATGTAAGACTTCAATACACAAATGTCGTAACCAATCTTGGTTTCAAGGTAAATCGTTCACTCACAGCGATCGATCACATTAACTATTCCATTGGACGCATCTATGCTGGGTTGCGCAAACTCTGGCCGTATTCTAGTTGTATACCCGTCGATACTAAGCTTAGGATTATTAAAACTTTACTTATACCTATTATTGACTACGCCATAGTTGTGTACAGTAAACTTGATTCTCAATCCCACCATAAGTTGCTTGTTGCCTTCAACGACATGATAAGGTATGTATACGGCCTTCGCCGCCGTGAACACATCTCTCACTACCACAAAAATGTACTCGGTTGTCCGTTACAACAATTACTTGACACCAGATGTTGTATCTTCCTACATAAAATCATCCACACCAAATCGCCTCCGTACTTGTTCGCAAAACTTCAATTCATGCAATCTTCTAGGACATGTAACCTCATCACCCCATTCCATAATTATTTGAACACATTGCGTCTTTTCTTTGTTCATGTCACTAGGCTCTGGAACTCACTACCAATATCGACAAAACAAATAATTGGAGCCAGACAATTTAAAGCTTCCGTATTAGAACACCTCTCCTGACTTCTAAACTCTTTCTTCCTATTTTCTTTCATTCTATTCTCACTCCCTTTTCCTCATGTTTCTCTTCCTCCTCTCTTACCATCCAATTTCTTATTTTATTATTATTATTATTGTTCGGGAATGCAATCTACAGCTTTCAACTATCATCAATGTTAACTTAGTTATGGAATTAAAATTGTATGCTAACTAGAACTAAATCTTAATTTGTTTAAAACATTCTATATTATTCATTGTAATTTGCTATATTCTATATTTTGAATAAAAACATGTCATATAATACCCTATGTATAGTTTCCTTATCAATTAAATTTTTTACACTTGCTTAATCATATGGACAACGGAATCATATCGGAGAATTAAGCTTCGTGTGCCGGTGCATGGCATTATCGTTCTTTTTTACCTAGCAACCACCAACCGCGATACATCAGCTACCAGTCCACACACATTTTAACTAAATTTTGTCTTGATCGCTGGCAATTAGAATTAAATAAAATTATAACGTTGTTTGAAATTTTCGCCTTATTTTTTTCTTTTGTTTTTTTGTCATTGCTGATCAAAGTTGGTCCTTCCTGAAAGCCGGATTTTTGTTGTAATTTGAAACGCCTTTGAAATTAAATGGTGGTTGCTAGATTTTTGGATCTGGAGACATTGGATAAGTATTTGGTAAAAGGTAATCTACAGAATTTCCTGTTTGCTGTCTGCTGTCTGCTAGGCTGTATCGGTGTGCTGTTAAGGATTTTGCTGGAGTTTCCTATCCCTCCCACGTGTTCGGTTTTTTAATTTGACTATTACGATTAGAATCCCTAGTTAATTATGAATGTCTTAAAGCAATCTCGGGGACATTTGAAGGGTGCTATAACTCGTGCGCATACGTATATTTTGGAGGCCGATGAAACAGATTTAGATGGTTTAGAAACGCGGTTAGCACGGTTGGAGGAGACGTGGAAGGCCTTTTGCGAGAATCAAAATAAACTTTTTCAATATTTCGAGGAAGATGGGTACGGTAACCCTGAAATTGATTTTGAAGCAACCGAAATAAAATACATTGAGGCAAAAAGTGCATTTCTTAAGGCTGTTCGTAGGAATACACCTACCATTCCAACGCGTGTTACAGATAACGTGGAATCTTCGGAGGAACTTCTTAAGCAACAAGCCGCCTTGTTGGACAATCTTCTTAAAAATTCTCCCACTAGTTCCGCGTTAAAGGTGTCCGCTGAAATTGAACTACCGCAATTTAAGATAGCTCCGTTTGGTGGTGATTATCGTGAATGGCCAGAGTTTCGGGATATGTTCCTAGGGAGCATTGACTGTAAGAAAAATCTTCCTGCTGCTCAAAAAATGCGTTATTTAAAATCATTTTTGCGCGATGATGCGGCAAAATTGTTGAACGGTATCGAAATCGCGGATTCGAATTATGTACAAGCGTGGGAAAAACTTAAGCGTCGGTACGATAAGCCGTTATACATTGTTAACGCGCATATTGAAAGTTTTCTGAAAATGCCAACGGTGATAGTCGCGGATAGTGGACATTTGCGTCGCTTAGCGGATAAATCCGATGAAGTTATACGAGCTTTGAAGGCTTTGCAATCAGAAGGCAGAGATCCGTGGTTGATTTATCTTTTGCTCAGTAAAACAGACTCTGACACGCGTAGAACCTGGGCTCTCCATACCAATAATTCCGAAAAGGCAACCGTTCAGGAACTTATCGAGTTTTTGGAGGAAAGATGCGATGCTTTAGAAGCATGCGAAACGCGACCGAGCGACTCGAAAAACCGCGGGAATAGGCATTTTACGCGTTCGGGTAGTGCTGCGAATAACATAAAAAGCCTTGCGATTTGGAATCCGGTATGTCCCATGTGCAAAAGTGACCATATATTGCCGCAATGTCCTCAATTTATTGCCTTGCCCATTATGTCTCGCCGCAGTTATGCTAAGGATCAAAAATTATGCTATAACTGTTTAGGTAGTAATCACTCGTCTTCGAGATGTCGTTCAAAAACTCGCTGTCCTCATTGTCATATTCGTCATCATGTCCTAGTACATTTGAATCCATCGGTTAATGATGTTAACAACCCAAAGCCTGGGAAACCTTCGACTTCTAGAGATCCCTCTTTATCGATTATTAGCAATCATACCCAAAATGAAATTCGTGTTTCCGACATTTTGCCTACAGTTGTGGTCAAAGTTGTAGACGGTTTTGGTAGGACACAGCGTTGTCGTATGCTGCTCGACACCGGGTCACAGGCTTCCTTTGTTACGGAAGGTTTGGTGAAAAGGTTAGGCCTTCGTCGTCGTCACGCACGTCTTCCTGTTTCTGGAATCTCCTCTTTACACGCTGGCATTACACAGGGCGCCGTAAGCCTGCATCTCAAATCTTGTTTTGATGCAAATGAAATGGAAGTTGAAGCCTTCATTTTGAATCAAATAACTTCAAAAACTCCTCTACTGCCTTTTGCTTTTAATAAATCTTTGATGCTGGATGATTTAAAATTGGCCGATCCAGGATTTAACATGCCAGGTCGTATTGATATTTTACTAGGATCTGACAAAGCCTGGAGTATTTTGCTTGACGGTCGTCGTACAGATGAAGTGGGTAGTTTGACTGCGCAGAATACCATTTTTGGGTGGGTAATAACCGGAAACATCGCAGCTAAGGATATTGTCTCGTTGCGTGTAGGAATGGAACCAGATGTTGATGTTCTGCTGAAGTCGTTTTGGGAAATGGAAGAACTTCTTCACAGTACTTATTCTGAGGACTTTGCCGACGTGAATTTTTGTAAAACCTTTTCTCGTGCACCTGATAATAAATATATTGTTGAATTGCCGTTTCGACATAGGGATGTAAAGTTTGGGAATACTCTCTCAGGAGCCTTATCCCGGTTGTCATCTATGGAACGTCGTTTTGCTCACCATGAAAATCTTCGCTTGGAGTATTGTCGTTTTATGAAGGCTTATCAGGAGTTAGGGCACATGGAGCTTATTCCAGAAAGCGAGATCGAACCTACCTCTGGGAAGATTTTCTATTTGCCACATCATGCGGTGGTCACAAATAAATTGCGGGTTGTTTTTGATGGGTCCCATAAGGATGGAAATGGTATCAGCCTAAATGAAATGCTACATATTGGGCTCCCACTTCAGCGCAATTTAATAAACGTTTGCTTACGTTTTCGGATACATAAATATGTTTTTTGTGCTGATATTGTTAAGATGTTTCAGCAAATTTGGGTCGATACGAAACATCGTGACTTTCAACGTATCGTGTGGCGAGAAAGTCCTAACAGACCTATTGGACATTATCGGCTACGTACTGTAACCTACGGTACTTCACCTGCCCCTTTTCTATCAATGCGAGTACTGAAACAACTCGCTTCAGATTACATGGATCAATTTCCCAATGCGTCGCATTGTGTCTTGCACGATTTTTATGTTGATGATATCATGACAGGGTCGGATTCAGTGTCAGGAATTTTAAGCTTAAAAAAGGAGTTGGTTGAGCTGTTGGCCTGTGGAGGTTTGCAGTTGAGTAAATGGAACTCAAACTGCTGGCCCATTTTGAAGGGTTTAGATTGCGAACCAACCTTTTCTTTAGATTTTGACGGCGCTAACAATTGGACAAAGGTTCTCGGTTTAGTTTGGAGTCCTCACCGCGACGCCTTCACCTTTAAAATTTCTATAGAAAAGGAATCTTCATCGCCACCCACTAAGCGAATGCTGTTGTCAGAGATTTCAAAAATATTTGACCCGTTGGGCTTTCTAGCGCCTGCGATTGTCTTGTTCAAAATTTTGTTCCAGGAGTTATGGATGCATGAGACGAAAATTGGATGGGATGATCCACTGCCCACTGAAATAGCTGACAAATGGATTTCTTACCGAAAGGAGTTATTATATCTCGAAAAGATAGACATTGTGAGAAGATGTGTATTAGATTCGAAGCGGTTTGATTTGATTGGGTTTTCAGATGCTTCCGAGAAGGCGTATTCGGCAGTTGTTTACGCGCGTAGTTTGTCTGAAAGTGGAACCATAGAGATTCAACTTGTTGCTGCTAAAACCCGTGTCGCTCCTGTCAAACAGCTAACCATACCTCGTCTGGAACTGTGTGGGGCTCTGTTGTTAAGTCGTCTGGTTCAACTCATTCGTTCTTCTCTGGATGTAAAACCTCTCCAAACATTTGTTTTTTGTGATTCGCAAATCGTGTTAGCATGGCTTTCCTCTCCCCCCCCGTAGATGGAATGCCTTTATCGCTAACCGCACCTCAGAGATTCTTGATATTCTTCCCCGTTCTGTTTGGAATTATATTCGCTCAGAGGAAAACCCAGCTGACTGTGCATCGAGAGGGGTCGAGCCCAGAAAACTATTGCAGTTAGAACTTTGGTGGAAAGGCCCGGATTGGCTCTCAAAGGATTCTGGTTTCTGGCCGATTGCTGTGGAAAATTTTGAATTAGGGGATGTACCAGAAAGGAGGAAAGAATCTGTTGTTGCCAATATATTATCAGTGGAGGAAGGAGTTCTAGATCAATTGGCAAAAAGAGTATCTTCATGGTTTCGACTTATTCGGATTGTAGCCTTAGTTCTTCGTTTTGCCCGAAATTGCAAATTGTCGGTAACTGATCGTTTGTTAGATTTCATTAGATCTACAGAATTGTTTTCTGCTAAGCAAACTTGCCTTTTGTGGGCTCAAAAGGAGTTTATGGAGGATATTGAAGCTCTAAAGTCTGACAAATGTGTTTCTAACCGATCTAAACTTTCATTTTTATCACCGTTTCTTGATAAGGTTGGCCTGTTGCGAGTTGGAGGAAGACTGTCCAATGCTGTAGGCGTTCCATTTGGGATAAAACATCCTATAATCTTGCCAAAAAGCCATCCGTTCACCCAAATGATTCTTCGAGAGGCTCATTTAAAATTTCTCCACGCAGGTGTATCGGAACTTTTCTCATTTGTACGTCAGGAGTTTTGGATTATTGGAAGTAGAAACCTAATCAGGAAAATCGTACACGATTGCATGAAATGTTTTCGCCAACGTCAAGCCACATCTTCACAGCTCATGGGAAACTTGCCTTCTTCACGACTTTCGCCATCTTTTGCTTTCGCCCACACTGGTTGCGACTACGCTGGACCAATTACACTTCGCCTAGCCAAAGGAAGGAATCCAAAGCTAACCAAAGGGTACTTCGCGTTATTTGTCTCTATGGTAACAAAGGCTTTACACCTGGATATCGTCAGTGATTTGTCCACCGATGCCTTCTTAGCAGCGTTGCGGCGATTTATTGCCAGAAGAGGAAAATGCAATGTCCTCTACTCGGACAACGGAACCAATTTCCAAGGAGCTGCGAGAACACTGTCCGAATGGTATACGTTGGTAAGATCCAAGGAACACAACGAACAAGTTTCAACAGCACTAGCGGCTGAAAACATCAAGTGGGAGTTCATTCCACCTCTCAGCCCTCACTTTGGAGGGCTTTGGGAAGCGGGGGTCAAATGCGTGAAACAACACCTCCGCCGAATTGTAGGGAATAACATATTAACCTTTGAGGAGATGTCTACTTTGCTTTCTCAAATTGAAGCACTATTAAACTCTAGGCCTCTTTGTGCTATTTCTGACTCAGATTTAAATCCTCTAACTCCATCTCATTTCCTTATAGGCAGACCGTACACGGCGATATCGGAGCCCAGCTGTCTAGACGTCCCACTTAATCGACTTGGACGATGGGAGCTCATACAAAATATGTTGCAAGGATTTTGGCGTCGATGGCACTCTGACTACCTAACATCGCTTCAACAACGCCCTAAATGGAAACATGAGACGAAGAATTTTCAAATTGGTGACCTAGTTGTTATTAAGGAGCCCAATATACCACCATCAAAATGGGCACTAGGACGAATTGATGCACTTCATCCGGGAAAAGATAATCTAGTACGAGTGGTTTCTGTTCGTACCAAAAATGGCATTTTTAAACGTCCAATAACAAAGCTGGCTATTCTACCGTGTTCCTGAAATTCCTTCAGTGGGGCCGGCGTGTTCGGGAATGTTAACTTAGTTATGGAATTAAAATTGTATACTAACTAGAACTAAATCTTAATTTGTTTAAAACATTCTATATTATTCATTGTAATTTGCTATATTCTATATTTTGCCTAAAAACATGTCATATAATACCCTATGTATAGTTTCCTTATCAATTAAATTTTGTACACTTGCTTAATCATATTAAGCTTAAGCTTCGTGTGCGGGTGCATTGCATTATCGTTCTTTTTTACCTAGCAACCACCAACCGCGATACATCAGCTACCAGTCCACACACATTTTAACTAAATTTTGTCTTGATCGCTGGCAATTAGAATTAAATAAAATTATAACGTTGTTTGAAATTTTCGCCTTATTTTTTTCTTTTGCTTTTTTGTCATTGCTGATCAATTATTATTATTATTATTATTTTTTTTTTTAATTGTAACTATATATATGCTTAACATTTGATTTTTTGTTATATTATTAAAATATTAATTTATTAGCATTTTGTTAGATTATATATTATTGCCATATCTTAGTACTATAAAAGACAAAGTCTTATCTGTACAGTTTGTATTATCCAATAAATTGAAATTGAATTGAATTGAATTGAAGGCCCCGGAGAAAACAATTTCAATTTTAGTTAAACATCTTCCAGATATGTCTGTAAAAATAAAATTATAAATTTAGCTAAATTTGTTATGTAATAAATAAGAGTAACGGGCTTAGTTCTTTTTTCCATTTAGGAAGATCATAGTTGCATGTTTAGTTCACATTTTATGTTTAAAAAAAAAAGTTTTCTCAATCTACTCGTATGTGTATAAACAGAATGACTTATTTTATCATCTGGATATCTACATCAACATCTGGTCTTGTTTCAGCAATAATTTTTTACCTTGAATCTTGAAACCAGACTTCCTGAATGATCTTCGTTCGCTATCGTTGTAGATGCCACCAATAAAATAAAATAAAGAAACCAATAAAAAGTAATAACTCCCAAAGGTCAACTCCTATGCAAACATGGCAGTAAAATTCAATTTCGAAAAGACAATAAAATCTGCACCCTTGGATTAGCTTTGTTTTAAAAACAAATTTCCACTTACCTTGAGAATCGTCCCCGGTCAGACAATTGTTTAACCCTTTTGGCGTGCTCTCAAAACTCTACCTAAAGGTACTCGGAGATCCATAAAATCGCTGTTCTTCCATCTTCCAGGAAAGTGTCATTTATTTGGGTAGATTGAATGTACGCTAAACCACAGGATTAGCATGTTTTCACAAAGGAAACCATATCCGCAGTAAAGACATTGTTTAATGCTGTTTGCTTGTTGTTTTGTCATCTTGTATATACAACCCTTCGATGAACAGTAGCTAAATTTCCCAAATTGACCTCTCCCTCGTGGCATCTGATAGATGAAAATTTCAGTCACGAAACTTATAAACGGATTATGTGTGAGAGAAATTCTCGTAAAAGGATTAAGCTATACGTAAATAGACTGCACAGGTAGCAAAAGGATTAACAAAAATGCCATCAACACCCACTAAAATAAACCCCGTCTTGGTGCGTATGAAAATGAAAATGGAAATGGAAATCTACAAATTTTGCACACTAATTGCCATACGAAGAGGAAGAAGGGATTTTTTGTTGTTTTGTTTTTCCAGAGATTCAAATACCTCTTTAGGAGTAGAGATACGACTAAAGAGGAGTAGTAGCAGTCAAATGGACCATCACAAGTGATTGTTAAATTTAATGAACGGCAAAGGGTTAAACAATCGGTCGGTTGCTTTTCATATTTTTTCTCTTTTTTCAAACTGACAGCTCTTGACACTACCGTGGTAGCCCGGCGAACCCCAATCGTTGGCTGCAAAGACCTCATAGTTTCCTTTGGATGATTTTTTTTTTATTTTCAAAGTTCTGCCCACGTAGCAGTTTCCACACGTAATTGGTTCAATTTAAAAGAAATCATGCTCTTCAGACGCTTGGTATTAAATTCTAATCCCAGCGTTGGCAAAATAACGAAGCGAGTGAACATTGTGAACCGAATCCAACGCTGAACCACTTCCTGAGCCATCAAGTGCTAATGGGCAAACGATGCTTCCCTAGGCCTACAAACTTGTATATGTATGAATGTACTCGTACTCGTATGGCAGTTCTCTCTCCCCCTTCATAAGGGATGATGATGATCACAAAATATGCTTTGTTGTGTTTTGTGTGTTACGAGTATGTTCCTCAGTATGCCTCTGTTGGATGTTTGCACATCAATTAATAAAATTCAAGTAGAAAGTGTAACAATGTAACATTATGGTGGTCAGTAGGCATGGAATCAGAATTCTGCTGGTTCGGTGAATGGATGCGTCATTGCAAAGCCAAACTCTGATTTATTTCAGGACACCACATTCATTGCAAGTAAGTAGATCCAATAGTGGACAACAAACAAGAAACCATGAGATCTTGTCAAGAGTCAGCCACAATGACGATTGCAAGTTAACTTAATTTATTTAATTGAAAAACGGGTCAACAAAGGCCACTGCCTTGTATGTAACTAATTAGAGAGTTTCCTCCGTCTCAACGAAATGTTTCGGACAACAATGAATATTCATTGGGACTACTAAAGTCAGTCGGAATTAGACGGGTCTCTGCTCTACCCTACCCTACTCTACTAATCGAATTGACTCGAGGAGCAATTATTTTTTTATTTTTATACTCGCCTAGAGTATCTGTATCTGTATCTTTATTTGTATCTGTACAGTGCAGTACAGTCATGCGGCGATGTGACGCTCGTATTATCATAGAAATACTTTATAACTTCCCGTATGTGCGTTCAATGTGTGGACATGCCACCGCTTAGAGGTTAAATATTGTCATTCTTAACACTTAGGCCGTAATTAGATTTGATTAGGTTAATTGGTGGGTCTGCGGCTGAACCGAACGTGACTTATGTTCCTTTATAATTCATAATACTTTTTATCTGGGCTATATTGTGACCTCCCCTCCATCCCTACCCCAAAAGTTGCTGTTGTGAGAGAGTCAGAACTGCCAAATAAGCAAAATGTTGCTGAAGTACAAGAGGCAGGATGGACTGAGAAAAAATAAAAACAAAAATATGTAAAACAAAGAGAAAAGGAAGAAATCAATTTGGGGCAACAACAATAACAAAACCACACGAGGAGGCAACAACAGCCATTTTGTAAACACACACTTCGTACTAAACCATCCTGTCATCGTTACAAAAAAAATTCAAAAAAAACAGCCTATCCAAGGTAAACAGAAAAAGTCTCCACATTCCAACCATTGGATAAGAGCTGTGTACCTACTCAGTGTGTAGCTCTGTAGTGTAGTGTAGTTAGTATCTCTACTCCCCCCATTCGCACACAAACACCAAATGATTGCGCGCACCACAAAACAAAATCAAACAAACATTAACTGCAAAGGCACTCGTACTCGTTTCTACAACCTACCACCCCATGGATGTAGATATGTATGTACTCGTATGTATCTAGAAGCACCTTACCTTATATTTTCAGCATGCCCGCCTGCTTCCATAAACAATTTGCATAGACAATGTGGCTGGCGTTTCGATGCAGTAACATGGTGTTGGCCCCACCATTCTATACCATCATCCACCCACCCACCTTCTGACATCATCACATTGCCGCAGTGCAGACGAACTAGGTGCGACTATAAAACTTCGTCCATTGAGTCTGGACTAAACGGAAAGCAGTTGGACCAACAACAACCACCAGAAACCAGTATCCAGATACAGTAGCTGTTCCCTCTTGTATTCGATTGCTCAGCACCATCATTGCAACCATACCACCTCTACCGCCACCTACCAACACCAACACTAACACCAACATCAACATCAACACCAACATCAACACCGGTCGTTCGTAGGCATAAGTAGTACTCGCATTAGATACCGCATACCCCTTCCTATAAACGAGTAGTCATCGCATATCACGCTAAACTGTCGTCGTAGCATTCTTCTGGTTCAGTTTGTAAACTCTCGACAATAATTTACAGTACACACGCATCACAAGAGATCAGAACATTGGAAAACATTTGTACGCCAACGTGAGCTGACAACTTGCTTGGCTAGAAGGAGAAGCGTCCAGAACAACAAACAGAAATATTGCGGTCCTTCTATACTTTCACTCACACACCGCACCAGGTACCCTATGCAAAAACAACAACAAACATTTGTATCTGAACGAACCGAAACACATAGGACAGGAAACCCGTCCATAATCCATTTTATTTCCAACCACTCGGTTCGGATTGCGGTTCGTGGCAACAAACTGGCTTTTGCGCACATTGCCCTGGATACGCCTTCTCTCGGAACTCTCCAAAATTACGGAGACATTTTTCACAATTCCCATTGGTTGAGTACTGAGGTGTGGTCACAAAAACTCTCCAACTATATAACCATACAGGCGGCACATCAGGCAATCCAGTTTAGTCTACGAAACCATTCAGAACGAATTGGTCGCGAACGCTGTACCCGTGTGCGTGGTGTATTGTAAAACTGATCGATTACTGATCATTCCCTACACGCGGCGAAATGTGATAGAAATCCACCATTGATCTAAATTCTTATCAAAGTGCACTCAAACAATACCTACCTACCTACAACAAAAAATACTCCTAGATAGTGGCCAGTTCCAATTGGATTACAGTGAAATTACAATAAATGGTGACTGTGAAGTGTTGATAAAAAAAAAAAAAAAAAAAAAACATCTGGCAACCCATGACAATGGTGAAAATCGACGGTATTCAATCGACGCCAATTCATCACCAATCTCACGTATTTCTTCAACACTCCCATCATCCGCCGCATCATCAGCAGACGGAACTTCCGCATACTCCACTGTTTACCATGGCTCGGACGCCACATCTCAAATCAAGTTTCTCAATCAACTCGATCCTACCCGAAACGGTTGAGAATAACCATAATCTAGATCGACGTTCACCCACTCCAGAGCACTGTCCGGCATCACCACTCGGTTCCGAAGAGCAGGATGTTTCCGATATTGAATCGGATCTGGACGTGACTAGTATGTCACCGCCACCGCCGGTCGACGGAAGTGAGGGTAGCATAAGTAGTCAGCAAAATGATACCGGCGACAACGACAAGGACGGTGAAGATAAACCAAGCGATGGAACATCAACCAGTGATAAAAAGGGTAACGAGAAGCCCCCATACAGTTACAATGCTCTGATCATGATGGCCATCAGACAGAGCCAGGAAAAGCGACTCACTTTGAACGGCATCTACGAGTACATTATGACGAATTTTCCATATTACCGCGACAATAAACAGGGCTGGCAGAACTCCATTAGGCACAATCTCAGTCTTAACAAGTGTTTTGTTAAAGTGCCCCGACATTATGACGATCCGGGTAAGGGTAATTACTGGATGCTAGATCCGTCGGCGGAAGATGTTTTTATCGGTGGATCAACTGGAAAACTGCGTCGGCGCACAACTGCAGCGTCCAGATCTCGATTAGCTGCCTTTAAACGATCACTAATTGGACCCATGTTTCCTGGACTCGGGTATCCGCAGTTTGGGCAATTCTTGTATCCAGCAGCAGCAGCAGCTGCAGCATCAGCTCCATCACTCCTCGCCAGTATGTACAGCCGATATAATCCATTTGTACCAAAGTCACCAGCAATTTCGCTTCCCATGCCGTTTGGTGCTACCGCGGCATCGTCTGGAATGAGCTCTAATCCAGGATTTCCTGCCAATATGGAGCGGCTACTCTCTTCACCCTCACATCAGGGTGGTGGACCAGTACCCTCACTTCCGTCATCTGCTGAACTTTATCAACGTCTGCAGTATCAACAGCTACTTCAGCAACATGCTGCAGCGGCGGCTGTAGCTGCTCATCAACGTCAGCAACATCAGCAGCAACAACAACAACAACAACAACAACAAACTGCTCACCTCCAGCCTCTACAACTTTCAACACATTTAAGTCAAACGAGTCCTTCAGCGCCTGTGTCACCGACGGTACCACCAGGGCCTATTTACAAACCAGTGACAGTAGTGTCGCGCAACAGTTGAGCCCTCAGTTCGTCGCCAACTTGTGATCAAATACATTACTGCGACTGATGATTGTTCGCTCTGTGGTGGCGTCGTCCGATGAGACACCGTCAACGTCAACGACAACGCTTCAGATTGCGCAAAAATTCCTTGTTATGTATATAGTCCTTACCGCTCGTGCTGCGTCCGTAAGCTTAGTGTAGTATTTAAATTAATTTAAATTATTTGTTGACTTTAATTATTATTTAAAAATGAAAAAAAGAAAAGAAAAAGAACGAGCTTTTGTATCACCGCTAGACATCCCTTTCAAAGACAATTCTGTTGTAAATACGAGTACAGTTATGTACATATATTTTCCTCCCCCGTAGTTAGCTTAGGAAATGAAAACAAAGCGAAACCAGTGGCAGTGATTCACTGGCATTCGTTTAGTCGAAGAAAAAAATTAAATCTGATTTGAATAAAACCACAAAACAAATTAACGGTATGTTGTTGTTCTTTTTGTTATTTTTATTTTTTTATTTTAATCAAACGGTTACCATTACGACAATGCGCGGATTTTTGCAGCTTAATTAAGCTCGTTAAATGCTGATTGCTGAACTGCTTGCTGCCCTACGACCAACACAATTGCGAGGGTGATATGATGGCAGGCGGCGATAACTTGAATGATAGTTTGCCCGCGTCAAGTACACGAGCTAACCATTTGCAGCGGTAATACAACAGCAACTCGGCAACAGCAGCATCAGAGTAGCAGCAGTAGAAGTATTAACAGCAGTTACACTCTGGCCATTCTATCAATTAAGAAGCGTGTTGGTGGCGGCGCGCTCTAATTAAGTTGACACATGCGACCAATTGAACAGGAAGTAATTGATAAAAAGAGATTTTACCCCCACACACATACGCACACACAGAGATTTTTATGGTGTATCACCACAATACGAGTAACACCAAACAACATAAAGTGTTTGCGTTGCGTGCGTTGCGGGCGCGTTACTCACTCTCTCTCTGTTTGGTTTGTGTACAGTGTACTGCAAATAGTGACAGCTTCAAATCGAATTGTGCATCCGCACTTGGGTTTAAATCTAAGAAATCGCCTGCCTTCTACCAGCATTTCACTCCCAGATACGACAGTGAGATGTATGTAAGTTTATCTTTGGTGTTGTCACAGAGTACTCCTATGTTTAGTTGTGTAGTGCAGGAAATTCATTTAAACGATTAAATTGTTTGGGAAAAAAACTTGAATGTTCGTGCATAATTGAAATATGTAGATGAACGTAGTTCGAGTATGCAAAAGTCGTAGTGATGTATGGCACCGACACAATGTACAGAACAAAAAACAATCTTAGAAGGCTGTCCCTTAAGTTTATTCATGATTATGCATACCTACAATATACATACATATATCTGCTTAGTTGGGTTTCCATATTTTCTTGGTTAATACAGTACAACACTTCACAGATGTATCCCCTTCCCAAGAACTTGCAGAATCACTGTTTTCTACAGCAGTAATTTCGGCTTTTAGAATTGAAATATCCGACCAAGAGGGATACCCCTTATACGGGTAATATGTATGTTTTTTAACTCTTCCATACATATGTATAGTGCGATGTTTTGTAGAAAAGGTTTGTTCTTTTTATAGGTCAACATGTACACTATCTTTACCTTGTGTACAATTCTTTTAGGCCAACTCATTCCGCCTCTTCAATCGCGAACACACTGCAAATTTGTTTGATACTTTCGATGTTAATCTGTCTGATGTTGCAAACTATGTTTTACAGCACTGAATTGAAGAAATCACATGACAACGACCATCGTGAATTTTTTAGCGTTACCAGGCATATCTGAATATATTTAGAATGCATTTATTGGACATATTGGAACTCCATCAATTTAGAGCAAATCTAGGGTTTTCCAATAAGGACTTGACAAATTTTTTTTTAAATAAAACGCAAACCATTTGAGATATTTCAAAAACTGTATAATCGGCATAAAGTCCAATCAAAACATTTACGAATGGAACTCGACTTCGTTCATATGGCCACAGCGGGCACGTTTGCAGCGGTCGATTCGTTGGACCCAATTTTCAACGACTCGGCAACACATTTCGGCCGAAACGGCCGCTATTTCGCGTTCAATGTTGGCTCTGAGCTCTTCCAACGTCGTCGGCGTGTTGGCATAAACCAATGACTTAACGTAGCCCCACAGAAAATAGTCAAGCGGCGTTAAATCGCACGAACGAGGCGGCCAATCGACTGGCCCATTTCTTGAGATAACACGCTCGCCATAATAGCACTTTAATAAATCGATTGTAGCGTGTGCTGTGTGGCTTGTGGCATCATCCTGTTGAAACCACATGTCGTCCAAGTCCATGTCTTCCAATTCGGGCCAAAAATAATCGGTGATCATGGCGCGATAACGCTGACCATTCACAGTAACGTGACGATCGTTATCGTCGACGAATAAATATGGCCCAATAACGCCGCCGGCATGCAAACCGCACCAAAAAGTTATTTTTTGTGGATGAAGTGGTGATTCATGAAGCACATGTGGATTTTCACCCGACCAATAACGCATATTTTGCTTATTGACGAACCCATTGAGTCAAAAATGAGCTTCGTCACTGAAGATGATTTTGCGATGAAATTCATCATCTTGGCGCATCTTCTCCAGAACCCAAACGGAGAACGTACGTCGCTTCAAATGGTCCATCGGCTTCAATTCTTGAGTCAGGTTGATCTTACGCAAAATACGCCATAATGTGGTCTGAGCGATGCCCAATTCTTGAGAACGCCGTGGAATTGACTGATTTGACGCCTGAACGGCAGCGATATTTTCGACACTTCGACCAACCCGTTGTCTCATTAACACGACAACATCACACAACGAATATGTAGACTCAAATTTTTGCACTAAACTTGTTATTGCCGGTCTACTAGGGCGAGAATTACGACTGAAAATTGGAATTAACGCTCTTAAAGTTGCAGTCACCGACTCCGAATTTCGGTAGCAAATTTTTATAGTTTGCATGATGAAAATGTTGAGTTTACTGAATAAATTGACAGTGACAGTTTGATGATTAGTGAAAGAGTGCGTTCACAAATTAAATTCAAAGTTGTCAAGTCCCTGTTGGAAAACCCTTTACATACTTCAAGCACCATTCGCTCTAGGACTAGGAAAATCATTTGAAGGAAGTGTGACATTTTTTGACTGCCAGAAGTCGATGAAGTCATTGAATACTCTTTTTTTTTGTGTAAAGTTGTACGGCTTTGTACTTTGAAGCCTTTGAATTAATTGAGTTTTTAGAGTCTTTGAAGGTTTTTGAAGTCTTTAGAATCGAAACAAGCAGTAATGCATTTCAAGTAATCAAAAAGCGACTTCATGAACTCAGAGCAATCGAAAGAGTTGCATTCGAATTATTTTCTTCAACACTGTGGCTACTGAAAATGATCACTCAAATCATGACTTCAGAGTGAATGGTTATGTGACCTCTTAAATCACTCCGATCTGAAGACAATCTCTTTGATCATTTGGCTTCATAGATGGCTTCAAGTTCAATTACCAGGTGGTGTATACCATAAGTGGAATAAACCATGTTTCAATGAAAATTAAATGAAAAACTCCCGCTGTCATAGCAGTTAATTTTGGTCGCACCAACATTGATCACTTGGTCATGTGTATACATATAATGGTTGTCAATTACATAGTGTCAGTTTGCCATTTCATCATTGAAAGCCCGACGCCGCAACAACGATTTGTAGTCGTTGAAATATATTTCCAAAATCGAAGCTCGGTTAGCGAAATTTATAGAGCACTTCGTGAAATTTATGGAAGACATTATCGGCCATCTGAACGTGCTATTTATCAAATTATTGGAAAATTTCACACCCAGGAAGAAAATATCGCGGCTGTGGAGTGGAAGGTCGTTCGCAGCAACTTGGCCTTTATCCATCCACTATCTGGATAAATTCTGCCAGAAGATCTTGGTTTATAAGATCCAATTTATACGAGAGCTAAAGCCGCGTGATCATTTATTGCGTCGGGCCTTCATCTGGAAGTTGATCCAAGCAGAATTGCCGTATTTTAAGCTAGGACAATCCTCAAGAAGGAGATGATATTGTCTCCAGAAAATTGTAATGTATGATGCGAATCGTCGGCTCATATCTCTTCAAAAATAAGGCCGGATCACAAGTTACTGATAATAGACACCGGTGCAATGCGATGATCAACCATTATATGTTCCCAAATTTGCGTTACATAAATGTGGAAGAACTGTGATTCCAAAAGGATGGTGCACCACCCGATACTACCAACGAAAATATCGCTTAATTGAAAACACTATTTGGCAATAGAGTCATTTTAAGAAACGGACGCTTGAAATGGCCACCAAGATCGTGCGATTTGACGGCGTTGGATTATTTTCGGTGGAGCTACGTCCTATACCGATAAGCCAGCAATGATTGACGCTTTATAGCAAAACATTTTTGGAGTAATATTCGATGTACGGCCGCAATTGCTCGAAAAAGTGGTGGAAAATTTGATCTTTAGATTGTGCTTTGTGAGAGTCAGCCGTGGTGGACATATGCCCGAAACTACTCGTATTTTCAAATTTTTCGAATGAATTTGACAAATCGCCATCAAATTATTTTCTTTGTGTTTTATTTAAATAAAAAAGACTAAAACTCTTAAAAAAAAGACCCTTTGTGTACGTATTGAGGGTTGTAACTCCACCAACCAACACGACGTAAAGAGATCACTAGTTTTGTGCTGGGATAAGACCCAGATTGCAGATGAATACTGCGGCTAATATTTTACAGCGATGGTAATCAGAAGTTGCCCACGGGCGGCGTTCGGTCTCCACTACTATGGTGCGTTTTGTCTACGTTGTCTACGCTCAGGTATATTAAAATGACTTAGCTCTACTGTCTGTTGTGTCATGCCAGTTGATCAACCTTAGTTGACGATTGGTGCCCAAAAAACGGATTTTTAGGCAATCCTATCCAAACTGAAGAGTTGTTCTGTATACAAGAAGGGGGAAGCTGTCGGCATCATCATCAGTTTTTCCAACGAAACTAAGTATTTGGGTGTCATCCTGCAATAGCCAAGTTACTTCAAAAACTTCCAAATCTCGGCACGGGTCCCTTAGGTCTGCACATCTATGATAAGGCCAAAAATATATTCCATCCGTCGATTGTCTAGTGGGAAAAGTTTTCCCCAAAATATTTACATCAATGATACTTTTGTTAGACTCCAAAAGTGGCTTGCCTCGGCTGCATGGGGCTTTCCATGATGAATCTCTTTTCTAATATCATGGATTTTACTCTCAAAGCCATGTTCTGTTTGAATAGAAGTCATCTTGGGTACAACACTTGTGGAATTTTGATGACTTTGAACGTCGTCGACTGTCTTCTGCATCTGATTTAATGGACCGTCTGATGTAATGACACCAAAACTCTTGTTGCGAAATTACGAAATCAACGTTGTCTATGGTCAGAATCTGATCGGGAAAATGATTGTATTCGGGCATAGGCTGTCACACTGGTGTCTTTTATGAAATCGACTTTGTTTAATTTCCCTCCTCGTTAAGAAAACTTGACTCTGCCTTCCAAGCGGAGATATACGTAATCCTAGTGGCTATGAACTATTGTATATTACGAAGAATCGGTGGAAGGTTCGAGGTAACTGTATATTGATCTACTCCTCTGTATCAAGATCTACTTAAGGTCTTGCTGAACTCTCTCACCGCTTCTAAACAAGTTCGAGAATGCAAGACTTTTCCGAAAACAGTCGGACTGAGTCTTGTTTGATTCCCAGGTCACAATGGGATCGGGGGAAATGAAATTGCCGATGGAGTAAGTCTTAGAGAAGAGTTTCTCTTTCTTGAACGTTGGTTCTCATGTGAGCATACCTCCAGATGGCACGACACATCAAACGAGTGCTTTTCTAAGAGGTCAGAAAGAGGTTCTGCTGTCCCTCAGTTGGAAAGACAGCAGACTCCTCACTGTCATCGAAACGTAGTAGTGGCACAACATCCTTGATTTAGGAGTAATGACGACACAGTACAACATGTTTACTGTAGTTGTACTGCATACGTTTGCATCGGCTGCAGGTACTCGCCAAAGAAGGCATTTTATCATTGAAGCATTCACTCATCTTTTTACAAAAGCCTCAGTAATTTAGCGAACTTAACAGGAGTACAATGGGCTGATTCTCGCATAAATTTGGTGTATCACTGAGGTACAAAAATAGTTTTGTGGACCGTTGAAACAGCAGTGATTATAAAATATAAATTGAAAAACCAAACTTCAACCTCATAAGCAGTTAGGTTACTTTATCTACAGATATACGTTTCTATACTTTTGCATATTTGTGGGTGAATATGTTTGGCTTAATAATAATACCAACACAGAAAAGTTATTATTCACATTTATGTGATGTGACATTGATCCGACACGTTTACAAACTCATCAATCTGAGTTATTTTGGCCATTCGGTAGGAGTTTTGAATAAGCAAATATTTAACGAAAAACTCGCTTCTTTTTATGCTTGGATAGACACGAGAATGACAGTTATTTTATGAATTATTTTAAGATTTATTGTCGAATTAATGGAGAACAAACATGTTTGTGAAAGCAACAACCTATAAAAAATGTGAAAGAATATACTCACATACGAGTACATAAATATTTTTATTATTTTTGCCTAAAGATGCGAATAGATCTAGACAAGGATACGAATTGGAATAAGTTTCTGCCAAATGTCCAGAATATAATATATAATTCCTGCAAAAGCAGTCGCTTTAACAATCATAGCGAACCGGGTATTCCATAAGTCCCCGGTTAGCAAGCGGATACTAAAAAATGTATGCTGGCCAATTTCCTCAATCAGCGTCAATTTCCCAAAAGCGTTTTTCGCTCGCCACCTTTTAAAGATACAGATAATGCAACTTTAGTTTGCAATTATCCACCCCAAGAGTGTTTTTTTTTGTAATATTGGGCAGTCATCTCGGTCGCCAAGTATAATTTGACCTACACAGAGCAAAGAATAACAGTGCGAGGCACCGATCAGCATGTCGAATTTCTGAGGTTTGATAAGGGCTGGATCGGCGTATGGAATGTTTTGAGGTAGTTTGAAGTTTTCGGTGCTGAAAAACGATGGTGGTTGAAAGACTGTGATGGATGGTCCTACAATTGCTTCGACGTTCGATGACCAATTAGTGCGAATTGATTGGATTGAAACACTGGCTCCTTTGCTGGAACGAGCATGGATGCTGCAAATTCCTCCAATTTCTGTGCCCACCTTTGAAATACGAAGTCCAAGGTGGTAAGCGAGTCTTCCTGTGATAAAATTTAGTTGGGAGCCACAGTGCATTTGCAGTTTTAACACTGAGAATCGCTGTAGCGAGAAAAACGTCTTTAGTAAATCTTGTTGTGGTAAATGTAGAAAGGTTAGGAACTGGGTAAACATGCTGATTTTCAGCTTCTGCTACTAATTCAGCCGGGGATGTAGAACTATTGGTTGATGATGATGTATGCATGTGTACTGATTGAGATGGAAAGTGAAGCAATGTTTGATGTCTCCTTTTGCATGTTTGACATAAACAGGCAATTAATACATATACCATGCTCATTCACTTCATTGTACCGCTGGGCTGGACTCACTGTGGTGAATTTGTCGCATTTAAAAATATTGTGATGTCCAGAACAAAATTTCAATTCAATTCAATTCAATTTATTACAATAAACAATTTGTACATTAAGACTTTGTCTCTTATAGTACTAAGTAATAATATTTAGAAACAAAATGTTAATTTTAAACAGAAAGAAGATCACAAACAAATTAAAAAAAATTATAAGTTTTAATAGTAATTATAATGATAATAATAAGACAAAATACTAAAAAGAAAAAAGAAGAGGTAGAGTTGAAAGTAAAGAGATACGTTAAGAAGAAAAGTACACATACAAGGCAGTTTTGAAGCTAGCCGTATTTGACAAGCACTGAGAATTCCGAGATTCTATCGTATCGTTGCCTTACATAAACATACCGAACAGCATCATTATAAGCAACCTGGAGCTTGCGAGTCAGCTGCGGCATATGAAATAATGGGTGTTATGAGAGTGAGCACTAGTCTTCGGCGAGTATTCCAGGGGGTATAGTTGGCTGAAATCCAAAGTTTACGCAAGCATCCGTATATGCGACCAACAACGATATTAACATGAAATATAACCAAGGCTTGTAGCCGCCTCAACTAACCTAATCTTACTACCGGCTAAGCAAACATCAGGAACTAGACTTAGCTCAAAAGACTTGTTTGATATTGGAAGTACTTGGCATTTTTTGGGGTTCAAAGCTAGTCCATCTATAGTTGCCGATTCAACAATAGAAGCAAGATCTTCATTTAGTAGTGACACTAGTTCACCAACTTTTTTAACCGGATGAGATAGGTAAAGTTGTACATCGTCTGCATAGAAATGAATAAGCGCGTGCTTACAAATCGATGCTAACTCATTTATGTACATACAGAACAAAATTGGGCCCAATATTGATCCCTGCGGAACCCCTTGAGAAACTGACCGGAGACCTGAGCGATTGTTACCAACAACGACTACTTGTGACCGAGCCTTACAGCTCTTTCACTAAAACCATAGTAATGGTGCAGTTTTCAACAAAGAATGGAATGATTCACTCTGTCAAAAGCCTTAGAGAAATCAAGCAGGCAGAGCAGCGTTACAAATCCTTTGTCAAAATCTTGCCTGATATCACCCAAGATTTTTACCATGGCGGAAGAACAGCTATGGCTGCTCCTAAAGCCCGATTGGAATGGGCTCAACAGGGAGTTTTCAGCCAAGTGTTTCTGAATTTGTGACTCTATTACCTTTTCAAAGACCTTAGACAGGCAACAGGTCTGTAGTCAGAAGCATTGGAAGCAGTGGCATTTTTAAGGTACAACCTTAGCACATTTTCATACCAGAGGAGTAGTAGATGTTGCTATACAAGAATTGATTATATGTGTTAGATGGCCTATGACGTGCGGCAAAATTAGTTTTATGAAACGTAGTGGCAAGCCGTCTTCACCAATAGCATTCGATTTTATACCTTTAATATATCGATCCACAAGAAAGGATCAAAGAATGAAATAACCAACTATCGTCCCATCGCTAAACTCTCCCATATACCCAAACTCTTCGAAAGTATTTTGTATGAAGCTCTAAGCTTCCAATGCAAATCACTTATTTCCCCCAGACAACATGGATCAACCACCACAAATCTCGTTGAATTCGTATCCTTTGCCCTCTCTGCCCTAGAGAATGGCAATGAAGTCGATGTAGTTGCAACCGATTTTAGCAAAGCCTTCGATAAAATCTCTCATCGGTTAATAATCTTTAAATTGTCTGCCCTCGGCTTTGAACTCATACTGTTGAAATGGATATCCTCTTACCTCGAAAACCGTTTTTACAGTGTTCATTTTAGGTCAGCCCACTCCGCTCCATTTTTGGCCACCTCTGGAGTTCTACAAGGCAGCCATCTGGGTCCCCTTCTTTTTATATTAACCATAAATGATCTCGATATGATCATCAAACACTCGTATGTCTCCCTTTACGCCGACGATACCAAATTTTTCAAAACCATTTCCTCTCCCCATGACTCTTTCCTCCTTCAACAAGATCTTGATAGTTTTTCGATCTGGTGCCTCAAAAATTCTTTGGAACGTAACATCGCCAAATGCCAATCCATCACCTTCTCACATTAGCGGAACTAATCTCCTCCCCGACTCTATCTTCTCCATAACCAACCTATCTCCTCCGTACAATCTCTTCGTGACCTCGGCATTTTGTGTGATAGCGAGCTCAACTTCCGTTTACATATGGATGAGATAATCCTCAAAGCCAACTCTGCACTAGGCTTTGTAAAACGGTGGTCCAAAGAATTCACCAACCCATACGTGACCAGGTCCCTCTATATTACCTTTGTTCGCCCCCTCCTAGAGTATGGTCCCCATATCATCGTGTTCATATCTCGAGAATTGAAAGCATTCAGCGTCGTTTTCTTCGATTTGCTCTTCGAGGTATGCCCTGGGATGATCCTTTTAATCTGCCCCCTATCAAAACCGTCTCAACCTTATCAACTTAAACACCCTTGAAGATCGCATAGATGCAGCAGACTTTCTCTTCATTCATCGACTCCTTTCAGGTCACGTTGAATGCGTGTCCCTTCACAACTCCATTTTCCTCAACACTAAGCCTCGTAATCTACGTACCCCTCGACTCTTCTATCTACCAACCTACCACACCTCCTATGGCGCGAACGAACCCATCTCCCGTATGTTACGTCAAATCAACTCAAACCCTACCGTCTTTGACTTCCACCGCACCACTTCCTACCTCAAATCCGTTCTCCTTCACCATTCCAACCAACCTTAGTTTTAAGCTTGTATTAAGCTGAATAAATGGGGGCCTTCTCCTCCACCAAAATACAAAGGACATCAACCTCCGTAACTACTTCGAAATCAATTCCCTGTTCAAAGACAACGTCATACTCGAAACTATCGGCAGCAACATCATTTGAAACAAAATAGTCGTTCATTTCATCTAAATCAGCAGCTCCTACCACTATTTACACCAATGCCAACTTGGCTTAGATTTCTCCACAGTACCTTGGAGGGTAAAGAAGTGCTCAGTTTAGATGAATAGTAGTGTCGCTTAGATGCACGAACAGCATCGGTTGCAGCGTTACGAGCAGCTTTGTACCTGTTCCAGTTAATCGCGTTTTGGCTACGCTTCCACTTACTGTACAGTCTGTTTCGCTTCTTTAGAACACCAACTACCCCTTCCGTGAACCAGGGACACGCACTGTTTCAGATCGCTACGGTTTTTGTTGGTACATGATCATTAAATAATTGCATTATAGTACACGCGTCTGGAAAATGATTAGCTTTTCATTTGGATCAGCAACCATTCTGCAACTCAACCACGGGACCGAGTTTGTTGCGGTCGTTAGTGCTTCATGGTTTATTGATGAGTAATCCCTATAAACAAAGGAGCTTGAGGAAGAATTGTGGTTAAAGTAGAGAATAGGAGATCATGTTCGCTGACACTTGATGGTGCACCACCTGGCCGGAAACATGTTGAATAGGAATTATTTACAATTTCAAGGTCACTTGCCGCCAACATATCTTTCACTTGGTAGGACCGCGAATCGTTTTTAAGTATGTTGGCGTTAAAGTCACCACAAACGACAATGATATTATTTAAAGGGGAGAATTCGGATAGAGAAGAGAAAAAAGGTTCAGTTGAAAAAACACGATTTGGATTTAGCAGCAAGCAACTAAACATTTGACAGACCCATCAGAAATTTCTGCAATCAAATACTCAACATCAATTCCTAGCGACTTTTTTATGACTTCACATTTTAAAGTTTCCTCGCAATATATCGCAACATTTGGACGTCTTCCTACTGGAGAGAGTTTTTGATGGACTTTGATGATACGCAACATAAAGATGTCTTCGTCAAAGATCCAGATGCTCTAATATTTGACAACGATCTTCCAGAAAATCAGCAAAATCCTGCCAAGTAGAAATTTCCAGCTCCTGCTTATGGCCCTTAAGTAAAGACATATTCTGATGTGTATATGGTGTATATGGCTTGAGTGGTGCTATCAACTTTTGAGAATAGGATGTGTACCATCAGCGATCTGTTCTTTATTTGCGATTGTAAGAAGTGAGCGCATGTGGGCGTTTATGCTATCAGCGATGTCGTGAAGTGATCCTGGAGAAACTTTTACAGCACTATGTAATTGAAAAATTCCATTAATGTGATTCTGAAATATGTAATCGACTGCCTTTTCGTAGTTTTCAGGCAACAATTCTAAAGATTGAAGAACCTTTGATGCATTACCATGGAGCCAATTTCGGAGATACTGTAGTTTATCAACGTATTTAATTTTGTCATTTTCGTGAACCGATACATTGAAGAAATTCCAAAAATCGAGCCAGTTGCTGACATCGCTTGAAAAGGTAGAAAGCTTCATTTTTGGTGGATTAGAAGAAGGAGTTGGTGGTGCCAGAAACATAGTAGAATCTCTTTCTTACACGGACGGGCGGGACTGCAGTTTAACCCTGTGTCCTCAAACGTTTCGCGATCATTTGTTTTCAGCTCGGCATCATCTTGTTGTTATAGATCTGATTGTATTTTCGAAAATTTTTTAAAATAAGTTTCCAGCATTCCTAATTTTGTTTCTAATTCAAAGGGGTGGTAGACTCCATTCTTTCTTTCCACATGTTTGTCATCTGGCCCTTGACCACACCACGTTGCCTTTTTGAGACCTACCGCCGCCATTTTGTGAATCCAACCAACGTCTTGCCAATTAACTGTAATGCAATTTTTATTACATTTTATTATATCCAGTAATAAAATCAAGTCTGGCTATTTAGTTGAAAAGCAAATGTAATAGACTGATCGTATTAAACCCAATTTATAGTCGACGCCTGATTTTATTGTAACTGCTCTCACATTTAGCCACAAAATCAACAGTTGCACTTCAAACAAGGTATGTACCAATTTACATCTAAATCACCGCCCAAATGTTTGTCGTTTCCAAATGCCACCAATGGAACCAACTCACCCAAGCGATCCAACTATAAGTCTGTTCGTTAACTTGAAATATCGTACAAATGTGCACAAATACGTACAACTTTTTACAAATTCCTGTTTGTTTACTCCAAAAAGTTGCAACAAAGAGAGCAGATGAGAGAGATAAACATTTCCCCTCCATTGAAATATTTGCAATTTTCTGCCTCATAAATTTCTGTGGGTAAGCTGTGTAACAACAGCTGTTCTGCGAAAGAGTTTATTTGATTTTTTGTTATTTCTTGTGATTGGTGTTTTTATTAATTTTTAAAGTTTTATACACAAATGTGGTTTACTGCGTTTGTTTACTTTCTTGCAAGTTTCTCTCTCTCTCTGAGCGAATTTTCTGCCATCTTTGAATTTTGACAGTTTTTACCCATTTCACCACTAAAAGTAACCAAACAGACCTTATCTGTCCATAAAGTAAATGCTTGTCAAAAGGAACCTCACCAAAGTCAATGTTGCAAGGCGATAAGTTATTCCAAATCCAAAATTGTAGGGAAAGTTCACAGAAGCGGCCACCGCTCTCGAGTTCCAGTAAAATGCGAATCCAAAATTGCAAATCACGGTAGAAACTCCAGATGTAATTTGTAGCGTTTTACAAAATAAACGATAAAAAAAAGGGGTAGTTTAGGCTTGGTGACTTATTTTATTGAGTAGCAAGAGAGAGATTACAATTTTGTTCACTTTCTTACGAGTATACCATATGCATGTACTAGATTACTACAAAGAGCTGAAGCCTACTGACCGTTTCAAGCGTCGTCAATACGCCGAATGGTTGGTTGAATAGACAGAAGTGAATGGTGACTTTATTTGTAAAATCATCTTCGTTAACAAGCTGTTTGGTGCGGTTTATTGGCTGGCGGCGTCATCGGGCCGTAGTTCTTCGAAAATGAGTACGGTCAAACAGTTACCGTGAATGGTGTTCGCTATCGCGAGATGATAACGAACTTCTTGTGGCCAGAAATTGAGGATATGGACCTCGACGATATGTGCTTACAACAGGATGGTACCACTTGCCATACAGCCTATATGGATTTAGGTGGAAAAAAGTCATGCCACAGACTAGTAAAACCCGGTTATTGAGCTTCCAGTGAAGAAGGCAAAGATCTCAAATCTATAATATTTCCATGGTACATTTCCAATGAAGCAGTAGCATTTTGTTTACCGATGCCTCATTTGGCAAGTAGCATTTGTGGTTGACCTTGTAATATTGAGTCTAATTTTTTTCAACTTTAATCAATTGTTCCTATATCATGGAAATTTCTACTGAAGGTATTTATGGTTTACTTGGTAATTTTTCTCTTGATCACTTACATACAAAAGTTGTTGTTATATTTAGTGAAATGGCTGACGTCTCAGGATAGTTTCTCATATAGCTAAAGTAGCTAGGATCGGGGTCAGCTGTTTTCTTAGAAAAGGATTTGTTAAAATGAGAGGCAAAGAAATTTGCAATGGTTTTTGGGTCGGCAGAAGATTCACTAAGAAATTTAAGAGTAGATGGGTAGCCGTCTGACTTTTTTTTGGTATTAATAAACTGGTAGAAGCGTTTAGGGTCCGATACTAAGCTAAATTGCATGCGGTAGAGGTACTCAAGGTAAAGAGACTCACAAAGTTCAGAAAAACGATTATATACCAATCGATAATTACTGTAGTCGGAATCAGATCGAGTTCTTAAGAATTTGTGCCACAACTTGTTTCTGTTATTACGGAGAGAGCGCAACTCCTTGTTGTACCAGGGAGGAGCTGATATGCAGTCCTTTCGGAAGGTATACGGAACCGATTGGGCAAAGCAGGAGAAAATTAACGAATATAACGTTGATAGGGCAAGATCAATGTTAGTTGCCTCACCAATAAAGTCAAAGTTAATGTTGCTGATGAGGTTTTTAAGTTTGTTAAAGTCGGTTCTACGGAAATCAAATGAGAATGAATTTTCCGAATCGACACATGTGTTGCCATTTTCATATGAATATATAATTGACAAGGGGGGATGAAGGCGGTCTAGGGTAGAAAGACGATGATCACTCCTATAAACGACACAGTTATCTGAATCGGATGTGAAGACAAGGTCGAGTTGTCTGTATATTGTATTAGGTATTTCACTAATCTGATGTAGACTTAAGTTTCTATTTTAGAGGTCGAATTAAGAGAGACAAAATGAGACGAATCATCGGAAGGCTCCCATATAAGGTGAGGGAGGTTGAAATCTCCTACTAGAACAATGCAATCTTCAGGTTGTGCATCCTCAGTCAAAAAATCAACTGCGTGAACTACAGGTTGATAAGACTCAATTGGTTGAGATGGGTGAATGTAGCAACAAAGTACGTAAAGACAGCGTTTGGGGAGCGTAATGTTGACACATACTAACTCAAAGTTGTCAGTGTGGGGAATATCGACAGGAGTTGCGTGAAAGCAGTTCCGGATTGCTAGTAAAACACCGCGGCCATAAGGATTACCAGCTCTTTCAAATCCATCTTTTCGAAAAACGTTGAAATTTGGAGGAAACAGCTCATGGTTTTTAATGTCTGGAATTAGATTTGTTTCAGTAAGAGCAATTAGGTGATAGGGAAACTTTCGAGAATTGAGATATACCGAGGAGATATTAGAGCGCAAACCTCTTACATTTTGGTAGTAAATGGACAGGCATTGTGGACTGGAGGATACAGATTTCAGTTTGTTAGGAACTATAATAGTTTTTAAAATTTGAACGAGCTCTTTGCAAATGGGAAAGACGTTTGGAGCTGACATGCGAAGACAACGTAGAAAGATCATTATGAACTTCGTCGGAAGAGATGTCGAAACTCTCATGGTAGCGAACGAAAATTTGCATCAATTCCACTGGCTTAATAGGAAGACCTTCTCGTTGAATCGAAACCATAATGTTGGTTTTGGTTATGCCATCAATGCAAACGGAGTTGGGTTTGTCGTGCAAGTAGGCAAGGTACAGCCAAATATTTTCATAAATGCGACGGTCTCTCAAACGAGATACTACATAACGTCTGTCATCATTCATATCAGAAAGTTTTTTAGTGAGTTTGACAGTTGGTGGAAGGACTGGGTCATGGTATTCCGGGTGAGAATCGGGGGCACGAGTGGATGAAGAAGGGACAGGCTGGTCAAGCACCCCGGAACTAGAATCTTGACTAGTGAGGGGGGTTGGATCAGGTGGATTGATAGATGAAGGTGAGGAATGGGTGGTTGGGTTTAGTATATGGGAGCTAATGAAATTAGGATATTTGTCGGATGGGGCATTGTTAGTTGGAACTTGGGTAGAAGGCGCAGGAGCAAGGTTAAATGAAACTCTGTTTTGAAGCGGCTTTAAAGATTTGGTGAGGGGAGGGAGAGAATTTGGTTCAGTTTCAGTTCAGTTTTTATGCATTTTTATTTTTTAACTTAAGTTACTCTTATATGCTAAACAAAAAACGCTTAAAAATTAGCTTAAATTACTTAAAAATAATCTTATTCTAACTTAATGGCCCCATGCGGGCACTCTAAGATAAACCTAACACTTAAACTATGTCTTTCGACGAATCTTACAGTCTACTTTTATTTCTATTTTAACATTAATTAATACTAAAACTAAGAAAATAAATTTTAATCAAAAACTTAGTATATGGACATTTTTTTAATTTTTTATAAAACTTAAAACTAAAAGCCTACAAACTACCTAAAAATAAATCTTAATCTACTTAACCTACTTACATATAACACAAACATAGACATACATAAATATATATATACATAATATGTATATACATAATATATAAATACATGCATATATATATTTTTGTTTTTAATTTTTTTTTTGGTTTTTATATATTTTTTTTTCTTAAAACTACCTTAATCCTACCTAAAACTATGTAAGCCGGCCATGGCTAACAAAAAAATTAGGCTGGCCCACTTTGATTCACATGAAGCTACACATCACTGAAGGAGTTCGACGACGAAGCATCCTCCCCTTCAACAAGCCACCAAAAGTTTTGGTGCTGCTGAGCAACATCCCTCAAGTCGCGACTCCCTACCGCCCTACTGAACCGGAGACGCTCCGCACTGCCATGTGCGACGTCTCTGTCGTAGTTGAGTCGCCTGTCCGCAGCTGTTCGAGCAACGTGGAAGATTAGCGGCACCGCCAATCTGTCCTGGATCAGACCCTTGCTATCTAGATAGAGAAACGCTTCTGGAGGAATAAAGCCGTCAAAGCGAACTCTCTCGTGATACATATAATTGGGGTAGAAAGCCCCGGAGAGAGAGAATTTGGTGTAGCGATTCTGGTGTTCTTTTTAGATGGTGCAAAGGGTGGAAGGAGTGAGGAGAATCTTGGAAAGATATTGGTCTTAAATGACCAGTTTGAGTCGGGATGTTGATGGGATAGGGCAGAATTATCTATAAGATCCTTCCGTTGGGTGATGACCATCTTTTCCGATATTGGTATGCCGTCCGATGATTTGAACATCCAATCGTATTTAGTGGGTATACGTATTTCAAAACACTGGCCGTTTTTGCTCTTGACTTTGCCAACTTGTTTACATTTGACGTCTTGTATACCGAATTTACTCCTAAAAAGGGCTTTGATCCAGGACGGGCTTGCGTGACGTGGGTCAGCTTGGAGGAGGAAAGTAGACAGTTCCGGTTTTTTGGTGGCTTCAAAATTCATTTTATTTAATTTTTGAATTCTGTTGGTCCATTCAGGGAGAGTCCCAAAGCCCTAATAATTGGCAATGGTCTTGCTACGGGATTGGTGATCGAAGTTGCATTTATCGTAGAGGGTTGAACGGGGGCTTCGGTGGTAGCGGCTATTGAATGAGTTGGGGCTGAAGTGGTTGAAGGTGATGTATATAGCTCGTCGTGCAAGGATTTGTTACTCGGGCTTACTGCAGATGGAGGCGCATCCAGCTTACTAGAGATGTGCATTAATTCCTGCAATATCTGCAACGTGGTTGATCTAGTGGATGCAGCTTCCTCACTAAGAAAATTGAGGTCATGTTGGGTGGATCCGATGTTATCGGTATGTTCAGCATGCTTGAGATGTAGAAGAGTTGATTGGTCAGCCAATGTTGACATAATTTTTCCGAACTGAGTTGAAGTTGACTGAATCGCTGGTAATGTGTTTGAGCAGTGAGACTTATCAGAATCTGCTAATTTAGTGATTTTAGAGTGCAGGGATTGAACAGCTGATTTTATGGTGGTTATGCTGTTATCGATCGAACAGTTTAGATTGTCATGGCTCTCTGAAATGAGTTTGGTTATATTTTTACTGCTGAATTGAACTTCGCATTTCAGCTCTGCAAACGAGTCTGCAAGCCCAATTAGTTGCTGGTTATTACATTTTATAGCCAGAATTATATGTGCCAGGCAGATGGTCTGGCACTCTACACAAAAAAAGCTGAATAAGCGCTTATACTCTTCGAGATGAGTTTTAGCGTTTCTGCTCAAACCAATGCATATGGGATGGAATTTCTTACCACATATCCCATTACATGTAACCATTTCCACTGTGCACAGCGTACAGCGTAGTCAGCAAATCCACAGGATTAAATTACATGGTTAAATTATTAGCAAGTAGGTTATTACGTATTATTATTATTTTTTTTTTTTTTTTTAAAACACTGTGTTTTGATGACACTGAGAACGAAGTCACTGTGTTTTGATGACACTGAGAAGTTATGGTGTAAGTGAATGGGAACAGGTAATGTGGTTCAAATGGGGTCAAACGCGAAACCAAAAAAGAAAAAGTCAAACAGACAGACCATTATTCACAAATTATCGCGGAGCGAAATTAAAACACGTCGTCACTATCAATAGGACTAATGTCCTATTGACATATGCTAGTCACTAAATGTCTATAAATGCTAAAAAAGCACTGCAATGCAACCGCACAACAATCACTGAGTAACCTGAAGAGAAATAAAAATGCAATTGACTTTCCGTTAATACTTTTGACCCGAGGTCCGCGAACGTAAAAAAATGTGTACGTCGCAAAATAAAAGATATTTTTACAGAATGATGCGCTAAGTATATTAAGTTGAAAATTTTAGAAAAAGCCATGAAACAACAAGTCTCAAAAAAATTTAGTTTTAGAGACAACCTAATTTCTTTCCTAAAATGGTCAAAAATGACCCGAGGACCCGAGAGTAGTAAGTATTCTCAGCATGAAGATGTATGGGTTCAAATATAAACACCAAAAATATGCAAGATCTTGTACGGTAATTAACTACTATAATAGTCAGGTTGTACCACATAGTCTGGTTTTGCTACACATGTTCAAAGCACATATTATTGTTCAATTACACAAATGTTGGATTTGTTTCTGAACCATCAAAAACCATCAAATAAACATGTAATGTCAACAGAATACCTAACTGTAAATTAATAATACATGTGTAAATAAAATTGGGGTATCTTTTTGAGACAGTAATTTTGTCTGTTTGTTCAGACTAATTTCGGAAGGAGTTAAACCAATTTCAATGGGGCTTATACAGAATAATAAAATAATTTAAACTCCTTTTCTCGAAGGGAATTTGGTTTACTTGGGGGAAAAGTAGATATTTTGAATTGGGTTTGAGTGTTGGAGTAAAAGGTATTTGTACGACTAACGCATTATGCTCACACCTTACTCCAATTTGTAAGTGTTTTCTGTTGAGCTTCTTACGATACGGTGGTCGTTGGCGAAAAAAGTGTCGAGTTCATCAAAAATGTTGCATCAATAGAAAATCGTTTACTAAATTGCAAAGAAAATGAAAGAGAAACGAATGTGTATACTGCTTTAGTATTTTAACTCGTTCAGGCCTTTCCATCTTTCCTCAGATTCAGGCGAATCTTTCCCATCAATTTTTTTTGTCATTCCATAGTCTAAGAAAGTATTATGGAATAAAGAGGGAAAAAAAGAGATACCGATGTGCGTTGGTTTTAAATGTTTGCAAGTAATAGTGACGAGGAAATAAAGAGCTCGGCAGGGCATTCCATAAGCGAGTTGTACGACTTAGGAACGAATCACGATATTTCAGAGTACGTCCAAGAGTGGTCTTGATTGTATACTGATGAGCATTCATAGCAAGACGGGTGTTACGGTTAAAAGTTAAAAGGGGTGGAATGCTACTGGCAATTTCAGTAGAGCACTGGTGCTGAAAATAGCGATATAACAAGGTGAGACAGGAGACATTACCTCTCTGTTCGAAGGTGTCGAATACCTGTGTAATATTGTCATCACCTATGAGTTTTATCCAGCGGTTTTCGATCCTATCTAGGAAGTGCAAAGAGGTCTTAGGAGCACCTGAACAGATATGAGCATTGTACTCCAATTTCGGGCGGATAAACGACTTATGTATTGAGGTCAGATCGGAGGGGTGAACTATTTTTTACATCGCTTCAGGAAACCCAGAGATTTCACAATGTGGTCATTCCAATGGCTGGGTGTTTAAATTTCGCTTTAACGACAGCAGACAACATTGCATTTGGAAGCATTAAATTCCACTCCGCTGATAGTTCCCCAATTGGTTATGCTGTTAGTATCGGAATTTAACGAGCTTAAAATACGTTGCCCATTCCATTCTACAGCCAACTGCACGAGCTACGTGGAAGATTAGCGGCATCGCAAAGCTATCCTGGATCAGCCCTTTCATGTCAAAATAGAGGAACGCTTCTCTTTGTAAGGGCAAAAGCACCTTTGGTCCTGGCCAAAGCAGCATCTACATTCTTGTTGAAATATAGATATTGGTGTAGTCAGATCCCAACGTATCTGACTACATTTCGACAAGCAAGTGGCTGGCCGTGTTGTCCAATGATAGAGAATTTTCGCCAATTCTTTCTGGTATCCCTTGAGGCTACTGACAATGGGTGTCAGACTTATGCAACTTGTCATTGGAAAATCGTCTAATTTGGACCTGTTCTGTACGATATCAAGTCATCGGCGTACACGATGTTATGGGGAAGTGAACATATCAAATCGCTTGTGTAAATGCTGAATAAGATCGGCGAATTAACCGCAAATTGTTGCAGACCGTTTTTAATGTGAAATGTTCTAACAGCAGTCGCATCATCATTTTTCACGATGAACTGATGTCCAGTCTGGTCAGCCTGTAGAAATGCCCCTCTAACCATACGGTATCGAAGGCCTTTTCCAAGTCAATCAGGCAGGCTGCAGTACACTGGATTTTGCTTTTATTCCATTGGATATCTGACACCAGCCTAGAAACCGAATTGATTGTCCGGGACTATGTCAGGATTCTATTGATCAGTTTCTCGATTCCAGTTTTCCAATGCTATGGATAATGTACATTATTCATTGCATTGCTAAATAGGGTGGGTGTAAATGTCTACCGCTTCTAGAGTGAGATGTCGAAGCCGATTCCCACTGAGTTTTTACTTCTAATTGTGTCGAAGATCCCTTGAAATGAACGGGAGTAGGTGCCCTTCATTGGCGATGACATTATTTGCCATATTCTCGTCACTAAACTGAGCTCACGAATCGCCAGTTCTGATAAAAAATTAAATTGGAAGGCTCACGTGGATGAGCTTTAAAAAATATATGGTATGTGTTATTCGTAAACTGTGTTTGTTAAAACCACATTGCTCTAAGAAAATACTAAGTATGATTTACTATGATTTACGATATGGCATTCAAACATGGGGAGGGACTTGTAGTAGCACCATAAACCGTACCGAGTCGACCACCGTCACCGTCGAGTGCACAGCTCCACCAGTGCACTCGCAATATTGTTGTGTGCTGTGCAGCAAAAAAAAAAAAGAAAAAAAAAGTGCAGTGCAGTGACTGATAAGCAAAACATCACACAGTGCGGGTATCCCACCTCACCAACTCCTAGTCGAAGTACTGTTGCTTGCACTCAGCCACTGCCCGTACCGTATGGTAAATACAGTAACGGTAGTGACTGAGTGTAAGTAACAACTGATGGATAGCGGGGTTGTGAGTGAAAATTTTGTTGGTGCACTGTTTCATATTGTTGTAAGGGCATAACACCTACAACAATTTGATCCGGCAAATCAATGTCAGAATTTTCACTTCGCAGCCTTGCTTAGTATCGTCGGTGTTTGTGCTTTCTGTGTTTGTCTGTGATTATGACTAGGGAATTCAGGGTAGACGTAGCCAATATACGCGGGCTAAAAAGTTCACGTCTGTAAGTACAGACCAGCTGTTTTGGTACTTAGTGAAACACAGGTAGATCCCCGCCCACACCTCTCAGATCATTCTGATCTGAAGCTACCTGGCTACGAACTAGTGCCATTATTCTTCTCTCACCGCGGTCTCGCCATTTATGTGCGTAGTGATGTAGCTTACCAAACTCCACCACAATGTGATCCATGTTCCAATCCGGAATTCAACTTCATGTGGTTAAAATTCCATCTCCGTAAGCAAATTATACACTACTGCTTTATTTATACGAGGGCGGGTCAATAAGTCCTTTTTGAATTTCTGACCTCTTTACTGAAACAGCAACACTGCTCCTGTCAAAAGGCATCTGTCAGTTGACTCCTGTCAAAATTTAAACTTGCTGCGTCAGTTAGTTTGTGTTTGACAGCTATTTTTATCAGACTACTCACTAATTTGAGGAGAAAATGGAAAAAAGTGAATTTCGTGTAACAACTTCACAGGAAGGTTTGGCGTTGTTTAATCGCAATATGGAGGAGTTTTTGCGCCGTTTTGTAACCGTGGACGAAACATGGATCCATCACAACACACCAGAGAACAAACAACAGTCAAAACAGTGGGTTTCTAAGGGTGAATCGGCGCCAAAGAAGGCCAAGGTGGGTTTGTCAGCCAATAAAGTTATGGCGACTGTTTTTTGGGATGCACGCGGGATAATCCACATTGACTACCTTCAAAAGGGAAGAACAATCAATGGGGAATATTCAATGGACCAATTCAATGACGATTTGAAAAAAAACCGACCTCATTTGGCCAAGAAAAAAGTTCTTTTCCACCAAGACAATGCAAGGGTGCACACATGTGCAGTTGCCATGGCAAAAATCCATGAATTAGGCTATGAATTGCTCCCTCATCCACCGTATTCTCCAGATTTGGCTCAGAGCGACTACTTCTTGTTCCCAAACCTGAAGAAATGGCTTGGTGGAAAAAGATTTGACTCCAATGATGAAGTCATCTCGCAAACAAAGGCCTATTTTGAGGACCTCGACAAATCATTTTTTTTGGAAGGGATAAAAAAATTGGAGAAGCGTTGGACAAAGTGTATAGAGCTCAAGGGAGACTACGTTGAAAAATAAAATTATTTTTTTTATCAAAAAATTTGTGTTTTATTCCAAAAGTCACGGACTTATTGACCCGCCCTCGTAGAAGCCCCAAACTGGACAGCAATTCAACCTTTAACGAGTTTGATGCGCTGTCTGACTCCATTCAAAGAATTGTATCCCTGTATCCTCATACTGAAATCGTTATTACGGGCGATTTCAATATACACAATTCAGGGTGGCTTCGACATTCTGGACAGACAACACCCGAAGGACGGTGTGTTGAGATCTTCGCTGCGGAAAACAATCTAACGCAGCTTGTAAATGAGCCAATGCGAATACCAGACGTTGATAGTCATACCACCAACACCCTGGACTTGTTTTTAACTTCTCACCCTGATAAGTACACCATTGATGTGCTGTCCCCTCTAGGCTCGTCGGACCATTGTGTCATATCAGCTAATTTCTCGTACACCGACCACACAGTTAGAGAAAAAATTCCTAAAAGAACCGTATGGCAATACGAGAAAGCCAACTGGAGCGGTTTTCGCAGCTTCTTTAGGAATTTTAACTCGTCGTTATGCTTCTTCGATAACGACGTGGATGCCGATGCTGATATGATTACAGACACCATTCTCTTTGGAATGAGATCCAACCCGACAGAGGAATACCGAAAAAAGTTCAAACGGGCCAGAAATGACTGAAACGCCTTTCTTAAGCGTGTGAAATCCCTATACGACCAAAAACTGAGGCAAAAAATACTGCAATGTCCCAAAGGCAGTAACAATTTTTGGGCGTTCGTCAAAAACATTAGAAATTCCAACTCATCCTCCATCCCAACGCTCATTTACAATGACATTCCAGCTGTCAGTTCTTTGTACAAGGCCAATCTACTTGCTGCACACTTTGCGGCCAGCTCAACACTCCCAGATTGTGCTTTGTCTCCGCCTACACTTGAGTGCGTCGAATCTTCAATGTGTAGTAGCAAGAGTACTTAAAGATCTCAACATACATAAATCCGCTGGTCCAGATGGTATATCTCCCCTTCTTCTGAAGAGGTGTTCTTCCTCGCTGGCAAAACCACTGCGTAAGCTTTTTCATCAATCCTACTCTTTAGGCGAATCATCTTCTCTCTCCTCCTACAGACCCATTGCACTTCCGTCCCTTCTTTCCAAGGTCATGGAAACGCTGATAAATCGTCAGCTCATGAAATATCTCGAAACACGAAAACTTTTCAATGACCGGCAATATGGTTTTCGTAGCAACAGGTCCACTGGTGATTTGATGGCATGTCTTACCAAAAAGTGGAACCAAAGCGTACATCAATCTGGCGAAAGCAAGATAGTTGCACTTGATATTTCTAAGGCATTTGACAGAGTTTGGCATCAAGCTCTTTTGTCGAAAATGCGTGCTTTTGGGATCGACGACTCGGTCTGATATTCACAAAATAAATGCTGGTGTGCCCCAGGGCTCTGTTCTGTCACCGACACTCTTTTTAATTTTCATTAATGATCTCTTGTCTGCTACTTCTAATCCAATATATTCCTTTGCGTCCATACCGAAAAACTTTCCATTCTCGGTATGTGTGTCAATGACAACTTACGTTGGAATGACCACACATTTGATATCGCCAAAAATATTTTACCCCCTCTGATCTGGCCTCAATATATAAGGCATTCATCCGCCCAAAATTGGAGTACAATGCCCACATCTGGTCAGGTGCTCCTAAAATATCTCTGCATCTGCTAGATATGATTCAAAACCGTGCGATAAAACTTATTGATGATACTAATATTAGTCAATCAATTGACAGACGTATACCCTCAAGCCCATTTTCGGACGTACTCTAAAATATCGTGATTCGTTCCTAAACCGTACAACTCGCTTATGGAATGCCCTGCCGATCTCTTCCTGGTCGTTATAACTTGCAAACATTTAAAAACAATGTACATCGGTACCTCTCTTTTCTTCCTGCCTAAATTTCCTTTGCCCGCGCTGTGTACAATCACCTTAAGGGTACTCAAACCCCTTGAGCGAGCGCTCATTATAAAAAAAAAAAAAAAACATTCGAAGGCTATCTCAAAAATACCAAATTAGAATCATCTGTGGAGTCAATAGACTAACAAGTACCCCGTTTTCTATTTTACTCCTAAATCATCTTTAAATCTTTAAAGTTCTTAATATTTTCTTCTAACGAAGCGGTTTCAGCGTTAACCTCAGGTCATCAAATTTTTATAGCTTCAGAGATAACAACATAGTGCTCGCTAACACTCCAGTTTCACTGTGTTTGTGACCAAAGTCAAATATTGGCTTTATGGTTTACATAGTTCTGCGGTAAAATCGCTACTCAATTAATTATAGTCGAAACTAGTTGAGTTTACAACATTTTCATTTTAATAATTTATGTACCCCTACGTAATATTTAAATTAATTCAAAATTAGTGGTTGAGGATCATTCACCTCGCATTCACAAGCGCTACAGAATGATGCCGATTTATTATTTTCACAAAATGTATTTGTTACTGAACTTTTATAAAGAATTTCTGGATAAAGAATAAATAAAAAAATCAACGCCATTCTTGGACTGCCAACATTCAACTATCATTGCGATACACGACGTGTTGAAATTGAATCATTTGTAAAAACGATGAAAATATCGTAAAATTCGTACTGCTTTTGGTCATTATCAAGCGCCTTCTCGCACAGTTATAGAGAATTTAATCGATAAATTTGAACGTCTCGGACAGGCTAGTGATGTGAAGAGAAACCAATTATGTCCATTTCGAGACGTCACAGGAAAATTGGGCCTATCCGGAACCACTTTGCACCGGACTTTACATAAAAATCTTGGCCTACATGCTTATGAGGTAGAGATGACACAAGAATTGAAGCCGGCAGACCACGCACAATGCTGTACGTTCGGTGATTGGGTGCTGGAAATGAATGAAGCAGATCATGATTTTTTGCACAAACTTATTCTGAGTAATGAGGCTCACTTTCAATTGTAGTGTACGTACGTAGATAAACAAAACCGTTGCATGAAATAGTTGAAAAATCTCTCTATCCACAACGAGTGACAGTTTGGTGCGGTTTTTTGGCTGGCGGTGCCATTGACAGTATTTTTTTGAAAATGATGCTGGTGCCACTGCTTTACCGGACGATGTTGACTGATTTTTTTTCCTGAAAACGATGCTGGTGAAACAATGACTCTATTGTCTGACAAATTTCCTGGACGTGTGACTTCTCGAAATGGAGACTTCAATTGGTCACCGAGATCGTGCGATTTAACACCATTGGACTTTCTGCTTTAGGGCTGTATTAAAGATAAAGTCTACACCAACATTCCAGCAACGATTCATGCACTAAAAGATAATATTAGTGCTTCTAGTCGCGAAACACAGCCGCAATTATGTGAAAACGTTTATTTAATCAAAAGAATGATCATTTATAGGCAGAGCCGAGGCAGACATTTGACATACATTGTATTCCATTACTAACCTCAGAGTTTGTGCTATAGATTAAAATATAAATATTACCACTTTTCTATAAAATGTTCCGTTTTTCTATTGATTTAAAATTACACCTCTTGGATAACCCTATAGAAGTGGGCACGATTTGCGCAAGACCGGGCCAAAAGGAGGAGCTATTTGTTGGGGCCACTTCAGGCTGTAACGACACCCTTAGTGAAGTAACTAAGTGACACTTTGCATTTCGGCCTCCAGATTCGTAATCAATAATCCCAAAATCCTCCCAAATCGATTATAGGTTTCTAAAAACAAAAATGTCTGAGTCTGAATATTTTTCTGAAATTCGTTAGAGCTAAGGGAGTAACTATCGGGTTTTCCATTAAGAACCATACATATTTGTTTTTGACTTCAATCGCTGGATTGTTGCGAAAAGTGGCGCCGCCCTGTTGAAACTACAACTCTCCTACTTTTTTTTAAAAATGGGTATGACTACACTTATAATGGCAAAGCTTGTGTTGAATTTTTCGAAAAATGGGACAGAAAGATGTTTTCGCTTCATTGATGGCATCCAACATTTAATGGGGAGACTAAATTATTAGTGTAGATTGGACTTGATGTTGTATTTAGGCAACCATTCATCTCACAAGGTTTTAGTTGCTTGAAAAAGTCTTTCGATCACTCCTAGTATTGAACCCCGGACCGTCCGATTGGGAAGCCAATACACTACCACTTGTGTCATGGCCATCCACAATGTTGAGTGCACGCAATTGCGGCCAACAATTAACAATTAACTGAAACATGGCGTCTATCATCAACAACGAAAAAATACGGCCCAATGACGCCGCTGGCATGAACACCCTCCATACAGTAAATTTTTGTGGATAAAGCACATGTAGGTTTGTAGCCGTCCAATAGCGCATATTTTGCTGGTTGACAAAGCCATTTAGCCAGAAATGAGCTTCATCACTAAAGATGATTTTCAGAGACCAATTTGAGCAATTTTGACGCTTCAAATTGTTATCTGGCTTTAATTCTTGAGTCCGTTTGATTTTATACGGGTGTATAGGGTGTAGGACGAGATCCTTTCGCAAAATTGGCCACAGTGCTGTTTGAGCGATGCCCAATTCCTGCGAACAGCGTGGAATGGATTAGTTTGGGTCGGTGTCAACACTTACGGCCTTAATATTTTCAGCACTCCTTGTAGTTCTTTCTCTCACTAGCACCGGAACATTAAGCAGCGGCGAGAATGTAGACTCAAATGGTAGACATTGACAAAGCAAAGTAATGACAGTTCACAAAAAACCATTAAGTGTCCGTTCACATTTAAAAAAAAAAAACATATACTCGTATAGTTCGTATAACCTCATGTCCGAGGTTAAATTTTGAAGATTTTTAAGGATGAAATACAATCTTCTTATCATAATTATTATTTAGCTATTGAATAATACAAAAACAATTTTGTTAAATAAAAACAAAAATATTTTAATGTCATTTTGGTGAGGTAATGTAGGTCTCTTCAAAAAAAAGTAGGTGGCTGGGCCTCTGATTGCTCCTTTTGTAATCATCTGAAATCAAAATTCCAAAAAGATTACTATTCAGTGGGGTTGTCATTTTGTCCCGTAGCAGATTTAAAAGATTTGAGTAAAAAATAACAAAATGGCGGCGTTGTTAATTTTTTTTTTAAATTAGAGAATCTAATTCTGGTACCGAACAGAACCATTCATGTGTAGAATATTGTGTTTAAATTTCAGCCGAATCGGTCCGAAAGTTTTTTTTTGAATTATTTAGGCCGACGGATAAAAAGTAGTTTCGAGGAAAACGCGTTTAAAGTTTGGTATAATACCCGCAGCTGCAGGGTACGCTCTCCCCTATATTTGCTGTAACTTTAAAATGTATCGGTCTAAACTTATTAAACTTTGAAAATATGCAAAAAAAAGATCGATTTTTTGAAGATCGAACATGAGAGTACCCTCTTAATGGAGAACCATACAAGGCCTAGTTCTCCATTAGGCATTATAACCTTTCAGAAACTTGTTGCATATTTGTCTTGGCAGAGACACAATTTGTCCCGATACAAAACTTCTGTACATGCTAAAGCTACAGGTATTCCTACTCCCTTTTGATCCTCTTCGATATCTATTTCGATTTAGTTGCTTTCGGTGTTCTTACTTAGTTCATAGTTTTGTCATTCGTCAGTTCAGTTCAGTTTTAATGCATTTTATTTTCTTAACACTAACTCTTAAATTCTAACAAAAAATGCTTAAATGCTAGCTTACAATTACTTAACAATCTTATACTAACTTACTACTGTTATTCACAGAGCAAATAAATTGGTCAGTTCTACCTTATTAGTGAGGCTGGTCCGTAATTGACGGAAACGACGACGAAACATCTTCCCCATCATTCAACCACCAGAAATGCTGGTGCTGCCGAACGACATCCCTCTTATCGCGATTCCCCACCGCCCTACTGAACCTGAGGCGATCCAAACTGCCGTGTGCGACGTCTCTGTTGTAGTTGAGTCGCCTGTCCCCAGCTGTCCGAGCGACATGGAAGATTAACGGCACCGCTGATCTATCCTGGATCAACCCTATCTGATCCAGGTAGAGGAATGCTTCCGGTGGAACGAAGCCGTCAGAGCGCACACTCTCGTGGTAAAGGTAATTGGGGTAGTAAGCCCCAGATATCAGGTTATTTGTCGAGGTCATTGCTCTTGCAATGTGCCTTCGAATCAGCTTAATTACGAAGTTGTCCACTCGTATTAGGTTCGCCCTGTTGTAAAGGACCTCATTAGGATACAATTTTTTGTACTCCGACTCTGGTGTTCTGTACAGGCGAAGGCAAGCCCTCTCAAACACCCGAATCTTTTCCATTAAGCTTGCTCGTACATTGAACCACACGGGACAACCAAATACCAGCATGGGCCTGATAAGGGCCATGTAGCAGATTACCTTTACCCTCGCATCGAGTTGGCTGCTATAAAACAGTCTCTTTGTAAGGGCAAAAGCGCCTTTAGCTCTGGCCAGAGCAGCATCTACATTTTTGCCAAAATACAGAAATTGATCTAGCCAGATTCCAAGGTATCTGACTACATTTCGACAGGCAAGAGGTTGTCCGTGTTGTCCAACGATAGAGAACTTTTGCCAATTTTTTCTGGTATCCCTAGAGGCTCCAGACAACGGCGTCCTAAAGAGAATGGTTTCCGACTTCTAAAAGTTGATTTTCAACTTCCAGTCATCGCAAAATCGTCTTATCTTATCGAAGTCACGCTGCAAGAGAGTATTAATGACCTCGATTTTGGGACCTGTTCTGTACGCTACCAAATCGTCTGCGTACGCAATAGTATGGGGAAGTGAAGAACCTATCGCTTGTATAAATGTTGAATAGGATCGGCGAATTGACCGCGCCTTGCTGAAGACCATTTTTAATTTGAAATATTCCAACAGAAGTCACATCACCATTTTTCACGATGAACTGTCTGTTGGTTAGCATATTATAAAGAATGTACAAGAGTGGTTTACTGATCCCTAGCCTAGTTAGTTTATAGAAAAGACCCTCTAACCATACGGTGTCGAAGGCCTTCTCCAAGTCAACAAGGCAGGCACCAGTGCACTGTTTCTTTGTTCCATTGGATATCAGAAACCAGTTTAGACGCGGCATGTGAGATATCATGTCCCGCCTTATCGACCGGAGATTCGCCGGATTGGATATATCCTTCCCCTTTTTGGGGATAGGTTGAACCACCGCCGTTTTCCAATGCGCTGGATAATGTGCATTATTCATTGCATTATTAAACAGGGTGGTGTAAATGTCCACCGCTTCTAGAGGAAGATGTCGAAGCACGATGTTCGGAATACCATCGGTCCCCACCGATTTCTTAGCCCTGATTGTGTCGAAGATCTCATGGAGTCCTGCCTTCGAAATGAACGGGGGTAGGCCACCTTCTCTGGCAATGACGTTATTTGCCATATTTTCGTCGCTAAACCGGGTGAAACCAGAGCCTTCGGTTCGCCAGTTCCCTATTTCATTTCGAATGCAGAAGTCGTGCACCAAGACGCGATTGTCCAGGTCGTAATTAGGGCCAATGTTATCAATGGCCTTATATAATTCCTGGAAAGTGGCCCCTATGGCCTCAACCTTCTCCTGTGGATCCTCGATCACAAAAAAGTTCATTTGGATCAATGCCTGCTATTGTCAGTAACCGTCCGTTGTCTGTTGTCCGGGCTATTTTAAGACACTGAAGGTCGTTTTGATTTTTTCTCCGAAATAGTTTATTTATTTGCGGAAACATATTCGGGTTGCTGGTGTTTACAGCCCGAACCTTGTTGTTCCAATACAAACTTACAGAAATTCTGTAATTTTATTTTATTAGCGTTTGGATATTTTTAATCGACGACTTCAGTGTCCTAATCTCCGGGTCTTGTCGGTCAGTTAACTGTCTGTACAAGTTTTTAAGTCTTGTCAGAAGTCTACTTTTCTGTCGGTGCAGTGCGTCAATAGTACGATTGCGGAACAGGTCTTCGTTAGTCGTACGTCGATACCGCGGTATTGTATCGCGTGTTCGAGGAGAGCGCTCTGTTCAAGGTTGCGGAGAAGCGCGTCCATCGAGTCTTACTGTAGTTGTAAGAATATCTTTGGACAAACTTTGGACAAATTCTGCAATTTCGTTGGGAACCGTAATTTCGGTGCTAAAACCGCAATGGTCGCTGTCATACACGAATGTGCGCAGACAGTTTAATGTTTGTAAATTCATACCTGTCAGTCGTATACGTTCGTCGTACAGCAGTAGATCCAAATAAGACCCGCCTCTGGGAAACGACGGGTTATCTGTCGCTTTAAGACCGAGTCTGTACATGACATCGTGCTGACCCCACCAATCGAGTAGTAGGTTCCCTCTAGTATTTGGCAAATTATTTCCCCAATCTCTATGTCTAGCGTTGAAATCCCCGCCGATTATAAAATAATTCTCCCCCGATTCCAGCCTCAGAAGTCGAAAAAGCGTGTCGAGCTCTGTAATGAATAGGGTGGATTGTGAAGTATCAGGTGCATAAACAGAGGCCAAGTACAACCGCTTTTCACTGCGGCGCGGGATGTAAACGACGACTGCCTCCAACACCCGAAACCTGCGCAACACGCCCTTGTACACTCTGTGAAATTTTATACCTTCTTTAATGAAGATCGCAACACCGCCTCCACGTTTGGATCTGGGCCGATTTCTTCTTCTAACAATATAATTATTGTACTCCAGTTTGTGCTTATCGGTTAGCTTGGTTTCGCTAGCGAAAAGCACATCAGGAGTTTGGTCTTGTAGCAATTTAAACATCGCGGCTCTTCGTTCGATCCTACTCAGTGAATTCACATTCACCGCAAAGACCTTCAAAGTTTGCTCCACCATGTGCGTACCCATTACGACATGTATTGCGTTAGGCCCGGCAGCAGCGAGTAGATCTGGTCCACCCGCTTGGCCTGTTCTTGAACCTGCTTTTGCAGCGGAGCCATCTGCCCTTGGATTGCGAGCAGGATGGCTAGCATGTTAGGTGCAGCTTCCGTTGTTCTCGGCGTTGGCGCCGGAGAAGCAACAGTCGCTTGCTGTACCGTAGCCCCCCTACCTGACGCGTTTTGTCATTCGTCTCGAACCTTTCTTTCATTATATTGCAGCCGTTGTCAGTTGGTTTCGTTAGTTATTCGCTTCCACTGACGTCCATGTTGGCTGTTTTCTTGATGTTTCTTCACAAAATGTTTCATTTTTAAATTCTGTAAATGTTATAATTTAAGTAATACCTATATCCTCGCGATACGTCCTCTTTATTTATCCATTATTGTGGCATTTGAGATACATACGAGTATATTCGAAAATGTACTATGGGTGCAACTAGTTGGATCACTGGTGACCGCTATTTTCAAAATACTGGGATGAATTCGTTTCCAGGCCTTATATGGGATATGCTATTCTTGCCGATTGTGCTACCAAATAGTATAAACAGTTTTTGCTGGCATCGTATATTCCATTGGAAATGGCACGAGCGCATATCAGTTTGATTTAGACAACACTGTTCAACACTGCATTGGCTTGCCGACTTAACTATACAATCTAATCCTGCGTTACAAGTTAAAAGACTTTTTTTTCCCATTCAGTATTTTCTATTTCAAAGTTTGAGTCAACTCTCAGATTTCTGAAAAATGGCTTTTTTTATGTTTTCGCAAATCGACAACAAAAAAAAAAAAACTGCAACTTACTCTTATTCACTTCCTTCAATAAAAATCGTATCTTGACCTTTTGATCGACGCACAATAAAACTCTAGACTCATTTTATAAATGTATGTAAGTTGTATCTCTTCTTTTCTGATTCACGATTTCAGAGAAAACAATTATTCAGATTTTGGCGTGAATTCAGCTTTTCTAGTGTACCCACAAAACGAGTACAATTCAGCTACGTCAGACATACTCGTACTGTCGGACGCCCATTTTAATTGATCAAAGAAAAGAAGTATCGCTTATTTAACAATAGTTTACCCTATCATAACAGCTATCTTAAATATCAGGTGCCCAGGGGCTACTCAAAATTTTATGAAAAGCCGCCGAAATTATGAACAAAAGGCACAGATTCGGACGGATTTACCATTAGGTACAGCGAAAAATCATTATAATCTCAAAGATTTAAAATGCACTTAAATGAATAAATAAATAAGTAAACAATCACCGATTAATCATATAATAAATAGGAACCTCATATATATTTCTCCAAGCAGTTTACAATAACACAAAAAAGACGAAAAGAAAAAAACACCGAAAAAAGAAACTTTTTAATCTTGTTGTCTGTCATATTGATGAAATGTTAATACCTATTGGTTCAGGGGCTTTTTGGTTTTCTTGTAAATACATACGAGTAGTTGTAAAAAAGATCAATAAATAATTCCCATACAAGACATCAAGTTCCAGTGGGCTTAATGGCTGTGGATGTTTTCGATAAAGGTCGAAATGGAGAAAATACAATATTTAAAATATGATGAGAAAGACTGAAGTTTTATGAATGCTCAAAGAGCTTTTCACTATACGAGTAGATACTTTAATTATAAAAAAAACAGACAACACGTGTCGAAAGTTGTCACTCAATGTATCAAAGTGTTATTAAGAGATCAGCATTAGCCGTTTAGAGTTCGTCTTACCTCCAATGACGACTGTTACAGGTGAGTTGTATAGCAACGGAAGACAATGATTCACGCTGTAATTATGAATGAAATATGTAAGTAAGTTTTATTAATTGTATCTTTTGTATTTGAGACAATCGGGGTTTTCACGAATTATCTGCGCGATGATCTGAACGGGCAGAAAGAGGTTTTAAGCTCTCCAATGGATTATGTACTTTTTTGATCTCGTTTTGAAGATATTCATGTGTGTGTATGCTCATAGTTTTTCAATTTTTCGGATTGAATATGATGGACAGCAACACTAGGTGGAAAGAACAGTATTAATCGGTGAAATCTAAATAGATCCAAGATCAGGTCATAGTATTTTCTATCCTCCCACATGAACAGAACAATTACGCGTTCCCCTGCTCCAAAAAGTATATTTTTGTTTAAATAAATCCTGATCTGCAACACTTAGGCAGCGGTCCAGAAGTTTTTTGGTTTTTTAATCAAAAAGAATTCAGTGTACTACCTTTCAGCTCTTTGGGTGATTGAAAACGGAATATGTCTATTTGAATACACAACCTTCGTACACTTCTTATCCTCGAAAGTGGCGGGATTGAAAGCGAAGGAAATACTCTTTTCAGAGCTCGATGATTTCCATGGGAAATGGTGAAAGTGCTTAAAGAGAATACGTGTTACGAAAAGATATGTCGAAAAAGGACATACCACCTCGATCAAAATGTTCCCGGAATTTATTCAGAAAATTAAAACTACAAGTTTATTCATCTAAATCCATATTGTACCCTTCAAAGTAATCCCCATCGACTGCAAGACACTTATGCCAGCGCTTGATCCAATCCTCGAAACATTTTTTATATTCGGTTTTCGGTATGTCCATCAGTGCTTCCTGCGATTTTTCCATTACTTCCTCTCGGCTGCTAAAACGCGTTCCTCGTAGTGGTCTTTTAACTCGATTGAACAGAAAGAAGTCACAGGGAGCCAAATCAGGTGGATTCGGTGGCTGTTGGATGGTATTTGCTACATTTTTCGTCAAATAAATTGCGAAGAATGATGGCGACGGTGCACGAGTTTTCTGCCCACAATTCTGCTCTCGTTCGGCGAATTGCTTCACGCAAACGTCTCATAACGCCCAAATATACAATTTGTTTACTGTCTGGCCTTCTGGTAAAAATTCATGATGCACTACACCGTTGTAATCCATGAAAACCGTGAGCATTGCCTTCTTTTTTGACTGAAAACGAAGTGGTTTTTTTGGTCTCGGCTCATTTGGTGAACGCCAATCACTTGCCTCATGTCTGGGTTGCGTGTCGTCTCCGGTAATGATCCTTTTCATGAATGTGGGATCGGATTCAGCCTCGCAAATCATCTCTTTTGCGACGTCTACACGGTAGAGTTGTAAAAGAATGCAATTATTTTTGATTGCAGTCATTGAAGTCACAGAGAAAACTTCTATGTATTGACTTCAATCATACATATGAATTCAATAACATACTTTAACTTCAAACATGAAAACACCATTCATTTTGAAGTCATTGATTGGTAATTCATTTCAGTGAATCATCTGTGATATCAGTGAAGTCATTGAAGTCATTTTGAAGTCATTGAAGTCATTTTGATGTCCTTAGATTTTTTTATAAAATAAAAAAAGTACATTAATACTTTGAATAAGTTTATTTTAAGTTATTTTCATATTGCACGATAAAAGACAACAATCAAATACTTAATAATACTTTGTTTTTCATAAACAAACAACATTTAAAAATATAAAAAAATAACATTTCAGAAAAAACAAAATAAATTTCCTATTTTTACGCACATACATACAAATATACACAAAAAAGATATACCGGTTGACTATCAACGAATCCGAGAAATTCAAACAAATTAATAAAATACATACTCGTATGTACGTTTTGTTTCCTTCCAAGGTATTTCGGATCCCTGTAATGTTTAAAAGATATGAAATGGAATAATATTTAGTCTCCTTATGTTATATACATATATGTATGTATGTAACTCACTTTTTCACAATTACGCTGGTTTCACATCTTAAAAGTTATTAGCTTCTAGAAGCAGCAATTTTTAAAAATTCGCATCCGACAGTGCTCCACGTCTAGGGATGGCAATTAACCCTGCGAATGAAAACAAGCGCTCCACTGCTGCTGATGAAGGGAGAGGTGTATTATACCTCAGGGATACTTTTTTTATTTTTGGAAACTGATAAGCATAATATTCGCTTTTCCCAGAGGTGTTTGCAGCATTAGTTAATTCTAATGGCTCATCTGGATCTGACAAACGATTTAAAAATATATTAAAAATATGAAATACGTTGATATACATGTAGGAATTATTGCAGAAAGAACAAAAACACAACACCTTGACAAGTTTATTTTACAATTTATTTTAATTCACTGTTTTATATATTAGAAAATTCATGGAAAGAGTGAATGGAATTAGGTTAACAAACGAAAAGTCCGTCACGCACGTCGCTAACCGTCTGTCTCTCTTAACATCTCGCGCCTGACTACTTCTACTCGTATATACCCCTCTTTTCTTATATTCTCTGTTCCTACAAATCGGCTGTCCTGACCTCATCATCGGCCCCCGATGATTCGGAATCTGTGTCGCACTCAACCCAAGGTTTCATGGAATCAGCTGCGGAGGATGTTTGTCGTGCTCCTTCATGATTTCCCACCTTTTCCACATCATACCGGTCTTTTCCATTGACCCTAACTACCCGGTACGGACCCAAATACTTAGGGAAGATTTTTAGTCCGGGAGCAAATTGCGTTCGCCTCACTGCAACTAGATCTCCTACGCGATATATTTTGGCCTTTTTCCTTCGACGATTAAAATGTTTCAGATTTTCCGCTTGAAGTTGCACAATTTGCGCCTTAGCACAATGTCGAAGTTCGTCTCTCCCTTGAGCAAAATCTTGGACAATTTCTTCCTCTACCATCGCCACCAGGTCGGAATCTAAACCGTCGCGCATGGGAACACCTACAAGAAGTTCGAAGGGTGTGATCTTTGTGCTTCTTACAACCATTGTATTTAACGCCTTTTGTAGCCTTGGCACAAATTTGAACCACTTTTTAGGATCATCCACTGACAGCTTACTGAGGACGGAGATGATGGTCCTGTTTGTTCGCTCCACTTGACCGTTTCCCCTTGGGATACCTGTCGTAATCTTGGTATGCTGGATTTGACGTTGTTGACAATAGTCGTCGAACTTATATGATGTAAAGGCCGCCCCTCGGTCGCTTACGATTTGTACTGGATTTCCGAAGGTCTCGCTATGCTGCTCCAATCTTGTAACTACTTCTTCTGCGTTTGTGGTTTTCACCGGGTAGATCCACACAAATTTAGTGAAAGCGTCGACGATTACGAAAAGGTAATTGTAATTCTTTGAAGTCGATGGTAGTGGACCCAAATGGTCAATATGAAAAGTGTGGAGTGGTATGTCTGGTTTTGCTATAGCGTTTAAGAGCCCTTCTTGTCTACCTGCTTTCCTTTCGGCTAAGATACAATTAACGCAATTTTTAATGACAGAATTTACCTGTTTTGCCAGCTTCGGTATAAAGAAGTCCTTGTTGATTACCTTTTCGACCTGCCTTGCACTGGCGTGGCCATTAAGATGAGTCGTCATAATTATCTCCTTCTGCATCTGCTTTGGTAACACAAGAAAGTAATCTCCTTCACGGTATTTGTAAAGGATGCCCTTCCTCAGAACATAATCACGAAAACTATCTTGTTTGGTTAGGATATCCGAGAGGATACTGCATTCATCATCTTTTTGTTGCGCGTTCCGAATCCTTTCCAATAATACACTTTCCACGAGAAACACAGTTGGACACCGACTAAGCGCATCGACGTGTTGCATTGCCATACCTTTTCGGTGCCTTACTGGAGCCTTAAATTCATCAATGACCATGGCCCAGCGGGAAATCCTGGCATTGATGTCACGCTTTTTCATTGTCATTTCGAATGCTTGACAATCCGTGTAGATGATAAACTTCGTACCCAGAAGATAATGCCGCAACCTTTTTAACGCTCGTACTACCGCCAAAATCTCTAACTCGTAACTCGAATACCGCTGCTCTACTTCGTCGGTTTGGAAGCTGTAGTAGAAAACCGGATGAAACTGTTGATCGTCAGGGGATTTTTGCAAGAGGATTGCACCACCACCGTATTTACATGCATCAGCATGCAATTCAGTCTCAAAGTTCGGATTGAATATCATGAGCACTGGTTCGTTGCACAAAATATCCTTCAATTGTTGAAACGCATTCCTTTCTAATGGCCTAAAAACAAATCTAACGCCTTCTTTTGTAAGTTCCCGTAACGGCTTCGCAATCAACGAGAAGTCTTTAATAAACTTCCTAAAGTAGCTCGTGAGTCCAATAAATCGCTGCACCTCTTTGACTGTCCGTGGTTCTGGAACATTCCGTACCGAGCTCGTTTTTTCTTCAGATGGTTGTATAGTACCTTCGCTTATGAGGTGTCCCAGATAGGTGATTCTTCTCTTAAGGAACCTGCACTTTCGTTCGCTGAGGGTATTATTATATCATCCACGTAAATACTTATGAGTTTGTTGCGAATTAGTTCCTCGAACACTACGTTGACAAAACGTTGGAACACGGATGGAGAATTGCACAGTCCAAATGGTGCCTTCATAAATTCATAGTGTCCGTCAGGTGTTATGAACGACGTGTATCGGCGACTAGCTGGAGCAACGTCCACATTGAAGAACCCATTATGAAGGTCTAGTGTCGTAAATACTTTCGCCGAGCTCAATGTGTCTATGACATCCTCTATTAGTGGGAGGGGGTATCTATCACGTATCACCTTCGTGTTGAGCCTCCGATAATCGATGCATAGACGATGGCTTCCATCCTTTTTCTCCGACAAGACTACTGGACTCGCATAATCGGACTTGCTTGGACAAATGATACCTTCACGTAGCCACACATCCACTTGGTTTCGAACGATTTCTTTTTCCAAAGGAGATAACCGTCGCGGTGGCTGATAAACTGGGATGTCATCCAGCAAATCGATGTGCATCTGTATAGTAGACGTTTGTGGTTTCATAGGCCTATAATTTGAAATCAAAAGATTAATCTCATTCTGCATTTCGGGACTTACGTTTTGATCGATATCAAGTTCAGGTGTTGACGGTCCGATATTGTTCACTTCGACTTCGTTATAATAGGGTAATTCTTCGGTAAGTGGGGCAACGATGCGATCAATTTTTACACGTCCTCGTTCAATTGAGAGCTTTGCAAACGTTAATATGTCCTTGCCAACAATCATGTCCACCGACATCCATTCGTCCGGTACGACGTGGCAGTTAACTTCGAAAAGATGTTGATCTATGGAGATTACCGCAAAAAAGAATCTTAGCTTCCGATTGGGATTGCGACCAAATCCTTGCAGAGTAATTCCAGGTTGGACCATCTGAGTTGTGCTTTCAAGGCGATCATAAACGTTGCGTTTCAGAATGGTGACATCGCTGCCTGTATCGACGAGTGCGATAACCTTGATTTTGTTGATATATACCGGTATGTGCATTTCTGGTGTAGACACTTGTTGATTGACACTTTTTTCTTCGTTTGGGACACTGATGCAATTGGTTTGAGCGGGCTTGCTTAAAGTTGTATTTTGTGGACAGTTTCTTCCTATATGACCAAAGTCATTGCAACGAAAACAACGAGTCCCTTTGTCCTTGTAGGGACAGGCGCTCGCCTGGTGCGAACGTGCACCACAGTTTTGACACCTTTGTTGCTGTTGTTGTCGAGGTGTTTGATATTTGGACTCCTTGCTTGTTGCCTGCGACTGTTGTTTGGAGGGCTGTAAGCGTTGCTGCATTGTTTCGTAAATCTTTAATTTTTTCTTCAACTCTTCGACCGTGGTTGCGTCAAATAGTATTGCTTTCCGATGGGGTTCATCTCGTATACCAGCCACTACGTACGAGACTAATGATTGTTGATCAACATTGCCTTTGTTGGCTATTTGTTGCATGATGTACAAATATTCCAAATATGTTTCGCCGTCAGATTTTCTTCGCATTCTCAGCATGTTGTGCACGTCTATGCTGGCAACTGGAACTGAAAATTCAGACTTGAGATTAGATATTAGTGTTTTGTAGTCTTTTATCTCCGACGTTGCATCGACGAACAGTTTTGCCACTCCTTTTACCAATTTTCGTCCGTAGATAAATTTTTGCACGGGGTTCCATCCGCATGTTGTTGCGATTTCTTCGAAACTCGCCGCCCACCGTATAACGCATTGCTCAGGTTTACCTTCGAAGGTTTCCAGCGCCTCTTCTACATCTTTGAAGCTGAAGTTGTTCGTCATTGTGATATTTTCCGAAGCCTTTATAGAAGCCGTGGTGGTCATACTTTTGCTATTGGACGAATATTCGGGTTCCTTGATGTCGCTGCTTTTCTTCGTTGCCGCTACCACTATTTTCTTCGCCGGACAATAATTCCACTGTAGTTATTTCAAAAATATCGTGTCCATTAATGTTATCTTTAATAAGACGTTGCACTAAATCACTCTTCTTTTTATAATAATCGGGTATTAAACGTTTCTTGCATAGTGCGCGTAACTTTCGCGTCGTAAGTGCACGGAGCTGCTCTTCCATCCAAAAAAAAAAACTTCGCTTAACAACTGTACCAAACGGAATTGTCTTATCGCGTGACTCTCTCGCTATGTACACCGAGCTATGTGTAGGTTTTCATCTGTTTCGTTTTCGTATCGTTGCCGTAACCGTAGCTGCTTTCTTTGTTTCAAATTATGTCGTCGTAGATCAACGGAAAACGTTATGTACATAGATTAGGTACATAATGGCATATGATGGATTGATTTTCCTTTGCTGCCAATCCCGGTTGAGCCCCCAGAATTTGTAGGAATTATTGCAGAAAGAACAAAAACACAACACCTTGACAAGTTTATTTTACAATTTATTTTAATTCACTGTTTTATATATTAGAAAATTCATGGAAAGAGTGAATGGAATTAGGTTAACAAACGAAAAGTCCGTCACGCACGTCGCTATCCGTCTGTCTCTCTTAACATCTCGCGCCTGACTACTTCTACTCGTATATACCCCTCTTTTCTTATATTCTCTGTTCCTACATACATAGGTACTATAACACCTTTAACGGAAAAATCGAAAACCGAAGTTTCATGACTTTTTTGCTGAGAATTTTGTGCAGGTGTATCTGGTATTTTGTCCTCCTCCGCTTGAATTTTTCTTCGCACCAACTTGCTTATCTCCGATATTTTGCAGTCATTGAAAGAAGGATTAACCTCTGAAATCCATCTAAGCTTGACAGATGGACAAAGAACAGATGCGACGATGGCATCATTGACTTCTCTTGTAAGATTGAAATGATGAGGAAATCGCTTCACAAGAGATTCTTCTAACAAATATACGGTTTCCAAAAGAAAAAATTTTAAAAGGGCTATTTAAAAGCATCTTCCTATACTTCGTCCTTATCGTTGCTAAGGTGGTAAGAGGATATCCATAGATCATAGTCCTCTCGCGTTGGAGGAAATCCAACGCTTCCGAAATAGGCTTCAGCAACATTAAATATTCCTCCAAATAATCGAAATCAGTTTGGAGAAATGGTTGTATCTCTAACATCCTGCAGACTTCATTTATCTCACCCTTATGCTTAATGATATCCTTAAGGGAATCACAGAGAGAGTTCCAACGTGTCACTACTGGGTATTTTAATTGTGACGTCTTCGGCCTATTGATCTTACTCCAAAGATGTGAACATTTCTACATTATCTTTATTCAAATTAATTAAAATTATTTTAGTACGAGTAGCATTAGACAAAAAATCAGTACTTACATGTTTATGTTTTTTAAGGTTTGGATTGCTTTGCTGAAGTATGCTATTGAAGTCCGTTGTTGCCAGCAAATTGAGTGTATGTGTTGCACACTTTATATGCTTCGGCAAATCATTTTCAAAGCTCTCGTTATTAAATTCAATCGCATCGGTTTCATCACTTTCGGCATAGTCATTGTCACATACGAGTATATATGATTTGGTTATTCCAAATTCTCTAAATGCCTTTAAGGAATTCGAGCCATTATCTGTTACAGTTGCTACAACATTATCACAGTTTAATCCGAATTTAACATGAATATTCAGGATCAAATCACTTATACGATCGTATGTATGTGCCCCTGAAAAACGTCTGCATGCCAAAACCATTGATTTCCTTCCCAATGATTCATCCAACCAATGACAAGTGTACCCAAAAAAACTTTTATGTTTGGTCGACCACACGTCTGCAGTAGTACAAAAATATTTGTTTTCTGCAATAATGTTTCTCATATTTTCGGTGATTGTTAGAAACGTCTCATCTAATACTTTCATAGCTGTTGGTCTGCTCATAACTTGCAGCGTAGGATTCGCAAAGCGTATAAGATTTTTAAACGATTCATCCTCTACAATAGTAGAGTTATATCCGTTGAGTTTTGACTAATTTTGCATAACTTGTTTTGTTTAAATTTCGCAATGAATGCAATCATTGAATTCACTGAAATGAATTACCAATGACTTCAAAATGAATGGGGATTTTACATTTTGAAGTTGAAGTCTTTCAGTGAAGTCATGAGTTAAAAATTCTTGAACATAAATCAAATGAATTAAATTCGTAAATGATTTAATTCTTTTACAACTCTGCTACACGGTCTCTTTTTTGCATGAAATTGAGGTCTTTGGGCACCAACTTTGCTGCTACACGACGGAAACCCAAATCATTAACCAAAATGTCTTGGATCCATTCTCAATGTTCAAGTCCTCCGCCATCACTCGTTAATTTGCGATTATTGACCAAGATTTCTTTTACTCCATCAATGTTTTCGTCGGTTTTTGATGTCGATGGTCTGCCACTGCGTTCATCCTCTTCGATTGAATCACGACGACTTTTGAACCGCTCGTGTCGAAACATTTTTCCAAAATTTCCAACGTTCGCGCACCATTAAATCTGTTTTTTACGTAAAATTTAATACTAGTTCGTTGTTGCAAATTTAAATCCATTTCTAAAATAGTAAAAAATGGCCAACACACACAATGACAGATGTACTCTTGGCTACGTAACTTTTGCAAATGTCAAGCTATGACGCTAAGATTGAGAAGAAATGTCAACAACAGATTTACCAACTTAACAAAAAAAAAACAGACCTCAAATCCGAACAATGGGAGCACCACACGCTGATTATTCCGGGAACTTTTTGAAGGGTTGAAACTCAGCAACAAGCCGCCTGAACCTCGTCAACGCCTTAGCAACCTGTATTTAGTGCCGGAGATTAATGTCATCAATGCCAAAAAGCTGCTAGAAATGCCTAAATCGATGTGCTGAGTTTCATTCAATGACTGACAACGTAATCCAAGAAGCGGGTTGGTTGGGAGTGCAGAAAAGCAAAACAACTCGCCTATAAATTAGGCATTGAAGGACGAGATCGGTTAGTGCGCTCTACAAGCAAAGGAGGAGGAAAGAACATAGGTTTCTCAAGAGAAAAAGAATGGAAGTGGAAAGCGAGTGGTCGAGGAAATGGAAAGGTGCTACTCCAGGAGCAAATAAAAGTTAAAACGAAACGTGTCAAGCCAACAAGACCCGGACAGAGACCTCTATAAATGAGTAAAGAAATTTAGTATAAGAGTTATTTAGTCCCTGAAAATAAGGGAAAAGCATTGCTTCAGACTGTTAATCGAGGACTATACAAAGAGTTTCGCCGATCCAACCAAAATGGATAGCAATAGCTAAATTTAAAAATAACAAAGCACCTGGATGGGAACCTCAGCATCGTTTGTTTGATCCAGAAGGAAGGAGACCAAAACCTGCGCAGACTATAGAGGCAACAGAACTCCTTAACATTACCTACAAGATCTCGTCTTGTCCGTGTGAATACCTGTAACCACATATTAATGGTCTGATTGGAACCTATCTGTGCAGTCTTAGGCCGGGTAAATTCACGATTGACTAAATAAAGGCCTCATGTGGCAGCATCTAATTTTGGTATCCCCGCCAAACTCGTCCATTGTGAAGAGTGACGATGGAGAATGGTCGTTTCAATCAATGGACACAAATCTAGGACACGTAGCGGAGATCCAGGACCTTTAGAAAGTTGACTTCACTCCCATTAAGGAGTTAGGGTGGTATGAACCGCGTCATGGACCCGCAAAAGTGTAACATACTACAAACACCATAATCAGGGCACATTACAATGCGTATTTGTTAAAATTATGGAGCTAGTAAAATAGAAAAAAAGGGAGTTTGACAGATGTGTCACATTATTTCAAATAGGAACTAAAGTTCTATGAGGAATTGTTTTGATTGATATAGCACAATGCTACGCCACACTTTTCGCAGAGAGTCACCACAGTTCGGATACTTTTTTTCTCTGCCCGTACAGGATAACGCCCAACTTGGTCCTGTCGCACAGCTACTGGCGGGATATATTGGGTTGAACTTTACGTTTATTAGCCTGGATTTCTAGCTTAATACTTCGTCGTGTTGTATGAGCTTTTGTACCTAAATTAGACAACATGGTGGCAATCTCGGAAATCAACCGACAACAGCTGCGTGTTTGTAAGGTTCTTGGTCTTGCGTACTCTTTTTTACAACAACCAGGCATGGGACATTGTAAGATCTTATAAATGATAACACATGCGAATTTGCCATGTCTTGCTTCGTAGTTTTATTTTGTACCTGACCATGACACTGGTGATCAAATCGACATCGCCCATGTGACGGTAGCATTCCCCCACCATGTTTGGTTGGGCAGATAGATAGACAAGAAGTATCGTTTGTTCACCATGTCATGTTTAGGGACCTATGTCTTTGGCAGCTCCCCCAAAAAACTTGAAGCAAGAGTGACTACTTTATTGTTTTTCGTCGCCTGGATTGTTACTTCAAAAGCAGTTTACAGTTAGCTGCACGATTACGACGTACAATTAGTTCCAATACTAAGAATGCCCTGTTTAGCTAGATATTCCAGAAGTAGCAGACGCGAAAAAATTGTGGAAATAAAGGCAGTAATTCTGGTTTCGCGCTATTTTGATGCAGCACCCAAGTCCAGTTCACTAAGCTCAACTACATTTTCTGTTCTTTTTTCGGGCTCACGCCACATAGTACGTATGTATATTTTGAAAGCCCATTTGTTTGGTTTCTCAGGATTGTATCTTTTCAAGGTGTGTGTCTCTTTGTTGGAGAGTATTTACCCATCAACACAAAGATACTTCTCCAAGGGCACATTCAGGCAGGTTTCATTTAGGATCTTGACGACTGATCTAATCTTGAAAAGTTGATCATAGTCGGCATGATCGCGAGCAACGCTTTTCAAATTATCGTTGATATGGTCTTTCCGAATTTGTTCCGAATGCCGGTTCAGAGTGTGCAGATGAAGAGGAGAGAGAGTAGTTTGAGCCGATTAACATAGGGAGGGTAGAATATTGTGCTCAGCCCATGGTAGTCCACGTAATGCGAATCGCAGGAATCTACGTTGGACAGGAGACTATATCTCGCTGGCCTACTCGAGAAGAGGACGAACAAAGGTTATGTACAGGGATTTGGTAACATAGGGGTCGGAGAATTCTTTTGACCATCGTTTAACAAATCCGAGAGCAGAGTTAGCTACCCTAATTACGGAGTCAATATGGATGCGAAAATTGAGCTGTGTATCATAAATGACACCCAAGTCCCGCATTGAAGTAACTGCGGCTACTCTTTGATTTGATAAATAGTAGGTGCGGGTTGTAAGAGTCAAACGCCTCCGGGAGTAAGAAATGGGTTGGCATTTTTGTATGTTGAGCTCGAGAAAGTTCTTGGGGTGCCATATCGAGAATCTATTAAGATCATCTTGTAAAGGTTGAGAGTCAGAGAGGCTTGAGATCTGTCGATAGATCTTCATATCATCGGCATAGATAGATACGTGGGAGTGCTTTATGACGTTAACAACATCGTTAACAGTCAAATTAAAAATTACTGGACCGAGATGACTGCCTTGTGGGACACTCGAAGTGGCGAGAATTGGGTCAGAAAAATGGGAACGAAAATAAACAGTATAGGAGCGGTCAGTCCAAGAGGTCCTAGGTTCGAAACCAAGTGCTTTGAGTTTGACTAAAATTAACTTGTGTGAGATTTTATCAAAGGCCTTACAGTGAGCTAGAAACAAACTCAATGAGGTTGGTGATCGTTGATCTGCTTTTGAGAAAACCATATTGGTTGGTTGCAAATATAGATTTACAAAATATAGTGCATCACAAACAATACTTTCAAAAACCTTTCGGATGCAGGATAGTTTAGCAATGGGGCGATAATTGGTGATATCCTGTTTTAATCCTTTTTTGTGAATAGGGGTAATAAAAGTACTTTTCCACAGATGAGGCAAAGAGCCCTTCGACAAAGACAGTTTGAAAATACTAGTGAGGGGATTAATTAGATTATCAGGACATTTTTAAGACAACTGCGGGACAACTCCTGATGAACTTGGGGAAAAATCGTCTTTCAGTTTATGTATTTGGTCTAGTAACTGCGCTGAAGTAATTTCAACTGACGAGGGAGATATTTGACAACAGTTGCTCAGGTAAGAAAAGTATTCAGGATCGATGTCATCAGATTGGGCCGAAAACGATGGTTGTCATCGGAAGACATATTAGAAAATTTGAATGTTGATGGATAGCAATCGGATTTTTTTTTTTTGTGTTAATAAATTGGAAGAATTTTTTTTAAGATCCGAGATAATGGAACATTGCATTTGGCTGAGATATCTTTGGTAACGATATTCAACAAGTAGGGAGAAGTGATTGTAAGCTAGGAGGTAGTTTTGTTGGTCAAAGTCAGAAACAGATTTGATGTATTGTTGCCGTAACCTGTTTCTCTTATTACGAAGTGTACGAAGTTCTTTGTTATACCAGGGAGGAGATGACGAAGGATTTCTGCGTCGAATAAAAGGAGTAGTTTGCTTTATACAGTGGAATATCTTAAGATATAAGATAGCTACAGGAGAATCTGCAGTTACGTTACTGTTTTGAAGAAAACTAAAGTCAACATTTTTGAGAAGATTGTTGAGCTTAGTGTAATTTGTTTTACGGCAATCGAAGTGAAAGGGAGTTTCTGAAAGCCTCAAGGAATTATTGTTATCATTTGAATAAATGACGAGGAGAGATGGGTGGAGACGGTCTAATTTTGAAAGAAGAAGTTCACACTCGAGAGCAAGACAGTTCAGATGTATGGTGTCAGATGTAAAGATCGGATCTAGGTTCCGATCCATGAAGTTAGAAATTGGGTTTATTTGAAAAAGGCCAGAGTTTGTGACGCAATCTGTGAAGAGGATTTCTTAGTCAGAAGCTGAATTTGTGGCAACAAGGTAGGATTCTGCATCCGAGTGAGTCCATTGGAGGTGAGGGAGATTAAAGTCACCGAGAACAATAATTTCATCACAGGGATCTCTGATTTTGAAGAGGGAATCAACCGCATTAATCACGAGCAAGTAAGCAAGGTAGAGTCGCACGTATTGATATAGCCGACGGTCCCTCAGGCGGGAAAGGACATAGCGACCGTCATTTCTTTCGTCATTCTTGGTTAATTTAACTGCGGGAGGAAGCAAGGGGTCAAGAATTGTGGAGGTTGGGATTTCAAGAGTATTGGAGGAGTTATGGTCAACAGCCAACGTGGGTGCCGGAGGATTAATGGTGTGGGAGCGAACGAAATTCTGATAGGGGTCGGAAAACGAGGGGTGTTTAGGATGTGAGGTTTGGATTTCTGTAGGAGATTGATTGGGTGTAATATTAAAAGAGACACGTTTGGATTGGACAGATTTTGTGGGGAGGGAGACATCTTTATGCTCTTTTGGTTGGATGACATGAGGAGGCGTAAGCAAATGACTCTGTGGAGAAAACGAGGTAAACAAGCCAACCTTAAAACTCCAGTTGGGGTCTCGATGGGAGGGGTTTGATTGTATATTGCGCTTAGGGTTACCTTTAGGGTTTAATTTTGGTGGGGGCGAATGCCCCCATTTATTCGGCTTAAAACAAGCTATAACTTAAAAAATAAACTTAAACTAAAACTTAAAACTAAGGTTGGTTGGAGTGGTGAAGGAGAACAGATATGAGGTAGAAAGTGGTGCGGTGAAAGTCAAAGACGGTAGGTTTGAGTTGATTTGACGTAGCATACGGGAGATTGGTTCGTTAGCGCCATAGGAGGTGTGGTGGGTTGGTAGATAGAAGAGTCGAGGGGTACGTAGATTACGAGGGTTAGTGTTGAGGAAAATGGAGTTGTGAAGGGACGCGCATTCAACGTGACCTGAAAGGAGTCGTGAATGAAGAGAAAGTCTGCTGCATCTCTGCGATCTTCGAGGGTGTTTAAGTTGATAAGGTTGAGACAATTTTGATAGGGGAGCAGATTAAAAGGATCGTCCCAGGGCCTACCTCGAAGAGCAAATCGAAGAAAACGACGCTGAATGCTTTCAATTCTCGAGATATGAACACGATGATATGGGGACCATACTTGACTGGCGTACTCTAGGAGTTGGCGAACAAAGGTAATATAGAGGGACCTGGTCACGTATGGGTTGGTGAATTCTTTGGACCACCGTTTTACAAAACCTAGTGCAGAGTTGGCTTTGAGGATTATCTCATCCATATGTAAACGGAAGTTGAGCTCGCTGTCCCACAAAATGCCGAGGTCGCGAAGAGACTGTACGGAGGAGATAGGTTGGTTATGGAGAAGATAGAGTCGGGGAGGAGATTGGTTCCGCTTATGTGAGAAGGTGATGGATTGGCATTTGGCGATATTAAGTTCAAGATCTTGTTGAAGGAGGAAAGAGTCATGGGGAGAGGAAATGGTTTTGAAAAATTTGGTATCGTCGGCGTAAAGGGAGACAGACGAGTGTTTGATGATCATATCGAGATCATTTATGGTTAATATAAAAAGAAGGGGACCGAGATGGCTGCCTTGTGGAACTCCAGAGGTGGCCAAAAATGGAGCCGAGTGGGCTGACCTAAAACGAACACTGTAAAAACGGTTTACGAGGTAAGAGGATATCCATTTTAACAATATGGGTTCAAAGCCGAGGGCAGACAATTTAAAGATGATTAACCGATGAGAGATTTTATCGAAGGCTTTGCTAAAATCGGTTGCAACTACATCGACTTCATTGCCATTCTCTAGGGCAGAGAGGGCAAAGGATACGAATTCAACGAGATTTGTGGTGGTTGACCTACCCTTTAGGAAGCCATGTTGTCTAGGGGAAATAAGTGATTTGCATTGGAAGCTTAGAGCTTCATACAAAATACTTTCGAAGAGTTTGGGTATATGGGAGAGTTTAGCGATGGGACGATAGTTGGTTATTTCATTCTTTGATCCTTTCTTGTGGATCTGGGTTATGAAGGAGGTTTTCCAAACCTGAGGAAATTCTCCTGGTGAAAGGGATAGAAGTAAGAGATTAGAAAGGGCAAGGGAAAGAGAGGAAGAACATTTTTTAGGAAATATGGCAGGGAGGCCGTCTGGGCCGGGTGTGAATTCGTCGTTGAGTTTGTGTAATTTATGTTCGATATAAGACGGGTCCAAAATATGAGAAAGAAGTGGGCCATTGGAGAAGTTCAGTAGGGAACTAAAATAGGATGGATCTGGTACAAAGGAGTCGTTGGTGAAGGATTGTTTAAAAAAGGTGGCAAATAGGTTGGCAATGGTGAGTGGATCGGTTGATGACCTGTTGTTGAAAGAGAGGGAAGGAGGGTAACCATCGGACTTTCTTTTGTAGTTAACAAATTGGAAAAAGGACTTAGGGTGGTTTATAAGGTTGACTTGCGCATTGTTAAGGTAGCGCTGGTAAAGGGAATAGTAAAGTTCGGTGAAATGAAGATAAGCACCAAGATAGTTGGAATAGTCGGAAAAGGATCTGGTACGCAGGAAAACAGGCCATAACTTATTTCTCTGATTTCGTAAGGAACTTGAGATTATACCAGGGAGGACTAGTAGATGATGTTTTAAAGCGGGAAAACGGAACGTAAAGGGAAAGAGAATTAAATATTTCTTTATAAAAAATGGATAAGGCATTATTTATACGAGTACTTAGGTTGTGAAAGTTAAAGAGGGATCTGCTGAGATATTCATTGATTTTGTGAAAGTTTGCTTTATGAAAGTCGTGGGATGAGAGAGTTGTGGGGGGAGGGGGGTAGTTATCGATTGTTGAGAGAGATATGGGACAAAGTGAGACTGGGGAGTTAATTGGATCTGTTGTGAAAATAAGGTCTAATTGCCTGCCCATATAATTGGATATACCACTGAATTGGCATAGACTTGAGTCTGTTAAGCGATCTAAGAAGAGACATTCCTTAGCTGAGATGGCATTTGAAGCGATGAAAAACGATTGATCATCTGATGGAGTCCACTGTAGCTGAGGAAGATTAAAGTCGCCGAAAATAAGGATATCATCAATAGGGTCTGACAGGTCAATTAAATGATCGATCGCATCAATAACAAATTGGTAAGATTCGATAGGTTGAGCTGGTAGGATGTAGCAACATATAACGTAAAGGGACTTGAGAGGCAGTGATATTTTTATTGCGACAAAGTCGGCTTTAGAGGATGAAGAAATTGTAATAGGAGAAGAGTTAAGGCTGTTGTCCATCGCCAGTAGGACGCCTCGACAGGGGGAATCTTTATTTGTGCTGGTAGGATCGTCGTCGCGGAAAACATTAAAAGTAGGAGGGAGTAGGGTTGCGGTTTGTAGGTAGCTTGGGTTGGTTGGGTGACTTAGGGGTATGAGCAGAGTTAACTTTAGACTTCAGGGTCCTTTTGTGCTTGATCTGGTTATCTTTAAAAAATCTGCATCTTCATTCCATCGAGTTAGAAAATCTCTGACGATGGATTTCGAAAAAGCCATTCGTATTTACGGGGAATGTTGAATTTGAAACGACAAGACTTTGATTTATTGGGCGGAGTGATTTTCTGGCAGTTGTCTATGGTGATTTTAAATCTGCGCTTAAAACAGTTCACAAGCCAGACTGAGTCTGTGGTTCCAGATAAAATGATGGCATCTGCAGTTGTGCTCATATGAAATCCAATTGTCAATGGAAGCCCCACCCGAGAACTCAGGCAGACCTAACTTAGAATCGGGTATTGAAAAACTCTCCTCTGAGCCTTGCAATGAATTTCTTAAATATGCTGCTGATATTGGCATATAAGTTTATTTTGAATAGCAAAAGCAAAGAGTTGTCAGTGGAAAATTGTTAAGCATCGAGAAAGAAGCAGCTTAAATGACTTTTGGCAGTAAGTTAGGAGAGGACTAACTACATGCTGACTACAATGAAAAAAAAGGTACAACATCGACATCTTGGACAACATGACACCACCTTACCACAATATGGAGTACGTGGATGCCCATTCTCGAAAATTCATTAAATCTAATCCAGGCGGGTGGCACATTAAAGGTAGCCTCACAACCAAGATGACCTAAGCAGAAATAAAGGAACTTCAACCGACTTGACATGTGAAAATGGAGTCAGTAAACTAGGGATCGGCCAAGTTGACGAGCTACCGTAGACTGTATCGCTACCAAAAATAAAAATAAATCACCTTCCCAATTTCTTGAAAACCTCATAACATCCGAGTTTATTATGGATGGAACCATGGTAAATTAAACATTTTCGGTATTTCTAATTTGAAGCCAAAAATTCAGTTCCTACCTGTATTTTACAATTTTCCATAAACAAGCGTACTCCGTAGATTACAAGCGTAGTCCAAACAAATCAACTTCCATGAAAAGACAGAAAACAGCTTAGTTGACAAGAATCTAAATGCGTGCAGATCAAAATACGAGTACTCGCGTCACCCACTTTATTCTTTCACTCTTCGTTACCCCCTGAAGAAAGGGAACCCTATACTCCTTACTATTCTTGGCACAGTTTATATTCAATAATTGGCCAAGATTATTGCTGCACGGGATGTACGAAAAAATATTCTCAAACATCATTTCCTTATTTTTGTCTTCGTTAAAGGCAGCATATTGCCGGTCGTATGGGAACACTGACCGTAAATTTTCTCCACTTAAAATTGGAACACGTAATTCTATTGTACTTTGACATGATGCCATTAAACATTATCCGTGGCGCTGGTGTTTGTATTGTAACTTATTCGCTTTTCTTAAATAAATTCAAACGCGCCCGTTTCTCTTCTCTCTAACTTACTACGGGTATAACTGATTGTCTGTTATCCAGTCATTGAATCCACCATACTTACTGGTGTACTATCATCAGTTTTATGCGTTTTTATGACAATCTTTTTAAGCTTAGTCTCTCGCAAGTTATTTGCTAGATATTTGAGTCACTTTTGCTTGCAACACAATTCCATTCAGCTTGCCAATTACCGGCCCATTATTCAATCAAGACAAATTTATTTGTTTATCCAGGCGAGTGCATCATTTTCATCATTTCTATACCCTCATGATGCTCGGTATAGTAGAATATGAGTGTGGAGCAATGTGATACCACTACCATATACCAGTTGCAATTACCCGGAATATTGGATTTCGGTAGCTTATCCATAATCTCAATCTTGACTGGATCACGGAAGAAATGAATGACTCGGTCTAGAAAGCCGTAGCTGTCTCAACTCTCAGTGTGCGAGTAAGCCCCAAAAGTGACCTATTATTGGAGTGGTCATTATTTTTTAGTTTGAATGGAAATTATTGTGCACGCTTGACAGAGGGAAGTTAAATTGTGAGCCGGAATACTTAGACTCATAATATGGTTCCTTAAGCAGAGAGAGAGAAGGGGCCTATGACCGCAACGGCTGTGAGGGCAACCAGGGCAGCCAGTATAAGGAGTATAAGAATGGCGGTCAGGGCGGCTAGGGTAGCAGTCAGTACAGCAGCATTACAAGCGCTTTTCTTAATTATTCATTTACACTGAGCGGCAGTTGTTGTCTGTGCTGTTGTGTTGTTCGCCGTCGATTAGACAATTATTTCCACAACTCACTTTGCATGACAGCCATTGTTACTTTATTTGTTATCTCAATTTACCTATCGCATAACTGTGTGCGAACTATCGTATATACTCGTAAACTATAAAAACTATACGATACGAGTACAAACTGTACAAACTGTGCTGACTGTGCTGACTGGGGCTGAATGGCTGGACATGGACATGAATGGGTTCAAACTGAAGATATTGTGTTAAAGCGTAACACCTCCGAGCCGCCTGGGATCAGGTGTTGCTTACCTTAGTTGGCAAGCTGCCTTATGACGAAAGCAATTATCGTTATTAGTCGTGGCTTTTGTACTCGTATCCATAGTCTCTTTCTATGTCTTTTTTGTATACATACATCATATTGAGAAGAACACTGCATGTGGTTTAGTTTTCACAGGCACAGGACTTCACTTTGACGCTAAAATTGTACGAGTAATGTAATGAGTGTCAGTCTATTGTTTTGTAAATGCCATTAGGCCGCAAATCCCAGCTTAGCAGACAAAAAGTCTAATATTACAGCTAATATTGCGCCAACCGATTCAGTATTGCAACTACAATACACCACCTGCTATCCGTAAGATGCGAAATCCTAAACCGCACAAAGGAAACTCTAAATCAGAATAAGAATCACAATCAGATTCAGATAACGAAGTACGAGTATTGCGAAAGAGCATCCTTGTATCCTTTATTGAAAACAGAGATTTTAAGAAGTGATTTGCTTCCGCAACAGTGCTTTCGTTGAGCATCTGTTTTTCGTGAGTAATTTGTACCTAATCGTAACAAGCAAGCCGGTTTCTGAGTACATTATGGGAAGATTGTTCGCCACACGATGTTGAAGTACTCTTACTATTGGCAGATCTGCAGCAATATTTCGCAAAAGAATAAAGCAATTTTCCCAAAAATTTCTGTATTCCCAGTTACTTGAAACAGTGCCAGAGTCAAGCAGTTTTCTAGCACCAACTCGAAAACTCAAGAACTTGAAACTAAACAGCAAAAGAAAAATGCTGAATACCAAACGTTGGTTGCCGCCAAGGACGACCAAATGAAAACTCCATTCGAATCTGGAATGTGAAAAACTCACCCTCAAGGGTGATTGTTGTAAAGTCATTTCGGCTACCACTACGGCTACGACTACGTCCAAGATTTTGGATGACTGTGTGAAAACGATTTGCTGGTAAATGTGTGTGAGGAAAACAACTCAATCAAGGAAGAAACGAATCGTCATCGATTCCAATCGACTGCACCTAATTAAGTGAAGTGATTGCCAGACGAAATGGTGGCGTTTGACTTTGACATAAACGTTTCTTTTCGAATTCCCACAATCTATGCCAAGAGATACTTAAGACTTGGATTTATGCCTTTATCCCATCAGCGGGGTTTACACTCACATACTACTTGACAAGTTGGACTTTTTTTTTTTTTCTAAGAATGTCAATGCGAATTTTATATTGTACTTAAACATTCGTGAGAGCAAATCTGCGAGTATGAGAAATTTTTGGAGTTTTCTGAAATATGGTCATGAAAGGAAGTGAAAAGCCCACACACGGGCCATGACAACGTAGGCTGAACAATAAATGAAAACATCCCGTTTGTAAATTCAATTCAATTAAGGAGCATTCGAAATTTATTGGAGCACTCTCGCAGTTTGCTCCGCCGTCATATTGTGTGTACGAATGCGAGATGCTAGTACCGAGACATTGACTAATCATTCATGGGTCAAAATATTTACCACTTGACCCTTGATTTAATTAAACCGTTGCTGATACACTTGCCAAGGGAAAGATTGTGCACTCCATCTTTTATTTTGCTCCAAGTGATCACATTTGGGCGGAAGGTAGAAGAATCATGGACATCTGAAACTTAACAAGTCCACGAATGTGGTACGCCTTTGCTGCTTTGATTAGCATACATTCGTGGTATGTGCGCGCTTGAGACAGGCTACATATGTTGAATCGTCGCCGACGCTGAACACGATGATGTTAACGCTCGAACAGATATGTCCGTATACAGCCGAACTGAGGGTGTCACATCAGAAGATAGCATAAATAGGTTTGGATGTGTTAATTAACAAGAATCTTACTAATTGCCTTCCACGCAGAACCACGCTTGCAATTCGATACTCTGCGACAAGCCATTAGGTTTCCACCTTGTCAGCGATGTATTTTGTATCTTTTTTCGATCTCATTTGGCGCGCTGTTTATTGTACGTATGCGGACAGATGTGTAGATGTACGAGTATATACTCGTATGCTTCACCATCATCATCTTCGCGTCAGCATATCGGCATGCTTTATGTACGCATTCGAACGAATATATTTCTTCTTCATTCGTTTATGATCGGTTTGAGTTATGTTCTTCGCTCGTAGGATGGGTGCACAAAAAATATGAGAAAGATATCTGTTTAGATATCGATTAATAACTTTGATGTATCTGCGAAAAGAAAAAAAAACAGATATAGAGGGAATTTTTTCACCACACTAAGGTAGCACAGGTTGTATGATTAGTTAACCTCAATTTACTATCGTCATGGCTTCATAATATTTTTGTAATTTTATCACAACCACAAGACGATCCGACTGAACTAGGTGATGTGAGTACCTCCAATTAATGTCCTTGATCACATCAGGTGTCAATAAGCACAAATTTATTCGTCAATACTAAAACCGAGAGTTAAATTCAATATTTATGGGTATGTACTCGTACGTATATGGAAACAGGTGCCGTCTATTAGAGTTACAGAGGTAGTCAATATTATTGTTAATGAGCAATTTCTATTGGCGATTTCAAGCAGCGGCTCTAGCAACATTGTTGTAAATTAATATTTACAAGAAGCACTGCGTCAGAGATAGACAGATCTACTATTTACATAATTATATCTTATCTTTATTTAAACGAAACATATTAGTATGTCTACTATATCATCGCTGATATAGAAGACATATGGTACTAGTCATTGGCAAACCTTGAAAGAAACACAGAAAAAATGTTTTTCTTTTTGATTAGCAAACTTGGTAGCAGCTCGCAGGACAGATAATCGCTCTATTATTTTTATTAGTACCGGGGAGTCCGGAAACAGAGCCCAGTTTTGGTCAACTGCGAGTATGTATGCTCTACACACAGGCCCGTAGCCAGGATTTTCTTTCCGGGGGGATTGTTCAATTTCGAAGAAGTAATTCTGTATACAAAAATTAGAGAACTACAAGAATTATTTAATTTTGTTTGTAGTTTTTTTTTATAAATTAAATTTAATAAATAATAATTCTTTTTATATTGTTTTTTTTTTACAGCAATGAACGCCATGTCTTTTTTTTTAGACATAATATCGATCACTTCATCTGGATCTACATGAATACCTGGGTGAACAGACAGCGCGCTAAGTCTTGGATGGCCCATGAAGCTTCGGGATACTGTTTTGATCCTTTTCATCTTTGAAAAGGTTCTTTCAACGCTGGCTGTTGTAACAGGTAGTGTGGCCAAAATTTGTAAGCACATAGCGTATACTCCTGAAGCAGGTCTTGTCACATATGTTTACCAGTTTCAGAACATCGGTAGAGGGATCAATCGATGAAATTTTTTCGCATCAGAGTATGTACTCCGCTTTAACAGCAGCAAAACCTGGAAGCAGAGCTTGAAGCGATGGTAGAACATCCTCATTGACCATAAATCTGTCAGTAAGATTTTGTATTAGAGAAGCTAGACAGGGAATAAGTATAGAAACTCTAAAACAACCTTCAGGACATGATGTGTGTTTCAAAGAAATCCTCGGAGCTGTTATGTTAACTTCAAAAAAATCTTCGGCACGTTGTGATTCGGATTGAAAAGCGTCTCTGAAAATATCTCCGACATTTTCTCTTACGTTTTTAAGAGATTTTAAGACTTGTTTCGTGTGATTTATTGCAGGCACAAAATTCAAAAATTCATTTTGTAGGAAAATTGATAAGAGTAGCGTTAAAGTAAAAAGTTTTTCGCATACAATGAGGCTTACCAGGAAATCACTTCTTTGAATTGCTGCCAAGAGAGTTGATGTTTTTGAAGACATCTTGGTGGATATTTCTTAAAGACTAATCGCAATACATTTGAAGAGTTCTACAAATGAGATAATGCTGCCATGCCTTTCAATACACCTTGTTTCACAAAGTTTTTTTTCTGCTTTCTGGTGCGCGTTTTTGTATGGCGTTTTGGAAAGCCTTATTTGCATTTGATTGTTTCGGAAGAAATTGGCTATTTCGCTTACCACACCAAGACAATTGCGAATCGAGAATGTTGAAATGCATTAGACAGAGCCAGGTTCAAGCGATGACTTGTACAGTGAACATACCACTTTGATCAAAAAGTTTCCACAGTGTGGCGCTCCCATTGTTCCGATTTGAGTTCTGTTTTTTTTTTTTGTTAAGTTGATAAATCTGTTATTGACATTCCCTCTAAATCTTAGCCTCATAGCTCGATATTTTCCGAAGTTACAAAGCCAAGAGTACATCTATCTCTATGTGTGTTGGCGATTTTTTACAATTTTAGAAATGGATTTAAATTTGCAACAACGAACTTGTATTACATTTTGCGTAAAAAACGGATTTAATGGTACGCGAACGTTGAAAATGTTGGAAAAGTGAAGATTTTCTAAAGAAAACTGTTGTTTTCCAGTGGCACGAGCGGTTCAAAAGTGGTCGTGAGTCAATCGAAGATGATGAACGCAGTGGCATTCCATCGACATCGAAAACCGACGAAAACCGACGAAAACCGACGAAAACATTGATGGAGTAGAAGAAATGTTGGTCAATAACTGCAAATTAACCATCAGAGTGATAGCGGAGGATTTGAACATTGCCTATGGATCCGTTCAAGACATTTTGGTTAATGATTTGGGTTTCCGTCGTGTAGCAGCAAAGTTGGTGCCAAAAAACCTCAATTTAATGCAAAAAAGAGACCGTGTTGACGTCGCAAAAAAGATGATCTGCGAGGCTGAATCCGATCCCACATTCTTCAAAAGGATCATTACTGAAGACGAGACGTGGGTTTATGAGTACGACATGCAATCCAGACATCATTCAAGTGAATGGCGTTCACCAAATGAGCCGAGACCAAAAAAACCACGTCGTTTTCAGTCAAAACAGAAGGTAATGCTCACGGTTTTCATGGATTACAACGGTATAGTGCATCATAAATTTTTGCTAGAAGGCCAGACAGTAAGCAAAGAGTATTATTTGGGCGTTATGGGACGTTTGCGTGAAGCAATTCGCCGAACGAGAGCAGAATTGTGGGCAGAAAACTCGTACACCGTCGCACAGTGCCTTCATTATTCCTAATTGTTAGACGAAAAATGCAACAAATACCATCAAACAGCCACCAAATCCACCTGATTTGGCTCCCTGTGACTTCTTTCTGTTCAATCGAGTTAAAAAAAAACCACTACGGGCAACGCGTGCGTTTCAGCAGCCTAGAGGAAGTACTGGTGGACATACCGAAAACCGAATATAAAAAATGTTTCGAGGATTGGATCAAGCGCTGGCATAAGTGTTTTGCAGTCGATGGGGATTACTTTGAAGTGGACTATATACAGTGGTGTTCACCTAAATAGCACACCCTTTTATTTTAATCCATTTTGTTAAAAAAAAGTTGTACGTGAGGGTTAAACAAAATTTGTTTATTCTAATGAATAAAGATTTGAATTAATAAACAAGAAATGTAATTCAATCCAAAATATTAATTAACGTTAAAAAGGAAAACTTCATAAACTTAAAAATAGGCTGTTCACATAAATAGCACAGTCAACGAGTATTACCAACAAAATAATAAATATCTAAAAAAAATAGAACTGAAATGTATTTAATATTTGGTAGGAAATCCTTTGCTCTTAATTACTTCCCGACAACGCTTTGGTAAACTCTCAACTAAACGCTTACATCTTCCCGAAGGGATAGTATCCCACGCTGACTTTATGGTCTGCCAAAGTTTATTCAAATTCTTCGGATTTGAGTCCTTTACGATGAAATCCACATCATTCCAAAGGTTCTCGATTGGATTCAAATCGGGACTTTGGGCTGGCCAGTCAAGTACGGATATTTTGTTATCCAAGAGCCAGTTTTTTACTAGACGCGAAGAATGTTTTGGATCATTATCGTGCATAAAATTCCATAACAGAGGCATGAATTCATCGGCGTATGGTTCCATATGTTCCTCTAAGATGTTTTTATATTTGTGCTGATCCAGAATGCCATCAATCTTAACTATGGGCTCAACACCATGCCATGACATTGCGGCCCACACCATTATACTCCCACCACCATGCTTGACGGTTTTAATGGTGAACCTGGGATTGAATTCCTGATTTACAGGTCGCCTCACGTACTTCTTACCATCTGACTCAAGGCGATTAAACTTGCTTTCATCGCTCCACAAAATGTTTTTCCAAAGGGACAACGATTTGTCCTTGTGGGCATGTGCAAAAGCAATTCTTCTCTTTCGGCTTTTCTGGGATACTAGAGGTTTCTTCCTGGCAATTCTTCCGTTGAGCTGGAATTCCATGAGGCGACGTCGCACAGTCACGGCTGATATTTGGATACCATGCTGTTCAGCCAATATGTTTTTTGTTTCCCTGGAAGTTAAGAATGGGTCACTGCAGCTAATTCTTTGAATTATCCTGTCAGTCTTTTTCGACGTTTTCCTTTCCCTATTCTTTCTAACGGGGTTCGCTGTAGACTGGGTGTGTCGTATTACCTTCATGGCATTCTGGACAAGCTTTCTGGAACAGTCTAATGTTCTGGCTACCTCAGAAATAGTCTCCCCGCTATGTATCATTGAAGCAATGACTTCCCTCCTTTCTTCGGTGCAGTGTTTTCGTCTTCCCATTTTAAATCTTGATAAATTGTGCTATTAGAATAATTTTGATACTATTATCGAAAAAAATATATTCACCTCATAGAAATTGAAAAAAAAAACTACAAAAACAGAGAATATTTACACAATACCAAAGGGGTGCTATTTATAAGAACACTCACTCCGAAATGGCAATCTTCTTTAACGAACGTAAAACTAAGAAATACTGTACGATTGTCTCTGTTTCATGTTTTGGCGTTCATAACGGTAGAATTATCCTCAAATAATAGTTTTAAATAGGGTGTGCTATTTAGTTGAACACCACTGTAGATTTAGATGAATAAACTTGTATTTTTAATTTTCTGAAATTCCGGGACCATTTTGATCGTGTATCTTGCGTTTGGATACTGTTGTCGTAAAAATAAACGAAATCTGTTCAAAGATCTAATTAATAACCTGAACTTAGTTCACATATTTTCTTTTAAATCCTTTCAGCCTGTCCACACAGTTTTATGAACCAGATTGCACATGTTTTAGTATTTAAGATTTAAGGGGTTACATATGTTTCTCCGCTCAAAAACGGAACGTTTGTCAAGATTTTTTTTCGCTACGATATTAAATTAATATAAAAAAAGTAAAATATGCATTGTGTAAAGTATTCCTTGACGAATACAAAACTTTATTGTCAATTGAAGAAAAACAATTATAAAGTATACATTTCGCCCATCTCCGGAAACCACTCTTCAAAAACGTGCTGGGCGGTACCAGGAATATATCTGGTAGGTTTCATTTGAAACAAAAAAAAAAAAAAAACTGTTAAAGTAGATGGATAAAACTAGTCTCTAACATAGCCGTTTTCAAAAATTTTCATTTTTAACAAAATGGCAGCTTTCTGAACGTACGAGGCCATTTTTGACTAAAAAACTAGCAACATTTTTATTTATAACAAATCTAAAAATTAAGATATCAAAAAAATCCTACGTAGGAGACTAGATAATGGTATTGAGAATATTCGTGGGAAATGGCATGCAAATCGGTCGAGTGGTTCAAGAGATATTTCTGGTACCGATTCGGAAAACACTGAAATGCAAAATCTGCAGTGTGTCTTGCCTGCGTGGCATCGTAAGTAAAACTGAAAATGTGCTCGAGTAGTGCCTTCTGGAATATTCTGAATTCTAATATTCTTATACAAGGTTTAAATCTATTGCTAAGCAGGTATAAATATTTGCGAGGGCACTGACCCGTCATTAGAGAAGGTAGGAAGGCAGAGCAGGTACACAGCTGCTCATGTCCCTAATGAGCGCTCCGCCCGATCCGAAGTCTAACGGTCATAACCTTCTTAATTATTGGAATTTTTGAAAAATTCTTGCGGCATTTGAATTGCAAAAGAATATAGAATTTTTTCATGCAAAAAAAAAAATCGATTTTTTTGAGCGGAGAAACATATGTAACCCCTTAAGAAAGAGTTATAGCCAGGAAATCCCCAACAAGGCGATCTCCATTTATCAACATTTGTGCTAATTCTGTTAGTTTATATGTTTGTGATTGAATATAGTTTGAACCCAGCGATTGGTGACAATTCTGAGATGTGTTTTCAATAGAATGCAGCTACAAAACCCTTATTGCCTTTTGATCCGGATGGTCTGAAAACTTTCGCCGTCATGAAAGGGACATTTTACGTGCAACCCCATTAAAATTAACGTCTTCAAAAATTCAGTAACATTATAGTGAAATTGTAAAAAAAATAAGTTGTTTCTTGTTGTCGTAGCAGATCAGTACAATTACTCAAACAGGAGATGTAGCAAATTACAAAGCTCTCTTAAAGCAAAGACCTAAGATAAGCAAATGGTACGAGGGGCGTTCAATATATTCTCGGTGTCGATATGAAGGAAAGTGCGAATTCAATTTAAATTGTTTTTATTTTTCAATATAATCTCCCCTAACATCAATGCATTTGTTACATCTTGAGATAAGCTTTTTTAAACCCTCAAAAAAATAAATTTCCTCTTTCTCTGCAAAATACCCATTTATTGCCGACTTGAGTTCTTCATCATCCGAAAATCTTTTTCCACGAAGACATTTTTTCAAATCCGGAAACAGGAAATAATCACTAGGGGCAAGGTCTGGACTATAGGGTGGGTGTTGGATTTCTTCGAAACCACAATCTCGCGCAGCAGCCTTGGAAACTCGCGCCGTGTGAACAGGAGCGTTGTCATGAAGAAGCAACACACCCGCTGCGAGTTTACCCCGTCTTTTCTTTTTAATTTCCTTCCGCAAATTATGCAAAGTGGAAGCGTAGGATGTGGCGTTGATGGTTTCACCTTTGTTTTTGTACTCAATGAGCAAGATTCCCTTTGAGTCCCAAAAAACTGTGGCCATGAGCTTCCCGGCAGACGGAGTGACTTTGAACATCTTCGGGGGGTCTGTTCCTTTTTTATGCCACTGCATGGACTCTTCTTTGCTTTCAGGGTCACAGTGGTGGACCCATGTTTCATCCCCAGTAACAATTCGATCCATAACACCGTCCGCGTTCTCACTACACATCTCCAAAAGCTCTCTACAGCATGCGATTCTCCCTTTTTTCTGAGGCGCTGTGAGCATTCGTGGCACCCACCTTGCACTGACCTTTGAAAGGTTAAGATGGTCATGAAGAATGGTGTGAATGGTACCAATTGAAAGCTTGGTGATCTCTGCCATAATTTTCACCTTTATTCGGGCATCCTCAAGAACAAGTTTTTCGACTTCTTTGATGCTTTCTCCCGTACAAGCAGTAGCCGGTGCGCCGGAGCGGGGGTCGTCTTCAATGCTCTCTCTGCCTCTCTTGAACTCACTTGACCACTTTTGCACAGTTGAGTGCGGATCCCTGGTAAACAGCCAATATCTCTTCATGAATAGTTTTTTGACTTTTTCCTTGCTTAGTGAGAAATTTAATTACAGCGCGATGCTCAATTTTCACCATCATCGTCTCAGTTGCCACTATGATTCTCTTTAACTAGAGATAAAACGCGAATTAATAATCACATTTATATGAAGTTTTACATGAATGCACTAAAATAATAGTATTACTTGATAAATAAGTCAATTTATATATACAACCACAGCTTCACCCCGATACCGAGAATATGTTGAACGGCCCTCGTACTAGCGTTTGATGTACACAAACGATCGATTCACTTTTAAAGGATGAATGAACATCCACGTTTTGAGGATTATTAAAGATTATTTCAATTTTTGGAACATTTCTGATATTTTCTAAGAAATTTTTCTTAATGGACCAGCACGATGAAAGCAAGCCTTCCTAGAATGGACAAAAAAGAATTTATGGTATCAGTAGCTAGTTATTATTGTATGAATGGAAATAAAGTTTTCGTTGCAACAGGTCCACTGGTGATTTGATGGCATATTTCACCGAAAAGTGGAACCAAAGTCTACATCAATCTGGTGATAGAAAAATAGTTGCATTTAATATTTCTAAGTTTGTCGCCAGTCTCTTTTGTCAGGTATGCGTGCATTTTGGATCGATAAATCTCTCCTCCAATGGAATTGAAATTACCTTTCGGAACGTTCAATTCAAGTTGTCTTGGATGGTTTCAAGTCTGATATCCATAAAATAAATGCTGGTGTGCCGCAGGGATCCATTCTGTCCCCGACACTCTTTAATTTTCATCAATGATTTCTTGTCTACTACTTATCCAATATATCCCATTACTGATGGCAGTACTCTCTGCTTTTCATATTCGTTCTCAGATTCATGAGGAGCATATGTTAAGCTCATTAAATGCTGATATTAACAGCATAACTAATTGCGAAACTACTAAGAGAGTAAAATTTACGAGTAATGCTCCCAAAACACAATGCTGTGTGATGCCCGTTAAAGCGAATTTTAAACACCCTGCTATTATCCATGAATGGCACTTCCATCGTCGAAACCGAAAAGATTTCAATTCTCGGTACAAGTGTCTTTGACAACATTGGAAAGACCACATATTCGATGTCGTCAAAACTGCTGCGAAATTTTTAGGTTTCCTCTAGCTCTCTGAGGAATACTTGATCCCCTCTGATCTGATCTCAATGTTGGAGTATAATTGTTAGCGCCCCAAGAATTTCTCTATTACTTTGTTCTTATCATCCGACCTATTACAACCTTTTACTCTACTACATTTATTTTTTGGCGAAACCCACGTTTTACTTTTTCATTAATTGATCTTTATCCGGTTGACTTGCCAGATGCCAGGAGAACGATTAAGTATTTTAAATAGATAATAAACAACCAATCAAGTTTATATTTTCGAACTCAAGTCGTGCATTTAATTGGCTAGTCAACATCTTTATTATTTAATCTCCAAAAGTCATATTCCCGTCGCCATCATTTGCCGCATCCGAATTGACCTCCTACAAAGGACAAAGAACTGGAAGAGTTGTCGACATGTCGTCGCCGTCACTAGCCGTGTTTGAGCTGAGTCAACTCTCGAACAACTCAATGATTCGACATCGATAGCTGACTTCAAGAAGCAGATTGAGGACCTGAGACTCTCGTTTGCCGAGTCCGAGAAGAAAAGGATGAAGTTACAGCAGCTAATATCTACCCATATTGCCGCAGCAGCCGCGAGCACCAGTCCAGCTACAGTTTCATCCACGTGTTCTACGAGTACCATTCCAACAGCCGTAAGTTTTCCTATCTCCAACAAATCGTCCCTCCCCTTAGGTTTGTCATCGCCACTGCCGATCAACACTACAACGCCGATCAATCCTAACCCCACATCATCTATTACCCGACCTCATGGTACTGAGTGCATATCAGCGAACTCATATTGGAGCCCGTATTTGCCAGGTACGTTCAATAGTTTATTAAACACCACAGCTCCAAGCCATTTGCCATTCTCTTACCCTTCCACTACGTCTGTGCAAATGCCGTACTCGCACCTTGCTACATCAACGCGCTTGCTGCCCGTAAGCCAGCCAACTCCATGTAACCTACAACAGCAGCATCACCAGCCAATTCGCAAACTACAAGAGTTGCCAGAATTTTCCGGCCAACCAGAACAATGGCCAATGTTTTCCGTCGCCTATAAAGAAACCACAGCCGCACATTGTTATACCAATTTAGAAAACCTGTCACGTGTTCAAAAAGCTCTCAAGGGCACAGCAAAACAACATGTCGAAGCACTGCTTATTCCGAATAGTGTTAGCACAGTAATGAGCACAATAGAATTTCACTTCGGGCGTCCAGAAGTCTTAATTAGAAGTCAACTATCCAAAGTCAGAGCCTTTCCAACTATACATGAATCCAGGCCAATCGAAATCATCCATCCAACTTGACCGTATTTTAGAGAACGCTTGTGCAACACCCCACCTGACCAATCCAACACTCCTCGATGAATTAATTGGGAAACTTCCTCTAAGCAAAATGGAAGAGTGGGCTAAGCATACGATCGCTACCATGACGCTTTATCCGAATGTACGCGAATTTAGCAATTGGCTAACATAAGTCGCAAAATACGTCACCATAGCCACTGAAATAAAACCTAATAACTCCATTAATATGCAGTCACCTTCACACGAAAAAAGATTCAAAAATTTAAACACCGTGTGCGTTATTGGAGAAGACTGCCAACAAATGGGGAAGTGTGTGACTTGTAAAGAAGAGCACCATTTATATCAATGTGTGAAGTTTAAAGCAAAGAACACTAGTGAGCGGTGGAATATAGTTAAAGAAAATCATTTGTGCTTTGTGCTGCCTACGCTCTGGTCATAGCGTATCGAGATGCCCATATCGCAGAGAATGCGGAATTTTATCATGCCGTAAGTGTCACAACCGCCTGCTTCATGACACTGTGGGAAAGAAAAAGCCGATCTATCCATTGATCTCTGCCGGTAATCAAACAGCCGATGCAACAGTTAGTGTAATCAAAACAACAACGAATATTCCGTCATTTCTAGAACGTCCCGAAGAGGAATGGCCAAGACTTCCGAAGGCTCACGAAAAACCCGATGAAAAGCGTTCGAATTCCATTTTCACCATTAGCCATATCACATACTTGCTAGCACCTGAAAAATATTCTAGCTATTACAAATTGTTGAAAGTGATATGTTGGCTTCAGCGAGCAGTTATAAAATTTAAGTATCTGATTAAAAAGGCAAATAATCTTGATCTTACATCTACTAAGAGGCAGCCCTCAGTAGCTGAAATAAGTTCAGCCGAATCTTTACTTTGCCGATTGGTGCAGAAAGAGGCCTTTCCCATGGAGGTGAAAATTCTGTTATCAAATAAAATTGTGGCAAAAAATAGCTCAATATATAAGCTGTCGCCTATACTGGATGAAGATAACTTAATCAGACTAGGGGGTCGTATCGATAATGCCGCAAAACGACCGATTATCATGCCAAAATGTCATTCAGTAACGAAACTACTGGTGAGGTATTACCATGAACATTTTAGACATCAAAACCAAGAGACTATCATATGCGCGATACGAGCGAAATACTGGATCCCGAATCTCCGACGATTTGTACGGACGACAAAGCTATGTTGCCAAGTTTGCAAAAATGCATCAGCCGTGCCAGTGCCTCCAATTATGGGCCAGTTACCAGTCGACCGACTTACACCGTACGTTCGACCGTTTTCTTATACTGGAGTTGATTATTTCGGACCTTTACAAGTTTCTATTGGACGTCGACGCGAAAAAAGGTGGGCCTCAATTTTCACATGCTTGGGGACGCGGGCAATTCACCTGGAACTGGCCAAAGATCTTTCGACTGATGCGGTTATAATATGTTTGCGAAACTTCATTAATTGTCGAGGCGTCCTAGTACGGATAAGGAGCGACTGTGGAACAAACTTTGTCGGGGCAAATAAAGAGCAATGGCTGGCAACTGAAAAAAGGGATTGAGTGGGTATTCAACGTTCCAGGAAATCCATCATCAGGAGGAGTATGGGAGAGGATGGTTCGTTGTGTTAAGAGGGTTTTGTCATTCACGTTAAAGGAAATAGCTCCGCAATTGGTGTTGAATATGTACGCCGAACAATATCGATGGCTGTGGATAAAAAAAGGCGGATAGAAAAGACGATAGGCGACTGTAGGCAAAAAAAGTATTTTATTAAAAAAAAAGGAAGATTAAGATTACAGGAAGTGCAGCGAGGTTAAAAATAGCAAGTGGTGAATTTTATTGTTATACATTTGCATAGTTGTAAGTGTTGCCGTGGCATAGTAATACATAATTTTATTCAACATACCTCCCCAACACTTTACAATTCAAATTGATTTATAAATGTAACTAACTTATTCATGAATTCAAGAAAATATTACTCCAAGTTTTTTAAAATGAGAATTATGTTTAGATATAGACAAATTTTTGGTAAATGGATCGGCTAACATATTTTCAGTTGACAGGTATTTAAGAAACACAGTTCCATCAGCTATAGCTTCACGAATATAGTGGTACCTTATGTGTAGATGTTTAGTGCGAGAGCGTCTTCCTTTAAAATTTGCTATATATTGGGCACTTTGACTATCGGTGTATAAAATGATTGGTTCATCAGCACAATGTAAGTTCAGTTCGGTAAGCAAGAGTTTAAAGTATTTGGCTCGTTTTGCAGCTGCTGTCAAGGTGACGTATTCTGCTTCGGCGCTGGACATCGTGACGATAGATTGTTTACGGGATTCCCAGTCAATCGGAGCACCTGCCAGTACAAAAACAACACCTGATTGCGACTTTCGATCATTGACGTCTTCAGCATAACTTGAGTCAGCATAAGCAACGATGGGTTTTCCAGATCTGCAATAAAAGATTTTTGTATCGAGAGTATTTTTTAAATACCTAAGGACAGAAGTAGCTGAGTTCCAATGTTGAACTCTTGGATCTTGGTTGAATTGAGATAAAGTATTCACAGAGTATGATATATCCGGACGACTGAATGTTGACAAATGAAGTAGGCTTCCTATCAGTTCCTGATAAGCCTTTTGGTTAATAGGTTTATTTTCGCCTTCAATTTGTGGTTCTTTTTCAAGTTTAGTTTTGGGTGGTAATGGTAGCGTTCGCGGTTTACACTCAGTTAACTTATTTTTTGAAATAAGGTTCCTTACATAGTTTGACTGGCTAATCGATAAAGTACCGTTCTTCCGATCTCTTGAAATCTCTAACCCTATGGTAAACTTTGGTTCTCCCATGTCCTTGATTTCAAAATTCTGTTTTAAATGCAATTTTAAATTACGAAAATCGGATTGACTATTCGTTGCCACAATTAAGTTGTCGACATAGGCTGTAATAAACGTTTTGATTCCGCTTTGTTCTTTAAAATAAATGCATTTATCATAGTTTGAATTCTTATAGCCGATTTCCTGAAGTTTGTTGTCTAGCTTTTTGTTCCATTGATAGCCCGATTGTTTTAAGCCATATATTGATTTTTGAAGTTTGCATACTTTCGATTTATCGTTCACGAAACCTGTTGGCAGTTCCATGAAAATTTCCTCATCCAAATCTCCATACAAAAATGCTGTTGAAACGTCGATGTGGTGAAGATCCAAATCATATTCAGTAGCAATGGCATAAAGCATCCGTATAGAGCTTATTTCAGCAACTGGGGCAAAAGTTTCGAAGTAATCTACACCATACAATTGGGAATATCCCTTTGCTACTAGCCTAGCTTTCCTTCTTTCCACAGTTCCATCTGACTTTCGTTTAGTTTTGAACACCCATCGACATCCAATGACGTTTTTATCTTTAGGACGATCTACAATTTTCCAGGTTCCATTCTTGTTTAAAAAATCTATTTCAATATTCATGGCTTTTTTCCATTCTTCAGCATTCGGGGAAGATTCAACATCTTTAAAGGATCTAGGCTCATCCACCTCAGATAGATATGAACTCTCTTTATAGTTGTGTAAAGGAACGTTTCGTTTAGGCCTGGAACTTAATACAGTAGAAATAGTTTTTGTAGAAGCATCTATTTTCCGTGATTTTTTCAATTTACTTGCTTCATTGTCAATAAAGCCTACATGATTGTTATCTAAGGCTTCCTCAAACTGGTCAGCATCAAAAGTTTCTTCGGAGCAATCACTTTTTATTTCTAAATCTGTCTCCTTGATACCTTTGTTCCCTCCTGCTTCATTCGTTCCTTCGTTATCTGCCCCAGCCTTATGTGATCCTGTTTCATCCCTCTCAGCTTGTACCGACCGTGGTTCATCAGATCGTAGCTTAAATAATTTCGATTCTTTTCATCTTCAGTTTTTTCAATAAAGATTACATCTCGGCTTTTAATGACGGATCTTGTCCCCCTTTTCCACAACCTATACGCTTTCGCATCCTCACATTATCCTATCAACACAAACTCTTCGCTTCGTGCATCGAACTTGCCTCGATTCCCAGCTTTGTTTAACGCAAATGCACGTGCACCTATTTCTCTGAAATAAGAAACATTAGGAATCTTTGTGGACCATAGCTCTTCAGGAGTTTTGTTTTGGTTTGCTGAAGTTGGATAACGATTGCGTATATGTGCTGAAGTGAGCACTAGCTCAGCCCACAGAAAATCTGGAAGGTCAGCCTTAATTTTCAAACACCTAGCCATTTCGACAAGTGTGCGATTGCTACGTTCAGCCACACCGTTTTGCCGTGGTGTATATGGTGAACTTAACTCTTGTTTAATACCACTGGATTCACACAAATGTCTAAAGGCACGGCTAGTATATTCTGATCCATTATCAGATCTTATTCTTTTTATTTTTGTATTTAATTGATTTTCAGAATAATTTTTAAATAATTTAAATTTATCTATCATTTCGGACTTCTTTCGAATTATATATACAAAAATTTTCCTTGAAAAAGGTAACGAAATACAATGACTTACTCAGTGATTATGTTTTCATAGGTCCGCATATGTCCGAATGTATTAGCTCCAAACAGGATGTTGACGATTTTTCATTTTTCATATCAAAGGACAGTCGGGTCTGTTTACCTTGGATGCATGCTTCGCAGTCCAATTCATAACCTTTAAACTCAGGAAGTCCTCGTACAATTTGTTCACGTTGTATATGTTTCAGTGATGCTGCGTTTAAGTGTCCCATTCTGTTGTGCCAGGTTTTAAAATCGTTTGCTACCCTTACAGATGCTGCAGTCTCAGTGCTCTTGTTGGTGATACATTCTTCTTTCTTGACTGGGTAGACAAAATAAAGACCTTCCACCTTTTTTGCACTCATAAGTTGTCGTCCACTCTTATTCACAATACTAGCGTGACTCGCATTAAAAAACACCTTTACGCCGTTCGTAGTTGCTTTGTTGATTGAAATAAGGTTCTCCTTTAGATCTGGAACAAACAATGTATTAAAAAGCGAGCAAAATAGAGGCTTTTTGTTAACTTCATTGACAATATCAACGGTTCCAATACCCATGATTTTTATTTGCTTGTCATTAGCAAGCTTTACATACCCAATGTGACCTTTGGATAGATACGAGAAAAAATTTTCACTATGGCACATGTGCGAAGTAGCTCCACTGTCTAAGCACCAACGTGTACTTTTTTTGTAATCCCAACAGTCTGATACTTGGAGCACTTTCGTGGGAGAAAAGTCCAAAAATTCTTGCATCATAAAACCGGTTTCATATTTGTCATCCACTTGTTTTGCTACTTCTACGTGAGATCGACAGTCCCTCGCCTTATGCCCCCTTTTTCCACATCGACGGCAATTGTAATTACAATACCTTGGTCCAGAAGAATTTGATTGTTGCGGTGGCCGACTAAATTCCTTGGGTTTTTTGTAATTAAATGAAAAATTATTGAATTTACCTTTTGCTCTCATAGCATTATCATTTGATAACAACTCTCGCTTTGCATCGCCGATTTCCATAAGCGTAATGCGGACAGTTTCCAATGATGGGAATTCCTTTTGGGCTGCGAATGCTGCTTGTACCTCCTTATAACCTTCGTCGAGACTATCTAGAAGTATAACCACTAAGAGGTCATCGTCGAGTTTCGCTTCTAGCTCCGTCAATCGACTAATTATACCACAGTACTCCCGCAAATACTCATCCATGGTCTGAGTGCTGTTCATTCGAATGTTTAATAATTTTTTGAATTCCTCAGCTTTTTGTCGCACACTTCTCCTGTCATAGCTGGACTGCAAGAAATCCCAGATTTCTTTTAATGTCTTGTAGTTTTTTACAAGAGCTACCACATGTGCTTCCATAGCGAGTAAAAGTTCACTCCGGGCATCCAGATCTTTATCATCCCATTTGTCTTGCTCTATCTTACTTTCACCTGGTCGAGTTTCCAGCCCTTGAACAATTTTGAGAAGGCGAAACTTGTGCAAAACTCCTTCCATTTGCGCCCTCCACGTTGAGTAGTTTTCACCATTAAAAACAGCAATACGACCTTGCACTGTATTTGATATCGACATTACAAAATTTGATATTAGCGACACAATGCAATTTTAAGTAAATATTTAATTAAAATTAAAACCAGAATTAAATTTTACACCAGCTGGGCCCATAACCTGTTGAATATGTACGCCGAACAATATCGATGGCTGTGGATAAAAAAAGGCGGATAGAAAAGACGATAGGCGACTGTAGGCAAGAAAAGTATTTTATTAAAAAAAAAGGAAGATTAAGATTACAGGAAGTGCAGCGAGGTTAAAAATAGCAAGTGGTGAATTTTATTGTTATACATTTGCATAGTTGTAAGTGTTGCCGTGGCATAGTAATACATAATTTTATTCAACAATTGGAAACTCTTCAAGGATTGTTGATCGAGGCAGAAAACTTAGTAAATTCTCGACTTCTTACACATTTGTCAGTTGAAAGCGCAGACGCCGAACCACTCACCCCCAACCATTTCCTTTTAGGATGCCCGAATTATGTACAAACTCCAGCCGTCAACGAAAACATATGTCTACGAAAACAGTGGCACATATTCCAGCAACTGAAACAAACGCTTTGGAAGAGATGGGTTCTTGAATAACTTAAAACGCTTACACGTCGAACAAAGTGGCACAACCCAACGTCGCCGATGAAAGTAGGTGATATACTCGTAGTATTAGCGTGCGATAACAACGAAAGCCGAGGGGAGTGGAAACGCGGAGGAATCATTGAAGTATTTCCAGCGCCTGATGGTCAGGTGCGATCAGCTGTAGTGCAGACATCAAGCGGAAACCTGCTCCTAAAAACTCTCTGCTAGACAGATCTCAAAACCGTGCGATAAAACCTATAGGTAATGCTACAACCTGCCACCTGGCTCATCTTTTTGGATCGCTATATTCGCCAACAATACTCCATTAAAATTGCGAGCACCATTCGGTGCACAATACAACCTTCAACCTAACACCCGTCCCGCTATGAGAGGTTTAGCCCCAAGCCGGACGTACTTTAGCCGTACTCTGAAATATCTTTATTCGTTTCTACGCCATACAATTTGCTTATGGAATGCCCTGCCGAGCTCTTTATTTCTTAGCCATTGTAACTTGCAAACATTTAAGACCAACGTATCTCTGTTTTCTTCCTCCCTAAGTCTTCTTCGCCAGCGCTGACCATTTTAAGGATGCTCAAAGCAAAACGGAGAAGCCATAAAAGAAGAGTAAACGTTGCTGCAAACATGCTTAATTTTTAAAATTAATTGTTAATAGACAGTCGACAGAACAATACAACTTCATGACATTTAATGAAGTAGCACGATGGATAAAAGCAAATGGGAAGAACAGGAATAGTAAAGGTGTCCAATGTACAATAATAAGGGGTGCGAAGCAAAGCATGTACGGTGTCCCACAAGGCTCTAAACTGGGACCAATTTTATTTATTTTTTTAACAAATGAACTACTGAATGTTCTAACGAAATCCACGGAATTTCTATCTGCAAATGATATTGCAGTTGTGGTGAAGCAAAACCCATAATGCAAGAGGACTTTGACAAGGTTTCAAGTTAGTTTCACGACCACAGTTTAGTGATAAATGCTGCATAAGAACCCCACAGCTATCAACAGTTGTATTAGAAAACTTCAAGAGAAACGGAGCCATCGTAATAATCATCCTAAAATCATCATAGGCGCCCATTTCTATGGTCATTACAAAAAAAAAACAACAATTCATAAAAATAATAAAACATTCAAATTATTGACGAAATTTGTCTCGTCTTTCGAATCTGTTCCTTCTAAATTCCTTACCTGGATCAGACAAAAACTGAAAAATTCCGTCCTTTCCTGGGTTGATACAAACAACTGCCCTCGGTTAACATTAAATGGAGAGAAAATGTTAATAAATATTGCACCATTGTCATTCCAAGCCAACAATCGATATAAAAACAAGAAGCATCACCATCATCATCATCAGAAGCAGCAGCAAAGCAAAAAGTCTGACGAGGAGCAAGGACACTCCCATATTTAACACACTAAATTTACTATTGCCACTGGGATTTGGGTACATAACGTCATCTTGTCTGAACAACAACAACAGCAACAAAATGCTAAAGGGCGAACTCTGCAATTCAACCAAACATAAACGCAATAACGAAATCTACACCAAACATCGAAAATGTGTTCTCTTATACTCCGGTTTCGCATGTAATTCATGGCGGGTTAAATGGATGCTTTTGCCCTGAATTATGGTTTACACCCTGAGCTCGTTCGACAGTAACAGTACCCAGCACCCAGCACCCATTTTTAGTGCATCAACCCTCTGCCCTTACTCGTAACTGGCGCATATGCTCGGCGCTGCTTTATTTATTTGTGTTTATAATACAAAATCAGTTACGCTTTCATAGTTTGCAATCTGACAGGACAACTACTGCAGCTAAAGTACGACCTATAACTATAACTACATATAACTACGAGTATGAATGTGACTGTGAACAGCGAAGACGGTGTTTACATTTCACTGTTATTGTTTCCTTATGCCTTGTCCTTGTTTTATGTTTCGTCCCCTTTCAATTACGATGGCGTAGATAAATGGAATAATTCACCCTTGCATCGTGGTTATCCTTATCCGTCTCCCTGTCCCTTGTATTATATGTATGTACGAGTACATATCTGCCTTGATACAAGTATTCCTCTATGTAATGTAACCTTTGTGTGATTTGAAACCGGTCTGTTGGGCCTATCATTTGCAATTCTACCTTCGATGAGGTCTTAATCTAACCAAAAAATTAACGCTGCTATTCAAAAGGAAAATGGTGTAGAGGGTTGCTTTTCTGCAGCATACCTCAGGCCCCTCACCAGACGCTGACACAGAGGGGTGGGAAAGCAAAATAGGCGCAATAAATACATTAAGTTTAAACATGGTACGACGGCGAGTTGTTATTGTATATTGTGTTCGTGTTGTTTGCATTGCTTGTACATAAGTCTCCCATAAACATGCATCTGATTAAGATGTCGCAACAAACTAATCGTGAAATAAAAGCACTCGAACCATGGATTGTGATAGGGTTGCTTAAATTGGATTTAATTTCTGATTAATGTAAAAACACCATTTTTTTTAGAGGAGTTTTAGTTTTATCCGTAATTCAGGCAGCTGCATTTAGACTGAAACATTAATTTTCTATGATTTCCGAGTGGACAAAAACTTGGTACCTACTAATTATGTATGTATGTGGTGGTGTCGTCGTGGGAGAAGAAAGGAAAGATACAATTTTAGAGACAATTGTGAGGAAATAACAAACGTTGCCCCTGCCAAAAGTGTTGAAATCTTTTGAATTGAATCGTAATTCGATATGGCCATGCAGTGGCCGGCAAAAATAAGTTTCCAGGAACTTTAATAACCCCAATGTCTGCCATTCGTGTGCTCCAATGATATTTGGCACTTGGAGGAGTCTTTCAACGTTTTAGAAACAGTGGGTAATCCATCTTCTAGGAAGTTGTTGGCCCACATTATTTTATTTCTCATGTCCGCATTTCTCCTTGATCTCCGGTATGAATCCGAAGGTTTAGATAATGCGTGAAGTATTTCAGCGTTTTATGTAAAATATAAAAAAGCTAGCCAACTCGGCTAACCGTCTGATTCCTCTTTTGATGGAGGAGTTTTGGTAGCAAGCTATCTGTTGCTAGGGGTGGAGGAAGTGGTAGAACTATGGTTTGGCACAGTCTGACCACTCCTTGAGAGTTTTAGGTTTGGCTCGTTGTACCATGGCCTGACATACTTTTGCCTTTTGGTGTAGTCACGGTAGTACCGTCCGGTAAGTCTCGAATTTTGTTGGAGAAGTTTCCATCCCACGAGTAACGGATACTCCGTTCACGACTGAGATACATATTTTTTTAAAATACTGGGCCCTCAACCAGGATGCTCCTCGGAACGGAACGTATGACATGTTGATCCAATCCAGAGGCAAAGAAGGAACAAAGTAATGAATGGAATTAGGGGAGGGGGGGGGGGGGGGGGTTCCTTTAGTTTAGATTTTAGAGTTGATTTGGCAAAACCTCTTTTCCCCCAGAAGTAAACTCTAGAATTAGAAGAGTTCATCTGAATTATAAAGGGCTTTATCCTAGAAATCTTCATTTTGTAAGACTCCAATCTTTTTCTCATATTAACCTGTGCCTACGTATGTATATGTAGTAAGGTACTTTGTCTATTTTAGGCCTGCTATCAATTCTGCCAACAGCACGTCAGTAGAAATAAAATTAGGAATAATCCTTAGAAGATTCGACTGAGTTGCCTAGGACATGCACAGTGAATGGACCCCAATGCTCCGGCGCACACAATCTCCGTATCTAACTCGGAAGAACAATGCAATAGAGGAACAACTCGCTTTAGGTGCCGCGTACAAGTAAAAGGGGACCTTCTAGACTTGGATTGCGCAACTGAAGCCATTTAGCTAAGCGCCGAGCTAATTATAGAGGCTTACTGGTTGAGGCCCAGGTTCACCTCGTACTATAACCCTAGCTAAGTATCTAGCCTTTCAGTAGTAATTCGACATTGTCCTGGTCTTTTAGTGGAAATGTTCTGTAAAGTCAGAGACGACTTTATTGTTTGTCCTGTGGGTCTCGCGTTATAATATTTCTATAACCTGGTTATGCATATTCACAGCGGTTTCAACAATTCGTATTAAAAAAGCTACAATAAAGAGAACAAGGAATTCTTACTCTTATTGATCCAGCCGAAGATTTCAAACAAAACGTGTAAACCCCTAGAAATTACAAAATTACAGAAAAAGCTGGTTGCACAGCACGGCAAGAAGAATCGGTGAACTGATAGCCCAACTCAACATAACGTTTCCATAACTCTTCTTTGTAGCATTTGATGGAAATGCAGATCAAACCGAGATCAGAACTGATGATCACACTACCAGATGAGTTCGTTCTAAAGCGAAAGTACACGGAAAATTATATTAGAGTGTAGAAACGACTGCGTCACTCTCCGAGCAGAGGTCTCCACAAAGAATCTTTCGATGGACTCATGCAATGTATCTACTCGTATAATACATATTTATGCAAGTATTTATTAAAAATTTGATTTTCGAAGTGACTATTTGATAAGACTTTTAAATCGTACTCTTAAGTTAATAGAAATTATTTGTTTGTTTTTTCTCTTCTTACGGGATGATAGTGTGTAAGACTTAGCTCTTTTGGTGGTGTTACTGGTGACGGGTAGAACACGGTGAAATACAATTTAACCGCTGAATGTTGACAAGAATTTCGTGACAACGTCCTTAAGTTTGGCATCTACAGTTTCGGAGATCTTGCCTTCCGAAGCGATTTGGTTAATAAGACCTTGTTCGGTGGTCTTGATGTGTTGTAAGAATTCCTTTTCGAATTTTGTGATCTTAGCTGGGTCCATCTTGTCCAAATGACCACGAACACCGCAGTAGATGACAGCAACTTGATCTTCAATGGACATTGGCACGTATTGTCCTTGTTTCAACAATTCAGTCAGACGAACACCACGATTCAACAATTGTTGAGTGGCAGCATCCAAATCGGAACCGAATTGAGCGAAGGCAGCTACTTCACGGTATTGAGCCAATTCCAATTTCATGGACCTGTTTCATGGCCTTGGTCTGAGCAGCTGAACCGACACGTGATACAGACAAACCGACGTTAATGGCTGGTCGGATACCCTTGTAGAACAATTCGGTTTCCAAGAAGATCTGACCATCAGTGATAGAAATGACATTGGTTGGAATGTAGGCAGACACATCACCGGCTTGGGTTTCAATAACAGGCAAAGCAGTCAATGAGCCACCGCCCATGGCTGGGGACATCTTGGCGGCACGTTCCAACAAACGTGAATGCAAGTAGAATACATCACCGGGGTAGGCTTCACGACCTGGTGGACGACGCAACAATAGAGACATTTGACGATAGGCCACAGCTTGTTTAGACAAATCGTCATAGATGATTAAGGCGTGCTTGCCCTTGTCACGGAAATACTCGCCCATGGCACAGTCAGAGTATGGGGCCAAGTATTGCAATGGAGCAGCATCAGAGGCAGTAGCTGATACAATGACAGAGTAGTCCATGGCTCCGGTATCAGTTAAACGCTTCACAATCTGAGCGACAGTGGAACGCTTCTGACCAATAGCAACGTAGATGCAGTACAATTTCTTGCTCTCATCCTGGCCATCGTTGAAACGCTTCTGGTTGATGATGGTGTCAATGGCCAAAGCAGTTTTACCTGTCTGCCTGTCACTGATGATCAATTCACGCTGACCACGACCAATGGGTAACAATGAATCGACAGGCTTTGATACCAGTCTGCATAGGTTCGCGCACAGACACACGTGGAATGATACCGGGAGCCTTGATGCCCACACGGAAGCGATCCTTGGTGTTGATTGGTCCTTTACCATCAATTGCGTTACCCAAAGCATCAACAACACGACCCAAAAGCTCATCACCAACTGGAATGTCGACGATAGCACCGGTACGCTTGACAATATCACCCTGTTTGATCAGTTTGTCGTTACCGAAGACGACAACACCAACGTTATCGGGTTCCAAATTCAAAGCCATACCCTTCAAACCCGAAGAGAATTCCACCATCTCGTCGGCTTGAATGTTGTTCAAGCCATAGACACGAGCAATACCGTCACCAATGCTCAATACACGACCAGTTTCTTCCAAATCAGCCTTTGGGTTAACACACGTCGCTTGATGTGGCATTGCGTAGTAAGTAAGACTCATCGCGTAGTTTTTGGAGAACCTATTTCTGATTGCACGGAATTATGTATGATTAATTAGTGGAGCAGCGGCCCATAATAATATTAAATAAAAAATAAGCAATCGTAACTGTATTTTCACTAGGTAATTCGTAGAACGTATGATGTTTCAAAGAAGAATGGTCTAAAGTGCCCAAAATCCGCATTAAACAGTGACACGTTGCGAATGCATTTGTTTCTCGTCAATTCCTCACGGATTTTCTGAACCTCAGATTCGACAATTTTGACGATTAGCAAAGCCATCAAGATGAAAATGAGCCTCATCGCTGAGAATGGTTTTGTTTGAAAAATCAGCATCCACTTGTTATTTATCCATAATCCGTCCAACGAGCTCTCTACACTGTGCGTGATTAGTAGGCTTCAATTCTGGAGTCGATTACACTTTGTATGCATGAAGATGCAACTCTTTCATGAGAATACACTGTAGAGAGCTTCTCGTAATGTCAAATTTTTGATCACGATAGCGAATTGATGTTCCTCGACTATCAGCACCACTCTCATGAACTGCTTCGATGTTTTGCGTTGAACGACTTGTCGAAGAACGGCCAGAGCATCTAAGATCACTGATTGATCCAGTTTGCCTAAATTTTTGACATAATCTATTCAAAGTTGATGAAGTTAAATCACTATTGTCACGAAAACTGCGAACTGTAGCTATTGAATATTGCTCAACAATTAAAAAAAACTATACATGCCACGAATAGTGATTTTGCCGAATAACGAACACCGAATATTCGGCGACACTTAGTCGAGTTCCGACCTGCATCACTGAAGTGTTTGTGGTAACTATGCCATGGGCATATTACAACACGCATTGTTTGTTGAGTGTGCATCAAATGTGTTCGCGGAAAGCTTGACGAAATGGCACCATTTAATAAAACATCTAGTATTTGGGAATATTTTGAAATTTTTAGTAAAGGCAACAAGCTGGCAGTTTGCTTGCTGCGTAACAGAAAATCTCGCGTGGTGGAGATTTGATTTTTTTAGTTATTTTATTTACCTGCCTAGCGTTTGTAAATCTCAAGAAATCTCAATGAAAATGATAAAATCCTTGATATACAGACAGTTTCTGGAACTATATTGAGGAAGTCGCTACAAAAAATATGAAGATGTAGAACAGAAAAGTTCAACTGCAAATGAAATTGATTTTTACATGAAAACTGTTCGCCTAAATCGGACAGCAGACCCTTACAAGTGGTGCTCAGCAAACGCAAAACAGTATCCAAACTTAGCTGAATTTGCTAAGATTTATTTATCATCTCCCGGTAGCGGCTATTTTCGGAAGCAGGTCTAATTTATGAGGAAAAGCGCAATCGTTTACTATCAACAAATGCTGAAAAATTGGTTTTCATTCATTATAATTTACCACTAATAAATTTTAAGTAAAGGGTCCGCCATCTAACGTTTTTTTTCCAACTAGTGCTTATTTCTATTTCGTGAATGGTAACACTTAGCTCATGTCTGATTTGACAGATAATTAGTTTTATTCTTCCGCTGAACGAATATGGTTATGTATACTCTTGAACAACGCTGGGAAATATTGCGACATTACATTGAAAATCATGGTAATGTTGCAGAATGTGTGCGAAAATTGCGTACTGATTTTGGAAGAAGAGAAGCACCGTCAGCTCCGTATGTTCGTTATCTTGTGAAAAAAGTGAAAGAAACTGGCATCCTCATCGATAAACCAAAGCGTGAAAAGCCAAAAACAGTGCGTACACCCGAGAATATTGCTGCTGTGGCAGAAAGTGTGCGTGAAGCGCCATCAACATCAATTCACCGTCGTTCACAACAATTGAACATTTCGGAGACATCATTGAGACGAATTTTCCATAAAGACCATGGTATGACGCCATACAAAGTCCAATTGGTTCAGGAGTTGAATTCAACTGACCATCCAATGCGTTTTCGCTTCGCTAAGTGGGCCTGCGACCGACTTAGAGAAGATGCCGATTTTGCCAAAAAAAATCATCTTTTCAGATGAAGCTCATTTTGATCTTGGCAGGTATGTAAACAAGCAAAATTGTCGCATTTGGGTCACAGAAAACCCGCACGCATACATTGAAAAGCCGATACACCCAAAACGAGTCACTATTTGGTGCGGATTTTGGTCCAGAGGCATAATTGGGCCATTTTTCTTCGAAAATGAGCAAGGAGTGGCCGTTACAGCCAATGGCGATAGTTATCGGGCCATGTTGAACGAATTTTTGTTCACAAACATTGAAGAGGAGGATATTGGCAAGATTTGGTTTCAACAGGACGGCGCTACGTGCCACACAGCCGAAGCTACACTCGATGTTTTGCGCCCTGTTTTTGAAGATCGCATTATCAGCAGCAGAGCTGATGTCGTTTGGCCACCTCGGAGCTGCGATTTGACACCGTTGGACTATTATTTGTGGGGTGCCGTAAAAGATATTTATTAAATATGCTGATTTTTATTTAAATAAAAATGTTTGTGAATAGGTAATATTTATGCGTTTTTTATTTATGATTTGGTATTCGGCCAAATGAGTTGGAATATTCGCCTGAATACCGAATAGTAGCCGAATATTCGTGGCATCTTTAATTAAAACGCTCTTTTGTGTAGCGCTCCATTCTTAATAACCCTGAACTGGCAGGTCTCAGCTGTCCCTTTTTTTGATGGCAACACTTTACGCACAAATGGCTCATAATTCAAATGTTGCGTGAATTTTGGGACATCCTTAACTTACTTCTAAAGGGTTTTCCAATAGGGACTTGACAAATTTGAATTTAATTCGTGGACGCACTCTTTCACTAATCATCGAACCGTCACTGCCAATTTATTCACGAAACTCAACATTTTCATCGTGGTAAAGTACACGAACGAGCATCGTCTGCAAATTATAAAAATTTTCTACCGAAATTCGGAGTCGGTGACTGCAACTTTAAGAGCGTTAACTCCAATTTTCGGTCGTAATTCTCGCCCTAGTAGACAGGCAATAACAAGTTTAGTGTAAAAATTTGAGTCTACATATTCGTTGTGTAATGTTGCGTGTCAGTGAGACAACGGGTTGGTCGAAGTGTCGAAAATATCGCTGCCGTTCAGGCGTCCGCAACAAACGATCCAAATCAGTCAATTCCACGGCGTTCTCAAGAATTGGGCATCGCTCAGACCATATTATGGCGTATTTTGCGTAAGGATCTTTTTTTAGACCCATACAAGATCAAGCTGACTCAAGAATTGAAGCCGTTGGACCATTTGAAGCGACGTACGTTCTCCGATTGGGTTCTGGAGAAGATGCGCCCAGATGATGAATTTCATCGCAAAATCATCTTCAGTGACGAAGCTCATTTTTAGCTCAATGGGTTCGTCAATAAGCAAAATATGCGTTATTGGTCGGGTGAAAATCCACATGTGCTTCATGAATCACCACTTCGTCCACAAAAAATAACATTTTGGTGCGGTTTGCATGCCGGCGGCGTTATTGGGCCATACTTTTTCGTCGACGATAACGATCGTCACGTTACTGTGAATGGTCAGCGTTATCGCGCTATGATCACCGATTATTTTTGGCCCGAATTGGAAGATATGGACTCGGACGACATGTGGTTTCAAGAGGATGGTGCCACAAGCCACACAGCACACGCTACAATCGATTTATTGAAGAGTAAGTATCGTGAGCGTGTTATCTCAAGACATGGACCAGTCGATTGGCCGCCTCGTTCATGCGATTTAACGCTGCTTGACTATTTTTTGTGAGGCTACGTTAAGACACTGGTTTATGGCAACACGCCGGCGGCGTTGGAAGAGCTCAGAGCCAACATTGAACGCGAAATAGCGGCCGTTTCGGCCGAAATGTGTGGCCGATTCGTTGAAAATTGGGTCCAACGAATCGACCGCTGCAAACGTGCCCGCGGTGGCCATATGAACGAAGTCGAGTTCCATTCATAAATGGTTTGATTGTACTTCAAGCCGATAATAAAGTTTTTGAAATATCTCAAATCGTTTGCGTTTTATTTAAAAAAAAAGTTGTCAAGTCCTAATTGAAAAAATAGCCCCCACAATATCTATTAGATCCAATAATGTTTGAGCGTGTATACATAGACTAGACTTAATCCCATTTGTGTATGAATTTGAGTGGGTACCAGACCTTTGACGCAGCATTTCTTTGATCCTACTCTACTCTTACTGTGGTCAACTTAATAGTCTTGATCCATTAGGAGTGGTCTGATGACCAGGATGCATAACCAACAGATTTTCTTCAGTTTGATTTGCCAGTTTTTTTCCACAGATTTTCCGGAATACCATAGGGACTTGGAGGTATTAAGCTTCCAATCTTAATTTTAAGGACTCGCGAAAGATTTAAGGCGAAAAAACTACCGAGCTTACTTGACTGAGAAGCGTGTTTAAATACAAAATAAGCATTGAACTCGATTCTAGATTTATTACAATTTTTTGGCGCTGAGGAAATTGGGGTGTCCTCCAATTATATTTTGTGCTCATACTCTACAGACCGAACCCTTTGACTTGTCCTCTGTGTACAAAACAAGTTTAGTCTAGAATATTCGTATTTCATCGTTTCTTTTTCTGGATTCTCTGTTTATTTCAGAAGCCTACATTATGATATCAAGTTAGTTTTGTTGTGACTACAAGAAACTTCCTCCTAACACGCAATCCTCCCGCTGGATTTGCTAACAGCGTTGGTCGGTCAACATGCGCAATATTGTGTTTTGCCACCAATTCTATCCTACTTTACTACTCAACAAGCAAACGTTATTGCCGTCAATACATTTCTTTGTACAAAACTAATTATTACAATTTTGGCCAAATTAGAGATACGTCTGACTTAAACAATATTTTGTCTTCATATAATGAATGTTTGCTTACAGCATATATCACTATAGGGCTCTTTGTGGTATTCGTATTCTACCGACTAGAACTTAAAACGAAATAAGATCCATGGGGGTAGTCGATATCGAGGATAGAAACTGTGTAGATATGGTACATCCCTAGTCGCTCTGCAGTTTTGGTGATATTTCTTTTTATAATTTAGATTCTATAACCAGGGAATGCTCTCCAACTTCAGGGTGGTTATATGTTTTCGGGTGCTGCGCCGGCTTGCCATAGCAGGGTACATCGTGTATCTACTTTCCGTAGTTACTGTTTCAGGGACAAACTGGGGTTCTTGGCCAACGTCGTTGGAGAAGATTTTTCGATGGAAATTGGGTCAGTTTCCATGTGCTTCAGAACCCATTCAGCGAACACACGTCGTTGTATATGGTTGTTTACCTTCAGCTCCTGGGTCAGTACGGGTGCGGGCCCAAGTCACGACGCAAAATTCTCTAAGTTGTGGTCTGCGAAAGGCCGAGTTCTTGTGAGCGACGCGAAATCGACTGCCTCGGATTCTCCTGCACACTCTCACGGACAGCGGCAATGTTTTCGCAGATCTTGCGTTTCGTCGACGCACGGATGTTGGTTTATCGTTTACTGAACCAGCGGACTCAAATTTATCCACCAAAATGCGAATAGTTCTCTCGGTAGGACGATTATTGCGACCGTAAAATGGGCTAACCGCGCGTAACGTTGCCCGAACAGAACACCCATTTTGATAAAACAATTTTATCACTTGCACGTGTTTGTGCCGGAATACGAGTATATGAGACACATGTGAATTTCTTATTTCTTTTAATGGATACGTTTATTCTTTTTATTCTTACTTCATATACTCTTAATATAATACAACTGTTTTACTTTAGGATGAGAGCGAGGTGCACGTCAGTAGGCTGCCGGTTGCTAAGTGATAAAGAATTTACTTGGCTTTGATTTTTCCTTCTCATCCGTTTATCTTGTTTTCTTTTGGTTTTCTGTTTCGTATGTTTTATGCTGCGTTTACGTTTGGTAAGTCTTATGGTGCGTTGACACCGCTACTTCACGTGGATTCCCCCTTATCCGAGATCGTCACTTTTTTCTTAGATCGTTTTTTTTCCGAGCACAAGATGAAATATGCAGGTTTGAGTCTGTCTATTGAAAAGGTCACGTTTCTTCCAAGCCTATCGATTACGAAATTTTTTCTTGTGCGGCGGATCACTCTGTCCACTCTAACAAAAACTGATTCGCAGTGTATTAGACCATTGGGGATGAAAATATCCTCTTTGTTCTTTCGACATTCTTCTGGTATCAAATTGTTCATCGTCTCTCGCAGTTTCTGGATGAGAGTATCTGAGTCTGCTACCTTATCTGGACTATCTATGACAATGTCAACTGGCAGACGAAGGGTTTTGGCCGTATACCATATCGGCTGGAGAGCATTTCAAATCCTCTTTAAAAGCTTAGCGAATACCTAGTAACACGATAGGCAATTCGTTGCTCCAATTTATAGTGTTGCCTCTAGTTTTCAAAGAGGCTTTTAGTTGGCATTGAAAACGCTCTATCATGCCATTAGCCTGAGGATGGTAGGGAGATGTTCGGATTCTGTGTGTGCCCAGTAATTTTCTGTGCTCTCCGAAGAGCTCGGACTCAAATTGGGTGCCTTGATCTGTTGTTATATGAGACGAACACATAGTTTTTGACCAATTTCTTGGCAATGGTATGAGCCGTCATGTCCTTCAACGGGTAGGCTTCCGGCCATCTTGTGAACCTGTCCATGGCTGTCAATATGTATGAGAATCCATTCGATGGTGGCAGTGGTCCGATTATGTCGATGTGCACATTCGAGTGTTTCGAATACTAGGATGTGTAAGGCCGTGCAAAGATTCGAACATCTTTCTACGCAGTGAGGGGATATACGGTCTGGTCCTGCCTGTGGAAGTTTCACAAATGATCGTCATGTCCGGAAACTTGAACTCTTTAATACACATTTTGGAAAGGCCTACAATCTGTTTCCTGAAACTTTGCTATTGTTTTGAGATCGCATAAGATCTTCAACACTAACCCTCGTAATTTACGCCGTCCTCGTCTCTTCTATATCCCTACCCATCGCACCTCTTATGGCTCTAACGAACCAATCTCCCGCATGCTCCGTAAAGTCAACGAAAACCTCCCCTTTTTGATTTTAACCTGAGCACTTCTCGTCTTAAATTTGATCTCCTTCACCATTCCCTTACTGCCTAACCCTTAACTCTTGGTAGTTTTTAACTTTTAGTTTTTAAGTTAGTATATTAAAAATTATTACTCGTTCTGCTTGTGCTATTTCCCCCTCGGAGATGCGCGACAAACAATCGGCCACAACATGGTCTTTACCCATAATGTGTTGAATATTTGTGGTAAATTGGGAAATGAAGTCTAATTGCAGTGTTTGGCACGGGCTTCTGTCGGCTTTTGCTGCTATTGCGTGCGTTAGGGGTTTATGATCGGTATAGAATCGGAAGTATTTGATGGCTAAGAAGATGGCTAAAAGTTCGCGATCAAAAGCAGAGTATTTGATCTCGGCCGGAGAGAGTTTTTTTTTTTAAAAAAAATGCAAACGGCTCCCACCTGTCCGTGTTTCTTTGCTGCAACACGGCACCTACAGCTATGTTAGATGCGGGATACTCGTAAATCGGTGATAATAGTTTATCATTCCCACAAACCGTTGGGCCTGTTTGATTGTGGATGGTATGGGGTAGTTGCGAAAAGCGTCTACCGATTCCTCTGAAAGGAAAATTTCATCTGCGTTGATTCTATGTCTGAGGAACTCTAATATTTTTACTCCCATTATACATTTTGATGTGTTAATTGAAACACCATACTCAGTCAGCCTGGTAAAAAGTGCATGCAAATGAATTTCATGTTCTGTTTCGTCTTTACTTGCAACCAAAATGTCGTCGATGTAAGTGAAAAGAAAGTCTAAGCCTTGGCACGCTTCTTTGATGAAACGTTGAAAAGTCTGGGCTGCGTTGCGCACACCGAATGCGTTTTAAACATGCCTTCCAATGCGACGGATATTAAGTGATAAGCTCTAATTAGATCTATTTTTTGAAAAAACTGTGCAACCTCTTAAATTCATTGAGAAATTTTGAATGTGCGGTATTGGGTATCGGTCGGGCACCGTTATGGCGTTAAACCTTCTGTAATCTCCACATGGTCTCCAGTCTATATTGTTCTATTTACGAACCATGTATTTGTCATATCCCTACCCTATGCTCCAATTCGGTTTGTGCTGCTCGATGACGCACTGCGTGGAGTCTTCTTGGCCTAGAGTATGGTGGTAGCTGTCCTGTCGTTACTAGGTATTTGTTTTGTTGGTCAAACGCAACGTTTTCTCGTTTCAAGTGTAGACTCAAAAAAAAAGAGAAGAAAACTCCCTTTCTCCAAATCAAAAGAAGAAATTGAAAATTCAACTTAGCGGATTCACTAACAAACAACGCTAAACCAATACCACAATGTCCAATTTGAAGTGCTTCGATGATGAGGAGAAGGAGTCCAACTATGGACGTGTCTTTGCCGTATCCGGTCCCGTCGTAACAGCCGAATGCATGTCTGGATCAGCTATGTACGAGTTGGTGCGTGTCGGCTACTTCGAGCTAGTGGGTGAAATCATTCGTCTCGAAGGTGACATGGCTACCATTCAGGTATACGAAGAAACATCTGGCGTCACTGTCGGAGATCCAGTGTTGCGTACTGGCAAGCCACTTTCAGTTGAATTAGGTCCCGGTATTATGGGCAGCATTTTCGACGGTATCCAACGTCCATTGAAAGACATTAACGAGCTGACCAGCTCCATTTACATTCCAAAGGGTGTTAATGTGCCCGCTCTATCCCGTTCGATTGCATGGGAATTCAATCCACTCAACGTAAAAGTTGGATCACACATTACCGGAGGTGACTTGTACGGTTTGGTACATGAAAACACTCTGGTCAAGCACAAGATGATCGTTGGACCTCGCGCCAAGGGTACAGTTCGTTATATTGCACCAGCTGAGGATATTTTCTTGGAAACTGAATTCGATGGAGAGATCAGCAAACACAGTATGTTGCACGTATGGCCTGTACGGCAACCACGTCCAGTTACTGAGAAGTTGCCAGCTAATCATCCACTTCTGACCGATCAACGTGTATTGGATTCGTTGTTCCCTGTACAAGGTGGTACCACTGCCATTCCCGGAGCTTTCGGTTGTGGTAAAACTGTCATCGGATGTCATCGTCTATGTCGGTTGCGGAGAACGTGGTAACGAAATTTCTGAAGTACTTCGTGATTTCCCCGAGTTGTCAGTTGAAATCGATGGTGTCACCGAATCTATCATGAAATGTATCGCTCTTGTTGCCAACACATCAAACATGCCTGTCGGTGCTCGTGAAGCTTCCATCTACACTGGTATCACTTTGTCCGAATACTTCCGTGATATGGGTTACAAAGTATCCATGATGGCTGATTCTACCTCTCGTTGGGCTGAGGGTCTTCGTGAAATTTCAGGTCGTCTCGCTGAAATACCTGCCGATTCCGGTTACCCAGCCTATTTGGGTGCCCGTTTGGCCTCCTTCTACGAACGTGTCGGCCGTGTCAAGTGTTTGGGTAACCCAGAACGTGAAGGTTCCGTTTCCATTGTCGGTGCTGTATCACCTCCTGGTGGTGATTTCTCAGATCCAGTCACTTCTGCTACACTTGGTATTGTACAGGTGTTCTGGGGTTTGGATAAGAAACTGGCCCAACGCAAACATTTCCCCTCCATCAACTGGCTCATTTCGTACAGTAAATACATGCGTGCCCTAGATGATTTCGACGACAAGAGAAATTGTACCACTGCCGAATTTGTGCCACTTAGGACCAAGGTCAAGGAAATCCTAAAAGAGGAAGAAGATCTTTCAGAAATTGTACAACTCGTCGGTAAGGCTTCATTGGCTGAGACCGATAAGATCACTCTTGAGGTTGCCAAGCTGCTCAAGGACGATTTCCTACAACAGAACTCATACTCTTCATACGATCGTTTCTGCCCATTCTACAAGACAGTCGGTATGCTGAGAAACATTATTGCCTTCTACGATATGGCCCGTCATTCAGTTAAATCCACCGCTCAGTCCGATAACAAGATCACGTGGAACGTGATCAGGGAGGCCATGGGCAACATTATGTACCAGCTGTCTTCTATAAAGTTCAAGGATCCCGTCAAGGATGGTGAAGCCAAGATCAAGGCCGATTTCGATCAACTGTACGAGGACTTACAACAAGCCTTCAGGAATCTGGAAGACTAAACCACCTCAAGCCTTTGTTGTTTATACATATTGTTAAATAGTAGTTAAACTTTTAAAAAACGAAAAACAATTTTTTGCCTAAGTCCTTACATTGTAAATGAAACGCCCAAAATGTCCTTTTTGTTGCCCAATCCGTTTACTTGCACTTAAGCAGCAACAACAACTTATTTTCTTCTTTTACTGCTACACACATTATTCTCGTCCGTCACAAAAATGTCCTTCGAAACGAAGAGAGCATAAGAAATTTTATAATGTATGTTGCTCAGTATTAAACGCACCGAGGAGTGAAATTATTTTAATTATGATTCCTTCGAATTGTTTATAAGCCAATTGTACTTGTACTTTGAAAAATAAGTGAAAAACTTAACTTAATATATATTTTCGAAAAAGATGTATGTGATGAATCATCGAGGGATTAACCTGTTAAAATAGTTTGGCTAGAGATGGAAATTTAGACAATATTTTGAACGATATGTCCGTCCATGGTGATATTGGCAGAACAGACTGAATAAATGGCAGCCAATTTGACAGATGTAACTTCGACAATATGGCCGTTATCAACTGTCAACGTTCGGCAGTCTCTATTGGAAAACCCTGTATAAGCCAACAGCGCTTGATGTAAAAGACGTCTGTGCCAGTTCTTCTTTCCACCATCCTAAGATAAAGAAAGAAAAGAAGAATGTTGTCTGGCTTCCCAGTGTCCAATAAGCTCATAGCTGCTTGGAAAATCTCGGACTCAAACCTACGACCGTGGTCTTCATGTTGTGCGAAGTGCTAAATCTATAAAACCCTTCAATGAGTTCTTTAATGATTTAAGCTACTTGAGTTCGAATTGCAACGACCACTTTTTAAAATAAGCAACGCATTCTTGTGTTATGAATTGGTTACTATGGTTGCTACGCAGAAAAGACACGAGGATGCCCGCGTCCTGAATATCTATGTATATAGCCGATAAAATAAAATTCCTTATTTCATTCTAAAGGCTGAACATCTCCACAAATCTTTTTCCTTCATATTTGCCGTATATTGTGTCGCCTCTCGCAGCAAAAGTGGCACGACTTAAAAATTCTTCATAAGCTGTCAAGCAAAGCATCCACAAAGATTGTCCAAATATCGAAATGCAAAAAAAACACAAAAACAACAATATACTCGCATGAGCATGCTACAATATTTTATTTTCTATTCTGTTTAACCAAAACACTTGTTCAATGATAAAACTTATATCCAATCACCATCACCTACGTATTGATCCAAAGCGGCAGGACAGCAGTTTGTGTTTGGAGAGGGATCTGGGCGCGCACTGCTTGTAGGAAAAGTGTCAAATTTACAAAGGGCTAAACCGCCACAATATTTAGAAACAGGAGTTCAGGGAGCCTCCAACAAGCACTCATCCGTTGATGATTTGTACCCAATGCACGACGACGAGAGGACCAACGACATGATGATGATGATGCCGTAAGAAGGCACACCTAGATCATGTTTTCTCCATTCAACCGAGATTCGATAAGGGTTGCTTTTCCAAAGTGCGTATCGAATTTCAACGTTGTTACTGCTCGTCGGCACATCGTTTTTCGCGGATATCTCCACAATCAAACATACAACATCTAGAAAACAAAACAATTGCCTACCCTTTGATGTTTGTTCGTTCATCTAATTTGTATTTGGTTACGGATTTAAGCCGCTGCTGCTGCCGATATAACTTTCTTTCCTTTTCCTTTTGAAGAGGAAGGTTGCAGCTAAAAAGAGGATCATGCGCATCCGTAGATCATCGAATAGTGACACCAGTACTCAAGAGAGAAAGAAAAATCTGTTCTTATTGTGCAATGCAGAAACAATATCTGATATTTCGATTGGCAGCAAATGGTGTTATGTGATCCTTTCAACGTTCAGTTCACAGTCGAACCCATATAGGCGTGATGATAAATTTTCAATAAATAAAAGGCTCGTTGCGCACTGGGTGCTGTTTTGTAGTTTGGCGTACTCGATGTACTGGCACTGGGTGCTGGACAAAATGTTAATTAACTTTTCAAGCCAACAATAACGTATATGGCTGGGCTACATAAGCCGCATGCTGTTTAAGCTTTTACCATCGTCGCATTGTTATATCTATAGTACTCGTATAGTGATCTGCCTTGACCAGTTGTGGCCAGTTTGTGACCAGCTGGGTGAAGGAAGACATTTGCAAAGAAGACACCTCCGTGCCTTCGTGAACACACACTACTGATGATGCTGATGATGCTGGGGTATATAATTCACTTTTGGATTACGAAAACTATTTAGATTTTTCGGTAAGCACTACTGCACATATAATGCGTTGCACAGTGTTATTAGCAGCGGATTGTGGCGAGCTCCCGGGGTCGCAGTCAACACTCGAAATTGCTCCCATGGGTAGAGGAAATTTGAAAATATCAGCGGGCGATTTTAATGTTTACACGCAAATTTACACTCCGCACTTTGTTGGCATGAAATTTAGACGCTTTGCGATCGCACTCAAATGGAGCTCCCACAAAGCAAACACTTTCAACATGTTAACCAGAATCCTCTTGTGTCTACACTCTGCTCCGCTCTTTGCTTCATTTCATTCCAAAACACAAATCCGTGGCTCTGTGGCCGTTGTCAATGTGCTGGTCGTCGTCTTTGGGTCATAAATAAACAACCGATCGAACAATGAAGCCAATTCCTTCACATGTATTTGGATGAAAAGCGCAGAAATTAAATTATGATCTTGGCAGTATATAACTTGCAACCTGACACCCAATTTAATTGAGTTCTTAGATGATAACGAATGTGCATGAGTAGTATGTTTGAAGGATTTTTCCTCCTTTGCGATGGTAAACTTGTAAGTACAGGACAATTTAAGTCTTCTACGAGTAGCACCAACAAGGTGCCTTTCTGGTGCGTGAAGTGAATTATACCGACTTGTATAAGATGAGTTCTTTTTCATGGCATACTCGTACACAGAAGCAAATGTTGAGAGTTTAGGAGTGGGATGCCAATTTTTTAAGATTACTGGTTTTATTTACTCGTTTACCTTTGAGAATAGTTGGCTTAGTTTAATGAATCTACCAAGGTGCCAAGAAAGTTGTAAAACAAAACCAAACGACACCACATAGACTGGTGAAATGTGAAATCTTAAAATTTTCAGATTCCGTTTTCAGTTTATAAACATAAAAATCCTTGCAGTCGACTGCTACACATATTTGCACATAAACCAAAATATCTGTCAACATTTGGTAACTAGGATTGATGACTAGGCGTAGGAGATTAAATATCTCTATTCTTTCCCCTTCTAAAGATATATTTCGAGGTAAGACGGGACCCAAGCTGAGTCCCCGTATATGTAAAATGTAAATATCTATACAACTGTCCGATTTGGCAAGGTGTGGATGTACTGTCACAATACAAACAGACGTCAACACAATTCTGACACTATCACATCGAGCGAATAGATAATAATGCTCCAGACAAGAAGACACTGAATCCCAGCCATCAGGTTCAAGACAGACAAGACAGACAAAACCTCCGATTAAAGATACAACGATAGCTGATGTTTGAGTGCTGCAGAATAGAAGCCAACACAGAATCGCAAAATAAGTCAGAGATCTGGCTCTGGCAATCATAGAGTCTTTCCAGGAGGATTTTGAAAAGATTGGACTCTAATATTTAAGTGCTCTTTCTTTATATTATATTGACTCCTCTAGGCAGCTACTGTCGAGGTGCGTCGTTCTGATACGAGTCCACGACGATTGGGATCTCAATATTCAACAACAAAAGTTTTGGAAGACGTCCTAAGCTTCAAAATCTTAGAAGAACATTGCTTCCACTCTGCCAATTACAAGTATGCAGATTCCTTACCCAATGGGAACTACGAGGTACATGTGCCGTTCATATGCGCATTCAGAAAGAAGATTCGCTAAGATACAAAGCTGTACAAGGCTTACGCCCAAGGTATGCTTTTTCAACCCCCTACCACTAGTTTGTTCCACATCACGACGTAATAAAGAAGTAGCAATTCCACGATGAGGTTGAGGGTAATTTTTAATGCTGAAGCTAAATCATCTGCTGGAAATTCGCTTAACGTCAAACTATTCATAGATCCGACACACACACTTTGTATGTATATCATTGCCCTTATCCTGGAATCACATCTACTGGGGATATAGAAAAATATGTATCTGCAAGTGTCGGAAAATATTAAAGATCAGTACTACCAGCTTGTACTTATACTATAGAGGAGACAGCGGGACCTGCCCTCTATTGAGGCAGCTTACGGACGATGAAGTTACCATTTTCCAATAGAAGCTTAAGTCTTTCTTAAGGACATGAACTATTTGAGAAAGCAAAGTAAAAGCAAATGGAGACAGGACCGATACTAACGTCAGCGGGTTTCAATCCAAGGAAACGGACAAACAATCATCAAATATTTTTTTCGGACATACCAGTGCAGCAGGTTAGAGAGATCGATTTTGAATTTTTCTTCGAATAAATCTTGTGAGTATCCCGGTTTCCGACCTCGGTTAGTGTTATTGTTCAGAGCTGAAGTATATGAATGTCTAAATAATGGATGTAATAGATGTCTTCAGACCAAAGAACACTCATCTTTCGTAAGGCCGTAAAGCATAAAGGCCCATCATTTTTTCTAATAAACATATTAAATTATTTTGTAAAACAAAATAGTGGTCACAGTGGTCACAAACGTATATTTTTGAGTCGCAAGGATGACGGCCTTAACAAATATCAACTTACAACTTGAACATTTCCGTCAGCGTAGATAAGACTGATTGATAATCCTTAAATAACTGCGATAGACGTAGTAGCTATAAAGGATTAGTGCAGATGATACGAGTATTTACTAAACTCTGCTTGTCTTACCATGGATGGTAATAGACCCTAACGTTTTAAATATTTACTGTGAAACATTTAATTAAATGCCAAAAGCGTCAGCTAAAGTTACAGTTTTGACAAAACCAACCACGCAAACCACAGAACGCAGAATCAGGGCCAGAAAGGTTATTCCTTAAATTACGCAGGATGCAAGCAATGCGAAGTTCAGTTGCCGGATCTAGTCACAGGAAAAAGTTTATATCCTATGAATATGCCAGATTACTAGAAAGAAACCTTTGAGATGAATTTTTAAGGTTTTTGAGCCACCTACTCGTAAGTTGAAACGCCCTAGTTCTACGAGTAGAAGAAATTCAAGAATACAGTGGAAGTGCTGGGAAATCTTCGTACTCAGAGGGTTGATTCTTTAATTGGTGTTCCAAACCAACGCTCGTACGTTGCTTTTCTGCTAATTAAACCGTGCTTAGCAGGGATAAGCGACGATGGGCTTTCAGTCAAACCTCTTAAAACCCAGAGTGTTTTTCTTTCATAAGAAGAAGGAGCAAAACTTCTCTAGACATCGAGTAGAAAACTATCAAAACGCCCTTGCTTTTCTGGTGAGGTAAAAGAATTTTCAAAAAGACACAACGCTTTTCGCCCAAAGAAGTCTTATGGAAGTAACGGGTTTTCCAATAGGGACTTGACAACTTTGAATTTAATTTGTGAACGCACTCTTGCACTAATCATCAAACTGTCACTGTTAATTTATTCAGTAAACTCAAAATTTTCATCATGATAAAGTACACGAAGGAGCAACGTCTGCAAATTATAAAACTTTTCTACCGAAATTCCGAGTCGGTGACTGCAACTTTAAGAGCGTTAACTCCAATTTTCGGTCGTAATTCTCGCCCTAGTAGACAGGAATTAACAAGTTTAGTGCAAAAATTTGAGTCTACATATTCGTTGTGTGATGTTGCCGTGTCAGTGAGACAACGGGTTGGTCGAAGTGTCGAAAATATCGCTGCCGTTCAGGCGTCAAATCAGTTAATTCCACGGCGTTCTCAAGAATTGGGCATCGCTCAGACCACATTATGACATATTTTGCGTAAGGAACTTGGTTTACACCCATACAAGATCAAGCTGACTCAAGAATTGAAGCTGATGGACCATTTGAAGCGACGTACGTTCTCCGATTGGGTTCTGGAGAAGATGCGCCAAGATGATGAATTTCATCGCAAAATCATCTTCAGTGACGAAGCTCATTTTTGGCTCAATGGGTTCGTCAATAAGCAAAATATGCGTTATTGGTCGGGTGAAAAACCACATGTGCTTCATGAATCACCACTTCATCCACAAAAAATAACTTTTTGGTGCGGTTTGCATGCCGGCGGCGTTATTGGGCCATATTTTTTGGACGACGATAACGATCGTCAGGTTACTATGAATAGTCAGCGTTATCGCGCCATGATCACCGATTAGTTTTGGCCTGAATTGGAAAATATGGACTTGGACGACATGTGGTTTGAACAGGATGGTGCCACAATTTTTTTTTTTTTATAATGGGCGCGAGCTCAAGGGGTTTGTATACCCTTAAGGTGATTGTTCACAGCGCGGGCAAAGGAAATTTAGGGAGAAAGAAAAGAGAGGTACCGATGTACATTGCTTTTAAATGTTTGCAAGTTATAAGACCAGGAAATACAAAGATCGGCAGGGCATTCCATAAGCGAGTTGTACGGCTTAGGAACGAATCACGATATTTTAGAGTACGTCCGAAAATAGGCTTGAGGGTATACTGATGAGCATTCATAGCGAGACGGGTGTTACGGTTGAAAGTTTGAATGGGCGGAATGCTACTGGCGATTTCAGTGGAGCACTGGTGGTGGAAATAGCGATAAAACAAAGTGAGACACGAGACATTTCGTCGGTGTTCGAGGGTGTCCATTGATTGACTGATATTAGTATCATCAATGAGCTTTATCACACGATTTTGAATCCTATCTAGCAGGTGCAGAGATGTTTTAGGAGCACCTGACCAGATGTGGGAGTTGTACTCCAATTTTTGGCGGATGAATGCCTTATATATTGAGGCCAGATCAGAGGGGGTAAAATATTTCTTACATCGCTTGAGGAAACCTAGACATTTCGCATCATTTTTGGCGATATCAAATATGTGGTCATTCACATACCGAGAATGGAAAGTTTTTCGGTTTCGACGATGCAAGTGCTATTCATAGATAATGGCTGGGTGTTTAAATTTCGCTTTAACGACAGCAGACAGCATTGTGTTTTGGAAGCATTAAATTTCACTCTGTTGATAGTTCCCCAATTGGTTATGCTGTTGATATCGGAATTTAATGAGCTTAGAATATGCTGTCGTTCTCGTTCTACGTCCGAAGAGCAGGGCCGCGAGTCCAGGAACGAATATGAAAAGCAGAGAGTACTGTCATCAGCAAAGGAATATATTGGATTAGAAGTAGCAGACAAGAGATCATTAATGAAAATTAGAAATAATGTCGGAAACAGAACAGAGCCCTGGGGCACACCAGCATTTATTTTGTGAATATCAGACCGAAAGGTAATTTCTAATCCATTGAAGAAGAGAGTCGTCGATCCCAAAAGACGGCATTTTCGACAAAAGAGCTTGATGCCAAACTCTGTCAAATGCCTTAGAAATATCAAATGCAACTATCTTGCTTTCGCCAGATTGATGTACGCTTTGGTTCCACTTTTCGGTAAGACATGCCATCAAATCACCAGTGGACCTGTTGCTACGAAAACCATATTGCCGGTCATTGAGAAATTTTCTTTTTTCGAGATATTTCATGAGCTGACGATTTATCAGTGTTTCCATGACCTTGGAAAGAAGGGACGTAAGTCTGTAGGAGGAGAGAGAAGATGATTCGGATTTTTTAGGGACGGGCTGGACAAATGCTGTTTTCCATCTGCTCGGGAAGAGTCCTAAAGATTAGGATTGATGAAAACGCAGTGGTTTTGCCAGCGAGGAAGAACACCTCTTCAGAAGAAGGGGGAGATATACCATCTGGACCAGCGGATTTATGTATGTAGAGATCTTTAAGTACTCTTGATACTACACGAGTGCGAAAGTAGATTCGTCCCATTGAAGATTCGACGCACTCAAGTGTAGGCGGAGACAAAGCACAATCTGGGAGTGTTGAAGACACAAAACCAAGGGATACACGTCACTCAATCCGTTTCGAGATGCGGAAGGAATCCTAGGAGTTGGTGGGAGACTTTTCAACTCGACCCTACCCTTTCATAAAAAGCACCCCATTCTTCTTAAAAACCACACATTAACGAGACACATTATCGCCGATGCCCACGAAAAAACACTTCACGGCGGTAATCAAAAAATGATTGCCTACATTCGCCAACGGTTTTGGATTTTTAATCTGAAAAGTGCAGTCAAAAAGCACATTCACGATTGCAACATTTGTTTTAAATTCAGAACCAAACCGTTGATGCAATTAATGGGCAATCTCCCGAAAGCAAGGACAATGGTTTTGAAACCATTCACTTTTACCGGAGTGGACTATGCTGGACCCATTGACGTAAAAACTTGGAGAGGACGCAACGCAAAGACATTAAAGGGCTTTTTTTTTTTTTTTTTTTCTTGGTTGCGCCAATCGTCCTTCAACCACTCTCCCCGCGGGACTGCCGTTAGGTATTACTTCGCAGGGCTGGTTAGCAAATCATGCTATTCTTCTTGTATTTGCTTCTTCAGCTCTTCTATTTTTTTCTATTCTTCTTAGCTCATTTTGCACAATTGTCACAAATGTGCCGATTTCCATCCAATTTTCCTCCGACTGCAACATTTGGTCTATGAGTAGTATTGGACTGGGCAGATTAATTCTCCACTGCGAAAAACGTCGGCAATGAAATATGGCGTGCTCCGTATCTTCCTCCTCGTTTGAGCATTCTGGGCACAAAGGGGAGCTATCGTGTCCGAATCGGTGCAAGTATTTACAATAGCCGCCGTGACCAGATAGGAACTGCGTAAGGTGGTAGTTGTTATCCCCATGTGCTCGTTTTGTCCAGGTCTCGATGTCCGGGATCAACTTGTAGGTCCATCTGCCTTTTGTACTATCATCGCACCTGGCTTGCCAGAAGGCTGCTGAGACCGCTCGCTCTTCTCCTTTTATTCTTGCAATTTCACCTGCATCTTGTCGCCCTGGGGTTCTTCTATTATAAATTCTCAACATCTCGTCCGCGAGAATGTCGATCGGAATCATTCCTGCTATCACGAAGGCTGCTTCATCTGAGATTGTTCGAAATCCACAGATCGCTCTTAATGCACTGAGCCTGTATGCGGACAACAGATTTCTCTTGTTTGCTTTTATGGCGAGTGCTCCCGCCCAGACCGGAGCAGCGTATAAGAGGACTGAGCTGACTACTCTAGATAGGAGAATCCTCCTGGCATATCCAGGTCCACCAATGTTTGGTAGTATTCTAGAGAGAGCTCCTTGCAGCAGTAAAGCCTTGTTACTGGAGTACTCTATATGTGCTTTGAACTGTAATCTGTTATCAAGTATTACTCCCAGGTATTTGATTGATTCTTTCGATCGGATTATTTGATGTCCCACCCGTATATTGGTGTATTCCACAATTCTTCTACTGGTAATTAAGACGGCTTCCGTTTTATGGTCCGCTAATTCAAGACCGGCGGATACTAGCCAGTCTTTGATGCGAATAATCGCTACATTTGTGGCAGCCTCTATCTCCTTTATTTCTTTTGCCACCGTAACGACGGCAATGTCGTCTGCAAATCCGATTACTTGAACTCCTCTCGGCAACATAAGCCTTAGCACTCCGTCATACATAATGTTCCATAGGAGTGGACCGTGTACTGATCCTTGTGGAACCCCAGCAGAAACGCTGTAGTATTTCAACCCTTCGTCAGTTTCATACCTCAGTTTTCTGTTGGTAAAGTAGTTTTCTATTATCCTCAGTAAGTAGTATGGCGTATTCATACTGGCTAGTGATTTTCTGATGAACGCCCAGTTTGCCGAGTTAAAGGCATTTTTGATGTCTAGAGTCACCACTAAGCAATATTTCTTTGTACCATACCGCCATCTTTCTCCTTGTATCGCTTCGGCCGCAATGTCGACCACAGTTTTTATGGCTTGAACAGTAGACCGCGATTTTCTAAACCCAAACTGCAAGTCTGATAGTGCTCCTCTCTCTTCTGCTACCGCGAGCAGTCTAGCATCCGTTCCAATATCTTTCCCATTGTGTCTAAAAGGCATATTGGACGATACGAGGACGGTTCCCCAGGTGGCTTGTTTCCCTTTGGAAGCAAGACTAGGTATTATAGTTTCCAAGCATCCGGGAAAACTCCTTCTTCAAGACATTTTTGAATTGTTTACATAAACATGTCTGGGCGCTTATGGATAGCTGCTTTTAGTGCCTTATTTGATATGCCATCAGGTCCCGGCACTTTATTGTCGCCTATCTTCCTGCATGTGTTCATGAGTTCATCCGCTGTGACTATTGGAATGTCCTCCGTGTTGGACTCCCTAACGATATGGTACATAGTAGATGTACTTCGGGGGAAAAGGTGTTCTACTATGGAGCTTAGGATTGCTGGACATGTTATTTGCGGCGACCTGCTGCCCTTTATCTTTGTCATGACGATCCTGTATGCTGTACCCCAAGGGTTTATGTCGGCTTCTTCACAAAGTTTTTTAAAACATCTTGTCTTGCTCTCCCTGATTGCCTTTTTTAAGTCGCGTCTTGCTTTTTTAAAGACAATAAGGTGTTCTTCAAAGCGATCTCTTCCCCTAGATCTTTGGACTTTGCGTCGGGCTTTTAAGCACTTTCCTCTAAGCTTTTTTATTTCCTCATTCCACCAGTAGCATGGTGTTCCTCCTCTAGTACCCGTTCTTCTGGGCATTGATGCATCGCACGCAGTAGTGAGAATGCGGACGAGTTGTTGTATACAGGCTTCAGCTGTTCCGCTTTGAATTATGTTTCCGGTATTTATCATTTCTTCGAACGCCTCCAGGTCGAAGTTTGTGTCCTTCCATCTTGGGCCCTTTCGTTTAGCGCGTTGCACGGTACTCTTCTCCTTCGTTTCAAATATTATTGCTTGATGATCACTGTACGTGTATTCTTCGCTGACTCGCCATTTTATGTTTCGTAAGAGGGAGTTGCTAACGAGCGTAATGTCGATAATCGAGCCCGTTCCTGCCTTACGATATGTGTTTGCACGACCTTGGTTTGCAATGCCTATGTTAAGGGTTGCAAAACTTTCTAGCAGACTACGGCCTCTGGCGTTTGTAAGTCTGCTACCCCACTCCGTTGCCCATGCATTAAAGTCGCCGCCGATAACCACAGGGGTTCTACCACGAACGTCGGCGGATAGGTTGTCTAGCATTGCCTGGTACTCGTTAATGGTCCAGCTTGGACGTGCATAGCAGCTGTAAAAATATATGCCATTTATTTTGGCCCGTGCAAAGCCCTCCGTAAGTCCGTTAGTTTCTTGAAAGGCATGCCTTCCACATATCCATATAGCAGCGTGCTTTGTCCTATCGCAGATCCATATATTGCTGTCCAGAGTTTTATACGGTTCACTTATCAAAATAACGTCCGCTTTTTCTTCTCTAGCCGTTTGTGTCAGGATATCCTGTGCAATTCTACAGTGATTTAAGTTAATCTGTATTATCTTCATGTTTTCTTGTTGATGATGGCCTTCCTAAAAACCAGACACTTGCTGCTTCCGGCTACATGCTTTGAATCGTTTGGGTGTTCTTTTCGACAGAACATGCATGATGGCTCCTTATCGCAGTTCTTTGCTATGTGGCCTTCCGTTCCACACCTTCTACATAGCTTGGAGCGGTCCTCACTGCTTTTGCAATGTTTGGCTATATGCCCAAATTCAAGACATTTGAAACATTTTTGGAGAAGCGTTCGTTCTCGAATGCGACAAATAACCCATCCAATTTTTACCTTTCCTGCATCTAACAGTTTCTTTGCCAGTCCGACGGGAAGTCCGATTGTTACTGTTTGGGTTCCACCGTACGCTTTTCGCAAGGATAATATGTCTGCTGGTTGTAGTTCCACCCCGAGTTGAGTCCTTATTGCCTCGCAAATGTCCTCCTTTCCGGTAAGAGACATTAAAGGGCTACTTCGCGATATTTGTGTGCATGGCAACAAAAGCCATACACGTCGAACTGGTCAGCGATATGACGACTCAAGCCTTTTTGGCAGCTTTCAGAAGATTGATTGCTCGGAGGGGAATTTGTAAAGAACTGTACAGCGATTGTGGTAGAAACTTCGTAGGAAGCAACAATGAGTTACAACGTCAACTCAAAAAGCGAAGTTAGATTGGAGAAATGTGGCAGTTGTATTGGTCAACGAAGGCACCAAGTGGAATTTTATTCCCCCGGCTTCTCCGCACTGTGCAGGTCTATGGGAAGCGGGGGTGAAGTCTTAGAAATTTCACCTCAAGCGCGTAGCTGGAAACCAGGTTCTGACCTTTGAAGAACTCACCACGCTTCTCGCACAGGTAGAAGCGTGTCTGAACTCTAGACCACTATGTCCACAGTCAGACGATATTGATGACCTCAACACCTTGACACCTGGTCACTTCCTCGTGGGAGAACCACTAATCGCACCGCCCCAACCTGAGTACGAGTTAGAGAAATTTTCCCACCTAGAGCGCTGGAAGAGAGTACAGACCCTGGCCCAATCTTTCTGGAGGCAGTGGAGTAACGAGTACCTCGCCCGACTTCAACAACGACCGAAATGGGTTCGAGAAAAAAACACAAAAATAAAGGAAGGCGACCTAGTACTAATCAAAGATGAACGGCTGCCTCCATTGAAATGGAGTCTAGGACGAATTCTTAAACTACACCCGGGATCCGATGATTTGGTACGAGTGGTAACGCTAAAAACCGAAACAACACAAATAAAACGACCCATATCAAAAATATGTCCACTACCGAGCAATTCCTTTAGTACAGGACTGCAATAAACACGACGGGTAAAAGAAAACATTTAAAAAAGAGTATTAAATCTTATCATAAATACATATTAATAAATTAACACACATATAATTAAGTCTTAATCTAGAGAGGAATCGATTGTGCTGCCAAATGGCCCCTCCTCGACCGTACTCATACCATCGGCACTGCAGGAGCTCGAGGAGGCAATCATTCCGGAAGGATTCAGTAAGTGAATCAACAACACAAATTCATTCAACACATATTCATTCAAAAAACATTCATACCAACACTCCACATATGAACTCAACATAAACCAACACTCAAAATTACAAATAAAATACTTAAAATCGTAAATTCATTTATATTTATTGAATTAACTTAGCCTACACAAAAAAAAAGAACATAAATTTACATAACATAAATCAATTCACTGTGTCAAGGAACAAGACGCAGCAACAATTTTCAAGACACAAAGCATACAGTCCACAAGTCTGCAACACAATGTATCTTTCAAATCCCCCAGAAAATCATTCACAAAATTCAAATCCACCAAATCATAGAATAGACTAAATTTTCACACACAGCAAAACTTAAAACCTATGACCTTGAATTGTTGGTGCACTAGGGAATCGTGAAGTATGTCGGTATTCTACCTGGTAACGGTTTATGTTGACAGATGCATGTTAACAACAAATAGATCAAAAACCCAACGGAAGTTCCAATGCACGCGCTTAAGTCATTCTCACGCTTTTCTACCAATTCATCATTTTCTGCACAAACAAAAGTGCAGTATTACATCAAGCAGACGACACCTGAGAAGCATTGGGTGATGCAATACCTGAAGCAGCAGTAGAAGTAGAAGTTAGACGTTCAGACAGAAAAATTGTAGTTTTAGTTCTTAATTGGAATGGAAAGAATAAAGTCGATTTTTTTTAATAAATAAAATTTATATTTATTTAACTGGCGCCCGAGCAGGGACCACGGTAAAAGTAACTTTAAATTAAAACGCCCTTAAGCAGAGCATAGTTCGTAGTATTATAAAGCCCTCAAGTAGTGCGTGTTCGCGATTTAACACAAGACCCTCAAGTAGTGTGTGTTCGCGAGATATTCGAACGTTAAAGTGAAAAAAAAACCGTGGTCCCCAAACCTACCCAAAATAGTGCCCTCAAGAAGTGCAGAAAAATAGAACTAACAGACTAAGTGAAAGTATTAGCTCGATATAGTCTAGTACACTGCACGATAAGTACGAGCGCGGATCCCGAGTAGCCGGATTAAGGAGGAAAAGGAGACATCCAGACCGTCGGTGCAGATCACCTGTTATGTTCTTACTATTGCAAGTTTAGATCTTAAGAAAAAAATACAAAGTGAAATTTTCAAATACAAATATTATACTTAATTACAATCTAGATCTTAAGAAAATTTAAAAAAAAAAAACAAAAATCAAACTATCAAAAAATCAAAATACAAAGTGAAATTTCAAAATACGAACACCATACTTAACTATATATATTAAATATTATACTTAACTAAAATTAATTTACACTACTCAGAATATCAAACTATATTTAAATTAAACACATAAACAAGTTCATTTATTGCCAGTACTATCTGTTAAAACCCTCAACTCTGTAAGTCCCGAATTCTGTTTGGAAAATTTTGAAAACCTAAAATATGGCCAACCCAATTGTTAGACCTCCTATCCTAAACGTCCCCGAACAAAACGTTCCAGTAGCTGGAGCAGCTACAGCAGCAGGAAACGCTCCTGTAAATGTTGGTGGAGTTATCACTAACCAAGTTCTCGAAACCCTCGTAACAAGCTTAGTGACTCGTGTACTTCGAAATGAAGGACGTCAAGTCATTCAATCTCTTGTAAATCCATATGCGGATCACTTCGTTGGTGTTGACCAACAAATTAATCCAGAATTAAGGCATAACATTGGTGAGCTCGACAAAATTCCCGATGTTGTTCGATGCCTTAAGGATTTCAATGGTCATCCAGGAGAATTTAACTCCTGGAAGAAAAGTGTTGACCGAATTTTGCAATTATACGAGGAAATAAGAGGAACACCCAAATACTATGGGATCCTAAACGTAATTAGGAACAAAGTAGTTGGCCAAGCTGACGTGGTGTTAGAATCCTACAACACCCCGCTAGATTGGAAATGCATAGCCCGCTGTCTGACTATGCATTACACGGACAAAAGAGACTTGTCCACGTTAGAGTATCAAATGACATCATTGGTACAAGGAAACCAAACGGTTACCGAATTCTACCATCCGGTATATTCCCATCTATCTCTTATCTTAAATAAAATTGGGTGTATGGAAATGGGTAATGAATCACTAAATATTCTTACTCAAACTTACAGAGACAAAGCTCTGGACACTTTCGTCAGAGGTCTTAGAGGAGACTTGCCAAGACTCCTTGGCATAAGGGAGCCAACGGATCTTCCCCAAGCGTTACACCTTTGTCTCAAGCTCGAAAATCAGAATTTCCGCACGCAATATGCTGTTTCCCATTCTGGACCTAGTCGTGGGTCCTTTAATCAAATCGTTCCCCCACTTCCTCCGAAAAATAGAAATATTGCTCAAAAACAAACATTTTATCCCCAGTTAGCTTATATTCCACAACCCCATTCCAATCCAAATCAACTTACATACCGACAAGGATTCCAAACTAATCACCAAGACAACTACGTTCAGCAACCTACGCAACCACGTCCCGTTGCACCAAAACCTCAACCAAGACCTGTCCCAATGGACATCAGTGTCGAAACGAGAAACATCAATTCCATGAATAGACCGCAACAGCGCAATATGACAGGAAAGAGAGATGCACCATCCACACGGCAAGCACAGGTACCAAACAAACTCCAAAGAACCTTCCATATAGAACAACAAGGAGCTGACGCAACCTATGAACCAGAACAAATTCAGGAACATTCCGGACAAGAACAAGGAAACTTTCACATAGAACCAAAGGAGAGCGAAGTAGTTTACCAGCAAGCTTTAAATTATGAAGAAAATCAATACGGAGAGACCCTTTCGCAGTATGTTGAGTCATACGAAAACGCGAATTCCCCACAAGAAAACCCCGTAGATTTTGCCGATATTCATTTTTTAGACTGAATAGCTCTTCACTGCCCTACTTTGAGTGCAAGATGAAGAGCGGCGAGATTCTCAAAATTCTAATCGATACTGGTTCCAATAAAAACTATATTCAACCAAGACTCGTCTCAAAACCCATACCCAATTCTGAACCCTTTTATGCAAATTCTATAGCTGGTAAGGTCAAAATTAATCACCACACAGTTGTTAATCTGTTCGGTCTGCAAGAACCAAATATTAGGTTTTTCCTTTTACCTACTCTCAAATCATTTGATGCCATCTTAGGAAATGACAGTCTAAAACAACTGTCTGCGGTAATTCATACTGATAAAGACCTGATGATAATAAAAAACAAAGTTAGAATAAAAATAAAACAACGTGCCTATACGGCAGTCAACAAAATAGACATAAATACAAACCATATGAATGAAGCACAAAAACGGAAATTAGACTTTTTAACCCAGGAATTCCCAAATTTATTCACAGAGCCAGACGAAAGGCTAACTTTTACCACCACGGTAAAAGGTGAAATCCGCACGACCTCCGAAACCCCAGTATACTCCAAATTTTATCCATATCCAATGTCCCTAAAGGATGAAGTAAGCAAGCAAATCAACCAACTACTAAAAGATGGGATCATAAGACCTTCACGGTCCCCTTACAATTCTCCCATATGGATAGTGCCAAAAAAACTGGACTTATCCGGGGAAAAGAAATATAGAATGGTTGTTGATTATCGGAAATTGAATACCATCACAATTTCAGATAAGTATCCCATTCCTCAGATAAACGAAGTGCTATCGCAATTAGGCCAAAGTAGGCTATTTTCGGTCATTGACCTCAAAAGTGGATTTCATCAAATCCCGCTTAAGGAGTCGGATATTGAGAAAACCGCTTTCTGTGTGAACAACGGTAAATACGAGTTCACACGACTTCCTTTTGGCCTTAAGAACGCGCCTGCAATTTTTCAAAGAGCGCTCGACGACATTTTGCGAGATCATATAGGCAAAATATGCTTCGTTTACATTGATGACATAGTTGTCATCGGAGAAGACGAAGCCTCTCACTACAATAACCTGAGGAAAGTTTTCAAAACATTAGAGAACGCAAACTTAAAAGTTCAATTGGATAAATGCTCATTTTTTAGAGAAGAGGTAGAATTCTTAGGATTCGTGATATCCTCAAAAGGAATCAAGACGAACCCAGAAAAAGTTAAAGCAATTATGGACTTCCCATGTCCCAAAACTTTAAAAGATCTCCGATCCTTTCTGGGCCTTTCAGGCTATTATCGCCGGTTTATAAAAGGCTACGCTAGCCTGACGAAGCCTCTTACAACCCTCTTAAGGGGGGAGGGAGGAAGAATTTCAAAAAAACTCTTCAAGCAAAATTCAAATCAGTTTAAATGATGAAGCAATTACTGCATTCAATAAAATAAAAAATTCACTAGTATCAAATGATTTGCTGTTGATCTATCCTGACTTTAGTAAAGAATTCCAGTTAACGACCGATGCATCCAATTATGCAATTGGAGCAGTATTAGCACAGAACAGTAGACCCATTACCTTTTATCTCTCGTACACTAAATAAAACAGAGGAAAACTACGCTACGAATGAGCGCGAAATGCTCGCCATCATCTGGGCTCTAAATACACTAAGGAACTATTTGTATGGTACAGCAAAAGTCCAAATATTCACGGATCACCAACCACTAACTTATGCCTTGAGTAGCAAAAACAACAACAGCAAACTCAAGAGGTGGAAGGCGATACTGGAAGAATATAATTATGAGCTGATATACAAACCAGGCAAGATGAACATAGTAGCAGATGCCCTCTCGAGACCACCAAAGACAGCCGTTAATTCACTCACTGGTACCCAACACAGTGCTGAAAGCTCTGCCCATGATTTGATACCTTCCACGGAAACTCCAGTAAACGTCTTTAAAAACCAAATAATACGAGTACTTACCATAGGTGAATCAAAAGGTTATGAGTTTAGTATCCCGTTCCCGACTTACCACAGACATACATTTACACAGCCATCATACACTGAAAGCGACCTTATTTCAATATTTAAAAAATACTTAAACCCAAGCGTCCTTAACGGACTCCTAACAACAGAAAATATATTGGGCCGAATCCAGGAAATATATCCCATACACTTCAAAAATTATAAAGCCAGATTTTCGCAAACAAAAGTAGAAGATATCCAGGACGAGGTTAGGCAAAACGAAGAAATTATTAGGGAACACAGAAGAGCCCACCGTAACGGAAAGGAAAATAAAATCCAATTGTTAGAGAAGCTTTACTTCCCCAAAATGAATGCCAAAATAAATAACCTTATAAAACAATGTGCAACCTGTAGAGAACAGAAATACGATAGGCATCCCAATAAACCAGAACTTAAGGAAACCCCAATCCCCCAATATCCCGGAGAAATATTACACATAGATATATATTCCACCGAGAAATTTCTTGTACTAACTGCCATCGACAAATTCTCAAAGTACGCACAAGCGAAAATACTAAAATCAAAAGCGGTCGAAGACATCAAAGAACCGCTCCGAGAACTTCTTTTCGCATTCGGTATTCCTAAGATTATAGTTATCGATAACGAAAAGTCCCTAAATTCCTCTTCAATAAATTTCATGGTCAATGACCAATTAAACATACAAATCTTTAAAACTCCACCCTATTCTAGCTCGGTTAATGGCCAGGTGGAGCGATTCCACTCCACGTTATCCGAAATAATGCGTTGCATTAAAGCCGATGGCATTCAGAGAACATTTCCTGAACTTCTTGATAAAGCAGTCTACGAATATAATTATTCGGTGCATTCAACAACGGGCAAGAGACCGCTTGAGATATTCTTTGGGCGAAACGTTAGCATAGACCCAGAAAAATTCGAACAGGCTAGGCAAGACAACATAGCCAGGCTAAGGGAAAAACAAAAGGCTACTCTCGATTACACCAATAAAAAGAAACAACCCATAAAATCATACACACCAGGTGAGGTTATTTACATCAAAATAAACAAGAGGTTAGGTTCCAAGCTATCTCCACAATTTAAAAAAGAAATAGTCAAAGAAAACTTTTCAAAAACCGTTCTCACAGAGTCAGGAAAATCAGTCCACAAAAATAATATCAAAAGCTAATATGATCTTTTCAGGTTTTTGCTGACGCTCTGCTGTGCAGAAGTACAAATTTTGGATTATTCCAACTCAAAGGTTATAGCACTAACCGTTGGGACTTCAAAACTTCAAATCGGAACCCTTAAAGTTGTCCATGTAATCGACTTGGAAGAATTTGAAAAAACCACTCGAGATCTCGAGTCCAAACTTCAACGTGATGTTGACACAAACCATCCCATGTTCCCGTTCCTTTCACTTGAAATTACTAAAATTTTATCCCTAATAGATTTACTAAAACCAAATACTAGAGTTGAGAGGTCATTAAATTTCCTTGGAAGCGCATGGAAATGGATCACAGGGAATCCAGACCATGACGACTTCATATTGTTAAAGTCTAAAATCAATGGTGCACTTAGAAATGAAAACAAACAAGTTATTATAAATAGATCATCCATTGACAGGATTAATGAAATTACAAAGAAGACTAACAACATCTTAAAATTAATAAAAGAGAATAATAACATTAAGAATGAAATTGCTATGAACATTAAGAATAAATTAGATATCATCAAAGAAGAAATAGTTAATGTAGAGTACGCCCTGCATTGGGCAAAGGCTGGAGTCATCAACTCATTCATTTTATCCAAAACAGAAATAAGTGTAATTACAGATCTTTTCAAAAGAAATAATGTACCATTCTTAAATATCGAGGAAGCCATAGAGTTCGCTCAAATTAAAATTGCATCTAACAATAGAGCACTTTTGTATATTATTAATATCCCAGACACAAAACAAGAAACATGTAAAACTATATTACTCAAACCCGTAAAACGTGGAAATATTGTAACAAAAATTAAATATGAAAATATTTTATTTTGCGAAAACACAATTTTAGGAATAAGTGGAAAATGTAAATCTAGTAATAAGCTTAGTATATGTAATAGGAAAGAAGTTATAGATATTAGTGAAACTGCTTGCATCCCTAATCTGCTTAGAAGTCGATCATCGAACTGTACAGACATCAATAATCAACACATCCCGACTTTGGAAGAAGTTTTTCCAGGAACCCTACTATTAAATAAATTTTGCAAAACTATTGGAATATTTTAAACGCAAACCTGTTAATATCAACACAACAATCGCAGCAAACGAACCTTTACCACCAAGTACCAGAACCCTTCATAGTCATGCAAGTAAGCCCTCAAAAATTAGAAAAAACAAGAATAAATCAAATCCCATATTTTTGAGAATGAGGACATTCTCACTTAAGGAGGGAGATGTTAACAACAAATAGATCAAAAACCCAACGGAAGTTCCAATGCACGCGCTTAACTCATTCTCACGCTTTTCTACCAATTCATCATTTTCTGCACAAACAAAAGTGCAGTATTACATCAAGCAGACGACACCTGAGAAGCATTGGGTGATGCAATACCTGAAGCAGCAGTAGAAGTAGAAGTTAGACGTTAAGACAGAAAAATTGTAGTTTTAGTTCTTAATTGGAATGGAAAGAATAAAGTCGATTTTTTTTAATAAATAAAATTTATATTTATTTAACTTGCAGCACAAGGCGTTTAATGGCTAACATATGAGGATGGTCGTGCGACATTCCGATATCGGCTCCACGTTTGTTTCGGACATCTAAGACACTATTTCTGAAACGTCGACTTATAACAAAATGGTCGACTTGATTTGACGTTCGCTGCCTGTCAGATGAGACAGAACTGATCTTGTAGAAGGGGCCTCTAACGGCTAGCCGGTTGGTATTGCATTATCACTGCGGTCTCCGAGGCCGTGAATTTCCATCACGTGTTTCAGCGCTGTGTTCTTAAATCTCTCATTGAAATCTCCCAATAACACATAGCCATAGCCAAGACAATGTTGTACTTTTTCAAAACAAAACTTCAACTTGCTATTTATGCAACAAAAACCAAAGTATATTGCTATGCAGATATCTTTTCCACTTTAAACTATGCCGAGATCCGATGAGTTGGTAAATTTCCTGAATGCCATGTCTTTCAATTTGAAGAAACATAAACAAAGCCATAGGAATGCCACAAATTCAAAGACGTTACGAGACCTCCCCCTTTGTTTTCCCAATTGTTTGAGCACTGCCTATAATTCCGACCAAGCAAATATAATAATAGTGCGGAACCATCTCAAAGGTTTGCGCGCTCGTTTTAACTTCAAAAGGAATAATCGAATCATCAGAATTAATATCGGTATTTCCGAATAAAAACCTAAGAACCACACAATGTTTAAGGACAACTTACTGCTCTGGTATGCATATTCATATTCATAACAAAATCGTGCCTGTTGACTCAGAGAGCATTAATTTGGGCTTCTGCGGTAAGATGCAACAAAGCGAAAAGAAACGTTCTATTCAATTAACACCTGCTCGGCGTCGATGATCATCAAAAGATAAATATACTCACTGCCATGGCCATGCTCATGCTAGTCATCGGGTGGTTACGCCCGCGCAAAGACGCACGAAGATTTGATGTTTTGATTGAATTTATGAGCGCAGAATCAAATGTGGGGCGCTAACTTGTAATTGGTTTCTTTGTTTTTTATTTTTATTTTTTTTCTGCATCAGCAGCAGATGCTAAACATTCTGGATTGTGTGAATAAACACTTGGATTGTGGTTAAATCCAAAAATAAAAGAATTTATTGAGCAATAGTATCTATAGACTAAGATTACTTAAGAGTTAGGGATCGTTATAGAAGCGTCTAGAACTATTATAGAATTGACAAAACGAGTTGATATATTTAGGGTTCGCAACAGCAACCTTGATTTCAATGGTACGAGTAGGTACCAGTCAACGGAATATTTTCTGCATCATATGGAGGTGGTAAATGATAAATGAGTAAAGATCGTACTGATGTTGCCAATGTACATTTTGTATCAAAGTAGGCTAAAACCATTCATGTGGCTTTGAAAATCAGGATTTCGCAAGGAGGAATTCTTATCCGATATTTAAAAAAGGTATAACGGGGACAGGGATTATAATATTTGGAAAACCTTTTCCTGGTTCGTCGTCGTTCCTGGAAAACATGCATGCTGGCATTGATTTTTACAAGAAGATCGTGTTTTCGGATGAGGTTCATTTCAACATTGACGGTTACTTATTAGTTTGTGTACCGAAGATGTCTTAGGGTCGTATTTTTTCAAAAATGATACCGAGAAAGCCATTTCGACCACTACTGGAGCGTGCTACCGATAAATGATAAACTTTTTGTGGTCAGACCTCGAGGATATGGATATGGACGACCTCTACTTTCAGCATTAGATTTATTTATTTGGAGCTATGTTGAAAGCAAGGTTTACGTCAGCCATCCGCAAACTGAACATGGAAGTCGCCATGGCCGAGATAGAGCCTCAATTATGTGAAAGAATGATTGAAAATTTCGAGAAAATGATGAGGGTCTGCAACTAATTCATATTGAACATATTTTAAGTAAAGCTTTTACAACATCCGTCATCAACATAATGCTGAAGAAACTTCAAAGGTATGTAAATGAAAACCAATGTTTTTTGCTTAAGCGTACGTTTAGTATGTCTTTCCATTGTTCCCTTAATCAATGACCAGTAATTGTTCCTCATGGGCGAGTTGCATTGTCAAATCGAGAACATTGCTTAATATAATGTGCAACTTTAAGAAAGGGCGGCACATTTGCCATTGGAATGCACAAAGCATTGTAAACAAGATAGATGATTTGCGCTTGATTTTCGAGGACTCTCATGTTGACATTGTTTGCATTTCTGAAACTTGGCTGAAACCTGATATGCCCAATAGTTTATTTAAACTACAATAGTAATCTATAAATTGTATCGTGCTGATAGGAGTAGAAAAGAATGTGGGCTGCCATTTATATAAAAAATGGTTTGAAGGCCAAGGTTATTATCCAATCCACAGAAGTTGATGATCATGAGTTTATCTTCTTAGAAATTACTTAAAGCAATGATCAATTGCTGATAGGATCTGTTTACATGGCTCCTGATCTAGCGAGTCAAAATAAAATTAGAAACGTTCTGCAGGAAATAACTCCCTTATACGCAAAAATGGTAGTTGCAGGTGAAACCTCGATATTTTAAACAACGAAAACAAAGAGCTGTTTGATGTTATGAAATCAACAAGTTTTGATTTTGTTAACCGTCAAACGCCCACCCATTTTATGCCCAATAAGACTCCTTCCCTTATTGATGTTTTCTTAATTTCTAATACCGAACTTATAGGTCATTATGATCAAATACAATCTCCTGATTTTTCACATCACCGTTAATATGATTGCTGTAGGTTCTGCAGATACTTTTGTTACATATCGCAATTTTTCGAAAATAAACACACATTCACTACTCAACGAATGTAAATTGCTCGATTGGTCCCCTGTTTACTGTACTTCTGACGTCAATGAACAAGTCGTGGCATTGGAAAATAATATACTATACCTTTTTGATAAATATGTATGTTCCCATATGTACAAAAAAAAGAGTAAACCCCGTGGCATAGAATGGCTTACCCCAGAAATAAGACAAGCCATTTGCAAACGCAATTTACTTTATAAAAGATGGCGAAGGAATGGATGCGAGAGTATCTTGAAAGAGTTTAAGGTTTGCAGAAATATGACGGCAAACCTTGTACGCAAGTCTAAAAGTACATTTTTTCAAAATAAATTCTGCAACATATCGTCTGCTGTATTTTGGAAAAACATTCGTCAGATAGGTTTGAACACAAATAATTTTCCTTCTTTACACGGTGTTAATTTAGATGATGATGATAATTTAGATGTTTTTCAAGCGTTAGTCAGGGTATGAGTAGTTCTTTTAAGCTTAAAAGTGTACATATGACGGACGTTGGAGAAGCAATTTTTAAAATAAAATCGAAGGCTGTAGGACTAGACGGCATCCATCGTGTTTTCATAAAAATTCTGCTCCCTTGTATCCTTAAACATATTACACATATTCTTAATACCGTCCTCACCACGTGTGTATATCCGGATAGATGGAAAGTTGCAAGAATATCGTTTATGAGCAAGGTTCTTGAATCTGTTATAAGCAATCAAGTTAAAGGGTACTTAGAGAAACAGAACTTAATAACAAAGTACCAATCTGGATTTCGGGGGAAACACTATGCACTTATGACAGTCACTGAAGACGTACGCTGTGGAATAGAGGACAACAAAAATGGCTTAGTTGTGCTGCTGGATTTTTCTAAAACATTTCATACTGTAAGCCACCAAATACTTATTGAAAAACTTACAAATCAATTTGGCTTTGAAACTACAGCAAGTAAATTTATAGCTTCATATTTACAGGGTCGTTTGAGGGCTGTTTGTTTCTGAGAATAGACTATCATCATACTTGCCAGTATATTCGGGTGTTCCTCAGGGATCCATTTTTGGTCCTTTGCTATTTGTGCTTTTTTTATAAATGACGTTTCAAAATGTATGAAAAACTGCTATCACTACATTTATGCTGATGACTTGCAAATTTATAAATTTTTCGAAAAATCTGACGAATCAGAAGCAGTAGCAGGCATAAACGAAGATCTAGACTTATTGCATCAGTGGTTCCAAAATAACCAACTTGCCCTTAATCCTAAAAAACTGAAGCATTGACAATCAGTAGAAACAAAACAGACCAAATTCCACCAGAACTTTGTCTTAATGGTTTAAAAATAGATTTCGTGTCGAAAATTAAAAACTTAGGCATATATCTGGCATGATCATATTAATAGTGTAGTCGGCAAAATTTACAGCATTCTCCGTGGTCTTAGTCCAGCTGCACGCTTTTTGCCAACTAAGGTTAAGCTCCAGCTGGTCAGGTTATATGTTCTTCCTTCGATTTTATATGGGTGTGAGCTTTTTTGTAAGTTGGACTACTGCTCTGAAAAAAATTAAATGTTGCATACAACAGTTGTGCCAGATACATTTTCAACCTTAATCGATATGATCACGTTCCAGCATACGCACAGGAAATAGCTGGGCTCTCGGTGAATTCACTCCTAAAATATCGCACTGTTGTAGCACTATATGGGATCCTCGAGAATAAGGCGCCAAATTATCTATCTTGCATTTTAGATTTTACACGATCTCAAAGGTCTTTGCAAATTAAACCAACTCGCCATAAATATTTAGTTACTTCTAGACTTTTTTTCGTCCATTCAATTCGGCTATGGAACCAACTTCCGATAGACATTAAACGTGCTAATGCAAATCAATTTAAAAAACTGACTTTTCAATGCAAACTGAAGTTTCCGATACTAATGATGACTAGACTTCATTATCTTACAATTCTTCTTTTCTGTTTTCATGTCTCTAACTTTTCCTTCCTTCTCTGTTGTTTTCTTTCTTTCACCCTTTTCCTATGTATCTTTTGTAATTCTAATTTTTACCAAAAAATAATTGTTAAATAAATTTTCAACCTGTGCATAATTAATATTAGCAGTAAGCTTACCTGTACAGAGATAATTTTTAAATAAATATGAAATATGAAAAACACGCCCATAGCCAGGATTTTCTTTCCGGGGGGCTTGTTCAATTTCGAAGAAGTAATTCTGTATACAAAAATTAGAAAAATACATGAATATTTTATTTTTGTTTGTATTTTTTTTTATAAATTAAATTTAATAAATAATAATTCTTTTAATATTGTTTTTTACAGCAATAAACGCCTTGTCTCTGTTTTAGGCATAATATCGATCACTTCATCTGGATCCACATGAATGCCTGAGTGAACAGACAGTGCGCTAAGTCTTGGATGGCCCATGACGCTTCGGGATACTGTTTTGATCCTTTTCATCGTTGATAAGGTTCTTTCAACGCTTGCTGTTGTAACAGGTAGTGTGGCCAAAATTTGTCTGAAGTAGGTCTTGTTACATATATCTAGCAGTTTCAGAACATCGATAGAGGGATGATTAATCGATGACATTTTTTCGCACCAGAGTAGAGTATGTACTCCGCTTTAACAGCTGACAAGGATATTGCGTTATCGAAGTAAGGAGTTAGCTTTTCCATTTTATTTTCTCAATTAACGGCAGCAAAACCGGGAAGCAGAGCTTGAAACTATGGTAGAACATCCTCGTTGACCATAAATCTATCAGTAAGATTTTGTATCTAGAGAATCTAGACAGGGAATAAGTGTAGAAACTCTAAAACAACCTTCAGGACATGATGTGTTGTTTGTTTAAAAGAAATCCTCGGAGCTGTTATGTTAACTTCAAAAAAATCCTCGGCACGTTGTGATTCGGATTGAAAAGCGTCTCTGGAAAAATCTCCGACATTTGCTCTTACGTTTTTAAGAGATTTTAAGACTTCTTTCGTGCGATTTATTGCAGACACGAAATTCAAAAATTCATTTTGTAGGAAAATTGATAAGAGTAGCGTTAAACTAAAAAGTTTTTCGCATACAATGAGGCTTACCAGGAAATCACTTCTTTGAATTGCTGCCAAGAGAGTTGATGCTTTTGAAGACATCTTGGTGGATATTTCTTAAAGACTAATCGCAATACATTTGAAGAGTTCTACAAACCTTTCAATAAACCTTGTTTCATAAAGGTGCTAAAGTCGTGTTTTTCTGCTTTCTGGTGCGCGTTTTAGTATGGCGTTTTGGAAAGCCTTATTTGCATTTGATTGTTTCGGAAGAAATTGGCTATTTCGCTTACTACACCAAGACAATTGCGAATCGATGGTGTTGACATGGCACTAGACAGAGCCAGGTTAAAGTAATAACTTGCACAGTGAACATACCACCTTGATCAAAAAGTTCCCACCGTGTGGCGGTCCCATTGTTCCGATTTGAGTTCGATTTTTTTGTTAAGCTGGTAAATCCGTTGCTGATATTCCCTCTAAATCTTAGAGTCATAGCTTGACATTTGCAAAAGTTACGCAGTCAGGAGTACATCTATTTCTGTGTGTGTTGGCGATTTTTTACAATTTTAGAAATGGATTTAAAGTTGCAACAACGAACTTGTATTTAATTTTGCGTAAAAAATGGATTTAATGGTGCTCGAACGTTTGAAATTTGGGAAAAGTGTTTCCGCACGAACATGGTCGTGAGTCAATCAAAGATGATGAACACAGTGGCAGACCATCGATATCGAAAACCGACGAAAACATTGATGAAGTAAAAGAAATGTTGGTCAATAATCGCAAATTAACTATCAGAGAGTTAGCGGAGGACTTGAACATTGCCTATGGATTCGTCCAAGACATTTTGGTTAATGATTGGGGTTTCCGTCATGTAGCAGCAAAGTTGGTGCCAAAAGATCTAAATTTCATGCAAAAAAAAAACCGTGTTGACGTCGCAAAAGAGATGATTTGCGAGGCTGAGTCCGGTCCCACATTCATCAAAAGGATTATTACTGGAGGCGAGACGTGACCAAAAAAATCACGTCGTTTTCATTCAAAAAAGAAGACAATGCTCACGGTTTTCATGGATTACAAGGGTGTAGTGCATCATGAATTTTTGCCAGAAGGCCAGACAGTAAGCAAAGAGTATTATTTGGGCGTTATGAGACGTTTGCGTGAAGCAATTCGACGAACGAGAGCAGAATTGTGGGCAGAAAACGCGTGGATTTTGCACCATGATAACGCACCGTCGCACAGTGCCATCATTATTCGTAATTTTTTGACCAAAAATGCAACAAATACCATCCAACAGCCACCGAATTCACCTGATTTGGCTCCCTGTGACTTCTTTCTGTTAAAAACCACTAGGGCGAACGCATTTCAGCAGCCAAGAGGAAGCAATGAAAAAATCACAGGAAGCACCGAATACAAAAAATGTTTCGAGAATTGGATCAAGCGCTGGCATAAGTGTCTTGCAGTCGAAGGGGATTACTTTGAAGGGGACAATATAGATTTAGATGAATAAACTTGTATTTTCAATTTTCTGAAATTCCGGGAAATTTTGATCAAGGTGGTATCTCGCATTTGAATACCGTTGCCGTAAAAATAAACGAAATGTATTGAAGGATATAATTAATAACTTGAACTTAATTCAAAAATATTCTTTTAAATCCCGGCTACATGCCCGGTCTGCAAGCAGAACCTAGGCGGTTACTTCAAAGATATTTTATTCCATAAATAATCCCCATGTGTCTACTTTATAAAACAATAAAGGTTACAGAGATATCTCAACAATTGTTCGTTTTATTCAAAAAAGAAATCCTACAACTCTTGTTGAAACATCCTTTGTTACACCATCGCCATTTCGTATGCTTATTTATGTTCCAACGTCCTTTTAGCCCATTTTATTTTATTTGTTAATTAGATTCCGTGAAAGCCTACTCGTATGTGATGTATGATGGCAAGCAAACAACGATATCGGTATCATCTGGGTATTCCAGCAAGTGGACGACTTTGTTTAAGAACACAGTTACATACTCGTACGCTAATGAGATCTTTTACAAGACATGAAATTGGTCATTCTTTTACGAATCTGCCCCAGATCTTCCTACTGTCCCATACGTGGGACACCTGCATTTTGATTTTTTTTTAAATTAATTCAATTATCTGAATTTAATATCTGAGGTTTGCTCAATTTCTTTGAATATGTTGCCTAGTTACGAACAAAAAAAAGTAGCAATAAATATTTCGCGGGTTCTTTTCGCATTTCGTGTTTTTGAGTTAAGTGAAATGAACTGGTGAATTGGTTCATGTCTGTTTTGTTTTGTAGAAATATAAGTTTTGATGAAATCCTAGCTGTATTGGAAGAAGAACAATCGGATTCAGCACCGGCCACAATAACTTTGTCACTGCCAAATAATGCATGTGGAGAATTGACTGATAAAGATTCAGCAGAAGAAAATGAAGTGGGCATATCCAACTTACCACGCAGTTATCTATTTGCCGGTTCTAAAGTTGATTTGCAGGGTGCTACAATTGAGACGATATTTAGTAGTTTGTTCAATAATCAAGCCACAATTGGCAATATGTCTCAATAATAACTACGCCATGCAAGAGAACATACATTTAAATGTGTCATTACATGAAATTAAGTCTTTTTTTCGGAATACTCTTGCTAAGTGGATATAACGTGTTTCCTCAAAAAGTATGTATTGGGAAAACGAGAAAGATGCTGGATGTGAACTAGTATCTTCCAGACTTTCAAGAGATCGCTACTTGAATAAATTTTTTTTTTTGGATTTGCTCTAGTGGAAGAAAAGAATTGCATTGATGAATCCATGGAAGCAATTCATTCGGTGCAAACCTATTCGTTGGGGACATAAAGGGTGGGTTGGAGGAGCAAATACAAGCCAAAATTGCAAAGACATGGGCCTTGGTGCGTGAGTGGTGCTAAATTTTTGTCATGTGTTGCAGAGTCGTGGTTTGCAAATGTCTTACAATGTCAGAGTTGAAAGAAGGAGACATCAATGCAACAGGTAAAACGAGATTGTTGTAGCACGTACTCAGTTGTTATCCACATTTTTTCACAGGAACAATTCGGAGCAACCGAAAAAAAACTGTCCCCTTGAAGATGACAAAGTGCTGTAGAAAACACAAAGGGGATTGTATGATTATTCGGTCTGCGAAGTAACGAATTTTGATTTGTAACTGGAATGACAACAATTTGGTTACCATGGCCTCAAACTCAGAAAGTGCTCACCCAATGAAATCCGTGAAACGTTATTGGAGAGTCGAAAAGAAATTGAAATTGGTGGAGCAACCTAGCCTTATAAGCCATTGCAGGTGGGGTGAACCGCGCTAGAGGAAAAAAGTGGTATGATCCGCTCATATCGTATCTTCTCGATGTAACCTTAAATAATTTTTGGCAGTTACAAAAGCAAAGTTTCAGTAATATGCTTCTACTTCCCTTTCGACGAAGAATTGCTCTATCGTTGCTAGAATCTGATCGCCAGCCTAAGAAAAGAGGTCCTTCACGTCCATCTGTGTTGGAAAATGTGAACTCAAGATTCGACTGCATAGATCATTAGGTGGTAGAGCAAGAAAACCGAACACGCTGCAGGTTATGCCTTCTAAAGTTACCAACTCGATGCGAGAAATGCAACGTTGGACTTCATGTACGATGCTTTAAAACATATCACATTAAAGAAAATTGAAAAAAAAAATGTTTTCTACTTTCAACACCACAGGGTTCGAAAACCAAAGGTCCAATTTTTTTTTCTTATTTTTGATATATAATTTAGACCAATATTTGCTAGATATATCGACTTCATCAATTTAAAAAAAAAGGTTTCAGGAGAATCTGGGTTAAGAAATATTTGAAAACATTAAAATAGGTGAGAAAAATTTAGAAAAGCCATAGTTACGAGTATGCTGAGTTCAAGAGCCAACACTAAAATCGAAAGACTAAATCCTACCCTGCCCAGCACCCCAACCTGAAATGAAAATACCCCGTTATGTATGTACGAGGATTGTCTAAAAAGTTTCCGACAGCGAACGATGATACAAGACAATTTTTCTCAAAATTTTTTTTTATTTTCTACATACTCGTAGTCTCCTTGCAACTCTACACACTTCTCCCAACGATGCTCCCATCTCTCTAATCCATCCAAATAGTACTTGGCGTTTTTCTCTGCAAAATAATTGTTCACGAAGGTTATTGCCTCCTCATTTGACGAAAATCTCTGTCCTCCGAGCGCAGTTTTTAGATGAGGGAACAAAAATAAGTCGCTTGCGGCTAGATCTGGGCAATAAGGCGGATAGTTAAGCAGTTCAAACCGTAATTCATGGATTTTCGCCATGGCAACCGCTGAGGTGGTAGACGGCGCATTGTCTTGGTGACACAGGATTTCCTTTTTCTGCAAATGTGGCCGTTTTTCCGCAATTTCTGCCTTCAGCTTGGCAAGTAATGATGCGTAGTATGCTCCTGTAATGGTTTTTCCTTTTTGAAGATAATCGATTAAGATAACTCCTTTACTATTCCAAAAAACAGTTTTTGCTTTGTTTTGACTGAATTTTTGTTTCGGGCGTATAATGGTATATCCAAGTTTCTTCTCCAGTAATTAATCGGCGCCAAAACTCAGATTTATTGCGCCTAAACTGCGCCAACAGAGCGTTGGAAATGTTCTTTCCAACATGTTTTTGGTCTATCGTAATCAAACGCGGCACCAAACACGCGGACAGCTTTCGCATGCCTAAATCTTGATTTAATATGTAACAAACACGTTCTTTGGACATTTTCCTAACCTCTGCTATCTCTCTTACTTTAATTCGGCGGTCGTCTAACACCATTTAGTGAACTTTAGCAATGTTATCGTCAGTGGTTTCAGTTTTTGGACGTCCCGAATGTTCATCATCTCCCAAGATCTTACGGCCACGTTTAAATTCAGCTGCCCAAAATTTCACTATGGTAAATGATGGTGCAGAGTCCCCAGCTCGATACTCAATTTTTTCCATGTTCACAAAAAGCACTCACATCGACTCACTCAAACGACTGTCAACTAAAAACTGCGCATCCGAAATGACTGAAACTTTGGTAAGTAACCGTCAAAAGATGCACAACTAGCAATCACTAGCTTTTATTGACGAGTGCCGGTATCTTTACGTTGCGATCGGAAACTTTTCAGACAGCCCTCGTACATATACGAGTATAAGTAGATAATTTGTCTTATAGCTGGCCCAGCAGACTTTGTTATACCCTGGTGCAATGACTTTGATTTGGTTAAAGTCCTTGTGTAAGAAAGTCTGGAAAGAAAGTGAACGATAGGCAAGTGAGCCTAAAAATTGCAGCGCCAATAATCAAGCGCTTAGTAGCGCGAAAATTTCAGTTTATTTGAATGCAGAAAGACAAACGGCTTTATGTTTAAAATTGAATATTGGTAATGGCAATTCAAGCTTAAAGTTCGTACATTGAATTCTGAAAATAAAATCTCAGATTTAAATATGAGACGTCAACGTTGACATTTTTAGAAGTAACTTCAAAAACTGTAGATTGAAAATGGGAGATATAGGGTTTTCGCCACTATAGGTAAGATATATGGTGGATTACGTGCTCTCTGGACTGCACATCGCTTTGTTCCTAGACGGACAAAGCTCTTGTTAGCGAAAACCCTCCTAATACCGATTCTGCTATATTGTTCTGAAATCTTTTACTGCCCCGACTACGACTCCAGACGAAAGCTCAATGTCGTATATAATAATATTGCCCGATTTGTATTTCACCTAAAACGATATGACCATATTTCCTTTTACTCAAAGCAAATCAGCGGATGTACATCTGATAATGTGCTCAAATACAGAACGCTAAGTCTCTTACATGGCATAATTCAAACTAAGCAACCAGCATACCTATTCAATAGGCTACGCTTCCTTCAGTCAGGTAGATCATGTATGCTTTTTCAAACGAGCTATGCCTGCTTGACGTCTGAACGCCAATTCTTCGTAAACTCCGTACGGCTGTGGAATTCTTTGCCCATAAATATTAGGAAAATTAGAAGCACAAAACAATTTAAAACCTCTCTCTTAAAATACCTGGCCAATGAAACTAATTAGATTTAGAATTTTAAACGCTTAAAATGTTCAATTTGTTTGTAAAGCCAATTGTTCTTTTCTATTCTTTTCTCTCTTTTACTTTATCTTACTTACCTAATTTTATTTTATTTTGTTATCACTTCCTAAATTCTTATTGTTATATATACTTGCACATACTTGTATCTGATATTTGAAAAATTTAAGGCTTCCACATTTAAAAGATTCCATTATCTTACCGTGTAAGCAATACGTACTTAGTAAATAGTAAATAGTCAATTTTCCAATAAGGACTTGACAACTTTTTTTATAAATAAAACGCAAACTATTTAAGATATTTCAAAAACTTTATTATCGGCTTGAAGTACTTGAAGACTTCGTTCATATGACCACCGCGGGCACGTTTACAGCGGACGATTCGTTGGACCCAATTTTCAACGACTCGGCCACACATTTCGGCCGAAACGGCCGCTATTTCGCGTTCAATGTTGGCTCTGAGCTCTTCCAACGTCGTCGGCGTGTTGGCATAAACCAATGACTTAACATAGCCCCACAGAAAATAGTCAAGCAGCGTTAAATCGTACGAACGAGGCGGCCAATCGACTGGAGTATATCTTGAGATAACACGCTCACCATACTTATTTTTCAATAAATCGATTGTAGCGTGTGCTGTGTGGCTTGTGGCACCATCCTGTTCAAACCACATGTCGTCCAAGTACATATCTTCCAATTCAGGCCAAAAATAATCGATAACGCTGACGCTGACCATTCACAGTAACGTGACGATCGTTATCGTCGACAAAAATATATGGCCCAATAAAGCCGCCGGCATGCAAACCGCACCAAACAGTTATTCTTTGTGGATGGAGTGGTGATTCATGAAGCAAATCTGGATTTTCACACGACCAATAACGCATATTTTGCTTAACGAACCCATTGAGCCAAAAATGAGCTTCGTTACTGAAGATGATTTTGTGATGAAATTCATCATCTTGGCGCTTCTTCTCCAGAACCCAATCGGAGAATGTAAGTCGCTTCAAATGGTCCATCGGCTTCAATTCTCGAGTCAGCTTGATCTTGTATTTAAACCAAGATCCTTACGTAAAATACGCCATAATGTGGTCTGAGCGATGCCCAATTCTTGAGAACGCCGTGGAATTGACTGATTTGGATCGCCTGAACGGCAGCAATATTTTCAACACTTCGACCAGCCCGTTGTCTCACTGACACGGCAACATCACACAACGAATATGTAGACTCAAATTTAGGAATGGATTTAAATTTGTAACAACGAACTTACATTAAATTTTGCGTAAAAAACGGATTTAATGGTGCGCGAACGTTGTTAATGTTAGAAAAGTGTTTCGGCAACGATTCTCTAAAGATAGCGGAGGACTTGAACATTGCCTATGGATCCGTCCAAGACGTTTTGGTTAATGATTTGGGTTTGCGTCGTGTAGCAGCAAAGTTGGTGCCAAAAGACCTCAATTTCATGCAAAAAAGACACCATGTTGACGTCGATGATTTGCGAGGCAGAATCCGATCCCACATCACCAAAAGGATCATTACTGGAGACGAGACGTGGGTTTATGAGTACGACACGCAATCCAGACATCAGGCAAGTGAATGGCGTTCACCAAATGAGCCGAGACCAAAAAAATCAAGCCGTTTTCAGTCAAAAATGAATGCAATGCTCACGGTTTTCATGGATTACAACGGTGTAGTGCATCATGTATTTTTGCCAGAAGACCAGACAGTAAACAAAGAGTATTATTTGAGCGTTATGAGACGTTTGCGTGAAGCGATTAGCCGAAAAAGAGCAGAATTGTGGGCAGAAAACTCGTGCACCGTCGCACAGTGCCATCATTATTCGTAATTTTTTGACCAAAAATGCAACAAATACCATCCAACAGCCACCGAATTCACCTGATTTGGCTCATTGTTACTTCTTTCTGTTCAATCGAGTTAAAAAACCACTACGTTGAACGCGTTTCAACAGCCGAGAGAAAGTAATGGAAAAATCGCAGGAAGCACATATCGAAAACCGAATATAAAAAATGTTTCGAGGATTGGATCAAGCGCTGGCATAAGTGTCTTGCAGTCGATGCGGATTACTTTGAAGAGGACAATATAGATTTAGATGAGTAAACTTGTATTTTTAATTTTTTGAATAAATTCCGGGAAAATTTTGATCAATGCGGTATTGTGGGAATATGACCTCAATCAGAATTTACACGATCACTAACAGACGCACCAACGATTATATATAATTATATGTCGAATTGTAGCCCATATAAAAGTTTATACCTATGAAGGCAATCAACTCTTCTTTCTTCAAATTCAGTATTTTATTTTTGGTAGTAGCGAAGAGGTTGGTTTGATACATGATGCTCTCTAATATGGAATCAATAAAAACCAAGAAAGTATGTATTGGCAATTCGAAAAAAATGGCTCAACTGCTCCAGTGTTACCAGAATATTCTGACAAGTTAGTTTGCTTAACGCATTTTTTCCACTTTCGGTCTACTTCAAGTGTTTTCCGTGAAGTTTATCTGGTTTGTCTGAAACACCAACATCCACATCAGGGCTTGATGTGGCTGTTACCTGCTGAGGGTTTAATAATTGCTGTCTTTCTTCTTCCAAGGTAGACGGCTGGTTGAGCTCTCTTTCCAATGCTTCTTCGAGAATTTCATCGAGGTCCCTAAATGGTTGTGGTTGAAGATCCCCTTGATTCTCTCATTATCGGACAGGTCTTCTAGAAAATAGGCTTCGATCAGCGCGATATTATTCGAGATATCGATAATTTGTCTTATAGACTTCTAATATAAATACGGGCAACCAGGGATGCCACTTCATCAAAAACAACAAAGTAGTAGTATTAAACCAAGAAATTGAAAATTAAATGCCGTCAGCTCATTAAGTAATAGTTTTTGTAAAATATTAGCATATAATATATCTGGTCTGAATAATAAGTTATTGTATGTAGATTTTTTCAATTTTGTTAAAACTTTTGATCTTTTTTTCCTTTTTGAAACACATATTACTTTAGAAAATTCGATTAAATTCATAAAATATTTTAGCGGATATAAAGTTCACTGGATTCATGCTACCAAAACATGTAGCAAGGGACGAGCAAGCGGAGGTTGTTTGTATGGAATAAGAACATCACATATTAAATTGTACGACTTTGCAGAGATACAAGAAACAACTGTAATTAAACTCTTAAAAAGAAACGATATGTATATAATGCCTCTTTATTTAAACTGCAATAAGTGGACCGAGGATTTAGAACAACTCAACAATAATTTATCTGATTTTGCCAGCAAGAGCGTACTAATGATTGGGGACTTCAACGCCAGAACTAGTAACGATCAAGTCACTACAGTCAGAAACATTAACAATGTTTGTTTAAACGTTAACTCTAGAACATCCAAAGACATAATATGCAATAGTAATGGTGCTGCACTTCTTGAAACGCTGCAATTGCATGATTTTATTCTTTTGAATGGCTGTACCGAAGGAGACATGGATGGTCAATATACCTTTATTGGAGGACAAGGTAAGTCAGTGATTGATTACTGTATGGTGAACAATGATTGGCTAGACCTCATAAATAAGTTTGAGGTGCTATGCAAACATTTCTCTGATCATATGCCAATCGCAGTAGAATGGAAAACCGAACCTGACTCGTCACACTCAAATCTTCAGTTGTTACCTAGACTTAAATGGAGGGATGAAGAAGCTAAAACCTTTCAACACAAACTAGACGTTTGGCTCTCAAGAATTCCTGCTGGCATTGAGTCTACTGATATTCTTTCAAATGAAATAATAACATGCATGAGAAATTCGGCAAACAGGTTTAGCTCTAATGTAGCAAAAGCATTCAAACAAAAATGGTTTGATAAAGAGTGTATGAGAGCAAGAAAAAAATCATTTGCTCTTTTAAATGCATTCCGTAATTCCAACAATGAAGGATTACGAAAATGGTACGTTCAATCAAATTCCCTATATAAAAGTCTGTGTTTTGCAAAGAAACTTAATTTTGAAAATAAACAAGCCCAATCACTTGGTGAAACAAAGAACACAAAGGAATTTTGGAAGCTGGCGAAGGATATTAATGGTTCTCATCACATAATAGGCACAAATGTATCTGCCGATGATCTTTCTATTCATTTGTCGAAAATGCTTCAAACGAATTCCAACTTAACTTTTGCTTATGCTGAACCTTTCTTCACCGATGATAGACACCGAGATATCTATTTTTGAGATAAAAGCAGTGCTTCTGAAAGCTAAAAATAGAAAAGCTCCGGGTGAAGATGGTGTACCTTATGAATTTTTTAAGAATGCTTCTCAAAGTTTTAGTATTCAACTGGCTACGCTTTTTAACAAAATTCTTATGAATGCGGAAGTTCCATCCTCGTTCAAAAAAGCTGTTATATTCCCAATACATAAAAAAGGTGCCATGAATGACGTTGCCAACTACAGAGCTATATCTTTTATGAATATCATAGCTAAGGTACTCTGTGGAGTTCTTGTTAGCCGATTGGAAAACTGGGTAGAAGAAAAAAATATACTATCCGATTTCCAGGCTGGATTTAGGAAAAACTATTCCACAGTTGACCAAATCTTCTCTGTCTGACATCGATTGTCAAAGCATATCATGCTAGAAATAAAAAGGTGTACGCGTTCTTTGTCGATTTCAAAGCAGCGTTTGATTTGGTAAATCGGAAGCGCTAATATACAAACTTTCATAGCTAGGTGTCTCAACCAGGTTTCTACATGTTATCAAAAATATGTACAATGACACAGAAGCCAGCGTGTGGGATGGTTCACGTTTCTATGAATGGTTTAGAACTGATTCAGGTGTCAAACAGGGATGTCCGCTTAGCGCACTTTTATTTGCACTTTTTATAAACGACATTGTAAACCACCTTCCTGGAGGAATTAGAATGGCAGGAATCCAAATCAATGTGTTGCTATATGCTGACGACTTGGTTATATTATCAGAATCGAAAGACAATTTACAATTGATGATAAACCGGCTGTCTACATACTGTGAAAAGTGGGGACTTGAAATCAACACTGAAAAATCAAAAATTATAATTTTCTCGCGTTCCAATCGAACTGAAGTCGGAAGCAATTGGGTGTACAATGGAAGGCATTTGGAAGTGACAAATGAATATAGGTATCTTGGAGTGAACCTTAACCCAAGGCTAAATTTTAGTAAGCACCTTGCCGAAAAAGCCAAGGCCTCTCAAAGTCTTATAAACTTAACATGGAGAAAGATTTTTACAAACAGCCGTATACATTTGTCTACCAAATATCAAATCTTCAATTCAGTTGTGAAGTCAACTCTGTGCTATGCAGCTCAAGTTTGGGGAATGGAAGAGTATGAGGAAACTGAGAAACTTCAGAGGAACTTCATCGGAAAAATTTTCAATCTACCAATCAACACACCGAATTATGCGATTTATTTAGAAACCGGCATGCCAAAGATATTTACCAGCACCCTGAAACTACAAGCTGATTATCTACTTAAAGTCTTAGGTTTTCGAGATGAACGTCTGAGTAAAAAGATGCTGCTATACGAAGTTAGGAACAAAGACTGGTGGTTTAATAAATGGCAACAGATCGCCACTTCCTTTGGCGAAGATATAGAAATTGATCCAAACAACATTCTTGGTGTAAAGGAAAAGCTTTATAGAATTATTCAGCTGAATGAAGACTCGGTTCGAAATCTGCTTGTAGAAACAGCTACTGAATCTGAAAGCCGAATATTATACAGTCAGTTGAAATTTAATCTGTGTAACAATAATTATTTTCAAAATTCTCTAAGTCCCAAAGATATATCTCTAATATTTAAAGCAAGATGCGAATTATTATGCCTCAACGGAAGACCTTACAATGGGAGTTACAACCAGTTTTGCACACTATGCAACACAAGATCCAAAGAAGACTGCTTCCACTTTATAAGTATCTGTCCAATTTTTCGACAAGAGAGATTTGCGTATTTTGGAAAATTCTCTCTCTCAATGCAGGAGACAATACAAATATTGGATGGACCAGATTGGATAAAACTTGCCAATATCTAAAGGAAACTTGCAGATTTAGGAAACTAATCATGACTGAATATGATTGATCTACGATAAAAAAAAAATAAACAAAAATATTAAATGAAAACTGGAAATTAAAATAATAAAGTATATTTTAAATCAATAGGAAATTAAAGTTGTTAGTCGAGCTGACGGCAATGCCAAAGCGTTTATATTCATAAATAGTTAATGTAAATGTATGTTAAAAATTGTAAATAAATGAATGGATTACTTACATTACTTACTATAAATACGGCGGTAAAGCTATTATAAGCCGTTTAGCAAGTATATAGTTCCCTTGAATTGGAGTATTACTATGGTGAAAAACTCTTTCACTCTAGGGGTAGTAGCTGAGGCTTTCTACTCTATTTTAGCCTGGAGATCCTCCTAAAACACCTTCGGAACACAATATCCTCAGAATATCGGCTATACTAAGAATCCAATCCTTTTTTATTTCAGCCGTACATGACAAGAAATATCGAAATTTGTTAATTCAAATCGAAAAAAAAACAACAAAAACAACCCAAAACCATCATTGAATAAGCATGTCCTTTAACCATTTTTGAGCAGGAAATAAACAATGAACATCAATTTGAAACAAACACAAACAACTTCTCTAAGCCGATATGTCAAGATCGACAGGCCTCTAGCGAATTGATCCGTCCAACAACATCTGGTATTATTTGCATTCCACATGGCATTGTGACGCATTCTATTGTTGAAACAGTTGACTGCCAAGTTCCATCCAGAACAGAAATCAGAACTCAGAACCCAGAACAAGGTGTGAAAATCTATATTACCAGACTATAACTACCAAAATGCGAATTATTACAAAGGCACACACATATTTTCACATTAGCTGAGGCACAACGCAAACAACAAATAGTACAAAAAAAAAGTGAATATAAAATAAAGGAAACATTTCACAAGTCAGCATGAACGAGAACGAGGAGCACACTACTTACACGATAAGAGAGTAATATCCGTATTCCCCGATCTAGGGTATCATCCTCGAGGCACAGAAAGGAAGCCAATGATTTATGAGGATACACAACAAATGAGCATCTCATCCGACCAAATCAGCCTTGCCGGAGAGTAGGGTGAAAATTCGAAAAAATACGAAATTTCGATGATTATGCTTTGCTTGTACGTTTTTATGAGCTACAATAAGGGAATGGTTTTTGGTGACAGGAATCCAACGTTGTTGCGGTCTCAATCGGAGTTCGAACAAATTATTAATGATCGGTTGATCGTAATAATTGTCTCCTTTTCCCATTGGTTAGGACACAATGCAAGGCATTAATACCATATACTCTGTATACCGTATACCGTATACCGTATACGAGTACATGAGTATGTGAGTTTTTGTTGGATGCCGACAAACGCGTTTCCTTTGCCAAGCATCCCTTTTATCCCTGCTTTATCATTTGAATTAAAATGTCGCCTAAATGAGAATTTGTGTTTGAAAAAGGAAAACACATTTTCGCCCTGGAATTACGAGTAAGTATGAAATCTTAGATTTTATTGGATCGTAAATGGTAAGAAATGTTTGCAGTGACAAAGCTTTGTATCTGGGATTAGTAAGTAGCTTAAGTTGTTATTCATTATACAGATAGTCAGATAGTAAAGTTAAGTCCTTGATATGTCACCAAGTCATGAGTTCCACAACAGCGCCTTAGAATAATTGTAACATACGACCACATAAGAATGAATATTCTTTGTAACATCCTATTGATGATTAAGGTTACTTAGAAAAAACTGGTTTAGATCCCGAGACGTTTGCCAGGAAGTATTTGTTGACCCTGGGTTCATCACAATTCTATGGGGTTTCCGGCAAGTTAGCATCGCCATGGATGTCAGATGTCAAAGTTCCAACACAGTCTGAGTAAGAGAAAATCAAAACGCACAAAACTTGTACCAGCCAGCACTCGTAAATATGTTACTTAGTAACATCTTGTCTTCATGCACGGTATCCACTATACTCATATTCAAACAAGTAATGATAAACAGACAGCAGACATTCTAAAGAAAAATTGTCTCATATTGAGTTAATTGAAACCCACGTACTCGAGTTGATTGAGTTAAGGGTCAAGTGGTAAATATTTTGACCTCAGAATGATTGCCACTGTGGCATTTCGCTGTGCCGTACCATACAAATACTAGTAGTAGTAGCTTACACAATTGATCCGCACATATATGGATACTTTTGCTTCCAGTCTTTCAGTCCAGTTCTCCATCAGTCTATTAGTGAAATGTGGAATTTGTCGTACTTGTTAGTCGTAGGTACTTGTACTCATACATACTCCAAAAGATGGACCATTCATTTATTTTCTCCTTTAACCGATGATGATGAAGACGATGATGATGATTGCATTGTCGTCGGAATATCGGCAAGATTTAAGCGCAAACCCAAAGTCAGAGGGGCATGATATGCGTTAAAAATTAATTCATTCACGTCTCACCCAATTAACATCACTGATTGCCCTGCTCTCAACTGGAACTCATCTTTCGTTTTCATTGACTCATTTGAAAATAGGATGAGGATGCTAATGGAAGAGTCATAGATCAAGATGAACCGGAAGCTATGATGTACATACATAACATTTAATCCGGAGGTATTTTAGTCATTAGTGGTCATCTTGGAGGAAGAATCTTGTGGTTGCAATGCGTCAAGTTACGACCTTTGTTTAGTAATCCGCCTAATAGGCTTAGGTATCTACCTTTAACTTGACACCTCGGAAGAGAAAAAACAGAAAAGTGCAAAAAAGATTATCATTCGTAACAAATTCCGGTCCAATCCAGGTGACAAACTACAATATTTCAGCGTCGTCATCATATTCAGGAACTTACTCTTGAATTTGTGTAAGTTTACATGCAGAACCACCACCATCACTTACGAGTATATGAGGAGCATTTCCTAGTGGCAATGCCAACAGCAATGCCAATCTAAAATCGAAAATCTAAAAACAACACTTTATCAGCGACGGGTAATCGGATATACCCCTGACCATTTCGGGGCTGCTCCTGATTTTTGTTCCAAGATTATCGCAATTCGTTTGTTGCCTATACAAATATTCCAACCAATTGACATGAATATAAAATTATTTGGTACCAACGAGGGTTATTATAACCGACAACGAGACAAGGTCCTTCCACGTGAATAAGGATCACATTACATTATTCGTACTTGTATGGACGAGTACATTTGTGCAATAGCTACGATGCCAATGTCAAGTTAAGCGGACTAATGGGAATGCAAACGCTTTTGAATGACGTAGTCAAGCGTAATCTCCATTTGTAACATTAGGATGTTTGAAATTGAAAGGAATAATAATCCGAAAGGATGTTTGTTGTCGTTGCTCTGTATTCAAAAAATTACGAAAGGACTGCCAAAGGAAAAATGTTACATTGTTTGTGATTTACTGTGTTATGTTATTTCGTCGTCATCGTCATCGTAGTCGTCAGTTTGCTGTAACACTACTGTTTCTGAGGACATTATTCGCTCAGCTTATCTCGATTGTAACTGGATACATTTGTTGGTGAAATTGTGGAACAACTGATGGAACAAACGATGTACGAGTAGGTAGGAATCGAAATAGTAGTAACGAGCTGTTGCCTCGACAACGCCATATTAACCAACCACCTCTTCACTCTTTCAAGGATAATATTATAAAAAGCTAATAATATGTTTACCTTTGCACACATGGGCATATTCGTATCCTGTATATGTACATATGTCTTCCGAGGCTTGGTCCGACTCCAAGTTTCAGATCCCAGGTGCCTGCGTGCTTCAATTGTGAATGTGACAAAGATTTTCCCCATAATTAACCAACTGCTTGACTTAAATCCTTCGATTGACTCTTACTGAGGCATTCGTTGTCATCGGCCGGTGAGAGGATGACAACAACGGCAACGGCAACGGCATCGACATCGAAAATCACGACAACGACGACGACGATAAAAGGGTGTCAGGTATTATGTGAGGTATTTAATTAATCTAAATAGAAACATTGATTGAGAACAAGAATCTCGATCTTCCAAATGCCAATCTGGGACGCGTGAACGCATATCAACAGAATGAATATGGGTGTGCAAAAATTGCACGGTCCAGTGACCGCTTGACGTCTTGGCATTGAGAGAATTAATAGAATAGGGTTAAAACCTCCTCTAATTCTCCGTCTCCCACGCTCTCCCCGTCTTCATCTTTGTGCTGACTGTAAGGAATCCCAGCCACAAGTTTATCGGATTAAAGTATTATTGAATTGAAAGTGTCAGCATATAGCGTTGTCAAGCTTTAGCCGGAGTTTTGGAATTTTAGTTTATAATTCAGTGGACTATGCGTGAACACTGGTCGTTCAGTAAATGGCACAATTATGATAAACTCGTATATGGAGGCGCATTCTTACTGGGAAAAGATGTTGTACCAAATGTTGTTATTCACATAATTACGAGTATATAGTTTTTATTCAAATTGAAGAAGATATTAGTTTTTTGATTGAAAATATTATTTTCAATCTTCTTGTTCTTTTATTAACCGTTGGAATATGTAATATGTATTGTTACTATCAGTAGATAGCCAACCACGATCATCAAGATGGTTGCACCAGAGAAGAGAACAACTCCCTCAGAGTCTAGCGAGACTGCAAAACTGCGAACGATGCTTCAGGACTACATGCTAAACCAGAGTCAGTTTTGGGACCAAAAACTGTCCGACTGGAAGCAGGAACTGGTAACTCGGAACTCGGAGATCGAGAAGAGAATGGAGGTACTAGAACGGTCGGTGAGCTGTTTGTCTTTCGCCAAAGTCATCAACACTGGACAGCATTCTTCTCCCAAAGGTAGCTCGGTTGAGTGCAATGGTTTACCAGCCAGCGGACAGAATACCGACTTAAATCATGTGGAAGTGAAGATGTCACCGACAAAGGTGGCGACCGTTGTGCCACATGTAAGTGGTACTCCGAATTCCGTGGTAGCATTTGAGGTACCACATTCTGTGCTGAAACGGGCACCTATTCCAGTGGCTGTACACCCGTTTGATGGCAGCGGTTCATGGACCGACTATCAACGGCAGTTCGAGATTGCAGCAAGATGTGCAGGATGGGACGCTAACGAAAAAGCGAATGTGTTAGCAATGCAGTTAAGAGGAGAGGCTCTTTCTGTATTAAGTGCTGTACCTGTGAACGGTGAAACCGACTACGCGCTTCTGCGGAAACAGTAGATCTAGCTATACTCAGCTACGGTGTCGTGTGCAGGGCCCCAAAGAAAATTTTTCCGAATTTGCTTTAGGTCTTCAGCGATTGGTAGTTTCGGCGCTTCCTGGGTGTCCAACAAAAGTCGTGCAGGAGGTACTGGTAAGCCAGTTTATTGAAGGAATAAGAGATGAGTCAATCCAGGATTTAATTACTGTCGGGCGCCCTACTACATTGACAGACGCTGTTAATCTGGCACAGGAACTCCATGCAAGAAATAAACGAAGGAGAGTTTTCGTTACCAACGGTGCCGAAAAACGGAAATAGTACAAAAAACTAAAGTACGGAGACAATAGGGAGCAGTTGTCTACCGTTAAAAACCTCAACGCTTCACAGCAAACAACGACGAACCGGAATTGTACAACGGACCACGAATACGGAACTGCGTTCGGCAGAAAAGAACGTGGTAAACCTGAAGAAAAGAATGTCGCTGACGCGCTTTCCAGGAGACCATGTGGCGAATGCAAACATTGCACGAAGGTAGACATTAAAGAAAAGGAGAGCTACGAGATACTGCACTTGAAAACCGAGGAGGCCACTTTGGCAATCGAACAGCAAAAGGATCCAACACTAGCAAAGGCGAGTAAGTGGCTGAAGGAAGGACATCGGATACAAAAAGCTTTTGGGCTATATTCCAGCAGTTGAAAATGGATGCCGGCGTAATATGTCGAACATGGGAAAAGGACCAGGAGTAGAAGACATTACCCGTAGTTCCAAAAACCTTAGTTCCAGAAATTCTTCAGCAACTTCATAATAGTCCGAGCGGAGGCCATCTGGGGCAGCGCAAAACCCTAAGCAAAATAAAGGACAGGTATTTTTGAATCGGTCGAACTTTAGACTCCAAACTATGGTGTAAAAACTGCATCGTTTGCCAGGCCCGCAGAGGCCCTACTCAGCGAACAAGGGGGCCTCTTAAGCCAAGCCGGGCAGGACACCCATTTGAGAGGATTGCTGTTGACATACTTGGCCCACTTCCACGCACCAAGGCAGGAAACCGATATATAATCGTCGTTATGGACTATTTCACCAAATAGCCGTAATGTTTTGCAGTGCCCAACCAAACAGCTGAGGTAATAGTCGAACAAATTATACATAACGTCTTCTGCAGATTTGGTGTCCCGCACTTTATTCATTCGCACCAAGGTAGAAATTTCGAATCGGAAGTGTTTCGTAGATCAATGGAGGTCTTGGGAAGTCACAAAACTAGAACAACACCTCGGCGGCCCCAATCCGACGGTATGGTGGAAAGGTTCAATCGTACGCTACTGGACTACCTAGCGAAATTCGTCAGCCCTCATCAAACAGACTGGGATCTGTTTCTACAACCAGCTCTACTCGCTTATCGCGCAGCAGAACTAGAATCGACAGGATTCTCGCCAGCTATGTTGAACTGAAGCTGCCGATCGATATAGTGTTCGGATCACCACCAAAAATTGAACACGACAGCCAAGGGTATGCAGCAGCATTAAGAAGTCGGCTCCTCAAAGTACACGAAGTGGCACGAGAAAATCTCAAAATAGCAGCCGAATCAATGAAGGACAGGTACGATCTCAAAACTAATGCCATAAGTTTTACTGCATGGTATGAAGTCTGGTTTTTTAACCCCAAGCGGCGGAAAGGTCTGTGCCCTAAACTACAGAGCGATTGGGAAGGCCCTGCCAAGGTTGTGGAACAATTGTCGGATCTCATCTACAAAATCCAGGCGCCGGGCCAAAGGAGGCAAAGAGTGGTACACGTAAACCGACTTGCACCGTATACGACCTCACCTGTAACTCAGACCGAACTTTGAGTTTTGAGGAGGGGCTAGTGTTACGAAACCTAAAGAAAAAAAAAAGAAAACTGCAGAAAAAAAAAACATTTTATTTCACGACGAAATACCTACCTGCATCACGTTGTTTGTTGTGGGTTTCGTTTGACAGGTTGAAGAGGTTTGTTCCCTTTGCCGAACATGGCTGAGCATTCAGCCGCACGAAGAGGACAAATGACTAAATAGTAAGCCATAAGAGTAACATGAAGAAAGGAGATGACTACCGCAGAAAGGGGAGCAAATGATGAAAAGTCAACGAAGAAAATATTTGCCGTTTCCTGTGACGTAGGATTTCTCCAATCAAAAGCGGTTGGAGAACAAGCGGTGGAATCTTAGACGTTGCAACGGAGATAAAAAAACGGAAGACTTCCTAACAGAGAAAAAAAAAACGCGGGCAACGTAAAAATCGAGATAAAAGGGAGAATTTTCGGCAGAACCAAGAGGTCCAAAGCGAGTAGTTGAGGTCGGAAGACTAAGGCAAAAAAAAAACGTTTAATTATAAAAAAAAGAAAAGAATAAAAACAAAAGTTTACCTCTCGGGAACCAGATTTTTTTTGGAGTTTCTGTTTTTTTTTTGTCCTCTTTTTATCCGATTGAAACTCGGCGATAGTTTCGGTCAATAGGCAATTTTCGTTACAAATTTGCGGGCCTAAGAACCATTCTACAGGTCGCTCTATTTTGGCTAAGTGATTGAGTGATCCAACTATTTTTCTTTCGGCCCCTTCTTCGAACCTTGGCTGACCGGATTTTCTGACGAACTTCTTCGTTTAGCTTAAAGTTTTTCCACTATCGGTTTACTCTCATTTGTCACATCCGCTGATGTACAAAGTTCGTCCCTAGGTAAACAGGACTTTTAAAAATAGGTATTAATAGTAAGTCCATGCGTTGATAGATCCTTCGCTGGTGTACAGTAAAAATTTCATGACATTTGGACAAATAGAGACAGAATTATTGTGTCTGAAGTGACAGTATATTTGTATCATCCGCACAGAAATGAGCATAAAGCGAATATTACTCAGAATTCAACATTCGAAGGACACCATAAGGAGGTCAAAAAGAACAAAAACTACCTTTACATCATTGTGACTAGCGATAAAACGTGGTGTTGTCAATATGATGAGAAACTATCTATATTGAATAAAATAAATCGGTTTGTATTTCTTATTTTTAAAAAGTCATGTTTACTTTGTAACGCAGCTTGTAGCTCGTATAACTTTCTTTTTAAGATCTAGAAACACACGAGTGGCTTCAAATTGTATGATCTCGATGGCCAATTCACTGCGGTATAATTTATTTATTTATTTATTTATTTATTTATTTATATTCATTGTACATATAAGATATAAATTTTACATCTTTTAAGGTGCACATGCTTATATTACATTTCAGAGTTAACACATTTTATATAATACACTTAAACTTGTAAAGGGAATTCAGTTTAAAAAGTTAAATGAAGATAAAGAAGAAAAGAAAGGGAAGAGAGAGGAGATATGAGAAGATAAGATAGAACATGTAAAAAAAAAAAAAAAAAAAAATAAAAATAAATGCAGGAATTAGGAGTTTTCGGCAAAAAATGTAAAGGTCTTTTTCCCGAAAGTGTTTGTGTTGCTTATAAGTTTAATACTGAGGGGAAGTTGGTTCCAAATGTGAACGGCATGAACAAAAAATTGCCTTGAGGTCAGAAGGTACTTATATCTGGGTAGAAATATTTGCAATGTCCGATTACTTCTTGCAAACTTAATATGGTCAAAAAGATATTTTGGTTCTTTAGATTGTATTACTTTTTTTAATAAGAGCAAAGTTCGATATTTCAGAAGATTTGATAAGGAGCAGCCCGCTATTTGTTTAGAGTAGTCGGAAATGTGGTCGTATCTTTTCAGATCAAATATATATCTTGCGCAGCTATTATACGCAACAGTAAGTTTTCTCTTGGACTCAAAGCTCATGTTAGCAAATAGCTCGCAGCTGTACAGAAAAATGGGTAAAATAAATGATTTTATTAATCTGAGCTTCACATTGGTTGGTAAATACTTTGCTGTGGGACTTAGGCCTCGAAGCGCACCATAGATTTTTGAAACTGTCCTATTAATATGTACATCCCAGTTTAGGTCGAAATTAAAGTAAACCCCAAGATTTTTTGTGTTTTCCACATATGTGATTGGGTTCTGGTTGAGGAGGAGAGTAGGGAAGTATTCTTTACATTTGCTTCTGCTTAAGATCATGGCTTTAGTTTTTGTTAGATTGAGCTTCAACTCATTTTTAGCCGCCCAAGATGAGATTTTACACAATTCCTGATACATTCTGCTAGAGGCTGGAATTATATCCGCTTTTGAAAACATTTTATAAATTTGAACATCGTCTGCATAGATATGGTATTCAGAATCTGTAAAATATTCAATTATATCGTTAATGAAACATGAAAATAAGAGGGGTCCTAGCACAGAGCCTTGTGGGACGCCCATTGGAACCTTTAATCTACTAGAGCACTTAGTTTCATGAAACACATACTGTGACCTATTGAAAAGGTATGATCTGATAATCTTGCATAAGGAGTTTTCAAAGGAAAACTTAGTCTTAAGTTTATTCAGTAAAATGTTATGATTGACGCTGTCGAATGCCTTTGAAAAATCCAAGAATACAATCAATCCCACCATATCCTTGTCGAACCCAGCACGAATATCTTCACAAATTTTGATCAGAGACGTGGTGCAATTGTGTTTTGCACGAAAACCGGATTGATGGTTAGCAATTAGTTTCTTATTATTAAGAAAAACCTTTATCTGATTGCTCATAATTGTTTCCATAACTTTGCTCAAAAATGGTAAAATGGAGATTGGGCGGTATTCGGTTTTGTTAGCTGGGGAGGGCTTAGGTAATGGCAAAACTTTGGCTATTTTCCAGATATCAGGGAAAACAGAAGTGGTCAAAATAGTATTAAAAATAAACGTTATCTGGTGTAGTAAAACGGGTAGGAGAGTCTTAATAAATTCTGGTTGGATGTTATCTGAACCAATAGCTTTTGACTTCATTTTTAAAATTGCATGGCCAACCACCGCTATGTCAACACAAGAAAGTGAAAAAGTATCTCCTTGATTAGTATAGGAATTAGGAACGTGTGAGCTTACGGTCGATTGGGGTTGAACGAATTTCTGATTCAATTCCTCGATATTTATCTGATCTGTAATAGACTGCTTACTTCGACTTATTCCAGCCTGACGAACGTTTTTCCAAAAAGTGGAACTTGAATCACCGGGATTAAATTGGCTTTTAAAGAAGGATTTTTTGTTTCTCCTTATAAGATAAGTGACTGCATTACGGGCAACCTTGAATTCATTATGAATAACAGAACATTTATATCTTCGCCATCTCGCATATAAATCATCACGCGCCTTAATGTGGTTTCTTACTTCTTGTGTTATCCATGGACAATTATTTTTCTTAATTTTTTTATGTTTTACTTTCACATGATTGTTAAAAAGGAGATAAATATTATTATTAAAGTATTCAATTTGTTTATTAACATCACATGTTGAGTAAATAGGTGACCAGTCAACGTTTCGAGTATCATTGAACAGATCCACTAAATTTATTCCCGAATAATCGTAATAGATTGCAGACGTATCCACTGTGTTGGTAAAAAGCGCGTTAAGTGTCACGAAAATTAAGTCGTGATGTGAGAAAGCAGGTGCCAGAAGTTGGTCATAATGCATAACCAAGTTGGTACTAGAAACTAGAAAAACATCTAACAAGGTGGATGTACAATTTGGTTTAAAATGTGTGGGCTGCTTGGTGTTAATAAAACTTAGGCCAAAAGAATCCACCATTTCAATGAAATGTTTATTTTTATTATCTAATAAATTAATATTAAGATCTCCGCAAATTAGAATATCAGTGTACAAGGGAACTAACTCTTCTAGAAGATTTCTTACTAAGGTAGAAAGCGCTACATCAGGTGCCATATAAATGCAACCAACTAAAAATTTACCACATTCACTCACTATTTCAATAAATAGATATTCTATTGATTCGTTGAATGACGACTTTTTTATGACATTAAAATTAACCGAATTTCTAATAAAAATAGCTGTCCCTCCTGCCAGTTTATTACATCTATCAGCGCGTTTAATTTTAAAATTATTTAGTTTGAAAAGATCGTCACACATCTCCGGCTTTAACCAAGTCTCAGATATACATATGATATCAACTTTGCTACTATCAAAAAGTATACGCAAGTCGTCTATTTTATTTTTTAAACTTTGGGCATTTAGGTGACAGATATTGATACCTTTCTTTTGTTTGCATAATATATCAACCAGGATATTGCATTCGACCATGGAACCGCCCTCGATGTTAGAGCCAGCGAGGGCACCTAGTAACAACAAAAAAACCAACACCAACACTTTCGGAAAGCTTGACACAAAACTTAATTAAAGGTAAAGATTTAGGTTTTAAGAATAATATAATATAATAAGAAGGAAGAAAGAAAGAAGATAGAGATTTAAAATTATAAAGAAAAGGTAAGAGAAAGAAGGAATAAATAAGAGATAGAAAAACATTACGTAATTTTTTAGATTGTTGGACACAGAATTTCATCATCATTCGTCTTGTCTGTTGCTTGACATCTCAGAGTAATCGCATTCAAAGTTTCTTCTTCGTCTATGATGATATTGTTTCCATTTATACTCTCTTTAACCAAAACAATTCCATTTCTTGTAAAAGCTGAATAAATCATCTTTTGGCGCCTAAGTTGAACAGCACGTTTAAGAAGAGAACGATTTTTTTTCGTAAGGCTCTCATTTAAATATATGCTTTTATCAGAATCCATGCCGATGTTGCGAAGAGAGACCGGTTTTTTCTCTTTTTTTTTGGTATTCAGCTAATGACTTCAGAACGTTGTTTCTATCTTGTGGAGAGTTGAACTTCAGAATCATAGGTGGGTCAATGCTGTCGTTGAATCGAGTCGTCAGTAATTAATAGTTTCACGGCAGTAGAGCACAGAGTTCCATCCAGTTTCAACCACATTGTCCATATATTCGAACAAATAACCACTGATCTTAGCCTATTAACGGTGGCCATTCACTGTGAAGTGAGTTCAGGCTTAGTTTTTGGAAATATAAGAACCGACGATGCCACCAGCGTGAACGCCGCAGCAAACAGTCCACTTTTGTGGGTGTAATTGAGTCTTACGAGTCTTCTGGATTTAGCTTAGCCTTGAATCTGCAATTATGCTTGTTCACAAGCAAAACCTTTTTTCATCTCCTCCAAATGTTTGATATGAGAAAGACAGCAAACATTCCCTAAAACGGTTGGCTCGTATAGTTCCACTGCAAATGTAGCTTCTCTGCTTAAATTCATCAAGCAATCTGAATGACGTGAATAAATTGTCGCAGTAAATGTGATATGGAAAAGAAGATTTGCTAAGGGGATATCCGTCTAACAAATGAACTATTGTAGAGGCACATTTTCCAAATAGAGTTGGCTCAAACTCTATTAGATATCCAGATGACGCATTTTGACACTACACTTTGTAGCCAATTCGAATGGGCTTGTTTTGAATAGCTTGTTTGCAGCTATGCTTTCTAAAATGTTCCACAATAGCTTCATCGTGTGAAATAGGCCCCCCTGATACGTAATATTGCATACATTTGTTTTGCATATGTAATATAAGACGTCTATGTTTGCGGTACTTTTCTGAGAAGTTTAAGTCCGAATTTCGTTGAAAATGAAGTAACCTCGTGATACTATCAAATCTGTCCCATCTGATAGCAACTGAGATTGCAATATTTCGCATATCTGTGCCTGAAGTCCAGTAATTATATCCGGATAAAATTAGAGATTTCCAAAAAATGGCCTCAGTTCACTTTTTGTCAGTTTTATATCCGGCCAATTTTTTGATAAGCATTATTCTGCACTTGCATCTATTGTATAATTATTTCCAGCAAAAGATCATCAAAAATCATTTCAAAATATTGCACAGAAGTTAATTCGCCAATGTCGTCTGTCGCAACGACAGGAAATTCAGTTGGCGGAATTATTTTCCCCCCTCTTCCATGGTAGTTTAAGTCATTTTTAGTCTCACTTGGTCTTTTTTATATTTTTATCTTCAAGGTTAGGTGCACCTTCTTGTTTCCTAACTTTCACTTCAGCTGGAGCCATAAGTTAATTACGGGACAATCTCGCGAAGTCCACTCCATGCTCTTCGTCTGAATTCTCATCTGTTAGGAGACTCACAGCCGGTGGCTAAATGAAAACGTCTGGAGTATCAGCATCATCTTGCTCTAGCATGTCCAGAACTTCGGTTAGTATCAAACATTTAGCCCATAGAACAAAAAGAAAATGATATGTATACACAATCTCCGAGTGTCATCATATGAGCTACCTTTGCAATCTATCACTCAGCTATGAGCCTTGCAGCTCTATCACTACTCGTAAACGCAAAATAATGCCGCAGTTTCCAGCAAAGTATAGAATGATGGATCTTTTCAAAGGCTCTTGTTAAGTTCAGAAGGCAAAGCAAGGTCACAAATCCGTTATCAAATTCAGTTTTTATATCATCCAGCCGGAGCCTGCATGGAAGCCGCATTGAAGGCCGCTCAAGAAGGAATTTACTGACAGGAGATCCTGAATTTGCGTCGCCAGTATTCTTTCAAAAAATTAACAGACGGAATGCTGATAGGCCTGTAATCATTGGCATTAGCAGCGCTAGGTTTCTTAGGGGCAGGAATAATTCTTCCATCCTCTCTAACAGCATTCGATCTCAATGACTATACTTACGGTCTCTATTAAAGAGTTGTAGCAGTGATCGTATTATAGTCAAACCTGTCAGGTTCAACTTCATTCCATAGTAAGGAATCATTGAGATCATTTAAATCTAGAGTACAACTACAACTACTTTAATCAATCATACCAATCTGACATCGGTTTCTGTATAGACTTTTCGATGAGAAATAGTGACGTTTTGATACACAAACGGCAGATGTTGCAGCCAGATTCAATGACTCAATTTAACCAGACCCCATACTCGTGTATGTGTACATACTATCTACATGTACATTTTTGCCTACCTAGAACAGTAAATGTGAAAGTTAATATTTTATTCATAGTATTATAATTGTGTTTGGTGAGGTGATACCTTAGAGCAGTCTCTGACAATAAATGCAACTCGTAAATGTTTGCAGCCTATCCCATCAATTATATTTAGAACACAATTTCGAGAAGTTTAATTTCTGATCCGTCAGTAACCCAACACATTGTTGGCCCTCGCATAAAAAGGTAAAAAGGTGCTAAGGATACGTAAACAAAGTGGTTCACAAAGAATAGCTGGACATACTCGTATTCGTGTGTATTCATATGAGCACAACAATTCACTGATTATTAACTTCCTCCTACCTTCGGATATTCAAAAGGAAACCTGATATACAAAATAAGCATTCATGTCTGTAATAGGCTGTCGAAAACAACTTCACAGTTCTCGAGTAATTACCACCTAATATCTGTTCGGAAAGCAGAGCTTAATCGTTTCGTCTGAAAGACATGTTCACATGTGTGTTTCGGTGATTTGTCATGACCTGTACATCCTGTCTTTCGACCATTGTGAGTATTATTTTTGGTATACCGAAAAGCTGATGATTATTTCCATAACTCACAAAAGCCAGGTACATTTTCATATGCCATGACACTTGGATTCAAAAGCCGTTTTTTTGCTTTTATACGCATACAAATGCGAAGTTGTTTTTGTTTTTGTTTTTTTCTAATTAAACCGGGATAAGAGCGTATTTCGAAAGGAGCCCAAAGAGAGGCGAAAACCTTCCCGAACGTCAGTCAGCCTGTGTAAAACCACAAACAGCATGAAACAAAAGTCTCAAGTTTCATATGCTGATGACGGTTCGAGGGGGGGAAGTAATAAGCTTATTGTGTTGATTTAACACTTTCCTTGGAATACGAGTATACCCGTGCGAGTGGGTATAAAAGGATCACGAAATTGACTGTCTTCAGAGGGTCGAAACCTTAACAGCACAAAGACCAACTTAAAGCGATATAAGTCGCACCAATTAGCTTAGTTACTGTGTGTAAAGCATCGTACAACAGGTCAATTAGCCATCATATATCTCTTGCACTTGTAATTTGTTATCATATCGCGCTACAAGCAGCAATAACCAACCGGCCGAAGCTAACGACGATCCATGCAAATGGTATAAATACAATACTCGTACATACTCGTAAGTATCCGTATATCTGTATCCGCATTATGACCAATTTTGTATTATTTGTCCCCAGTTGGAGTCGATGTAAAGTAATTTTTCTGAAAACATAAAAACAAACCGCCTCGCCCGTTTGCTCTGTGATCATGGTGATCAGACAGAAGCGCAAAGCAACCGTACAACGGCGACAAATGCGACCATGGGTATGGGTATGTGGCACGGTGCGCTTATCGTCTAATGAAGTTGACAACATACGGATTAACGCACTAAAAACAGAACGAACCAGATCAGAAGGACAGCAACGACCACGGAATGGACATTTCACCGTAGACCATAATAATAATAATAACGCTGCGTGCATATCGCTTCATATCGCCGTATATCTCTGGGGATACCCGGACCGCGATGCTGCAGTCAAATCGGAATCAGAATCTGAATCCGGAGTGTGCACCATGCACCACATAGTCGATCTACAAATGGGGTATCAGAATTAAGGAATGTTAAATGATTTCACAAAGTCCAGAGCGTTAAAGAGAGATAGAGGACCATGAAGCATGAACCATCGAGCATTGAGCATAGAGCATGGAGTATGGTGTATGGAGCACCAAAGCTGATGTTGAAGCACCAAGCAGCCAAACACCACTCGCTTCCAATCTGCTACGGGTGGTTAGGGAATTAAGATGTAAATTTCTACACCGTGTCGACGATGTTCGTCCGCACCACCGGCTTAAAATCAAGTTTTCCTTTTCGAATTATTATATCAAGCTGAGAGTTTTATCTTTTTATGCTTGAAAGTTGTTAAGAGATAAAATTTTCTTATTCGTTATTGGGCAGTTGGTTACCTTGATATTTGGTGTTGGTGTCTTCGTGCCTTTGGTTTTTGTTTTTTTTTTTGTAACTTACTCCAGCCGTATGGGGACTCTCTGACTCTCGTGCTCACTTACTCACTATTAGTGAATGTTTGGCCAGTCGAATCGTCATCGGGTTTGTCGTCGTCGTCGTCGTCGCTGCCACCACCGCTGTCTTACTTTTGGTTTTGGTCATCAGATTTGATGAGATGCAAATGGGTGAGTCTTAAACTAAATGTTTAGCGCGGTTTGTCTTTTAAGATTTTGTTCGTTCCGTCGCACTAATGGTGCTGGCATTCTGTCTGTTGGTATTCTGCTTTCAACATCAAATGGTCGTACGGAGGTAGCTTCTGTGGTGACATCCAAAATTATATGATGTGATGATGAGATTAACTTTTCAAACTTTTATTTCCGATTCTGCTCTTAATCTATTCGTATGGCAACGACCGGCTCTGTCCGTGTCCAAATGGCCACTGCTGTCTGCTTTTCCTTTCGAGGAGAAATATTAAAAGGCAAATGCTATTAAGATTAATATTGAAAAATCGTTTGCATTGTTTGGAACATAATGTGCTCTGAAGACGGTTCCATCTAAGTGAATTCCTCGACACCGAATCTATTTTGGATAAAATAAAAGAGTTAATGTGTTGAATTTAATTCGAAGTATCTTGTTGGAGCAGGTGTTTTATTTTAATTTGCAATCTATTTCACGGTATTAACATTACGACGAAATATTGTTAGATAAAGAAAACTTTAAATAGCGTTAGATGAAGTAATTTCCTTGAAAATGTCGTATTCAATAATTTAGAGAATCCCTTTGACGTCAGTCCCTGCAATTAGAGATCTGTTCATTCAATAGGTGAAGCGCAAATATCTTGGTCTTTGGCGGTATAGGATTCAGCCGGTGTTGGAAATAAAATCAAGCGAACATCGTAAATAAGACGTTATTTCGCTGATTGGGGTCTGGCGCATTTGCATGTTTATGGCTTAACGGTCTTGATTCGACTCTTAAGCCAATAAGACTTGTGTTTGTGTTTTCTCTGTTGTATTTTGACTCGCAGCCTTACTTCTGGTCATCGCCGTTTGTGCCTTTTTTTTCTGGCTCTGTTTTTCCTTATATTTGACCCATTTACACACATATCCACTGGAACTAACCTACTCAAAATAGAACATATCAAAATGCTGTGAGAACGCATAGTAAATTGAATATCAATGAAGCCAATGATCACCTAGGCGTTTTTATTATCCTTTCTAGGTAAGTCTTTCCATGCTCTATGTTGACACGTCTGTTTGAGCAAAACATCTTCTGTTAACCCGTAAAACTAAGAAAAAAATGCGATGGCACATCTTGTCCTCTCACATCATGTTCACGATTAAAATTGTTTGACTCCCGGGCCAACCCCGGACAGATTTATTACTAACTAACAATTTCACTTAAAACTAAAGATAAAAACTGAAGGGTGGGAGCGGTTAAAGAAAGTTAGGTGGAAATAAGAATGTCATTGAGGGACAGTTTGCTGAAGTGGTCAACTTCACGAAGCATTCTAGACATTGACGTGGAGTCCGCAACTCGTTCTGAAGCCGGAAAAGTGGCACAGACCTCAGATTGCGTGCGTTGGTGTTGAAAGAAATAAGTTGAAGTAAAGAAGGTCTGATGAATGAAGAGAATATCGGCAGCTTTTCGGGTTGTAAATTTATAAGTTTCAGCCGATCAGTGTACGATGATAAGTTTTGGCTATCATCCCAGGGAAGGCCACGCAAAGCAAATTGTAAAAACCTGCGTTGAACAGCTTCTATCCGGAGGATGTGAGTTCTGGCTTCGATGTTCGCCGTGTAGGGCCATGTTCGCGAGCAAACTTCATTTTTACTGTGAACGCCGCCGAGTGAATATCGTGTACAAAATCTGTCTAGATCTTCCTCCTGTGGTAGACTGTCTGAGGAAGATGATATATACGGGTTTTCAAATCATCTGCGTAAACAGATATGTATGAATTTTTAATGATGCAACCAACATCATTAATAATTAGAATAAATAATAAGGGACCAAGGTGGCTACCTTGTGGAATACCAGAGGACGCATTAATTGGGTCAGAAACCATGGACCTAAATAGAACACAGTAATGTCGTCTATTTAAATAGGATTGAACCTACGTTATAAAGATTATTTGGAAAACTGCCAGAAGCTTCCGCAAGAATTGAAGCCAGACGACCATAGACAACGCCGTGAGTTCGCTGTTGGCCGGAGTACCGGATTTTGACCAAAAAATTAACTTCTCGGAACGAGGCTCATTTTTGGCTCAGCGGCTATGTCAACAAGCAAAATTTCCATTATTGGAGCGAACAAAATCAATAAGTGTTCAGCCAAACATCAATGCATCCACATAGATTGACTGTTTGGTGCGATTTATGGCATAGCGACATCGGACCTTATTTCGTTCGAAATGAGGAAGAAGACACCGTTACCGACAATGGTCACAGATGTAGGGCGATGTTAAACGACTTTCTGTGCTCAAAGCTCGACAACATCGATATATTCTAGCTGTGGTACCAACAAGATGGCTTTACATGCCATACGCAACACTCGAAGTTGTGAATTAGAAATTTGTCGACTGAGTCATCTCACGGCGAGCGTTCATCTATTGGCCGCCGCGTTCATGCGACTTGCTACCACTCTATTATTTTCTCTGCAAAGCCAGAATCATTTCATATCTCACACAGTTCTTGTTTTAGTTATGTAAATTTTTGGTCCTATCGTTTTTATCTGGTCACCCTTTATTTCCTGTGGTAGACTGTCTGAGGAAGATGATATATACGGGTTTTCAAATCATCTGCGTAAACAGATATGTATGAATTTTTAATGATGCAACCAACATCATTAATAATTAGAATAAAAAATAAGGGACCAAGGTGGCTACCTTGTGGAACACCAGAGGACGCATTAATTGGGTCAAAAACCATGGGCCTAAATAGAACACAATAATGTCGTCTATTTAAATAGGATTGAACCCACGTTATAAAGATTATTTGGAAACCTGCCAGAAGCTTCCGCAAGAATTGAAGCCAGACGACCATAGACAACGCCGTGAGTTCGCTGTTGGCCGGAGTACCGGATTTTGACCAAAAAATTAACTTCTCGGAACGAGGCTCATTTTTGGCTCAGCGGCTATGTCAACAAGCAAAATTTCCATTATTGGAGCGAACAAAATCAATAAGTGTTCAGCCAAACATCAATGCATCAACAAAGATTGACTGCTTGGTGCGATTTATGGCATAGCGACATCGGACCTTATTTCGTTCGAAATGAGGAAGGAGACACCGTTACCATCAATGGTCTCAGATATAGAGCGATGTTAACCGACTTTCTGTGCTCAAAGCTCGACAACATCGATGTATCCGAGCTGTGGTACCAACAAGACGGCTTTACATGGCATACAAGCGACGCAACACTCGAAGTTGTGAAGGAGAAATTTGGCGGCTGGATCATCTCACGGCGAGCGTGCATCAATTGGCTGCCGCGTTCATGCGATTTGCCACCACTCTATTATTTTTTCTGCGGTTACGTCAAGTCCTTAGTCTACGCTAACAAGCCAACCCCTTTGGACGAGGTCGAGGCCAACATTTGACACGCTATTGCTGGAATAACGCCACACATATTGGACCGTGTCATCTAAAATTCAATCGACCGCTTGAAACACTACCAGCGAAGCCGAAGCGGCCATTTGAATGATGTGCTATTCCACACATAATGACATGAACTAAGCTTCAAAATGAAGCCAGAATCATTTCATATCTCACATAGTTCTTGTTTTATTTATGTAAATTTTTGGTCCTATCGTTTTTATCTGGTCACCCTTTATTTGGTCACCCTTGATCAAACCACCGTGTGGCGCTCACATTATTCCGATTTGAGTTCTGTTTCTTTTGTTAAGTTGCTAAATCTGTTGTTGACATTCCTTCTAAAGCTTGACATTTGCAAAAGTTACGTAGACAAAAGTACATCTATCTCTGTGTGTGTTGGCGATTTTTTATAATTTTAGAAATGGATTTAAATTTGCAACAACGAACTTGTATTAAATTTTGCGTAAAACACGGATTTAATGGTGCGCGAACGTTGGAAATGTTGGAAAGGTGTTTCGACAACGATTCTCTAAATAAAATGGTCGTTTACCAGTGGTACGAGCGGTTCAAAAGTGGTCATGAGTCAATCGAAGATGATGAACGCAGTGACAGACCATCGACATCGAAAACCGACGAAAACATCGATGGAGTTAAAGAAATGTTGGTCAATAACCGCATATTAACCATGAGAGAGATAGCGGATGACTTGAACATCGCCTATGGATCCGTCAAAGACATTTTGGTTAATGATTTGGGTTTCCGTCGTGTAGCAGCAAAGATGGTGCCAAAAGACCTCAATTTCATGCAAAAAAGAGACCGTGTTAACGTCGCAAAAGAGATGATTTGCGAGGCTGAATCCAATCCCACATTCATCAAAAGGATCATTACTGGAGACGAGACGTGGGTTTATGAGTACGACAAGCAATCCAGACCAAAAAATCACGTCGTTTTCATTCAAAAAAGAAGGCAATGCGCACGGTTTTCATGGATTACAACGGTGTAGTGCATTGAGTAGTGAGTCTACATATTCGTTGTGTGATGTTGCCGTGTCAGTGAGACAACGGGTTGATCGAAGTGTCGAAAATATCGATGTCGTTCAGGCGTCCGTAGCAAACGATCCAAATCAGTCAATTCCACGGCGTTCTCAAGAATTGGGCATCGCTCAGACCACATTATGGCGTATTTTGCGTAAGATCAAGCTGACTCAAGAATTGAAGCCGATGGACCATTTGAAGCGACGTACGTTCTCGGATTGGGTTCTGGAGAAGATGCGCCAAGATGATGAATTTCATCGCAAAATCATCTTCAGTGACGAAGCTCATTTTTGGCTCAATGGGTTCGTCAATAAGCAAAATGTGCGTTATTGGTCGGGTGAAAATCCACATGTGCTTCATGAATCATCACTTCATCCACAAAAAATAACTGTTTGGTACGGGTTGCATGCCGGCGGCGTTATTGGACCATATTTTTCCGTCGACGATAACGATCCTCACGTTACTGTGAATGGTCAGCGTTATCGCGCCATGATCACCGATTATTTTTGGCCCGAATTGGAAGATATGGACTTGAACGACATGTGGTTTCAACAGGATGATGCCACACAGCACACGCTACAATCGATTTATTGAAGAGTAAGTATGGTGAGCGTGTTATCTCAAGAACTGGGCCAGTCGCTTGACTATTTTCTGTGGGGCTACGTTAAGTCATTGGTTTATGCCAACACGCCGACGACGTTGGAAGAGCTCAGAGCCAACATTGAACGCGAAATAGCGGCCGTTTCGGCCGAAGTGTGTGGTCGAGTCGTTGAAAATTAGGTCCAACGAATCTACCGCTGCAAACGTGCCCGCGGTGGCCATATGAACGAAGTCGAGTTCCATTCATAAATGTTTTGATTTGATGAAAAAGACTTACGCCAATTTGGATGGATGGTGTTTTATCAAACCAAGATCGTCCAAGAAGAGTTTTAAGGGGGAAAGGTCCCGAAGTGAAAAATTGGTATTTTATTGAAAAAAATCTTTTATTGTCAGATAGAAATTCTGTTAACTATAATTTTTTTTTCCCCCAAGATGGCGGCGCTGCACGGCTTCAAAGTCGAGCGTTTTTGAAAATGGCATGCCAGCTGGATACTTTATCTTTCATCTGTAACAAAAAATCAAAATAAATCTTGTTAAAAACATTTTTTCTCCTACTCCAAGCCTTTAAAACTCAAAAAAATTTAATTTTGAAAAAATTATAGAGATCAGAAAAAAAATCACTTTTTTTACCAATTTGTTTAAACAATTTATTTAATTTGCATTGAAAATCATGTTTCAAAGGTTTAGAGTATAGCTAAAAGTGTCAAGAAGATCACCTCAAAATTTTAGAACGATCGGATAATTGTTTTTTGAGTTATGTTATGAAAAAGTGATTTAAAGTTTTCGGACCAAAAAAAAAACGAGAAATACGACAGGGCCATACTAAATTCCCTTTGATTCTTCGTAAAACTCATTTCGAGCTGCTCTTCCTTGTTTACGAAGTGTACGGGCTTCTTTTGAGGCCAAAGATGCCTCTTGGTTCTGTTAAGAAAAGGAGCAGGCGGAGAGTCCCCTGTTCATGCGGTCGGAACGGCCTGCTGTGCGCTCTAAAATCGAGCGTGCACTTGCGGCCGAAAATACGCTCCCATTTCGAAACGAATGAAGATTTTGCTTTGAAATTTTAAGGAGATATTCTTGATATGTTGTAGAATACGCAAAATAAATAAGTTTCGGGATTTATTTACAGTTTTCTTCATCTGGCAAGCTCACTGCAATCTTAATCTTTCCGATACATTCTATTTGTTTACCTGTTATTGACATGAAATATTTGATTAGCATGCATTAGCTTAATATGACTAAATTTTGACCTATTCCCATCATCCGGTAGGACAGAGGAACATGCCCCTGAATCTATTTCCATGGAGACTGGCAATCCTTTGATTTTGAGATCTACTGTAGCTGGTTGACTGACTTAGTTTTAGTTTTAGTTTTTAATGCATTTTATTTTCCTAATCACTAACTCTTACATACTAACAAAAAATGCTTAAATGCTAGCTTAAAATTACTTAACAATCTTATACTAACTTATTGGCCCCACACAGGCGCTCTAAGCTACTCTAAATTCTTATGACTATGTCTTTCGACTTTATGTACATTTTACTTAGAACTACGAATATTTATTTTGAATACTTAGGCTAAGAAAAAATATTTGTTAACAAAAACTTAGCATATGGACATAATTTTTTATTTTTTATAAAAACTTAATATCTAACTTAAAATAAACCTTAGCTTACCTAACCTAGATAAACAATACACACATAGACATTATAAACAATCATATACAGTAGTGTCTGGGTAGCGTGAATCCCTGATTGCATGAACACTCCGCTGGTGTGAACACCCATTTTTTTATAAAGAGTACTCTATAGCGTGAACAAAAGAAACCTCGATAACGTGAACCAAAAATGTATGCACAAGATTAAACATGTTCATTCGTTCGTTCGCTGGTTTGTTAGTTTTAGAATACAATTAGAACAGTGCAGTTCAGATAAGTGTTTCTTTTCAAAAATGTCTTTTAAAAAGCCGAAATTATCATTAAAAGAAAAAAGTGAAGTTATTGAGAAATTGGAAAGTGGTGAAGGCGCGTTGAGTTTGTCCCGGCAGTACGGTGTAGGCAAATCCACAATTTCAGCAATAGTAAAAAATAAGAATAAAATCTTTAAAGTAGTGACCACTAGCCAAATCAATTCTTTGAAAAGAAAAAAGAGCGTTATACAAATGGTTTTTGAAGCACAGTACTAAAAATGTACCAGTTAATGGAGAAATGCTGAAAGAAAAAAACTATTGCATACTGAACTAAAGGAGAAAGAAGGGGCCTTTAATGCCAGTTCTGGTTGGCTAATTGGGTTCAAGTCACGTTATGGTATTCGGCTTTTAATCTGTGGAGAAAAACTTTCATCCGATCATGGGGCAGTTGTGCCATTCAAAAATAATTTTGAGAAAATAATTAATGAGCTGCGCCTGTCTAAAAACCAAATTTATAATGCCGATGAGTCGGGTTTGTTTTTGAAGATGTTGCCTGAAAAAACATGCGTTGCCGCTGGTGAAAAAATGGCTCCGGACCGAAAAGTAGAGAAGGCTAGGATTACATTCTTAACGTGTACAAATGCTACTGGGCTTCAAAAAGTAAAGCCACTTGGGGCTCAGGCAAAAAACCTCGTTCCTTTAAAAACTTTGATATTCCAGTTGACTACCGTAGCTCAAAGAACGCTTGGATGACTGCAGATATTTGCAAGGACAAGCTATTTGTTCCGCAGGTAAGAATACAATAAGAAATTGCTGATGATGGTAGGTTCATACATTTGTTTTAGGTACAATATTTTTTACGAAAGGAAGGTTTGCCAATAAAAGCTGTTCTACTCCTGGATAACGCACCATGTTATCCATCCGAGCTGTTATTAAGAAACAGATGATGGTTCTATTTTCACAGTATACATGCCACCAAACGTGACACCACTAATTCAGCCAATGGATCAGAACGCGATACGTATTACAAAGTTCTATTGCAGAAAAAGTCTTTTAAGATTAACTGTTGGAAAAAGAAATGTTTTGGGTTTCTTATTTTACCCCAGATTTGCGCAGGGGAAGGGGGTAGTTCAGATGAAGAGGAAAATATCCCTCTTATCTTGATATGGGATAAATTGAGGCAGCAGATTTCATGACACAAATGAATTGCAAGATTTGCTACAAATTATTATCCCAGAAGTAAGTCTTATGTGATTACGAATATCATACAGACCATAGCTAGATATGTACCTCTTGAATTGTTTAGGTAACACACTCTGCAGCAGATATTAACAGGTGGAATGCAATTGAAGACACGGTACTACAAATGCCAGACGAAGCTGAATGCGAAGAGATTAATTCAGATGAAGATGAGATGTTGGAAGAATCGACCGATTAACCTCGATCAACAATAATAGCAGCTGAAGCTATTCAAATTTATGATAAAGCAATAGAATGGGCTGAAGCCAATACCACCGAGTATTCCGACATACTAGTTTTGAAAAAAATTCGGGAAAAAGCTGTGCAGAAAGTGCTGCAAAATAAAAGAAAACAGACTAGTATTAAGGATTTTTTTAACTAAATAAGAGAATGGAATTTAAATCTCAATAAATATCAATAAAACTACTGTCCAAGTGTATTTTATGAGTAATAAAACACGACTGGATAACGTGAACAATCTTCCAGACAGCACTGATATATCAGTATGTACCTTTGTATACACTGACATATGTACATATATGTTTCTTAAATGCTAACCTAAACCTATGTAAGCTGGCCACCGTTATTCACAGAGCAAATAAATTGGTCAGCTCTACCTTATTAGTGAGGCTGGTCCGTAATTGACGGAAACGACGACGAAACATCTTCCCCATCATTCAACCACCAGAAATGCTGGTGCTGCCGAACGACATCCCTCTTATCGCGATTCCCCACTGCCCTACTGAACCTGAGGCGATCCACACTGCCGTGTGCGACGTCTCTGTTGTAGTTGAGTCGCCTGTCCCCAGCTGTCCGAGCGACATGGAAGATTAACGGCACCGCTGATTTATCCTGGATCAACCCTATCTGATCTAGGTAGAGGAATGCTTCCGGTGGAACGAAGCCGTCAGAGCGCACACTCTCGTGGTAAAATTAATTGGGGTAGTAAGCCCCAGATATCAGGTTATTCGTCGACGTCATTGCTCTTGCAATGTGCCTTCGAGTCAGTTTAATTACGAAGTTGTCCACTCGTATTAGGTTCGCCCTGTTGTAAAGGACGTCATTAGGATAAAATTTCTTGTACTCCGACTCTGGTGTTCTGTACAAGCGTAGACAAGCCCTAAGGCAAGCCCTCTCAAACACCCGAACCTTTTCCATTAAGCTTGCTCGTACATTGAACCATATGGGACAACCAAATACCAGCATGGGCCTGATAAGGGCCATGTAGCAAATTACCTTTACCCTCGCATCGAGTTGGCTGCTATAACACAGTCTCTTTGTAAGGGCAAAAGCACCTCTAGCTCTGGCCAGAGCAGCATCTACATTTTTGCCAAAATACAGAAACTGATCTAGCCAGATTCCAAGGTATCTGACTACATCTCGACAGGCAAGAGGCTGCCCGTGTTGTCCAATGATCGAGAACTTACGCCAGTTTTTTCTGGTATCCCTAGAGGCTCCAGACAACGGCGTCCTAAAGAGAATGGTTTCCGACTTCTGAAAATTGATTTTCAACTTCCAGTCATCGCAAAATCGTCTTATCTTATCGAAATCACGCTGCAAGAGAGTATTAATGACCTCGATTTTGGGACCTGTTCTGTACGCTATCAAATCGTCTGCGTACGCAATAGAATGGTGAAGTGAACCTATCAAGTCGCTTGTATAAATGTTGAATAGGATCGACGAATTGACCGCGCTTTGCTGAAGACCATTTTTAATTTGAACTATTCCAACAGAAGTCACATCGCCATTTTTCACGATGAACTGTCTGTTGGTTAGCATGGGGCCCCGCCCAATTATCAAGGCTTCGCCCTTTAATGACGTTGTCTAATAATGAACGGAGGAAGAGCAAAGTACTGGTCTTATCGTAAACATCTTCAGATGACGCTACCGAAGGTTGCTACGATTTGATCAGTCACAAGCTGCCGGTCATAGGTCTTGTTGGCGGCTGGACCACCGGTAGTCCCTACCAGGACTTAAATCACGGTACCATGGGAGTCAGGAGCCCCCCGGATCTCGGTCCGGGCCTGACTTGTTAGAGGTAGGCCCCCTTGTGGGAGCGTCATGGTGGCTGTTTTCCTTTGGTTTTCCTTTGGTTGACTCAATGTGGAGTTGCAATAAGTGCTGGGAGCTGCGACCCTAAGAGCAGTAAGAGGTTTTAGGTCGGCCTCGACTCATACCAATGGTGGAACTTGTGCCGGTAACACAGTTCCGAATTGGTATCAAACAGTGAAAATCATTGGTGAGCGCTGGCAAGGCATATCCTTGCTCCCATGGATGTATGGGCATCCCGTGGAATAAGGCCGTAAAGGCAGGTGTCCACGCAAATCGAGAGACGTTCTGTTGGTTAGCATATTATAAAGAATGTACAAGAGTGGTTTACTGATCCCCAGCCTAGTCAGCTTATAGAAAAGACCCTCTAACCATACGGTGTCGAAGGCCTTCTCCAAGTCAACAAGGCAGGCACCAGTGCACTGTTTCTTGCCTTTGTTCCATTGGATATCAGAAACCAGTTTAGACGCGGCATGTGAGATATCATGTCCCGCCTTATAACCGAATTGATTATCAGGAAATATATGTTTGTCCTCAACCCACCTAATCAGAGCTCTATTGATTACCTTTTCAAAAACCTTACTGATATTCGGAAGGAGACTTATCGACCGGAGATTCGCCGGATTGGATATATCCTTTCCCTTTTTGGGGATAGGTTGAGCCACCGCCGTTTTCCAATGCGCTGGATAATGTGCATTATGCATTGCATTATTAAACAGGGTGGTGTAGATGTCCACCGCTTCTAGGGGAAGATGTCGAAGCACGATATTCGGAATACCATCGGTCCCCACTGATTTCTAAGCCTTGATCTCTCAATTCTTCCCTCGAAATGAATGGAGGTAGGTCACCCTCTCTGGTAATGACATTATTTGCCATATTTTCGTCGCTAAACCGGGTGAAACCAGAGCCTTCGGATCGCCAATTCTCCATTTCATTTCGAATGTAGCAGTTGTGCACCAAGACGCGGTTCTCCAGGTCATAATTAGGGCCAATGATATCAATGGTCTCAATCTTCTCCTGCGGATCCTCGATCACAAAGAAGTCGTCATCGTCAGTGGCCTCATTTGGATCAATACCTGCTATTGTCAGTGTTTGGGACTTCCAATTAATTACAAAAAAGTTATTGAATAATAAGTTGTGTAATAATTTGTAATGAGTTCATACTAGCCAACCATTGTTCATTTTCCTTGTAATTATCTGTGTACATACATACATACTTGATAGCTCTCTTTGAGTATTACTTTTTTTGGATACATTAGTGACCGCTAAGCGTTCTCATGTAATCTCTTTCACTTGGATAACAACCACGGAAGCGAGCAGTCTAAGAACACTCTAAACACAAAAAAACCCACAATAAAATTATATCGTAAAGCAAAATTTGGTATGTAGAAAAAAAAGAATTCGTTTTATTCTCTTACATAGAAATTGTTGGTCCTTCGAGCCGGATATATATATATATACAGACTTGATTAAAATAGACAAATATATAGAATTGATAAATAGAAAATAGTGATAAAAAGATAACACCTCGTGCAAGCAAAAAAAACCTGTTTCGTGATTAGTGACCCCATACGTCGTGCGATTTATTAAGCGGTTCTTATTTCATTATAAAATGAACACCTTAAAGAAAAAAATTAGCTATTTGAAGGGAAGCTTAACTCGGTCGGTAAAATTCGTAGAAATAATTGATGAGAGTGTGGATTTGGCGTTATTAGAACTTCGATTGAAATCTGTGGAAGAAACGTGGTCTCAGCTCAGTGAACTCCAAAATCAGTTATTCGAGTACGCGGACGAGCCGGGGTATGTTGAATCCGATGAAGATCTAGCCGAATATGAAAATAAGTACTTCGTAAGTCAATCTATATTGACTAAAGTGATTCGGGAACGACAGACTTCTGCTCAGGCTAAAAGTAATGTGAATGATTCGGTGATTGAACAGCTAGCTAGTCAGCAAGCAACGTTCATAGAGACTCTTAATAACTCTACACAATCGGTATCCATTTCGCTCCCAAATATAACAATTCCACCCTTTTCTGGCGATTACAAAGAATGGCCCTGCTTCCGAGATATGTTTCTTGGATCCATTGATCAAAGATCGAATTTAACACCCACGCAAAAGTTCCGTTATCTCAAATCATATTTACGCGATGAAGCCTCGAATTTAATTCGCCATTTGATAGTGTCAGATGCAAATTACCTAGAAGCTTGGGAACGTTTAGAAAGGCGGTACGATCGTTCAAATTTGGTAGTGCAATCCCACATTCAGGAATTTTTATCGCTTCCTAAGATGACTTCAAATAGTGTAAGCTTGCTTAGAAGAATTTCGGATGGTGCTGACGAGACTATTCGAGCTTTGAAAGCGTTAAAGGCAACCGGTCGCGACCCATGGGTGATTGACTTAATTCTGCAGAAGCTTGATCAAGATAGTAGGGAAGCATGGGCAAAGGAAGTAGGCGCGCGGGATAATTGCACTATTCAGGAGCTTTTAGATTTTCTCCAACTTCGTTGCGATGCTTTAGAGTCGTGTCAGTCGCAAAATCGGTCGCTACATTCGCGTGGTAAAACCTCTACCGCTATTCGTGCTCACGTGGTTGAAGCCCAAAATGGTAGTCTACGTTGTCCAATGTGCAAAGGTGAACATGTATTAGGTCAGTGCCCTAAATTCCTTTCACTTAATTCGGATTTGCGTCGGGAATTTGTTAAAGACAATTCCCTCTGTTTTAACTGTTTGAGGGCAGGACACTCATCGAACAAATGTCGTTCCACATTCCGATATCGCACGTGTAAATCCCGACATCATTCGTTAGTCCACTCGGACGCTTCAGTTTCTCGACGCGTTGCGACACCAGTGGAAACATCTATTACATCCAGTCCTACCCCCATCGTCAATAACTTTACATACCAACAACATGTCGGCCATCGGCAATCTATTCTTCCCACGGTAGTGGCCAAGGTTAAAGACAGTCAAGGAGACTTCGTGAATTGCCGGTTATTGCTTGATTCTGGTTCTCAAAACTCTTTCGTTACAGAATCATTCGCTCAAAGACTAGGACTTCCCAGAACGCATGCTCGAATTCCAATCGTGGGCGTGTCTTCAGCTGCAGCCGGATACACACGAGGCTGTATATCCATCCAAGTATATTCGCGTATCAACTCTACTCATATTTTCATCGACGCATTTGTTCTCGGGAAGTTGGTCTCGAATCTTCCTACTCAACCTATCGAAATATCCTCATATAAGCACATTCGTCATTTAGATCTCGCTGACCCTACGTTTAACGTATCTCGTCCAGTTGATATCCTCCTAGGCGCAGACAAATTATGGAACATCCTACAGGGAAACCAAATTAGGAACCCGGAGGGTACTGTTATTGCTCAAGAAACTACATTTGGTTGGGTCATCACCGGAGAACAAACTTCAATGTCTCTACAATCTAATCTATCGGTACCTTCTCTTCATTCAACACTCGATATTGATCAGCTTTTACAAAGATTCTGGGAGTTAGAAGAGGTTACTCCAATATCAAATCAGTCTGTAGGCAATGATGTTGCTGAAACTCATTTTCGCCAAACCTTCTCTCGAGCTCCGGATGGTCGGTACATTGTAAATTTGCCATTCAAAACAGAATTTCCAACTTTCGGCGACACATTACCAGCGGCACTCTCGCGGCTGTATTCCATGGAGCGTCGGTTCATTAAAGACCCAAAACTACAGCAGTTATATACTAAATTCATGCGTGAGTACCTCGATCTGGGGCACATGAAACTCATCCCTCCCTCGGAGATATCATCTAATTCAGGTCATCAGTTTTACCTTCCGCATCATTCAGTTATGAAAATGGACAGTTCGACAACAAAATTGCGTGTAGTTTTCGATGGTTCGGTGAAGGATTCCCTTGGTCAATCACTGAACAGCTCGTTGTTGATAGGCCCAGCAATCCAAAGAGACTTAGTTGGCGTGTGTTTGAGATTTCGGCAACATCGGTATGTTTTTAGTGCTGATGTTGTTAAGATGTTCCGCCAAATCTGGGTCAGTGATGAACATACCGACTTCCAGCGTATCGTTTGGCGCGACAATCCTAATGATGACATTCAGCATTTTCGCCTTACTACTGTTACGTATGGCACTGCATGTGCTCCGTTCTTAGCAATTCGTGTTTTAAACCAACTCGCTCTTGACTATCGCTCCGAATATCCAACAGCTTCTGAGGTTATCCTTAAGGATGTATATGTGGATGATGTGATGACAGGAACTAACTCAGTGGAAACTCTTTTAAAACTTCAATGTGAGTTGGTTAACTTGTTGTTGATGGGAGGTCTTACGCTGCGCAAATGGAGTTCTAACTGTTGGTCGCTACTGGCTGGCCTACCAAAGGAGGATTGCGAGTATTCAGCTCTTGACACAGAAGGTGGTCATAAATCGGTTAAGGTTCTAGGTATGTATTGGGACCCAGCGCGTGATGAGCTATTCTATAAGGTGAGTTCATCCCTTTCTAAATCTGCGTCCACACGGAGGACGCTACTCTCCGACATATCACGTATTTTTGACCCTCTTGGATTATTGGCTCCATCGGTTGTAGCGTTCAAGCTTATGTTCCAAGAACTCTGGGTAACAGACCTAAAACTAGGATGGGATGACCCGGTACCATTTAATGTTGCAGAGAAATAGATTTCCTATCGGAAGGAGATTCCGTACTTCGAAAAGCTTCGCGTACCTAGATATCTATTCTCGTCGTCGGATAGCACTGAGCTACACGGGTTCTCAGATGCTTCATCGATCGCTTACTCCGCTGTAGTGTATGCTCGCGTTAAACTACCCTCGGGAGGCTTCCAGATTACCATAATCGCATCAAAGACAAAGGTCGCTCCCTTAAAGCCCGTATCAATACCCCGTTTGGAACTCTCCGGTGCTCATTTGTTGGCCCGATTAATACATCGTGTGAAATCGTCCATTACTAGACCGTTCTCAAAAACTATTGCTTGGTGTGACTCTGAAATTGTGCTCCACTGGTTATCGTCCCCCCTCGTCGGTGGGCTACGTTTGTCGCTAATCGCACTAGCGAGATTCTCGACACGGTTCCGCGTTCTTCGTGGCAATATATAGCTTCCTTAGAAAACCCTGCAGATTGTGCTTCGCGAGGTATTTCCTCATCGAATCTTGTCGGCCACAAACTCTGGTGGAGTGGTCCACATTGGTTAGCCCTTGACGAACAAGAATGGCCAGTATCGAAATTCCGTGTTGCGCGAAATTCTGAGTGCGAAGATGTTAAACGAGAAGAACGACAAACGTCGAAACATGTTCTATTCGGGTCTTCAGAAGACGATATGTTCCAATCGGTTATCAACAAACTTTCGTCGTGGTTCCGTTTGCAACGAATTGTAGCTTATTGTCTCCGATTCATACACAATTGCCGGGTTAATGAACTTAAGCGTCGTAGAGATCATCTGCACCTGTCTGAAATTCAACATGCAAAAACTTTAATCATCAAGCAGGTACAGGAGATATCGTTCGGAGAGGATCTTCAACATCTTCTTAAATATCGCACTCTTCCCTCAAAATCCAGACAATTGCGGTATTCACCATTCGTAGATCCATATGGACTCCTTCGCGTCGGAGGACGAATCAAGCATGCAATAATACCTTATAGTATCAAACATCCAATAATCCTTCCCAATGATACTAACATATCTTCTCTTATAATCACAGATATTCATGTCAGCAATTTGCATGTAGGAATCTCGGAAACATTCGCGATCGTTCGCCAACAGTATTGGATACTAGGAAGCCGCAACCTAATTCGGAAAATTCTACATCGCTGTAAGGTTTGTTTCATGCAACGACGGCAACGATGCAGTCAGCTAATGGGAGACTTGCCTGCTGCACGGGTTCAACCTACTCGCCCATTTACCAACACCGGCGTGGACTATGCTGGGCCCATAATGATCAAGTTCTCGCGTTCCAGAAACCCTACGTTTACTAAAGCATACATTGCCTTATTTGTATGTCTCTCCACAAAGGCCATGCATTTAGAAGCCGTCAGCGATCTATCAGCCGATGCCTTCCTTGCTGCTTTACGAAGGTTTGTTTCTCGGCGGGGTCGATGCGCTCATATCTATTCTGACAACGGCACCAACTTTCACGGTTCACGACGGTACTTGAACGAGATGCATAATTTGGTAATGTCAGAGCCCCACAACCGCATCATAGCCACCGCTTTAGCCAAGGAAACTATAGAATGACACTTTATTCCACCCTCTGCCCCACATTTCGGTGGACTCTGGGAGGCCGGGGTGAAATCGGTAAAGTTTCACTTGCGGCGAGTCATTGGATCCAGCATCTTAACCTTCGAGGAGTTAACCACCGTTTTAACACAAATTGAAGCCATATTAAATTCGCGCCCTTTATCTTGTTTATCAGATGATGATCTAAACCCTCTAACACCCTCTCATTTTCTCGTAGGTCAGCCACTCACCGCGATACCGGAGCCAACTCTAGATACCACACCAACAAATCGTTTGAAGCACTGGAACCTTTTACAAAGTATGGTCCAAGGTTTTTGGAGGCGTTGGCATATGGACTATTTAACAACACTCCAAGAACGCAACAAGTGGCAGCATCCTAAGCCAAACCTTAAAATTGGAGATATGGTCGTACTTAAGGAACCGAATCTTCCTCCTACGCAATGGGTTCTAGGAAGAGTTGATGCCGTGTCACCAGGAGCAGACAATGTCGTGCGAGTTGCCACCATACGTACTGCCGGGGGTACTTTGGTACGACCCATAACCAAACTGGCACTCTTACCGGTATCCTGAAACCATGTTCCAGGGGGGGGTGGAATGTTTGGGACTTCCAATTAATTACAAAAAAGTTATTGAATAATAAGTTGTGTAATAATTTGTAATGAGTTCATACTAGCCAACCATTGTTCATTTTCCTTGTAATTATCTGTGTACATACATACATACTTGATAGCTCTCTTTGAGTATTACTTTTTTTGGATACATTAGTGACCGCTCTTTCACTTGGATAACAACCACGGAAGCGAGCAGTCTAAGAACACTCTAAACACAAAAAAACCCACAATAAAATTATATCGTAAAGCAAAATTTGGTATGTAGAAAAAAAAAGAATTCGTTTTATTCTCTTACAGTCAGTAACCGTTCGTTGGTTGACTGACTTGATGTATTTCGGATGCACAAATTGTGTTTGCCTTGCGTTCATTCCCGTTTCGACTCCAATTTGATCCATCTGGACATTTGTATGAAACATGACCGAATTTGTGGCTCTTAAAACATTCCCAATTTCTTGATGCAGAAAATTTTGGATTATGACTGCGACCACATCGATGACAACTTGTCGAGTACTTTTGGTATAAAGAACGGTTTTTGCTATTACATCAATTTAGATTTGAAACCCGGTACTATGTTTGACCTCTGCTTTGACTTTGACTACGACCTTTGTTTTTACATTGATTTCGACTGATATTGATTTTTTTTGTAATTTTTTTGACTTGATTTTGATGTGTTTTGGCCGTATTTGACTCAATTATACGATTTTGGCCTTCCACCAACTCCCAGTTGCTTGCTGTTTCACATGCAGTTTTAAATGTCAAATTTAATATTTTGAAATTTAGAAGTTTTCCCCACAATTTGTTATCTCTAACCCGGCAAACGAATTTATCGCCTTATGCTCTTGGTAGATTCTGACCAAAGTTATTGTACATTTTGTGTCACCTTGATTTACCTTGTACAATTTGTATGACTTTACTATTTCATTTGCCGCTGGTTCAAAATAGTCCCTAAAAACTTTCACTAATTCGTCGTAGGTATTTTCGGGCGGGTCATTTGGAGCGCACATTCTTCTAAAGACAGAAAAAGCGTGTGAACCGATATATGAATGTTAGGAAAAGCGGAACTTTTTTGTTGTCTATTAATTCATTTGCTATAAAAAATTGTCTTAGTCTCATTTCGTATTCAACGAAATCATTCACCGATAATCGCAGTCATTTTTCTTCAATTTGATCTGATGCTTGTTTTATTTATTTTCCACATATATTGTACTACGTGAAATAGGCTGTTTTTTACTTCTACTAACTACTTTTCAGATTGATTGATAGAGATCAAAATTCGGAAACGCCTTTGTTAAAAAGATAACGCTTGAAATTAAAAAAGTCTGATTTGATTTCTTCAAACAAAATAGATATAATGTACCACGTGCAGAAGGCGATCGGGAGCAAAAAGAAATAAAAAAAAGCCAAACAGGAAGTAGGTTAAAAAAAGAATTGTCACGTTTTTGATTGATTGTTGACGGCTAACAAGGTAGAACTGTTCGATTGATGTTTTCTTTTCGTACCATTAAGCTCTTAACATTCCGCCCGCCTCGACGTATTATAAACGTTGATTTGGTGTCTCCTGATTTATGATGGGAAGTGGCAAAGGGAAAAGCTTGACAATCGGTCGCTTGAGAGTGGAAGACTGGGTCCTGACTGTCACCACCCTTGTATGTCCATCGACGCCGGGATGTGTTAAAATAACTCTACCTAGAGGCCACTTTGTTGGTGGGTATCTTTCGTCAGCAATCAAGACCAGAGCTCCTTCCTTGATGGGTTGTTCAGTTTTTTGCCACTTGACAATTTCTTGAAAACGTTGAAGATATTCGATGGACCATCTCCGCCAAAACTGTTCAAGCATTTTGCTAAGAAGTTGATACCGAGATAACTTAGAGTCTGGAAGATGAACAAGAGACGGTTCTGGAACAGCGTTGATAGCGTCGCCGGCGATGAAATGTCCAGGAGTTAATGCTTCCATATCACTAGCATCATCAGTGAGTGGACAAATGGGGCGTAAATTGAGGACAGCTTCTATTTGCAACAGCAGGGTAGTAAATTCTTCATACATTAAAAGAGTTTCTCCTATTGTTCTCTTTATGTGAAACTTAGCAGACACTGCCGGTGGGTTGAAGATCCACTTGATTCCATCGTCTATCTATTTGGTGAGACTCTTTTGAAGTGATTGTAAACAGCTCCAACAAAATTAGACCCACAGTCACTTGTGAGTGTAGCACAGATACCGCGGCAACTGGTAAACCTCTTATATGCTGCAAGGAATCCTTCGGTCGAATAGTCTGTTGCTAGTTCTAAGTGCACTGCGGATGAGGAAAAGCAAACGAAGACGACAAGGTACGATCTCGCTTTCGCACGTGTTGCTTGCTACTCGTATAAAGTGCCTCAGTAACTCTAATGACTCATTCCAAAAAAATCTCACAAAAATGATAACGACGAATCAGTCCAACTTAGAAAGTAGTGTCAGTTATGTTGATGAATTAGGCAACTCGATTCTGTCCTCAACCGATATAATTAAGTCCAAGCTCACCAACATCGACAAACAATCTGCAAATCTGGTCGAGATGAAAACTGCGATCAATGATCTCAAAGCAGTTTGTTCGATAAATAACCTGCGTGAAGATCTTGAGACTCAATTTCAATCTACCTCAAAGAACCATCCATCTCTAATGCAGCCTGATCCAATGCTCGAAGTAATCTTTGACAGAATCAACGGTATTGGTGACGATCTAGCTGCAGCACAATCAGCCATTTTCGATACTGAGAATCATATCGAAACGGTAAGCAGCAAAATTGACGATTTACCATTCCACACACAACACCATCAGAATCTCCACTACAATACATCAATTTTGGCTGAATTACTGGAAACCGAAGTCGACCCACTTTTACCACCACCTCCTCGTCCACCGCGGTTAATTAAATCTACAACTTCTCCCGCTGCCACTTCAATCCAGGAGACCGAAACTGTTTCACTGTCAACTCCTCCCATCGCCGCCCCACGCAAGCTAATCAAACATTTTGGTACTACATGGACACCTTCCGAATGGAGGCGTAGACTGGAAAAAATTTAAACCGATATGAGTACATTCTTCATCAAAGGCACCCCCGTAAACGCTGATATTTCTTGGATCACGAAATTCTTCCCAGACAAATACGGCATCACAATCAGCAAATGTGAAATGTTCCTGCCATCTCACCACAAAGGTAATCGAAGCTTTAAATTCGATCTCCCTGCTAGATACGAATGGTTATTTAAAAACCCTGCTGGTACTAATTTCAACGTTGGAAAGATGCGCATCTGTAAATGGATCGAAACACCTACCAAGAAACAGGATAAAAAGAAGCTTAAATCTAAGTTACCTAATTCCGATTCCAACTCCCATTCCAAACCGGACTCTAATAAAATACCGAAATCCGTCCCAAACCGTGTACCGAAAACCGTTTCCAACTCCCGTTCCAATTCTGATTCTAATTGGAGATTTAAAACCAATATATTCCCCAATTTCGCCCCTCTCACTCACATCACGAACCGACTTCATCGGTCCTCTAATTATATTGCACCTGCAGCCTCCGTTCCACCCAAGCCACCGCGTCAACGCGTCTCTTTCAAATTAGCACCAACCGCTCAGAATAACCCCTCTGAAATACCTAACCCCTCTGCACGTGCCCCCACTAGCACTTCTTTCCCTAATTTTGACCTTAAAACCGGAGCTAAATATCCCAATTTCGTTAGGTCCTATATTATAAATCCCTCACCTGAACATGTGTCTAATGCCCCTTCAATCACCCCTGCAACGCCTTCAAAATCTTCGTCCACCTGCCCCATTTTTGACCCCCTTCTGCCACCCACAGTTAAAATAACCCAACAAACTTTTAGCTCAACAGAATGTCGTTATGCACTTTCTAGGCTTAGAGAAAAAAAGACGTACGAGAATATACGTCTCCTTCTAGCATATCTACATGACAAATCAGACTCAGTTTGTTATGAGGGGAAAACTAAAACAAGCGTCATGGTCTCAATACAGCAGGAAGGTCTCCCTACTGACCTTACAAGTCTGAGGAACTTATACATCAAGTTCCACGAGATTTTTAATATGTCTCCGCAAAAAGTCTCAGACGACCTTGCTGCTTTCGGTAACTATGTGCACTCAAAAAGGATCTCACACCTCCAACGAAGCAGAGCTGAAAACGACAAATTTTTTCGTCCCTAACGTCCTACCATTGCCAGTGTTTCGACCATCCATTCCTACGCCCTCTCGTAATAACCTTCCTCTTACCTTTTACTATCAAAACGTAAGAGGACTGCGATCTAAGACCCGTGCCGTCTTGCGCCAATCTCACGCTCTCCCATTTGAGGTCTACGCTCTGACCGAAACTAATCTAATTCCCGATATAAAGAATCAGGAATTATTCCCCCCTAGTTTCAATGTTCTCCGAGAAGACGATCTTACCCGTCCAAATGATGATGCTCCGTGTCGAGGTGTCCTATTGGCCGTCCGTAATGACCTAAACTCTTCACCAATCGCTGTTTCTACTTCCTCTAAACTTGACTACGTTTCAATAAAGATAACACTCCCCTGCAGGTCCCTGTACATTATGTGTTTTTACATCCTACCGGCCCAACCAATCGAATGCTACCAACTCGCTATCGATGCAATTGATCAAATAATTAACTTATCTGATCCTCTCGATGATATCATCGTATTTGGCGATTTCAATCTACCTCAGCTGCACTGGACTCAATCAGATGATAAATCTTTTTTTATCGTTTACCCTATCTCGAGTAAAGAATGTCTCTTCTTGGATGAGCTCACAGACTCTAGCTTATGCCAAGTTAGTGGAGTCTCCAACTATATGGGAAGGCAGTTAGACCTCATTTTCACCACTGACCCCGTAAACTCCTCTGTCTCGCTCTGTCCCCTTTCACTATCGACCATTGATAACTTTCACCCACCACTTCTTCTTTCTCTTTTCCACCACTCTCCTTTCCACCCCACCCCATCTGCAACCACCTCTTCTTACGACTTTCATAAAGCGAATTTCCGCAAAATTAACGCATATCTTAGTAAGTGTTCTTTTGATTTCGCCAATATGCCCCTAAAAAGTGCTCTCTCTATTTTCTACAGAGAATTACTTAATTCTATTTCTCTCTATGTCCCCTTTTCGCGTAATAGGACCTCTTCTACGAGCCCCCCGTGGTATAATCGTAAACTTCGCTCTTTACGTAACAAGAGAAACAAATTATGGACAGTTTTCCTCCGATGCAACTCTTTTGCTGACTATTCAAACTATCTCGGGTCATACCTTCAATTCGCCCAGCTCTATAAGTTTCTCTATCAGCGATAACTTGATAGTGCGCAATCAAGGCTTATAAATGATCCTAAGTCTTTCTACCAATTCATGACGGTTTCCATCCCTCTCATTCGAAAACATATCATCAACTGATCCGCATACCATAGCTAACATTTTTGCTACTTTTTTTAAGCAATCTTTTGCCGATAATTCCTTCGTACCGGATCCGTCTTATTTCAAATACCTACTTAACTTCCCTATTGGCCCCACTATTTCTCAAAGTTTTGATCATAGAGTAATAGAAAACAAATTACAACAACTTAATGATGAATACTTACCCGGCCCAGATGGCCTTCCATCCATATTTCTTAAAAAGTGTTCCTCAACTCTTTCCCGCCCCCTTGCAAATCTCATCCGATTATCGCTCTCTCAAGGTGAATTTCCATAGATATGGAAGTCCTCCTTCACAACACCCATACACAAAAATTACTGCCCTATAGCTAAACTTTCTCCTATACCCAAACTCCTCGAAAGCATTTTGCATGAAGCCTTAAGCTTCTAGTGTAAATCTTTTATTTCCCCCAATCAACACGGCTTTCTGAAGGGTAGATCAACTACCACTAACCTTGTAGAATTCGTGTCCTCTGTTCTCTCAACCGTAGAAAGCGGTAAAGAAGTTGACGTTATAACAACTGATTTCAGTAAGGCTTTTGACAAGATATCTCATAAACTAATCCTGTTCAAACTGTCCGTCCTGGGCTGTAAACCCATTTTGCTTAAATGGATTTCTTCTTAACTGGATAATAGTTTTTATAGTGTTCGTTTCACTTCTGTCCTATCGGCCCCTTTCTTGGCCACTTCAGGTGTTCCTCAAGGTAGTCACCTAGGTCCACTCCTCTTCATCCTAACTATTAACGACCTCCAAAGGCTCATTCAACACTCAACACTTTCTCTCTATGCTGACGATACTAAATTTTTTAAACCCATTTCCTCACAACAAGACTCCACCCTCCTTCAAATAGATCTAAATAGTTTTTCCACCTGGTGCATCAAGAACTGCTTAGAACTCAATGTCTTCAAATGCCAATCGATTACTTTCTCACGTAAGTGCAAGAAGTCTCCTCAACGAATTTACCATCTCCACGGCCAACTTATACGCCTTGTTGAATCTATCCGCGACCTTGGTATATTGTGCGACAGGCAGCTTAATTTCCGCTCGCATATTAATGAGATAATTTCTAAAGCAAACTCATCACTCGGCTTCGTTAAAAGATGGTCCAAAGAATTCTGCAACCCGTACGTGACTAGATCACTATACATCACTTACGTTCGCCCCCTTCTCGAGTACGCTAGCCAAGCGTGGTGTCCCTTTCAACGAGTTCATGTATCTCGTATTGAGAGGATCCAGCGTCGTTTTCTTCGATTTGCTCTTCGAGGTCTACCTTGGAACGATCCTCTAATCTTACCTCCCTATCGAGACCGTCTCAAACTCATTAACCTGAATACCCTTGAGGAACGAAGGGACGCAGCAGACATTTTGTTCATTCACCGACTCCTCTCAGGCTCCGTCGATTGCATGCGTCGACTTTGTCCTGACTGTCACCACCCTTGTATGTCCATCGACGCCGGGATGTGTTAAAATAACTCTACCTAGAGGCCACTTTGTTGGTGGGTATCTTTCGTCAGCAATCAAGACCAGAGCTCCTTCCTTGATGGGTTGTTCAGTTTTTTGCCACTTGACAATTCCTTGAAGACGCTGAAGATATTCGATGGACGATCTCCGCCAAAACTGTTCAAGCATTTTGCGAAGAAGTTGATACCGAGATAACTTAGAGTCTGGAAGATGAACAAGAGACGGTTCTGGAACAGCGTTGATAGCGTCGCCGGCGATTAAATGTCCAGGAGTTAATGCTTCCATATCACTAGCATAGTCAGTGAGTGGGCAAATGGGGCGTGTATTGAGAACAGCTTCTATTTACAACAGCAGGGTAGTAAATTCTTCATACCTTAAGAGAGTTTCTCCTATGGTTCTCTTTATGTGAAACTTAGCAGACACTGCCGGTGGGTTGAAGATCCACTTGATTCCATCATCTATCTATTTGGTGAGACTCTTTTGAAGCGATTGCGAACAGCCTCCTTAATTCAGCATCAGATCCAACAAAATTAGACCCACAGTCACTTGTGAGTGTAGCACAGATACCAGGGCAACTGGTAAATCTCTTATATGCTGCAAGGAATCCTTCGGTCGAATAGTCTGTTGCTAATGGAAGTTGGCCCATCAACTGCTTAGCTGTCACAACTCGATGTCGAGCGCAGATGACACAACGATTAACGAATGATCGTACTGGATTGCGGCCTCCAAGCACCCAAAAGCTTCTTCTTATGGTAACCAGCATCAATTGTACGCCACCATCAAAAGTCAAACGGTGAGTGTGATCCAATACGTGTCTCGTAATTAAAGAATCCTTTGGTAGGATAATCGGTTGTTTCATGTCCGCATCAATTTGAGCATTGCGAAGCCGCCCACCAATCCGCAGGATTCCCAGTGAATCTATAAATGGACGATAGACGATAAAAAGAACTATTGTTTGAAATTGGCTCAAGTTTAGACAGTTGGTTAAGTTCAGTTTTGAAATAGATGTTTTGAGTCTTCTTCATCCAAAATATTTTAGCTTCATTTAACTCAGGTGGCGAAGGTTGATTTAAGAAAGTTGCCGTTCGTGAACCTTGCCGAAAAAGAACTACCGCTCGCATACACCATGCAGTTATTCGCAGCAGTCTGGTTAGAGATGAATACCGTTGAATGTGATCCCAAGAGGTAAGGATGTCTTTCTGCACAGAAGCTACGACTGAGCGATGATGTTCTTCTTGATCTATATTTTCATCTGGTGTTGGGCATAGTTTAGGCCAATGATCCTCGTTGAGTTTCAACCACGATGGTCCTTGCCACCACAGGCTGCTTTCGGCTAGTTGTAGCGGCGATGAACCTCTAGACGCCAGTTATCCTCACCAGGTATGTGATGCCAGTTTGCTATAGGAAGAATGTTTTGAATTAAACTCACCCGGTTTCGAACAAAGTCTTTCCATCAGGTTGGGTCGCCTAGAATCCAAAACAAGGTAGTACTGGAATCCGTCCAGAGATGAATTGGAGACTTTTGCAAGTTTAGTAAACTGAGTAGATGTTGAACAAGTCGCACTAAGAGTAGTGCCGCTGACAGCTCTAATCTTGGAGTGGTTATCCGCACCATCCGTGCCGTTTTGGATGTTTGCTCCGTTTTGGTAATTGGTGTTGACTTTGTTTTGGAGGATAGAATTGTTACTTGGGTTCCGCTGCTATTGATGACTCGTAAATAAACGACTGCTCCCACAGCTGCTTTCGAAGCATCCGCAAAGCCATGCAATTCAACGGAAATCATCGACAAGTCCTGAAGCTGATTTAGGTAGTTTTCCCAACGAATTTCGAGTGTTGCAGGAATTGGTTGATCCCAGTCAAGGTGGTCTCGCCACAATTCTTGAATAAACATTTTTGCTTTAACGACTACTGGAGAAAGCCAGCCCAAGGGGTCAAAGAGTCGAGCTGCGTGAGACAAAACCAGTCGCTTTGTGTACACAGCTGGATGTTCACGTTGAGATGCGATGAAAACGAAGCGATCTAGTTTAGGTTGCCAATTTAGACCCAATGTGCGATGTATGTGATTTTCTTCATTACATAGTGACAACAAAGCTGTGACTTGATTTTCTTTAGATATGTCCGCCAGAAGCTGCTCATCATTAGCAGCCCATTTTTGCAGTTCAAACTGACCTGCTTTAAAGAGATTTATTATTTGATTAATTCGATTCCTACCCTCTTCGATTGCATTTGATCCATTATAAATGTCGTCGACGTAAGTGTTTTGCTTTATGACGTCCTTCACGTCAAGAAAACGATGCTTCTCATCCTCAGCAAGCTGATTCAATACCCTTATGGCGAGGAATGGTGCGGACTTCGTTCCATAAGTTACAGTTGTTAAAACGGCCCAAAGGATTCGTTGAAAATTCCAATCATCGGGATGGACTTGAATTTGTCGAAACATTTTAACAACATCAGCTGAGTAAGCCAAACGATGAATTCTCCAGCGGGTTAAAACATCAGAAAGATCGCTTTGTAGTTTTTGACCCTCATATAAAAAGTCGTTCAGAGATGTTCCCTTCTCAGTTGTTAAAGATCCATTAAAAACAACTCGTAATTTAGTGGTGAAACTGCTCTCACGTAAAACGCCATGGCGAGGAAGATAGAAAAGATGGTCTGCATGTCCATTAAATAACGTAGCTGCTTGTTGCATGTGTCCCAATTGTTCGTATTCCGAAATAAACTTGGAATACTCGGAGTGAAATTCTGGATCTCTGCTGAATCGTTTTTGCATTCGATGTAGCAGCTTAAGTGCTGGTGTGCGAGAATCTCCAAATGTTGGCGGCCGTAATTTTAGTGTCAGTCGGACGATGTACCTTGTCCCGAGAGTGAGTTGTGACGAAAATCTCTTCGCAATATTTCTCTTTCTTCTTGCATCCAAAACTTTTGCACCAACTCATTTAGATCTATCTAAATCTAGACGACAATGAAAGGACTGAGCTTCAGATTTACCTGTTTCTGATTCCAATACTGATGATCCAGAAATTATCCACCAGAAATTATTGCCATTTACGCAATCCGTTTTGTAGAATTTGACCATAAACTTCAACTCCAAGTATTAAGTCGATACGAGCTGGTTGATCAAACTTGGGATCGGCTAACTCAATGTCTTCTAAATGCGGCCAATGTGTGCTCTTGCTGACATCTGAAGGTAAGTAGCTGGTAGGTTTGGGAAGTATATAGGCATCGAGTGTACAAGTGAAGTCATTAACACAGGATTGAAGGGTTAAATTCACTAATCCTTTCGACGGTTGAGTGAGATGCTAATGAATCACCTCCTATTCCAACAATTGATAAAGATGTATGCTATCGAGGAAGTTGAAGAAGCTGGAGCAGGTGAAATAAGATTGACTTCCGATCCTTGGTCGAGGAATGCTCGAACGATATATAGTTCCCCAGAACGGGAGATAATTTTTACCAGGGCAGTTGCAAGTATAGTTGTTTGCTTTGGAACTCGATCGATATTATTTGCTGTTGATTTATCTGGATTCCTGCCTGAGATTGAAATATTAGCTTGGTGGATGCTTGTGTGATGATTGACGGAACACTTTTGACAACGCTTTTTTGAGGGACACGCGTTTACTAGATGAGGACCAAGACAATTGTAGCAGAGTTGAAGTTCTTTCAGCAGCTCAACACGTTGTGCAAGACTCTTTGATTGATAACCTGGACAAGAAGAAATATAGTGTTCACCTTTGCAACTAGAACATACCTGTTTTGCTTGTTGATAGGAAGCGTGATACGATTTTGCTTCGAATTGTTGTTTAGAGATGGATAAAGACGGCTTCTTTATATTTCCAGTTGAAGTTGCACGCTCATACGCCTGTAACGAGCGGATACGAGTTATTATGAACGTCTTTAACTCGGTCCACGATGGGGGTTCTGTTGATGATCCCAAGGAATTTTCCGGTGTCAAGCTTACGCGAAACCAGATGTATTAGAACATCATCCCACTGAGTGACGTTATGGCCAAGACCTTCTAAAGAACCAAGATGTCGCTGAACAAATTTTCGAGGTCACCAGAAGATTCGCGATTTACAGGTTTGGCAGAGAATAGAGCTTGCATAGCGGAATCAACAAGCACTCTTTTGTTATCATAATAAGACACCAAATCGTCCAAGTGGTGGAAAGATTCTGTAGGCGCTGTTGTGCCTTTCCAACGAGGCATCCTTCGAGGTAAGGAAGTTTGGTAACACATGTTAGCGCCGGAACTGCAGCTATAACTGCCATGAATGTGTCTTTAAATGGAAGCCATTGCGTTTACTCTCCGTTGAATGTTGGTAACTGGAGCTGGGGAAGACGAACATTTGATACGAGGGATGGGTTAGCAGATATGTATGTTAGGTGTTTGCCGGTGGCGGTGGATTCTGCATTAAGCTCTTCCAGCAGCGTGGACATATACTCCATTGCTTCAAAATAGTTCTCCTTGCACTCACGATACATTTTGGCGCGGAAATACTTTTGCTTCAACTTTTGAAGCTGTTTGGATAGATATTATTGATTTGTGATTGTCTTTAAAAGAAGTCCAATTTTCAGTGAGTGGACATTTTCGAGATTGAATTCTCTGCTTGGTGATTGATTCGGTTTCCAGCTTCTTGACGGAATCACTTATCAGCTCAAAAAGTTCAAGTTGCTGCTCCAGTATCGCTGACAGTTGATTAGCTGTTGTAGTGTTGTATTTTCACAGGAAAATAATTAAAAAAACACTTAAATTTGCTAATCTAAAAGGTTTTATTTGATTTCTTGAAACAAAATAGATATAATGTACCACGTGCAGAAGGCAACAGGGAGCAAAAAGAAATAAAAAAAGCCAAACAGGAAGTAGGTTAAAAAAAGAATTGTCACTTTTTGGATTGATTGTTGATGGCTAACAAGGTAGAACTGTTCGATTGATGCTTTCTTTTCGTACCATTAAGCTCTTAACAGCCTTTCTTGTTACAGCTCGTACAAAAGAAGAGACTGGGGGTATTTATTCATTTTGTTACAGATTTCTAGATTTCTTGTGACGGTAATAGATTTTTATTTGAATACATACAGTGACCCTTAATACTTAGAAGACGCAAATGGTGCCCACTGATTAAATAATTTGTAAAAATCTAAACTAAATAGTAGTAAAAGAAAAAAATAGATAAATTGAGTTTTATTGAAATTATTGAAAAATAACTTTAGCTACTACAAAAAAATCACCTACAGTACGGCCTCGGATAAAGCAACCCTTGATAAACGTAATACCTCGGTTAAAGCAACACCCAATTTTTTACCATTAGTGACTCAGTAATTGCAACTTTTCAAAAAAATGTGACTCAGTAAACGCAACTTTCCATCCAATATCTCTTTCTTCGTTTTAGCTTTGTTTGTATTTTTTGGTGTTTGGTTTTACTGTAACTGAGCAGTTATTTTAGAGTTACTTCTCTCAGAATTTTATACTCTTACATAGATCGTAGATCGGTACCTAATTACTTAGTTTTATTTTAGAAACCATGGCTATCGTAAAAAAGTTACCAAGCTGTCTATAAAGCAGAAGGCTGAGATTTTAAATAAATTGAATAACGGTGCATCAGTTAAAACGCTTTGTGAAACATACAAGTGCAACAAGTCAAGCATTAGCAGAATAAAAAAGAGAAAAAATGTGCTTAACAAATTCGTAATTAATTATGAGTGCGGGCCCGGAAAGCGCGTAATTCTAGAAAACCTGTGAGTATCCAAGGATGAAAAAAGCCTTGTACAATTGGTTCCAGAGGCAACGCAGGCAAAACGTACCCATTTCCACACAAATTCTTAAGTCAAAATCATGAATGCTTCACAAAAAAAAATCTAAGAAAAACAAGGAGCTTTTAATGCCAGTAATGGCTGGTTTTCAAATTTAAAAAAAAACAGAATGGAATCCGAATGCTTAAAATTTGCGGAGAAAAGAGCTTGACTTGTTCCAGCCGAACCCTCCTCTCTCCAAAAGTATTCTGGAAATCATCCGGCTCAGTAACCCGACCCTTCCGACTCATGACTGGAAAATCGCGAAACTGGAGGAACTAAGGGGTTCTTAAAAATGCGCGTTAATTGTGATCAATAAGGAATCTCTTAATCCTCTGGCGCAGACGAAAGGCATGATTCGGTTCGGATTCGAGTCCATACATTTAAGGGTGTACAAAAAGGATCAGCTGGATGCTGATAAGCAACCTCCTCCTCCTTTAATATCTGATATCACAACCTCGGATCTCGGAGCGTCGAATTCCAGAATTGGATAGCGACGAGTCCAATCTGTCCGAGGTGACTACCAAGCCGTCGGTCTCCTCTTCTGACACACTGTCGGAAATGGAAACCGATGACGAAGCAATTAGAGGCCCTACACGATCAGAGATAGAAGATGAGCTCTTGGGCACATCTCCAGAATCGGAGGACCTCAATAACACCGTAGTGGAGGCGACTCTGGAAAACTGTAGCAATGATAGGGTTTCTCCAGATTAATCTCCATCACTCAAAACGGGCTTCGGCCGCACTCATTCTGCGTCTTTCTAAAAACGCAGAAGACATAATCCTAATCCAGGAACCATGGATTGTAGAATTCGTGGTTCGTGGACTTAGGACACCCACATACGCTCCGCTCTATACAAGAGACAAAGTTAAGATTAGAACTTGTATATTAGTGAAACGTAGCCTTAATGTATTTCTACTTCCCAACCTCAGTGACCCCGACTTAACCGTTGCCAGACTAGAGACTGCCAAAGGCTCCTACTAGCTGGCATCGGCTTACCTTGGTCACGATCAAGTGGGCCCTCTCCCTGGTGATAACCTAGAAAGGGTGGTACTGGAAGCTGGAAGGCAAAAAAATGGCCTCATAATCGAATGCGACGCTAACGCACATCACACGGTATGGGGCAGTACCGACATCAATGATAGAGGTGAGTCACTTTTAGACTATATTTTAAGTACTAACATCTAACAAATCATCAACATCACCCAAAGGCTAACAAACTGGATGGTATCGTCTGAACACTCCTTTTCAGACCATAGATTCATCCAATTCAGTCTGAGTGATGCTCCCCCCAGCCAACCAACTGGTTGGCCAAAATACAGAGGAATACTGTCAAAAACGTTATCCTCTGAACTATCAAGTCCCCCGAGTGACACCAATGAGCTTTACATGAAAGTCAGGGAATTCTCTCTGGCTCTCAATCAGGCTATGGCCGCTTCCATATAAAGAATCCCTCAAATTATACAAAAAAGAACTGAGGAAGGCAAAGCGACAATCCTGAATGTCATTCTGTGACAAAATTACAGAAACCTCTGAGGCATCGCGGCTAAGAAAAATCCTCTCTACAAATCCTATGATGCCCAGCTGTTTGAAAAAAACCGATGGCTCTTGGACAACCTCAAGTGATAAATCACTTAACCTGCTTCTGGACACCCACTTTCCAGGTAGCTCCCAACTCGCGGCCTGTAGCAGCCCAAACAAGCCTACTGCAACCGTGACCAAAATTCATGGTCTGATTGCGAGAGACAAACTGCTCTGGGCGCTGCATGGCTTCAAACCATACAAGTCTGTTGGTCCGGACGGTATAATACCTGCTGAGCTACAGAGGTTCTCAGATATTATTCTACCAGTGTTGGAAAATATTATGAGGAGCTGTGTAGAACTTATCCACATTCCACTGTTATGGAGAGAAGTCAATGTAGTATTCATTCCCAAAGCTGGAAAATGTTCTCATGTAGTCCCAAGGAACCTCAGACCTATAAGTCTATCATCATTCCTTCTGAAAACTTTAGAACGACTGATTGATATCCATATTCGAGCTAAAGTTGCTCCAAGACTTCTGTCAATGGCTCAACATGCCTACTGTAAAGGAAAGTCGGTGGAAACGGCTTTGCACTCTCTGGCTAGCCACATCGAACGATCCCTACAATATAAGGAGTACACAATGGTTGCTTTCCTAGACATAGAGGGCGCCTTTAACAGCGCTGTCAACTCTGCAGGTAGACGGCTCACTTGGGGAGCTGATCAGTCTAATGCTAAAAAGCAGGATAATCAACTCCAAACTGGGTGAGACTTCTGTTAAAAGATATGTCAGTAGAAGTACCCCGCATGGCGGTGTCCTCTCTCCCCTTCTCCGGAACTTAGTAGTTAACGAACTACTGATATACCTGGAAGCGGGTGGTAGCAGGGTGATTGCCTGTGCGGATGGCGTTGCTATATCCGTCTCAGGTAAGCATCTCAATACCATTAAAGAACTCGTTCAAGTAAATCTCTACAGACTAACCCGCTGGGCAGATCGCTGTGGATTGGGAATAAACCCCCATAAAACTGATCTTGTCCTCTTTTCTAGGAAATACAAAATTCCAATTATAGACCCTCCTTCAATAAACGGTACCAGTTTAGTATTTTCCGATACAGCAAAATATCTGGGTCTCATTTTTGACAGGAAACTAAACTGGAAACCTAATATACAAGAAAGAGTCAATAAAGCTACAATAGCTTTATTCTCTTGCAAAAAAGCCATTGGGAACAAATGGGGCCTTCAACGTCGCATAACCCAATGGCTATACATCTCGGTCATAAGACCGATACTTACTTACGGGGTTGTTGTCTGGTGGACGGTCTTGGAAAATGCAGTCAACCGCATTAAACTAAGCAGAGTCCAAAAAACAGCATGTCTATGCACAAGCGAGCCTTGCGCTCTACCCCCTCTGCGGCATTAGATATTCTGCTTCACTTGACACCCCTCGACATTTTTAGCAAGCAAGTAGCTGCGACTGCAGCTATTCGCCTTAAAGCGACTAAACAGTGGACAAATAATTCATTTGGCCACGCCAACATTCTTAATACATTAGGAATCCTCACAGAGAACACCGATTACACCATACCTGAACTTTGGTTTGACAAAAACTTCCATGTAAGCTTCCCCTCTAGATCATTCTGGGAGGAGGATGCTTTCATGGAGGACAAGTCAATCCATCTCTACACAGATGGATCTAAAACCGACAACGGAGTTGGTGGCAGTGTTTTCTCAGATAAGCTAAATCTAAGCCTCTCTTTCCGCCTTCCAAATCACTATAGCGTGTTCCAGGCGGAAATTTTGGCGATTAAAGAATCTGCAAAAGATATCCGCATATTTTCGGATAGTCAGGCCGCCATCAAGTCCCTGGACTCGGTCTCATTATATTCTAAAACCGCCATTGAATGCCGATCATCTCTCATGGAGATGGCAGAGCAGTTCAACATTCACCTTTGTTGGATGCCAGAACCACTCTACCTATCCTACCGGACAAAGGTAGTATAGGTATACCAATCGCTACGTGCAAACTAACACTAAAGCTGGATGCCAATAAAAGAACAGACCTTAGGTGGACTGCTGGGCAAACATGTCTAACGACCAAACAGATCTGGCCAAGGCTGGATCTGAGTCGCTCTAAGTGTCTGATCCTTTTGGATAGGAAACATCTCAGCGCCATAATAGGTGTCATTACTGGACACTGCCTTATAGGCAAGCACGCAAGAAGGCTTTGCGCTTTTACTAATGATTTCTGTAGAAGCTGCATGGACGAGGAAGAGGAGGAGACAATCCTCCACCTACTCTGTACATGCCCAGCTCTCTCCCAGAGAAGAAAGCTTCATCTAGGAGGTTTCTTCTACAACGACGTAAACGATCTAGAAAACCTAGACGTTAACAGTCTCCTACGCTTTATTATAAGCTCAAGCTGGTTCAAGTAGTAAGAGGATCATAGATCCACGTGGCATCACAATGGGCCAATACGCCCAAGTGGGTTGGTATTTCCAACAGCCATTCCTACCTAACCTAACCTAACCTACCAGTCCAAATTTACAATGCGGACGAGTCTGGTCTATTTTTTAAGCTTATGCCAAACAGAACGTTTGTGGGTTCTAAAGAAGCTACTGCTCGTGGTAGGAAAGTAAGAAAGGAGAGAATCACTTTTCTTGCTTGCACTAATGCATCTGGTACGCACAAAGTAAAATTGTTCGTTATAGGAAAAGCTAGAGCATTTAGACATTTCGAAAACAAGCCTGTCGCTTACAAGGCCAGCAAAAATGCGTATATCCCACACGAATTTTTTAAAGATTGGTTTCATTCAACATTTGTGCCAGAGGTAAAATTATTAAAAAATTTTTTATATTTTTTCCTTGGTTTAGGTAAGACAGTTTCTGGAATCGAAAAATTTGCCAAAAAAGGCTCTACTGCTATTGGACAACACGAAGTGTCATCCAAGAGACAGGGAGATGATAAGGGATGTTGGAAATATTGTTACCGTGTGTTTGCCAGCAAACTGCACAGCTATTCTCCAAACAAAGTGTCATCAACTTGACAAAACTGTAGGTACTACAAAAAAGGCACATTTAGTCGGAAGCCGAGGCTCAGATTGGGAGAGTAAAATTTTAAGGCATGCAATATGCCTCCTGGCTACTGCATCGGACAAGGTTAAGTCTTTGACTATACAAAAGTGCTGGAAGCCTTTGGTGTCTCCTAACAGTAAGTGGAATGAAAAGGATGAGCTACAGTTGAGGGTCATAAGCGAGAAAATCATTAGTGACCACGAAATGATGACATCCATTAATGATTTGCTTCAACAGTTATTTTCCAGTAAAACTTTTGTCACCGAGGAACTAAGCAATTGGAAAACGATATCGAAGAGGCGCCTGTTTGCAACAATCTAGAAGCCGAAGAAAGCGATAATGAAGAAGAAAGTACAGGTTCAAGTGTAAGTCCTCCACGGCCAAAAATCAAAACGGAGTATGTTATCCAAGCATTTAGCATTTGTCTTCAATGGACTGAAGAAAACTCGGTTTCACTAGCAGATACCTTGACTCTTCAAAAACTAAGAGCGCTGGCCGTCGACAAAAATGTATCTTCCAAGAAAACGCAAACGAACATTTCCCAATTTTTTAAATCAATTTAACCAAAAACTGTATTAACATTATGTAAATGCTAATATTCGTTTCTACTTTTCTTTCTACTCTGGTTTTCACGTTAAATTCTAATTCAAGGCTCAGCATATTTGTGACTCGGTTATTGCAACAACCTCAATTAACGCAACTGCTCGAATTTTCATCGGTTGCTTTTACCGAGGGCCTATTGTAGTATTTATAGATTTTTCAAAAATAAATGAGGCCGCTCTGGGTTGTTTTAGGAGAAAAATCCTTTTAACTCCTGTCCCGTCGGCATAGACTATTCGTCGTCTACGAGAAAAATTGTATCGGCTACGATTACTACGCTAGCTAGCTATTCCGAAGAGAAGGCGCAGTAGAGGTAGTCCTCAACTCAAGTGGAGTGCGCAAATGGAATGGAACCTCAACCAATTAGGCGTGCGTAGCTGGAAGCAGCTTGCCTACGATTGAGTTGGATACAGACGTTTGCGGATTGAAGCCTAGGCATGCTGCGGACTATAGCGTTCAGTCAACAAAGAAGGACAAACAAATACGAGAATATTAGTTATCTTAAACTGCAGCAGTAAAGTTCAATGTTTTCAATGAAAAATGTTGTGTGCCTTTATTTTTATTGATTTTTTATTAATTTGTTCTTTTTTTAGTAGAAGCGAAACGAAGGGAATCCACGATACGAAAACAATCACACAATGTGTCGTCATTAAATGATCAATCCCAGTAAACGATCTCCCTGAGCTGTATGTACATACATATTGGATCGAGAAATCAAAAATCCACAATCCGATATTAAAAAACAAAAAGAGTTCATCAGAATTCCCAGCATAAAATCGCTCAATCGTATCGATTCCGTGAACTCCCAACACCCGCTGGTTTCAACCTTCCATCAAAAAACATGGCTCATCTACCTAAATACTCGTACATACGAGTATGTGTACAATAGTACATCTATGTGCATATATATATATCTAAAATCTACATACAACGAATATGAATACATACATTCATACATACATATTCGTATTGTGCCCCAACGAGCATTTAATACCGAATTTGTACAAATCACTGCGGCGCAATCATTCGAATCATTCGAGCTGTGACAGTTGACCTATCAGAAAGACCCTACTGATGATGATGTATCACTCTTGCCATTTTTGTTGTGTGTTTATGCTTAAATAAGCCCAGCATAATCGAAGATGACAGTTATTCCTTCGTCGTGTAACAGACAACGATAACGACAACGAGCCATGGCACTCAGGAGATCCAACTGGTTTACTGCTGTTGCTGTTGTTGCTGCTGCTGCTGCTTCTGCTCTTCCTAATGCTCCTGACGACCAAGATAATGATGATGATGATGCTGATGCCTCCTCAGATCTCGAATCGTTCAGGTCTCTCAGTCTCTAAGGTATCCGAGTGATGGCTTTTTATTTTCTTTCTTTTTCTTTTTTTTTGTAAAGCAGTGATCTCGAGCTCTGCCATTCACACAGATACAAAGTGAATGCATCAGACAATGAAGAGGTTTTCATTTAGGTAGATGGAGATTTGATGAAAATTTGTGTGCCCGGCATTCAGGTGAGCTGAGCTAAGCTGAGTAGTGAGTTCCTTTCAGGTCGCATCGATTGTGTGTTTAAAAGAGTTGTGATCCGTGTGGAAAACATGAATATGGAAATAAATGAGCAGTGTTTCCTTTGTGAAGGCATAATGCTGTTTGATGGCTTTCGAATGACATCGGATGTATGCGCCTGTTGACAGATAGCCATGCACATAACTATCAATCAAGTGTGCCCACAGAGCTGACGTGTTTCGCTGGAAGGCGCATTACGAGTAAATTCTTGTTATTTGCATTTTACCCTAAATTTTCGATGCATCATTCATATTATTGTAAACTGCTTACATTCCTAAGCGTACTCCAAACGAACACAAATTAGCTCTCGCCTTGCGTCTGGCTATGGCTTTGGCTCTATGTATCTCTGTCCCTGAATTTGAGTACCTACACATTAGTCTTCTGGCATTATGTCCAGTTCAGTTTGTGGTTTTTTTTTTCGTTCGAAATTTCTTTACTTTTTTCTGTATAGCATAGGCCAAACAAAAGCATCAAAGTCCTCATGATTGTATTTTAATTGAATAAGAAACCAAATCAAATGCTGCCAGACTTTGAAACTTTGAAACTTAAGGAATTCTTCTTTCTTTCTCAATGCCACAATGAATGCCACAACAAAACAATTTCACTGTGTGCACATGAATAGCTTCAGCTCCATCCAAACAGAAACAACAACCGCAAAGATCCAAAGAGCGAAGCCGATCGCTCAAACGATCGGTGCACAGTCAAAATTGAAAATTTATTGAATAAAGAGTTTAAGTACAACACGGCAAAATCAACAAAGGATTTCCCCAAATAGCTCGTGTCAAAAGACTTTGATCCATTAATCAATATGCTCTCAAAAAATTAAACAGTGCACACCGTATCGGAGGGCGCGGTGCGGCACGGCAATTGCTGCGACCACGCCACCACAACACTCGTAGACAGAAGATACTTGTACAAAGATCGCTCCTCCATACCATGATCATTGTCTAATCTTCATCTCATCATCTTTCGGCATTCAAAATAAAAGAAACGTGCTTCGTGTACCCGAAGTACGCACGGTTCTTTTATTTTCATTCCCATTTCGATTGCGAGCAGTTTTCACTTTGGCCAAGTTTGCGGTTAGGATTTTATTTGTATATCCCCCGGAGTGCGGGTAAGTGGGCAACCGGGAGTCAGATAGCAAGTCGCCAAAGTGTTTAATTGTTGTGAAAGTAATGACCCAAAGGGTTTAACTATCGGTTCACATCTTTTACCTAACATTTGCATTCTTAGCATTCTTAGCAAGATCAGTTAAATTAGATCAAATGGAATGTACATAAACAATAGGTGAATGTTTTTGATACTTCAGTCAGACAACGCTTAAACATACTCGAAATTTCTATTTATGGAAATATGGTATGTTTTTTTTTATGAGGATTGAAAGAAATTAGATTACTGAATTTTGTGTGAGAATATTTTTCGATTTTCAAAGGGACAAAGCTGACGAGGTGTGGTCTTATTGTTGCTGCATAAATCTGCAAACCTTCTTTGTAGTGTTCAGCTCAATATCTTGCCACAGGCATTTTTGTCCAGTCAAAAAGTCACCAGCATTTAGCAAGTTTTCGAAACCACACTAACGCAGTGCAATTTGCCAAACAAATCCCAAATATTTGTCTTCATTTCATAATGGGATCGTTGATATCGACTTAGGACCTGCTGTTGTCTGAAGAGGTTACAAAACCGTAGAAAGCGTCTTCTAGGACTATACCAATGGAACTTCCCATGGCATATTTCGAGTATACACTCAATTTTTTACGTAAGGTATCACAGGGTTTCCTACACTGATAAACACGGTGTATTTCAAAAAGAGGGTTTCTGTGTGTGCATGCAACTCAACAACTTTATTTCAGCTTCTCAACACGTTGGTTGATTCGATTGCTTTATTTGTTGGAACTTCGGAACCATTAAACTCGTAAACTCGTCGTTGTATTCACTTTAACGGTAATTCCTGTTTAAGATTATAGGATTTCCCAAGAAGAACATCTCTAGCTGAATTTACGTACTGCAGCCCATCAACGTTGGTTGAAGAAGCATCTAAAGAGTATCCCAAACTTCACGCAAGAAGTAACATTGATAGCAAATAAAGGTTCGGCCTCCACGGCTTTTTGGCGCCTACACACTCTTTTGTCGAAATTTTCCATGACTTCTTTGCATAAATATCGCTGAATTTCATTGATACATCGTGGGCTTGTTTGCATAAACCTTAGACTTTAAAAAACCCCAAATAAAAATGTCCAACGGCATTAAATCGCATGATATGGGCGGCCAATTCTGATCACCAAAATGCGGAAATAACTGTTATTGCCAGACCAGACGCATTTTCAAAGAATAATAGTCCGATGATGCCTCCTGTCCAAAATCCGCACCAAGCAGTGACACGTTGGGGATGCATTTGGTTCTCATCAAACCCCTACGGATACTCTGAACTCCAAATTTGACAATTTTGACAATTAATTGATGGTTTTCAAGATGCAAATAAGCCTCATCGTTGAAGATGATTTTGTTTGAAAAATCAGCACCCACTTGTTGTTGATCCATAATCCATTCAGCCAGCTCTCCCCACTGCGCTTGGTCGCTTGGTCAGTACGCTTCAGTTCTGGAGTCGATTACACTTTGTATGCATGAAGATGCAAGTCTAGCGTGACAATAAGCTTCTCAAAATGTTCAATTCTCACCACGGTGACGAATTGTTATTCCTGAACTCTTAGCAACACTCTCGCGAACTGCTTCGATGCTTTGTGTTAACTGATTTGTTGAAGGACGGCCAGAGTGTCTAAGATCACTAAGATCACTTCCTGAATTTTTGAATTAACCTCTTCACAGTTGTTATAATAAATCACTATTCCCACCATATTTTGTAGGAAAATTGCGAACTGTAACTGCCCAACCTTCATTATTTTTAGAAATATTGCTCAACAGTGAAAACGCGATGTTTTTCGTGTCGCGCTCCATATTTAATAACCCTGAACTGTTATCTGTCACGCTGTTCCCCATTGGCAACAGAAATGGCTCAAAATTCAAATTGGAACTTCGCAGACTTGCCCAGAAAAGTTTGTAGCAGTCTCTTACTATTTTAAGCGCTCAAGGGAAATTTGCAGCATACATAGAACTTCGTTGGTGTTTTTATGTCGATATTAGCATTCCGCTGGACCTGAGTCGATGTTGCCTCCTCGAAACGCCCCAACATCCAACAAATTAATACTGTGTCTTGCGTCTTCGGTCAATGCACGGTTTTCTGATCCGGTGACTGCAGGTCCCTTTGCGGATGTTGAAGTGTGGAAACATTTTTTTTTTTTTTTTTTTTTTTTATAATTTACGCGCGCCTAAGGGGTTGGATACCCTTTTACTGTTGCCAGGGCGCGGGCGGAAAGTTAGAAGGAGGAGAAAGGAAAATTGTTTGTGTAGTGGCTTGAAACTCAGGTGTGTTTGGTTTCTATGTTTGCTCTCCAGGGGTGGGAGTCCGAATAGGACGGAGAGTTTTTTCTTCACTCAGAGTGATTCGAGATATAATTCCCAGTATTTTTTTCATTGCTTGAAACTCTTATAACAGCCAAATCTACGTGTCAGTGTTATGCCTTCACACGCAGAATTTTTTTGTCTGAGTTTCAAATATACAATGAAAAACTGATTTTGCCATGGGCAGGATTCGAACCTGGACCCTCCGAGTGAGAAGCGTTTGCTACTACCACTACACCACGGCCACCCCTGATGTTATGAGCTAGTTATGAAAAGATTTTGCCCCGCCTGGAAGTCGATTAGTATGCGTTCATTGTCAAACCTGTGGCCTATTTCACCAAACTACAAATTAAAACCACAAATTTGTACTTGTGAATGACAATTACAAATTTGTAATCTGGTTTTCCGTTTCACCAAATACAAATATATGAACCCACAAATTTGTGATTAGACAAAAAAAATTGTAAGAATAAACATGTTGATTACAAGTGTAAAAACTCCTGTTTCACCGGGGCTTTGTGCAATGTGAAAACCACAAGTGCTTTGTCACAAATTTGTGGAATATCGTTGTGCAATCCCGGAATTAAAATGAATAAGCAAAAGAAGATTTTTTTTGTCTCTTTGATTAGAGAAAACAAGGAGGTTTTATTTAGCAAATTTTGTAATGCGTTAACGCACGAGGTGAAAAAAACGCGTGGAAAGATATTTTATTTTAATTTAATTGTCCTCTCAAGGTATTTTGAATGGAAAGGATTGGAAATGTCTTCGAGATAATGCGTGGCAAAATTTAAAACGGCCAACTGTGTACTAACCATTTATATTTATATGGAGGTACATATAAATTTAATTTTTTAATTTTTTTTTATATTTTAGCTTAAACTTGATAATGCAAAGACGACTGGTTCTGAAAGTGGCACTAGTTGCATATTAACCGATCTCGATAATATCACCGATAATATTATCGGTAAAGAATCGCCAACAGTTCAAGGCATAGTTGATGAGTCCTCTTCAGCACCTACTGAAGAGGTACTGTCACCCCAGTGCGCAAACGTGGGGGATATTGAAGGGGAAATAAAGTAAATACAAATGTTTGTTTCTCACAATTTTTTTTATTAATATATGTACGTATTTTTTAATTTATCATCAAAAACGTGCAAACGCAACAACAAAATGCTAACTGACCAAGTGGATATTCTTCGATTGAAGAAAAGGAGGCTTCAACTCGAAATTTATAATTTGCAGTTAGATGCCTTGAAAGAGGAACGGGACTTGGGGTTGCCAAGAAACCATCTAACTGCAGAGCTGGAAGAGAAGAGAAAAGTGTTGGAAGAAAACACTTTTGAATTTAGTGACTACTAAAAATAATAATAAAATAAATAAACACACTCGTATATTTCATTTAAAGTTCAAAAGTCTCGTTATTTAATATGATATTAGCTTATGAAAAGTGATTTAAAAAATATTCTAAGGTAACCCGTCCATCAAAATTTTCAGCATTTGGAGTATCTTCGTCGTTTAAATCCATTTTTTCCATTATCTGTCGTTTGTCGGGAAATGTTGGTTAAGATGATGCAACATTTTATAACAGTAACTGATTTCATGGGTTGCAATCGTAAGTGCTTCAGACACGAAAATTTCTAATTCAAAATTCCAATCGCGTTTTCTATTGTTCTCCGAGTTGTTTTATGTGCTCGATTATAACGATCAACTTCAGGGGTTGGGATTCTCAAAATGGCGATAATTAACAAATCCTTTAAGGATTATCCCCAAGCAAAACAGAATGAGAAAAAGGTCGAAATCCACTTTCAAATCTTGAAAAAAGGGGACTACTTCGTAACACCCTTGAAAAGTGCACACTTCCCGGCCAATACACGTATGCGTTATAAAAGTTATAGCCCGGCCCACATACTAACATACAATTTATGGAGTGCTGTCCATGCCTGTTGACATACGCAGATTCAAACTCGCTGGGGACATTTATGCTTATTAAGGTTCCGTCTATACATCTGTAAACACATGGCATACAATATTATAAACCTTTTCACAAATACTTCCGTGCTCATTTGGCCAACATTCAACACTTTCAAACAATAAATTAACAATTTCTGCACAAACGCGGGAAACACATCTGCAAACGGTCGATTTAGATATCCCATGCATATCTGCTGCACAATGGTATTGCCTCCATTTCCAAGCCAGTGTAAAGCTGAGAAACTGCTGCCTTGGTGTTAATGCAAAAATTTTTCCAGTCGTGTCGGCTATTTGTGGCCCAATAATTGCAATTATTTCCTCTGCCTTGCACCGAGTCAATCGAAATTTTTCATTAAAATTAAATAACTCCGAAATTACATAGTTTATACGCAGCCGATAATTTTTTTTTTCTTAAAATTTAAACATGATCGTCACTTTCGCTACTATCGCTACTGCTATGCCTTCGTCGCAAAGACAGTTTTTCTATTACTTTCAATATGAAACAAAATTTGTAGAAGGAATTACACGTCAACTTTCAGTTATAAGATATTCTCACATACTAAACAAAATTTGTAAATTAATTTTCTTTGGTGAAACGTAAGCTCACAAATAAGTCAACTTTTCACAAATTTGTAACTTGTAAATTACAACTATAAATAGCTTTTGGAGAAACGAAAAGGGAGATATTCCGAAAAATTTCCCTTTGTGGAATACAACTACAATCAACTGGCCGCGGACTACTTTTGGCTGTACCTACTCGCCTTAATTCTAAATTATTTAAGCAACTATCTACAGTTTGAATTTGTCTGCGTAAGAATTCCTATTTCTAAGCGCAATCTCTTTATTTGCTGTTGCTACATTCGCCCATCGCAACCAACCTGCAGCTACCAACCAGCTATTGACGAATTCGATGCACTGTTTGCCAAAGCTGACACAAATGACACTGTTGTCGTTATGGGTGACTTTAACTTACAACGACTCAAATGGATATGCACTGATGATTCGTACTACACCGCCAGCAATGCAAGTTCGGAGAAAGAAATTCTTTTTATTGACTGTCTCGTGGACTCAGGACTTTTTCAGTTAAGTGGCATAACCAACTATCTTGGTAGACAACTCGATCTTATCTTCTCCACTGACGTAGATAACAGCATAGTCTCAGCCAGCAAGCACCTCCTTAAAACTCTATATTCTCACCACCCACCTCCTTCTATGACGTTTTCGTCCAACGTTTCAAAACCTTTTTGCTTTGAACACGTGTACAACTTTAATTTTCGAAGAGCCAACTTTTCTAAATTAAACAATCTTCTTTCTAAAGCTAATTTCAATTTTCTCTTCAACTCTAGTATTCCCGTTGATGATGCACTTACCTATTTTTACAATATCATCTTCGATTGGTTTTCCCAGTCTGTTCCTTTTGTACCGCAAAAAAATCCATCGTTATCCCCACCTTGGTATAACAAGGAACTCCGGTCAATACGAAATAAGAGAAATAAACTTTGGCACACCTATCTTAGTACACGTTCTGAAGCGGATTATAATAAATACCACCTTGCTTATTCCCAATTTTCAGATCTACATATGTGAATCACTATATTCCAATTATTTAAGCCGCATGCATAATAGTCTTATTTCTGATCCCAAACGCTTTTTCCAATTTATCAACTCTAAACACAAGTCGGACAGCTATGCCTCCACCATGAAGTTCAACAATTTATCGTCTGATGATCCGCAAAGAATAGCAAACTTATTTGCCGAATTCTTTAGCCAATCGTTTGCTTGCCACATCCAAAACCCTGATCTATCTTATTTCTCATACTTGAACAGCTGCCCACAAACATCCTTTACTTCGGTGGATATCTCAATGGCATTAGTAGATGAAAAGATAGGTAATCTAAAAAGTGAATATTCCGCTGGACCTGATGGTGTACCCCCCATTGTTCTAAAAAAGTGCGCCGCCTACTTGGTAAAACCTCTCACTGCCTTGTTCAGACTTTCCTTATCTCAATGCGCCTTTCCCCATTCCTGGAAAAATTCATATATAATCCCTCTGCATAAAAAAGGCTATAAAGATGAAATCTTAAATTACAGACCTATTGCGAAGCTCTCCACAATACCCAAGCTCTTTGAGAGCATTATTTATGATGCTATGTCTTTTTATTGTAAACCAGTGATTTCAAGAAACCAACATGGATTTGTTAAGGGCAGGTCCACTACCACTAATCTCATTGAATTTGTATCAAGTACTCTATGTGCATTAGAAGATGGCAAAGAAGTAGATGTAATAACCACCGACTTCAGCAAAGCTTTCGATAAAGTCTCGCATAAAGTAATTCTTTTAAAACTTTGCGCCCTTGGATTTCGATCAGATTTCGTTACGTGGATTTCCTCATACTTAGATGATAGACACTACAGTGTCCTGTTTAGGTCTACATTATCTAAACCTTTCAAAGCCACCTCGGGTGTTCCCCAAGGAAGTCATCTTGGTCCCTTGTTATTTATATTAACAATTAATGATGTTGATACCATCGTTAACAATTCTTTTATCTCCATCTATGCTGACGACATCAAAATCTTCCGTCACATATTGTCTCCCTCTGACTGTTCTCTGTTGCAAGATGATCTCAATCGATTTTCCTAATTTTCCTAATTTTCAACGACTCGGCCACACACTTCGGCCGAAACGGCCGCTATTTCGCGTTCAATGTTGGCTCTGAGCTCTTCCAACGTCGTTGGCATAAACCAATGACTTAACGTAGCCCCACAGAAAATAGTAAAGCGGCGTTAAATCGCACGAACGAGGCGGCCAATCGACTTTCCCATTTCTTGACATAACACGCTCACCATACTTCCTCTTCAAGAAATCGATTATAGCGTGTGCTGTGTGGCTTGTGGCATCATCCTGTTGAAACCACATGTCGTCCAAGTCCATATCTTCCAATTCGGGCCAAAAATAATCGGTGATCATGGCGCGATAACGCTGACCATTCACAGTAACGTGAGGATCGTTATCGTCGACGGAAAAATATGGTCCAATAACGCCGCCGGCATGCAACCCGTACCAAACAGTTATTTTTTGTGGATGAAGTGATGATTCATGAAGCACATGTGGATTTTCATCCGAATAATAACGCATATTTTGCTTATTGACGAACCCGTTGAGCCAAGAATCATCTTGGCGCATCTTCTCCAGAACCCAAACGGAGAACGTACGTCGCTTCAAATGGTCCATCGGCTTCAATTCTTGAGTCAGCTTGATCTTGTATGGGTGTAAACCAAGATCCTTACGCAAAATACGCCATAATGTGGTCTGAGCGATGCCCAATTCTTGAGAACGCCGTGGAATTGACTGATTTGAATCGTTTGCTACGGACGCCTGAACGGCAGCGATATTTTCGACACTTCGACCAACCCGTTGTCTCACTGACACGGCAACATCACACAACGAATATGTACGGGCATTCCATAAGCGAGTTGTACGGCGTAGGAACTAATCACGATATTTTAGAGTACGTCCGAAAATGGGCTTGAGGGTATACTGATGAGCATTCATAGCGAGACGGGTGTTACGGTTGAAAGTTTGAATGGGCGGAATGCTACTGGCGATTTCAGTGTAGCACTGGTGGTGGAAATACCGATAGAACAAAGTGAGACAGAAGACATTACGTCAGTATTAGTATCATCAATAAGTTTTATCGCATGGTTTTGAATCCTATCTAGCAGGTGTAGAGATGTTTTAGGAGCACCTGACCAGATGTGGGCATTGTACTCCAATTTTGGGAGGATGAATGCCTTATATATTGAGGCCAGATCAGAGGGGGTGAAATATTTCTTACATCGCTTGAAGAAACCTAGACATTTCGCAGCATTTTTGGCGATATCAAATATGTGGTCATTCCAACGTAAGTAGTCATTGACACACATACCGAGAATGGAAAGTTTTTCGGTTTCGACGATGCAAGTGCCATTCATAGATAATGGCTGGGTGTTTAAATTTCGCTTTAAAGACAGCAGACAGCATTGTGTTTTGGAAGCATTAAATTCCACTCTGTTGATAGTTCCCCAATTGGTTATGCTGTTGATATCGGAATTTAAAGAGCTTAGCATACGCTGCCGTTCTCGTTCTACAGCCGAAGAGCAGGGCCGTGAGTCCGGGAACGAATATGAAAAGCAGAGAGTACTGTCATCAGCAAAGGAATATATTGAATTAGAAGTAGCAGACAAGAGATCGTTAATGAAAATTAAAAAGAGTGTCGGAGACAGAACAGAGCCCTGGGGCACACCTGCATTTATTTTGGGAACATCAGACTTGAAACCGTCCAAGACAACTTGAATTGAACGTTCCGAAAGGGAATTTCTAATCCATTGAAGAAGAGAGTCGTCGATCCCAAAAGACGGCATTTTCGACAAAAGAGCTTGATGCCAAACTCTGTCAAATGCCTTGGAAATATCAAGTGCAACTATCTTGCTTTCGCCAGATTGAAACACGCTTTGGTTACAATTTTCGGTGAGACATGCCATCAAATCACCAGTGGACCTGTTGCTACGAAAACCATATTTTCGTATATGACCATATTTCGGTCATTGAAAAGTTTTCGTGTTTCGAGATATTTCATGAGCTGACGATTACCAGCGTTTCCATGACCTTGGAAAGAAGGGACGTAAGTGCAATGGGTCTGTAGGAGGAGAGAGAAGATGATTCGCCTTTTTTAGGGACGGGCTGGACAAATGCTGTTTTCCATCTGCTCGGGCAGAGTCCTAAAGAGTAGGATTGATGAAAAAGCTTACGCAGTGGTTTTGCCAGCGAGGAAGAACACCTCTTCAGAAGAAGGGATTTATGTATGTTGGATTTATTTATGATTGTTGGACCAGCGGATTTATGTATGTTGAGATCTTTAAGTACTCTTGCTACTACACGAGTGTGAAAGTAGATTCGTCGCATTGAAGATTCGACGCACTCAAGTGTAGGCGGAGACAAAGCACAATCTGGGAGTGTTGAGCTGGCCGCAAAGTGTGCAGCAAGCAAATTGGCCTTATCCAAAGAGCTGACAGCTGGAATGTCATTGTAAATGAGCGTTGGGATGGAGGATGAGGCGGAATTTATAATGTTTTTGACAAACGCCCAACAATTTTTACTGCCTTTGGGACATTGCAGTATTTTTTGCCTCAGTTTTTGGCCGTATTGGAATTTCACACGCTTAGGAAAGGCGTTGCAGTCATTTCTGGCTCATTTGAACTTTTTTCGGTTTTCCTCTGTCGGGTTGGTCTCGTAGGACCGAAAAAACATTTCTCTAACCCTGACGGCCTCTTTACAGCTCGAGTCGTACCATGCGTTTTCTTTTGGTTTGATACTCTTCATCCGATGAGGAATAAAGGATCTCATTCCAAAGAGAATGGTGTCTGTAATCATATCAGCAGCGGCATCCACGTCGTTATCGAGGAAGCATAACGACCAGTTAAAATTCCTAAAGAAACTGTTAAGGCCGCTCCAGTTGGCTTTCTCGTATTGCCATACGGTTCCTTTTGGAGTTTTTTCTCTAACTGTGTGGTCGGTGTACGAGAAATTATATGACACAATGGTCTTGTCAGCTGTCAAAAGCTGTCAAAATACTCAGTAACTTTTGCATGCATCGTTCGCGCTGAAAATGTTGGCAAGAGATCCAGATTTCGGCCAAAAAATCATCTTCTCGGACGAGGGCCATTTTTAGCTCAGCGGCTTGGAGCCGTAATTGGAGCGAACACAACTCATAAGTATTCGGGCAAGCATCAATGCATCCACAAAGATTGACTTTTTGGTCCGGTTTTGGCATTTGGCGGCATCATTCGACTTATTTCTTTCGAAATAAGGAAGTAGACACCGTTACAGTCAATGGTCTCAGGTATAGAGCTATGTTAACCGACTTTCTGTGATCAGAGCTCGACAAAATCGATATATCCGAGCTGTGATTCCAACAAGGCGGCGTTACATTTCATACAAGCGACCCAACACTCGAGGTTGTGAAGGAGAAATTTGACGACTGGGTTACGGCGAGCGTTCATCACCACTTGATTATTTATTTTCTCTGGGGCTACGTCAAGTCCCTAGTCTACGCTAACAATCCAAATATTTTGGACGAGATCGAGGCCAACATTCGACAGTCTATTCCCGGAATAACGCCGCACATATTGGAGCGAATCATCAAAAATTTAACCGACAGCTTGAAGCACTGCCAGCGAAGCCGAGGCAGCTATTTGAATGATGTTCTATTCCACACATAAATGCATGAATGTAGCTTCAAAATGGAATCAGAATCAATTTTATATCTCCTACCGTTGTTGTGTTTTTATAAATTTGTTTTCCTGTGTGGTTGACCAGATCCCTTTACTGAGACAAGGAAGAATAAGGTCGGGAGAGTTCTATTAGTCTCATATAGCATACGAGATAATGGTTCGTTAAAACCATATGCCGTTCGGTAGTTATTTGGACCGAAAAGAGGAAAACATACCTTAAATTTTGTGAGGGACAGTCGATGGTGCCGGTTAAGAGCTGGGGTATAAGAAAACGTTGGCGAATTCGCGACGAAATAGTAGAACCAGAAACTTGAGTCGGCCATTATAGGGCGAAAGGATGTAGTGGTCAGCCCATGCGTTGGACAGCTTCGATACGTAGAATATAGTTTATATAGTAAAGGGACCATACCTTTCAAGCATATTCGAGAAGTGGCCTAACAAAAGTGATGTAGAGGGACTTTGTGATGTAAGTGTGAGAAAACTCTTTGGATCTTCGTTTAAGAAAGCCAAGCGCGGAGTTAGCTCTGCTAATTATGGAGTCAATGTGGGTACGGAAATTGAGTTCAGTATCAGAGATAACAGTCTTGCATTTAAGTTACTGGTGGTACAGCTTACGTTGGTGTATAGTAATTTCGGTCAGGAAGTATTGAACGCTTCCGGGAGTATGAGGTGGTTTGGCTTTTGTTTATGTTGAGCTCAAGGACGTTCTTGTGGTACCATATTGAGAACGTTTTGAGATCGTCTTCCAGAGATTGAGAATCAGAAAAATTGGAAATTTTCATACCATTGGCATAGACATATAAGCATATATTGCGAGTTCTTTATAATACTTACAATAACATTAATATTAACGACAATTAATGGATAGTGGTGACTACCTTGTGGAATACCCGAAGTTGCTTTAATGAGAACGAAAATAGGCTGTGTTATAGCCTCTTTCCTAATAGAATTTGAACCAGAAAATCAGCTCGGTTAAAAACCAAGTACATTGATTTTGAAAGAATTAACTTATGTGCGATTTTATCAAAGGCCTTGCAAAAATCAGTACTAATCACATCCACTTCCTTCCCTTGCTCTAGGGCACACAAGATAGATCTGCAGTGAAAAAACATTGCATCATAAATAATGCTCTCAAAGATCTTGAGAATACAGGATAACTTATCAATGGGTCGGTAGTTGGTAATATCCTGTTTGAGTCCTATTTTTAAATGAGGGCTTTTATATTATGTAAGCGCTTTTCCAGAGTCGATCAAAAAATCCCTGGGAGATCGAAAGTCTGAAGATACTTACGAGCGGTTGAATAAGATTATTTGCATATTTTTTTTAAGAACATTACGAGTACATCAAGATTGCCCGCACAAGTTGGTTTAAATCTTCCAAGGTAACCAACTATTAAGAGTGAAATCGAACGAGTTGATAAGACTTCGTACAAACAACTAATCGGACGATTATTACACCTTTCAGCGTTCAGCAGGCTAGATATTTCATACAACGTAAATGCACTTCCCCAGCATGTGTAAGACCCAAGATGTCAGTACCGCACTGCTGCACTCAAGTAAGGTACCTATTAGGTACTAAATCGTCAACAATTATTTACAAAAAGATGAATCAACAGCTCACCGATTCCGCAGATTCCAGATTTGAACTCTAAAAAACGTTTGCTCCACAATTGGCAAATTGATACTTCAGGAGTGTAGTATCTTCGTGGTCAACTTCCGACAATATCTTCCACCGGAAAAGTGCTGAAAACATCACACACGGCACATCAATTCTCTTGGATGATTGAAGTTGTTAATCTGCTAATTGTTTCTGCTCATTAAAAGAGATGTTCGCGTAATTGCTTGCTCACTGAGTTGTTCTTTCTGTTGAAGAAGGCATCTCTACTATTGAGATATTTTCAAAAAACCCACTTGGGTTTACAGACATACTCGAATCAATTTTTTTTTTTTAATTTTTGTCCATTTATCTTTTTGTCCGTTTATCCGGGAATTACAAAAAAAAAGCTACTGAACCAATTATAACGGGGTCTTCACTGTTTGATAGCTCATTTCTCAACCTACAATCTGTTGAATAGAACCGGAGTTATAATTAAAGAAACATTTTAAAATTAGAATATTTAAAAAATTTCAATGTACTATTGTACTATAATACATCTGCTGTACACATTATCTATGGATATTTTGTTTCCAATGTGCACTGATGTATCATCGGTTCCAATAATATTCACTGGGTTGTAATTGGATTTTGTTAGGCAAATGAACCTACTAATATTAGTCGTTTGGAGTAACGTATACTCCAACAAAAATTAATGTTTTCTATTGGCGAAGATGACTACCATTTCGAACTGTGCAACATTAATCCACAAAGAGGTCAAACGACAATTAAAAAAAAATGTTTTCTTCAGTTTTACGTGTACCGAATTATTGTTCGAGAAGGGCAGCAACATTATTTGCTTTACTTTCGCCAAATTCTCAACGTTAAAATCGCGGCTAAACGTTTGCTACGTATACATATACTCGAACTAACCAAAGTCAATTCCGCAGACAAAACGGCGTTCTCGACAACCTAGTGCGTTTTGTGACATTACCATCTTCCTTCCCACTCAAGAAGTTTTTGTGTACGTGCGACAATATGTTCGTCCCGATCTGTTTATATCCATAGGAACAAAGTAGGAAGATACTCGTATACCAAATGAACTTTTCGAAGGGCAGGTATCTCACGATCGTCACGATATTGTAACGCTGGTGTTCAATTTGAAGCTGGAAAAGCTTATGGATCTTCTCACTAAGGAAACGATATTTGGTGTAGTTCGGTTCCATATTGGTATGTAAAGAGTTTTCCAATAGGGACTTGCCAATTTAATTTGTGAACGCACTCTTTCACTAATCATCAAACTGTCACTGTCAATTTATTCAGGAATCTCAACATATTCATCATGGTAAAGTACACGAACGGGCGACGTCTGCAAATTATAAAAATTTTCTACCGAAATTCGGAGTCGGTGACTGCAACTTTAAGAGCGTTAACTCCAATTTTCGTTCGTAATTCACGCCCTAGTAGACAGGCAATACCAAAACTGAGGCAAAAAATACTGCAATGTCCCAAAGGCAGTAAAAATTGTTGGTCGTTCGTCAAAAATATTAGAAATTCCGCCTCATCCTCCATCCCAACGCTCATTTACAATGACATTCCAGCTGTCAGCTCTTTGGATAAGGCCAATCTGCTTGCTGCACTCTTTGCGGCCAGCTCAACACTCCCAGATTGTGCTTTGTCTCCGCCTACACTTGAGTGCGTCGAATCTTCAATGGGACGAATCTACTTTTGCACTTAAAGATCTCAACATACATAAATCCGCTGGTCCAGATGGTATATCTCTCCTTCTTCTGAAGAGGTGTTGCCAGCGAGGAAGGCAAAACCACTGCGTAAGCTTTTTCATCAATCCTACTCTTTAGGACTCTTCCCGAGCAGATGGAAAACAGCATTTGTCCAGCCCGTCCCTAAAAAAGGCGAATCATCTTCTCTCTCCTCCTACAGACCCATTGCACTTACGTCCCTTCTTTCCAAGGTCATGGAAAGGCTGGTAAATTGTCAGCTCATGACCGGCAGTACGGTTTTCGTAGCAACAGGTCCACTGGTGATTTGATGGCATGTCTCACCGAAAAGTGGAACCAAAGCGTACATCAATCTGGCGAAAGCATGATAGTTGCATTTGATATTTCTAAGGCATTTGACAGAGTTTGGCATCAGGCTCTTTTGTCGAAAATGCGTGCATTTGGGATCGACGACTCTCTTCTTCAATGGATTAGAAATTACCTTTCGGAACGTTCAATTCAAGTTGTCTTGGACGGTTTCAAGTCTGATGTTCACAAAATAAATGCTGGTGTGCCCCAGGGCTCTGTTCTGTCTCCGACACTCTTTTTAATTTTAATTAATGATCTCTTATCTGCTACTTCTAATCCAATATATTCCTTTGCTGATGACAGTACTCTCTGCTTTTCATATTCGTTCCCGGACTCACGGCCCTGCTCTTCGGCTGTAGAACGAGAACGGCAGCGTATGCTAAGCTCTTTAAATTCCGATATCAACAGCATAACCAATTGGGGAACTATCAACAGAATGGAATTTAATGCTTCCAAAACACAATGCTGTCTGCTGTCGTTAAAGCGAAATTTAAACACCCAGGAATTGTCCATGAATGGCACTTGCATCGTCGAAACCGAAAAACTTTCCTTTCTCGGTATGTGTGTCAATGACTACTTACGTAGGAATGACCACATATTTGATATCGCCAAAAATGCTGCGAAATGTCTAGGTTTCCTCAAGCGATGTAAGAAATATTTTACCCTCTCTGATCTCGCCTCAATATATAAGGCACGCATCCGCCTAAAATTGGAGTAAAACTCCCACATCTGGTCAGGTGCTCCTAAAACATCTCTGCGCCTGCTAGATAGGATTCAAAACCGTGCGATAAAACTTATTGATGATACGAGTACTAATACCAGTCAATCAATTGACACGCTCGAACACCGAAGTAATGTCTTCTATCTCACTTTGTTCTATCGGTATTTCCACCACCAGTGCTACACTGAAATCGTCAGTAGCATTCCGCCCATTCAAACTTTCAACCGTAACACCCGTCTCGCTATGAATGCTCATCAGTATGCTCAAGCCCATTTTCGGACGTACTCTAAAATATCGTAACTCGCTTATGGAATGCCCTGCCGATCTCTGTATTTCCTGGTCGTTATAACTTGCAAACATTCAAAAGCAATGTATATCGGTACCTCTCTTTTCTTCCTCCCTAAATTTTCTTTGCCCGCGCTGTGAACACTCACCTTAAGGGTACACAAACCCCTTGAGCGCGCGATCATTATATAAAAAAACAAAAAAAAAAGTTTAGTGCAAAAATTTGAGTCTACATATTCGTTGTGTGATGTTGCCGTGTCAGTGAGACAACGGGTTGGTCGAAGTGTTGAAAATATCGCTGCCGTTCAGGCGTCCGTAGCAAACGATCCAAATCAGTCAATTCCACGGCGTTCTCAAGAATTGGGCATCCCTCAGACCACATTATGGCGTATTTTGCGTAAGGATCTTTGTTTACACCCATACAAGATCAAGCTGACTGAAGAATTGAAGCTGATGGACCATTTAAAGCAACGTACGTTCTCCGATTGGGTTCTGCAGAAGATGCGCCAAGATGACGAATTTCGTCACAAAATCATCTTCAGTGACGAAGCTGATTTTTGGCTCAATGGGTTCGTCAATAAGCAAAATGTGCGTTATTGGTCGGTTGAAAATCCACATGTGCTTCATGAATCACCACTTCATACACAAAAAATAACTGTTTGGTGCGGTTTGCATGCCGCCGGCGTTATTGGGCCATATATTTTCGTCGCCGATAACGATCGTCACGTTACTGTGAATGGTCAGCGTTATCGCGCCATGATCACCGATTATTTTTGCCCGAATTGGAAGATATGGACTTGGACGGCATGTGGTTTCAACAGGATGATGTCACAAGCAACACAGCACACGCTACAATCGATTTATTGAAGAGTAAGCGTGTTATCTCAAGAAATGGGCCAGTCGATTGGCCGCCTCGTTCGTGCGATTTAACGCCGCTTGACTGTTTTCTGTGGGGCTACGTTAAGTCATTGGTTTATGCCAACACGCCGACGACGTTGGAAGAGCTCAGAGCCAACATTGAACGCGAAATAGCGGCCGTTTCGGCCGAAATGTGTGGACGAGTCGTTGAAAATTGGGTTCATATGAACGAAGTCGAGTTCCATTCATAAATGTTTTGATTGTACTTCAAGCCGATAATAAAGTTTTTGAAATATCTCAAATGGTTTGCGTATAGGGAAAACAATGTAGAACGTGGTCTAATCAGTGCCCTTGCTTACATATTTAGAAAGGTATTTTATAGCCTCAATGCTGCCACAGTATTCAATGTTGGTATATGTTTTCGGAGCATATGACAGTACCGGCGAAAAAGGCGCCACTCATCTGTTTTCACCTCCATGATTGGGCCACATCGGTCTCACTTCTACCTATCTTGGTGCCATCGTCACCTGGGACTGTTACAGCTGTCAATTGTTTTGGAAACATCATGGTACACCGCCGCTCATCCTTCATGCAAGGTGATTGAGGATTTAGGACTCCGCTTGGGCCGTGAATCATATGCGACTTAACTATGTTGAGAAGATCAGGATCTGTTTGGACATCTGGGAATTCCGCACAAATAATTTCATCCAATTGATTCGGCAAAATCACGTGGCTAACCCCGCTTCTGCCACTCGACTGTAAATATTTATATGCAAATTAAAAATGATGAAGTGATGCGATATCAATCCGTTCATCCGATTAAACGCCGGACCGTCCGAATGAGCCTCCAATACCATTTACGCCACGGCCACCCACTAAAAGCCGTATTTATTAAAAGTCGCGAGCATAAGCTAGTGTTTAAATATAACTTGAGAATGGCTAAAACAGAATCCATTCCCGAGTTTTCTTCGCATCTATTTCATAGGTCTATTAGACAGATTCCTCCAAAACGGGGACGATCGATGTGGTTCTCTATCATACTTATGATTTTTTGGCAGGTCTCCTATGATAAGGCGATTAGAAAATCATCAAATCGTTCATCATCGTCGTTCGACTGCAAGGTGTCTGTCTTGTTTTCCACTTACAATTTAGACCGTCACCGTTGTATACACAAATACAGTTCTAGTCCGAAATCCCCCTGAGGAAAAAAAAAAAACTGCCGACTAATTGATTTGGCTGCCATCATCCCGCTATCTGCGCATAAATCTCTTTGCAAAATACACCGGGACACTACTCGTATTACTAGAACTTTCAGCTAATTGTTATTATGAAAAGAAGTTTTAAGAAATCGCCTCATTTTGAGAATTTAAAATGCCCCCCCAGTCATCGATTAAATTGTCCAACAAACACCATTTACTAACTGTAATTTAGACTTACCATAAAATTACTATGTAAGAACCCTTTTTGATTGAAAAAAAAATTGATTTATTAATAAGAACGGCAGCCTAAAAGCAACTCATTACATGTTTATGTAGTGATAAATGTTTCCCTTGTGGAAAAGAACAAAAGCCATCTTTAAATCTTCAACAGCAGCACCACCAGTGATATAGACATCAAGTTAACCATCATTCCACCTGCAGACGAAAAGAAGGTAGGTAATACACATTTTTCATTATCGCCAGAACTAATTCCCTTTGGCCAAGGCTGAATTTCAAATATCCATGCATACGGGCACCCTTTTGCCTTCAGGTGAATTGGTCAGCCAACTAATCCATTGACTGACTGACTGTCTGACACTTGTCGACAACTTGTGGACCTGGACAGCTCAAAGACTGAGCGGCTAAAGATCTAGACAGCATCCACATCGTAGTAAGAAACAGACCACTGGATTTGATTACATCATTAGCATATTTATTGGGGCATTTAGTATATTTTTGTTTTGGGTTTTAAATATACGACATCATTTGTCGGTGTGCTCGCTTCTTTGACCGTTCGGCTGTTGGCAGGTAGATGATACTCGTACGAGTACTAGGTAGTAGACTCATCGAATCACCAAATGACCAACTCACAAATTCAAACTCTCAACAGAGTCATTCAGATCCAATATGTTCGTTGTTGTTCATTTGTTTTGGACAATCTTTTAGTGGGGGTAAGGCCTTTAACATCTACCGATATACTCGTACTCGTATGTAACCATCCAAGCGGTATGTAGCGGCCTACTGGTTTCACGTGGAGCGGAGCGTATTCTCGTTTAATGCAGCCGACATCTTTCATTCGGCATTATTATGTTATCACCGGCGATATTACAAAATTATACAACATAACTTACGTTGATCTTCAGGTGTGTAATCACTGGAGTTTTTCTTAAGTTGTCAACATATCTGGCTTAAGTGTGGCTCTGGAGAGTGGTCGGCTTGATTGAAGCTGGCTTTATGTGTTCTATTGGCCGCTTAGTTTGGCGGCCGGCATTATTGTTTCGGTGGTTGTCTGGTTGTCCGATTGTCCGGTTGTCAGGTTGTCCGGTTGTCCGGATGTCTGGTCCACTGCTACGCTGGTTACTGGCGAGTTAAAAAGGTGTTGGCTATTATTAAGATATCGTGAAATATTATTTCATTGGCCTTTTTAGAACGAACACGTCACGTCAAGTTGTCTATATTATTTTCTGTTGCCCCTTGAATATGCTGTTAAGTAGATAATGTGAACGTGTTTTCAATGACAGTGATGTACCTACGAGTATATATGTAAATACATACATATATGATACTTCTTGATTCGATTACTTTTAACACTTAAGTAAATTATTTTTATCGAACTCAGAAGCTAAAAGAACAACGAATTATGGGTGCTTCACAAATACTTTGGTAAAGAAACATAAACTGGTATTTCCTTCGATTTTAATGATGATGTACATTTGTACGACTACATCTAAATCATAATTAACATACCTACAATGTATGTTTGTACTCGTATTTCGTTCTTAAATAAAACAATTTATGTTTACTTATTTAAAATGTTTTGTATGGTATTTCTGAATACTAGAATCTGTTGTGAATTGAATTTGCTTTGAAATCGCGGCATCATCAAGAATTTGAATTCCCTTATGGCGCCATGAGGTATATGTATGTGTACATATTTTGCAAAGCGCCAAAACTACCTAATTAATTACCTCGCTTTAAATAAAACCCGATAAAACTCATAAAACCACATCGTATATAGCGATTAACCTCACTTTTAATATTTTTATTCGACAAATAACGATAAGTGTGTCAGTTTTAATTAAAAACAAAAATTTTAATTTCTTGATGTGTATTTTGATCTGGAGGCATAATTAGACCTTTGACTTGACTAATACAAGCGGCTACAAAGGTATGGTTACCAATTTATTAGGTATTTAGGGTGACTTCAACAAAAACTCAACAAGAAGATTTTGATACTGCTCTTAGCTCCCACACCATCAATCCAATGCTTATAAATTGGAATGTATCAACTGGACACTCATTTTAAGACAAACACTTCCTTCAGTTCAGTCCCAATGATGTTCCCCTTGTTCGACTGGCTTTAAGATATCACTGCAAAAAAAATTGGCACAATCAAGGAAAAATACTTAAATTAGTCACATCTGAACTCTTGTTCTCTTGTTCAGTGACTTGTTACTCAAAACTTAACAAAAGCTCACAATGGTGGACCTCAGAAATAATTAGAAGAACATTTTCGATCTACAATAGAGTCAACCAAATAAACAGTTGGGTGTAATTCAAACAGGGAATCCATCAAAATGTTTAAAAAATAATTAAAAAAAGTAAGAGACTATCCTGGAGATTCTTTTGTGGTAAAAGACAATAATGTAAAATGTTTGTGTGGGTACAAATGATAGAACTTATTCTTTTCAATACAAATCCCTTTATTCAGTACAGTTACAATTCACTATTTAATTCTTTCTCTCAGTACAATCCAATTTCTCAACCACTTACACTTTTCTTATCTTTTACTTAAACCACTTAATCACTTCTCCTAATTAACACTTCAAATTTCACTTTTGAACTGACTTGCATACCTTTGGGATGCTGGTATTTATACTCGAATGACATACTTCGAGAACAATCCTCGCCATCCAGCGTCCCATACAATTTCCAATTTGCTAGAAAATTCGATTCCACTCTACAGTCGAGACTTTGTTATTCCAGTATCGAAACTTCTTGTCTTTGAATCTAGATGTCGCTGCTCACATTTAAGTGGTTATCACATTGCTCCCTTCCTTACAGTTTTTCGTCCCGAACAACTTCGTCATTCAGCATCCCGTTGAAATGACACATTCTATCCAAATGGACCACTTTCATTTTTCCTCGATCCCCACGCTGGATCCGGTAGACAACGTCATTAATGCGGGTTATCACCTTGTATGGACCTTCCCAGTCCTGTTGCAATTTTGGTGATTTGCCTTTCTTACGCTGAGGATTATACAGCCAAACCAGATCTCCTTCGTTGAAACCGGAAGATTTCGCCTTGATATCGTACCTAGTTTTCATGCGGCTGCTTGCTAGCTTCATATTTTCTCTGGTGTCTTCATGCAATCTACGAATCCTGCTGCGTAAGTCATTCATGTACTCGTTCACCTCTTTGGGCTCCGTCGGTGGGGATCCGAATTTTGCTTCACTTGGCAACCGAATCGTTTGACCAAATAAGATCTCGGATGGTGTGTGCCCTGTTGAGCTATGGACCGCGTTTCGGTAGGCCATTAAGAAGAGGGGTATGTGTCGATCCCAATCCCGCTGGCAGTTGCTGACAACCTTAGATAAATGCTCATTCAAGATCCGATTGAATCGCTCGATCATTCCATCAGATTGAGGGTGTAGTGGCGTTGTCCTTGTCTTTCTTATTCCCAAATATTGGCATATTTCCTGGAAGACTTTTGATTCAAAGTTTCGCCCTTGATCAGAGTGCAGCTCCATTGGGACCCCAAATCTGCTCACCCAGTTGTTGACTATCTGTTCGGCTACGGTCTTAGCCTCTTGATTTGGGATGGCAAACACTTCCGGCCACTTACTGAAGTAATCCATGACTACGAGGGTATATCGGTTTCCATTAAAGGTTTCGGGAAACGGCCCAGCGATGTCGATGGCTATTCGTTCGAAAGGTGCTCCGACATTGTATTGTTGCATTTGTCCATGTGGCTTTACTTTTGGGCCCTTGGTAGCCGCACATCTTATGCACTTTTTGTACCAATTCTCGACATCTTGTTTAGCGCTTAGCCAATAGAAACGTTCCCTTACCTTTTCCAACGTCTTGTTTATTCCCAAATGGCCTCCTGAGATTCCGTCATGTATTTCATGGAGCACTTGGTTGACTTTGGACCGTGGCACAATTAGCTGCATACGAGATGTTGTCCCATCTGCACTTTCCCATTTTCTCTTCAGCAATCCATCTTGCACAAAAAGCGAGTCCCACTGTGCCCAGTATGCCTTCAGAGTTTGGCTCCGATCTGATATCTGCTGCCACCTTGGTCTTTCCTCGTGTTCCTTCCAGGCCAATATTGGTTCGATGTCGTTGTCTGCCTGTTGGGAGGAACGGATTTCGTCTATACTCCAACCCTCTATTGGCTCAGTCCTGATCATTTGGATAGTTGCCTGTTCTTTCGCTTCTTTACGGTTGCAGTGTTCGCATTTTACCCCGCACGGTCGACGAGAGAGAGCATCGGCATTTGAGTGGAGTGTTCCCTTGCGGTGTTGCACTTCAAAGTCGTAGCCCTGCAACTGCTCGATCCATCTTGCAACTTGGCCTTCAGGATTCTTAAATTGGAATAACATTCACTCACGCGTTTCTGGTAGCTGACATATGTGACGAGTGCATCATTGGTACAGACTTCATGAAGGGTCTTCCATTAGGGACATCCGAACTTTGACAGTTGATAGCGGCTATATTGTTGAACCTACTCCTACTAGTATAGTAGCTACAACCCGTGGACTTTCCGATTACATTCTGGAAAGACACTTTGCGGAAGCCAACTTTATTGGTCGGATTATATTCTCGGATGAGAATTAATTCACCAGGGAATTAATTTCCACGATTTACATACCTGGGCAGAAAGCAACTCACAATTCATGAAACAATGAGCTTTTCAGCATAAGTTCAACGTCAATGTGTGGGCAGGCATATTAGGTTAGCTTATTACTGCTTGTATCGGCTTTCTCCAAAAAATGGTTCGAATCTCTACCTGGAATTTTAGCGAAAGAAATTACCCGAACTATTAGGTAATATACCACTGCAACAAAGAACAGCAGCCGCACACTATGGCCAAGCAGTTACAGAGTGGTTAGATCGCGTGTATGAAAATTCGTAGATTGGGCGGGATGGACCCATTCTGCGGACTCCATGGTCTTTGGATTTGACTCCAATTGACTTTTATTTATGGAGATGGATGAAGGATATTGCTAACTCATCAAAATTAAGAACATCCTATGGATGACTTGAACCATAGGATTGATGAGGCAGTTGCGAAAGTCCGAGAAGAATTAGAAAGAATGAGCATTGTTAGACCCGCTCAAAGACGAGATCTGGCTTGCATACAAAATAATTTTTTGCTCTTTGAACAGTTTTTATTATACAAGGTTTGATGAAAAAAATAAAAATAAAAATTTTCAAATACTTGATACACGTTTTAAATTTGCAAAAAGTGGTGATTAATTATTTCTCGAAAAAAAAAAATGATGACAAAGTCCAAATTTGAAGTTTAAAACAAAAATATTTTCAATAACTGTTGACACATTGATTTTAGGGCAATATTTACTTCGAAACAATTAAAGTACTCATAATTACGAACTCAAAGATACGCCAGATGTAATTTTCAATAGGAGTCAAATTAGGACAGCGTAGAGCTTGGTTGTAAGGGAAGTTATTTGAAGAGCTATACTTACAACTTTTTTCATGTTTGGATGAAAAATCCTCTGGCCTATGGCCTCCTAGACTGCTTTTCACAGCGCATTCTCTCGGTCCAATTTTGGTCCACTCTGTTAAGAATTCTATGCTCGTCATCACCAATAACACTCTGAATGTTGGCTTTCAGCAGAGAATAGTTTGCGGCTTAGTAGAATACACTAATATAGACCCACAAAAAGTACTCGAGTGGCATCAAATCGTATAAGGTGAATCGAGTCCTCAGTAAATTTTCGAGAACATAATTGCTCGGTTGCATTGGCCATTAATTGCAACGCAAGGTCAAGCCTCATTTTTGAAAAAATAAGAACCGATGATGTTACCAACGTGAAAACCACACCAAACAGCGTACTTTTGTGGGTGTAATTGAAACCCCAGTTCGACTTGTTCTGAAACCCATTCCGCCGAATGTATGCTTCTTCACTGAACACAATTTCTCGTACATCTGTCAAATTGGCAGTCATTTATTCAGTCTGTTTTGCCAAATCACCATAGACGAACAACAGCACGAGCAAATGATAAAATTGTTTTATCAAAATTTGGGTTCTGTTCGGGCAACGTTACGTGCGGTTAGCCCATTTTACGGTCGCAATAATCGTCCTACCGAGAGGACTATTCGCAGTGTGGTGGATAAATTTGAGTCCACTGGTTCAGTAAACGATAAACCAACACCAGTGCGTCAACGAAACGCAAGATCTGCCAAAAACATAGCCGCTGTTCGTGAGTGTTTTTTTGTTTTCAAAACAAGTAGCAAAGGAGTGACAAGTTGTTTAAGCCACAAAAAGAGAATCCCAAAACTAAAGAAAAAACATCGGGATCTGCTCAAAATATCGTTAAAAACGCCAAGGCGAAAGTGATTGATTCCAGTGTTGAAAAGAAAGCATCGGAAAAACTTACATACGCTGAAGCTACCAAGCTAAAGGCAAAAGATTCCGGAGATCCTGCTTCCCAAGTATTTTCCGTTATTCTCGCGCAGCTTGAGCAGCAAAACAAAATCAATGAACTTATTTTAGATAAGCTAAAGAAGTTTGCAAATAGGTTCAATAAAAAACGTCCTTCGCCTAAAAAATGAAAAGGGAAAAATTAAACGTACTCACCTGGAATGCAAACGGAATCTTAGAAAAACTTTATGAACTTGAGTTATTCCTAAGGAAAAACGACATTGACGTTTGTTTGATTTCCGAAACCCACTTGAAAAATGGGTCATCTGCAAAAATTAGAGGTTTTAAAGATTACTACGCGTATCACCCTTCGGGAAACGCGAGAGGCGGATCCTCTCTATACATTAAAGAGTCTCTTGAGCACAACGAAGATATAAAAGTAGAGCTTGAGTCTGTACAACTAATTGCTACGAAACTCCTTTACTATTTCAGCCATCTACTGTCCTCCACCATTTACGCCTTCAAAACATATATTTAAAAATATATTCAATTCTCTTGGATCGGCTTTTATGATTGGCGGTGATTTCAATGCCAAACACACTTTTTGGGGATCAAGATGTGTCTCCCAAAAGGGTAAAATACTCTATAAAGCATGTATGGAACACAATTGTGACTTCTATTCAACGGGCAAGCCGACTTATTGGCCAACAGATACAACGAAAATACCCGATCTTGTCGATTTCTTCGTTGTTAAAGGAATTCGTAACTCGGATATAAACGTTGATGAAAGCTTCGATCTTTCCTCCGATCATTCTCCAGTCATACTGACAATGAACGACACGTTTATTAAAAAACAAGGACCATTAAGACTAACTGGACGAAATACTCATTGGGAAGGATTCAGAAATGAGATTAATAATAACCTAGAACTAGACGTTTCACTTAAAGCAGCACATGAACTCGAAATCGAAGTGGATTCTTTCGTTGAAATAGTCCAATGTGCTGCGTGGAACAATACACCTTGTCAACGAAAAAACACGGCTAAACGTAACTTAAACTACCCGCCTGAGGTAAAAGATATGATAAGAGAAAAAAGAAAAGCTTGCAAAAGATGGCAAACCACTCGAGCGCCGCAGGATAAAACACGCTTAAGCAGGCTCTGTAATCTGCTCAAGGAGACTCTTAAAAGTTGCAGAAATTCCGAAGTAAATACATATGTTCAAAACCTGACGGCAGGAAAAGAAACAAATTACTCGCTTTGGAAAGCTTTAAAATGCTTAAAAAGGCCCAAAATCCCCGCGCCACCAATCAAGGTCGGCAATAACGAATGGGCTAAGGGGGATAAGGAAAAAGCGGAGGTTTTAGCCGACTATCTTGAAGAAATTTTCAAGCCCTCCGACGGCCCAACACTGGTACCCGGCACCAGTTCTTTAGAAATAGCATATAGTAATTTTGTAATGACAAATGCAACTCTTGCTGAAATTAAAACTGTAATAAGGAAATTAAAACCAAAGAAGGCTCCGGGGTATGACCTTATTACCGCAGAAGTTCTGAAAATGCTACCTCAAAAAGCACTTATAAACCTCTTACACATTATTAACGCGGCTCTGAGGCTTGAATACGTGCCAAGTCAGTGGAAAGTTGCTGAAGTCACTATGGTACTAAAACCAGGCAAACCTCCAAACGATAAAAAATCATACAGACCCATTTCTCTTCTACCGATCCTGTCGAAAATCTTTGAGAGGATTTTGCTAAAACGTCTTCTCCCAATTATCGAAAACCAAAATCTTATTCCCAACCATCAATTTGGATTTCGGACTAAGCATTCAACAATTGATCAGGTGCATAGAATTACTGATGTAATTGAAAAATCCCTGGAAGAAAAAAAGATTTGTTCGAGCGTATTTCTTGACGTCTCACAAGCTTTTGACAAAGTATGGCATGAAGGTTTGAAGTTCAAACTGCGACGAATTTTCCCATTAAAGCTTTATAACATATTGACAAGCTATTTGGAAAATAGAATTTTTCGCGTTCGATACGGAAATGATGTTTCGAAATTTAAAGATATCCTAGCCGGAGTACCGCAGGGAAGCGTACTGGGCCCACTTTTGTACCTTTTATATACAAGAGATATACCACACGTCGAGGATACTGTTCTCGCTACTTTTGCTGACGACACCGCTATCTTAGCGGTTGGAGAATCAATAGAAGACTCAACGGCGAAACTTCAGACTGCTTTAAATAAAGTCTACGAGTGGACAAAGATCTGGCGAATTACCCTTAATGAGACAAAATCTGTACATGTTGACTTCACCTACAGAAAGATAAATCACTTGCCCATTTCTATAAACTCGGTGTGTATCCCCTTTGCAAACGAAGCTAAGTATTTGGGAATGACACTTGACGCGAAGCTTAAATGGAAAACGCATGTTAAAAAGAAACGAAAAGAACTAGAGGCCAAATACAAAGAAATGTACTGGCTACTTGGTAAATATTCCAAGCTAAGCTTAGAAAACAAGCTGCTTCTTTATAAGCAAGTGCTAAAGCCGGTGTGGACCTATGGTATACAACTCTGGGGTTGTACTAAGAAATCAAATATAAATATAATACAAAGTTTTGAAAATAAAGTGCTACGACAATTTGTGCGTGCCCCATGGTTTATAAGAAATAATGACCTGCATCGAGACCTCGGAGTTCCTTTCGTGGAAGATGAAGTCAGGAACTGCGCACGAAAACATAAAGTCCGGTTAAGCGGCCATATCAACAATACAGTCCTAGAAATCTTGGACGAACGAAACATACTACGCCGTCTTCAACGAACTAAACCGTTGGACCTTGCGCGATAAATTGAAACCGCATTAAGAAAGCGGAATATGTAGGGTCTTCCATTGGAAAGTGTCCTACCAATCGTGATTAACTTATGAAATAAAAACTGCTTGATAAGTTCTACTTAGTTGCGGTATTAAAATTAACAACGAAGGGAGGTGTTTTTAGTAAGAATCTCACACTACTATGAGTACGCGCTTCTGATCCTCATAGTGTCTGATGGAAGATTTTCACCTGCCCTCGGCGGGAAAAAAAAAATAAATAAAAAATAATAATTTACGCGCGCCTAAGGGGTTAGATACCCTTTTACTGTTGCCTGGTGCGGGCGGAAAGGTAGAAGGAGAAGAAAGGAAAATTGTTTTGTAGTGGTTTGAAACTCAGGTGTATTTGGTTTCGATATTAGCTCTCCAGGGGGGGGGGGGGGGGGGGAGTCCGAATAGGACGGAAGGTACACTCTTTTTTTGTGCTTGAAACTCTACAACAGCCAAATCCACGTGTCAGTGTTATGCCTTAACACACAGAATTTTTCTGTCTGAGTTCCAATTACACAAATAAAAAACTTGAAAGACTTGTCATGGGTAGGATTTTAACCTTGACCCTCCGAGTGAGAAGCGTTTGCTAGTACCACTACACCAAGGAAAATCCAAGGCAGTCGATTTCATGTCGCTCACAAGAACTCGGCCTTTCGCACACCACAACTTGGCGAATTTTTCGTCGTGACTTGGGCCTGCACCCGTACAAAATTGAACTGACCCAGGAGCTGAACGACGTCTGTTCGCTGAATGGGTTCTGGAGCATTTGGAAACTGACCCTCATTTTCATCGAAAAATCTTCTTCAGCAACGAGGCCCATTTGTAGATGGATGGGTACGTCAACAAATAAAATTGTCAAATTTGGGACGATACCAATCCACATGATATCCAAGAGCGTCCAACGCATCCCGAAAAAGTCACTGTTTGGTGTGGATTTTGGGCTGACGGCGTCATTGGTCCATAATTATTTGAGAACGACGTTGGCGAGGCAATCACCGTCAACGGCGAGCGCTATAGGTCGATGATTACCAACTTCTTTTGGCCTGATTTGGATTATATGAACACCAACGAAATGTGGCTTCAACAGGACGGCGCTATGTGTCACACATCTCACGCCACATTAGAAATTCTGCACAAGTGATTCGAGGGCATGGTCATCTCACATGGAGCTGATGTGAATTGGCCACCGTTAGACTTTTTCTTGTGGGGTTTTCTGAAGTCGCAGGTTTATGCGAATGAGCCACAAACCACAGCGGCCCTCCAAGCCAACATAACACATGCCATCGGTCAAATTCGGTCAAATTAGCCTGATTTATGCGCCAGAGTCATTTAAAATAGGACATTTCGGATGCGCGTCACCCAGAGAAGCCCCGGCGGACATTTCCACGATGTTATATTCCATACATAATGGCATCGATAGGCCTTTCAAACGAATAAAAAATTTCAATGATATCTCACACACTTAATGAAAGGCGCTTTATATGTAATAGGAAGCTTAAAAATAAAGAAAAATCCTCTTAACCCATTAATGCATAAAGTTTATTTACGCCTTGATTATAGTAATATATTGTTCTTTAAAGTGTTCTTAGTGATTAAATCGCAGAACTGGAGATTTTTTTATGACAGCTTAGATTTTAGAACCCGTCCGATAAATCGGACGCTATGCAGGGCGGACACATTTGCTGTTAAAAACTGGTTAAAATAAAATGCGATTTTTGACTAATAACAATATATGGTATAATTAAAATCAAAATAAAATAAATATATTTTAGTTAATTATATGGTATGCCGTGTGACACTTGGGGTGTAGGCCTACATCACATTTATTGCATTTAACTTTAGTTTTCCTTCCACATTTGTTAGCACAACGCCGCTCTCTATATATTGGAACAAGCCAATGACCTCTACCGTCATATCTCATTGTCGACAATGGTTTTGCTGGCTTGCGTCCTTGATGTGGCAAAGTCCCATGTGTTATTAGTAAGCTCCTTGCTATAAAGCGCCTGAAAAAAACAAGGATTCAGTGGCTTTTGTGCAGCCATTTTTTCGAGTAAATAACCAGGCGTTTACTACCGACACATCTACTAAATATGCAAATATAGGCCACCACCAATTCTTTATACGCATCCGAGTAAAATCTCGTGATGAAGGTTGTCGATTTGAACCTGTAGATGTTGATGGAGTAGAAACATCGTCTTCACCACGAAAACGTCGCAATTCACAAGTACTTTGAAGCAATTTTCGTCCTAAGTGTCCTAAGTTTCCATCATGCTCCTCATCAAACATGTCACTATCTTCATCAGTCACTTGATTTGCATCTTCAATCGGTGGCTCAATGTATATAATTCTTTCTGAAAAATTATGATCATCCTCACATTCCAAAGCAGACAATATTTCATGAACTTGCAAACTGAAATAATTTAACAAAAACCAAGTGTAATAACCGCTATGCATAACTTAGCATTCAAGATAACAATGGTAATGCAAAAGTAACATTATATTTTGTAAGCAAAATATTTAAAAATAAACATAATTAACTCTTACCTACGTCGCGAAAAATTATTACCGTCTTCTGCCATTTTGAAAAGTGACAGTTGACAAACAACGGCGTTCATTAATTTAATAATAACTGTGTTGCCATAGTGAAAACATATTATACTATGACCTAAGAAGGAAAACATTTTAAAAAAACCATCCATTACCGTAAAAAAACAATTTTTTTTAAGTCCGATTTATCGGACGCTATGCTGTAATGGGTTAACCAATAAAATAATTTTTTTGACAATTTCTTTAGAAACAAAAACCTAAGTCTCCTGGGTGACTTTTTGCAATAAAAAAAAAACTTACTTCTCGTGCAGTTCGCAAATGATATACAATATTATCAGGTCAAATGAGTAATTACTTTTAATAGTTTGATTACTAGGGACAAATTTGAGACTTTCTTCACACAATTTTCAGAAATCGTGATTTGTGGTGATCTTAATTTGAACATTTTAGTGAACAATAATAATAGTTTCAAAGAAATGGTTGAATCATTGCATTTAAGCTTCGCAAATCTTAGCCAACCGATACATTTTGTCCCAAATCGCAGACCAACACTACTTGATATTGCTTTAGTATTTGACCCTTAGCTGATACGATACTATGACCACCTGTGTTAAAGGTTTGTTTGATAGTTTTTGTACTAGCTCTTCAAAACCAACAAAAAAACATACATTCGAAGATTTTCGTGTCAACAGTATCCCGGATTTTCTCAATTGCCAGGAGCGCCATGCTTATAGGGCCCATACACTACACAAACGTGTTTGCGCAAATCTATTTTCTCTACACATTATGCATACTGTTTGCACCAACATCACTTGTCGCCAGGGTTCCGCAGTAATCGAAGCAATGACGGATTCGGTTCATGTTGCAATACTAATTCTTTGGCAATAAAAAAAGAGCGGAAACCAAGAATCTGATGCAAAGAGCGGTATAAAAACGAAGTGAATTCCGTCATTCGAAGTTGCAATCGTCCAATGACTTAAATAATTTTATGAGAATGAATAGAATCAGTTTCATGGAATTCCTATAAAAGATAAACTCAATTATAATATTATGAAAGAAACAACATTATTGAGAGAATCTATTTCTCCCCGTGAGGGGCTATTTACAAACATTGCATTTCCTTGCAAGGGGGGAACAATTTTAGAACCTAAAAATTTTGTAAGCAATCGGCCCAAAAACAATAGGAAGCATGGAAACCTGCGAAGCAATTATGTATATCAGTATTAAAATATAATACAAATTAAAGAAATTAAATAAATAATAAGTTTATTGCATATTATTATATTTGAATTCAGTACATTGCAGCAAAATGTTTTTGTTTACATTATTTCTTTGCAAATGGAGGATGTTTGGATGAGGAAGATGCCAGTAATCTCCAAATAAACTATGCCGATTAGAGTTCCAGAAGTTCCAGGATTACCATCTGGACAGTCTTAAATATGTGAGAACTAAATTCCGTGATTATTATATTGTAATTCTGAGGGTGCAGTGCCTTGGGAAAACAAAGTGCATGGAAAGCTAAAGTCAAACCTTGACTACACAAAACAAAATCCAGCTGCACTACTGCCATAAGTCAGTACTACCAAACTACTCCAGCCATACTTGACATTGATTAGGCTGCCAAATTCACTGGTGCTGGTACTGCAACAGTCGCACATAGGGGTATTTGCATCCAAAAACCGGACAAAATTATTTTTTTTTGTTTTATGAATTTAATTATATCTGAAACAATTAAATAAGGTCTTAAAGCTATATAATAGTTGTTAGAAGAATTTTTTTTTATATTTAATTATTTTTATTTATATATGTGTTATATTATTGAAATGCAAAAAAATAAAATAACACGTAAAATTATTCAGACGATTCTGCTTCAGATTTTTCTTCATCTGATTTTGTTTCATTCGATGGTAACATACTGTCGGTATTTTCACCTACAAATGAATCTGGAGTTTCGGAAATTAACATTTCAAGGGCCTCTTTTCCCAGTTGTCGTTTTTTTCTTTTACGCAAGGGCCTTAAACTTGGTATGAGAGGATCAGATGTTAAGAGTAACCTGTTTAGAAAAGCAAAAGAAGTTTAATATAACAAATTATTGCCATTAGACATCAGACTTTATATAACCTGTTTAAAACATCCATGATGCAGTCCCTACTTGAAAATTTTCGCGCAAAATTTAAGCGGTATAAACGAAAATGCTTATTGCGCGCTTCTGCTGCTTCTTCGGATAACTGTCCGATTGGTAGAAGTGCACTTTCGATCACTTCAGATGCATGCAGAAGAATTTTGTGCAAAGTTGGTGTCATCGGATGCCATGGGTATAGCTCAACATAAAGCTTAGCCGTATAGTGTGCGAATATACTAAACGTTGACGTATTTATTCTAAACCCACTGGACAATACTTCTAATATTACTTTCAATCTTAAAATTAGTTGTAAGTCAACACCTGTTATTTCGGCAACTTCTTCTGGGTTATTAAAATTCGACTAGTATTGCCGTCATTAGAATTGCCAAAGCCAGGTTTTGGGACATCTACAATAAGGCCTAGTTTGATTCTTAACTTTTCCTGTATTTCAGCCTTCCTCTCTTTCACAATATCTTTATCTTCCTGTGTTCGTAGCTGCCATTTTTTTATTGGAAGTTTGTATGAAAGATGAAGAAGGCTTTCCAAAAAACGTATTCTTGCATGCAAAATTGATAATCCAAACTTCAATGCGTCTTTATTAGTTTGTTTTGACTTTGTTAAATCATTGAAATCTCTTGAAGTAGCTCCGCAAATGTAACATTTCAATGTTGACTTTGTATTTGTTGCTGAATTGCAAACTTTGCCATCAATCATGGTAAATGTCAGCGTGTGCTTAACTTCAATGAGTCTGCCTTGAATTTGAATTTTGGTAAGAGCACTGATCTTAGACTCGATGTAGCTTATTTCGCTTTGCGTATAATCGATAGATTCTTTAGCAAAACTTATTTTTATAGGTCGGCAATACCGTGGTGAAGAAGGTGTTGGATTTTGCCAAATAATTTTGTTGGTTGATCGGCAATATAATCTCAACGGTACAAATGAGACCTGGAATATATATGCATCCGAATCAATGCTATTCTCAAACTTTTGTTTGTATTGACTTTGTTGCGAACCGTCACATCCCCATTTCGATATAAGTTCTAAGGAACTACATTCGCTTTCTGTCAAGGTTTCCAACACTTCATCCAAATATAAAATTAGTCGTTCAGCAGTGTGATTTAATAAGTCCTGCAAGTTTACTTCAGCCAATGTTTCAGTTACAGTATATGACTCTGGGGCAGGGTAGCATTGCTTTTTTTCTTTTTGCAGTATACTGTAGCATGGAAAAAGTTTTCTGTCGCTAGTTCTTACTATCTCGTACTGCCTACGCGATAAACCCGCTTCAACAAAAATAGACAGTGCTTTCAAATTATATAATTTTGTGTTTTTACTTGACAAACTGTCAGAAATCGCTTCTTTGTATTTTTTGGCTCTCCAGGAGATTGGGCCACTTCCTTAAGCACTTTTGAAGCATCTATCTTTCCAGCCTGACGCAACTTCAATTGAGTTGCGTACACCAGCTCTTCCGTTTCAATATTGTCAAGTAAGCTTTGAGTTCTTCTTCTTTTACTACGGATACTTAGTTCTTCGAATGTTTTCGGGGGGCGGCCTGCTCTTACTGATGCTAAGGGTATTTCAACAACTCCTTGAAGCCAAACCTGATTTTTTTTTTCAAAAAATTTCATCCGTTCTTCGTGAATTTGACCATCTAATCTTGAATTCATGTCTTTAATGTCAAGCCGAAATTAAAAAAAATGCTTGTACATATTTATGCAACAAAAATTATGAGTTTAATACTAAGATACCTTAACCGTTGAATTTTAAGCTTAAAATCATTCAGCCTATCTTCCGCACAAGAAACTTTGCTTAATAAATAATTTTGAACGTAGTCCAACTTTTCATCGATGTTTTTCCCTTCATAATCTCGCATTAAATCATATAAATGTTGTTTTGTTTTAATACTGTAACCGGATGATCCTTCAAGAACAAGAAATTTCGATAGTGAAATACTGACTAGATTTTACAACAAACGACACACACATAACGGACGTACAAATGTCAAAAGACAAAAAAGTCAATTTACGAAGAACTACACATACATTTTTGACTCACAAATCTAAAAAGGCAAAAATAGGCAGATTGTTTTTTTTGTATTCTATACTAGAAATCTTGTTCTTTTACGTGATAAAAAAATTTCCACCGAATAATGCCGAAGTATATTAATGAAAGCCCATGTTTCACAAATAAATAATAAAAAAAAAACCCTTTTCCAAGTTATTTTGATAATATCAATTTCGATATAAAAGCAGTCCTTTGGATAATGAAAATCAGCTTATAATAAAGTACAAACCTGGTAGTGAATTATCCATACTTCAAAACTTTCACACAATGAGCGAAAAATAATTAAAAAAAAAATAAAAAACTGTATCGTTTTCGCGGAATTTTTTTGCTAAACAAATGAACCTTTTGAACGGCGACTCCGGAATGATGCTCTGGTCAGATATGTGCACACAAAATTAAAATGATTACGGTGCATAATTCAATGGGAATTTAGCAACCGTTAGGAAAAAATTTACTTCTTAACTCTTCATTTTAAAAAATTGACTTTTGGCCAACTTTTTGGTGCAAATACCTGTATGTGAGTCGGTGTAGCAGATTCCGGTGCCGGTATCGGAACGGTATTCGGTTTTCTTATCATAGGTTATGTCAGGAATCCATCCCTTAAACAATAACTGTTCTCATACGCTATCTTGGGTTTCGCCGTTTCTGAAGCAAAAACATTCAACATCTTTAATATTTGCAGCAACACCACTCAAATATTAAGTTCTAAAATCATTCAAATTTCAACAACAACAATTTAAAAAAATCTTAAGAATTAAACAAATATAGTACATTTCTGAATTAAAGAACTACAGAATATTCACACCCCATTTATCCCACCATGATATGATTTCGGATCAATATTCTCGCGTCAATTTAAAGAAACTTTTTATTCACTGCCGATGCTTGAATTGGTGGGCGATTTACAGCACAAATGCTACTAGTTTTCAAGCTGAATTCCTTCGGGATTTACCCAAGATGTACGAAAGCTAGAAACCTACTATTTCTTTTTTTTTTTTATATATAATGAGCGCGCGCTCAAGGGGTTTGTGTATCCTTAAGGTGATTGTTCACAGCGCGGGCAAAGGAAATTTAGGGAGGAAGAAATGTTTGCACGTTATAACGACCAGGAAATACAGAGATCGGCAGGGCATTCCATAAGCGAGTTGTACGGCTTAGGAACGAATCACGATATTTTAGAGTACGTCCGAAAATGGGCTTGAGGGTATACTGATGAGCATTCATAGCGAGACGGGTGTTAAGGTTGAAAGTTTGAATGGGCGGAATGCTACTGGCGATTTCAGTGGAGCACTGGTGGTGGAAATAGCGATAGAACAAAGTGAGACAGAAGATATTACGTCGGTGTTTGAGCGTGTCAATTGATTGACTGGTATTAGTATCATCAATAAGTTTTATCGCATGGTTTTGAATCCTATCTAGCAGGTGCAGAGATGTTTTAGGAGCACCTGACCAGATGTGGGAGTTGTACTCCAATTTTGGGCGGATGAATACCTTATATATTGAGGCCAGATCAGAGGGGGTAAAATATTTCTTACATCGCTTGAGGAAACCTAGACATTTCGCAGCATTTTTGACGACATCGAATATGTGGTCATTCCAACGTAAGAAGTCATTGACACACATACCGAGAATGGAAAGTTTTTCGGTTTCGACGATGCAAGTGCCATTCATGGATAATGGCTGGGTGTTTAAATTTCGCTTTAAAGACAGCAGACAGCATTGTGTTTTGGAAGCATTAAATTCCACTCTGTTGATAGTTCCCCAATTAGTTATGCTGTTGATATCGGAATTTAATGAGCTTAGCATACGCTGCCGTTCTCGTTCTACAGCCGAAGAGCAGGGCGGTGCGTCCGGAAACGAATATGAAAAGCAGAGAGTACTGTCGTCAGCAATATCAGGAATATATTGGATTAGAAGTAGCAGACAAGAGATCATTAATTAAAATTAAAAAGAGTGTCGGAGACAGAACAGAGCCCTGGGGCACACCAGCATTTATTTTGTGAATATCAGACTTGAAACCGTCCAAGACAACGTGAATTGAACGTTCCGAAAGGTAGTTTCTAATCCATTGAAGAAGAGAGTCGTCGATCCCAAATGCACGCATTTTCGACAAAAGAACCTGATGCCAAACTCTGTCAAATGCCTTAGAAATATCAAGTGCAACTATCTTGTTTTCGCCAGATTGATGTACGCTTTGGTTCCACTTTTCGGTGAGACATGCCATCAAATCACCAGTGGACCTGTTGCTACGAAAACCGTACTGCCGGTCATTGAGAAGTTTTCGTGTCTCGAGATATTTCATGAGCTGTCGATTTATCAGCGTTTCCATGACCTTGGAAAGAAGGGACGTAAGTGCAATGGGTCTGTAGGAGGAGAGAGAAGATGATTCGCCTTTTTTAGGGACGGGCTGGACAAATGCTGTTCTCCATCTGCTCGGGAAGAGTCCTAAAGAGTAGGATTGGTGAAAAAGCTTGGTTTTGCCAGCGTGGGAGAACACCTCTTCAGAAGAAGGGGAGATATACCATCTGGACCAGCGGATTTATGTATGTTGAGATGTTTAAGTACTCTTGCTACTACACGAGTGCGAAAGTAGATTCGTCCCATTGAAAATTCGACGCACTCAAGTGTAGGCGGAGACAAAGCACAATCTGGGAGTGTTGAGCTGGCCGCAAAGTGTGCAGCAAGCAGATTGGCCTTATCCAAAGAGCTGACAGCTGGAATGTCATTGTAAATGAGCGTTGGGATCTAGAATGAGGCGAAATTTCTAATGTTTTTGACGAAAGACCAAAAATTTGTACTGCCTTTGGGACATTGCAGTATTTTTTTCCTCAGTTTTTGGTCGTATAGGGATTTCACACGCTTAAGAAAGGCGTTGCAGTCATTTCTGGCTCGTTTGAACTTTTTTCGGTTTTCCTCTGTCGGGTTGGATCTCATTCCAAAGAGAATGGTGTCTGTAATCATATCAGCGGCGGCATCCACGTCGTTATCGAGGAAGCATAACGACCAGTTAAAATTCCTAAAGAAGCTGTTAAGACCGCTCCAGTTGGTTTTCTCGTATTGCCATACGGTTCTTTTAGGAATTTTTTCTCTAACTGTGTGGTCGGTGTACGAGAAATTAGCTGATATGACGCAATGGTCCGACGAGCCTGGAGGGGAGAGCACATCAATGGTGTACTTATCAGGGTGAGAAGTTAAAAACAAGTCCAGGGTGTTGGCGGTATGACTATCAACGTCTGGTATTCGCGTGGGCTCATTTACAAGCTGCGTAAGGTTGTTTTCCGCAGCGAAGATCTCAACACACCGTCCTTCGGGTGTTGTCTGTCCAGAATGTCGAAGCCACCCAGAATTGTGTATATTGAAATCGCCCGCAATAACGATTTCAGTATGAGGATATAGGGATACAATTCCTCGAATGGAGTCAGACAGCGCATCAAACTCGTTAAAAGTTGAATTGCTGTCCAGTTAGGGGCTTCTATAAATAAAGCAGTAGTGGATAATTTGCTTACGGAGATGGAATTTTAACCACATGAAGTTGAATTCCGGATTGGAACATGGATCACATTGTGGTGGAGTTTGGTAAGGTGTCAGTTCAATCAGCTGCTTGTTAAACTTCTCTCAATTTTCTCTCGCTCATTTTGGATAATTTCATATAAACACCAGCATTTCTATGGGTATTGAACCAATGATTGCTTCAACGCACATTGAGCTGTCGGGTAAACTGGATATGAGATGTGTCAATATGTAGCTGTAGTCCATAAAGGTAGTGAGTCGATAAAACTAGGACGGCGATTCCGAGCGAATGGATAATAACGTTTCGGTTTTCACGATATTCGAAGCTCAGCCGACTGGTTTGTGAGGAGGAAGAGACGCCTGTTTTAAGGACCAAGCGATCCCGGAGGTCCGTGCGCTTCATCTGGACAACTGGAAATAGAGTGTCTGAGATTGGATAGAATCAAAAGAAGAAAAGCATGTCACAGACTAAGAATCTTCATGGATCAAGGGCCATTAAGTAAATTTAAGCAAGTTTTTGTCCTTCTTAATGGAAATACATAGTACATACATACATACATACAAAGACAGAAAATTGTAAAATCCATTTACATATCGCTGAACTCTTCCGAACTAATCGGTAAATTTAATAATTATTTCCACTCATCGTGTATCACAACACATGACCTAAGACCACAACTTGCTAATTTGAAAACAGATGCGATTCTAGCTTCAGTTCCCTCAGAAAATAAAACCAAGACAACTCAGAACTCTAATCAAAAACTATTTGTATATTCATATACAATACATAAATCGCGTGCGCGATCTATTGATGCCAAACAAAAAGTTATGATGTGTCCTTACATCCAATTATATCCTCACCGCCGTCGGTCGCTTTAGCCGCATATAAGGAAATGCCTTAATGACAGTGCACTACTTGAACGAGGATGACCCTTTTCTAAATAATTTACAACACATACGAGTATGTATCTGCTTGAATTAGTTGGATTCACATGGAAGTCTACGCGCTCGGCATGTAACCCTCCGCGTAGAAGATATGTAATTTCCACCCCCGCTAGTATGATAGTTATTAGAAGACTCGAGCAACACGAACATTGAACGAAACATCAGAGCTGCGGAACATCTTCACGGACAAAACAGTGCCCCCACTTGAAGGTTTCTTTGTTTTTTTTTGGTTTTTTTTTTCTTGTTCTAACAAAACAACGTTGAAGAGTAAAACGCGCTCTTAAAAATGCACAAGCACCTGTCCAGATTCGCATAGGTGTCTACTGCAGCCATCTATTATATTGGTCTTACATAATTTGTTTTATACACAAGTTGGGAGTTTTAAAGTCTTTACAATGCATGGAAATAATGGAAATAAATGCGCAGTGTCTTCTCGTGCCTGAGGTTTCATTAAAAATTATTCTCATAATCAACTTGTGCACCCCTCGCACCCAAAAGAACCCCTTCATACCTCATAATATCCATTTCCGTGGCCACTTGTGGTGGAATAGTAAATTATTTTGGAATCTCGCAAACAAACGCGAGACTATCGAATAAGATTCATAAGTTTGCTGTCAAAATATTTTACGGGAAATAGTCACAATCAATAATTTGTTGCTTGTTTTAATTCCGAATAAATTTGACCGAGTCCAGTCCAAGTTTGTTGTCGAACCTAAATCGGATCAAAGGTCTCTGCCGACTAGCTTCCACCATGTGCTAGTATGTGTGTGCCTCAGACCCAGACCCGAACGCAGAGGTTCAGAGGCTCAGAGACGATGTCGCTGTCGCTGTGGTTGTCGTTGTCGTTGTTGTTTTCTTCGCCGTGCGATGCCCATAAATTTCACATTATTGTTATTAATATTTTTATTTTCTGTGTAGCTGCTAATATTATTTGTCGGTTTCACATAAATATAGCATGGATGCCCCATTCTGGCTCATTCTGGCCCATTCGAACCATTAACAGCTCCAACTTAGGAATAATAACTCATTTGGATTGTGGATTGTGGACGGACCGGGGCGAAATGTATACGACACAAGAAACTTGTTTGGTTTGATTATAATTAACACATTATCGAGTTCTCTTAATTTCGGCAAAGCGACGACCACGACCGCAACGGTGGCCGCTTGCCGCTGGTCGCTGGTCGCTGATCGGTGATCAGCTCCAGTTCCATAAGGTTTCATCTCTATCTTAGGGGTCTTTGTCGATCCGTTCTGGTTCGTATTTACTTGCTTATACCTATACCTACTCGTTCGTATAGAACAAGTATTGCTTTCATGAAAATTAATCGAGGAATTGAGTCGCAACATGAAGATTTGCTTCAAACAATTCGTCATAACATTCCAAATTTTCAATGTATGTAAGTAAATCAATTTCTATTAATCTAGCATGCTAAAATGGCAATCTCAACATGAAGCGAGAGTTCTAAAATGTATAGTAATGTTATTTATTTACAAAGTTTTCATTGACTTATTTTCCTATGTTGATAAACTGTCCTCATCAAGGATTAGTAATGCTACTCGTAATTGTGTACGATTTCTCTTTTAGTGTTCGGTTCATCTTGTGGAGGGAGTTTCTTTTTTGATCAAATTAGTGGACAAAACCTTTTAAGATTTATCAACTCATTAGAAAACTCACATTCATCATTGTAATGACGGCATTCCCAATTTTGCCTTAAAGAAGATAGACGTCAACATAATTGGTGTTATGGCACATATTTTGAATCTAAGGATATCCACTGGAATTTTTCCAGATAAATTAAATATTGTTCACGTATTAGCTTATTTTAAAAAGGTCGAAAGAAGGAATAAGAATAATTATAGGCTAATTTCCTTGCTTTTTCCCATTTCAAATTTTTTTTAAAAGCTATAAAACGAGTGCTAGATTACTTTAAATATAATAGGTTTCTTTCATCCTAATGAGTTTGATTTTAGAGAAGGACTTCTACAAAAGAAGCTCTTCTTGCATTTTTCTCAAAAGGTTTGGACGAAAAAAATACTATGTAGGTAATATGTTCAGCATTAGACTTCAAAATATTCTTTATTTAAATTTAATCCACTTAATTAATTATAACACAAAGCAAGGAAAAATGTGGAAGTCAAAAAGTAACAGCAAAAGTAGAATGTCTGCTGGCGGGAATCTCCGTCGGAATCCTCCCAAAAGAGGTTGTCAGTCTTTGGTTGACAGCTGGTCTCTGTCACGATGACGGCTGATGGGAATGGCTGCGTTCAGACACTACACCCCTCCCCTCTTAGCTAGAACTAAGGTTCCTCTGTCGAAGCCTTGGTGATGTTGATCGAGCTGTTGACTCCGGCGGTTCAGCTTGTCTCTCCATTTGACTGGCTTCATCTTCCGGCGTTGGCGATGTATCACTTACTGTACTTGGCACGTCTTCAGTCGAGTCCTCCACTCTTATTCGCAACTGATCCAAGTGTCTCCGCATAGTGCCCCCCGAATCTGTAGTGATCGCGTATGAGACCGGGCCAGTTTGTTTCGAAATATTGGCTGGAATCCATAAGGGACCTTTTGAATAATTTCTAGCCCATACTGGTTCATCAATTGTGAGCTGTTTAGGATTCGCCACGATATCCCCTCTTGATGATCGCATTGAGTTATTGTCCGGGTGCAACTTATCGAAGAAAGTCTTGGGGAGTCTTTTGAGCAACAATTCGTCTGGTGATTTCCCCGCCGTTGATGATGGCATAGTATGCTGGTGGAGCAAGAACCTCGCCAGCCGTAGTTGTATACAACCCTCAGTATTCCGCTTGAGGTAATCTTTTGTCGTGCGGACCATCCTTTCCGCTTGGCCGTTGCTTGACGGGTGGGACGGTGCAGTTAAAATGTGAGAAATGAGGTTACGTTTGCAGAAGCTGCTAAACTCTTCTGACGTGAAGGCTGTCCCATTATCGGATACGATGTAATCTGGCAGCCCATGTGTCGCAAAGATTGATCGAAGACTGTTAACTGCACACTGTGTACTTGTAGTGGACACCAGCTTCACTTCCAGCCACTTTGAAAAAGAGTCTACTACAATGAAAAATGTCTTACCCTGAAAAGGACCAGCGAAGTCAATATGAAGACGTGTCCAGGGTCTCGACGACTCTTCCCACGGATGAATTACTACTTGTGCATTTTCAGGACGTGATTGCTGGCAAGTGCAACATCGTTTCACGATTCCCTCTATGTCTGCATCCACCCTCGGCCACCAAACATAGCTTCTGGCAAGGCTCTTCATTTTTACCACCCCAGGATGACCGGCATGGAGAATCTTCAGGACGTCTTTACGCGCCGTCTCTGGAATGATAATTCGATTACCCAGTAACAAACAACCTTTATTTACCGTGATCTCGTTTCTATGCTGATGGAATGGTTTGAAAACTTCATCTGTTTGGGCCGCTGGCCAGCCCCTCAACACCCATTGAAAAACCCGTTGCAGTGTTTTGTCCTTCAAGATCATCTTAGCAATATCACTTGATTGAAGAATGTTGGCATCGCATTCCTCCATCATGTTGATGTGATTTTCATTTTCAGGATTCACGCAAGTATTTGGTAAGCGGCTGAGTGCATCCGCGTTGCAGTTTTTTTCACCAGGTCTGTGCACTATTTTGAAACTGTATCCATTAAAAAACACGCTCCATCGAAGCATCCTAGGCGAAAGTATAACTGGAGTGGGCTTGTCGGGATTAAATAGTCCAATTAATGGTTTATGGTCCGTGACAATTACGAATGTTCTCCCATACAGGAAATTGTGAAATTTTTTAACGCCCGCAATAATCGCAAGTGCCTCCTTATCTATTTGCGCATAATTTCTTTCTGTCGGTGTCAACCTACGAGAATAAAAGGAGATTGGGCGTTCTTGTCCACTTGGTAGATTATGCGTTAGAACCACACCTATTCCGTATGGAGAAGCGTCACAAACCAATGAGATCGGCAAATTTTCATCGTAATTAATCAGGACATTCTCTCCCAAAAGAAGCTCCTTAAGTTTTTTAAACGCCAAAGCATGTTTACTTTCCCACTGCCACGTAGCTTTCTTGTCAAGCAACCTATGAAGTGGCTCCGCAACTGTTGCTTTGTTCTTCAGAAAACCGTGGTAGAAATTAATAAGACCCAAAAAAGCCTGCAATTGTTTCTTATCTTTTGGTTCTGGAGTATTCTTAATGGCGCAGACCTTATCAGCCGATGGACGAATTCCTTGGCAGTCTATAGTGTATCCGAGGAACATTACTGACCGTAGATCAAAATAACACTTGTCCTTTCGTAGTCGCAGTCCAGCATTACTCAGGCGTCGAAATACTTCTTCCAAGATCTTAACGAGATGTGTAGAATTTTCTCCAATTAGGAAAATGTCATCAAAATACACCGCAACACCCGCTATTCCACGCAGAAGATCTTCTATGCGTTTTTGAAAAATGCCTGGTGCTGTAGAAATACCAAATGGGAGCCTCTTCACGCGGTATGCACCCTTGTGAGTTATTAATGTAAGAATTTTCGCTGCTTCGTCGTCCACTGCCATCTGTTGATACGCCTGTGCTAAGTCGATTTTCGCGAATTTTTCTCCCCGTGGAATTGAAGCAAGTATATCAGTAATCGACGGTGTCTGAAAACAATGTGCTGTAAGTGCTTTGTTTACCGTGCACCTGTAGTCGCCACAAATTCGCACGGATCCATCAGACTTTGTCACGGGGACTATTGGGGTCAGCCACTCGCTGTATTCAGTTGGCTCTAAAATACCTTGTTTCACCTGTTTGTCTAGCTCCTCTTCGATAGATTGCCGTTGTGCATAGGGGACTTTCCTAGCTGGTAGTTTGATTGGTCGTATTCCTGGATCAAGACTCAATGTAATTTTTTCCCCCACATAGGACCCCAGCTCATCAGAAAATAATGTTGCGTACTGATCCAGCAATTTGTCGATTGGAGAGCGAATGTGGTGTACACCCTGTACCACAATACCCAGTTTGTCGAACCAGTTGCATCCAAGAATGTTTGTTCGTTGTCCCGCAGTGATGTACAGAGGAAGGTTACTAATCGTCCTCTTGTTGTAGACAACATCGACATATGTCAGACCTATAATGGGAATACGATTATTTCCGTAATCAAATAGATGCAAACCTGGATCCATGACCGTTGGCAGGTTCCTATTCCAGATTCTCCTTGCATTCGTCTCTGATATCAAAGTGAAATTCGAGCCTGTGTCGACTTCGAACTCGCATTGAACTCCGTTGATTGTTGTTGTGGCTACTTTCTTCGCATTATGTTGTGGGTGGATGACATTAACTTGGTGGCGCTTGCTGTTCTTCCCACCGTGAATAGAATTTGGATTCGGCTTGGATTGACAAACCCTTTTAATATGACCTACACGACCACACCTGTCACACTTTGCTGAACGGAAAGGGCAGGTTGCCCGCAGGTGTTTGTTACCACAGCCAAAACAGTTGAGTTGTTTTTGGATTGTGTCAGACTGGCTATTGTCTGCACTTCGGAAGAATTGTTTCGGCAACTTGGACTTGGTGGAATGTACCTGTGCAGCAGATGAATTTTCCTGAATCACGCGTTGGTTCTTTGCTGCGGTCTCTGCGGCAATCGCACGGTCTTGCACGGACTGAAGTGTAAGTTTATTTTCAGCTAAGAGGGCCTGTTGCAGGCCATTATTACGTAACCCACAAACAAGTCGATCCCTTAGCATTCGATCAACAACGTCTCCACTGAAATTGCAGTCTATAATTAAGTGACGAAGCTCTGCAATATATTCAGCCACTGATTCTGTAGGTTGCTGATCACGTTTGAAGAACTTGAAAAATGCTGCGATCTCCGACGGAGTAGGTGTGAAGTGTTTTGTCAACTGTTCAAGTATTGCCGCGTAAGTAACATCTTCAATTTTCTTTGGTGAGATAAGAGACTCTACCAAATCGAAACACTGTGCTCCGCAAATCGTGAGAAACGTTGCTTTTTGTATCCTAACCTCCACGATTCCGTTGGCCAGCAGGAACATTTCGAAGCGCCGCTTGTATGAACTCCATGCGGCTGGGTTTGTAATATTGAATGGTTCTATGGATCCAATAGATACCATTGCCCGGAAGTTAGACTTACTTGTAGAATCTTCTAATTTTACTTTTTCTTCACCAAGTGCCTTTTCCAACTCCGCCAAGTGGTTTTACGCAATATAGAATGAATGTACACCAATGTCGAACACATGAGAGATTGCTCTAGTAAGCGAATCCCATCCTCGTCGCCAGTAATATGTTCAGCATTAGACTTCAAAATATTCTTTATTTAAATTTAATCCACTTAATTAATTATAACACAAAGCAAGGAAAAATGTGGAAGTCAAAAAGTAACAGCAAAAGTAGAATGTCTGCTGGCGGGAATCTCCGTCGGAATCCTCCCAAAAGAGGTTGTCAGTCTTTGGTTGACAGCTGGTCTCTGTCACGATGACGGCTGATGGGAATGGCTGCGTTCAGACACTACAGTAGGCCTCTTTGTTGACATATCCAAAGCGTTGGGTATAGCTAACAGCACTATTCTTTTGTATAAATTATATTGTGCAAGATTCCGTGGTTTTATGTACAATTGGTTCGAATCATACCCTACGAATAGAACGCAGAAAGTTAAGATTGGAGAATATTACAGAAACTGAAATTCATCAGCTAGGGGTTCCACAAGAATCCGTACTTGGTCCCATATTGTTCCTGGTTTATATGAACTTTCTTTTTAATCAAAGGCTTGTCGGGAAAGTCACCGCTTTTACACATGATTTGGGTATTGCATATGAATCAACTAATCCTCTTAACTTGTTTATTGGTATTAACAATGATGTCAACATGATGCGACTATGATCCGCAGCAGAACATAAATTAGTCGTCAGCAATAAAACTCGGCTGTTGTACTTTAATCTGAGCGAGCAGGTATGTCGAGTTATAACATAGCTATATATTTTCATACTTCTAACTGCGCTCGACATCGTGACATAATTTGTACATGCAATCCTAACAGTTTCAAAGGAATTATTTCTGCGACGCTACCTGTTTCAGGGTTGACATAGGTTAACAATATAAATACTTAGGAATTCTAAATGACCAAATTATAAATTTATCTAATCTTATAACAAACTTGATATAAGTCCGTTCGTAGTTTTTATCGTCTTAGAAGATTTGCAGATAATAAAACGATGTTCATTCTAGATCAGAGTAGGGAACTAGTTGTCTCAACTCATACCGCAACTCGTACGCAGCACTGCTGACTTTTCATTTCGGTCATTTGCCAAAAACCAACACCAAAGAAAAAAAAATCGAATTTGCTTCCTCTCTTTGCGAATGGCAAAGCATACGAGTAGGTGACAATCACGAAAAGTTTCCCCCAAAAGTCAAGTCACCTTTCGGATCGTTGTGAAAAATCGCCATTCCGGACAAATTCGAAAGTATAAATGTTTTTTTAATATATAAAGCCAAATTCAATTAGTTGTGGCTGGTGCGCTTTAGTATTTTTAATGTTTTTTTTTCTTTGTGATAAATCCGGAGAAGCGTGTCATTGTCGTTGAATATGAGTTGGAACACGATATTCTATTCAAAATCTCGTATACTCAGTTCGCAGCAGCTGAAAAAGCTGTCGGAGCACAAGTACTCCTGTACTAATTCGAGCCTTCTGGATCCGTTGCTGCAACCTTGGTGGAATTGGCTGATTTCAATGACACCCGTATGGCTGGCGCCAAATCTAATAACAATAGTTGGATTACAATAGTTGTGAATATTGTAAAGACGTTGATACTGATATCATACAGTCCCGATGGCAAAGAAGCTCCGCCCAGATGGACATGCCTACTCTGTGCCCTAGGCTTGTTTATCTATCAAAGTTTGGATTCAATAGATGGTAAACAAGCTCGTCGCACAAACACATCGTCGCCATTAGGTGAACTTTTCGATCATGGTTGCGATTCGATATCAACGATATTCGTAGCACTTTCAGCGTGTATATCATGTCAATTGGGTCACTATCCAAACTGGTTATTCATCCAGTGTTTCTGTGCCATAACACTATTCTATTGTGCTCACTGGCAAACGTATGTCTCAGGTACATTGCATTTCGGTAAAATCGATGTTACCGAGGCTCAAATCACCATCATGGGTATTCATATAATTTCAGCGATTTTTGGCCCTGAAATTTGGGTGGCCAAGATATTTAACATTGAGATATGGACAGCACTTTCGCTAATGACCATTATTTATGGTCTATGGTCATTATCATACATATTCTCAGTAATTTTGGCAGGCGGTGTTGGAAAGAACGGTTCCACAGTTGCAGGCACAAGTGTCCTATCGCCGAGTATTCCATTATCTTTGGTTGTATTGCCCACCTTCATCATTGCACAAAAATCACCGGAAAATCTCTTTGAGCAACATTCATCATTGTATATTCTTGCCTTTGGAATTGTCGCTGCTAAAGTGACCAATAAACTTGTGATAGCCCATATGACAAAAAGTGAAATGGAGTACATACGAGTAGACTGGTCACAATTAGGACCTGCGTTACTTTTCCTTAATCAATATTTTAACTGTATTGTGCCAGAAATTTGGCTGCTGTGGTTTACACAGATCTGGGGTACACAGGATCTTATGGGATATTGTGCGCAGGTCTGTTTGGAGATTTGTGAACACCTACACATTCGTTTGTTTAAAATCCCCTATCCACCAAAAGGTCCAGTCACAATGAGTCAAGGTACAAATCCACCTACGACGAGCCTTAGCATAGGTGCAGGATCATCTCATGACAAGAACGGCGGTACTCACCATCGAAAGCACTCAAAACAGTCAAGTAAAAAGCAACTACAACACAGTAGCAGCACTACTCACTAGGGTCTACTACCAGTATTTTATTAGTATTTGAATATAAATTTGATAATAGTAGGATATTGTGTTTCTAATTCCTTTTTTCCGTTTGTTTTTCCCATTTCTTTAACATTTGACTGTTGTTCTCTTTCTTCTATCTACTCTCGAACATACGTATATTTCAAGTTTGCCATAAGCAGTTCCTTTCCTATAAATCTAAATCTTTACATCTCTGCTGACGATTTAGTTTTATCTTACCTCTTCTTATATGTATCTTCCCCATTCTTTTCCCTTTATTTTTCCTTGTAAAACATAGTATCAGAGTTTAGTTCTTTTTTTGTTTTTCTTAAATAATTTTGAGAGCCTCAAACCCCTCGAAAATTTAACCAATTGCAGTTTTGCAAAAAAATTGCTGTGAGAAAAGTATGTTCAGCCAATCGGTTTGCTCGCTCAATGCCATTATTTTGAAATTTAAAAATTCTTTCAATAAAACATAGGTATTTACTATTTTAAATTTTTAGAAATGTTCTTCACGAGAAATGGCTATACTCGTATGCAAAACCCAATCCCTGGAGCCAGTAATTTGTCCAACAACTCTGGTTCTATGGTCAACATTACCTCATTTCTCACCGCTCATTTCAGAAATTCTTACTTCGTAGGTTAGGTTAGGTAAGAGTGGCTGTTGGAAATACCAACCCATTTAGGCCTATTGGCCCATTGTGATGCCACGTGGATCTATGATCTTCTTACTACTGGAACCGTTTATTGAAGGAGGGTCTATGATTGGAATTTTATATTTCCTAGAAAAGAGGACAAGATCAGTTTTATGGGGGTTTATTCCCAATCCACAGCGATCTGCCCAGCGGGTTAATCTGTTGAGATTTACTTGGAGGAGTTCTTTAATGGTATTTAGATGTTTTCCTGGGACGGCTATGGCAACGTCATCCGCATAGGCAATCACTCTGCTACCACCCGCTTCCAGGTATATCAGTAGTTCGTTAACTACTAAGTTCCAGAGAAGGGGAGAGAGGACACCGACTTGCGGCGTACCTCTGCTGACACATCTTTTAGCAGAAGTCTCACCCAGTTTGGAGTTGATTATCCTGCTTTTTAGCATTAGACTGATCAGCTCCCCAAGTGAGCCGTCTACCTGCAGAGTTGACAGCGCAGTCGTGATTGCGGATGTGTTGACGTTGTTAAAGGCGCCCTCTATGTCTAGGAAAGCAACCATTATGTACTCCTTATATTGTAGGTATCATTCGATGTGGCTAGTCAGAGAGTGCAAAGCCGTTTCCACCGACTTTCCTTTACAGTAGGCATGTTGAGCCCTAGACAGAAGTCTTGGATCAACTTTAGCTCGAATATGGATATCAATCAGTCGTTCTAAAGTTTTCAAAAGGAATGATGATAGACTTATAGGTCTGAGGTCCTTTGGGACTATATGAGAACATTTTCCAGCTTTGGGAATAAATACTACATTGACTTCTCTCCGTAACAGTGGAATGTGGATAAGTTCTACACAGCTGCTCATAATATTTTCTAACACTGATAGAATAATATCTGAGGACCTCTGTAGCTCGGCAGGTATAATACCATCCGGACCAGCAGACTTGTATGGTTTGAAGCCATGCAGCGCCCAGAGCAGTTTGTCTCTCGTAATCAGACCATGAATTTTGGTCACGGTTGCAATAGGCCTGTTTGGGCTGCTACTGGCCGCGAGTTGGGAGCTACCTGGAAAGTGAGTGTCCAGTAGAAAATTGAGTGATTCATCACTTGAAGTTGTCCAGGAGTCGTCGGTATATTTCATACAGCTAGGCATCATAGGATTTGTAGAGAGGATTTTTCTTAGCCGCGATGCCTCAGAGGTTTCTGTAATTTTGTCGCAGAATGACCTCCAGGATTGTCGCTTTGCCTTCCTCAGTTCTTTTTTGTACAATTTGAGGGATTCTTTATTTGAGTCCCAGTCGGTCACTTTTCTTGTGCTCTTTGCTGCGTTGAAAAGTTTTCTACAGGCGTTTCTGAGCAGTCCCAGTGCCAATGTCCACCAATGTGGCTTTTTCTTGCGTCTTGGTTGAATAAGAGGGCAGGAAGCGGCCATAGCCTTATTGAGAGTCAGAGTAAATTCCCTGACTTTCATGTCGAGCTCATTGGTGTCACGCGGGGGACTTGATAGTTTAGAGGATATCGTTTCCGACAGTATTCCTCTATATTTTGTCCAATCAGTTTTCCGGTAGTTCCGGAAAGCTGGTTGGCGGGGGGGAGCATCAGACTGAATTGGATGTATCTATGGTCTGAAAAGGAGTGTTCAGACGATACCATCCAGTTTGTTAGCCTTTGGGTGATGCTGTCGGAGACAAGAGTAATATCTAACACTTCTTGTCGGTTTCTAGTTATAAAAGTGGGCTCATTGCCAATATTGCAAATTAAGAGGTTAGTACTTAAAATATAGTCTAAAAGTGACTCACCTCTATCATTGATGTCGGTACTGCCCCATACCGTATGATGTGCGTTAGCGTCGCATCCGATTATGAGGCCAGTTTTTTACCTTCCCGCTTCCAGTACCACCCTTTCTAGGTTATCACCAGGGAGAGGGCCCACTTGATCGTGGCCAAGGTAAGCCGATGCCAGCCAGTAGGAGCCTTTGGCAGTCTCTAGTCTAGCAACGGTTAAGTCGGGGTCACTGAGGTTGGGAAGTAGAAATACATTAAGGCTACGTTTCACTAATATACAAGTTCTAATCTTACCTTTGTCTCTTGTATAGAGCGGAGCATATGTGGGTGTCCTAAGTCCACGAACCACGCCTTCTACAACCCATGGTTCCTGGATTAGAATTATGTCTTCTGCGTTTTTGGAAGGACGCAGAATGAGTGCGGCCGAAGCCTTTTTTGAGTGGTGGAGATTAATCTGGAGAAACCGTATCATTGCTACAGTCTTCCAGAGTCGCCTCCACCACGGTGTTGTTGAGGTCCTCCGATTCTGAAGATGTGCCCAAGAGCTCATCTTCTATCTCTGATCGTGTAGAACCTCTACTAATATAATAATACTAATGCAGTTATTGGTCGGATATACGGCTGTTTAGGCAAATTGTGGCCTACATCGTATTTCACCCTTGTTGAAACCAAACGTAAGTTGTTACTGATCTTAATATCACCTCTCATTACATATTCTGAAGTTAAAGGTGAAATTAAAGGTGGCATTCAACGATGCGGTTCGCTATGTATATGGACTTCGAAGATACGAACATATCTCAGAACATACCAAAAAGATACTAGGTTGCACGCTACAACAGTACATCAATGTGAGAAACTGCATATTTCTACATAAAATTATTCAAAATAAATCCCCACCCTATTTATATAATAAACTTGTCTTTAACCCTTCTGCAAGAAATTTAAATATCGTTCCCCATCGTCGCCAATATTTCAATTCGTCACGCTTATTTTTCATCCACGCTGTTAAACTTTGGAACCTTCTCCCACCGCGTATCAAAATGATATCTAATCGTGCAAACTTTAAAAGTGCAGTCCTACTTTACCTCTCATCCTTAACAACCCAAACCTGAGTCCAGGTCCTACTCCCCCTCTCTTATATTATTATTACTCGTATAATTGTATTAATCTTAAGTTATTAAAGTTATGTTAGCTAATCTATAGTATCTAAGTACTAAAAAAGATGTAAATCTTATTGTACATACCAAGTAAATAAATGAAATGAAATGAAGTGCTTGTTCAACGGCAAGATACCAAGTCTTTCTCTGGTGGGTGCGGCAAAATGAACTGCCGATGAACTGCCCAGAGGCAGGTCTTCTCTTTTCGAATAATCAGCGGAGGAAATCCATCCGATGGAAGTATTCGTGCCCCGAAAAATTATCTTGTATTTCACCTCAAAGGTAGCATCTATGTAGGTGCACGAGCCTGATAGAGAGCGTAATTCACAGAAAAATTTGGCCTATGTACAACAACAGTTTTTTTTTCAGTTTACAATGCATTTTATTTTCTTACTAATTAACTCTTACATACTAGCAAAAAATGCTTAAATGCTAGCTCACAATTACTTAACAATCTTATGCTAACTTACTGGCCCCACACAGGCACTCTAAGCTGCTCTAAATTCTTATATCTATGTCTTTCGACTTTATTAACATTTCATTTAGAATTATTTATACTGTAAGTATACAAAAACAACATACACTAAGAAAAAAAATCGTTAACAAAAAACTTAACATATGGACAATTTGTTTTTTATTTTCTATAAAACTTAATATCTAACTTAAAATAAACCTTAGTCTACCTAACCTACATACACAATACAACATACACACAATAGACAATATACACAATAATATACATAATTTAGTATATACCATTGTATATATCAATATATGTATATGTTTCTTAAATGCTAACCTAAACCTATGCAAGCTGGCCATCGCTATTTATAGAGCAAATAGTTGGGTCAGCTCTACCTTATTAGTGAGGCTAGTCCGTAATTGACGGAACCGACGACGAAACATCTTCCCCATCATTCAAATACCAGAAATGCTGGTGCTGCCGAACGACATCCCTCTTATCGCGATTCCCCACCGCCCTACTGAACCTGAGGCGATCCACACTGCCGTGTGCGACGTCTCTGTTGTAGTTGAGTCGCCTGTCCCCAGCTGTCCGAGCGACATGGAAGATTAACGGCACCGCTGATCTATCCTGGATCAACCCTATCTGATCTAGGTAGAGGAATGCTTCCGGTGGAATGAAGCCGTCAGAGCGCACACTCTCGTGGTAAAGGTGATTGGGGTAGTAAGCCCCAGATATCAGGTTATTCGTCGAGGTCATTGCTCTTGCAATGTGCCTTCGAGTCAGCTTAATTACGAAGTTGTCCACTCGTATTAGGTTCGCCCTGTTGTAAAGGACCTCATTAGGATAAAATTTCTTGTACTCCGACTCTGGTGTTCTGTACAAGCGAAGACAAGCCCTAAGGCAAGCCCTCTCAAACACCCGAATCTTTTCCATTAAGCTTGCTCGTACATTGAACCACACGGGACACCCAAATACCAGCATGGGCCTGATAAGGGCCACGTAGCAGATTACCTTTACCCTCGCATCAAGTTGGGTGATATAAAACAGAACAGTCTCTTTGTAAGGGCAAAAGCATCTTTAGCTCTGGCCAGAGCAGCATCTACATTTTTGCCAAAATACAGAAACTGATCTAGCCAGATCCCAAGGTATCGAACTAGATTTTGACAGGCAAGAGGTCGTCCGTGTTGTCCAATGATAGAGAACTTTCTCCAATTTTTCTGGTATCCCTAGAGGCTCCAGACAACGGCGTCCTAAAGAGAATGGTTTCCGACTGCTGAAAGTTGATTTTCAACTTGCAGTCATCGCAAAATCGTTTTATCTTTTTGAAGTCACGCTGTTAGAGAGTATTAATTACCTCGATTTTTTGACCTGTTCTGTACGCTATCAAATCGTCTGCGTACGCAATAGTACGGGGAAGTGAACCTATCAAGTCGCTTGTAAAAATGTTGAATAGGATCGGCGAATTGACCGCGCCTTGCTGAAGACCATTTTTAATTTGAAATATTCCAACAGAAGTCACATCACCATTCTTCACTATGAACTGTCTGTTGGTTAGCATATTATAAAGAATGTACAAGAGAGGTTTGCTGATCCCCAGCCTAGTGAGCTTATAGAAAAGACCTTCTAGCCATACGGTGTCGAAGGCCTTCTCCAAGTCAACAAGGCAGGCACCAGTACATTGTTTCTTTATTCCATTGGATATCAGAAACCAGTTTAGACGCGGCATGTGAGATATCATGTCCCGTCTTAAAACCGAATTGATTATCAGGAACTATATGTTTGTCCTCAACCCACCTAGACAGAGCTCTATTGATTACCTTTTCAAAAACCTTACTGATATTCGGAAGGAGACTTATCGACCGGAGATTCTCCGGATTGGATATATCCTTTCCCTTTTTGGGGATAGGTTGAACCACCGCCGTTTTCCAATGCGCTGGATAATGTGCATTATTCATTGCATTATTAAACAGGGTGGTGTAAATGTCCACCGCTTCTAGAGGAAGATGTCGAAGCACGATGTTCGGAATACCATCGGTCCCCACTGATTTCTTAGCCCTGATTGTGTCGAAGATCTCATGGAGTTCTTCCTTCGAAATGAACGGGGGTAGGCCACCATCTCTGGCAATGACGTTATTTGCCATATTTTCGTCGCTAAACCGGGTGAAACCAGAGCCCTCGGATCGCCAGTTCCCTATTTCATTTCAAATGCAGAAGTCGTGCACCAAGACGCGACTGTCCAGGTCGTAATTAGGGTCAATGTTATCAATGGCCTTGTATACTTCCTGGAAAGTCGCCCCTATAGCCTCAACCTTCTCCTGTGGATCCTCGATCACAAAAAAGTCGTCATCATCAGCGGCCTCACTTGGATCAATGCCTGCTATTGTCAGTAACCGTTCGTTGTCTGTTGTCCGGGCTATTTTAAGACACTGAAGGTCGTTTTGATTTTTTTCTCCGAAATAGTTTATTTATTTGCGGAAACATATTCGGGTTGCTGGTGTTTACAGCCCGAACCTTGTTGTTCCAATATGAACTTACAGAAATTCTGTAATTTTCTTTTATTAGCGTTTGAATATTTTTAATCGACGACTTCAGTGTCCTAATCTCCGGGTCTCGTCGGTCAGTTAACTGTCTGTACAAGTTTTTAAGTCTTGTCAGAAGTCTACTTTTCTGTCGGTGCAGTGCGTCAATAGTAGGATTGCGGAACAGGTCTTCGTTAGTCGTACGTCGATACCGCGGTATTGTAGTGTCCATAGTTTGTTTAATTGTCTCGTCCATTTTTTTTAGGTAATTGTCGATCTCCTCGTTTGACAAATTCCTATTGGACGGTGGGTGGAGCGTGTTCGAGGAGAGCGCTCTTGTCAAGGTTGCGGAGAAGCGTGTCCATCGAGTCTTACTGTAGTTGTAAGAATATCTTTGGACAAACTCCTCCAATTCCGCAATTTCGTTGGGAACTGTAATTTTGGTGCTAAAACCGCAATGGTCGCTGTCATACACGAATGTGCGCAGACAGTTTAATGTTTGTAAATTCGTACCTGTCAGTCGTATACGTTCGTCGTACAGCAGTAGATCCAAATAAGACCCGCCTCTGGGAAACGACGGGTTATCCGTCGCTTTAAGACCGAGTCTGTACATGACATCGTGCTGACCCCACCAATCGAGTAGTAGGTTCCCTCTAGTATTTGGCAAATTATTTCCTCAATCTCTGTGTCTAGCGTTGAAATCCCCGCCGATTATAAAATAATTCTCCCCCGATTCCAGCCTCAGAAGTCGAAAAAGCGTGTCGAGATCTGTAATGAATAGGGTGGATTGTGAAGCCTCAGGTGCATAAACAGAGGCCAAGTACAACCGCTTTCCACTGCGGAGCGGGATGTAAATGACGACTGCCTCCAACACCCGGAACCTGCCCAACGCGCCCTTGTACACTCTGTGAAATTTTATACCTTCTTTAATGAAGATCGCGACACCGCCTCCACGTTTGGATCTGGGCCGATTTCTTCTTCTAACAATATAATTATTGTACTCCAGTTTGTGCTTATCGGTTAGCTTGGTTTCGCTAGCGAAAAGCATATCAGGAGTTTGGTCTTGTAGCAATTTAAACATCGCGGCTCTTCGTTCGATCCTAATCAGTGAATTAACATTCACCGCAAGGACCTTCAAAGTTTGCTCCACCATGTGCGTACCCATTACGATATGTGTTGCGTTAGGCCCGGCAGCAGCGCGTAGATCTGGTCCACCCGCTTGGCCTGTTCTTGCACCTGCTTTTGCAGCTGAGCCATCTGCCCTTGGATTGCGAGCAAGATGGCCAGCATGTTAGGTGCAGCTTCCGTTGTTCTGGGCATTGGCGCCGGAGAAGCAACAGCCGCTTGCTGTACCGTAGCCCCCCTATCAGACGCCATTTGGGCGTAGGAAATTTGATGGCTGGTGTTTGAAACCTGACAGGTGAACGTTTGACCTCCACCTTCTGCTGCCGAGCCAGTTTTGCTTTCTTAATGTCAGCGAATTTAGGACAACCCCGATAGTTTGCGGTGTGTTCCACGTTTCCACATAACACGCACGAGAGCTGCGACCTATCGGATGCTCCGTCAACACCCAGAGCACACTCCTCGGAACTGTGGTTCTTTGCGCACTTCACGCATCGAGGCTGCATTTGGCAGTTCGACGCGGCGTGCCCGAACCTCTGGCAGCGAACGCATTGTATAATGCCTTCGCTCCTTTTTAGTTTTTCCCAGTGAATCACCTGGTAGTCTAGGACATTGATACTCCTTAGACTATCCAGACGGCTTTCGGGACTGAGCTGCACCAGGAAGAACGGCAGACTCCGTTTCTCCTGCCTGGCTCTAGCTGTGGTAAATGGCTTTACCCCTACAAACTTTAGTCCTTCGCACTCCTTCTCTTTGAGCAGTGCTAGGATTTCCTCAGGATCAGAAGACGGTTCCAACCCCTTCAGCAGCATCGATTGCCACTTTTTACACTTCGGTGTAAATGAGTAGTGCTCCGTCGTCGTTTCCTTTAGGAGCTCTTTCACTTTCGCGTAGCCCTCCACTGTATTACAGGGGATGGCATGGCGATCGTTCCCCAATCGCTTAATATTAAAGTTATTACCAATGACCAGCCTACACAGGTCCTTGGTTGCACTCACCTCTAACGCTAACCGTATGGCTACCGAGTCAACTGAGAAAATTGCGACCAATTATTTTTACGAAGTAAAACTTTTTCACTCTTTCACTTTAAGAAAAGCCGAGACACATTCTCCTCGGAGATCTGCGAACGACTGATATGTACAACAACATTCGATCATTAATGGCTTTTCGAACATCTCAGGCATAAAATTCAATAACATCATCAATACCTTCAATTCCACAAGCCAGTTTCGAACTTCACTTCCACCCTTTAGAAAATATATAGCTCTTATGATTTGAAAATTGCGCTGGACAACTACAATAATAGCCAGAATCAGCTGCTTTACAATTTTTGGAACGATTTTTCGATAAAATTTTTGAAACACTTAAACATTTCAGTATAGTAGTACATGCAAGTGCAAATACATACGACTTGTTCACGCCTCTTTTTTTGCAATTAAATCAGAGGGCTATTCTGGATGTTAACGCGCTTCGTTGTTGTACTAAGGCTTCGTGATTTACTTCGAAATTGATTAGGAATGCATCAAATTTTCTGCAGTCAATTTAAGAAGACCTGCTCCCTCTAACTTTTAAAGGAACTGCTTACAAAATACCATATTCCTGTGTTGAAACAAGCACAAACAATAAGGAAACGGCAGCAAATTTAAATCGAATGCCACATATTACATCAACAGATACCCAATTTGATGACAATGCAACGCGGCACTTTGAGATCTAATACTGATTCCATTCTAGTTGAATTGAAACTCTCAACTCTAAACTCTCAATTCTCAAGTAGACCAAAGAGCCTGCCGGCATTTTCCAGCGCAAAAGGATTGTTCAGTGCGCTGTTGTTTGCCTGCTCAGCTCAGCTCAGTGTTCAATCTAGAAACACCATTGTGTATGGCGGGAAAGCGGCATTTTGTGAAAGTGAAATGGGTTAATGGGAATAATGATAAAGATGCAGATAATAATAGTATGGTGTAAGAAATTGACAAGAAGAGGGAACTAGTTGGCTCTGATCAAGTAGGTTCTCGATGATATCCTTTTGACGGGGCAACTATCGGCGCACAAAATCTACTCGTAACTCGTACTCAGCACCGCATCTGATGGTGAAATCCGATATCGCCTATTCATGTGTGTAAGATTCGCATGGCAGCAGTAGCATAGCGAGCGGTATTGTGGGGCGTTCTCTTCCCAAAGCAACCATACAAATCTAATTGCTTCATTAAAGGATAATCAGGGAAATTACTTGCCCTCTGTTCTCTGTCGTCTCTATCGTCTCTATCGTCTCTGTCGTCTCTATTCTCGTGGGTTAAATAAAGCTGAGATGTTGGGTTAACAATCGTGATTTGTTTGGAAACTTTTATACAGGTACGGTGGTACGACTACGAATATCTGGGTTCCATTGTGAGAAACGAAAGATGGCTCACATGTGTAAAAGGTGGGTGTTCTTTTCTGTACTACACACAAACGAACAAATAAACATATGTCTGTGCATATATACTTACATATTATGTTTATGCGTCTGTAGGTATTTTGTGGAATTTTTTTTTTCTGCCTTTTGTGGTTTAATCAGATGTTTTGATGAACGAGTATCTGTTCAATGTGCTGCTGTTTTCGGTTTTAGTGGCAAATTGTTATGCCTGGATATTTGAATTCTTGAATTTATCTCTGATTTCTGTTCTGATTTACATAAATTGTATTCTACAATAAATTGAAGCAAACTAACATGTTTTTATCCAAAATGGATTATTGAATACCTCTACAGCTACTACCACTTTTGTAGGGATGGTTCCTCTTTTTTTCGGCAAAATATCGGTTTTTTTGTAATTTATCTTAAATGCAAATTCCAAAATGTGTTTCACCTTGTTTGTTTATATGTTCACCCAAGATAAGACCTCTTTATAGAGTCGGAATTCTTAACTAGTTTAAAGGAAATAAAGTATGCATACATGTATGTATATATGTTCATATGTACACTGTGCATATAATGTAGTACATTATTATATAACATGTTGTTTTGTAAAATGATCTCAGATCGTGTAAACCTGGAATAAACGCCAATTTGAATTATGAGTACCTAGTAAGTGTTGATTTGTGCTTCTGAAAGCTTGATTGACAATATGGAGTGGCTGTTGGAAGTACCAACCTACTTAGGCCTATTGGGCCATTGTGATGCCACGTGGATCTATGATCCTATTACTAGTGGAAACAGTTTGAGCTTATGATAAAGCGTAGGAGACGTTAACAGTCTATATTTTCTAGACCGTGTAGGTCGTTTTAGAAGAAAGCTCCTAGATGAAACTTTCTTCTCTGGGAGAGAGCTGGACATGTACAGAGTAGATGGAGGATTGTCTCCTCCTCCGCTTCTACAGAAGTCGTTTGTAAAAGCGCCAAGCCTTCTTGCGTGCTTGCCTATGAGGCAGTGTTCAGTGACGACACTTATTATGTTGTCATGTTTCCTATTTAAAAGGATCAGACACTTAGATCGACTCAGATCCAGCCTTGGCCAGATCTGTTTGGTCGCTAGACATGTTTGTCCAGCAGTCCACCTAAGGTCCGTTCTTTAATTGGCATCTAGCTTTAGTGTTAGTTTGCACGTAGCGATTGGTATACCTATACTACCTTTGTCTGGTAGGATAGGTAGAGTGGTTCCAATTTTGGCGAGTTCATCGGCTCTGCAGTTCCCTGGAATTTCTCTGTGTCCCGGCACCCAACAAAGGTGAATGTTGAACTGCTTTGCCATCTCCATGAGAGATGATCGGCATTCAAGGGCGATTTTAGAATATAGTGAGAGCAACTCCAAGGACTTGATGGCGGCCTGACTATCCGAAAATATGCGGATATCCTTTGCAGATTCTTTAATCGCCAAAATTTCCGCCTGGAACACGCTACAGTGATTTGGAAAACGGAAAGAGAGGCTTGGATTTACCTTATCTGAGAAAACACCGCCACCAACTGCCATCTTCCTCCCAGAATGATCTAGAGGGGAAGCTTACATTTTTTTTTTTTTTTTTTTTTTTTATAATTTACTCGCGCCTAAGGGGTTAGATACTCTTTTACTGTTGCCAGGGCGCGGGCGGAGAGGTAGAAAGGAAAATTGTTTTGTAGTGGTTTGAAACTCAGGTGTGTTTGGTTTCGGTATTTGCTCTGCTCTCCAGGGTTGGGAGTCCGAATAGGACGGAGAGTTTTTTCTTCACTCAGAGTGGAAGGTTATAATTCGCAGTAATTATTTGTGCTTGAAACTCTACAACAGCCAAATCTACGTGTCAGTGTTATGCCTTCACACGCAGAATTTTTCTGTCTGAGTTCCAATTACACAACTGAAAAACTTGAAAGACTTGTTCATGGGCAGGATTCGAACCTAGACCCACCCCTCCGAATGAGAAGCGATTGCTGGTACCACTACACCACGGCCACCCGTGAAAGTTTTTGTCAAACCAAAGTTCAGGTATGGTGTAATCGGTGTTCTCTGTGAGGATTCCTAATGTATTAAGAATGTAGGCGTGGCCAAATGAATTATTTGTCCACTGTTTAGTCGCTTTAAGGCGAATAGCTGCAGTCACAGCTATTTGCTTGCTAAAAATGTCGAGGGGTGTCAAGTGAAGCAGAATATCTAATGCCGCAGAGGGAGTAGACCGCAAGGCTCCGCTTGTGAATAGACATGCTGATCTTTGGACTCTGCTTAGTTTGATGCGGTTGACTGCATATTCTAAGGCCGTCCATTAGACGGCCACCCCGTAAGTAAGTATCATGTATAGCCAGTGGGTTATGCGACGTTGAAGGCCCCATTTATTCCCAGGGGCTTTTTTGCAAGAGAATAAAGCTATTGTAGCTTTATTGACTCTTTCTTGAAGATTAGGTTTCCAGTTTAGTTTCCTGTCAAAAATGAGACCCAGATATTTTGCTGTATCGGAAAATACTAAACTGGTACCGTTTATTGAAGGAGACCCATAGACCCTATGATTGGAATTTTATATTTCCTAGAAAAGAGGACAAGATCAGTTTTATGGGGGTTTATTCCTAATCCACAGCGATCTGGCCAGCGGGTTAATCTATTGAGATTTACTTGAACGAGTTCTTTAATGGTATTGAGATGCTTACCTGAGACGGCTATGGCAACGTCATCCGCATAGGCAATCAATCTGCTACCACCCGCTTCCAGGTATATCAGTAGTTCGTTAACTACTAAGTTCCAGAGAAGGGGAGAGAGGACACCACCATGCGGGGTACTTCTACTGACATATCTTTTAGCAGAAGTCTCACCCAGTTTGGAGTTGATTATCCTGCTTTTTAGCATTAGACCGATCAACTCCCCAAGTGAGCCGTCTACCTGCAGAGTTGACAGCGCAGTCGTGATTGCGGATGTGTTGACGTTGTTAAAGGCGCCCTCTATGTCTAGGAAAGCAACCATTGTGTACTCTTTATATTGTAGGGTCGTTCGATGTGGCTAGTCAGAGAGTGCAAAGCCATTTCCACCGACTTTCCTTTACAGTAGGCATGTTGAGCCGTTGACAGAAGTATTGTATCAACTTTAGCTCGAATATGGATATCAATCAGTCGTTCTAGAGTTTTCAGAAGGAAAGATGATAGACTTATAGGTCTGAGGTCCCTTGGGACTACATGAGAACATTTTCCAGCTTTCGGAATGTGGATAAGTTCTACACAGCTCCTCATAATATTTTCCAACACTGGTAAAATAATATCTGAGGATCTCTGTAGCTCGGCAGGTATAATACCGTCCGGACCAGCAGACTTGTATGGTTTGAAGCTATGCAGCGCCCAGAGCAGTTTGTCTCTCGTAATCAGACCATGAATTTTGGTCACGGTTGCAGTAGGCCTGTTTGGGCTGCTACTGGCCGCGAGTTGGGAGCTACCTGGAAAGTGGGTGTCCAGAAGCACGTTGAGTGATTCATCACTTGATGCGATGCCTCAGACTTTTCTGTGATTTTGTCACAGAATGACCTCCAGGATTGTCGCCTTCCTCAGTTCTTTTTTATATAATTTGAGGAATTCTTTGTATGAGTCCCAGTCAGTCACTTTTCTTGTGCTTTTTCTACGTCGAAAAGTTTTCTACAAGAGTTTCTAAGCAGTCCCAGTGCTGATGTCCACCATTGTGGCCTTTTCTTTTCTCTAGGTTGAATAAGAGGGCAGGAAGCGGCCATAGCCTGATTGAGAGCCAGAGTGAATTCCTTTACTTTCATGTCAAGCTCATTGGTGTCACGCGGGGCATTGGAAGCAGTGGGAAATCCGTCTTTTAGGATGTTTTTAGCCCACTCAACCTTGCTCTTTATTTCCGCACTTCTCTCAACCTCCGGAATGGATCCGAAGGTTTTGATGATGCGTGAAGCATTTCGGCGTCTTATATAGAGCGCCTTAGATGGACCTCTGTAGCTCGGCAGGTATAATACCGTCCGGACCAGCAGACTTGTATGGTTTGAAGCCATGCAGCGCCCAGAGCCATAAATTTTGGTCACGGTTGCAGTAGGCCTGTTTGGGCTGCTACTGGCCGCGAGTTGGGAGCTACCTGGAAAGTGGGTGTCCAGAAGCAGGTTGAGTGATTCATCACTTGAGGTTGTCCAAGAGCCATCGGTTTTTTTCAAACAGCTGGGCATCATAAGATTTGTGGAGAGGATTTTTCTAAGCTGTGAGAGGTTTCTGTAATTTTGTCACAGAATGACCTCCAGGATTGTCGCTTTGCCTTCCTCAGTTCTTTTTTGTATAATTTGAGAGATTCTCTATATGAGTCCCAGTCGGTCACTTTTCTTGTGCTTTTTGCTGCGTTGAAAAGTTTTCTGCAGGCGTTTCTGAGCAGTCCCAGTGCCGATGTCCACCAATGTGGCTTTTTCTTGCCTCTTGGTTGAATAAGAGGGCAGGAAGCGGCCATAGCCTTATTGAGAGCCAGAGTAAATTCCCTGACTTTCATGTCAAGCTCATTGGTGTCACGCGGGGGACTTGATAGTTCAGAGGATAACGTTTTTGACAGTATTCCTCTGTATTTTGACCAATCATTTTTCCGGTAGTTCGGGAAAGCTGGTTGGCTGGGGGGAGCATCACTCAGACTGAATTGGATGTATCTGTGGTCTGAAAATTTTTGTCTAAAAATTACTCTATTGGTAAACATTATCGAATCAAAGTATTTAACTGTATATTATGTATAACTTGCATGTCTATGCAATACTTTGAGCAACAATTTTACCGTCGCCTCCAACTAAGTAGGCAGAGGAAGCGCATTGCTCTAAAAAACAACTAATGCAAAATTTCCTGTACTTGTTTTCTCTGTCTAATAATAGCGTTGTCGCTAAGTATTACTTTCTGTAATTGTTTTCTTCGACAACGATTATAAATCCATGCCCGGTTCTCGGCATCATATGGAGGGAGAGTCTCAAAGGTCTGTCGCTGTATCGCGGCGAGATATCGGAAACATTAGGGAACGCTTCCAAGAAACCAGGAATGTAGCAAGGAGACCTGGATCAGGAAGAATCAGAGTGACAATTGCGCAAGAAGACCGGTATGTAAGAATATTTGCACGTCGGGAGCGTGCCGTAACCGCCCGTACGTTACAAAATCAACTGCGGTAATCTACTGGCACTCAAGTAAGTGATCAAACTGTACGTAATCGACTCCGCGAAGATGTTCAACGGTCCAGAGTGCACGTCATTCGACCGAAACTGACAAGGGCACATTGGGCAGCGTGCTTAAGTTACGGCTGTGAGCATTCGGATTGAACTGTGGACAACTGAAGGCCTGTACTCTTTACAGACGAATGTAATGTCAAGTTTTTAGTGACGATAAACGAGTACGCGTGTAGAGAAGACAAATGCATTCACGGAACTGACCGTTTTGGGACCCCAAGTGTTTTCAAATGAGAGCCTTAAAGCTTATTGGGTCCTGTTTTGTTTTGAGTAGTTTATTACATTACTTCGCCTGCTTTCACGGGTGGCCGCAACTCAAATGGTAATGTATGGCTTCCAAATCGGACGGTTCGGAGATCAGTGCCCAAAAGACATTTTCTTTTTTAAGGCAACTAAAATCTCGTAATATGTGTGGATGCCTAGAATACAATAACAAGTCCTCTAATAATTTAGTCTTAAATGTTGTATGACATCCATATATATATTGAGCGATATAACCATTGAGCCCACAAATCTTTCTTTCTCTCTCTGTCCTATTTTCATAAAAACTTAACACGTGATCAGCCACTTTACTTGTAATCATACCCATTTGAGGGTTAAGTTCTTTTTAAAAAACAAAGTGAATCTACGGTCCGAAATGGACGTGGGCCTCTCTATATTTAATCTTAAACTGTAACCATTGGAATCTCGATTTTGAAAAGCTACAACAAATAGTAGATGCCAAACCTAATCGTGATTGGCGACATGAATCCAAGGATCGGAAAAGAAGAGGGAGCGATTAACAATGAGAAATTTATAAGTAGACAATCTAAGGACAACCAGCAGAGTGCCAAAGGCAGCCAATTTTTAGGGTTCTGCGATTTCTTTGGATTACGGATAGTAAATGGAAAGAGCAGCGCGGACTGTAATGTTGAATTCACATTTATTGGTGTACAAGGGGTGTCAGTTATTGACTAGGTACTGTCTTATCCGGGGTGAATGGAATTCCTGCATCACAGACATGGAAGTAAAACATTCGACGTATCCTGATCAACTCCCAATTGCTTGCACTTTTGGTCTGAAAGCATCAGATACGCGATAAATGGATGTATTGCCTAAACTCATATGGAACAAAGCGAAGCCCTTGAATAAAAGTTGAAATTTGGTTAGGAACTGTCTCTGGATGATATAGAGCAACAAATAGAAAAAGTATACTCAAGTAAGAAGACAAAGGGTTTTGAAGAAATCCGGTTCGATAAAAACTGCTGTAAGGCTAGGAAACTCTCCTTATCATGGCTAAGCCTATTTGGACAATACGTGGTGGATTTCTGGAAAGCAGTCATAGAACTCAATAGGACAAGGTACAGTATTAGCCCCATGTTGAATAGCAGTTTACTATCGCAACATTTTAACACCCTCTTGAACCTATCTCCCAGCAAGTACGTTGTCCAGTCCGGTAACAGTTGAAGAAGTTACCCAAGCAGTTCATAACCTAAAAGAATGCAAGGCTGCAGGGTCAGATAGTATACCTATCGAATTTGATAAGGACCAACAAGTTGCATCGTAAATTAATAAAATGTTTGATAACTGGCGAAGTTCCAGCACATTTTTTAAGAAGCGGTAATTTTTCCAAGTTTAAAAAAAGAAGTATATCAGATCCTGCAAACTATAGAGGGATTTCATTTATAAATGCTTCATATAGAGCGTTTAACACTATCCTGCAGTGTCGTCCGTCGGCATGGATCAAGACAAATAAGCTGCTTAAGGAACATCAAACGGGGTTTAGAGTAAGATATTCGATCGACCTCATATTTGTTTTAAGGAGCATAATGGACACTTTTATTTCAGCTTTTAAAATGCTATAAGTCTTCTTTGTTGGCTATAGGGCTGCCTTTGAAACCGCGGTTGACCGTAAGGCACTCGTGTAAAAGATTTATTGCATTGGTCTATCGGGTAAGTTTCGACAGGCCCTGCAAATTTTTTGATCAAGTAACTACCAGGTGCCTTGGTGGTTGTTGAGGTGTGGGAAACATATGAAGGATATTATGGTAATCCCCTGCCGCCAAGTCAATTAGCTTGATCCCATTTTCGGGTAGCTACATTTTCAAACTATGTCACTAAAGGTGCTATGTCGAGGAGCTATTTACAAAGTTGTCCTTTTCGCATGTAGAGGCTGAGTGTTGTTTGATGCTGATTGTATTCAAGCATTCGCTCAAATTTCTGAAGCTCAAGATGTCTTGCATTAGTTTTCCTACTCCTCTAATAAGCAATTTTTAAACAGTTATCAACATAGTAGATGTCACTGTTTCTCATTTTTATTTTGCTCCCCCTATCCAACCGTACTTCGTGGACAGCAGTCCACGGTTTGTGCTAATTGTTCGACTGCATGTGCACTGTTAAAGATCCAAACATTCTACAATAAAGTCGTTGTCCGTCTTTCGTTTGCTCGTACCGTCAGTGGTAAGCCCTTCTTTATCCGCGGCTGTTTGTTGCTTCACAACATAAAGTGTTTTACCCGTCGGTAAAATTCCCAACCTGCTGAGTGCAATCCTCCAAGGATTCTTACAGTAGCCCACTAAGAAATTTGAGTGCTGGCTTTGGTTTGTTTTAAACTCCACCGTCATCATCTCCATTCCAAAAGATCTTCATAACCTGCTAATTTATAGAAGTAGTAATTACCGCGGTCTCCGGATCAACAAACAGTGACAAAATAGACTAGATTTATAAACAGTATTTTTGTGTGGGAAGATACTGACCGAGTAACATTGACGCCGTCCAAGAGCCTCTCCTTTGTTGCAGCATATCCTGGAAACAAATAAGAAGACCAAATCGGCTTTCGCTGTACATTCATTCAGAGGCGAGTCTAGATTCTCACCATTACCATTGATACGCGTAAAAGACAAAGTGATGAGTAGTCATTTTCAATATATATATAAAATACTGGAAAGGATTGTGCGAAACTCACTAGCCAATATAAGACAATCTTCAAAAATCTAGACATGTGCTGATGACATGTTCGATTATACGAGGGCTGTATTAGAAGTAACTGTGTTAGGCAAGGATCCTTTCAGCTCGAAACATTTAGTCTAGCAATATTCTAACTTTTTCAAGCCATTCAAAAAATATGATTTGTCGAGCTCCGCAAAATAGGCCTCTGTTTCGGCGACGATTTCCTCGTTTGGCGAGAATCGCTTTCCGTCAAGCCATTTTTTCATGTTTGGAATCAAAAATAATCAACACATGGGACAAAATCTCGAGAATAGGGTGGGTGAGGCAGCAATTCGTGGCGTAATTCGACCAGTTTTCCTGTGGCGATTGCCGATGAGTGAGCAGGTGCGTTCTCATGGTGAAAAAGGACTTTTTTTTTGCCAAGTGGGGCCGTTTTTTTTATTAATTCAGCATTGAATCGTTCCCATAAATTAGCATAGTACCGCCCCGTGATTGTCCTTCCTTTCTCCAAATAGTCAGTGAAGATGATGCCTTGCGAATCCCAAAAAACGGTGGCCTTGGCTTTTCCGGCCGATGAAACCGTTTTCGCCTTCTTTGGAGCAGTTTCGCCAAGTGAAATCCATTGTTTTGACTGTTCTTTCATTTCTGGTGATATAGTGATGAATCCATGTTTCATTAACAGTCACGAAACGCCGTAGAAACAGTGTTGCGAAGTAGTCATGCGATTTCGTTTTTGTTCCACTGTTAGCAAACGCAGCACCCATCTCGCCGATAGCTTTCTCATGCCCAATTTTTCGTGTAGGATATTTTGTATGCGTTCAATTGAGATGTGTACAGTGTCAGTAATCTCTCTGACCTTCACCCGACGATCTGCTAACACGATATCATGGATTTTATTAACTACTAGGGGCGTTCAATATATTCTCTGTATCGATATGAAGGAAAATGCGAATTCAATTTAAATTGTTTTTATTTTTCAATATAATCTCCCCTAACATCAATGCATTTGTTACATCTTGAGATAAGCTTTTTTATACCCTCAAAAAAATAAATTTCCTCTTTCTCTGCAAAATACCCATTTATTGCCGACTTGAGTTCTTCATCATCCGAAAATCTTTTTCCACGAAGACATTTTTTCAAATCCGGAAACAGGAAATAATCACTAGGGGCAAAGTCTGGACTATAGGGTGGGTGTTGGATTTCTTCGAAACCACAATCTCGCGCAGCAGCCTTGGAAACTCGCGCCGTGTGAACAGGAGCGTTGTCATGAAGAAGCAACACACCCGCTGCGAGTTTACCCCGTCTTTTCTTTTTAATTTCCTCCCGCAAATTATGCAAAGTGGAAGCGTAGGATGTGGCGTTGATGGTTTCACCTTTTTTTTGTACTCAATGAGCAAGATTCCCTTTGAGTCCCAAAAAACTGTGGCCATGAGCTTCCCGGCAGACGAAGTAACTTTGAACTTCTTCGGGGGGTATGTTCCTTTTTTATGCCACTGCATGGACTCTTGTTTGCTTTCAGGGTCATAGTGGTGGACCCATGTTTCGTCCCCAGTAACAATTCGATCCATAACACCGTCCGCGTTCTCACAACACATCTCCAAAAGCTCTCTACAGCATGCGATTCTCACTTTTTTCTGAGGCGCTGTGAGCATTCGTGGCACCCACCTTGCACTGACCTTTGAAAGGTTAAGATGGTCATGAAGAATGGTGTGAATGGTACCAATTGAAAGCTTGGTGATCTCTGCCATCATTTTCACCTTTATTCGGGCATCCTCAAGAACAAGTTTTTCGACTTCTTTGATGCTTTCTCCCGTACAAGCAGTAGCCGGGGCGCCGGAGCGGCGGTCGTCTTCAATGCTCTCTCTGCCTCTCTTGAACTCACTTGACCACTTTTGCACAGTTGATAATGAAGGTGCGGAACCCTGGTAAACAGCCACCATCTCTTCATGAATAGTTTTTTGACTTTTTCCTTGCTTAGTGAGAAATTTAATTACAGCGCGATGCTCAATTTTCACCATCATCGTCTCAGTCGCCATTATGATTCTGTTTAACTAGAGATAAAACGCGAATTAATAATCACATTTATATGAAATTTTACATGAATGCACTAAAATAATAGTATTACTTGATAAATAAGTCAATTTATATATACAACCACAGATGTCTCATGTTTTTTAACGTAAGTACCTGCCGTGTGGGCTTAAACTTACGGGATGCCCATACATCCATGGGAGCAAGGATACGTCTTGCCATCGCTCTCCAATGATTTTCACTATTTTTGATACCAATATGGAACTGTGTTGCCGGCACAAGTTCCACCCTTGGTATGAGTCGAGGCCGACCTAAAACCTCTTACTGCTCTTAGGGTCGCAGCACCCAGCACTTATTGCCACTCCACATTGAGTCAACCAAGGAAAACCAAGGAAAACCAAAGGAAAACCAAAGGAAAACCAAGGAAAACCATAGGAAGACTCTTTCCCGCGATTTTGGGTTTAAACCACAGCCACCATGACGCTCCCACAAGGGGGCCTACCTCTAACAAGTCAGGCCCGGACCGAGATCCGGGGGGCTCCTGACTCCCATGGTACCGTGATTTAAGTCCTGGTAGGGACTACCGGTGGTCCAGCCGCCAACAAGACCTATGACCGGCAGCTTGTGACTGATCAAATCGTAGCAACCTTCGGTAGCGTCATCTGAAGATGTTTACGATAAGACCAGTACTTTGCTCTGCCCCCGTTCATTATTAGACAACGTCATTAAAGGGCGAAGCCTTGATAATTGGGCGGGGGCCCATATACAACCACAGCTTCACCCCGATACCGAGAATATGTTGAACGCCCCTCGTATGTATATCCTCCGTAGTCACCTCTTCATCAAAAACGGATGTTCGGCCACGCTTGAATTCATTAAACTGATGATAGTCATCCAAGGTGCATGGTCCTTATACACGGCATGCAACTTCACTTTGATTTCCTCACACGTCTTCCCATCCAAAAAAAATAAATCGAAACACTGATCGATATTGCTCTTTCTCCATGATTGCAAATAAACACGAACTTGATGACTTTCAACAGCTGTCAAAACAAAACTACTCGATACAGCTGACTGCAAGTTTGACAGTTATGGTTCTAAAAATGGCGCTATATGATTGCATACACATTTTGCATCAGTGGTGTCATCAGTCGGTAAACACCGGTACTTATCATACAGCCCTCACAGAACTTCACAATCGAATGCTACACAATAGCCCTGTCTTCGGTGTAAGAATGAGAAACGGATGTCTAAAATATCCGGGACATAGTCTACTGAGGATAGCCTAGTCCTTGAAGGCTTTTGTTAATTGATACCCAGATTCAACAAGGAACTGCAAAATCGTCTTACTACGTTATTAGGATATAGTCTCTCACGTTCAACATCTGGAGTAGGCAAAATATCATACATACATATGTACTCGACACTCGTATGTACCTACATAGATCCAACTAAGCCGCCTACCAAAGGATAAGACAATTGATGGAAAGACTAGAGTGTAATTCAATGTAACCTGTTAGCAACATTTTTTTTCTAATTTAAATACTTTACAAAAAAAAAAACATTTAAATACGGTTCAAAGGATTTCCAACTACAAAATTGGGCGTTTTTAATTTGACCTCGCGAAGACGTAAAAGAGGATACACCGCTATCAAAAACAAAATACCCGATTCTCGGCACAAAATATAATTATCCATACTTGAGAATACTTCCCGCTCTTAAGAAACCATCAATTATCCGAAATCTAGTCAGCGACCACACACAAGTCGATCAACTAATAGTACCTACAACAACCACTTATGCCACAACCTGCAATCAAAACAGAACTCACTTTGATTACCATAGTGCCACTTGACTACGCTGCCTTCTGGCGTCGTCGTCGGTCGGTTGATACTAAAATTCTACAAGAGTATCCTTCATACCTAGCCCAGCCAAGTGGCAACATGACTTTTACAGCAGATTTACTACTTACTCCTTGAGCTGCATCAATAGGCTCAATAAATTCCCAAGACCTCCTAAGATCTCCCTACCTACCTAGTTGTCGATCTGATAAGAATTATTATGCAATGATTACATCCATTATGAGGTACGAGATAAACAACGTCTTCATTTCCGTCTCGTCTGATTTAAGGATCCTCGTTTGCAGGCTTCCAGCTCATAATGAAATCATCAAAAAAAAATACAAAAAAAATCCATACAAAACAATCGTTTGGAAGACATTGTATGCTCGTAAAAGGATAATAAAGAAACCACACCAGCAGAAGCAGCAGCGACAGCAGCCAGCCCAAAGATCCCACACCAACTACATAAATCTTCGGCCGGGTCGCTGAGGTCTGTGAGCCAGTGAAGGGCGTGTCGGATTGCTGAAATGTTTTGGCTTTTTATTAATGCCGATCGCTTTCGGCGGCCGGCCGTATTAAAACATTTGATCAATCTCCAGCAACATCTTTATACATACGAGTACGAGTACTCGTAGAGCCTCTGGGAGATTTTGTTATTTTCTCACATTTTCTTACCTGGGCATTTGATTATATTGTTTCGCCTTTTTTCAATAACCGAAAAATAAATGCATTATTTGGCACATCTTCCTTACTGAACAAGTCAGGGCATCTGCTCTGTTGTTGGGCAATTGGTCGGTTTTGGCTTATTGAAAATGTGGCGGTTTTTTTGACAAAAGGCATCGCCTTCAAATTCGAATCTGCCAATAAGGTCAGTAATTTATTTGTTACAAATTCTGACTTTGCAGTTAAGCTGTATGAGTAGCATGACGAGTATTATGTACCTTTACAAGGATACAGTGCTTAGGCGTGTTTCAAGAATGTTGATAAATTCAAAAATATTCAATAAATCAAATCAAATTAACACCAAACCCCACATTATTTGATTTAATTCGATTCTATTTTTACTATTTAAATGTGTAGACTTGTATCTGCAATTTTTACCAAAAACATTTCGAATTAAAGACGGAAGATAGGAGGCAGAAGGAATAGTGCATGAATAGTGGATGTTTTTTCAGCAGCATTCTAAGTACGTATTGTATCATGTGAAGCTGGGATTCCCAAAGTGGTAGATATCGACCCCTTGAGGTCGAAATCGGTTTCCCAAGGGTCAACATAAACGAAAACTGATACTGTATAAGTTGTGTTACGTGTACCAACTTGTTATAAGCAAGATTATGTCAAGTGGACCCCCTTTTTCCACTTGGTTGTCAAATTCAAAGTTATACAATTTTAATATAAAGTACTTACCATCAATAATGAAACCCTGGTACAGTTTTTCAAAATTTTCATTTTACCAACAAACATTTTTTTTATAATTACAATTTTGGAGACTTTAAATTAAAAAATTGATTATAGTCAAACCGTTAGAGATATTTGAATGAAATTTTCAGGGTTTATTGTTTAGTATTCATCTTTCGATAAACAAATCGAAATGAAAAATTATTTATTAATTATCATATTTTTAATTAACTTTTAAGTAAACAAATGAAAATTTCAATGACTTCTCTTTCGAATTTTGAAATTTTTTTTTTCAGTTACTTGCCTTAAACATTTAAGTTTAATATTCCGCAAGAAAATTCCATTGCACACTAGTAGTTTAAACAATAAAAATTTGCTTATCCCCAAGCGATGAGTGTTGTCAGTACAGCGCGGTCTCGCGAGCCGTTGACTCGGCCTTATCTCCGATCAGTCGTAATGAAAAATTGATAGTTTTTTACATTAAAAAATAATATTATGCACCAAATTGTATTTTTTTAAGGTAACATTTATAACAAATAAATATATATATTTTTTATTAATAAACAAAGGCAGAAAAATTAAACAGAAAAATTATATCATCATCCGTGGTAACAGATCTCCACACCCCTCCCATGTTTTTAATCTTTAGCTTCAAGTGTGGACCATTTATTTCGGCTTGCGATATTCCCTGAAGTTCTGGGGGATCAGTATTTGTGTTATCGACGCTCGCTTTTAGAACTGGACCTTCACCTGCAAAGCCAGAGAAATTAAGTTTAGATTTAGATGATGATGGCTAATGTTCCTCCTAACTACTTTACCATCTCCAAGTCCCCCAATCACCACATCGTTTCCTTTTCTCTCAATCACTTCGAACTCTTGCGGACCAAAAGCGGGTGTTAGTTTGTTTGGGAAGATGACATTCCGAAGGACCACCTTGTCTCTCACCTCTATCTCAGAGATCCTCACTCTTCGATCGCTATCTGCTCTCTCTTTCCCCTTTTGCTTATTTATAAGGTTCAGATCTCGTGCTTCAGAGTCTAAAATATCCTCACTAGTGTCCCGGATCGTGAATATTTTGTCTCAGATTCTGCGAACAGCTCTGAAGGGGTCTTTCCGGTTGTCCCATGCGGAGTTACGTTGTACATCATAATGAACTTTTGAATCTGCTTTTTGTAATCCGTTAGAGTTTGCTTTTTGTAGCCGCTTTAATATCGAACGATTCATATTTTCTACTTCCCCATTGGCTTGTGGTGACGTCATAAGTTGTATATTATTGTTCGCACAATTCGCTGTTTATACTCCTCGCCCACAAACTGGCGTCCGTTGTCGGCTGTTATCGATTTCAGATACCCCAACCTCGAAAATATCTCCTCCAAACTCTCAATGAAAACGCTTGATGTTATCCTTTTAAGGAACTTGACCTCATGATACCTCGAATAATAATCGATGACTACAAAAATATAGTCATGATTCGGTAGGGGTCCCATCAAATCTATCGCATAACCATGGTCGATCCGGGAATGTGTGTCTGTTCATCGAGGCTGGTTGTACCGGTCTCGATACCAGCAAACAGTCTCTACAGTTCTTTACGAATTTTTCCACGTCCCTGTCAATTAATACCTTCGAACGAACCCTGCGTTTCATCACTGCCTCATGCGTCAAATCTAAGACCTTCGATTTCAAAGAATTGGGTATCACTATCTTAGTTCCACGTAGCAAGATGTTCCCCAATGAATCGACTGGTGCTATTCAAATTCCAGGAATTAGTCTTACCATTCTCTACTCTTTCCATTGGCGTTCTATGCCGCGTCTGTATTGGCGTTCTATAATACTTCAACTATGGTAAGTGCTTTTGCTATAGCTTTCTCGATCACTGCACAAATATACTGCTCACACTGCTCGTCAAAGGTCTCAGGGTAACCCCTCTACATAATCTAGAGAACGAATCTGCAATGTTGAATTTTCCAACTTGGTATACGATCTTAAACTTGAAGGACTGCAACCTTAAGACCCATCGTTCAATACGGGCTGGAGGCTTCGACGTTGGCTTAAAAATTGCCTTCAATGGTTTGTGGTCCGTAACCAACCCGCCAAGTCGTAATAAAACCGTTCCACAGACCAAACCAAAGCAAGACTTTCTTTTTTTGTTTGCGAATATCTTCTTTCGACCTCAGACAAGCTTTTACTCGTAAATGATATAACAAAAAAATTAGGAAAAGAAAAAAAGATAGGAAAAGAACCAGCCAATGTACGAGTAGATATAACCCCTGACTCCCTAATATATTAGAAGTCGGTCCAGCTATCTGAAAACTAAAACAAGATGGGAACCATATTCAATGACTGATTCGTTGTCCTACATTTACATATGTGTATACTATCTAGGCATACGTACCATCGTACCATCCAAAATCCAAATTTTGTATGAAATACATGTACAATACATAGTGTGCGAATATGAAACACCTTTATGCTCTACAAGTAACTCATCGTATCTGTTTTACGCCTCCTAGTGCTCGTGTTCTGTGTGCAAGGAGTCGGCAGCAAGGTAGATGGTGCCTCTGATTTAAACATCAAACTGTTTCGATTTCAATTGTGCTTATTCTGGATGGAAGGGAATGAAAAGCTGTTGTGTGTCAGGCAGCATGTATCATAAGTTATTGAATAATTTTTTGTTGTATTGCCCAAAAAGTCCAAACAATCGTCTTTAAAGATGGACCTCTGCTACCTTGTAAGTAAAGATTTTTAGGACTCAAATTGTTTTTTGACAATTGAGTAGGCGAGTAAAAATCACGCCTCTCCTTGATTGATATTAGGAATCCGACATTCCAGTTATCAGGTAAGTATTCATTTACGAATGCGAGTTTACATTTAAGTTAAAGTGTTGCTGATCTTTAGAAAGAATTTACAAAAGTATACTCCCGTTACGTGTTAACTTTTCAATTCTATGTAATCCTTTTGTAGCCTTTTGTACCTAACCGAAACATGGTTTCAGCTGCACTTCTTAAGAGAAGTCCATAAATATCTTAATCCGAAAAATGCAATCCTTATAAAGAAGGTAAAATTACTGATTGACTTTCTTACATAAATGGAGTTAGAGTCCAAGATATAGGCCTAGGACGCAAGTAAGAAGCATCTCCAGCCAGCTACCTACAGTTTCACACATAAGTTCGTTAAGGCATCTTTTCGTTTGTTGACAGCAATCAAGATAATATCCTTCTTCCGGAATTGATTCAGAAATTATCGGGGCTAGAGCGTTTCTGTCCCAACATTTCCCAGCTATCTAAGTTGTTGGGTTGTGCTGATACACTTGATAATGTTGTACTGATTATCATTAAATTACTGGTGGTTTAAGAGCCGACTTAGCGTGCGAAACTGTAAGCAGCTAGCTAAAAATCGAGCTGGCTGGAGACGCTTGTTGGTTGAGACCCAGGTCTACCCCGGACTGTAGCGCCACCTCAAGTAAGTAAGTAAGGTTGCCTGCGATAAGATCTTATTACCCAATCTCTTTCTCAACCCAAAAAGCCACCAATTGGTAAGAGTTAAGGGTACTCAAAACTCCATATAACATATGTATCTCTAACTGGAGAACGCGTTTTCGGCCACTAGAAAGACTAACTTCTTCACCTCCAGGAAGCAAATCAAAAATAATAGTGAATTCGTAATAGGGCTCGTGGTTGCCCTAAGCCTCTTCCCTTTTAACTCGTTGTGAAGTAGAATATTGACGGTCAGTTTTTAGAGCAAAGTAAAAAATGTTGTAGCATCCAGCGCCCAGACAGATCTCGCGAGTGAAAGCGTGAAGGGTGACCTCTAAAGTAAATAGGATGCCGTTTAAAACTTGACGGTTAAAGATGACATCGTTATATGAAAATAAACCAGGGATTTCACGAGTTGTCTTTAAGAGTGGAGCTGACATGGGGCTCATGCACATGTGGTTTTGAACTACATCCATTTGAAAGGGCTGCTCTAACACAGTGCGCATACATATGTAGTTAAATATGTATAATACCGACAGTCTACGGATGCTGTTAGTATACTGTGAATTTGATTTAAGAGATTCAAAAAGACAACTGTATGTGGCTATCCGCAAAATCCTGGGATCCAACAATGTATGATTCTGAAAGCTCAGTCGTTGCTACCTCAACAGTGAGTATACCTTCTCTTAAATCCCAGTAGAAAAGAAGAAAAGTATCTTTAGATAAGGGATAACAAAATAAATTAACGGGACACCACCTGGCAACCCAGAAAGTAGAAGAATTTGCACGAAGATTTAGCAACAGAACCGAGTACAATATCTGAAATTTCACTGTAAAGATTCCTCTCACAAATGGGGATAAGTTTAGAAGACTGGCAGAACTTTCGCTCTTACGTATCAATTAATCCACAGAAGCAAAGCTTTTAACCGGGAGAGGAGAGTCGGTCTGCCCGTAGCATCATATGCCCGTATATACGAGAAGGAACGTCCTGAACCTCATAACAGTAGTCCGATAGTATCGAAGAAGTAAAGACAACTATTTTGTTACACTCACTCTGCATACATTCACTTATAATAATTCTGGGAGGGGTCAGAAACCACATAGATTAAATTATGTTCGACCAGGAATAGTCAGGATTTCGAATTGGTTCCTAATGCTTATCATCAAGGAGCAATTATTTATTTTCCAAGGCAATATATTTCAAAGGCTGAGTACGGAAACGATGCACTATACACATTTTCACAATTGTTTTAATAGTTGCCATACGCGAAGTTTTCCGTCTTGCATTGGCAAAGAAAATTCAAAGTACTCAATTGCCAATGGCAATTCTTCGAAATCCTGTAGCAATCAACTAAAGTTTCCTTCGCCCGCGCTACGTGCACTTGAACGCTGCGTAAGTTGTCAAATGTCAAACATTGAGTTAGTATTCCTGCATGGCATTGAGCTAAGCTTTTAGACCTGAAACACTTATTCAAAACAAATGAACTACAGAGTTATTCATTTGATGCGCCCAATTTGTCCTCCACGGTAACGCTTACCTGGATGCGTTGGACTCAATTGCTCATGACATTTTCGCATAATTCGGCCAATTTTGCAGCAAGTATGACACTGTCACATATCCTTGAAGAAATTCCGATCTGTCCAAAAACAAATCTGGAGCGAAAACGGTCTCAATTCCCTGTAATCGGCTCGCCGACAACATCTCGGAAGAAATATTGGAAAGAGTTTAGTCAACCACGGAGGCATCCAAGATTCAGAAGTAGACGGCTGTGGCACGCTCGCTGTTGATCGGCTCTAGTTCGTCGGAATGGTTAGGTTCTTGCCATTAACCCGTACATCTCAACTTAACTTATCCTCTTGTTTCGTGCCAGGATAAAACATAAATAAATAAAAAATCAAGGATAGAAACAGAGAAAGCTAATTGACCTTTAGTTGACTTTACCGTCCGTACTTAAAAGATAGGAAGAGCAAAAATAAAATAAAAAAGAGGAAAGGAAATAGGACGATCACATTTGACTACCATCGGATAGTAGAAAACAACGAAGCGAATAAGCGTAAAAGTCCCGTCCAAGTTAATATGGCGGGAGAGGATGTCTCTGGTCTAGTAGACAGTGGCGCATCCATAATGCGCTTGGAAAAAGGAAAACTACATACATAACATTACCCTGACGATGGCAAACATCAGAAAATTCTTGGACGATTCAGTTCTCCGGTCTCAAGGCACGGCAAAACCAGGGACTTAGAAATATTCGTGGTCCCGAATTCCCAAGAGGAATTATAATTAGCGGTTGACTTCTGGAAAAGTTTTGCGGTTGCTCCTAACAAAATCTCGGGACTAGACTTGCCATCGCCGGCCGAAAATAACTCTCCAATCCAAACACTCGATCAATCATAAACCGAGCAAATGGAGAGAGTAAAACAACTTTTTCCGTCATTCGCAATCATGGGGTTAACAACAAGCTTCTAGAGCATATTATTAAAGTAGACGATAACCAAGCTCCAATCAATCAACGACATTACCCCATTTCGCGATACAAAAACTATCATATGACGAGAGGTGGATCAAATGATCTAATTATAGTAGGCCTGGAGTTCACCGGCAGTCTTGGTAAGAAAACCAGGCAAGAACAGATCATAGATGAACTAACTTAGATGGCAAACTCTACTTTTGAAAACCCTGAAACTGTGCACAGACAGTAAGAGGATTACGAGTACCAACACATTGCACATCCCTTTACCTGCCCGAATTTGTTAGAATGAGAGCAATTTACAAGTAACGTTGCTAGAATAAGAACAATTTGCACGTAAAGTACACAAGTAAAGTGTGTAATATAGATGACGGTTTTTGAGTGAAATGGGCGGGTTTTGTGTAAAATGGGAGAGAAATCGATATTGATGACAATTCACACACAGACAGGGTCACACGGATAGAGGCGATCAGTTGAAGAATCAACCCAGGTCAAAGGTCAACCCAGTAAGAAAAAAGTTTGGCTACCCTCTTCCCCACATCGATGGCTTACTAAGCCGCTTCTAAGATACCAAATACATATATCTCTTACAGTCCCAAGACGGCCGCTATACTTACGGCTATGCCATTTGGACTTTGCAACGCAGCACAGTTGCGTTCGAGAGGTACCCCGCTTTTGAGAACGGCGGGAATCGGTTGGTTGCTGTCAATAAAAAAAGTGTGAATGATTTTTAAATGTTATTGAAGTTTATTGATTAAATGATAAAAAAAACCTGGAGAACAAATATGACATCTGTCAAAAGATGCTATGCCTGAATTCAGAGAATACCTAAAGGGAAAAGGGGGCGTATCTTATGAAAAGCCCTTTACATTTGGTGGACATTTAATACTCTCACCCACAAGCTCAACTTGTATGTCATATCTCAATCGAGCAAACTATCAATTTCCTACATTCTCCATGTTCTGCGTATAAAATGAATATATATATACTCGTATAAAATAAAACTATGGAATTTTGAGTGTGGAGTGACAAATTGGGTTTATTTGCCAAACCCAAGAGGTTTGGGGTTCCAAAACACAGCCAGTAAAGTGGTCTACTTCTCTGAATTCACTCCATTTCGGCTGGAAATGTCATACCTACTCCCGAAAATGGAATCTTCTCCCTTTGAAAAAGCCTCATAGTCCCGTCGTTCGGTGTCGGCAATAAATGGTATGTCCCCTCTCACTATGCATGATAAGAGTGAAAAGGACTAGGCCCCGTTTCAATCGGAGAGTAGCGCCAACGAGTTATTAATTTTGTTAAGCTTCAAAATACATATATACCAAATATTTTTTTTTAGCTTCAAACAATTCATTTACATATACCCGTATACGTATACGTGTACCTTTGCAAGTTGGTTTTTATTAGAAATTTCAAAACGATAACGAACTTTTTCTATGTTTTCTTTGAATTCAAAAATTCTTCATTCGCTTAACTTAACGTAGCGTAGCGTAACAGTATCTTCGAGACTATCAGAAAAGATCGATTTGGCATCACTCCGATTTTGTTTGACAAGACTCACAACTTCACAGTCGCAGAGAAGTTGTTTGCAAAAACTTTGTTTTCTTTTAATTCCTTTTAATTTTTCGGAAATACAATGAGAATTGTTGGAAAATTTTAGTGCTTCAGAAATACTAACTCAAAAGACAACTAAAATTTGAAAGTATAAAGACTCGAGGAGCCGTTCTCTCACACAGAATCCAAAAAGGTATGAAACATCAAAGACAAATTTGCACCACAGACAAGCTGGGGCTTTTGTGTCGTCGGTGGTTCGATTGAGGTTAGAATCCTGCTGCAAGCGGCTTATTGCAACTAATTGCAGTCAAATGTAAACAACATCGGAAACAATTAGATAACTGACGCAGAATTTAGTCAATTTATAAGTTTGTGATTTGTGGTCAGAAGAAAAGGCGATTGCTCGTTTTATTTCTGTGACGTGTTGCCTACAGAGCATTGATTTGATGCATTATTTTTATTTCGATTGAGGAGTGTTTTTTTTTTCTTCTTTTGTTTCCTTTCTTTTATCTTTTGTTGTTTAATTCTAAAGATCTCCACAGTTTTTGGGGTATGCGATTCAAGTAAATCACCACATATGCTGTGATATCTATTTTTGGACTGGATTTACCACAGCGATTCGCATCGGCACGTGAATTATCCGCAGTTTTGCACATCGATTAGTGCACCTATTTTCGTTAACCTATTTATGGTCCAAAGAATCTCAAGTATTTGGTATCAACCTTGCCACGGTCACAATCTCACAATCCAATTTGTCACCTTCGTTTGTTCTCAAATGTATAGCATGTCTGTTATTTGTGTATGCGAACCGCCTCCGTTGCCCTTTGTGGTTTTAGCTTAAGCATGCATGTGGCTATTGTGATTGTTCGAAACGGACTGTGCTTCCTTTTTGCTCGCGATTTGCTCACCTCTCAGTAATGACCCTTTGATTGGGTGCCAAAATTTGAAAAGTAAAAGGAGGAGAAGATATTTTTGTATCAGTGCTGACCGCTGAGTTGGATAGTCGTTAGTCACGAAAAATATGCTCTAAGCAGAGCACAGACTCATCGTCATATGATTTAATACTTATCTAATAACCAGTGCAGTGATAAGGTTGTGATTTCTCGTTTATTTTTTTCTGTGAATGTTCCGCCAGCAGTTTAACGAACATCAAGACAAAAGCATTTGTAAGGATTGAGGACAACTAGTTCAATGGCCCCAATAAGCGATAAAAGGTCACCACCACCTCATATTAAAGAAAATGCCAAGGAAAATGTATCAAAACAGTTGACCAAGAAGAGTTTAGAAATATTGGATTTCCATGAATCTTGGCTAAGAGATATCGAGATGTACAAAAACCAGGTGAGAATACAGCAGATGCTAAGTACGCATAATCATGTGCACACGCCAGAAGGTTGTCCTACTGAGAGTTCCATAACAGCAACTGGAAAACGACGTAACCAATATAAATCAATGTCAGTACCACCAGAATCCTCCAGCAGAACAGAAACAATCGACTGTGAGGTGGTAAGTAAATGTTTACCTCTGTTGTGTTTTGTTTTCGTTTGTACGTATATAACACGTATCGTTCGAATCGTGTCACAATTACTAACTTTGTGTGTTGATTTGTGTTTTGTGTCCTCCCCAATGTGCATGTCCTCCCCGTTGATGGCTTTACAACACTTTTCTAAAACAAAAGACAAATTTAAAGCGACCTAGAAAAGAAGCACCAAAAGCGAAAACCCACAGCAGCAATGCCAGCAATGCCAAACGCAATAATATATCAAATAACACGCAAACTGTTTCGAACCTCATACAAAACCAGCAAACTCAAAGACAAGAGCCTTCTTCCTATACAACTGCCAAAATAATAGTGAACTCATTTCATGCCAATAGCTTAATTAACACGAAAATAAGTGATATCCCATCAAGATTAGTATTCCATGGAGCTCTGCAAAATTCTTCAGGTGTTCGCTTAACTCACAAACCAAAAACTGCTACCCCTGCCAATGTAACTGCAAATTCAAAATCAGACCAACCAAGCGAGTCAAAGTTATTAAGTTCTCAACCTGCAAATTTAGAATCATCTCCAGCAAAAGACGAAGCTAAGGCTGATACATCATCACCAGACGATGATAACAACAGTCGATCGGTCGCCGATGACGACGACAACTACCTGGATGACATAGGAGGTGGTTATTTGTAGTAGCAATCACTCTCTTAACATTTATTAAATTTATTTTTATTTTTTTTTCTCACTTTCTTTTGTCTCAAAGATATCGACGATTTAAATGTCTTTGATGAGGAGTCTGACGATGATGCTGCGGAATATGTGGGCGAACCTTTCATGTTGGACAGCGACTCCGATATAAAGCGCATGAGTGAAGCAGTTACTGTGACATACTTTACACCGAAATCTATTCTGACGCCGAGCTTATTCCCTCAAGTACCTCCGTACTTAACGTTCTCCTCGCATGCCGAAAAGGGACCAATTGTTCCTGCTGTGCTGCATAAAATTCTCAAATGGAGATTGAGTCCTGTGATGCCGAAAGTAGTGCGTCGAGTGATCTTCAATTCAGGATTTCGTCTTATCAAAAGTCAGTACATACTCGTACATATCATAAATTCTATGTTAAACTAATTTTTTTTATATTTTCGTTCAGAGACAACCGATTGGATGGCAGTTTGGGAAAAACACATGAGAAGTCCTGGATTCAAGACAATTCGTTCGCACCAAAAATTTAATCACCTCCCTGGATCATTTCGCATCGGACGAAAGGACAGCATGTGGAAAAATATCAGAACCTTTGCAAACAAACATGGTAAACGAGAGTTTGGATTCATGCAAAAGTAAAGAGAAAATTATTTGCCTTGATTTAATGTGAATGCTTTAATTGTTTTCTTCAAAAGAACTTACATCCTTCCGGATGAGGTGGATGCATTGAAGAAGGTCTGGCCGCATGCGGCATCGAAAGGAACAAAATGGATTGTGAAACCACCTGCTAGTGCCCGTGGAACGGGCATAAGTGTTGTAAATAAGTGGTCCCAGATTCCAAAGGATAAACCAGTAGTTGTTCAAAAGTAAGTAAAATTTAGATTTAGCATGAAATCACGATGAAACGATAGATGATTTTAGTGTTCGTATTGGTTTGTTGTCAGTTGAGCGAGTCCTGGTATAGTATAATGCTTTGATTTCCACGACTGTTTTGGGTATTTATTGACTCTATTCCCAATTAGACACCATTCACGTTGTTGAAATCTCTCGAATTCGATAAAAAAAAACAGATAGAGCAATCAGAAGTCTCTTTTTTTAAGATTTCTCTTCAATTCAGAAGTTGCGAATCTTCGTTTTATTCTTCTATTCGTCTTTCACGTCTCTTAGTATTTCCGGTATTGGGCGGTAAAGTCATTCACGCAGATTTGTCAGCCATGTTAATATCTGACATTCTCCTGATTCAATTTCCTCAAATAATCCTGGAATGATGAGGTGAGGTAGGTGATATGTATTTATGGTGCCTCAATACATGGCCCAAGTTCATTTTCCGTCTTTTGATTTGAAATGTCGATTTACAAAGAGAATGTCAAGTAACGGTTTATATGCGAATGAAGGAAGGTGACAATTCAATTAAAATAAATACTATTGTTGATTTGGATAAGTTATGAGCTCAGTTAGCATAAATAGTTCCATCCCTTTTCCTCATCGTAATGTGATAACCACTTAAATGTGAGCAGCGACATCTAGCAGAAAATGTCGAAGACCAGAAGATCTCGATATTGGAATAACAAAGTCTCGACTGGAGAGTGGAATCGAATTTTCTAGCAAATTGGAAATTGTATGGGACGCTGGATGGCGAGGATTGTTCTCGAAGTATGACATTCGAGTATAAATACCAGCATCCCAAAGGTATGCAAGATCAGTTCTAAAGTGTAATTTGAAGTGTTAATTAGGAGAAGTGATTAAGTGGTTTAAGTAAAAGATAAGAAAAGTATAAGCGGTTGAGAAATTGAATTGTACTGAGAGAAAGAATTAAATAGTGAATTGTAACTGTACCCATTAAAGGGATTTGTATTGAAAAGAATAAGTTCTATCATTTGTACCCACACAAACATTTTACATTGGTGTCAGAAGTGGGATAGGACTTGTTGTGTGTAAAAAAAAAAAAAAAAAAAAAAGTGTTTTCTGACTATTTGAAAACTAGAATGAAAAGCTAGAATGGGTCGAAAACTATTGCATTTGACCCTCGTCCAACTCAAATCCGAGTTGAACAAGAGAAGCCTCAGCGCCAGTGGAGGAAAAAGTGACCTGGTGCTCCGACTTCAGGAGGCTTTGAACAACGAGGGACATGATCCTGATGCATATTCCTTTGATGTTGATGAGGATGAACAGACAAGTACCGGCAATGACATGGCTGCGATGATGCAACTCCTCTTGTTAAAAATGGACGAACAAAAGAAAAATCTGGAAGAACAGAAGAACAGTCTCGAAAAAAAATGGACGGTCTTCAACAGAAAATGGATGAACAAAAGAATAATCTGGAAGAACAAAAGAATAGTCTTGAACAAAAGTTGGATGAACAAAAGAATAGTCTAGAACAAAAACTGGAAGAACAAAATAACACTCTCCAGCAAAAATTCGAAGAAATCGATGACAAATTTGATACAATAGAGAAGAATGTTGGCGAAAAATTCGAAGAAATGGACAGCAAAGTTCAGCAACTGGCAAAAGAGCTCGACACAGTGCGAAAACAGAAACTGCGAGAATGTTCTTTAAGCGGTCCAAGGAGAAAAGAGTTGAAGCCTCCCTCATTCGATGGCCAGACCTCATGGTCTACTTATAAGAAGCAGTTTGAAATGGCTGCCTGTGCAAACGAATGGGATAATAAGGAAAAGGGTTTTGCCCTAGCGATGGCCTTACGTGGTCCTGCGGCAGAATTGTTACAAACAATCGATATCGAAAAGAATAGAGACTATATGGTTTTAGTGCAGGCTATCGAGAAACGGTTTGGGGATAGCCACATGCGGGAAGTTTACAAGGTTCAATTGCAAGGCCGTATGCAGCAACGAGGAGAAACACTGCAACAGCTCCAAGCAGACGTGAGTAGACTGGCACATTTGTCATATCCCACCGCAGGCCAAGAAATAATCGACGAAATGGCAAAGGACGCATTCATCAGGGGAATTGCAGATTTGAAGCTACAATCAGCAGTAAGGATGGCCGGGAAAAGAACCCTTGCTGAAGCACTTGCCTTCGCTCTAGCGATGGAAGCATCCAATCAGGCTTCCAAAGGAATGGATTTCGTAAGGGAAATAGTATCTGGTGAATGCTCCTGCTCAAGACCAACTACCATGCAACGAAATATCCCGCGGGAGAGACGAAGGATGCGCTGCTGGAACTGCGATAAAGTAGGACATCTGCAAGGGCATTGTAAAGAACCGGTACGACGAGAAGGCTGCATGCACTGGGGTTACAGGCAAATAGAAAGAAAAACCAGCAGAAACGGCTACCAAGAAACCGGTCAAATTTCCAGAAGCCATCAGTTAGGAAATGCTTACTTCGCGGGGCAGAAGTCTGTAGCAGGAGTCGACTCCAGGGTAATTATCCCAGTCTCACAGGTAAAACAATGCAATGAAAGCCTCCCAGCAGAAGTAGTCGGTGGTAAAGGAGCAAAAGAACAGGCAACTATCCAAATGATCAGGACTGAGCCAATAGAGGGTTGGAGTATAGACGAAATCCGTTCCTCCCAACAGGCAGACAATGACATCGAACCAATATTGGCCTGGAAAGAACACGAGGAAAGACCAAGCTGGCAGCAGATATCAGATCGGATCCAAACTCTGAAGGCATACTGGGCACAGTGGGACTCGCTTTTTGTGCAAGATGGATTGCTGAAGAGAAAATGGGAAAGTGCCGATGGGACAACATCTCGTATGCAGCTAATTGTGCCACGGTCCAGAGTCAGCCAAGTACTCCATGAAATACATGACGGAATCTCAGGAGGCCATTTGGGAATAAACAAGACGTTGGAAAAGGTAAGGGAACGTTTCTATTGGCTAAGCGCTAAACAAGATGTCGAGAATTGGTGCAAAAAGTGCATAAGATGTGCGGCTACCAAGGGTCCAAAAGTAAAGCCACATGGACAAATGCAACAATACAATGTCGGAGCACCTTTCGAACGAATAGCCATCGACATCGCTGGGCCGTTTCCCGAAACCTTTAATGGAAACCGATATACCCTCGTAGTCATGGATTACTTCAGTAAGTGGCCGGAAGTGGTTGCCATCCCAAATCAAGAGGCTAAGACCGTAGCCGAACAGATAGTCAACAACTGGGTGAGCAGATTTGGGGTCCCAATGGAGCTGCACTCTGATCAAGGGCGAAACTTTGAATCGAAAGTCTTCCAGGAAATATGCCAATATTTGGGAATAAGAAAGACAAGGACAACGCCACTACACCCTCAATCTGATGGAATGGTCGAGCGATTCAATCGGACCTTGAATGAGCATCTATCTAAGGTTGTCAGCAACTGCCAGCGGGATTGGGATCGACACATACCCCTCTTCTTAATGGCCTACCGAAACGCGGTCCATAGCTCAACAGGGCACACACCATCCGAGATCTTATTTGGTCAAACAATTCGGTTGCCAAGTGAAGCAAAATTCGGATCCCCACCGACAGAGCCCAAAGAGGTGAACGACTACGTGAATGACTTACGCAGCAGTATTCGTAAATTACATGAAGACACTAGAGAAAAGATGAAGCTAGCAAGCAGCCGCATGAAAACTAGGTACGATATCAAGGCGAAATCTTCCGGTTTCAAAGAGATCTGGTTTGGCTGTATAATCCTCAGCGTAAGAAAGGCAAATCACCAAAATTGCAAAAGGACTGGGAAGGTCCATACAAAGTGATAACCCGCATTAATGACGTTGTCTACCGGATCCAGCGTGGGGATCGAGGAAAATTTAAAGTGGTCCATTTGGATAGAATGTGTCATTTTAACGGGATGCTGAATGACGAAGTTGTTCGGGACGAACAACTGTAGGGAGGGAGCAATGTGATAACCACTTAAATGTGAGCAGCGACATCTAGCAGAAAATGTCGAAGACCAGAAGATTTCGATATTGGAATAACAAAGTCTTGACTGGAGAGTGGAATCGAATTTTCTAGCAAATTGGAAATTGTATGGGACGCTGGATGGCGAGGATTGTTCTCGAAGTATGTCATTCGAGTATAAATGCCAGCATCCCAAAGGTATGCAAATCAGTTCTAAAGTGTAATTTGAAGTGCTAATTAGGAGAAGTGATTAAGTGGTTTAAGTAAAAGATAAGAAAAGTATAAGTGGTTGAGAAATTGAATTGTACTGAGAGAAAAGAATTAAATAGTGAATTGTAACTGTACTGAATAAAGGGGTTTGTATTGAAAAGAATAAGTTCTATCATTTGTACCCACACAAACATTTTACAGTAAAAACAGTACCTCGTTTTCGCCTGTAAATGATTTTCAAGTTTTTTGTTTACATCAAAATATCCGTAGCTTAAAGAAAAATTTTCATTCTTTGTTAGCACACATCGAGTCTCTAGCTAAATTACCATTAATTGTTGTTTTAAGTGAGATTTGGATATACCAAAATGAACTAGATTTATATAATATTTCAGGTTATTCTTTGCATGCAAAATGTAACGACTCTTATGCAGCTGGTGGTGTCGCAGTGTATGTCAAAAGTGGTTTTATGTGTGACTGTTCCGTACTTACTATCCCTAGTGCAGACATAGTTAAATTATCTCTAACTTATGAAAATGAAAAGTATTTGATTCTGTGTATATACAGATTACATGAATTTTCTAAAGATGTCTTTGTTCAAGAACTTAATCAAATTTTAACTAATTGTAAAACAAAAAATCTTATAGTAGTAGGTGATTTAAATATAGACATTTTGAAGAAGTTCGATAGTGATACAGATAGCTATTTGCTCTTAATGTCTTCATATGGTCTCAAGAGTATTATTAATGAGCCTACTCGTGTATCCGATACAGCGAAGACTTGTATTGACCATATCTTCATGAGGTTGCATAAAAAAAAAAGAGTTTGTTTTATGGAAGTGTTGATGACTCTAGAATTACTGATCACCATATGCTAATTTTAAGCATCAATCAGGTTATCAACCCTGTTAACACTCAGAGCAAACAGCGTCAAATTATTAGAATAAATTATACTTTGCTAAATGATCGTCTTAAATATGAATTCTGGGAATCTGTCTATTCAGAAAACGACGCCTCAGTTGCTTATGACGTATTTCTTTCGATTTTAAAAAAACATATTGATAGCTGCACCTTTATGTCTTCACTTAGCTCTGATAATAAGAAATATAAGCCTCTTAAACCTTGGATGACTTTTAACCTGCTGCGAAATATTAGAAAAAAGAGGAAAGTTTCATTAAAGTGCAAAAAACATGTAAATAATTTAAGGCTTAAGAAATACTATGACAGGCTGTGTAAAGACATTGATAAAGAAGTAATTGATTCGCGCAATAATTATTATACGCGAAAGATGGTAAATGTGAAAGGTAATATCAAAGAAGAATGGAGAATTGTGGATGAAATTTTAGGTAAAAAGCGACAATCTACTTCTATTGATTTTTTGGATGTCAATGAATGTACTTTATTTGAGGCTAGTAGTATGGCTAACACATTTAATGAGTACTTCATTGAAATCTCAGAAAGCCAAAAACCTTTGACAAGTTACAATTATACCTGTAACTGTGCTTCATATTCTGTGCTTGAGGATAAATTACAATCTAACAGCTTTCTTTTTATTCCTATTACTTCTCAGGAAGTCTTCAAACTTGTAAGTTCTCAAAAAGATAAAAGTTCATGTACAAGTGATGGTATTACCAACGTACTATTAAAGAAAATAGTATATTATATAGCTGACATACTATGCTACTTATTTAATGAAAGCGTTTATAAAGGCTGTTTTCCACAATCATTAAAGTGTGCAGAAGTCATACCTCTATTCAAAAAAGGAAATCACAGAGATATTAATAATTATCGTCCCATTTCCCTACTGCCAACCTTTTCCAAACTGTTTGAGAAACTTCTGAAATCACGCATGGTGTCTTACTTAGAGCATATAAAATTTTTCTCAAACAATCAGTTTGGTTTTAGATCAAAAAAATCTACAGAAGATGCAATTTTTATGTTGTGTTCTAAACTGTATGAGGGTTTCAATTATTCTATACTTTCTATGTCGCTATTTATCGACATGTCTAAAGCCTTCGATTTAGTTGATCACAGCTTGCTTCTAGATAAACTGTATGCATCAGGTTTTAGAGGTATTGTTCTAGAATGGCTTCAATCTTATCTTACAAATAGGAAGCAAAGAGTAAAAATAAATGGGACTTATAGCAATTCTCTTACTATTAAGAATGGTGTCCCTCAGGGTTCTGTACTTGGCCCTCTGTTATTTTTAGTTTACATAAATTCTCTATTTCAACAATCTTTTAAAGGACAACCAACAGCTTTTGCAGATGATATAGCTTTTATATATCAAGAACTAAATTCGTTTGATTGCGTTGCCAGTATGAATGAAGATATACATAAGTTAAGACAATGGTTTGCCTCGCACAAATTAGTAGTCAGTGATAAAACTAGACTAATGAATTTTAAAATGATAGGCAATGATTATTTTGATCTAAACATGGTATTCCATTCACATGACTGCAAAAGGTTTAGTCTGTCAACTCATACTTGTGGTCAGGCAAACTATAATGATGCACTTTCTTGTTCTGATAAGTGTTTCAAAATCGAATCTGTTAACGAATATAAGTATTTGGGTGTTGTAATCGATTCAAACTTGAATTATAAAGCACATATACAAGCTGTAAAATCAAATATGATCCACGTTATACGAAAATTGTATCTCTTAAAACCACACTGTTCAAAACAGATACTATCTATGATATATTATGCACTTGCAAACTCTAAACTGCAATATGGTATTATAAGTTGGGGAGGGGCTTATAATAACACTTTTGTTCCCTTATTTAAAACACAAAAGTGTCTTATTAGAATAATTTGCGGTAAAAATTGCTTGACTCATTGCTGGCCGTTATTTAAAAACTTACATATTCTTCCTCTACGACATCTTTACATTTTTAAAGTTCTGAGAGAATTTTTCAGGCGCAGTGGTAACATCTTAAATAGGATGTCTAATTATTATGGCTTACGGATCAACAATCAGGCTCTTGTGAATATTCCTGTCGCACATAAAACCACATTTGCTCACTTTTTTACTGTTACTGCTCCTAGATGTTTTAATAAACTACCTATTGTGATAAGACAAACTAATAATCTTTATGTATTTCTAAAAAAAGTAAAGGATTGGCTATTCAATATTGATTATGTGAAAATTGAATCTATCTTTCGATGTGTACATTAAAAATATAACTTCGCTTTTTTGTTAACATTATGAAGTCTGAAATGTTCTTTGTATTTCGCTATGTATTATGTATATCCTCTCCACGCTCCTATTTTTGTAATATTTACCCCACATTATAGTACATTTATTTGAATTGTAAGTTTGTTAAATCATTCGACACTAACTTCTAAAGTTATAGAATGATTATCTCTTCTTTCTTAAATTAATTTGAATTTTTGTAATGAAATGGTTGTAAAAATTAAGTTCGAATGAATAAAATGAATGAATGAATGAATGAATGAAAAATAGACGTGTTATAATCGCTCCGCATTATTTAGCTGTTATCCATAAAATTTTATCTTAAAAAAGTTCAAACAGTCGTTTTGAATTAAACTTACAGTTTATTTTCTAAAAATTCATTTCTTCACCCACATTAAAAATCGAATAGAATATTTTCCTTTTGTAAACTTTTGTGATCTTTGTTCATCAAAATCTTGCAAAATGTCAACCACTCGCCAACAAGGAATCAAAGAGAAAACTCCTCCAATGCTCCCATTCTTGATCCCTCTTTTTCCCCCACTGTTAAACTAGCACAGCAAACCAATGGCACTGCAGAAAGTCGATATGCTCTCTCTAGGCTCAGAGAAAGAAAGATATATGAAAACATTCGTCTCTTTCTTACCTATCTACATGACAAATGGGACTCGGTCTGCTACGAAAGGAAAACAAAAACCAGCGTCATGGTTTCCATCCAGCAGTAAGGCCTCCCTACCGACCCTATCAGTCTCAGGAACCTTTATGTCAGGTACCACGAGATTTTTAACATGTCCCCTCAGAAAGTAGCAGACGACCTCGCTGCATTCGGCAACTATGTTCACTCTAAACGAGTATCACACCTACAGCGAAGCCGAGCCGACCACGACAAATTTTTTCGTGTTTTTAACGTGCCTCCCGTGCCAGCGCTTAAACCATCCTGCCTCACACCTCCACCCCACAACATCTCTCTTACATTTTACTACCAGAATGTAAGAGGTCTTCGCTCTAAAACCAATGCTGTCCTACGTCAATCGTATGCTCTTCCCTTTGATATCCACGCCTTGACCGAAACCAATTTGATTCCCGACATAAGGAACTCCCCTACTTTTAATGTTTTTCCCGACAACGATCCTACCCGCACAAATGATGATTCCCCCTGTCGAGGCATCCTACTGGCGATCGACAACAGCCTTAACTCTTCTCCGATTACAATTTCTTCATCCTCTAAAGCCGACTTTGTCGCAATAAATATATCACTGCCTCTCAAGTCCCTTTACGTTATATGTTGCTACATCCTACCAGCTCAACCTATCGAATCTTACCAATTTGTTATTGATGCGATCGATCATTTAATTGACCTGTCAGACTCTATTGATGATATCCTTATCTTCGGCGACTTTAATCTTCCTCAGCTACAGTGGACTCCATCAGATGATCAATCGTTTTTCATCGCTTCAAGTGCCAACTCAGCTAAGGAATGTCTCTCCTTAGATCGCTTAACAGACTTAAGTCTATGCCAAGTCAGTGGTATATCCAATTTTATGGGCAGGCAATTAGACCTTATTTTCACAACAGATCCAATTAACTCCTCAGTCTCACTTTGTCCCCTATCTCTCTCAACAATCGATAACTACCATCCCCCCCTTCTACTTTCATTTTTTCATAACTCTTCATTCCAGTCCACTCCCCCCACAACTCTCTCATCCCACGACTTTCATAAAGCAAACTTTCACAAAATCAGTGAAAGAAATATTTAATTCTTTTTCCCTTTACGTTCCGTTTTCCCGCTTTAAAACATCATCTACTAGTCCTCCCTGGTATAATCTCAAGCTTCGTTCCTTACGAAATCAGAGAAATAAGTTATGGGCCGTTTTCCTGCGTACCAGGTCCTTTTCCGACTATTCCAACTATCTTGGTGCTTATCTTCATTTCACCGAACTTTACGATTCCCTTTACCAGCGCTACCTTAACAATGCGCAAGTCAACCTTATAAACTACCCTAAGTCATTTTTCCAATTTGTTAACTACAAAAGAAAGTCCGATGGTTACCCTCCTTCCCTCTCTCTCAACAACAGGTCATCAACCGATCCACTCACCATTGCCAACCTATTTGCCACATTTTTTAAACAATCCTTCACCAACGACTCCTTTGTACCAGATCCATCCTATTTTAGTTACCTACTGAACTTCTCCAATGGCCCACTTCTTTCTCATATTTTGGACCCGTCTTATATCGAACATAAATTACACCAACTCAATGACGAATTCACACCCGGCCCAGATGGCCTCCCTGCCATATTTCTTAAAAAATGTTCTTCCTCTCTTTCCCTTGCCCTTTCTAATCTCTTCCGTCTATCCCTTTCACAAGGAGAATTTCCTCAGGCTTGGATAACCTCCTTCATAACCCCGATCCACAAGAAAGGATCAAAGAATGAAATAACCAACTATCGTCCCATCGCTAAACTCTCCCATATACCCAAACTTTTCGAAAGTATTTTGTATGAAGCTCTAAGCTTCCAATGCAAATCACTTATTTTCCCTAGACAACATGGCTTCTTAAAGGGTAGGTCAACCTTTATCTGTGCCCTCTGTGCCCTAGAAAATGGCAATGAAGTCGATGTAGTTGCAACCGATTTTAGCAAAGCCTTCGATAAAATCTCTCATCGATTAATCATCTTTAAATTGTCTGCCCTCGGCTTTGAACCCATACTGTAAATGGATATCCTCTTACCTCGAAAACCGTTTTTATAGTGTTCGTTTTAGGTCAGCCCAGTCCGCTCCATTTTTGGCCACCTCTGGAGTTCCACAAGGCAGCCATCTCGGTCCCCTTCTTTTTATATTAACCATAAATGATCTCGATATGATCATCAAACACTCGTCTGTCTCCCTTTACGCCGACGATACCAAATTTTTCAAAACCATTTCCTCTCCCCATGACTCTTTCCTCCTTCAACAAGATCTTGATAGTTTTTCGATCTGGTACCTCAAAAATTCTTTGGAACTTAACATCGCCAAATGCCAATCCATCACCTTCTCACATAAGCGGAACCAATCTCCTCCCCGACTCTATCTTCTCCAACCCCAACCTATCTCCTCCGTACAGTCTCTTCGCGACCTCGTCATTTTGTGTGATAGCGAGCTCAACTTCCGTTTACATATGGATGAGATAATCCTCAAATCCAACTCTGCACTAGGCTTTGTAAAACGGTGGTCCAAAGAATTCACCAACCCATACGTGACCAGGTCCCTCTATATTACTTTTGTTCGCCCCCTCCTAGAGTACGCCAGTCAAGTATGGTCCCCATATCATCGTGTTCATATCTCGAGAATTGAAGGCATTCAGCTCCGTTTTCTTCGATTTGCTCTTCGAGGTATGCCCTGGGACGATCCTTTTAATCTGCCCCCCTATCAAAACCGTCTCAACCTTATCAACTTAAACACCCTTGAAGATTGCAGAGATGCAGCAGACTTTCTCTTCATTCATCGACTCCTTTCAGGTCACGTTGAATGCGCGTCCCTTCACAACTCCATTTTCCTCAACACTAACCCTCGTAATCTACGTACCCCTCGACTCTTCTATCTATCAACCCACCACACCTCCTATAGCGCGAACGAACCAATCTCCCGTATGCTACGTCAAATCAACTCAAACCCTACCGTCTTTGACTTCCACCGCAACACTCCCTGCCTCAAATCCGTTCTCCTTCACCACTCCAACCAACATTAGTTTTAAGTTTTAGTTTAAGTTTAATTTGTAAGTTATAGCTTGTATTAAGCCGAATAAATGGGGGCGTTCGCCCCCACAAAAATTACACTGACCGCCGCAGTAACTCCAGATAGATCCCTATCAGGTAACAACCTTACAAAGGATAAAAAAACATCTTTATCTGAACAGCTTAGGTATTCCACAAACACCAAACGAAAATCCCATCGAGATAGTTAAAACATATCGCTGCTAAGCTCAACCACAACATTTCACCCCACTTTGATGCTTTCCGATTACAGAACAAATCGAATGATGGAAAGAATGCTTTGCTGATCAGACTCTCGTCGCAGACTGAGCAGAGTACATTGCTTTGTCCTTTTCATGCCAGTAAAGTATCACACTTGACCAACTCTGTCTCTCTCTTTTGTCAGTGCAAATGGTTCAAATTCTAAGCCCACAACCCATATTTACATTAATGAGAGTTTAACTAAAGAAAACAGCTCTCTCTTACGCCATGCTCTCCAACTACGTCGCGAGGGTTTGCTGTTCTCCGCTAGAACTCGAAATGAGTTTGTCTATGTAAAGAAGAGTAAAAATGACACCGAGATGAATATATCTGCAAATATAGGGTTTTCCAATAAGGACTTGACAACTTTTTTTTTTAAATAAAACGCAAACCATTTCAGATATTTTAAAGACTTTATTATCGGCTTGAAGTACAATCGCCACCGTGCGCACGTTTGCAGCGGTCGATTCGTTGGACCCAATTTTCAACGACTCGGCCACACATTTCGGCCGAAATGGCCGCTATTTCGCGTTCAATGTTGGCTCTGAGCTCTTCCAACGTCGTCGGCGTGTTGGCATAAACCAATGACTTAACGTGGCCCCACAGAAAATAGTCAAGCGGCGTTAAATGGCATGAACGAGGTGGCCAATCGACTGGCCCATGTCTTGAGATAACACGCTCACCATACTTACTCTTCAATAAATCGATTGTAGCGTGTGGCTTGTGGCATCATCCTGTTGAAACCACATGCCGTCCAAGTCCATATCTTCCAATTCGCTGACGCTGACCATTTACAGTAACGTGACGATCATTATCGTCGACGAAAAAATATGTCCCAATAACGCCGCCGGCATGCAAACCGCACCAAACAGCTATTTTTTGTGGATGAAGTGGTAATTCATGAAGCACATGTGGATTTTCACCCGACCAATAACGAATATTTTGCTTATTGACGAACCCATTGAGTCCAAAATGAGCTTCGCCACTGAAGATGATTTTGCGATGAAATTCATCATGTTGGCGCATCTTCTCCAGAACCCAGTCGGAGAACGTACGTCACTTCAAATGGTCCATCGGCATCAATTCTTGAGTCAGTTTGGTCTTGTATGTGTGTAAACCAAGATCCTTACGCAAAATACGCCATAATGTGGTCTGAGTGATGCCCAATTCTTGAGAACGCCGTGGAAGTGACTGATTTGGATCGTTTGTTGCGGACGCCTGAACGGCAGCGATATTTTCGACACTTCGACCAACCCGTTGTCTCACTGACATGGCATGTGATGTTGCCAACGAATATGTAGGCTCAAATTTTTGCACTAAACTTGTTATTGCCTGTCTACTAGGGCGAGAATTACGACCGAAAATTGGAGTTAACGCTCTTAAAGTTGCAGTCACCGACTCCGAATTTCGGTAGAAATTTTTTATAATTTGCAGACGTTGCTCGTTCGTTCACTTTACGATGATGAAAATGTTGAGTTTACTGAATAAATTGACAGTGACAGTTTGATGATTAGTGAAAGAGTGCGTTCACAAATTAAATTCAAAGTTGTCAAGTCCCTATTGGAAAACCCTTTATTTGGTTCAATAGGTCGATCCATATTTAGTTTAGACATCATCCATCCATCTCTTCTTACTTGGTCTGATTCTTTAACTCCTCTTCATTTTTGCAGCTACTGGGTTATGATCTGACATTGCACCAAGCTCCCCGATAAATTTGAACTGCTTTCTACGGTTAATGTTAATGATTATATTTTCGATTTGATTACGTATTCCCAGCTACGCTGCGTATCTTCGGAGGTGCTTGAACAATATATTTATTATGGCTTCTTCGTTTTGTTTTCAGAAGTCTACAGACGCTGGCCTCTTTGATCTAGTTCGTTCAAACCGTTTCCGCCTGCCATATTTTTAAGTTTGCTTGTGTCGACTCATGTGCAGAGAACATGAATCCCTTGAACGTCACTGATTCCAACGATGACTATCTTTAACCTATTCGGTTCCTTTATTACGTTATCTGACTTAGCGGCTTGAAATAAATTTCCAACGTCACCTTTATCACCATTTGACAATTCAAAGCTTGCAGTGTACTTAATAACATTTGATTTTGGTGATTAGTTTCTTTGTTATTTTTCTCTCGGAGTTGTTATTGATGTTGCCTTATCCTTAATTCGTTTCTTTTGTCGTTGGGTTTAGATATTTGCAGTTGTTGTCGCTGGAAAGAAACCAAGTCGGAATTGTTATCCAACTAAAATTCCTTTTAGATGAGTTAGACAATTTGACTTTCCTAAGTTGTTCGACTTCGTCCTCGCACTGACATTGTTGACGATAGCGTTATGTTATATGACTTTGTACAGTATTATCTCTGCGTTAGTTTCCACAGTCCGCCATACTGTCCTTCCTTGGCAAGTTAACGATCATTCCATTTATTTCACTCTTAGGGGAAGTGCTCAATTTCATAGACACTTGCTAGCTAATATGGGGTTTTAAAACTCTGTTGTTAGACTTGGTGCAGCTTGGAAAAATTCTGAACGTGCATTCGATATCTACTTCTTCTTGGAGGTCTGTATTACGGTCACGATCTCGTTTTTGTTAGGGAAGCCAGTATATATTCGGAAATCCGTTGCTTCTGAATACTTATTCAAATTCGGCTCTTTCTGTTGAGCTGATCCCTGTTAAACAGCAGCCAGAAACTCCCTACGTTCTTCACATGGTATTGTTTAGAATTAGTGGTAAGCTTCTTTGAAGTAGTATAAATAGTCCTACACATGTAGAACTAGGCCCATATTAGCTGCCTCTTCAGTCTCGAAAACTTACGTGTTGATGTATTATTCGTTGTCGTGCCTTCTACTTCAACAGAATTTTTCACGTGACATAGAGCTTCGAAGTCAGTAGCCTCTACCGCTAAATTCCCTACAATATCCTTCCTGAATGCGTTTTTTGGTATCGGCTGATGGACATTTTCTGTGATATATCTGCCTCTTGCTGGCACACATACGATATTATGAATCTCGGAATGATAACGTAGATCGTAGACAGTATCAGAATTCATACAGCATATTTTCCGACTGTGACACTCCAAAGATGTACACCATTTTGTCTAAATCGTAAACGTTACTCTCAACGTTGAAATGAAAACATTTTTAACTTTATCCAGAATCTAGTAACGGCCAACCTAGGAACACTATTTCAGGGTAACCGCCTTTAATGTGGCGTAGGATTTAACCAGCTTTTAAGCAAAAAGTCAGAGTTCAAATCCAAGCTGTACATTAAAAATCAGAAAAAAGTCCTATCCCATTATCAGCAGTTATTTTTCGCTCTTCCGCTCAGGTTGTGCAGTAGATATACCTAAAAATATAAAGCTAAACGCTAAAGCTCTTTATGTCCCAGTATACACTCAAATTTATGTTAATTTGAAGACTCACAACTCTACCGCATTCGAGTCTTTACCACTTTTTTTTACGATAGACGTGAGTATACTTATTTAACTGTGAATATTGCTTTCTAAAATTCCATCAATATTAACGTATTGCTTGCTTAATTTTAGATATATAGAAAAGCCATTGTTGATCAACGAAAACAAGTTCGACCTTAGACTGTATGTACTTGTAACATCAGTGAATCCTCTGCGAATTTACATGTACAAAAATGGTTTGGCTCGCTTTGCCTCAGGTACATTTGGCTTTATTAATTCCACATCGCAATTGGTCACAATATTTGTTAATTTTTGTAGTAAAATACAGCTCCGAACTGGATTCACTTGATGACCGATGTATGCATCTCACAAACTACAGTATAAACAAACTATCAGAGAACTATGCGAAAAATGAGGATATAAATGCGTGTCAAGGACATAAATGGACACTACAATCACTTTGGTCATATTTGGAAAAACGTGACGTTGATACAAAGCGGCTGTGGGGTACACTTCGGAATTTAGTCATTAAATCTTTAATAAGCGGAGAAGGATGCCTAAATCGAATGTACCGTCAAAATGTCAATCATCGCTACAACTGCTACGAACTCTTTGGTTTTGATGTCCTACTGGATGAGAACTTGGTGCCGTGGCTGTTGGAAATAAATATATCACCATCACTGCACTCTGAATTGCCACTTGACTTGCATGTGAAAGGTCCTCTTATTCAGGGAGTTCTCAACACAGCGCTTTATCAAGTTAGAAAACCTAAAACCCATTGTACTGCATAGATCGTATGAAAAAGTTTCTTTCCAGGTTCCTCCGAAGCTCAATGCTAATCAACAGAAGGAAATATTAGAAAAGTTAAATTTAACTGGACCATTATGCTACGATAGGCATTTGTTTACTACCATTCTGTCGCCGCAGGAAATCAAAAAGCATAATTTCTTCACCAGCCGCCTAATTGAATGTCGTGGAGATGTAAGTTCAAATTGATATAAATAAGCTGTTCAAAAATGATTTGATCAATTGGTTTTCTTTTAGTATATAGACACGATACTAGACACCCTGACGCCGGACGATGTTAGATGTTTGATTATTGCTGAAGATGAGCTGGCTCGCAGTGAACCTTTGGAACGAATTTTCCCCAACTCTGATACTTATAAATTTTTACCATTCGTGGAAAATCCCAGATATTATAATCGGTTGTTAGATGCATGGGAAACTAAGTATGGCTACTGTCGAGAGGAAGGACTACAAGTTATTCAAAATCTATGTCTCGAGGGCTACCATTTAAAAGTTCCTCCAGCCGCCCTTATAGAAGTAAGTGCCCTTTGAATTAGATTGCAAATCTAAAAGTTTAACCTCATTTTTGTAGGAGCCGAAGATCGATTTCACAGACATCGACTTAATGTATATGAAACCGGAAGAATTTATGAAACGCAGTGATCCTCTGAAAGCTAATGATAATTTATCAACAAGCAACAAAGAATCGCCCAGAAATGTTTACAATGTAAATGATGCCAAATCTTGTTCTGCAGAAGTCATCGATGGTGGTGATGTGCACAGCACTCCACGATCCATTATGGTAGGCTCTGCTGAACGTAGATAGGTAAAAATGTAATTTTTAAATGCTCTACAAGTTAAGTGTCTTATGAGCCTTTTTGCTTTTTAGTAAATCCTTGGACCTTGAGACTGACCCTTCATTGTCTTCACTAGTACATCAGTAAATATATTTTTTCAAAATATTTAGGCTGCAATAAATAAACGATAATCAGTGCTAAAAGTTTATTATTTATTTTTATTTGATGTGATATTACATACATATTTTACCTGCCGAAGTAATTAATGCCATCCAAGGCGGATTGCATTACCACTGAATCCAACACCACATTATTTTGGCTTTTACGTGTTTAGTTTTTTGCTCGAATACGAGAGAGTTAACCACTCTCAGTATCAAACAGTTAACCATTGTTAAAAAATGTTTTCTTACATATTTGTAATTTATAAAATAACCGCAATGAGTAGGCTCATTTTCTAGACTACAGCGGTCGAATTAAAAAGGAATTATAAAGGTATCAATATTAAGATATGGGAATATGCTCAATCAAGGAGTACAAGGTCCAATGTTCTTGAACAGCGTTTCCACTGTAGAAATCAAGTTAGCAGTCGCTTTTACCAATCAGTGCGTAATGCAAATGCAATTCGTGTGCTTTTAACGGACAACTTAAAAAACTTTCTTGAAAATCCTTATCGTCCCTATTGTTAAAGTATCGGCTTTGACGAAATGAACAAAAATACACTTGGTTGCAATATTCGGAGGCCCAAACAGAATTAGAGAAAGAGACATTCACCCTTATTCCGAGTGGCGTTTAGGACTAGCACAACCCACGTTCAGTAAAATCCTTAAACGAGATCCTGAACATAATTGAAACTCACATTTGCCCACAATGGGTGAAATTAGAATACACCGAACAGGAAAAAGATGAAGCTAAACGGGGTTTTTTTTCCAACGAGCAGAAATTCCAGGTGTTGTTGGATGTGTTGACGGAACGCATATAAAAATTGTGACACCAAACCAGGCGGAACAACATATGTACTACAACAGGGAAGATTATTATAGCATCAACGCTATGATAGTGAGTATAAAATGCCTCACTATGTACAGCTGGCCATACGAGGACAATTTTAGGTGTGACCATCAAATGCACATAAGATATGCAGATGCCAGACACCCTGGGGCCAGCCATGACTCATTCGTTTGGAACTCAAGTGAGCTCCGAGGAATCTTGAAGAGAAATTATGATAAAGGCGAAAATCATGGTTGTTAGGTTCGTATTCAAGCAATTTTATTGACCATGTATTGTACTGATAAGAATTTAAATTTACTAGATGATGCTGGATACCCTCTCGAGCCATTCCTCATCACACCATTCAGGTCAGCAGCGGTAGGTAGCATTTAGGTAACTTCAATATAAGGCATTCGCAGACCAGGAATATTATTGGAGTTCTAAAGAATCGATTCCGTTGTCTTCTCGGTGCCCGGCAGTTGCACTATACAACATTTGCCTTTATTACAAATCAGATCTTGAAGTAGATCCAGATTTGATTAATTTTGCAAGTGAATCGGACTCAAATGTAACACATAAAAATGTAACAGCCAACAATGATCAAGTAGCTGTAGAGATACGAAATCGACTGCTGAACGCTGTATAAAAAGTTAATTAATTCAGAGAAATTAGTATACTGAATAGCAAAGGGATCATTGGTGTTTAAAACTCTGGATGAAGCCAATGTAGTTGACGCTGGTGAAAACGTAAAAATTCTTTGATTTGAAGTGAATATTGCTCGATTAGGTATGGATGGATGAAGCTGAATTTGTTGATGGACATGCGAGTAGATGATTTTTCGTTGATTTGGATGACTGCGAAGTTGAACCAATTTGTGTACCACCCACGGCTTTTCCTTTTGGACTAATCAGTTTCTCATAGGAAAGCAGATTACAAATAACTTCTTCCAAATCCGACAAATGCTTTTGTTGGACGGGGCCTCTTCCAGTGGCTTCACACTCCTTGTTGCAAAGAAGTTTTTTTTTTACTTAAAATTTTATGTCAGACCAAACCTGGGAAATACATATATGCACGTAGCTAGTTAGTTTTCTTCTGAATTAAGTTACGAACATACCTTCTACCACTCTCTTCCGTCTCTTGATGGTGGTCCTTGACTATTAAGGGTTATAGCTATGGAGTCCCATTCTATCTTGGCGTCAATATTTGAAACTCCTCTTTTAAACCCCTTTGCCAACGGAGTATTTTTTTCCATTAATTCCACCAAAGTCTTGAACTGTTTCTGATTAGTTATTTTCACTCTAGAAAATTTAATTTATTTATTTGAATCAATTAAAAATTTAAGAAAACTTACATTAGTCCTTTTTCTCTACTTGGCGATCACAAATTTGATAACGACAGATATCGGCGTTTTTGTTGTCGTTTTGTGGCGTTCGACGCCTTAGAGAATGTAAGTGAAATTTCTCACATGACATTCGTCGTACAGTAATGGGTTCCACAGGACGTTTAACGACAAATGGCGTTCAACGACGCATAAACGCCACTCATAATGATAAATTGCAAATGTTACGTTTTAAATCGTCGTAAACGCCACTCGGAATAAGGGTGATTACAACAAGATGTATGAGCTATTGAGATAATGAATGACACTTTCAGTCGGTCACGGAGGTAAAGGAATACCTCACCCTGCGTGAAGACATCAACCAACTTGATGTGCACAACTGAAAGCGCTAAAAACACGTGAGCTATTATATTTATGAGGTGCAATCCTGGGAGTGATCCAGACGAAATTCGAGCGTAACCATACTTTGACGTTGATTGCACTGAATCCATAGACTAACTATAACTAGATATCAAACTCTACTAATACTTTTGCAAACGTTTAACTTTCGCACAGACACACTGTAAGTGAATCACCAACACATTCTCAATCTCTATAACCTGTCAGAATGGCTAAAATGACAACAAATTTCACGTAATGTTCGCTAAGTATATATAATAAAGGCAAAAATAAAAGGAAAAATATTTTTCGCTGGTGAATATTTAATTCAACGTGGTGAAAAAGTGAAGATAATAGAATATATTTAAAAAAAAAAACCTTTTTTTTTGTTTCAATTGAACAAAAAGGGGATCGCTTCAGAATAAAATTAAAAAAGGACCTAAGGATTATATTTTGAAAGTTTCATTTGAAGATATAAATGAATTGAAACTATTACAATTCTGAAATCAAGCTTAAGCTTGTATTGAGAGTCAATTGTATAAGCATTTTTTATGTTTAGGCACAAACTCTGTACTCTGGACATCAATGAAAAGGATTATTAATTAATGGCAACTTTTAAAATCAATTTCCTTGCTGTTCTTTTAGTTTGAATGTGTTGAGTGAATAAATTAATTAAATAATACTGATAAGTACAATTAACATTTTTGATCATTTTTTAGTTTTTTAAGGAAAATATTTGTTTTTCTATTTGAATTTAAAGCTTTTCCAAAATATTTCGAGAATCTTTTTTTTCACACATTATAAAGTACAAAAGTGGTGGTATTTTAATTGTTTATTTTTGAAAAATAATTTCCAGAATTTCACAAACAATGTGAAATGATATCCCAACTTAATTTGGTTTTGTCGAAGGGAATTTTTGTTTATAATTGTTTTCAACAGATTTTGCTACTACTTTGTTGAGTATTCTTTAATGCTGTTAACATCTTTAAGCCGGTCTGGCATAGAATGCGTCATTTTTTCCATATATTCACATATTATTTCTTGCCATTCCGCTAAAAATTAAAATTTTTAACTGAGTCTTCGATGTGATGACATGTTTTCGTAACCTCATCATTTAATGATTCCAAAGGCGTTCCAAAGAGAACGGGTTAAGATCGGGGCTATGTGGTGGCGTTACTAGCAAGTGAGGGACTTTATGTGGATATGGACTTATGCTTGAAATCGTTGTCCTGTTGGGAGTAAAAAATGTTTCGCAATAAGCATTGTTTGTGTCCTTTGAATCAAATTTTCGCTGTAAATATTTTAGTATACTTCTTTTCTGAATTACTGTGACTAAATTACCGATCTCAGCAGTGGATATTTAGCTCCATATTACACAACCACCATTTCCGTGCTTTACTTTTTGCCTTGTGTATTTGGACTGTAAGTTTCATTTGGTTGTCTTCATGCTTTCGAAGGCCTATTTGATTCATAAATGCTAAATTTTGACTCTTCTGAAAAAATCCTAGAAGACAAATCCTTTGTTTTTTTATTTATTAGCAAAGTCCTTTTGTTTTTTTTTTATTTGCTTCGCTGACGAAAGGTTTCTTTCTAACGGTATAAAATTTATACGCCGATTTGATGTCGTTAACATTCACAAGCAAAAATTGAGCAAAGAATATGGAAATGTTGCGTTAGTAATGGAATTAGTAATACAAAGCATTAAATATGACCTAAATTGTCCAGTCACATCCATATTTTTTCAAAAAATAATTGGTCAATTCGCTGTCGTACTAAATGGACCTATAAAGCACTAATTTTCTATTTATTGTTCTATTTTCACAAATAAAAACAAATAATCATTAATTATTATTTATTACTTCGTATGAAAAGTTAATACAATATTTTCCATTTAATCGAATAATCCAATTTATTCATGAATTGTAATTTACATTTTTTCGGAACATGCTCTCCTGATGAAAATATTCATGGTGAAGCGAAAAACTTACCCACACCGTGGTGAAATGAACAAATGTCATTGCACTTCCAATGTTGTATCTGCAAGGAAAAAGGCACTATATGTATAGCTATACGAAAATGTATTCTTTTTACTCACATTTATTTGATCAGCTCACGATGGTTCCACACTGGGAACGCTTTTCTTGAAACCATTGCACTTCAAATGTTGGATCTGCAAGGAAAAAGGCATTATATGTATTGCTATACGAAAATGTATTCTTTTTACTTACATGTAATTAGTTAGATCACTCATCCACATTTCTTAAAGCTCTTGAATGGTGCATTTAGATTCATTGTTCTTACTGTAAAAAAGAAGTAAAATAAATTATTTTGAAATTAAAATGTTTGTAGTTACTCACAAGAAAATGTAAACAAACTTTTCCAACTGCTTTTGCCACCTCCAATCCAAGGCAATCTGTTCGTGGCCGCAGTATTCTGTGGAAAATGTTTTCTACTTGCTCCAAATGTGTAAATTTTTCTTCTTTTGTTGTCCTAGAAAATATAATAAACAAAATTATTGTTCAACATAAAATTTTTTTGCAACTTACACGAAATTAGATTTGTAAATATGAGAAATGTCAAAATCGAAATTCACCGCGTCATTTTTATATGGGTGACGTCACTCGTAAAACTTTTCGAATTTTGACATTGTTGACAATTCTCACGTATTCACGGACAGGTTCACACGGATAGGGACTTTCAGAAGAAAACCGGTTTTGATTTTCCAATATCTGGAAAGTTTGATATCTAGTTATAGTTAGTCTATGACTGAATCTCAGCGCGTAATGATTATCTGCTTGAATGGCATTGGATAATGTACAGAGGGTGTTCAAAATATTAGGAACACTTTCAAAAATTTAATTAAAAATATGAAAACAATGCCAGAACGAATTCGTGTTTTAAAAAAAAGTTAAGAGAGGTGTAACAAAATATCAAATGGAAAAAATTGTTGCCTCGATAAATAATAAATAAATATGATAAATTTTAAAATTGTAAAGTGAATTTTTTATTTCATGCTGCAAAATCAAAATCCACAGCAATAAACAAAAAATATGTGAAAAAAAGCAGTGTTGCTAAAATTTTGAACACCCTCTGTATTGTGAAAAAGATAAGAAGCCGGTATTGACAGATGCGAAACCAGAGTGCAGAGAGAATGCATGGACGTGGAAGGCGTGTCCATTGGAGTGGAGTTTGTAATGACGGATATATGGAAAGCACTCTCTTCACAATTATTGCTTTGAAAAGAAGATATATGTATGCGCTTATGATGCAAATGAGTTAAATATGAAAGGAAGTGGAGAAAGTTCTGCCGTTTCGTAAATATCATTTTCCAGCGAGTAGCATGTGCTTCCAGGCTCTCTTTGCGCAGCCTTGCAATTGCACGGTGATTTGAAACGGACTATACTATGCAGTTGTTCTGCATATACGAGTACGTGTGTCATATAGTATAATATTTAGGGCGAACCTATTTCAGTCAGGGAAAGACCATTGCTCTAAAGAGAGATCTAAGTGCAAGGATATATTCGGAGCTGGAATGATAAAAAAAAAATTGAAATACCGTCCGGTACCTTTTTTATTTGTATTGTTGTGTTTTTCTTTACTATGTGGGCCTTAAGCCTGAGGTATAATATTAATGAGGACTTTGAGTTTTTCTCACACATATTAACTTAACAACTGTTACGCTCGGTCATAGATTCCAAAACTCACCGATTCTACAGGACAGAGTTTGACGTCTACCGCCAGCTGAACGCTCTACTAAGTTTTGTTCTATATGTAGTTCACCACATTAAATTAGTTTATACAAAAAAAGAACACAATTAAAACATTAAGTGAAAGAATAAACTAAATTCGCTGAATTTTTGGAAAATAGCTTTAATTAGTTTGAATAATCGGAATTTCCCATAATTAGTTGACGCCCATGGGTAGGGTTCTCCCAATTTAAATAGTTACGAAACGGTTCTTGTGTATACGATCAGATATAGTGTAACCGTCTTCAAGTAAACATCGTTAGTGCATAAATTGTATTTCGTAATGTTTTTTTATTCGTTTGTCTTTTGTAAACATGGATAGGATTTTGCGTGAAAATCGAAAAAGGGATGAGTATGACATTGACAATAAATCCGAGTTATTTTAGTTATTTAGTGATTTTAGTTTCGACGAAGAAGAAGACTATCATTCCATGGAAGAAATGATAGTTTCGAAAATGACGATAACGATGAAGAAGACATCGAACCATTGGACCAAAGTATTGTGATAACCACTTAAATGTGAGCAGCGACATCTAGCAGAAAATGTCGATACTCGAAGACCAGAAGATTTCGATACTGGAATAACAAAGTCTCGACTGGAGAGTGGAATCGAATTTTCTAGCAAATTGGAAGTTGTATGGGACGCTGGATGGCGAGGATTGTTCTCGAAGTATGGCATTTGAGTATAAATACCAGCATTCCCAAGGTATGCAAGTGAGTTCATCAGTTGAATTTGAAATGTTAATTAGGAGAAGTGATTAAGTGGTTAAAGTAAAAGATAAGAAAAGTATAAGCGGTTGAGAAATTGGATTGTATTGAGAGAAACAATTAAATAGTGAATTGTAACTGTACTGAATAAAGGGATTTGTATTAAAAAGAATAAGTTCTATCATTTGTACCCACACAAACATTTTACATTGGTGTCAGAAGTGGGATAGGACTTATTGTGTGTGTAAAAAAAAAAGTGTTTTCTGACTATTTGAAAAAGCTAGAATGGGTCGAAAACTATTGCAGTTGACCCTCGTCCAACTCAAATCCGAGTTGAACAAGAGAAGCCTCAGCGCCAGTGGAGGAAAAAGTGACCTGGTGCTCCGACTTCAGGAGACTTTGAACAACGAGGGACATGATCCTGATGCATATTCCTTTGATGTTGACGAGGATGAACAGACAAATACCGGCAATGACATGGCTGCGATGATGCAACTCCTCTTATTAAAAATGGACGAACAAAAGAAAAATATGGAAGAACAGAAGAACAGTCTGGAACAAAAAATGGACGAACAGAAGAACAGTCTCGAATAAAAAATGGACGAACAAAAGAAAAATCTAAACGAGCAGAAGAGCAGCATTGAACAAAAATTCAACGAACAAACCTACAATCTGCACGGTCTTCAACAGAAAAATGGATGGCAACAATAGACACCGGTGCCACGGCCTCAATCATCAGGAGGGATCTTGTGCAGAAGTCTTGGCTGCATAGCACTAGCAGTTGCAGCTTGCGAACAGCTACAGGAGCAACGATTAAGGTATATGGTGAAGTCCGCATAAAAATCCAACTGGCCGGAATAACATTCACTCACGTGTTTCTTTTAGCTGACATATGTGACGAGTGCATCATTGGTACAGACTTCATGAGAGAACATGGACTTGTAGTCGACGGGGGGGCACAAACCCTGAAATACGGAAACATGGAGATACCAATGATATACGGAAACGCCAATACCACAGTCTCAAATGTCGTTATCTGCAGCAACCAGAGTCTAGAGCCTTCGTCAGAAGCAATTTTGTGGGCAGAAGTGGAAGGTGGTCCTGGTAGCCACCGATTCTATTTGATGGAGCCAGAAAAGAAAAGAGACTTCATGGTGGGAAAGACCTTAGTGGAGCCAAAGAAGAACATGGTCCCTGTAAGGATTCTAAATCCAAAGACATTCAGTGTAAAGGTGAAAAAGGGGGAGATAGTGGGAAAATGTGTACCTGTTGAGGCTATATCGACTACAACGGAAAAAAAGGGTGCAAAACCGGTCACAACAGTTCAGAGCATAAAAATCAAGAACAAAATTCTCAGCCTCTGTAATCTGGACGAAGATCAGCGAATCCTGGCAGAAAAACTAATCGGTGAGTACGCTGATATATTTGCTACACAAGACGGAGAATATGGACATACGCATATTGTTCAACACCACATTGACACCGGAGACGCTCGACCAATCCGTCAACCTGCAAGGCGTCTTCCATTGGCAAAGCAAACAGAAGTTGCCGAAATGATGTCGAAGATGAAAGCTGAGGGAGTGATTGAAGAATCGCAAAGTCCGTGGGCATCTCCAGTGGTCCTCGTGAAGAAGAAAGATGGCAGCACGAGATTTTGTGTAGACTACCGACGTCTCAATGATGTCACTAAAAAGGACAGCTACCCACTTCCGAGAATCGATGACACTTTGGATATGCTTTCTGGAGCGAAATGGTTTTCAACACTTGACTTGAAGAGCGGTTACTGGCAGGTAGAGATAAATCGTGCGGATCGTGAGAAAACTGCCTTCACTACAGGAAGCGGTCTTTGGCAGTTTGCAGTGATGCCGTTTGGACTGTGCAACGCTCCGGCCACCTTTGAGCGACTAATGGAACGAACATTGCAAGGACTCACCTGGAAAACCTGCCTAGTATATTTGGACGACGTTATCGTCATAGGTAAGACGTACGAGGAGCACCGCGAAAATCTAAAAGAAGTGTTTGAGAGGCTACGAAGTGCTCATTTAAAGCTCAACCCAGAAAAGTGTGCCTTGTTTCGTCCGGAAGTAAAATATCTGGGTCACATTATATCAGCGGAAGGAGTAAGAACGGATCCTGACAAAATCGAAGCCGTGAAAAGTTGGCCTTCTCCAAAAGATAAACACCAACTGAGAAGCTTCTTGGGCCTCGCCACGTATAACAGAAGGTTCGTAAAGGATTTTGCTGGCATTGCAAAGAGCCTGCATCAACTTACGGAAAAAGGCCGACAGTTCAGGTGGTCTGGAGAATGCGAAAAAGCATTTCAAGAACTGAAGCGACAGCTGTGCAATGCCCCCATCTTGGGTTACCCGACGCCCGGAAAAATGTTCATCGTGGACGCAGACGCTAGCAATGTTGGGGTCGGAGCTGTGATCTCCCAAGTTCATGACGGTCAAGAGAAAGTGGTCGCATATTACAGCAAAGTACTCTCCAGACCTGAACGGAACTACTGTGTAACCCGGCGCGAGCTTCTGGCTTTAATTCTGGCTACGAAGCATTTCCATAAGTACCTCTACGGACAAAAGTTCATTCTCCGGACAGACCACGCAGCTCTGAAATGGCTACTCCAATTTAAGAACCCTGAAGGCCAAGTTGCAAGATGGATCGAGCAGTTGCAGGGTTACGACTTTGAAGTGCAACACCGCAAGGGAACACTCCACTCAAATGCTGATGCTCTCTCTCGTCGACCATGCGGAGTAAAATGCGAACACTGCAATCGTAAAGAAGCAAAAGAACAGGCAGCTATCCAAATGATCAGGACTGAGCCAATAGAGGGTTGGAGTATAGACGAAATCCGTTCCTCCCAACAGGCAGACAATGACATCGAACCAATATTGGCCCGGAAAGAGCACGAGGAAAGACCAAGCTGGCAGCAGATATCAGATCGGAGCCAAACTCTGAAGGCATACTGGGCACAGTGGGACTCGCTTTTTGTGCAAGATGGATTGCTGAAGAGAAAATGGGAAAGTGCAGATGGGACAACATCTCGTATGCAGCTAATTGTGCCACGGTCCAGAGTCAACCAAGTGCTCCATGAAATACATGACGGAATCTCAGGAGGCCATTTGGGAATAAATAAGACGTTGGAAAAGGTAAGGGAACGTTTCTATTGGTTAAGCGCTAAACAAGATGTCGAGACTTGGTGCAAAAAGTGCATAAGATGTGCGGCTACCAAGGGCCCAAAAGTAAAGCCACATGGACAAATGCAACAATACAATATCGGAGCACCTTTCGAACGAATAGCCATCGACATCGCTGGGCCGTTTCCCGAAAGCTTTAATGGAAACCGATATACTCTCGTAGTCATGGATTACTTCAGTAAGTGGCCGGAAGTGTTTGCCATCCCAAATCAAGAGGCTAAGACCGTAGCCGAACAGATAGTCAACAACTGGGTGAGCAGATTTGGGGTCCCAATGGAGCTGCACTCTGATCAAGGGCGAAACTTTGAATCAAAAGTCTTCCAGGAAATATGCCAATATTTGGGAATAAGAAAGACAAGGACAACGCCACTACACCCTCAATCTGATGGAATGGTCGAGCGATTCAATCGGACCTTGAATGAGCATCTATCTAAGGTTGTCAGCAACTGCCAGTGGGATTGGGATCGACACATACCCCTCTTCTTAATGGCCTACCGAAACGCGGTCCATAGCTCAACAGGGCACACACCATTCGAGATCTTATTTGGTCAAACAATTCGGTTGCCAAGTGAAGCAAAATTCGGATCCCCACCGACGGAGCCCAAAGAGGTGAACGAGTACGTGAATGACTTACGCAGCAGGATTCGTAAATTGCATGAAGACACCAGAGAAAAGATGAAGCTAGCAAGCAGCCGCATGAAAACTAGGTACGATATCAAGGCGAAATCTTCCGGTTTCAACGAAGGAGATCTGGTTTGGCTGTATAATCCTCAGCGTAAGAAAGGCAAATCACCAAAATTGCAACAGGACTGGGAAGGTCCATACAAGGTGATAACCCGCATTAATGACGTTGTCTACCGGATCCAGCGTGGGGATAGAGGAAAATTGAAAGTGGTCCATTTGGATAGAATGTGTCATTTCAACGGGATGCTGAATGACGAAGTTGTTCGGGACGAACAACTGTAGGGAGGGAGCAATGTGATAACCACTTAAATGTGAGCAGCGACATCTAGCAGAAAATGTCGATACTGGAATAACAAAGTCTCGACTGGAGAGTGGAATCGAATTTTCTAGCAAATTGGAAATTGTATGGGACGCCGGATGGCGAGGATTGTTCTCGAAGTATGTCATTCGAGTATAAATACCAGCATCCCCAAGGTATGCAAGTTCAGTTCTAAAGTGAAATTTGAAGTGTTAACTAGGAGAAGTGATTAAGTGGTTTAAGTCAAAGATAAGAAAAGTATAACCGGTTGAGAAATTGGATTGTACTGAGAGAAAGAATTAAATAGTGAATTATAACTGTACTGAATAAAGGGATTGTATTGAAAAGAATAAGTTCTATCTTTTGTACCCACACAAACATTTTACAGTATGAACGCTTCGTTGAAATACTGACCGACGGCTTCTCAAGATTTGTACCGCTCTCATCCTACCGAAATTCGAATAAACCTGCTTCAAATTTTCAACCGTTCTCTCTCGGAAGGTGTATTTCTTGAAGTTTGAAAGAAATCCTTTTTAGTTCCCATCCATAAGTCTGGGACCAAAGGCAATGTGGAGAATTACAGAGGAATTTCTAAGCTTTCGGCAATCCCTAAGTTATTTGAAAGCATTATTAAAACTAAAATTGAATTCCTTATAAAAGAGTATCTGCCTGATGAACAGCATGGTTTTGTCGCTGGTAGATCCACTACCACAAACCTTGCATTATTTTCGTCCTTTGTTCTGACACAAATTGAGAAGGGGAACCAAGTTGACACCATATATACAGATTTCAGCAAAGCTTTTGACTCAGTCAATCATGATAGGCTAATCTATAAACTTGAATCTTTCGGATTTCATTCGCAATTACTTCGTTGGTTGTCTTCCTTTCTTCTCGGTCGAACCCAACAGGTTCAAATCGGTAACCTTGTATCAAAACAAATTAAATGTAGCTCTGGTGTTCCACAAGGGAGCCATTTGGGCCCGCTTCTCTTCATCATCTTCATTCGTGATATCGCGATAAATATTAAATATGGACAGTGTTTATTGTTTGCCGACGATCTAAAATTATTTAGAGCTGTTAAAAACATTGAGGATTGCTCTTTACTGCAACTAGATTTAAAGAGTATCACGGAATGGTGCAAAATCAATGCCCTAACGTTAAACACAAGCAAGTGTAATTTCATTTCATTCTCCAAATCATCCTCTATAATTCAATTTGAATATTCGATTGTTTCCATACCCCTCTCCCGAATTAGTGAAGTCAAAGATTTGGGAGTTATGTTGGATAAAGTACGATTCAAATGTAATAGGCAATAGGTTTCATTAATTAGAGAAATTGCAAAAGCTTTTCTGACCCATTTTCTTTCCTGTCATTGTACTCCGCCCTTGTTAGACCTTATCTGGAATACGCAGTTGTGATTTGGAATCCCAATCTCTCTTCTGACTCCGACCGAATTGAAAGGGTTCAAAAGCGTTTTACAAGATTCATTTTCTATAGAATGCATTGGAACTTTTGCCCCAATTATAAAGCTAGGTGTTTACTCCTTGGCTTAAAATCGCTAAAGTCTAGACGTACTATACATGATATAATGTTTGTTAGAGACCTTCTCGGTTATCATATAAGATGCCCTATTCTATTATCAAAAATAGGACTTCATGTCCCTATACAGTCATTGAGAACACGGCATCTTCTTTTTGTTGAATACCACAGAACGAATTATGGTACTAACGAACCGCTTACTCGTACTGTCAAAGCCTTCAACGAACTCAGTAACCTCTTTGACGTTTGTTTAAATACAGCTCAATTTAAAAATATGTATAGTCAAAACCTTATACATTTTTTTAATTTAATTTATGTATACTCGTATATGTAATATTTTGTTTTCTAGTATCTGTTAGCACTTAAGTGACGTGTAGATGTATAAATAAATAAATAAATTGTGACTAGTAGAAAGTTTTTTGAATTTAGCATATAATTTTCGACCAGTTTTGATAGCATTATGCACCTCGTGATAAAGCAAGGGCATTTACTATTGAGCACTGTGGTAGTCTTAACAGGAACATGTATATTAAAAAGATCTTTAATTAGGGTCTGAACAATTTCTACTTTATGACTAATGTCCGATAGAAAGTAGCACGAATGCCTTCTACCATGCTCGCATGATGGTGAAGGATGTTATTATTTATTGCTGTGAAATCACGAAATTGAAAGGTGTTCTGCAGGGGATTCGATGATAAATCAATGTCATATGTACAAAACAAAAGATCACGGTCTGAAAGCGTGTATCATGAGAATTAACGGCCACAGGACCACACGATGCAATAGCATCCAGGAGTGAACGAAATCTACTGTCAACGTTGCAAAGAAGAGGCGAATAAAGCGCTTGCTAAAACACGTGCAGAAGCAGTAGATGCATTGCATCGAGAGTTGTGAGGAGAACAAGATTTGCAATAACTAGAACATGTACATTGTAGAGTACCATTATTTCGGCAGTCGCACACGAAGAGGAGACAAGAGGCTTTGTGGAAAATGTAGTTGCCGAAGCAGCAAAATAAATAAACCGAGGGGCAGGTGAGCTTTTTTATTTCACTGTGTAAAGACGAACACAACTACCGAACTGTCTGCACTGGCGTTTTTCCGAACTCTCTACCAAATTCCTGATACCTATCTAGATAAAGCCATTATGCCGAGGTTAGAAAAATGTAAATACTGAGGCTCTGTTGCTAATCACCAAGGATTTTGCCATGACGATGTCGCACTTAGAATCAGTGTGGTGGGGCTCAAAAACTAGAATCCTGCTTATTTTTTAACAGAAAAGATCCTCTTAAATGCTGCTATGCACGAAATTTGTTCGTTCAACTTAGAAATATGCATCACAATGTTGGACGACCTACGAGAAGTGTCACCGGGTGATCTTATTAGATCTTATTAGAAATATGATCTTTTGTGGAAGTCTCGACATTAAGAAACTGATAGTGGACAAACTTCAAGCTGAGTTCAACGAAAGTCATCTGTTCTAAAAAGCAATAGCAGCTTCAGTCGAGGTTTAATGAGGATAAAAATAATGGAATCACGCAAATGCAAGAGCATCAATCAATTTTTGGTCTCAGGAACGAGGTGATCCAACTTAATTCAGCCTGTTCAATGGATCTTAAGTCCGCAAATTTAGCAAACATCATACGCGATTCTAACAGAAGATGAAATAAACACCTCTAGTAGCTTTGCATGCTTACACACTTGTATGTCTAGAGTACATTCTGTCTCTGCTTGAGATATAAAACCTTTCTGCTTCATTCTTTTCCGAGAACAATATTATTAATTTGTCAACCATATGCCTTGGTTAAGTATAACCCATTCAGCCCCACTCAGAGACTTTCGGGGTCAAGGTTCGAAAGAGACTTTTGCTTATACACCATCTTACCAGGTACGAAATTGAAGAAATTCTACCAACTTCGACCCTATTCGTTGGTCTTCTTTAAGATCTACAGTCAACCACTGAAGAACCTGACAAATTTCGACGGTACCACAGGTTTCGATGATTGCCATTATTTCTTTTTGAGAAGAAATTTCAATGAAATCGCGATACATTTCGTCATTTAAAAAGAATCTGTACTAAGTAGCAATCTTTCTAAAGGTGTCCACTTTTCCATCAGTACATATATGTGTTATTATCTCTGTTCGGAATCAAATCTTTATAACTATAGAACATTACATTTGATCCAGCTATGCACAAACACACTATAAACTATAAATTCTTAACTACTTGTATTTGTCTCTGTTTTATGTAAAATAATGTTAAAATACTATTTGATATTAAATAGAACTCTGTTTGTACATTTTAGTGTCCAGTAACTTCTTGCCACACATTGCACATATTCCCTTTTTATATGCACACGACTGGCAATAGTGAGATCCAGTTTGGTAAACTTTTTGCCGGCATATTCTACAATAATTCGAATATTAAAAGAAAAAAACATTTTGAATTAGAAAGCCTGTTTATTTATAGCAATCTCTTACCTGCAAGGCGCCAGAGATTTTGAAATTGGATTAGCTTTGTCCCTGGCACTGGTCAGTGCCTTGTTTTCATTTATTTTTCTACCGCCTGGCTTCGTTGTATTTCTAGCTCCAGCTTTCCAAGGATCTGGCGTAACAATTTTGGACAATTTGGCTTCACATTTTTCACAAACCATACTGTTTTGTAATTTATTATATTCCTTTTAAAACCACTCGTCTCGATGATAATCTAAACAAAAACAGTCAATTGTCAATCGAGTGTCAAGTTAACATCTGAGACGTTCTGGAAAGTAAGCGCTAACTTTACATAAAAACAAATTTTTATGTTCTTGATTGGTTTGCAAGAAAATAAGAAAATACCTACAGTTACAGGACAAAAAATTCAAAAGGGGAAATTCACGTCGATATAAGAGTTACACAATCTGGGAGTTCTTGTAATTAACTTTTATATCGGGATTTCCAATAAGGATTATCAATTTTTTTTTACTTCAATAACTCTATTCTTTGGCCCGCTGTGTAACAATGGTGCCGTCCTGTTGAAACCACACCTCACCAATGTTGAGTGCAGGCAATTAAGGTCAAAAATAACGTTCCAAAATGTCCCGGAAGCTAATTCCATTAACTGTAACGTGGCGGCCATCTTCACCAACAAAAAAATATGGCCCAATGACGTCGCCGTCATGAAAACCACACCAAACAGTCAATTTTTGTGGATATACTGGCGTCTCAAACAACACCTTGTCCGGGCTACTCCGACATATTTGGAGCTCAGGCCAGTAAAGATTTCCGAGACTAAGTCAATATCTTGGCACAGAGATGGTGGCGAATACTGACTTCGGCCAACCGATCCCTTATCCTAAGGTTATTTATGATGGAACTGAGGTTAGGGGTTGTGCTGCCAGAGTAACTGTCCGGTCATGACAAAAGAAAATATACCAGCAACAACAAGGATCGGATAAGGACATGATCTACTGTTGACAACCCCTGCAAACAAAACAAGGAAAAGGGACTTCAGAACTGCACGTGGAATGTTAAGTCCCTTAATAGGTCACGTGTAGCCGAACAACTAGGGTAGACCCTGGACTGCTGCAAAGCAGATGTTACCGCCATCCAAGAAATGCGATTAGATGGGCCGAAAAACTGCGACATCTATAATATTACGGCGATTGCTATCGACGAAAAAAGTAGCGCCTATTTGGATGCGGATTTGTTGTTACAATCAGACTCAGGCATGAAATTTTGATTTATCAATTCGTATCAAGACTAAATTTGCCAACATTAGCCTTATATGTGCTCACGCCCCCATAGAGGAGATAGTTGACGACACCAAAGATAGCTTCTACGAAAAGACTTACGAGCAATGCCCTTGCTATGACATTAAAATTGTCCTCGGCGATCTCAATTTTCATCTCATATTCATAAGTGGACTTGGAGAACTCCTAATCAATCTACCGTCCACATTCTGATCGACGCAAACAGTATTACGGGCGTCCGCACCTAGTGAGGGGTCAACATCAACTTGGACCATTACCTTGTTGTAGCCAAGGTACGGTTGCGGATATCCCGAACATCGCAAGCTAATAAAGTAAGGAAGTTTGATGTTGGACGGCTACAATAGCAAGAAATCGCCGATTCCTTTTCCGATTGAGTCTCCCTTAATCTCTTAAGAGGTCCTATGCCACCAGCATCAAGAATGTAAGACCAGTGGCAACATTGCCAAAAAGCCATCAGAGATGCTGTTTCTGATGAGCTGAGTTTCATTCGGCCACCACAACGAAACCTCTGGTTTGACGAAGAGTGCTGGAAGAAGGACAAGAGCTGCTCACAAGTTCTATTAGTAGAAGACAAGAGACGAAGACTGGCTTCTCAGGAGGATAAAGAAGAAGCATGAGAAGCGCGCGATCGAGGAAATTGAGAGATGCTACTCCAGGAATGAGATTCGGCAGTTTTACCAAAAAGTAAAAAATACATGCTAGGGACACAAACCCCGAACCGAAGCCTGTAGGGACGAATAAGGGTACATAGTAGTAGAGTCACAGTCGATGGTGAAGATTTGGAAAGACCATTTCTGTGAACTGTATAACGGCGATGGCAAGCCAAATACCGCTGTCAGACGATGAATGAAACTTTCAATCTGGAAGATGTAGACCAACAATTTCTTTCACCCGACCTGGATGAAGTGAAGATAGTCATATTTAAGCTTAAGTCCAACAAGACTATCAAGCTCTTCAAAGCGGCAGGCGATGACTTGGTAAACAGCATACACCAACTCATCTGTAAAATATGTTTGCCCCATCGTCAAGAAAGGAGACCCTTTGAACTGCGCCTGAGGCATCAGTATTCTTAACATCGCCTACAAGATCCTATCCTGGTTCATGCTGTTTAAAGCTTAATTTTCTATAAAATCGAATGCTTCCTTTTCATACCTGATAACAGCGAGAAACCGTTCGTTAAATATGTACATTGCGGTTTATTAACCGAATGACTAAAAGTATTTATGATAGAACTAGAACGTATATAAAACTGCTCATATTCTAAAATACGAAACAGAAAAATAAATCGAACGTGTACTGATGTTGAGGTCATCGTTTGATTTGTCAAAAGAGAGTTGGCGCAGAGGCATTAAAATATGCACAAGAATTAATACGAAACGAAATAGGAGTAATAGTAATAATTAGCATTTACAATCAGCGTCTTGACGTTTGCCTAGAAGTGCAGCTTTAATTCTAGAAATGCTTACTCATTCGGTTATGTTTAATTACGTACATTAGGTTTGTTCGCATACTGTCCAACACTACGTAAAAACAACAATGCCGGTTTTTAAAATGTTTTTAGTAGATTTTCGTAGGGTTGCGTCTGATATACGTCAAAAAGTAAGTATTCAAGCCCCACTTTGCCGACAGTAGTTGACCATTAAAAATCTTTATTTCAAGTACACCCTATGTCTACGGTGTATGCGCCGTAGATGTCGAAATATGCGATGTTCCGCCATTGAATTTCTGTCGCTTTGCAGTGAACTGCGTTGAAGTTAAATCAAAATAAAAGTCTGAACCCCAAAAGCAAAGATCAACAAAACAAATCTCTAAAGTATGTCAGATATCAGTGATAATTACGCAAAATATGTTGTGATTAAAAAAGAAAAGAAACCCAAACGTGAACCCAACAAATTGGTGGTGATTAACGAAGAGGATCTCATCCGCCAGGTTGAGATTCGCCCTATTTTGTACGATAAATCATTGAAAGGTTATAGGAAGTCAGCCTTACGCCACCAGTACTGGAAGGAGATAGCCCTTGCAGTTGGATCAAGCGGTAAGAACTTTTAATTGGTATGGAATGTAAAGATGGAATGTCCCTGACTTACATGCTCTTGTTTTGTGCAACAGTTTTCTTTACCAGAAAAACGCAAATCGTCAATTTTTCGATGGTCCAATTAGGAGCAGCAGTAAAAAAATCTCGGTACTCCTGAACTACAAAGAGTATAAGCTCAATAAATTGCATAAGAAGTCTACAACGTTTGCACTTGAATGCAGATCTGTTGTTTTTGATTTTCCTTCGGTGCTTATGCGAAACTCCAATGTCCAATCTTAAAAATTTAACTAAGATAATGAAATTTATTTTTAAATAAAAATGTAAGCCATATAAATGGTCGATGTCATTCTTGAATGAAAATCCCTCCCGGGAACTTTTAAAAATGTTAATCTGGTTATACAATTATTGACGAATATTCAGTTTGATTCACAAATCAAACTTGGACGTGTCTAGTTGTAGGAAATCGAAATTTATTATCGAATATTCCAACGTATTACAACGATATACACACCAACATTTGGAACATTTTCCCACCCGTTGATGTCATTTTATCCTTAACTTCTCGTGCATAGTCCATTACTGCTTATGATCAGCACATAAGAGCGACAGCAATCGCCGGATAATTTTCCTTCATTTAATTGCGGTCCCCGTTTAATTCACAAAAAATGAAGAAATCTACATAACCTTTCCCGCTTTAATTGGTAATTGTGATGCAAAATTCAATTTGTGGCAAAATTTCATACAAAATCTCCTGCGTAAGCCCAAAGAACCCCCATCCATGGTGAAAAACCCCCTGTGCTGTTAGATGATATTTTTTGAGCCGACATTTGGAGTTGGCTATCATGAAAACACTCAGATATTTAGCTTTCTTGAAATCGGATAGTAACGCCTCTGGACAATAGCCGAGCCAGACCAGAAAAAAGATTGAATGACAGCCAATTTTTAGTAGACCAATTAATTTATACGAGTCCCTGGGCATGATCCGACAGAATTTTAGATGTCTAACTACACCCAGGTCTTGTTCATTTCTTATATTGACCAGAAGCACCATCGTTTGATCAGCTCTCATAGTTAATCTCCGCAGTATTTGTCATTCAACCTGTTTTGTTTCAAATTCGGTATGTCAAAGAAGAAATAGCAATTTTTTTCTAGATTTACCTAGGAGGTAAATTTTCGGACTTCTTATGAGGTAATTGCAGCTAACAAGAACTGCAACTTTTGATGATGAGCGTTAATTGATTTTGGTGGAGGTGGCTTCATCATTTTTACATCTTCGAGTGCCAGTTTGTTCCGGGCATCATTCCAGCAATTAACAAGCCAGAAGTCTTCTTCTTCTTATTTGTTTGTTTGTACCTCCTCTTGTGAATTGTATGTCTTCCTCTAGTGACCAAGTTGGGTTCTTAAATAAAAATATATTCGACTACTGATCGATGAGTATAATCGAAGCGACTAGTTTGTCGGTAAATTTAAAATCGACCAATCACCAATAGGTCGTCAACTTTGAAGAAATATCTGGGAAATTGGAATACGTAGAAACAATAAAAATATAGATCCCAATTTGGATCTAAATACCATGAATACAAGCTTTGTTACCCTCCCTATTCCTGCCCTAAATATTGTTCCTATAGATGCGCTGGATCATAACTCTCTAGACAGCGCTATTGAATTTTCCTGTATACATGATACTAAAATGGTTGCTTATTTATTGTCGGTCAAATCAAATGCTGTTGGCTACGATCTAACAACAGGCGTTCACACTTCTCAATGGAAGTCCAATGTCCTTGAGAGGGTACTTCAAAGACAAATAAACTCCTATTCATTCCAAGAACTTGCTTTCTCCAATCCAATCTGGATTTAGGAAAGGCCATAGCTGTACAACGGCGATAATCAAAGTCGTAGTCTACCATATATCAGGGAGCTGTTGAATGATGATAAAGTATCTTTCTTAGAACTTCTGGATTTCTCGAAAGCCTCCGGCACATTTAAACCCATTACCATCTGATACAAGCTGCTATCTGCCTCAAGAATCGAGTTTGTTAACACGGCAAAACACCTATAAGTTGATTTTAACAGAAAACTAAAGTGGAATAACCACGTCAACACTACAGTTGCCAAAGTATATGGAACGTTACGTCAGCTCTGGATGTCACACTACTTTACTCCTTTCAAAACCCGCATTTTACTAGTTAAAAATTGCCATAATCGATATCTTTTTATCTGGAGCGTTCCTTTTAAGTCAGCCTTCTCAACCCCGTTTTTGCATTTTAACTATTGTATAAACAATCTTGAGAGGATTATTTAACACTGCCTCCTATCCATTTACGATACTAAGTTCTCTAAAATTATTTCTTCAGCCAAAGACTCTATACTCCTCCAAGAAGACCTCTTGGTGTCTAAAAAATGTCTCCAAATGTCAATCTACGACTTTGTCACGTAAGTCCAATCAATCTCCTCCTCGACTTTATTTTCTGCATGGCCAACCTATACCCCAGGTTCAATACCTTCGCAACCTTGAAATATTATACGATAAAGAGTTATACTTCCGTTCACATATTGATGAAATAATCCTGAAAGCCAACTCATAACTTAGTTTTATCAAACGATGGTCTAAAGGTCACTTTACATTACCCTTACCGGCCCCTTCTCGAATATGCCAGCCTCAAGGTCGTTTCTTTCTTTGCCCTTCGAGGACTAACCTTGGATCCCTTATCTTACCTTCCTATCGTGACTGCCTCAAATTCCTTAACCTGAATACACTCGAAAAACGCAGAGACGTAGCTGACATCCTCTTCATTCATCGACTGCTCTCTGGTTCTGTGGATTGCGCTTCCCTTTATGCTGTCCTCGTCTCTTCTATATTGCAACCCATCGCACCTATTATGGTTCTAACGAACCGTAAGTTCAACTCAAACCTCCCCCTTTTTGATTTTAACCTGAGCACTTTTCGTCTCAAACTTGATCTTCCCCCACCATTTTGAAAGAGTATTTATTATTATTATTATTATTGTAATATACTAACTTAGGTATAGAGCGTTAGCTGCCAGGGCTTACGGCTCTATTGTACATACTCGTATTTAAATATCTATATTTAATTTTGTGATGAAATTGTGGATAAGGGTTATATTATTACAGATAGGGAATTTGAGCAATTGACAGACTGATGGATGTGTGTTTTGATTGCAGCGTGCGAGCCCCAGAATGTGGTTGATGTCGTACTGTCTAGTGCAGGTGTTGCATGTTGAGGTAGAGGTGCCTTTAAGTAAGTGCTGGTGTGTAAAGACCGTGTGTCCCAAGCGTAGTCTTATGAAGAAGGTGTTTGATGTTTTTGAGGTGGAGTTAGGAGTTAGGCTATGTTGTGCTGGAGCGATCTGGATTGAGCGACGTGTAATGATGTTGATAATTTTTGCAGTTCGATAAAAGTTTAGCGTCAAGTTTGTTCTTCAGAAGGCGTAAGCTATCTTGCTTGGTGGTAGCATAGAAAAAGTACGGCGGGGCACGGTGAGCAAGACCAACTTCTGTGTCTGCTAGTTCGTTTCCCTTTATACCTATGTGGCTTGGAACCCACATTAACTAGATTTTTTTTGGGTGCCTTGATGATGCTGTTGCGAATCTCCGAGATTATTCCTGTGTCTTTTTTAGGGTTTCCTATTGCATTTAGCGTGGACAGACTATCAGAGCAGATCACATGTTTACCACAGTGTTTTGCAGTTGTGGCTATAGTACTGTAGGTGGCTAGGGCCTGTGCCGTGAAAACAGATGCATGTGTAGGTAGTATATCTGTGCTAATTACGAGGGGCGTTCAATATATTCTCGGTGTCGATATGAAGGAAAATGCAAATTCAATTTAAATTGTTTTTATTTTTCAATATAATCTCCCCTAACATCAATGCATTTGTTACATCTTGAGATAAGCTTTTTTAAACCCTCAAAAAAATAAATTTCCTCTTTCTCTGCAAAATACCCATTTATTGCCGACTTGAGTTCTTCATCATCCGAAAATCTTTTTCCACGAAGACATTTTTTCAAATCCGGAAACAGGAAATAATCACTAGGGGCAAGGTCTGGACTATAGGGTGGGTGTTGGATTTCTTCGAAACCACAATCTCGCGCAGAAGCCTTATAAACTCGCGCCGTGTGAACAGGAGCGTTGTCATGAAGAAGCAACACACCCGCTGAGAGTTTACCCCGTCTTTTCTTTTTAATTTCCTCCCGCAAATTATGCAAAGTGGAAGCGTAGGATGTGGGGTTGATGGTTTCACCTTTTTTTTGTACTCAATGAGCAAGTTTTCCTTTGAGTCCCAAAAAACTGTGGCCATGAGCTTCCCGGCAGACGGAGTGACTTTGAACTTCTTCGGGGGGTCTGTTCCTTTTTTTATGCCACTGCATGGACTCTTGTTTGCTTTCAGGGTCATAGTGGTGGACCCATGTTTCGTCCCCAGTAACAATTCGATCCATAACACCGTCCGCGTTCTCACTACACATCTCCAAAAGCTCTCTACAGCATGCGATTCTCACTTTTTTCTGAGGCGCTGTGAGCATTCGTGGCACCCACCTTGCACTGACCTTTGAAAGGTTAAGATGGTCATGAAGAATGGTGTGAATGGTACCAATTGAAAGCTTGGTGATCTCTGCCATCATTTTCACCTTTATTCGGGCATCCTCAAGAACAAGTTTTTCGACTTCTTTGATGCTTTCTCCCGTACAAGCAGTAGCCGGGGCGCCGGAGCGGGGGTCGTCTTCAATGCTCTCTCTGCCTCTCTTGAACTCACTTGACCACTTTTGCACAGTTGATAATGAAGGTGCGGAACCCTGGTATACAGCCACCATCTCTTCATGTTTTTTGACTTTTTCCTTGCTTAGTGAGAAATTTAATTACAGCGCGATGCTCAATTTTCACCATCATCGTCTCAGTTGCCATTATGATTCTGTTTAACTAGAGATAAAACGCGAATTAATAATCACATTTATATGAAATTTTACATGAATGCACTAAAATAATAGTATTACTTGATAAATAAGTCAGTTTATATATACAACCACAGCTTCACCCCGATACCGAGAATATGTTGAACGCCACTCGTAGTTCCCCGTTTTCTTTGGTAACTGCAAAAGAGGTGCTGTTGTTTACCTTAGAGCCGTCCGTAAAAATGAATGTCTCCTTTAGGGATGAAGCAATGCGGAGAAAGTCAGCTAGATAAGTCTCTTTAGGAGAGTTGTTTTTGTTGCGGCACGCTAAGTCCAAAATTAGAGATCCTGGCTTAATCTTTGGGAGGTCCTAACTTCTCGCAATGTTTATGGTTCTTGTTATAGCCGATCGAACTCTTATTGGACGCTTTATAGTTTTGCTGATGATGACGTTGTTCGAGTGAAGGAGTCTTATGTAGAGTTTTGCCCCAGCAGCCACTTCAACAAGAACAGCAGCCGCTTCAACAAGAACATTTCTTACTGGGCTTATTCTGAAGGCGTTGATGCTACGACGGGCAGCTTGATGGTAAGGAAATTTGATTATATTGATGATTGATTTTGGGGTGTTACAGTAATAAATGCTGATTTCAACCAACCATCTGGAATTTTGCCGCTTCTGTAAATAGTATTGAATAGAAGAGATTGAATATTTCCTTCATCGCACAGTTTGAGGAGTTCACTCGGTATACCGTCAGATCCTGGCGCTTGTCGGTCTTTCGTTTCTGTCTGCGCTTTTTCGACTTTTTCTTATTTTTCGTCCTTCGGGCCGGTTATAGGGGTTTAGTTGACTTCTTTCGTCCCAAAACATATCCTCTGTGTACTTTTTCCATTGCTCTATCTTCTCCCTTGTTTTCAAATATGCGATGTTATTGTTGTTCGGTAAGGTGTCAGATTAGCCACCATCTTTTATCGTTATTAGTAAACTCACTAGGTCTCTAGTGCTTAGGACCACATAGTTCTTACGTAATTAATAGAGAAAGAAAGTTTTTGTTTTACCACACACTCTTACTGCAATAATTCAGCTGCGTTTGGTCACAATTCGAAATTTGATTTTATTAAAATAATTTTCCAACAAACTGGCAATAAATAAATAACTTCATTATACTTGAACAGTTGAAGAATGCAGAAAACGTTGGCGTTCTTTACGGGATGCCTTTTCAAAACATTATAAACTTATGGGTAGAATGGATGCTGTTCCCACGTACAAACGCAAAAAGTGGATTTTTTACGATCAAATGAGTTTCATCGCCAATTATTTAGACAACTCAAAGTGAGTAAACAAATAACATTCACAATAAACGAAAACAAACAGTTTAAAATATTTCTTATAGCTTAGAAATTGAGGAGACTGTACTGGAAGACCTTCAAGACAACTCACATGATGATATGATGTTACATGATAGCAATACGGATGGCGAGATGAATGTCTCCGACGTTTCTGCAGTCGCACACAATACTTTTAAGACTGAAACTCCTCTGCATTCCGCTCTGGAGGAACAAACACCCACTCATCATCAACATCAATCTGATGCAACAACAATAGATCTTGTCGATGGCAGTCAGTTTATAACTCGAATATTTCGAAGTCCCACAGCAGGTACTCAATACCTAACGCTCGACGAGCACGAAAATGAAGCAGAGAAAAAGGAAATGCCTGCGTCTAAATCATTAACACCTGAAGAATATGGAACACTGATGAATATCGACGGTGATGACAAATTTCTGTTAAGCTGTTCGCCGATTTTGAAACGATTACCGAGACAAAAAAATGCTCTTGCTCGGTTAAAAATTCAACAACTTCTCTATAACATCGAATTCGACGGTGAAGTGTAGCCTCTGTTTAATTGTATTTGTAGTGTAATATATGTAAATTTTTATTAACTTGTATGCAGTTGTTTTTGTGAATGCAAACAATCGTAAGTAATCGAAGATAATCTATGGTCTATCTCTTCACCAAATCTTATCACATTACATACGAACAGACAGCATTTCGTTTTATATTGGAAAATGTACATATCATTCAAGCACATTAGTATTAACAAATCCGGTGGCTGGTGTACAATGAAATCACGAATTCTGGTAAGGCTAGCTATACTGGGCAGTGTGTTGTCGGCAGGTATGTACGCGTATGATAGTCTGATAGTCATAAAAAAAAAGATGATTCTATAAATTTTGTTTTGTCGCTAGCAATCAGTTTAGAGTGTTATTCTTGTGTATCCAGCATCGATGTTGATTGTGCAAGAAAGCCAGGAAAACAATTGGACGTGGAGGAATGTCAGAGAATCGATGATTCGTGTGTCACTACTATAAGTAAGTCTGAAAAGTATATCTTCACAAATGTTGTATTATCTAACGTATTCATCAGTTTCTGGTGTTACATATAGAGGTTGCTTATCGAGAGTTTTGCCAAACAAGTTTTGCTCTAATCTCTGTGAAAAATGCAACACTTCCTTATGTAACGTGGAAATATATCCTTTGGATCGTCTTAGGTGTTATCAGTGTCTCGGTTCAGATTGCATCGATGTTCAAAACAGTACAACTCACTTACCTATGGCATGCCCCATTTACAAAGACGCAGATCGTTGTTACACTAACATTATCAGCATTAATACTGTGAAACGAGGATGTGAAGCAACGGATCTCACTGGAACCAGTGCATGTGAAAATATCTGCCTAAAATGCAACTACGATGGATGCAACGATGAGCAAGGGGTAACTCACCATCATTGCCTTGAGTGTACATATACGCAACCATCGTCCATGAATTCCGAATGTCTTCGCAATCAAGAAGATTTTATTGGCGAATGTGCTGTAACAAGCCCAAAGACTTGCTACAATAAAGTTGTACATGGTCACAAAGGCAAATGTTTTACCTACATCAACCCACAAACGAATGTTGTAAACAGAGGTTGCTCATCTTCGATGGGATTTTATCCATCTGGTGACTTAAAAGAATGCTATGGTGAACTCTGTAACACCGATTGCTTTGACATAATGTGCAATGTCTGTGACACAACTGAAAACTCCAGTTGTCGCAATCAGACCAGTGTTCTTAGAGCCAATAAATGTAGTGCTGGGACAACTTCCTGTTTTTCATGCGAAGAAGGTGAACACCTCTGGCGTGGCTGTGGATCAGACTTACCACAACCAAGGGCAAATCGAACATGCCACCAATGTCGTGACGCAAACGGATGTAATCGACAGAGTATCCGCTCATGCTACAAGTGTTCGTCATACGATGAAGAAAACTGTGCAAGTTGGACGGATATTTCAAATATAACTGTAAGCAATTGCTCACACCCCGCAGAAAAATGTGTCAGTACGTTAGTGTCTAGATTGAATATTGTATATACATTGCGAGGATGTTCATCTCATGTCAACGAATGCACAGAAAGTGATCCGTTTTGCGATAGGTGTGACGGCAGTCTTTGTAACATTGGCCCGAAAACCTGGGAGCTTGAACCGAGGAACAAAAAATACTTGACCTGGTGGCAGTATTACAAAACACGAAAGAGCAATGCAAATAGTTTGAAGCTAGGTCGAAAACCTTGGTATATTTTACTATACGCATGTATTGTGTACGTATTGTATTTTAATAAAATAATCTGTAAAGATTAAGTAAGAGAAATGTTATTTTATTGTAAGCTATTGTACACATATCGCCCTACTGTTGTATGGAAGTGTCTATGGTATGGGATGGAGTACTATTATGAAGCAAATTTAGTGAAGAAAAAATCATTTTTTCCCAGAATAAAGCCCTCAGATTGTGAGAAAGTATATTATTTTTATGTATTCCTTGGATTACATTTATTAGTCTTTTTTAATCGCAAAAGAATTGTGTAGTAGGTCACCGTCGCCATCATATTAAGCCTGGCAAGGAATGGTGGTGCCTTATTATGTCCATCATACACTGACGATCACTAGGATGAGGCCACATGCAAAATCTTCGAAAGAAAGGAAAAAATGAATAAAATGTTTACATTTTATGGTTTTAAAACATTTATTTATTACCTTTTTCTACAATAATAATGAGTATGCCCGCCATTTTTTTTTTTTAAATAATCAAGAGAAATTTGGGTCTAGGCATCACGAATAGTTTCGATTAAATCGTCCTTGTTTTCAAATTATCTGCCGCCTTCATATACTTTACGAGATAACCATGCCCAAACATTTTCGTTTATGTTTAAGTCCGGTGAATAGGGCGGGAATGGCAAAAGTTGCACGTCTTCGTCCACGGAAGTGTGGATGGGGGCATTGTCTTGTTGGAATATCCAAGGCAAGGGTCCGAAAATTATTTTCACTTTTAGAAATGACCGTTCCAGCAACTTTTTGTAGTTGTTTCCGTTCGTTGTTGTGGACAAAAACTCCAACTCGATTGTGCCATAGTAGGTAATAACTCCCCACACCATTACACCTGATGTACTTCGTTGATGTCTTGCCAAAATAAGCTCTTCCTTTCTTAGATTATGGAAATAAAAGTTGTAACCATCGGGGCCGTCAAGGTTAAACTTTTTTCATTCGAAAAGACAACGCGTTTCCATTCACTGCTCCAAGCGACGTGTTCTCCCGCAAAATTCATTCGATGCTCCTTGTGTACTTGCCTCAAAACAGGTTTCTTTTTAAGTTTTTTCCTCTGAATAGTACCACTTTTTCGGATTATCTTTCGGACCGTTGCTATGCTGGTTGATATTCCCCTGTTGGACCTTATTTTAGCCGCTGGTAGAGTAGAATTTGAGGCACGCCATAGAATTAACCGCTTTTCTCACAATGTTGCTGCTTCTGCCGTGCGTCCTTTTTGATTTTTCCGCTAGTGCTGTGGATCCGCAAGATAACTGTTTACAACAGTCTTACTTCTATGAAGCCATTTCTCGACCTAAGAGCCCTAACTCATTGAAGGCATCTATTTTTCCTCTTTCTGTCGCTGTCAGTCATTCGGGAACCCTTTTTTTTAACCCTCTAATGCACAAATTGAAAGTCCATAATTACGTTTCTGGATAATTTTGGCAGGAGAAACACTTCATATTTGTCTTCAGATTTGGGATATCTGTTATAGTTTATCTGTGAAGTGATATAATATGAAGGAGGCCTGTGCGCATCCTTGTGCAAATGGGTATGTAAAAGTGAAACAAGCAAGTTGAATATGAATTCAGTAGATATCGGTTTTATATTCAAAATAACCATTTAATAATAACTATGGCTTAGTATGGTATGCGAGAAAACAATTTTTAGCTGCACCGTAATACAAGTGAAGGTCACATTTACTGCAAACACATTGAGTTTGTGAAATCTTGCAATGTTTACATTTTCTTTTGCCATCTTTCTTGGGTAGCCATATTGCCATATGGCCGGATTAGTCATAACGTACTTCTTCCACTGGATGTTGAGCTCGTTGACCAGATGTACTTGGCTGCGGTGGTTCTGCTGGTGCAGTTGATGGTCTACCAACAGGTCGTTTTTTGGTAAATGCACAAAGTGCAGCAGCTGAATACATACGAAATTCAGGCAATGATAACAAGTCTTCTTCTTTTATTGGTGGACGTGTTGGATCCTTGTTTTTCTCGAATCTTGTTCTTTTGTACAATATGTAAGCATCCATGTGTGCGTTATATTCTCTGATAATTAGGGCAATCTATTTCGATGTATTTTTTTTTTCATGTCTATTACCCAGTTTGTCCGACAGCTCAATTTGCGTTGAAGCAATCCGCATTGGTTCAATACCCGTAGAAATGCTGGTGTTTATATGAAATTATCCAAAATGAGCGAGAGAAAATCGAAAGAAGTTTAACAAGCAGCTGGTTGACACCGATACATTGTTCTTATTTCTTTCTCTTTTCAAATAATTCGTTTGCAATCCAACATTTTAAATACACAACTGATTACCTGCCCGATAATGGAAGAATACATTCTTTTTATTTCTTTGTCTATCCAAATATGTCATTTGCAACCCCTTATATTAAATACACAACTAATACCTGCCCGATGATGAAAGAATGATGAGAGCGTTAGAGAGCAAAATGTCTCAATGCGATTGGAAAATATTTATACGATATTTCACAGCGGTTACATATTTTCAATGCGTTTTATAAGCAGGAATGAACGTATGCGTGTTGAATATTTCAATGGGGTTTGAAATGGTGTTTATTCGAGCGTATTAAACCAATGCGGATTGCTTCAACGCAAATTGAGCTGTCGGATAAACTGGGTATAAGATACCTTGCAATTTTTGCTAGTTCTGCATTTCCAAAGCTTCGTGCAAATGGAGCTATTCCTACGTAAGTAGAAGGTATACTAGCAAAGGCAATGTGGTGTAGAAGTTGTCGAAATATATAATATGATGGACATAGTCAGGTATTGTCTGAGACAAGCGACAAGCTAACTACGTTAGCTGTAGCGCCGAGATCTGGAGCTCCAGGTACAATAATATTATCACCTGCACCATTGAAAATTTCGAACCGATACGAATAGCCAAGTGAATCACAAAGTGCGAACAATTTAACACCTATTAACATATATTGTCTCAGGTGATGTTTTATTTTGGTACTGCACATTTGCTCATCGACACACAACCGAGCTGTTTTTGGAATCGAGTCGAAACGTTCGTTCAATCTCTCTGATAGCTTTCTGATACGAAACAGAGGATCATAGCCTTCTTCACCTCTCTTTATTCTATCTTCTTCATTTGAGAAGCATATGTACCTTTTAATCTGCGCAAACTTCCTGAGAGGCATGACGTTTTTTATTTTGTAAACTGGAAATTTTCCCCAGTACCAGCTTGTGTTAGGAATAGTAACAATTGTCATATACACCAGCAAACCAAGAAAGTGATGAATAGTTTCCGAGTCCACGCGAAATTGTCTGTTAACATCATCTGCAACAGCTTTCAAATTTATCTGATCTACAATAAAATCAATTACTTCTTCCATGAAGAAGTATTTGAAAAACTAATAGGGTGATTCAAAAGCAACTACTTTGCCCGGCAGCTTATCACTCCATCTGAATGCCATTTCATTTACATGATGCTGCAAACTTATTTTTCGCCATAAAATGTTTTTGAATTCATGGGACTGCTTTTCAATATCTAACAAATCTGAAAAAGATCAAAACGTTATTCATTCCACTCTTGGAAAGAATGAATATTTTATGGCTTACTTTGGGCTACACTGAAACTACCTCAACCTAAATGCACTGATGGACCGTCTTCTTCGTGTTCAGGTAGTGGTGAACGTGGTCTTTTTCTTTGACAAGTTGCTGCTTTAACCGTCGTTGTTGATGTTTCGACGGTTGTTGTTACTGGTGGAGTGTCTGAGTTCATGGTGTTCAAACATTCATCTATCATTTCACTATATTTTGGAGTTATCTCGTCAGGCTTGTAATCCAGGTCATTATCAACATGATCATCATAAAAATCGCTGTCATCCGATTCAATCACCGATTCCATTACATTAATTATTTGCTCGTCACTCATTAAGCTCAAATCATGTTTTTTTTTGTCTTTCTGCTGGCGGTCCAGTCCAGTCTTCAATTTTCCTCCTTTTTCCCTCTTGTATGAGTCGTTTACGTCGTTCAGATATAGCTTTAACATTATCTGACATGATTCTACAGCACAGGTAAAAATTAAAAGCAAACAAAAGAAAACCTAGAAAAAAAACAATGCACGGGCTTTGCCAAAGAAGGGGCATTTTTTAATCCTTTGTTGCACAAGGCTGCCCACAGGCACGATCAAAAAACGGTAGCCTAACCACATTATTTCTTTTTTATTTAGCTTACCGGCATGAAAATACCAAAATTTATATATACTTCCGTGAACCTATCAACAAATTATGGACTCAGTACGGCTAAAAAATAACTTTTTTTGAGTGCCGAAAAAAAATTACTCAATAATTTTACTTGTTTTTTCAAAGACTTCTAACCCTCAACTAATAATAACGTTGCAATTTTTCAAATCAAAGTAATTGAAATTAGTCACGTTTTGTTGGTAGAAATATACTTGACGACCGGCAATAACAGGCGGTGCGAAAACGGTAATTTCATTTAAAATAACTGACTTTAAAAATGAATGCCCTGAGGCATCCTCGTGCATTAACTAAATAAAAACAGTTCTTTTCAACGCTTTTTCAAATATTCTCAACAAAAATTTGAAAAAAATCGCTAATGTGAACTCCTACAACGACATATTCGCAATGGCTCATCCTAGTAGCGCAACTTTTTCTACGCTTTTCGAGTAGTTCATTATTTGGTCTTGGGAAATTCCAACGGTTGTTTCTTATTTACCCTTCGATTTTATGACTTCCTGTTGAGAAAATATGTACCTGTTCACAGGTAGTAAAAGTTTCCGGGTACAAAATTTCCAACAGGTATAAAGAGTGCAAATCAATTGCTAAATGTATGGCCTCATCCTAGTGATGGCCAGTGTATTAACGTGCTTAGTGAATATAAATTTCCCAAAAGTTTCTATGTTAAAAGACAAAAGGTTTAGCGCATACTGTTTAGAAAGTTCGGGAAAACATTCAGTTGATCCATATCCTGAAACGCCCTAATTCAATAGACCATGGCTACTTCAAATTTCCTATGAACTTTTGTGTTTTTAAACCGTTTCCAATAAAAAGGTTGGATTGAAGAGTGCTTTAGGAGCACCTCGAGTGTGACTTCCCAAAGTCGATACAAATTTCTAACATTTTCAGACATCAATCTCTCTAATTATTCCATTTCCAATTGGAGGATACACCCATTTTCTTCGGAAACACAATTAGAATTTCCGTTCTGGGCTTAAAATCTATTCAGAGTCGAATAGAACTCGTACAGTAGTTGAAACTCTATTGTATAGCTCCTAATAAATGTAGGCATGTATAAGTATCCATTCCATCTCATTTTCGACAAGCTTTTTTATTGTTTTGAAATGATATTTATTATACACACCTCAGACGTTTCCAAGAATTTTTTAGTGTTCGTTTCCATTCGCTATGCTTTCACATTTCACTTACAGATATAATTTTCGAATTTAATTGAGGCAATATGTTATGTGATGATGACGACAAAATACAACAATCTTTAGTCCATGTTTGAGATATTCACAGCATTGCTCTTCCCTAGGTTATTCTCTCCGAACAGCTTCGTCATTTGAGCGGCACATTCGATCGAGATGCAACACCTTACGTTTACTTGCATTGCCGCACTGGATTCGGTAGATAACACATTTGAACGGTCTCAGTTTTGTACAGTTTCGGTGATTTATCTTTTCGAAGTAGTATAAAAAGCCATACAAGATTTCCTTTATTGAAGCCAGAAGATTTTGCATTACAGTATCTGGTTTTCATGTGGTCGCTCACTAGTTGTCACATTCATCTCCCGAATCATATTGCGTATGCTTCACGTACTCGTTTACCTTCTTAATATACAGCCGAACAGTGTGGCCAAAAGAGAATTGCCTTTCGATGAGCCATTGAAAGCAGAGGGATATTCACCCCTAATCTGCTGTACGTGCGGAATTCTGCTATACGGCGGGTGAACTGCCTTACCGTTTTCTTTTTCAAAGTTTCGAAGGTTTAAACGTCACCCGTTTGGAAATTTAAGTGTCATTTCAACTGTGTAATTTGTGTGGAAAGAAAAACAAATATGGATAGTGCAGCACTTTATTTCAATTTTGACTCGGAAACAAGAGATTCTAATCATTTTTATGAGGACATTCGATTCGTGCGTATAGTGGAATACCGACCGAGTGTTTCACTTCGAACGGATAGCAGGATCGGAAAACTCGTATTTGACATAAACATTCCCCCCGGCGTATAGCAGAATAGGGCTGATAGTTAGTAGTTTCTCACGTTCTTCGACAAATGGTCATTCAAATTCTTCTTCCGCTCTATCATTCTGTCCGATCGTGAGGGCCCCCGCCCAATTATCAAGGCTTCGCCCTTTAATGACGTTGTCTAATAATGAACGGGGGCAGAGCAAAGTACTGGTCTTATCGTAAACATCTTCAGATGACGCTACCGAAGGTTGCTACGATTTGATCAGTCACAAGCTGCCGGTCATAAGTCTTGTTGGCGGCTGGACCACCGGTAGTCCCTACCAGGACTTAAATCACGGTACCATGGGAGTCAGGAGCCCCCCGGATCTCGGTCCGGGCCTGACTTGTTAGAGGTAGGGCCCCTTGTGGGAGCGTCATGGTGGCTGTGGTTTAAACCCAAAATCGCGGGTAAGAGTCTTCCTATGGTTTTCCTTGGTTTTCCTTTTGGTTTTCCTTGGTTTTCCTTTGGTTGACTCAATGTGGAGTTGCAATAAGTGCTGGGTGCTGTGACCCTAAGAACAGTAAGAGGTTTTAGGTCGGCCTCGACTCATACCAAGGGTGGAACTTGTGCCGGCAACACAGTTCCGAATTGGTATCAATGGATTGACGGTGAGCGATGGCAAGGCGTATCCTTGCTCCCATGGATGTATGGGCATCCCGTAAGTTTAAGCCCTCACGGCAGGTACCTACGTTAAACACAAGAGACATCTGTCCGATCGTGAGGGGGCCCCCGCCCAATTATCAAGGCTTCGCCCTTTAATGACGTTGTCTAATAATGAACGGGGGCAGAGCAAAGTACTGGTCTTATCGTAAACATCTTCAGATGACGCTACCGAATTTTGCTACGATTTGATCAGTCACAAGTTGCCGGTCATAGGTCTTGTTGGCGGCTGGACCACCGGTAGTCCCTACCAGGACTTAAATCACGGTACCATGGAAGTCAGGAGCCCCCGGATCGCGGTCCGGGCCTGATTTGTTAGAGGTAGGCCCCCTTGTGGGAGCGTCATGGTGGCTATGGTTTCCCTTTTTCAGGGTCTTGTTGATTTGTAATCGACCTACTTTTATTCTGTCGGTCTTCAGTCCAGATGATATGATGAAACCTGCAGTTTCCTACTTCCGCTACAATACGCCTTCGTGTACAGGAACGAGTCCTATTCCATCTAACATTAATTTCTTTTAAGTTTTGGTTTCGGTACATCATATCTTGCCAGCTCGGTCTTTTTTTATGCTCCTTCCAAACAAACATTGATCCGATATCTCTGCCTTCCTGCTCAGCGCAACAAATACCTTTTGTACCCTCTATTTTGTACCTTCTATTGTTCGCTTCGGAGTATTTCGGTGATTACTTGATCCTTCCGCATGCTCGACGAGATAGCACACCTGCGTTTGGCTAGAGTTTTTCTTTTCCAGTGTTAAATACTACATCTCGATGCGTCTGGCAACTTGTCATTTCAGTTACGTGCATGCATATGTATGTATATCAACACTTAATGAAAGGAGAATCAAGATTAATGATGGATTTAACTCAAAACAGAAGGTTGAGAGATTTTTATAAATTTTGAGGTGTGAATCTGGGCCTCAATTAACACGAATCTCTATTTAGCCCGGTCTTTAGCTAAGTGCCTCCAGTAGCGCACTCCAAGTCGGTTGAAGTCCCCTCCTACTTATGCGCGCCGCCTAAGATGAGATCTCTCTCTAATACGCTATCCCTCCTGATTTGAATCGAGGACTCTGCGGGCCGGAGCATTGGTGTCCATCCGCTCTAGATATCCTACCCATTTTAGGCGATTGAAGCACAGTTTTCTGACTACGTCGATGTCGCTGTACAATTCCTCGTATATTTCATCTTTAAATCTTCTCCTCCAAAGCCGACCAACGCAAACGGGATTGAATATTTTTCTCTCGAAACGACTGTGGATATTTTTATCCGTTTGTATGGAGCTCATGCTTCAGCGCCATAAAGTTTGACTGGGATGATCAAGGTTTTATATGGAGTCTCCTTAGTTTTTGGGAAACAGCGATTGGCAGAGTGATTCTTTTTTTCTTTTCTTTAAAGAACTTAACACTCAAGTGGGTACTACTATATTACATTTAAAATGCCTGAGCACGTGTTAAGATTTTAGGAAAATGGGACAGAGAGAGAGCTGTTCTTGGTAGAATTTCTGTTCAATTCGTCTATGTTTGGTGCCCCTTCTTGCTAACAGTTTATACTTGGTTTTGCCCTCATTTACCTCTAAACTCATTTTGGCAGCTTCAGTTTCAATACTAGCGAAAGCACCGGTGACCGGCCGCTGAGTTCTGCATTGACTTATTGACTTTTTTTGCATTTATTCAGATACGTATGTAACTGGGATTAAAAGGGATACATCAAGATTAGGGGTGCTTTCAAAAACGTCATGCTAACAAAGAACTGCATTATTTCCGTTCAGTAATGCAGATTTTCTGCAGAACTAACTTAGTCAAACTGTGTTCATAAACGTCAACATATCGTCATACTTGTGGAGATTGGTTAGGCATTTCAATTGTGGCTGCCACAGTTGGAAGATTTTAGTGCAGTAATATGCATATGCAGTAAAAATAAATTTCTTTGGAAAAAGCAAACCCAAGATTTGACTGAATATTATTGCGCTGACCTGACGTTTTTGAATGCAAAACAAATGACGATCGTACTATGATATGTCTGCTCAGTGAATGCGTTGAAAAACACACAAGGAAAGATCGTTGCTGGCCCCAGAACGCTGATGATTATCAAGTCTAGCATTCACACAAGGGCTTCGTTATCTGCAGAGAATTATAAATGTTTCCTCAAAGCTCAAGAATTCTTATTACTGCCTTGTAGAAGTTCGACGGATTTAGATATAGAAGGTTGTGAAGTACGTATTCTATTTTAAAGAACAAAAACCCATTTCTTCTTTGCAAAATTCAAGACAGATCTCTAAAAACAATACGCAAATTTTTAGCTTTATTGTTAGTCTTGCAAACAAAAAATGTTAATTCAATAAGTAAACTACCGTAAAAGCGAATTTCTATTACGTCACTTTGCAAACAAAAATTAGATAACATACCGTCGATATATCAGTAGATCGCGTCTACATTTTTCAAATTTAAAATTGTATACACAAGTATGTACAGTCTGTTTGACAAAAACGTGTGATTTACAAAAACCAACTCGTTAGGAGTAGAATATTTTATTTTCGTAAATGTTATTTCTCATCTAATACGCACAGCAAAATTTTACTTCAGATGCATCTCGTTTTTATAACGCACATCTCGTATTCCGTAGTGAGTGCTCTGCATAGGATTCGGTTTGAAACTGTGTTTCTTGATGCTCATCCACGGGGACCAAAATTATCCGTTACACCTGCAGCAGTATCACCGTCAATAAGAGAGTTTTGTGATTTACCGAGCATGGAAACATTGAATAAGGAAAAGCAAGGCCCATTTCAAAAACTGTTAAAAGCAATGTGCTTAAATTTTTTGAAAAGAAATAACAAGGGAAAGAAAAGTAAGGGAAATATTATTAGAAAAAAGTCACGGGGTTTATACTACTACTACTACTACTTATACTTTTGGTATTCGCAAAATTATTAGAGGAAAAGATTTTGATTGCAAAGTTGTTGCGGCCAAGCTTTGTGAGCTTGAAAAAGACTTGTATCGGCTCACCATTACAAAAACGAGGCTTATTTTTTTTAAACAATCCATTATGGTGTGCGTGGACTGCTCATAGTGCCACTTTAATCAACTATGATCCAACGGCAGTGAAACATTCGGTAAAAGTGCATGTTTGAGACTCTTTCTGTGAGAAAAATTGGTGACCTTCAACGGCAATCTCGATACACAAAGAACGACCCAACTATATAAAAAGATTGTTGGGTCAGATGAAATTCTGTTCGGACATGGAAACCGGAATTGACACTTACAAGAGGAGAATGACTCGAAACATTGTAGTCGTACCTGTCCGGGCTTCCAAACGAACGGAAATTGGTCATCTCAGCCTCCAAGTCAGCCATCGTTCTAAAATTTAGGTTTGCTTATGTAGCAGATCAAGGGATCAAAGATGTAAGGGCATTAATACAGCTTGAGGTACTTCTAAAATGACTCAGCAGAAAAATTTGTTGTAAGTTGTCGACAAACTCGATATGAGGCTACTTTTAGGATTATTACAGTCTCTGTTTAATTTCATCGCACGGACCCTATCTGGAAAGTCCAGAGAGGTTTTGGAGCACCTGAGTAGATGTTTGCGTTGTACTCCAATGTGGGGCGTATAAATACCTTATTTATTGATGCCAAATCGGACGGGGCAATGCAAGTATCATTCATGGATTAAATACATATACATACATATACAATTAGTTATTCTATTAACATCCAAGCAGAGAGTTCTGTCGTCAGCAAAGGGATATACTGGAAGCACCAGACCAGATGTCAATAATGGAAGTTAGAAAGTGTGGGAGACAGAACGGATCCTTTCAACACACCAGCACTTACATATGTATGTATTTTGTTGGTGGCAATCTTGAAACCACCGAAAACAACTTGAATTTAACGTTTGAAAATGTATTTGAAGAAGATATTCATCGACTTCAAACATATATACGTATCTTGGACACAAGATTTATTATAATACTTTCACCAAATTGATGTAGACTTTGGCTTCACTTACCACTTGCTACCAAAACCGTGCTGCTAGTCATTGACACGTTTTTCTTTCTTGAGATATTGCATGAGGCGGATGCCGGAGAAGAGAATTCTTTCTTTTATTTGACTAGCTAGGTAAATGCTGTTTTTCAGCTTCTCAGAAAGAGTCCATACGAATAGGATTGATGAAAAAGTAGGGTAGGCAAAAGAAGATATGTGTAGTTTGAACAAACAGATTTGTGAATGTTGAGATTTTAAAATGCTCTTGCTGCTATAGGCGTGCGAAAGTAGATCGGTGACATTGAAGATTCGACCCGCTCAAGTATAAGTCGTGACATGATGCAATCTGAATGGGGTGACCTACATATGTATATGCATTTCGGTTGTAATTTAACTATACACGCTCAAAATAGAAACGGTGCATCGTTCCTGGCTCGTTTAATTTCTGTTCTTCGTTTTCCTGTCGCATTAGTCTTCTAAAACAGTGCTGTACCAAACAATTTCTTTTGGTTTGGTGAAACTGCATATCCAATGGGGATAAAAGATCTCATTTATCAGGGGAGAAGTCAAAAATAAGACTTCCGCAGCGAAGGTCTCAATTGATTATTGTCAGCTAAGTACACAAAATGATAAACTATTCGTGATGAGGCATACGTTGGAAAGCCACGACAGACTTTTTTTTAGCAATGAACCTAGAACAATTTATTTCACATGTATAAAATAAAACAAAAGCAAATAGTTCACTGGATCTTATTGAAATTTCATTATTTCAAAAAACAATTACAGATACGTAAAAAAAAACCCCCAAGCACAAGAGTCATTCTTCATATTTGTCATGTTCTTTTACCACTTGTATATATTTGTTAGCGCTCTAAATACACATTTTAATCATTTTCATTTTCTACACTTGATAACATACTTTGCTTAGCCAATTTTTAAAATAAACAATTAATTCATGGGAAACAACTTCATATTTACTCTCACAGTCTCTACACTTTTACAGGATGTTTCACAGCACTGCAGCGTGGTGTAGTCAAATGCTCTTCCTTCGTTATTCATACGATAGCAAATATTCCATGACGAATATTCTTAAAACCCGGTTAATATTCTCAGTGGTGGTAAAGTCCACTATCGATAAGTTGTCGTCCTTTGTATGCCAAATGGAAGGAAACGGGACGGGAATTAAATGAACTATAGGTACACCTAAATTAAAAAATGGAATATGGTCATCTTCGATTAATGTCTTCAGAGAGCGAGGTTGAAAGTACTGATTTGGATTGTGTCTGGCTACTCCATTACTTGTATAACGTTCCATAAGCCCCGCATGTGACAAACGCTCTTCAATTATAGCCAGTTTTGCATACCACCCTTCTGTGTTCGAGAAACAGCTGTAGAACTTAGGGTCTGGTGCTCCAATTAAATCAAGCAGCATCAGCATATCAATGCGGTCAAGTAAATTTTCCGATTTCCACCTTTCCGCTAAATGACGTGCTCCGTAGATTGAGTCTTTTGGTCCCCATGTATCGAAGGCTTCTTCACCATCAAAGAAAATGAACATCAAACTGAGCTTTCGATCTCGCACCGTACTTAAATGGTCTTTCATAACGTGCGCCATATTCAACAACATTGCACACGGCACAGCAGAATCCGTTGCCCCCAGGAACTCAAAGTTTTTCATATATTTACTATCATAGTGGCATGCTAATACTAGGTAACGCTCCGCATTCGGATTAAGTGTTGCAATGATATTCTGGAATTCTAATTTTCCCTTTATAGGGGCATGATCTTCAAATTTATCCAAAGTTACATGCCAACTTAGATCTTTCAGAGTGTTAACAATGTAATTCCGCACGCTGGCATGCCCCTTGGTGCCAACTACACGAGGAATTAGTATCTTGTCCACTGCCTCCCGCAGATGATTCACATTAGACAAACCTGTATACGTTGCAAATTGTTGATCAGACAACTCCACCGTCTCATATTGCACCTAAGACAAAAACATGTATGTAATTAGAAAAAAACACAAAACACCGATAAGATTAAATAAAATAAATTGATTTACAATCACCTGTTTTCGGCCTACAAATGTAAAAAAGTCTTCATCGGAAGTGGCTTTAATAGCAGCCAAAGAAATGAGTATTAGTAAAATAAAACTTCGGGATGTTGCCATTATGACTGCACCTAACAAAAATCTATTTACAATTAACTATTGTGATAGAATTCTTCTCCAAAAACGCTCCCTACGTGGAGCATATTTGTTTAAAAACATATGGTTTTTAAAAATTCATATTTGGTTGTTTTGTTGTGACAAGTGTTTAATGAGTTCAGCAACACACAAAGGCCGACAAATGCAAATGAACAAGTTCAAGCGATTTGCAACATTTCAGAACACGAAAAATGTTGACAACGAAGAGTAAACAGGTGCAAATACTTTTGTTGAAGATACATTTTTAAGTTTCTTAATGAAAAGGTAACCGTCTGTAAAATGTTATCCTTATTTTCACTTATTTCGTTGTTAAAGATGCTACGCATCTGATATGGGCACTCTCCAAAGGATTGTTGCAGTGTGGCTACATATATGTATAGTCAGTAAAATTGCATCATTTTCGGCATTCACTCCAAAACTCCAGTAACAGACAAACGTTGTTAGATTTAACGAACAAACAAATTGATGAACATCAATGAAGTAACATAATGGGAGAAAAACGGATACGAAAAGACACATTACGTGTGCAGTATAATAGTAATAAAACAAGCAAACACATTAAAACGTTAACTCGTCAAAGGAGCTTTACTACTTTTTAGCAAATGACAAACACAATTTTTTATTTTAGATTGAACAAATAAACCAAGGCAGTTATAGTTAAAGACAACACAGATAACAGATCACTCACTTAACTGTCAACAGATGAAGGAACACTAAATCCAGTAGATCTGGTATGATGATTTATACCACAAAAATCTGGATAATGACTACTCGCAACGTGAGCTAGTAGTCTTTGCTAGATCCACGCAAGGCTCCAGTATTATGAATGTCAAAATTCTCCAAGGAATGAATATTAAATCACGACATAAGCACTGGTCAAAAATTGACACCGAAAGAGTCAAGCGCACAGTCCAAAAACAGAGGTAAAAACATTGCATGAGCTGTACGTGTTGTACGTGGAGGTGATGACCGAATTGCTGTAGCATATGGTTCATAAAACTCGTCAAATTTATTTGCAGTGACAATTCGAAAATGACAGGAGACATGTGAAACTTCCATTTGCAGTGGTGTGAATCAAATCTGAACAAGAATATGAACATACTCGGCACGTTCTATGATCTGCATCATCACACTGTTACTAAACCTAAGCAAATCGAGCTTAATTTTTTGTACACCTGTTGGTCCAGTGTCAATTTTAACATGGAGTGATAAAACGAGCACTTTCGACATATTTTGAGCGTTTAACAGAATGCACGCGGCAGGATTAGTTTAAGAAATTCCGTTCTGGAGACGTTTCACTCAAAAATGACCACAGTTCTATTACACCAACTGATAATGATGATGACCACATGACCAAATCAAAGTCATAATTAAATCAGATCATCATATGACTGCGAGAGATTGCAGAGAGGCTAAATACATCACATATAACAATTAAAAATCATTTAAAACGTCTTGGACTCCTAAAAACGCTTAATATTTGGGTTATACATGAATTGAAAGAGATTCACTTAACATCACGAATAGCGATATGCATCCGAAACGCACTAAAATTGATCCTTTTTTTTAAAACGAATCATCACTAGTGATGGAAAATTGAACGTCTGCAATATCAATCGAGAACGATCATGGTCTAAGTGTCATGATCCAGCACAAAACAAATCTGAAAGTGAACTTTATTAAAAGCAGATTATGTTATCAATTTGGTTGAATCATAAACGTATCGTGTACATATAAGGAACCAAACGATCAATTCAGATGTTTACTCTCAACTACTAATAAAACTAGAGGAAACAATAAAAAAAACTGTCATAATTAGCAATTTGGTTTTCCACTATGGCAACGCTAGACATTAAAAAAATTCATGCGCAATTATAGAACCTTGGTTGGGAAGTTATTTCATATCCATCATACAGCCCCGATCCTGCATTATCAGATTTTCATTTATTTCGAAGTTTACTAAATTCTGTAAATACTAACACTTTCACCAATGATGATGACCTGAAGTTGCACTTCGTCCAAATTTGTCTTAATAAGGGCCAGAAGTTCTATGAGCACGGAATCATGCAGTTGACAGAAAGGTACCAGAAGGTCATCGAACAAAATGGAAACTACACAATTGTTTAAAGTTCATTCTTTGTATAAAAGAGTTTTATTCGACACTAAGCAACAGTGGGGGGAGAACACGAATATAACATTGAACACGACACTGCAAATTGATGGCTCTTATTTGTTTTGGCATAGAATTCATTATGTGGAATCAGCACTTTGATGATTTCTTTGTATCTACGAACACACCCATACGAATGTCATAACTAATACAGAGTGAAAAAAATGGCGCATTGAAATAAACAAATTTTGTTATTCTTATTTTAAAAGAATTGTTTTCATCGATATCTACTCAAACAAATACAATTTTCCACGTTTTTAGTAATAATTTTTCAACACACCATAAGCAACATAAAAGACATGTCATCATTTCGTAAAAAAGTAAGCAAATCACATTTTTGAACAAAGCACTTACAGCCTCAGCCAATTTGGGATTTGCGACAATTTCCATATAAAGTTGATTACTCGGCATTGATTTTGTATTTAACAATTGAATATACTTTTTGGCTTCTCTCAAGAGGCTTGAAAACTTTAACATCGTGCGAATTGTCTCAAGATGAGAAAGTTTAATCTCTCACACTAAACGTGTAATGTGTTCGCGACGTGCACGGGTTACGTAGAATAGAAACTGACAAGTGCGACTTTTCGTAATTAAAATTACGCAAGCACTGTCGTGCAGCAACAGAAATCTGCTATTTACAGAAAACTATTTTTATTTTACAGAGCACCACATCAACAGAGGAATCTAGTTCGAGTTCATCGTCTGGGTCATCGAGTTCGAGTGGCAGTAGTAGTGGTTCAGAGAGTGGAAGTTCGTCATCAGAATCAGATTCATCGAGTTCTACGGAAGAAAAACCAACAACTGGCAATTCTAAAGTTCCCGAACAGGTGAAATCTCAAAGTGTACGTAGGAAAAGTTCCTCAGACGTTAAGGGACAACAAGTGAAAAATGATGAAAAAACAGTATCAGCAAGTGGAGCAAAATCTCGTGGTGCCCCTGGAGGTAATCCGAGACTTTCAAGAAGCAGTATTTATTCGAGCGACGATGATATGCCTCCAAGTAAGAAATTAAACAGATCTAACTCTGGAGGTCAAGTTGCAAACACCCGTAAGAAACCTGGTGGAGATGTTAAGAAGAATTTACCAGCAGCAACCGCTCCAAGCCATCCGCCGGCCAATGGTGGAGGCAAAGCCCCTCCGGCGGTAGTAAAACAACATCAGCAGCAAAACTTTGCATCCAAGTTAGTCAGCAGCAAGACTAAAGCGTTTCAAACTGCAGCAAAATCTCAAGCTCTGTCCAATAGTAGTTCAAAAAATAAAAGTATTTTCTCCCCAGACAACTCCTCCGATTCTGGACCGGAAGAACCAGTAAAAAAGATTGAAAAGAAAGCCACAAAGGCCAACGTCAATGTACAAAAGAGTAAATCTGGACCAGGTGCAAAATCAAAGACGGCAGTACCAAAAACAAAATCTCCTCAAAAACGACTTTCTGCAACCAAGGCGGATCATAGGAGTTCAGATGAATTTGACTCTGAGAGTGGATCGAGTTCAGGTGGAGGATCATCGACATCAAGCGATTCAGAAGCATCGGAATCTAGCGATTCCTCATCGTCGCCTACTTCCAAGCGAGCAATACAAAAAAAGGCACTTTCTTTGAAAACTCAAATAAAAGGAAACGCGAAATCAGTGGTGGTCTCCGACTCAGAGGGGGAAGGTGCCGCTGCCGCTAGGCCAGTTGCACCAAGAAAGCTGACCCGTTCATTAAGCACACGAAGATCGAAACATGTGATGGGTAAAGTCTCAGATACCGAATCGGAAGGAGACCTAGATAAACGTTCACTTTCAAAGAGTCCAGCGAAAAAGGCTTCTGTGGTAACCAAGAGCAAGGCAAAAGCAAAGACCAAGCGTGAGATAAAACCTGAGAAAATCTCTACCGAACGCGCAATTTCGCCACAACTCCAGGAGCAAAAGTGCCCAATCGAAGGCTGCGATTCATCGGGTCATCTAAGTGGCAACTTGGAAAAACACTTTTTGCCAGAAGCTTGTCCAATCTTTCACAACATGTCCGCCTCTGAGTGTAAAGAGCGAGCAAATGAAAGAAAGCTCAAAGAAGAGGAATATAACCTGCAAGCGGCTCAGTTTGATCCACAGAAAAAGGTTGCCACTCCTGAGCAAAAGGAATACCTGCAGAAAATTCGAGAAGCTCGAGCAAGATTTAAGCCTCCTCAAATTCACACATCACTGGGGGACAAAATAAAAAGCGAAAAAGACTGCACCGATCATGATCGCGAACCAAACCTTGTCGGCCTGGTGCCTGATTACGATTTGCAATTGTTTCGAGAAGCGCAGGCAATAGCTAGCGAAAAGATTGAAAATGAACTGAAAGGTTTGCCAGTGGGCAAGGGTACAAAGTAATTTTTTTGTTTGTTCATACTCCTATTCGTATTGATTAAGATGGATTCTTTTCTCTTGCAGATATATCACTATGGGCAAATACCAAATGAAAGTATGGTACCAGTCTAGATATCCTGAGGATGCGGCGCGTCTTCCAAAAATGTACATATGTGAGTTTTGTTTGCGATACCAAAAGTCAGAGACTGGTATTAAACGACATGCACAGAAGTGCATGTGGAGACATCCACCGGGCGATGAAATCTATCGCAAAGGAAAACTACAGGTATGGCAAGTGGATGGGAAGAGGCACAAACAGTATTGTCAGCACTTATGCCTGCTGGCGAAATTTTTCCTTGATCACAAAACACTGTATTATGATGTGGAGCCGTTTCTGTTTTACGTAATGACATTGGCCGATGTGGATGGATGTCACACCGTTGGATACTTCAGCAAGGTAAGATTGTTTCTTAGTATTGTATTTCAGTTCTTTGTTTACCTTTTTTCTATTTCGGATAAGTCTGCATTCGTTGTAATTGCGGCAAAAACTTAAATACTAAATTAAAAAAAAAAAAAAAAAAAACAACAATAACAAAGAATTCTGCTAAGTGCTATGGTGTGATAGTAGTGGCCGAGAGGAAGAGTAAAGGGCTGTTTTGAGGGAGAGTTCGGTAAGGTGATATTCCAATATGGAGCTCCAAAATGGAGTTGAGTTCGCATTTTTGGCGCAAACCATCTACTCTATAATAAGAACCGCTAATTCATATTTAATGACTTCAAATATCAATAGTGCAGGACTTTTTTGAGGCTCTTCTATATAAGCTAAACCTTTAGTATAAATTGGTATTCGAACGAGAGTTTCAAACGCCTTTCTTTGCATGATACGTGGAAATACAAACTGGTACACTCGACTTCGAGTTTTTTTCGTTGATCTTACGCAGCGTCACGATGTATTTTTATCGTTATTCGTAAACTTATAATCGCATATCCTTTATACCATGAAGGCATTTGATATTGTTCAGTTGGTTTAGATGGTGTTGTTATAAAATATTTTAAGCATTGAAGAAATTTTCAACCACTTGAGCTATGTGTTAAGCGATCAGGGAAATCGATAATGATAACGAATGATATCGAACATAATTAGGTTTACATGGGCTGACTCCGAAGAATTTTATGACCGAAAATTGCCACTGAAACTTAATAGTCCAATGCGCGATATTCGTACTGAAACATAGGCTTCCTAATGTTGGATAATTAATGAGAAATATAAAGAAAAAGTGACAGTGAAACAAAATTAGGATGAGCGCTTCAGCTGATATTGCCATGTTCAGGCAGTCTTTGAGAAACTTTATCTGAAAAGGAAGTTAAGCTACACTAAAATTCTAGACGAGGTTTGAAGAAGATCCCGAGGGAAGAATAATAGAATAATTGAGTGGCTAAGGTCGATTCCCCGATTAGCGATCCATCTCAAGAAATTGTACGTTCCTAAATGTCGAGGTGCAGTTTTTCTTTTTAATTTATTCAGGGAAACCACGTCCATATCAGCAATTCGGGTGAGGGGCGGTATAAAATTTGCAAAAACAAAATCGCAATGTCAGCTACGGAGATACAATCTTAAGCCCCATTTACAATGCTCCGAGATCCGATATGTTGTTCGAAAAAGAGAGCGCATGAACTGTCAAAAATATGTTCAATGTGTTTGTTTACAATAATGCGAGACTCACAGCAAGCATCGCAGTCAATTTCGAAAATCTGGAAAACTTTCGCATCTCGCAATGCGTGACAGCTAAATTGTTGTTGTTTTCATTTTGAGCTTGTTATTTGTGAGTGGTGTTTTGACGCATCATTGTAAACAGACGTCCGATGTCTGAATGCAAGAGCTCTCGTATTCGAATTCAAATGCGACTCTCGTATCGCATCTCGCAGTATTTTGAATGTTGTTCGAAAAAGAGAGCGCATGAACTGTCAAAAATATTTCCGTAACATGTACTTCAATGTGTTTGTTTACAATAATGCGAGACTCGCAGCAAGCATCGCAGTCAATTTCGAAAATCTGGAAAACTTTCGCATCTCGCAATGCGTGACAGCTAAATTGTTGTTGTTTTCATTTTGAGCTTGTTATTTGTGAGTGGTGTTTTGACGCATCATTGTAAACAGACGTCCGATGTCGTATCGGATCTCGGAGCATTGTGAATGGGGCTTTATTTGAATAAGAAAGCTCTAACCCAACTAGAGATATTCGAATATATTTAAATAGAATGAACACTAATTTATTCATTTATTATCTTATATTCGGTGGCTACTTATTTACTTGTTTGGAACACAGCAGCCATCGAATATATAAATAATTAGTGACTATACTTGAATAAGGCTTTAGACGAGTATTTCAGCAGATCTTCCATTTGACTGATTGTTTCTTTCGATTGTGTAAAACTCTTGTTTGTGATTAGATTTCTTTGCTCGGGTTCACTATCCTGTATCGGGTAGGCCCGTTGGTTTTATATTAAAATCGTCTTGCAGTAATATAGTAAATATTGTATGAAGCCCAAAAGGCTTCACACGGATACCAATAAATGTAACTATGTATGCTCGTTCCATGTATTTTCTTTACGGCATAGCTCAAATATTTTTTGACCAGCTTGAGTTATTTTATTAGTTTTATGTTAAAATCGAATATTCAATAATGGTGGACGTTACAGCTATTACCAGGCCTTTTTAATTTGATTTTAATTGTCCAGATGATAGGTGTTTTCGAAAAGGTCATACTAACAAAGGACTGCATTAGTTGCGTTCAATAATGCTGATTTTCTGCAGAACTAACTTATTCAAACTATATTATCCTTGTGTTCATAAACGTTAACATATCGTCCTACTTGTGTAGATTAGTTAGACATTTCTATTGTGACTGCAGAAAAAGTTTAAAGATTTTAGCGTGGAATAGTTTTATGTTTTTTTGAAGAGGAAAGAAAAATATTTAAATAATATTTAATAAAAATAAAATAGCCTTTTTCTTTTGAGAAGAGCAAATCCAAGATTTGGCTGTTTTCGTTTGCACTGAAATGACGTTTATGAACGTAGAACAAATGACGATCGTACTAAGATATGTCTGCGCAGTTTATATGCTCAAAAACGTACGAGGAAAGGTCTGCAATTGTACTAAAGTAGAAAAGCTGACGCTTATAACCTCACCCGAAGTCACCCGAGTTTTGGTGGCATTTTGGTTCAAGAATTTCTGTCCAATTTCCTGAAGTGGTCGACCCAGAAATTTATTTAAAACAGGATTCTCACCGTAATACAGTTTTGAGTCTACGCCGAAGTAAATAGTAAATAGTCTTTCGCTGATAATAAACTTCATCTTCGGAAGTATATGCTCCTAAACCCTCTATTTTATCGTTTTCCTCACTTCGATGTTTGTTGAATTCTTTATATATAACAAGGATTTGATTTTCAGCAGTGATACCTGTACTTTCAATTTCATAATCGCTTTCTTTTCATTTGGTCTTTTTAATGCGCAATGACAAGGAGCTTCGTATTTCTCATTCTCGCAAGGGTTTATATAAAATGATTCAATCCGATCACTTTTCAGACCCTTGTATTTAAACTGTTTACGATTGACTTGGGTGGCTACAAGCTGCTCTAAAAAAGGAAACTTGTTCCAAAGAGTAAGTTCTTTGCCCCAATTGAAATACGAAAACATTTTCTTGGGAGAGATTTTTATTCTTATTACTTCCTTTCCTTCCCCAGGTATTTGTTTCGCATGCGGATATGTACGAGTATATGCACTAAAGGATTATGATTCCATTTATCTTCCCAAGTTTATTAAGTTTTCTCTTTACGTATGGAGGAAATAAACAAGTAAACTGGAATATATCATGCCTAGACTGTATCATGCCTTGCGTGCTATGATGTCTGTACAAATTTATGAATCTGCTTTTGAATGAAACATGTACGCAAGATTTCTTTAAATAACTGTGACAGAGGTCAACGTTCACCAAAATCCTAATAAATAAAATGAAACACACTATAAACTTAGAGTATTTCTGATATTTATAAATTGAAACTAAAGTTTGTTATTACTTGTCAGAACTTATCACCTTTGTTGTGTAACTTGCATGGATGAATCAAACAAAACTTTGTATCTTCCTCTTGGCGCTACGATTGAAGTCAATGTCTGACTGTTTCTTGCTACTCGTATAAACTTTCAAAGATCTTGAAATTTCTTTCGCAACTATTAAGTCACTTCTTCTTTTTCAAGGGTCTACTGCCTTATTTTTAAATTTTACATAAGATTGGTTTCATTTCGGGTACGCTCTCCTTCGAGATCTGTAAGACTTTTTGGCCCTACGTGTGCTTGTGTTTTTTTTTTATCTTATTCCTGTTGTTTCTAGACGTACAAATTTCAAGACCGATGTTTTTAGTTACTTATTTCCAAGTCTGACACTCTTATCATGCACTTGATTGAAAGCATATTTAAAACTTTGAAATTGATAATAACATTTTTAGTATATTCATATTCTTGATGTTAGACTTGCTGACTTTGTTTCCCTCCCATAATCCCATTGCTGCATAGTTTTAAATGAATTTGAGAAGCATTGTTGGGTTCCACTTCTTTTTGATTTGATTGCCTGGAAGCTAACAGAACTGCTTTACTCTTCAGTAGTTAGATGTTTTCTATTTTGTTGAAAATTTCATTCGTGGTAATAAAAGCTATGAAAAATACTAGCGGCGGAAGCAGGCAACATTACTTAGATCATGTTCATTGAAAACTAGGTGCCAACGAGGGGGTGTTGGGACCACTACTTGCGAGGAGCTGTATATGGTTTCATACAATTAAATTTGGATTCGCTTTTATATTATTATTTTGATGTGTTTAAGGTTGTAGTTGTCTAGTTTCTGCAATCTTTTAAATGATTTTTCATCTCAGATTCGAACGTATAAGCTACTTAATTCCGAATAGGGGAGTCGCCTCATTTCGTTGCACCACAGATATGAGCCCAATGCAGTTTGGAAGCTGTCTGCTAAGAGTAGTAGCTCTGTTGATGCTTCACTTCCTCTCCAGCTACTCATTCTGTCTTCAGGCTAGTTTTGACTTTTTGCTCTTATCTAAAATGAAAAACAGAAATTTAAAATATACAGAAAAAAAATAAATTAAAAGTCAGCTGTTATACTGCTTAGCCACAATTTGTAGTTCAATGTCCGTTCAATTTTCGTGGCTGGTCAACGTGTAGAAATTTTTATTTGCTGTGGCATAAAAGTTAATCACCGGATGCTTTACAACGAGAACATTTCGACAGGGAAATAGTGCTCTGAAGAGTGATATATTGTATTTTCCGTGTGGTTTTTTTAGCTGTGTATGTATGTAGGTATATAAATCTCGCCAGACATCTTAACCTCGAATTATTTGTAAAAATCGACTAATATAAGTATGCACTTTGCAATGCAAAGTGTTAACCAAAGATGGGAAGAAAAAACCAGAAGAGGCTACAGAAAAAGTAAAGAAATTCAATAAGCAAAATAGCTATGACGGCCGCCTATATAACTGCGACCAGGCACGTGAAGTCAAGAATGAAGAAGGAAAAACAAATACACCAACAACAACAACAACAGCGATGGATGGAGTAAAAAAAAAAAGAAAGAAAGAAAGCTTCCAGTCAAAGAAACAACAAATCTTGACCATACCCAAACGCAGACACTTCTCACCCTTATGCGTCTTCAATGGCAATGGGTTCATTATCCCTTCGTTACAGGAATGAAGTGTAGTACCTACTGCAGAGTTTGGTGCGACATGAAGACTGGGTTTGTGTTACAAATTGCGCATGTCGTGGGTACATTTCAAAATTAATTTGGTGAATGCTCACACAGGCAGACGCCTATTGTTTCCATCGTTCGTTTTGAATTATATAAGGGGGGGAACCGAACAGAACAGGCATAGGCAAAAGATGGAACGGAATTCGGGGACAGAGGCAAAGAGTGTATAACTTGAGCCCCTAAAGTGCTTACAAGCCTAACGAACGCGACGAACTCTAGTGTCTAGGACAAGGGTATTTTACATTAAAGCAAGGGCCTCTTGGCTATCCATGTGTTTGTGCCAGACGCTTTTCCCCAGTTATACCTATGCATACTTATATGCATCTTACGTATCAACATATTTATATACATATATATATATATATATATATGCATGTACGATATATAAGCATTTATATATTGACTAATATACATCTGTATGTGATCCGTATACTTTACAGGCATAGTAAAGTAAGTACAATGACGTGACATCATGTCTACACTACACACTATACGAGTACACAACAAGTTCAAAAAAGGATACAAAGCTTTCTCAATAGCTCCATCTCGCTCTTAACCCTCCTGCAGTTTAGCCAGCAGCAGTGGCAGCAATAGCTTCTCCTCAAGCGTCCCTCGGCCTAAATGCTGCTGCTGTATTGGATGTACTCGCAGTCGTATATAAGCATATAATAAGGTCGTGGACCTCTGCGCCGACAACGAGCATGTCGACGACAAAGGGAGAAGCAAACAATCTGCCTCTTCGATTTTATTACTTCAGTTCAGTAAAATGAAATAAATTCTTTGACGCCACCATGGGGAGAGCAAAAATAACACAAAAATTATAATAGTGAGACTTAAATTGATGAGTGGGGTGTTCAACGAGGACGGGCCGTGCTGTGTCGTGTATCGTTTCGTTAGTTGGTATATTGTAGCCCCCCTGCCCCTGCATTGCATTTGTATGGTGTATGCTGTGTAAGCTGTGCGGTATGCGTTGTGTGGTGTGTTCTGCTGGTGGTGAGCTTTTGCAGCCTTTCATTCATACACAGCCTCGACCAGATTTTCGAGAGCAGTGAGCAGTGGAGACTATGTGGATAGAAGCTGTCGGCAGGCAAAGGTGGCAGCGCGGTGGTTCGTTTAGTTGCGACTCGACTTCATCGTCCAACAACGTTGAGAACGTCGACAACGGTAACGGCAACGATGACAAGGAGAACAAGAACGGCGTACGACGTACGGCAAACGAAGCGACTGCAATGAGAATGAGAAGAGGTGATAATATTTCTGGTGTTGAAGATGAGGATGATATGGTGATGGTGATATGTACTCTCCACTGTCTAGCCTGGCTGACGAAAGCTTCTTGCTTCTCGCGTAGAGAATGGTTTTTGCGTGTGGAATAGACATTTTGAAGTCGCCGCGCCTTTTGCCTAGTTGTGTGTTTATATGCATACATACTTACATATAGTCCATATAGTCAGTGCATTTTGGGTTGGGGATGATGGGAGATGCTGCTTCTACTTCTGCTTTTCCTTCTGCTGGTCTGGTACTGCTGCTACACTCGTGGTATTCGGTATTCGGTATTCGGGATTCACCCCCACTTCGGTAGACAATTCTTAAGCCAGACGACAGTTAACATGTACGATATACCGAAATGTTTGTACAAATTTAATCTATGGTCATTGAACTTCTTGTAATCCTCGAATACAAATGCGAATGCGAATACGTATACGAATACGAACACGAACACAAGTACGTTGGTATTTTGAATGTGCGAAGCTGATTTATTTTGTTTTTCAACACGCCTGTCATATTTTTATTCCAACACGATAGTGGCTTTTCAGGAGTTTTTAAAATTTCCACGAGTTGGTAGATATCCTGTTCTTAATGATAACTTTAACTAAACTGTTTCATTTTTGGTTTTTGGAAAAAAAAAACAAAAACAAAAAAAAACGGAATATAGGTAGGTGTACCTACTCGTATTTAAAAATGTCCGCATTTGAGAAAAATTCAGGTTATCCGGGTTTGTAAAGGGTGTTTCCCTTTAACCCAGGAACCAAAACTCATAGTCTGCATCTTTTTCCCCAACTTCGGGCTAAGTTTTTGTACCTACACATGATGTCTGTTGTGGCTCCATAGTTTGGGAAATTTTTTGTGTCCCTTTTTTGCGTTGCATAGGATGTTTTGAGAGTTTATAGAGGTGGGTAGGACCGTTGGAGCTGCTTCAAGTATATTGGAGTTGCAAGTTTTGGGGAACAATTTGAGAATAGCGTAGTGTAGGGCCTTTGGGAGCCTGGCGATGATATCGATGGTGATGTTAGTTACCTAACAATGGTAGATATGTGTCTATGGTTTTTCGTCAGTGGTATGGGTGCAAGCCGACAAAGCTACGTAGTAGGTACACTCGTATAATATAATTTGGGAAATGCTTATAAATACCCCGAAAGAGTAAATAGCGTTTGTCGTCTCTAGTAGGTAGGTACATATCGGGTTGGTGTATTCAAGGTTGTTGAACTTGTGGTTCCAAACTATCTACTATCGTACTACCCAACCATTTGCCAATCTTATTTCTTTTATGGAAGCAAGATAGATACTCGTAAGTAGGTATAACGAAGAAAGAAACCAAAATGGAAAGAATAAGTTCGAAGATTAATTCAATTTAATGAAAAATTATTTTATTATTTGATTTATTGAGTTTTCTTTTGTAAAATTGTTGATATTCTGAAGTGTAATTTGTATGTTTTGTATACTTTTAGGAGAAGAATTCTTTTTACAATGTTTCCTGCATCTTAACACTGCCACCTTATCAAAGGAAAGGATACGGAAGGCTTCTTATTGATTTTAGTAAGTTTTTCTTTTGAATATTAATATGTAAATACATTTGATATCGACTTTTATATTATTTAAAAATTAAACTCTTCCTTTAAAAATAAATCATTGAAAAACATCTCTATACCTACTCTTACCAACATGAGTTGAAGTCTACAAAACAAATTATTGAAGCAGAGTCATTGGTTTGTCTTTTTTTTTTAACCTTTTTCACCTAAGACAGATGTCCTTATTTTTTATTATGTTAAAGATAAACATTCATCTCTTTGACGTCTTCATAATTTGCGACTTGCAAATGAATAATCCAATTTTGTAGGACAATACTGGATTTGGTATGAGACCTTTTATTAATTTTTGAAATATGTAACGTGTATACTCACATCTTTTCTTATATATCTCTCTCATGTACATATCTCTATTGCTACTGCGCCGAATGCGGGCCTTACAACCATTCTACAGGCCACTCTATATTCGATCACCTTGTTAGTGAGGTTAGTGAGTTTGCTAATGTTTTCGCATTTACATGATTCAATAATCTTATTCTCGGCCTCATCATTGAACCTCGGCTGGAATTTAAGCCTCTATTGCTTTTTGGACCGCATTTCTCGACGACCTCCTGTAAACATGGCAAAACTACCTAGCTGATTTGCTCAGTCTGGAGTTTATCTACTATCGCTTTCTAAATGTGGAGACTTTCGCGCATGTGCTTACTCCTGATAGGATTACTTTTGGTTACTCCCGCTAACATTCATAACATTATTTCGGGTCGGTCCCTGGCATTTTTTGTACATCGTCCAACATTGCGGTGGGTATATTAAGGCTGAACGAACGCCTGTCATATACATTTTGTTATATGTTAGGTTTAAGTGTCATTTTCCTGTCATAAAATACAGCGGAGTTTTCGAGCCATTTAAGCCACCCTGCACTGCGTCTTTGTGAGACATCGCAATTTTCTCGCTGGTTAACTACAGAGCCTGAGTATTTAAATTGTTCGCACGATGACTCCTTCTAAATAGATGTCAACAGTTCGGTTTGCGGATATTCGGTTTTATTACGACTGATTCGTGATGTGATACTGCAATATAAAATCTTGCACGACATTAAAAAGTACCGGACTTTGTACACTGCCTTGGTGTGCTCTAACTTTAACTTCGGATTTGCTGATTATTCTTGCTGTTGCTGAGATCAACTCTACAGTCTTTTCAAATTAACTTAACAACGGAATGATGAATAAGTTTTCATCGCCAATTCGTTCAAACAAATTAGCTTTCTGTTCTCCATAAATGTGATTTTATAATTTACTTCACAGAGTTAGTTGTCGTTCTGATTATTTTGCTGACATAGTGCACCCAGTTAACTTGTTTCAGATTTAAGTTCAGTTTAGATGAGATTATTCTGTCTACAGCTGATCTTTCCAAGAAACTATGTTTTGACGGAATATTTCACTCTTCAATTCCAAACAAACTTGTGAAAACTGACCGCATATTTCATGATCCTCTACCCCTTTTCCTATATTAATACTCATATTGTTTTGATAGATGTGTAAACCTTTAAGAAAATTATATTACACTTTACCACTATACTGACTGCTATAAACTTAACGGCAAGTTCGACAAGCATGTATAGACATTCACTTTGTACAAGTAAACACAATTTTCCATCGTCACCCTACGGTGTAAGTATACAAACATTTTACCTAATTTTAAGCCTTTCACCTTCTCTACTCCACCCCAAAATAAGCCCGATACTCCTCAAACTGCCACCTCTCAACTTGATTGTTGAATCAGAACTGGAGCTAGATAACCTAATTTCATCAGTTCTCACATTTTAAAGCCCACATCTGATGTCCTGTCTGTTGCGCCATTAAACCCCTCTTCTACAATCTCTCTCTTTCACCGCATACTGTTAAATTAATGCAGCAAACTAGTGATACCACCAAGTGTCGCTATACGTTCTCTAGGCTTAGGGATAAAAATATTACGAGAATATACCGGAATAACCACTGTGTGGCGCTCCCATTGTTCTGTTTTCTTTGTTAAGTTGGTAAATCTGTTGTTGACATCTCTAAATCTTAGCGTCATAGCTTGATATTTGTTACGTAGCCAATAGTGTGTGTTGGCGATTTTTTACAATTTTAGAAATGGTTTTAAATTTGAAACAACGAACTTGTATTAAATTTTGCGTAAAAAACTGATTTAATGGTGCGCGAACGTTGGAAATGTAGAAAAAGTGTTTCGGCAACGATTCTCTAAAGAAACCGGTCGTTTGCCAATAGAACGAGCAGTTCAAAAGTGGTCGTGAGTCAATCGAAGATGATGAACGCAGTGGCAGACCATCGACGAAAACATTGATGGAGTAAAAGAAATGTTGGTCAATAACCGTAAATTAACCATCAGAGAGATAGCAGAGAACTTGAACATTGCCTATGGATCCGTCCAAGACTTTTGGGTTTCCGTCGTCACGAATGGCCAGTAGAACACATCGACAAGGAGAATCAATCAAAGGGGTTGTGCGATCCTCATGCATTAAAGCAGGATACAATTAGTTTCAGTCAGAGCGTACATATCAAATGGGTTTTAGAACACAGTCCTCTTTTCTTCTGCTAATAGAAGGTGAGAGGAAGGTTTTTGTATGACTTCTTAGTTTCGAAAAAATCTATCGTGGTCAAGTCGACTGCATTGGAACTGTTGGACTCTTTTAGACTTTACATACTTGCGAAGAGCAGCAAGATCGTCTGAAACTTTATGGGGAGGCGTATTGAAAATTTCTTGATACTTCATATAAAGTTTCTGAGACTGATAACATCGGTTTGGAGGCCTTCCTGCTGGGTGGAAACCATGTCGTTTGTTTTGTTTTACCCTCGTAGCACACCGAGTCAGATTTATCGTGTAGATAGACGAGATATAGACGTACCACGGAATTTATTCAGAAAATTAAAAATACAAGTTTATTCATCTAAATCTATATGGTCCCCTTCAAAGTAATCCCCATCGACTGCAACACACTTATGCCAGCGCTTGATCCAATCCTCGAAACATTTTTTGTATTCGGTGCTTCCATTTTTCCATTACTTCCTCTCGGCTGCTGAAACGCGTTCCCCGTAGTGGTTTTTTAACGAGATTGAACAGAAAGAAGTCACAGGGAGCCAAATCAGGTGAATTCGGTGGTTGTTCGAAGATATTTGTTGCATTTTTCGTCAAAAAATTACGAATAGTGATGGTATTGTGCGACGGTGCGTTATCATGGTGCAAAATCCATGAGTTTTCTGCCCACAATTCTGGTCTCTTTAGGCGAGGAATAATAGTCTTTGTTTACTGTCTGGCCTTCTGGCAAAAATGCATAATGCACTACACCGTTGTAATCCATGACAACCGTGAGCATTGCCTTATTTTTTGACTGAAAACGACGTTGTTTTTTTGGTCTCGGCTCATTGGTAAACCCCATTCACTTGCCTGATGTCTGGACTGCGTGTCGTACTCATAAACCCACGTTTCGTCTCCAGTAATGATCCTTTTGATGAATGTGGGATCGGATTCAGCCTCGCAAACCATCTCTTTTGCGACGTCAACACGGCTTCTTTTTTGCATGAAATTGAGGTCTTTTGGCACCAACTTTGCTGCTCCACGACGGAAACCCAAATCATTAACCAAAATGTCTTGGATGGATCCATTGGCAATGTTCAAGTCCTCCGCTATCTCTCTGATGGTTAATTTGCGGTTATTGACCAACATTTCTTTCACTCCATCAATTTTTTCGTCGGTTTTCGATGTCGATCGTCTGCCACACATCTTCGATCGACTCACGACCACTTTTGAACCGCTCGTGCCACTGGTAAAGGACCGTTTTCTTTAGAGATCCGTTGTCGAAACACCTTTCCAACATTTCCAACGTTCGCGCACCATTAAATCCGTTTTCTACGCAAAATTTAATACTCGTACAAGTTCGCTGTTGCAAATTTAAATCCATTTCTAAAATTGTAAAAAATCGCCAACACACACAGACATAGATGTACTCCTGGCTACGTAACTTTTGCAAATGTCAAGGTATGACGCTAAGATTTAGAGGGAATGTCAATAGCAGATTTACCAACTTAACAAAAAAAACAGAATCGGAACAATGGGAGCGCCGCACGGGAGCTTTTTGATCAAGGTGGTATCTTCATTTTGTCGAACTCTACAACTCTCTTTACCAACACTACCTAAATAGTGTACAAATGACCCCAAGTTCTTTTTTCAATTTCTCAATTGCAAAAGTAAGGCCAACAGTTATCCTTCCTCCCTCTCTGTCGAAAATGAATCTTCAAGTGATCCTCCTACCATCGCCAACTTTTTTGCTACATTTTTCAAACAATCATTTGCCAACAACTCCTTCCTACCAGATTCCTCTAACTTCAATCACCTACCAAATTTTTCCGTTGATCCCTTTCTCACTCAAAATTTCGATTCTGCTGTCATTAAAGAAAAATTACAAAAATTATTCGGCCCAGATAGACCCCGCCGTTTTTTTTTTTTATAAAAATGCTCTTCCAACCTTTCTGTCCCCCTTTCCTACCTTGCACAGTGATAATTTCCTCAGATCTCAGATCAAAGAATGAAGTTACCAATTATCGTCCCTTTGCCAAACTCTCTCATATACTCAATCTCCTTGAAAGCATTTCATACAAAGCCCTAAGCTTTAAATGCAAGTCTTTTATCTCGCCTAGACAACATGGTTTTCTAAAAGGCTAATCAACTACCACAAACCTGGTTGAATTTGTATCTTATCCTCTCGCAGTCTTAAAAAATGGCAAAGAAATCGATGTTATCGCAACCGATTTCACTAAAGCTTTTGATAAGCCATCTTATCAACTGATCCTCTTCAAATTGTCTGCTCGCGGCTTTGGACCTCTTTTATTACCTGGCAAGCCGATATTATAGTGTTCGGCTTAGATCCGCCCTTTCAGTTGCTTTCCCGGCCATCTTGGTCTGCTATTAACGTCTTAAGGTGAGTATTATTATTAAAGATCTTGAGAGGGTCATTAGGCACTCCTCCCTCTCGCTTTACGCTGACGAAAAAAATTTTGTAAAACTATTTCTTCTCTCCATAACTCCGCCCTTCATCGGTTTTAAATCCGGTGCCTCAAAAACTGCTTAGAACTTAATATTGCCTAATGATAATCTATAGCCTTATCACGTAAATGCAACCCGTCTTCTGTATGGTCAACCTATTCCCCTGGTTCAATCTATTCAAGACCTTGGAATATTATTCGACAGGGAGCCCCAGAGCAATAGACTCGCGAAATTTGTTTCTGACACAATTAAAGAATTGGCTATTCAGTATTGTATTTGACGATCTATTTACATTATACGCAAATATCTACGATTGCTGTTTAGTGGATCTTTGAATTGTTTGTTTTATTTCGTTTAATTTAAAATTTTTTTCTTTCTTTTTTCTGACTTTTATTTCTTATTTCTGTATATTTTAATTTCTCCTGCTTTTCTTGATTATTTTTTTATTTTTCTTTTTTTCGTCCTCTTCTTGAGTATGCCAGTCAAGCTTGCTGTCCTTTCACTGAATTCATGTTTCTCGAATCGAAGGTATTCAACGTCAATTCCTCCGATTTGCTCTTCGTGGTCTGCCCTGGAACGACCTTAAATACAATACATGTTTATTTTTAAAAATAAAATAAAATGAAATAAAATCAATTATTTTCAGCATGTTATAGCTTTATTAAAAAGAGCCAACCTTACGATTTCATATTCATGTGGCTGCCTCGGCTGCCTTCGCAGTAGCGCATCCTGTTAATCAAATTTTCCAACACCTTGTTGACTGTTTCTGGCTCTATCTCACTTATGGCTCAGATAAAGGGGTTTAATCGTTTCTGGATTGCCCGTATAACATCGATCTTTAAGGGCACCCTACAAAAAGTGCTAAGATATTTAGCTGGAAAGAAATGTCAGTGTCAAACTAAGGTATGATTTAAAAAGAAACTTGTATTTGTACCACCCGTTACTTAAGTATTCCCAGTACACACTTTCAGTTTTGTTTGGGGAAACTTAGTTTGTCCAAGCATTACATTTTTTTAAATTCATTTAATTTATAAGCTGCCTACAGACGTTCAAGCACGCTTGTACAAATAGATTGTTCATCCATGCTTGTCAACCTTACATTGATGTGTGTAGCAACAGCATAAATAGAAAAAGGGTCGTTACAAATGAAATTGCTGATTTTCCATAAAATATTCTCCATTTACTCGTACATCTATCATCTTTTCCAAAGCTCCACAAAAGCAAAAATGAAACTTTTAAAGAATTTCCAATACTTTTGGACCAAAATGTCCAAGCAGGTGATTGCCTAAACTTTGAAAGATGGTAGTCGGTAGGGGACAAATCTGTTGAGTAGAATAGGTGCCTATTTTAAAGGTGATTGGCTAGACTTCGAAAATGTGGATGTAGCAAAACTTAATATACACACCTGCTAGCTTAAAAAGTTTGCTGTAGTCTTTCATTATTTTGTAGCGGGATGGGACCATGCCCGTTTACCAGTGAAAGCTGATTTTGGAACAATATGTTATGGATTACGTCGATTTTTCTACAGTATAACTCTATAATTGTTACTCCGCATTTGAGAAGCGAATAATGCACAACTCACACACTCGTCCATCATACTGTCACCATTACCTTTTTGGGGTGGAAGTCCCTTGTGAGGCTCGCTCACGAATAACCACTCCCTTGACCTCATCCGACGACGACTCTTGCAAAAAAGGACGTTGGTTAAAAATATTGGTACTTCCAATTATCATTGCATATTTGTCAGTATTAAGAGGTGAGGGACCCATCTTTCCAGTTTGTTCACCTTTCCGACGAATTGTGGTTGCAGTTGAGTTGAGACTTTAAATGTAGCAAGACAAATGACATTTGAATTTTCTTCAACAGCTACCGGCTCCTCTGAGTTTTTTTTTTGTAGCGTAGCTAGGTCGCTGCAGCTGAATTCTTTCTTAATTTTTTTTAATTGAAAAAGTAAAATTACCGTTAAGAAGATAAAACTGCGCCTTCTGAAAAGCATAAAGTTTATATTCTACTACGAATATCCACAATCTCACGCCAGAACGATCACTTCATAAATGAACAATCTTCAATTTTATAATAAAATATAATAAAATCAAGGACACAATCCACCGCGGAAGATTTGCACAAAGGATGTGTGTCAAATCTTAATCATTTTAATAAGGTTATGTATATGTATGTACGTACGAGGGTTGTCTGAAAAGGTTCCGTTACCGAACAATGATACAAGACATTTTTTCTCAAAATTTTTTTTTATTTTTCTACATAGTCTCCTTGTAACTCTACACACTTCTCCCAGCCATGCTCCCATCTCTCTAAACCGTCCAAATAGTATTTGGCGTTTTTCTCTGCAAAATAATTGTTCACGAAGGTGATTGCCTCCTCATTTGACGAAAATCTCTGTCCTGCGAGCGTAGTTTTTAGATGAGGGAACAAAAAGAAGTAGCAGTTCAAACCGTAATTCATGGTTTTTCGCCATGGCAACCGCTGAGGTGTGAGACGGCGCGTTGTCTTTGTGAAACAGGATTTCCTTTTTCTGCAAATGTGGCCGTTTTTCCGCAATTTCTGCCTTCAGCTTGGCAAGTAATGATGCGTCGTAATCTCCTGTAATGTTTTTTCCTTTTTGAAGATAATCGATTAAGATAAATCCTTTACTATTCCAAAAAACAGTCGCCATCACTTTCCCAGCCGAAAAAAACAGTTTTTGCTTTTTTTGGAGCCGGCTCGCCCTTTGCAGTCCGCTGTTTTGACTGAATTTTTGTTTCGGGCGTATAATGGTGTATCCAAGTTTCATCTACAGTAATTAATCAGCTCCAAAACTCGGATTTATTGCGCCTAAATTGCGCCAACAAAGCGTTGGAAATGTTCATTCGAACACGTTTTTGGTCTAACGTAAGCAAAGGCGACACCCAACGCGCGGACAGCTTTCTCATTCCTAAAACTTGATTTAATATGTAACAAACACGTTCTTTGTACATTTTCATAACCTCTACTATCTGTCTCACTTTAATTCGGCGGTCGTCTAACACCATTTGGTAAACTTTAGCAATGTTATCGTCAGTGGTTGCAGTTTTTCGACGTCCCGAACTTTCATCATCTCACAAGCTCTTACTGCCACGTTTAAATTCAGCTGCCCAAAATTTCACTGTGGTAAATGATGGTGCAGAGTCCCCATACACAGAGTCCAACTCATTTTTGATTTGCGAATTTAATAACAGCTCGATACTCAATTTTTTTCTATTTTCACAAAAAACACTCACATCGACTCACTCAAACGACTGTCAACTAAAAACTAAAAACATTCACTACCTTTTATTGACGAGTGCCTCTATCTTTACGTTACTGTCGGAAACTTTTCAAACAACCCTCGTATATACTTTTTAGAAAAAAAAATATGGTTATCCGTATGTTATTTTCGAGCAGTTAAAGGCCGTTTTCGAAAACGTCATTTGATCGTCATTTGCAATACTTAAGGGTTGCGAACATCATACTGCAAACGTCATTTGGTATCGTTGATCTGTGTCATCTACATGATTTTTTTCTTGCAAGAGCATTTGACGTTTTCGAACAGAGCAAAATGGAACCCTTAACAAAATTTATTGAGAAATTGAAAAAATTAACCGATTTTATGTACTTACTGTTCACGAGACTGAGATTCCCTTGAATATTCGGGTTCACTCATTTTTTTTCGATTTTTTTAATGCACAGCGCAGATTTGTGGCTGCTTTTTTGCAGCGCAGTTGACGTTTATGAACATCTGCCCTGCAAACACTGCATTATCGAACATACTGCAAATGTAGTGTGATTTATGATGTTGTTTTCGAACAAATGACTTTCGCAGCTTGCGTTTAAGAAAATTTTGCAAAAGCGATTTGATGCAAATGACGTTTTCGAAAGAGGCCAAATCATTCAGGCACATATAACACCTCCGCTGCTACGCGACTTTTAATGCAAACGTACGAGGGTATAAGAGTATTGTAATGACAATTTTTTCCTGGGAAAAGGGTCCACGTAAAAAACTACTTTGTTCGATTTTTGAACCTTCATACATTTTTTCGGAAGAATAATAACTGTAATAACTGTTTTAAATGACAAAAGAAAAATCATTTACAACAGCGGTAACTGCTTTAAATTTACTTTCCGTCAATGCTTGATTCCATCATTGAGAGAATAAAGTCCCATTTACAATACTGCGAGATGCGTTACGAGAGTCGTATTCGAATTCGAATACGAGAGCTCTCGCATTCAGACATCGGACGTCTGTTTACAGTGATACGTCAAAACACCACTCACAAATAACAAGCTCAAAATGAAAACAACAACAATTTAGCTGTCACGCATTGCGAGATGCGAGAGTTTTCCAGATTTTCGAAATTGACTGCGATGCTCGCTGCGAGACTAGCATTATTGTAAACAAACACATTGAAGTACATGTTACGGAAATATTTTTGACAGTTCATGCGCTCTCGTTTTCGAACAACGTATCGCATCTCGTAGTATTGTAAATGGGACTTAATCCAAAAATTTTGAATGCGTGACATTTTTGTACTTAGGTCATTGTACCACCAGATCATTACGAGTACACCTCGCATATTCTTAAAGATTGAATTACGTCTGATCACATTTTAAATCTTATGCTATTCGTTTGCTTACATACGAGTATGTCGACGAAGGAAAAATGAATGCGTGCTTATTACAACCCTACTTTCCACTATAAATTCATTAGAAAAAAAAACTCCCAACTTTGATAATATATGCTGAAGTTCTCACAAACCATCATATAAAGCGTTTTCCAATATGGACTTGACAACTTTGAATTTAATTCGTGAACGCACTCTTTCACTAATCATTAAACTGTTACTGTCAAATTAATCAGTAAACTCAACATTTTCATCATGGTAAAGTACACGAACGAGCGACGTCTGCAAATTATACAAATTTTCTACCGAAATTCGGAGTCGGTGACAGCAACTTTAAGAGCGTTAACTACAATTTTCGGTCGTAATTCTCGCCCTAGTAGACAGGCAATAACAAGTTTAGTGCAAAAATTTGAGTCTACATATTCGTTGTGTGATGTTGCCGTGTCATTGAGACAACGGGTTGGTCGAAGTGTCGAAAATATCACTGCCGTTTAGGCGTCCGTAGCAAACGATCCAAATCAGTCAATTCCACGGCGTTCTCAAGAATTGGGCATCGTTCAGACCACATTATGGCGTATTTTGCGTAAAGATCTTGGATTACACCCATACAAGATCAAGCTGACTCAAGAATTGAAGCCATTTGAACCGACGTACGTTATCCGATTGGGTTCTGGAGAAGATGAGCCAAGATGATGAATTTCATCGCAAAATCATCTTCAGTGACGAAACTCATTTTTGGCTTAATGGGTTCGTCAATAAGCAAAATATGCGTTATTGGTCGGGTGGAAATCCACATGTTCATGAATCACCACTTCATCCACAAAAAAATAACTGTTTTGTGCGGTTTGCATGCCGGCGGCGTTATTGGGCCATGATCACCGATTATTTTTGGCCCGAATTGGAACATATGGACTTGGACGACATGTGGTTTCAACAGGATGATGCCACAAGCCACACAGCACACGCTACAATCGATTTATTGAAGAGTAAGTATGGAGAGCGTGTTATCTCAAGAAATGGGCTAGTCGATTGGCCGCCTCGTTCGTGCGATTTAACACCGCTTGACTATTTTCTGTGGGGCTACGTGAAGTCATTGGTTTAAGCCAACACGCCGACGACGTTGGAAGAGCTCAGAGCCAAAATTGAACGCGAAATAGCGGTCGTTTTGGCCCAAAATGTGCGGCCGAGTCGTTGAAAATTGGGTCCAACGAATCGACCGCTGCAAACGTGCGCACGGTGGCCATATGAACGCAGTCAAGTTCCATTCATAAATGTTTTGATTCAAGCCGATAATAAAGTTTTTAAAATATCTGAAATGGTTTGCGTTTTATTGAAAAAACAAAGTTGTCAAGTCCTTATTGGAAAACCCTATATTATTGCTCAAGAAAGTTCTAGTTACGTACCAACAACCGTCGCTAATTTGTTCAGTTCTTGCTGGGCTTTTAAGAAAAATTTGAAAACTTACTCTGAGCCGCTTTATTTGAAGGAGTTGTTACATTTATAAAAGTACATATCTTACTTGATCCATATAATGGGATTTAATACGGTACCTTAGAGGTTTAACTTTTATGTACTCGCATTTTCGCTCATTAATTTGTAGAATCATATTTTAGCACGACGAATTCCTTTAGAGTGATCTTTGAAAGCTAAGCAAAGAAAAATAAGGTAAAACAAACCTGTATTACACGTCCAGATATGTTATGCTTGATTTCGTGATTGATTGTTTTCAGGTGATTAATTTGCAGCTGTGATACAAATTATATTTTTTGGCAAATTAATCTTCAGCTTTTCGATGTGTTTATGACCAATCAGCCATACGCTGTCAGCGAAGTGTTTGAGTTGAGATGCATACGTGCTTCAGGTATTGCTCCAAGTTTCTGAATTAAGTAATAAATAGTGACAAAGTGACTTAAGCAAATGTGTAGTACAATCTCTGAGGTTAGTAATGGAATACAATGTCTGCCAATATGCGCCTCGGCTCTTCCTATAAATAGTCATTATTTTAATGAATTTGTTAATCACGTTTTCGCATAATTACGGCTATATTTCACAAATAAGAGCTCTGATATTTTACTTTAGTGCATGAATCGTTGGTGGAGCATTAGCGGAGACCTTATCTTTAACATGGCCCCAAAGAAAAAACTCTAATGGTGTTAAATCGCACGATCTCGGCTGCCAATTGAAGTCTCCATTTCGAGAAATCACACGTCCCGGAAAATTTGTCACGCAATAGAGATATTGTTTCACCAGCTGTGTAGCATGAGGCGTACCCGTCGTCCACGTCCATAGCATCGATTTCGAACAAATAAAAGTCAGTCAACATCGTTCGATAATGCAATCCATTCACTGAAACGGTCACACCAGCATCATTTTCAAAAAATATGGCCCAAGTTGTCACCCGTTGCGGATGGAGAGGTTGTTCCACTATTCACTGGGGTTTTCAGAGCACCAGATGTGACAGTTTTGTTTGTTTATGTACCCAAACAAATGGAAATGGGTCTCATCACTCGGAATAATTTTGTGTAAAAAGTCATGATCTTGTCTGGCTTTTCAGTCACACCATCAGCTACGGTTTTTCAGTTAAATTCATCGATTAAATTCACGCTTTGCGAGAAGGCGCTCGATAACCAAAAGCAGTACGAACTTTACGAAACGTTTCCGCGGTATTTTCACAGTTTTTGTAGTGAAATGGCATATTCGTTGAATGGCCCTCTAGGTGGGGAAAGAAATAAACCTTCTCATTTTCCAACTGTTTCTTTTAAGCGATTGATCATAAATTCCCTCATTATAAACTATTGTTTATTGAAAGGTTGTGTAACTGCTAATATTAATTTCCTTTGTTCAAATTACGAGTATCTCTTCTGTATCATATTTTATGTTTTGTTATAAGACATAGAAAAAATCACACGATTCCTTTAATCACAGAAAAATAATAGCGTCACGAAAGGGGGAGCGAGATTAACTCATTTGTTTATTCTTAGAAATTTAGCCATTATAAACAATGATTTATTTTCATGGAAAAAACACACCCCCAATTGTTTCGATTATTAGTCAGAACGTCCCGGTTTTATAAGTAGCAAATGTTTCACACGTACTTTCGTAAAACTATGTTGTACAGCAAAGAAGAAAATTGATCGTGAAGGGACAAAAGACAAACTGTTTTTACTAATAAGAAATCAAAAATGTTGAAACTGTTTTTACGGTGAAGGTATAAAACATGTGGAACATGATTTTTAATTTCAATTTATTTTCATATCATCAATGCAACGGGGTGTGATTAATTGGCTGCATACATACATTTATCAAATTCCTTTCACCAAAATAGATTGAGCATTCTCAAACATTGATTTACAATAAAATTAGACCAGCTTTACCTTTGGATACAAATTATAATACCTAAGTAATGAAGATCTTTATAAAGGGTGATTTTTATGCTGTTAAGTTTTTCAGTGTTCTATTTTTGACAGCTCACGCGTGATTCGTGATATATGTTTTTCGCGCACTTTGACCGTTTTACGGTCGTCATAATAGACTTACTGAGCAGACAATTCAAGCCATAATCATTCGCACCAATTATTAAGCTACCTACCCGTATGCGTAGAGTGCGTACAGAGGAAAAATATTGCTGCTGTATCCGCCAGTGTTAATGAAGACTGTTCCCAGTTTATCCGATAGCTCAATGTGCGTTGAAGCAATCCGCATTAGTTCAATACCCGTACAAATGCTGGTGTTTATATGAAATTATCAAAATGAGCGAGAGAAAATTGAGAGAAGTTTAACAAACAGCTGATTGAACTGACACTTGACACTAACACTGATACGTTGTTCTTATTTCTTTGTCTTTCTGAATATTTCGTTTGCAATCCCACATTTTAAATACACAACTAATACCTGCCCGATGATGAAAGAATGATGAGAGCGCGAGAGATCCGCTTTTTTATCGGAAAATTGTCTTTAGCGACGAAGCTCATTATTTGTTGAATGGGTATGTTAATAAACAAAACTGCCATATTTTGTTCGATGGCAATACAAGAGCTGCCAATGCACTCAGAAAAATATTTGGTCCAGCGGTAGGCCTGTATTTTTTCAAAGATGACTGTGAGAACAACGTTATCGTCAAAGCCCGTTATCTTTCAATGATTTTGAACTTTTTTTTCCTCAAAATACACGAGCTGAACGTGGTCGACATATGGTTCCAGCAAGATGGCGCTAAATGCCACACAGCATGCGAATCGATGGACCAATTGAGAAATGAGTTCGGTGAGCAATTTATTTCTCGTTTTGGATGGGTGAACTGGCCGGCTAGAACGTTTATGGGGATACGTCAAATCACTCGTCTATGCCGTTAAACCAACAACATAACACGTGTTATTAGCGTGATACCAGTAATATGCTTGTGACGCAAAATTTGACTCTCCGTACGGACACCTTAAAACGTAGTCATGGCTAACATTTACATGAAATAATTTTTAAAATGGCTGTCTCCATGTTTGATGTATATTTCATAACAATATCAAATAAAAAAATAATTCCAATTTCATCGACAACTCTTCAAATTCAAAGTGTGATAATAATAAAATACTCTACTATTACCATTATCTCTATTATTACGAAGATAATGCAGGCTCTAGGTCCTCTAGTTTTATAAATCAATTCTTTTAATTCCATGCGACGCGTTGCTATCATCGATAACTTCTTCTATCAGGGTTATAAGGTAAGCTTCATTGAATACAATTTGTTCGACCTTCTGCCGTTTTGATGGAAGGGCATATTTTCCTAACGTTTGCCACAGTTGAACCTTTATAAGTCGAATCGACATGGAACCAAATAATTTGTTTTGAAAGATTTGTTTTAGCTCAGCAAAATTCGACTCAGAGATTTTGCTATACCAATTACACGAATACATACTAATTGGGGTGAAAAGTAACCTCCTTAGGAATGAAAAGTTTTTCCCCTTTTAACTTGATACACTTATTCCAGCGATTTTCCAACTTCCTGATCCCGTACGAAAAGTAATTTTCCGGAAGGTCTGCAAAATACTCCTCCGTGGCGTCGATGATTTTCTCGCGTGAGCTGAATTTTTTACTGATGAGCCATCTTTTGAGATTTGGGAAGAGATAATAGTCTGAGGGAACCTAATCGGGCGAATACGGTGGATGCGACAGCAATTGGAGCAGTAAGTCATCGATTTTAGCCGTGGTTGCGACGCTCTTGTGCGCCGGCGCATTGTCTTGCAAAAACAAAATTTTTTTTCGCTTCATGTGAGGCCGTTTTGCAGCGATTTTGGCCTTCAATCGCTCCAATAATGCACAGTAATACTCGCTGTTGATGGTTTTTCCTTTTTCGAGGTAGTCCACGAAGTGTATGCCATGACAATCCCAGAAAACCGACGCCATAACCTTTCCGACCCATCGAGCCTCCCCCGACCGCTTCGGAGCACTCGTGCCGGCTTCAGTCCATTGCCGGGCAGGCATTCTGTTCTCTGGTGTGTAATAATGGATCCAAGTTTCATCAACAATTACCAACCGACGCCAAAAATCCGCCCGATTCCGCATCAGCAAGTCCAAACACTCTTTCGAAGTGCTCTCGCGTTCCTGTTCTTGGTCAGGAATGAGCATGCGCGACACCCAGCGGCAGGATAACTTTTTCATATGCAGAATATTGCCCAAAATATGGCGTGTGCGCTCAGTACTAATATTTGTGGTATCTGCTAGCTCGCGCACCTTCACTTTCCGGTTAGCCAACACCATTTCATGTATTTTTTTGACATTGTCGGAGGGCCTGCCGTTGCGGACTTGATCGGTAGTGGAGTTGCGGCCACCACGAAACCAATATTTGATGGTGTAATCTAACGGAGCATTAGCCCCATAATATTTATCCAACTTTTCTTTTGCTTCCTTCGCCGTTTTGCCTCTCAAAAAATAATGTTTTATGAGAGAACGAAAATCGTTTTTGTCCATACTCAACACGATGCCAAACACGTCAACAACAATCAGCTGTTAAAACAAAACAATCGCACTAAAATTTGGCATGTCTGCCTAAATATGAACGGACTTCAAGGCACCATAACCTTTTTCGCAGCAGCAGCGCATTCTGGCGGTCAAGGAGGTTACTTTTCAACCCACCTAGTAAAACACTTGAAGCTAATGTTAATATCTATGATATTAGCTTTATTTAATAGATAATTTGATGCCATTAGTGTTCAGATATGATATTGGGCATATGCGCGCCGCGGCTAGCTCGAATGAAGCGCAATCTTGACGTTCAATTTTCAACAATTTTATCGAGCAACTTGGGCCATACGAGGGGCGTTCAATATATCTCGGTATCGATATGAAGGAAAATGCGAATTCAATTTAAATTGTTTTTATTTTTCAATATAATCTCCCCTAACATCAATGCATTTGTTACATCTTGAAATAAGCTTTTTTAAACTCTCAAAAAAATAAATTTCCTCTATCTCTGCAAAATACCCATTTATTGCCGACTTGAGTTCTTCATCATCCGAAAATCTTTTTCCACGAAGACATTTTTTCAAATCCGGAAACAGGAAATAATCACTAGGGGCAAGGTCTGGACTATAGGGTGGGTGTTGGATTTCTTCGAATCCACAATCTCGCGCAGCAGCCTTGGAAACTCGCGCCGTGTGAACAGGAGCGTTGTCATGAAGAAGCAACACACCCGCTGCGAGTTTACCCCGTCTTTTCTTTTTAATTTCCTCCCGCAAATTATGCAAAGTGGAAGCATAGGATGTGGCGTTGATGGTTTCACCTTTTTTTTTGTACTCAATGAGCAAGATTCCCTTTGAGTCCCAAAAAACTGTGGCCATGAGCTTCCCGGCAGACGGAGTGACTTTGAACTTCTTCGGGGGGTCTGTTCCTTTTTTATGCCACTGCATGGACTCTTGTTTGCTTTCAGGGTCATAGTGGTGGACCCATGTTTCGTCCCCAGTAACAATTCGATCAATACACCGTCCGCGTTCTCACTACACATCTCCAAAAGCTCTCTACAGCATGCGATTCTCACTTTTTTCTGAGGCGCTGTGAGCATTCGTGGCACCCACCTTGCACTGACCTTTGAAAGGTTAAGATGGTCATGAAGAATGGTGTGAATGGTACCAATTGAAAGCTTGGTGATCTCTGCCATCATTTTCACCTTTATTCGGGCATCCTCAAGAACAAGTTTTTCGACTTCTTTGATGCTTTCTCCCGTACAAGCAGTAGCCGGGGCGCCGGAGCGGGGGTCGTCTTCAATGCTCTCTCTGCCTCTCTTGAACTCACTTGACCACTTTTGCACAGTTGATAATGAAGGTGCGGAACCTTGGTAAACAGCCACCATCTCTTCATGAATAGTTTTTTGACTTTTTCCTTGCTTAGTGAGAAATTTAATTACAGCGCGATGTTCAATTTTCACCATCATCGTCTCAGTTGCCATTATGATTCTGTTTAACTAGAGATAAAACGCGAATTAATAATCACATTTATATGCAATTTTACATGAATGTACTAAAATAATAGTATTACTTGATAAATAAGTCAATTCATATATACAACCACAGCTTCACCCCGATACCGAGAATATGTTGAACGCCCCTCGTATATCAGCAATAATACGGCGACTGTTGACTTCCAAACCGTCTAACGTCTCTGGTTTATCGGCATAGACTAGTGACTTCACATACCCACAAAGAAAGTAATCTAAAGGCGTGAGATCACAGAATCATGGAGGCCAGTTCACACGTCCATTACGCGAAATTATGCGCTTACCAAATGTTTCCCGTAATAAATTAATGGTGTCACGCGTCGTGTCGCATGTTGCGTCCTCTTGTTGAAACCAAAGCTCAATGCCATTCAACTGAGGAACGGAGAAGTCAGAAATCATGTTTCTATAGCGCTCTCCATTGAAGGTAACATTCTGGCCGGCAACGTCCTTAAAGAAATATCAGCCGATGACTCCACCAGCCCATAAAGCACACCAAACAGTGAGTTTTAATGGTTGTAAGGGCGGCTCGACAAAGGCTTCTGGGTTTTCTCCATCCCAAATTCGGCAATTTAACCAAAAATGGGCCTCATCGGAGAACAAAATTTTGCGTTGAAAATGAATATCAGGCTGAATAATATTTTCTGCTCATTCACCAAATCTACGACGCGTATAATGGTCAGGCGGTTTCAATTCTTGCACAAGCTGGATCTTATAAGCTTTTAAGCCAAAATCTTTCCGTAAAATCTTCCACAAAGTGGATGGGCATAGCTCCAATTGCTGTGCACGATGGCGAATCGACTCATTCGGATTCTCCTCAACACTGCGCTCCACAACGGTAATAACTTCTTCTGTTCGCACTGTTTTTCGTCTTTGGGGATGCGTATTATCCACTAGAGTGTACGTGGTGCTAAAACAATTCATCGTGTTCCGAATAACTTGCTCAGATGGACAAATATGTCGACCGTAAAATGGACGTAGCGCACACTAAGTTATAATCTATTCACCGTAAAATGTCAAAACGTACTAACCACAAATCGACTTTCAACTGTCAAATTGACAATCTGTAGAAACAGTGTTGTCAGTTTAAAAACCAAATTTCTAAAAGAAAAAACACCCTTTATATGCAGGAATCCCCCATAGTTGGAATGAAGACGTCGTTTTCCAGGCCATCGATATGATTCTGAAAACAAGTTCAAGCTCGGTTTTTTTTTCAGTTTTAATGCATTTTATTATCTTAACACTAACTCTTACATTCTAACAAAAAATGCTTAAATGCTAGCTTACAATTACTTAACAATCTTATGCTAACTTACTGGCCCCACACAGGCACTCTAAGCTAATCTAAATTCTTATATCTATGTCTTTCGACTTCATTTACATTTTATTTATAAATGTTTATTTTGTGTACTTAGGGCTAAGAAAAAATTGATAACAAAAAACTTAGCCTATGTATGCAATTTTTTATTTTTTATAAAAACTTAATATCTAACTTAAAATAAACCTTAGCCTACCTAACCTAGATAAACAATACACACATAAACACACATAGGCATTATACACAATCATATACATATATCAGTATGCACCTTTGTATACACTGACATATGTATATGTTTCTTAAATGCTAACCTAAACCTATGTAAGCTGGCCACCGTTATTCACAGAGCAAATAAATTGATCAGCTCTACCTTATTAGTGAGGCTGGTCCGTAATTGACGGAAACGACGACGAAACATCTTCCCCATCATTCAACCACCAGAAATGCTGGTGCTGCCGAACGACATCCCTCTTATCGCGATTCCCCACCGCCCTACTGAACCTGAGGCGATCCACACTGCCGTGTGCGACGTCTCTGTTGTAGTTGAGTCGCCTGTCCCCAGCTGTCCGAGCGACATGGAAGATTAACGGCACCGCTGATCTATCCTGGATCAACCCTATCTGATCCAAGTAGAGGAATGCTTCCGGTGGAACGAAGCCGTCAGAGCGCACACTCTCGTGGTAAAGGTAATTGGGGTAGTAAGCCCCAGATATCAGGTTATTCGTCGAGGTCATTTCTTATACTCCGACTCTGGTGTTCTGTACAAGCGAAGACAAGCCCTAAGGCAAGCCCTCTCAAACACCCGAATCTTTTCCATTAAGCTTGCTCGTACATTGAACCACACGGGGCACCCAAATACCAGCATGGGCCTGATAAGGTCCATGTAGCAGATTACCTTTACCCTCGCATCGAGTTGGCTGCTATAAAACAGTCTCTTTGTAAGGGCAAAAGCACCTTTAGCTCTGGCCAGAGCAGCATCTACATTTTTGCCAAAATACAGAAACTGATCTAGCCAGATCCCAAGGTATCTGACTACATTTCGACAGGCAAGAGGCTGTCCGTGCTGTCCAATGATTGAGAACTTTCGCCAATTTTTTCTGGTATCCCTAGAGGCTCCAGACAACGGCGTCCTAAAGAGAATGGTTTCCGACTTCTGAAAGTTGATTTTCAACTTTCAGTCATCGCAAAATCGTCTTATCTTATCGAAGTCGCGCTGCAAGAGAGTATTAATGACCTCGATCTGTTCTGTACGCTATCAAATCGTCTGCGTACGCAATAGTATGGGAAAGTGAACCTATCAAGTCGCTTGTAAAAATGTTGAAAAGGATCGGCGAATTGACCGCGCCTTGCTGAAGACCATTTTTAATTTGAAATATTCCAACAGAAGTCACATCGCCATTTTTCACGATGAACTGTCTGTTGGTTAGCATATTATAAAGAATGTACAAGAGTGGTTTACTGATCCCCAGCCTAGTCAGCTTATAGAAAAGACCCTCTAACCATACGGTGTCGAAGGCCTTCTCCAAGTCAACAAGGCAGGCACCAGTGCACTGTTTCTTGCCTTTGTTCCATTGGATATCGGACACCAGTTTAGACGCGGCATGTGAGATATCATGTCCCGCCTTAAAACCGAATTGATTATCCGGAACTATATGTTTGTCCTTAACCCACCTAGTCAGAGCTCTATTGATTACTTTTTCAAAAACTTTACTGATATTCGGAAGGAGACTTATCGACCGGAGATTCACCGGATTGGATATATCCTTTCCCTTTTTGGGGATAGGTTGAACCACCGCCGTTTTCCAATGCGCTGGATAATGTGCATTATTCATTGCATTATTAAACAGGGTGGTGTAAATGTCCACCGCTTCTAGAGGAAGATGTCGAAGCACGATGTTCGGAATACCATCGGTCCCCACTGATTTCTTAGCCCTGATTGTGTCGGAGATCTCATGGAGTTCTTCCTTCGAAATGAACGGGGGTAGGTCACCCTCTCTGGCAATGACATTATTGGCCGTATTTTCGTCGGTGAACCGGGTGAAACCAGAGCCGTCGGATCGCCAGTTCCCTATTTCATTTCGAATGCAGAAGTCGTGCACCAAGACGCGATTGTCCAGGTCGTAATTAGGGCCAATGGTATCAGTGGCCTTGTATACTTCCTGGAAAGTCGCCCCTATGGTCTCAACTTTCTCCTGTGGATCCTCGATCACAAAGAAGTCGTCATCATCAGCGGCCTCATTTGGATCAATACCTGCTATTGTCAGTAATCGTTCGTTGTCTGTTGTCCGGGCTATTTTAAGACACTGAAGGTCGTTTTGATTTCTTCTCCGAAATAGTTTATTTATTTGCGGAAACATATTCGGGTTGCTGGTGTTTACAGCCCGAACCTTGTTGTTCCAATACAAACTTACAGAAATTCTGTAATTTTCTTTTATTAGCGTTTGGATATTTTTAATCGACGACTTCAGTGTTCTAATCTCCGGGTCTTGTCTGTCAGTTAGCTGTCTATACAAGTTTTAGAGTCTTGTCAGAAGTCTACTTTTCTGTCGGTGCAGTGCGTCAATAGTAGGATTGCGGAACAGGTCTTCGTTAGTCGTACGTCGATACCGCGGTATTGTAGTGTCCATAGTTTGTTTAATTGTCTCGTCCATTCGTTTTAGGTAATTGTCGATCTCCTCGTTTGACAAATTCCTATTGGACGGTGGGTGGAGCGTGTTTGAGGAGAGCGCTCTTGTCAAGGTTGCGGAGAAGCGTGTCCATCGAGTCTTACTGTAATTGTAAGAATATCTTTGGACAAACTACTCCTTAGCGTTTGTAAATTCGTTCCTGTCAGTCGTATGCGTTCGTCGTACAGCAGTAGATCCAAATAAGACCCGCCTCTGGGAAACGACGGGTTATCCGTCGCTTTAAGACCGAGTCTGTACATGACATCGTGCTGACCCCACCAATCGAGTAGTAGGTTCCCTCTAGTATTTGGCAAATTATTTCCTCAATCTCTGTGTCTAGCGTTGAAATCCCCGCCGATTATAAAATAATTCTCCCCCGATTCCAGCCTCAGAAGTCGAAAAAGCGTGTCGAGCTCTGTAATGAATAGGGTGGATTGTGAAGCCTCAGGTGCATAAACAAGTTCAAGTTCGATGCTGGTGACGGTGCCTTCTATAGAAAAAAAAATCTTTGAACATCTTTGACGTGATTCCCAACAATATTAAATTCATCTTGTGGTGCTGTAACCATCATGCTTAAACAATTTAGTAAGAGTACAAAATTATAATTTATTAAGACTACTACAATAGTTTATTTCTATTCAACATCAGGCAGTGGAAATTAGGCGAAAAGTCGTTTCGTAATTTATCAATCAGAATTCCAGAAAAAATCCTGTAAAAATCCTTAGTAGGCGCAGAGGATTTCATTGATTTTGTGCGGCGTTACGATTGTTCGCCTTCGTTTCCAGAACTTTTATCCTGAATGAAATGCTAGCAGATTTAATCAGACGTGATATGACTACGTGATATGACTTTCTTCTCAGGATGTACGAGTAAACGTGTCAATCAAGTCCTAAAACTGAACATCTGCAATTTATGGGAATTCCTCGTATCATAATCTTCTTCTTCTTTTCCTTTTACTAGCCCTGTTCTCGCTACACGAACTTATGCATAACGAGTTTTCCATTTTTACTGCATCGCTACTGCTCCGCTTATGGGGTTGGCTAATGTCGCAGATCGCAGAACGCGTCTGCATACTGCTCGGTTCTGTATCGCTTCGGCGGTTAGCCCCAGGCGTTGTTGTGCATTTGCCATCTGAGCAATCCAGGAATTCTTTTTCCTACCTACTTTTCTTTTAGTAGGAGCGACCATAGTTGATATTGCCTTCTTAACGAGATTTTCCGGAGATCTTCTTTGAACGTGGCAATACCAGCTAATTCTATCCGACTCAAGTTGTTCGATTACCGAATTCTTTATGGGTAGACTTCCTCTAATGTGCGTAGATCTAATGCAGTCGCGTTTCGTAACTCCAGTCGACATCCTTAACATTTTCATCTCTGCTGCCGTTATTTTATTTTTAAACGCTTCGTATATTGTCCAGCACTGCGAACCATACGTAAGAGCTGGCCGAACCACCGTGGTGTAAAGGTTTCCCTTCAATTTAAGTGGAAATTTTCGGTCACAGAAGATTCCCGAATTTTCTCGCCATTTCATCCACCCCACGCTTACTCTGTGCCTTATGTCGTCGTCACATTTCGCTTCTACGTTAACGATTGATCCTAAGTACTTGAACCTAGTGGTTTTCGGAAGAACTATTCCGTCCAACATTATATCTGGAATAGGTCGCAGTGGATCCGAAAATGGGCAGGTCAAATGTTCCGTCTTTGAGCGACTTATTTTGAACCCGTTTTTCTCTAGCGCGTCTTTCCATTTACTTAGGACGTTTTGTAAATCTACGACATTATCGCTTAGAATAACTGCGTCGTCAGCGAAGAGAATCGATGTTACATTTGCTTCGTGCAAGCAATCTTTCAAAAGATAGTCTAGAACCACGTTAAAGACGAAAGGGCTAAGAACGCTTCCTTGATGCACTCCGACATTTACCGGAAATTTAATCGTAAGTCCGGCGGTACATTTAACAGCAGTTTTGACGTTTCCATACATGTCTTGTATCATTCGTATATACGTTTCCGGTACCTTTTGATACCTCAACGCGGTCCATATGAGATCTATAGGCACACGATCGAATGCTTTTTCTAGATCAATAAATACCATGTGCAGATCTTTTGACGAATCCCAATGTTTTTCCATTAATATTCGCAAGCTTTGGATTGCGTCCACCGTCGATCTTCCTTCCACGAATCCACACTGGCTATCGTCGAGCTTTATGATTTTGCGAAGACGTTCGTTGAAAACTCTTTCAGCGATTTTCATCGTGTGTGACATCAGCTTGATTGAGCGGTAGTTGTTGCATTCTCGCGTGTTGCCTTTGCCTTTGCATAACGGAACCAAAAAGCTACTTCTCCATTGATTCGGCATAGTTTGCCTGCATTTTATTTTATTCAAGAGTTTCGACAGCCATTCACTGCCGATACATTCCATCTTCGACCAAAACTCTGATGGGATGTTGTCTGGTCCAGCCGCTTTCCCGCGTTTCATTTTTCCGATAGCTATACTTATTTCTTCTGTTGAAAGGTCAGCAACTTCTTCTTCGAATGGATCAGCTGCAGGGACGCGATCACGTGGAAACTGTTTGTTAAGTAGGTCCTTACAATATTCAAGCCACCTATCACAGATGTCCTTTTCGTTTGTTAGTAAGTGCCCGTAGGAGTCTTTAATGTATTTTGGCGACGTTATTTGCATCGCATTTTTTCGCCTTTGCGCAGCGAGTTTAAAAATACTTGGCACTTTACTATTGTACGACGTTTGAACTTCTTGAATAGCTTGTCTTCTATCTGCCGATCGTGAGGATATTTGTTCCAAGTCCTGGTAAAGGTTTTCCGCTGCTGCTGCTCGGGTTTGGGCCAGGACTCTCTTTGTAACGTTTTTAAGTCGCTCATATTCAAGTGCAAGTCGAGACTTTTCGATATCGTTGCTCCGATCACATTTTGTCCACGCTTGAAATGCTTGCTTCTTGTCGGTCACAACTCGTTTGGTTTCGTCATTCCACCACCATGTTTCTTTCTCGATGTGATGATGTCCTGATATCGTTCCTAGAAGGGACTTTGCGTGTGTCATGCATGCCTCGTGCATGCTGTTCCACATTTCTTGAGGGCTAATGAGTCTGCGATAACGTTTATATTAAGAAGTACTTCTTTAGCGCGTGCAATAAATCTTGTGCCTCGTTCTTTCGATAAGTTATACCACCGGATTTTAGGCTTTCTAACAGGCTCTCGTGTTTTTGGTGGTTCCACTGTGAAGAATTCTGTAATGAGCAGCCGGTGTTGAGTAACTAGCGATTCTCCAAGGATTACCTTGCAGTCCTTGACACTGTTTCTCATCGATCTTTTGCAAAAGTAATAGTCTATTTGTGTTTCGTGGCCTCCCCTGCTATAGGTGATAAGATGTCGTTGATGTTTTATAAACGTCGTATTTAAAACAGTGAGACCGTGGGCTTTACATGCTGCAAGAATGTCTTCACCAGCAGAATTTCTGGTTCCAAAGCCTTTACCGCCGTGGCAGTCCTCATAATCTACGTTTGATTCTCCAACGTGGCCGTTTAAATATTCATAATTTTAAATATCATAATATTCGTAAAAGAACATACGCGAACACCTATGCATAAGTAAAAATGTACACATACATAAGATACATGTTTATCTAAAAAGAAAATTCTTAATTTAGAATAAACGATCTTGGTCACAAAACGGTCGTGCATATCAATTAGTTGCCTCATATTATTCGGAAGATTTTCGCAATTTTTTTACGAAATTCAGATGATAACATAAAATTGCATTTGTGAATTGCGTCATTTCTTAACTAATTTATTCATCTCAAGAGCAACTTTCCGCTCAATCGATTCGTTGATTAATAAATTATAGTATTTTATTTTATCTGTAACCCGCTGTGTGACTTCAATAGTCATTTTTTGGTATTTGAAATGAAAAAAGTTAAGCAAAACGAGTCTAAAGTCAATTTAATGAATGAATGTCTATTATGAATCATTGTACATATGTATAATACCTACCCACTTAAATATGTATGTGCATGCATGTGCATAGATGTAGATAAGTGGGTTTGTTAACAACTGCATCGACGTAAAATTGCCTTTAGATAATTGTTTTTTTATTTAAATTAATTGAAAGCCCTCCTATGGAGTAATTAAAAATCATATGGTAAACAGCTGTTCTTTTTACACTGTCGACACCTACTCTTATACTTGGAAAGAAATGGGTTCTCATCGAAGCAACGCGACATTGACCTTATACTTTGGACATGCAAACGCTTTAAATTATTACCAGACACAGAATAAATACACTGCACCGGGAAGAGGTTAAGAAAAAAAAAAAAACTTGAAAAAAGGTGCATGCATGCAATATATTGTAGTAGCACCGGTAGTGCTAGGAAGGCGGCAACGTCGGCTGGCGGTGTTAATATAGTGAAAGCTTCACAACAAAGTATAAGCCTCATTAGGTGTTCGTTTTAAGTTTCATTTAAGAACTAAAAGCATCTACACATCACACACAGCATAGCATAGCAGGACAGTTACGAATACGAGCTAATTCGAAATTAATAACAAATAAGCAAAGTAATGATGGCTCCGTCTCCCTGGCACATATAGTTGCACTTGTCGAGGTAACAACCCTTAAAATGTCTAATACAATCAAAGACACAAGGCAAAAGGCGACGTATGCTCTTGTCGTCGCCATTGCCGGTGCTTGTCGATTGCTGCTACTGCTACTGCTATGCTTCGATGCAATACGCAAAGTCGGAAAAGGTCAGGGCAGGTCAAATGTACAGGGCGTCGTCCCCAGGACCATGAACAAGGTAGCTAGCACAGACTAGTGGATGGATCGATAAAATCGTCTCGACGTTTCTCAAAACGCAAAAAAGGATACACACAAAAGATACCCGGGGAGAGGAAGTGATTATATAGGAGAAAGAGAGTGATAGGCAAATGCAAAACTGGAGAGTGGCAAACTCCAAACCTGCCACAGCTTTTTTCACATTATGCGGGGGTTTATAAACTCCAGACGCCAACGAACAAAATATTTACGTTACTCATACATATCTATGCACGTACATATAGAACAGGCATGAGTACGTTCACACGTAAATGTATCGGCCAAAGCCACAGCCGAATTCGTAATTTTATTGTATATCATCAGCATCAGCATCAGCATCCATAGTCATGTATGGATTTATGTGCATAGTTATAATCTTTTTGTTTTGTTTTTTTTTTCTCGGCATCTACCCTTAAATTGATGTTAACTGTTGGACTTTTCTTCTGAATAAAATAAAACTATTGTACAACCCTCTAAAGGTTTGAAAATATTCAGAGACACTTAATCCATCCTCGAACATTTTTGTGTTTTCGAATTAAACAATGACAGTAGTTTTTTGTTTTTTTAGATACTCAGTCATCATACCCTATTAGAGTTACTACTACTACTACTACTACTATTATTATTATTATTATTATTACCCCTACTGCTTGTGCTGCTGGTGAGCTGAATGTCCTTGCGTTTCCCTTCTATTCATTGCGCGCTGCTGCTGATATAAAAATCAATAATGAGTCTGTCTGCTGTCTGAATTTTACCCTCTCAAATGTAAAGCTCTTGGGTTGGGAAACCCCAAAAATTAATGTTTGCCTGAGTGCAACACCCTAACCTATGCCAATAATGCGCAACTTCAGTCTAACGATATTAGGTATGCGCAACACAGATACAGAGCGGAGCACAAACAATACAAAGCTCGGGAACACACGAAAAAAAAAAAACGAAAAGTTGTCTGGAAAGTTCAATTCGGAATTTTGTCCTCCTCCTGGATTGTGTTTTCTTTTTGTTCATTTTTATTCTGTTTTATAGATTTTTCTTTCAGATTTTTGTCTTTTGTTGCTGTTGGTTCTTTTTTTTTTTCTTCTTCTCCTTTTTTTCTTTTTTTTGTTGTCAAATGCATTTAGCCAATTTCTTGGAAATTTTTAAGTCATTGACACTTGATTTGTACTCGTATATAATAATTTGCTGATTTTGATTTAATTTTGTACAATGAATATGAACAGGTTATCTATTGACCAGAGTTGAGGGAAAAATTGGATCTCCAGAAAAACCACTATCGGATTTAGGTTTGATATCTTATCGCTCCTATTGGAAGGATGTGCTTTTGGATTTTCTTTGTAATCGTACAGGAACTACACTGAGTATGAAGGAAGTTTCTCAGGTAAGTTTCATTATATGTTAGTTATACTCGTATGTACATATGTATGATTTGTATTCTCCCGTATATAAAGAAAAATATGTAATGGGATGACTTAGAGATGCTGAATCTCTTTTCTTCTATAGGAACATACAAATATGAAAACAAATGCGGGACCAACGTATTTGTTATTTGTTAGATTAAGTATTGTATATCTTTATGTGCATATATACAATGAACTCATTATTAGCTCGAGTAGGTATATATTCTGACTGTCTTTATTACAAAGTACTTACATCATTTGTATTGTTTTATCATTTAACGTAAATTTCTATAATTACTTGCGATCGACCTCAGGAGACGATTGTTATTTTATTCTAGAAATTGCATTCGCTTCAACATGCGTAAATTGAAATATAAATATTCTACTTTTATTTATTTATTTATTTATTACTAAGTAAGTATTGCTTACACGGTAAGACAATGGAATCTTTTAAATGTGGAAGCCTTAAATTTTTCAAATATCAGATACAAGTATGTGCAAGTATATATAACAATAAGAATTCAGGAAGTGATAACAAAATAAAATAAAATAAGGTAAGTAAGATAAAGTAAAAGAGAGAAAAGAATAGAAAAGAACAATTGGCTTTACAAACAAATTGAACATTTTAAGCGTTTAAAATTCTAAATCTACTCGTAATTAGTTTCATTGGCCAGGTATTTTAAGAGAGAGGTTTTAAATTGTTTTGCGCTTCGAATTTTCCTAATATTTATGGGCAAAGAATTCCACAGCCGTACGGAGTTTACGAAGAATTGGCGTTCAGACGTCAAGCAGGCATAGCTCGTTTGAAAAAGCATACATGATCTACCTGACTGAAGGAAGCGTAGCCTATTGAATAGGTATGCTGGTTGCTTAGTTTGAATTATGCCATGTAAGAGACTTAGCGTTCTGTATTTGAGCACATTATCAAATGTACATCCGCTGATTTGCTACAAATCGGGCAATATTATTATATACGACATTGAGCTTTCGTCTGGAGTCGTAGTCGGGGCAGCAAAAGATTTCAGAACAATATAGCAGAATCGGTATTAGGAGGGTTTTCGCTAACAAGAGCTTTGTCCGTGTAGGAACAAAGCGATGTGGGGTCCAGAGAGCACGTAATCCACCATATATCTTACCTATAGTGGCGTTTATGTGGGTAGACCAAGTAAGGGTCCGGTTAAATATCAGGCCCAGGTTGTTGGCGCGGTCGACGTACTCTATTGGACTTTGGGCTAGTTGGATTGGTGGAAAGTGATTAAGGTCCAGTTTTCTTTTATGGATCACAAGTGCTTTTGTTTTCTGGGCATTAAGACGCAGTTCGTTCTTAGCTGACCAACCAAGTATACGCTGGAGATCTTCATTCACCTACGCAGTGGCTTCGTGAACCAAATTCATGGGAAAACTTAAGTGGATCTGGGCATCATCGGCGAACATATGAATTGCACAATGTACGACAACCTTTGGCAATTCATTTACGTAGAGCGAAAAAAGCAATGGTCCAAGAATGGAGCCTTGCGGTACTCCCCTCTTTATAGGCAAATAGCATGAACATCGGTTTCCCGCTACAACCTGTTGTCGTCTTCCTTCTAAGTAAGAAAATATAAGTTTTGTAGATGGCAATGCAAATTTAAACTCTTTTCTGAGCTTTAAGCAAAGTATAGTGTGATTAACGGTGTCGAATGCTTTCGAAAAGTCAAGTAACGTTAATATTGTAGCATGGTTGTCATCAATAGCTTTCCTAATTTCGTCAATTACCAATAATAACGCAGTCTTGCAACTTCGTTATTGACGGAAGCCAGATTGATTCTCACAAAGCAGTTCTTTACACTATAGATAGATTTGAATCTGTTTGAGAATACATTTCTCAAAAACTTTTGAAAGGAATGGCAGAATTGAGATAGGTCTGAATTCCACTGCATTTCCATTCGATTTCTTTGGAATAGGAATGATTTGAGCGTCTTTCCAATGAGTGGGAAAGACTGACGTCGTTAAAATTGAGTTGAAGATATGTGTTATAAAAGGCAGTAAATATGGAAGCAGAAGCTTAACAAATTTTGGATGAATTTCATCGATCCCCATAGCATTTGATTTGATCGATAGTACCGCTTCTGCAACGTCTTCCTCGCGTAATCTGTAGAATTCAAAGTATGATTCTCTACAATCATCCGGTGGCTGGTCGAAAGTAGTTAAGCTTACTGAGGGTGGATCACTTGACATTAAAAAAGTTGAGTTAAGGTGGTTGCAGTCTATATCATCGGGAGTTTTAGGCCTTGTTTTCCTAACCCAAGTTCACGGATATGTTTCCAAACCTCTCTGCCTGAGGAGCAGCTACCGAACTTCCGATAGTAGAAGACACGCTTGGCGTTTCTTATTTTAGAAACCGCTTCATTACGTAATTTGCGATATATATTTAAGAACTCAGGCATTCTGTATTTTTTCCAGCTTTTATAGGCATCATCACGCTTTTTCATAAGCTGTAGGATATTAGGGGTAAACCATTGAAGGTGAGGGGGCCTATCAGGTTTTGTTTTTAACGGCACATGTTTGTTAAAGAGGAAAGCAATTTTTTCCTGCAGAAAGTTAGTTTGATCATTGACAAGGCGCATCCGATAAATACGCTCCCAACTTGTGCCTATAGTATCAGCTTGCAATTGAGCATAATTTGTTACCGCCGAATTCTCCGTTCAACGCGCCGTACCACGGAAGAGTGCCCAACCACCAAGGAGAGTGGTCGTAGGTTAAGGTGTTAAAAATGGGCGCCACGCGATTGCTCTTCCGTTTAACTACCCACATCCAGAATCGCGACTGAACGTGAGATTCGCGCTTCTTTTACTGACCAAACAAGAAAAAAAATGACGAATGCTTTCCCAACGTTATAAAATTTCTGTTCCTTTAATTCTTTTTGTACTTAACCTATAATATGCATTACAAAATTTCAATCTTACAATCTAGCTTAATTCTACATTAACAATCCAAATAGCTTACGAGTATAATACAAAAAAAAAAAAAAAAAAAAAAAAAAAAAAAAAAAAAAAAAAAAAAAGCGAAGAAACAAACAATTAAAAAAAAAAAAAACTAAACTAAAACCGCGGGAACGAACCCAGCTTATAGATAGCTTATTCGCGACACGGACAGCAATTAAGCGAGCTAACTATATTATAAAACATGCCCGCGTATGTCGAATTTACTATAATAATATGTGTATTGCATATATAAAACAAGATAGCTTATCTGGTACGTATCGCTGCTTCCCGCCAGACTCGATTTGTCTCGATCCTCTTTACTCCAGTCGTTTTTTTTTTTTTTTTTGTTTAAAGCTCAAGCACCCAAATGGTGCGGGTCACAAAAGATAAATGGGGCAAAGAACTCGGAGTGCCGAACGATCTCCAGCCACCAAGGAAAATTGTTTCACACTTTGTCTATTCTTATTCACCCAGCAGAAAAGAATTAACGTTTTCCGATAGTTTTTTTTTGTTTTTGCGCTACCGAACAAGTTTCCCAATATTCTGCCTTTTATTTAATTTTGGGTTTGATTTATGAAAATAGCACTTCTTCCTTTTTTTTTTTTTTTCCTCAGGTGAACGAACAAGGGCACTAATTCCATTAATTAATTCACTAATTCACAATCCTTTTTGCTTTCCCTATATCAGTACACTCCTGTTCTTTTTTTTTTTTTTTCTTAAAACGATTACCGAACTGTTCAGTTTACTTTCCTCGACCGTTTCGTTTTTTTTTTGTTTTTTTTTCTCAGCTCCTAATTTGTACCACGACCGACCTCCTTGACTGGCTCTTCACAACTCGCCTATCTTTTTTTTGTTTTCTCCCCATTAACCCACCAAAAATCCTTTCCAATTCCACTCAACACTACCCGTAGCCTCTCGAAAGTTTTCGCTCAACTCCATACGGTACGTCTTTCTCTCATACAAACAGGTTCATCAGACCACATCTCCTGATCTTCCACATCCGCTAATCCCAACAGTAAGTCCTCATGCCATAGTGTGACTATGGAACTATGGCCCTCAAGTAAAAAAACAGAAAAAAAGGAAGGACAACTGCGATCCTACATGCGGACTCGAACCTACGAACGTGAAAGCCTACATGCCGGGTTCGCAACCCGTGGAGCTAGGCTTCGCTAACTACGACGGAGTGTGGGTGCCCATATGTAGTAGTATTGGCAAGGAAAATAAGTGATATAATTTTTTTTTTTTTTTTTTTGCTAATTCTAAAGAGGTGGACGAAAACCTATTAACACAACCCATAATACTCCCCCTTCCTTTCTAAAGGTTTTCGTCGCTTTGATAACCGATTCATGTTTACTATTAGGCAAGGTCGTCTTTATTCGTGAACAGTTTTAGATCTTGCGCATGCCACACTCCTACCTTTTTCCCACTACGATCACCTAGCTCATATGTCCAGGGTGAAACCCGCTTAATGACCTCAAAAGGTCCTACATACTTTGGAGCAAGTTTCGCAGAAAAAAATCTAGCAGCATCGGAGAGAACGAAGTTTTTCCTAAGTACCAAATCCTTTGGGTAAAACTTAATATCTCGGCGACGTAAATTATATTTGCTGGAGGATTTGTGAGCCGAACTTTCCATGCTCGCCCTAACGTCTTCCACTAGTTCACCCAACGCCTTTGACCAAGCCTGAACATCGACCGATCTATCTGCAATAAAACCCTCTGCAGGAAAAGTGGAACCATCGCCTTTAACCTGCATTTCCCTGCCGAACATGACAAAATATGGGGTTGTCTTTAGAACCTCATGCGTTGCATTGCGAATGGCACACGCCACTTTTGGCAGAAGGATATCCCAACTGCGATGATTGTTGGAAATATATGCTCGGAGTTTAGTTTTCAATGTTTGGTTATACCTTTCCGCAGGGTTAGCTTGTGGGTGATAATATGCCGTAAAATCAATGGTAACCCCATAAGCACGTACCAGGTCAGCCATCTCCTTACTTTTGAACTGAGCCCCGTTATCACAGACTAACCACTTAGGTACCCCAAATACCAAGAAGACATGTTCCTCCAAGATGGTCCTGACGGATTTCGCTGTAGCTGAACGGACAGGAAAGAATAGGGGAAATTTCGAAAAATAGTCAACTACAGTCAAAATATAGCTGTAGCCTCTGGTTGACCGAGGAAGTGGCCCGATGAAATCCACACATAACATATCCCACGGTCTATTAACCTTGCTTCGTGACGCCATAAGCCCTGCCGGTTTCCGTAAGTCAGGTTTCACCGTCTGACAAATTACGCAGCTACGAACGTAACGAGCTATATTATGTCTCATTTTTGGCCAATAATAGCTTCGTGCCACCTTATCGAACGTTTTCTGTATTCCCCCGTGTGCGCTTAAGATATCGTCATGGCTTTGTCTCAAAACTGCTGCTCTTCTATCCTTTGGGACCACTTCTTTCCACTCATCGCCCTCGCTATTCAGTTTTGGGTATCTCGAGGGCACCCGCTTAAATAGTATACCCTCCTCCTCTCTCCAGTCGGGATACTTCTCTCCCTCTCTCCTAACCAATTCAAGCATTTTACAATACCATGGATCTTCGGTAGTTAATGACACCGACGCTACGTCCTCCTTTACCCTAGACAGCGCGTCAGGGACCAAGTGCTCCTTGCCCTTCCTATGCACGACCTTAAAGTTGTACTGCTGCATTTTGACAGCCCACCGAGCCAACCTACCCTGCGGATCTCTCAAATTATTTAGCCAGACTAAGGAATGATGATCAGTTACTACGGTGAAGCTATTCCCTTCCAAGTACGGGCGGAGTTTTTCGATCGCCCACAGGACGGCCAGACACTCCCGTTCCGTCGTCGAATAATTCCGCTCCGTCTGGGATAAGGCTCTGCTCAAGTAACTAATCACTGTTTCCTCATCTGGCGACTTATTTTGCGTAAGGACAACACCAATACCATAACCCGAAGCGTCCGTATGCACTATGAATGGTAAGGAAAAATCTGGACACGTGAGGATGGGTGCATTCACCAACTTTTCCTTTAACAAGAAAAAAGCAGTCTCACAATCCTCGCTCCACAAAAATTTACGTTTTTTCTTGAGAAGCCCAGTTATCGGTGAGATAAGATCTGAAAAATTAGGAACGAAGCGTCTATACCACGAAACCATGCCGACAAACCTTCGCACTGCTGACACAGAAGTTGGTCGAGGATATTCAACCATGCACCTAACCTTATCCGGGTCCACTAACAATCCCTTCCCGTTGACTATGTACCCCAAGTATTTCAATTCTGGTTTGCAGAATTCGCACTTCTCTCGGCTCAACACCAAGCCCGCGTCCTTGATACGGTCTAATACCACCCTAAGGATCTCCAAATGTCTCTCAAAAGTCTCTGACACGATAATGACGTCATCCAGATAAACGAATACATTCGGCTCGAGGTCGGCTCCAAGGACTGTATCTATAAAACGCTGCCAAGTAGCAGGAGCGTTGTGGAGCCCAAAGGGCATGCGACAGAACTGATACAGTCCTTTTCCCGGAATAGTGAAGGCCGTATACTTCTTCGAACTCTCAGCCATTGGAATTTGCCAGTAGGCAGACTTAATGTCCAAAGAGGACAAAAATTTAGCATTCTTGAGTTTATCTAGTGTCGCCGAGACGTAGGGTATGGGATAGGCGTCTCGCTCTGTCACTTGATTGAGTTTTCGGAAGTCGACACAAAAACGATACTTCCCATCTTTTTTCCTGACAAGTAAGACAGGGGAGGACCAAGGACTGCAAGATGGTTCGATAACGCCAATCTGGAGCATTTCATCCACTTCTTTATTAATGTTCTCCTGGACTACTGGCGAAACAGGATAATAGCGCTGTTTGATGGGGTCCGCATTAGTTCTGATAACGTGTGCAACGAGATTGGTACACCCTATACCATCACCCATCGACGCAAATACCCTTTCAACTAATTCGTCAAGACGTTTTCTCTGCCCACTCTCTAGTCTAAACCCGTCCCCAACTTCCATCAATTCTCCTCTGAAGTTCCATACGCGCTTCCCTATATCTGGAATTATGGAAAATCGTTCCCAGAAATCCGCTCCCAGAATGAGGCCATGCGCTAGTTTAGGAATCACATGAATCTCCATTATTCTTATAACTTTTTCGACCCTAATAGGCACATTCAGAGCTCCGATCACTTCTACCCCATCCCCATTAGCTACTGTAACCGACTTAACCTCTACCCTCGTCAAACTGCATTTTAAGGACTGCAAAGCTTCCCAACCTGAACTACCAAGAATCGTTCTAGAAGCTCCTGAATCTAACAACCCTAATAACTTAACACCATAAATTTCGACACTTAAGTATGGACGAGGATCTAATCCCTTACTCTCTAAAATAAAATCTAAAGCTATATTACACCCCACTGTCAACTTCCTTGTACTCACGGCGGATTCCTTCCCTCGACTCAATGACCCGCCTGTCTTTAAGCCGATGAGTTGTTTCCCTGCATTGTCGCCCGTGGCGTGCAACGTGGACAACGACGTCGGATGGTGCCAACCGTATTACATCCATAACAACGTATGGGCTGCGGACACTGAGCTGCGATGTGTCCATTCTGCTTACATCGGAAACAAGTTAACGAGTTATTCACCCATGGTGGAGAAGCAATTACTTGCACTTCGGTATCCGCCACTTCAACATACGCCAGATCTGGCTCTAGTAAGTTGGTATTTCGCCGTGATGGTGGCGGAACGAAATTCTCGACTAAGTATCTAGTAGACTCTAGACGGTGACCCACTTCAACTAAGTGATTTAAAGAGGAAATTTCAATCAGGGCCATTTGTGTTTGGTAAAACGGGGATATGTTCCTTCGAATCCACTTAAGCTTAACCTCGTCGGTGCAGGGCTCGCTTAGCCTAGAAAAGAGTCCTATCATCACACTCACAAAAATACCGATGGTCTCCGACCGTCCCTGTGTTCTGCTTCTAATTTCCTCCCAAAGCCTGTCATCGTACCCTGGTGGTAAGAATTCGGCCTTCAGTTTCGCCACCAAGCTTTCCCAATTGTTGATATATGGTTTATTCGCCCGGTACCATATGGCTGCTTTATCCTCAAAAATGTCAAAGGCTGACCTATAAAGCTCCTCCTTACTGTAGTCCCTAGCTTCTCTCAGTTCCTCAACTTTTTCCAAGAAACTGCTAAGGGATTGAGTATGGTCTCCACAAAACTTGACACCCCATTGTGCAACTGGAACCCTCTTCGTCGGGAAAAATAATGGCGACGATGCTGCAACTGGTTGTGGGAGGTTTACGGCCTGTCTACTACTACCTGCTAGCACTGTTGGAGATACTTTATCCCCTGCTAACCCCTTGCTAGTCTGTTGGACCGACTGCACTTCCCCACCCTTCAGCTGGGCTTGCCCTTCGTCCTGTCCCGCTACTTCTACACTAGCCTTAATATCTATACTAGACAGTAATCCCAACACCTGATGCCTCGCATCAACGAGAAAAGCTTTTTCTTCAGCATCGCCAGCTTGCGCCCTTCCAAGACGCCTCAATATCCAATCGGATTTTGCTGCTACTTTTTTGTATTCTTTCGACTGATCATCCCCGACAAACTCACTTATCAGTCTTAGTAGCTCTTCTATCTTAGAAACTATAGCTTCCTTATCCTCAGCAAAGGTGAAGGGGTACTCCGGCAAGATAAAACTGGAATCCCTCTTCATAGCAGTTCTTAGCATTTTCCTCATCTCATCTACATCTCCACCCCTCAGACCCCGCACATCTAACTCGTACCTTAACTCTTCTGAACTCAACCTATTCACCTCCATCTTGACTGGGTTAATTTTTATCTTGAGATAAGTGGCTAAAGATCCCCCTTCTTTTTCTCCGGAGTCCTTTGCTCGATCAATTAACACAAAACAATGAACAACTGGTAAACGAAGTATACCCGAGAACCGAAACCACGACTAAGAACTTTTAGCAATCACGACGATTATCTCTTACACCGGCGGATAACTTAAAGGCAAAAAAAAATAATTTATCTTATTTAAAGAGGCCCCACGTTGGGCGCCAGGAATGTTACCGCCGAATTCTCCGTTCAACGCGCCGTACCACGGAAGAGTGCCCAACCACCAAGGAGAGTGGTCGTAGGTTAAGGTGTTAAAAATGGGCGCCACGCGATTGCTCTTCCGTTTAACTACCCACATCCAGAATCGCGACTGAACGTGAGATTCGCGCTTCTTTTACTGACCAAACAAGAAAAAAAATGACGAATGCTTTCCCAACGTTATAAAATTTCTGTTCCTTTAATTCTTTTTGTACTTAACCTATAATATGCATTACAAAATTTCAATCTTACAATCTAGCTTAATTCTACATTAACAATCCAAATAGCTTACGAGTATAATACAAAAAAAAAAAAAAAAAAAAAAAAAGCGAAGAAACAAACAATTAAAAAAAAAAAAAACTAAACTAAAACCGCGGGAACGAACCCAGCTTATAGATAGCTTATTCGCGACACGGACAGCAATTAAGCGAGCTAACTATATTATAAAACATGCCCGCGTATGTCGAATTTACTATAATAATATGTGTATTGCATATATAAAACAAGATAGCTTATCTGGTACGTATCGCTGCTTCCCGCCAGACTCGATTTGTCTCGATCCTCTTTACTCCAGTCGTTTTTTTTTTTTTTTTTGTTTAAAGCTCAAGCACCCAAATGGTGCGGGTCACAAAAGATAAATGGGGCAAAGAACTCGGAGTGCCGAACGATCTCCAGCCACCAAGGAAAATTGTTTCACACTTTGTCTATTCTTATTCACCCAGCAGAAAAGAATTAACGTTTTCCGATAGTTTTTTTTTGTTTTTGCGCTACCGAACAAGTTTCCCAATATTCTGCCTTTTATTTAATTTTGGGTTTGATTTATGAAAATAGCACTTCTTCCTTTTTTTTTTTTTTTCCTCAGGTGAACGAACAAGGGCACTAATTCCATTAATTAATTCACTAATTCACAATCCTTTTTGCTTTCCCTATATCAGTACACTCCTGTTCTTTTTTTTTTTTTTTCTTAAAACGATTACCGAACTGTTCAGTTTACTTTCCTCGACCGTTTCGTTTTTTTTTTGTTTTTTTTTTCTCAGCTCCTAATTTGTACCACGACCGACCTCCTTGACTGGCTCTTCACAACTCGCCTATCTTTTTTTTGTTTTCTCCCCATTAACCCACCAAAAATCCTTTCCAATTCCACTCAACACTACCCGTAGCCTCTCGAAAGTTTTCGCTCAACTCCATACGGTACGTCTTTCTCTCATACAAACAGGTTCATCAGACCACATCTCCTGATCTTCCACATCCGCTAATCCCAACAGTAAGTCCTCATGCCATAGTGTGACTATGGAACTATGGCCCTCAAGTAAAAAAACAGAAAAAAAGGAAGGACAACTGCGATCCTACATGCGGACTCGAACCTACGAACGTGAAAGCCTACATGCCGGGTTCGCAACCCGTGGAGCTAGGCTTCGCTAACTACGACGGAGTGTGGGTGCCCATATGTAGTAGTATTGGCAAGGAAAATAAGTGATATAATTTTTTTTTTTTTTTTTGCTAATTCCAAAGAGGTGGACGAAAACCTATTAACACAACCCATAATAATATAAGTTATAGAAATCTCTAAACATGACTTTAGATTCAACAAAGTCATTTTTAGCTTGGTAAGTTATATATATCAAGTCATGTTTAGCGAATGCAGGTGCTGAGAGTTGGCTATATAACAGGACTTTACCCATATCGGATACAAAAATTGAATCGATTAGAGTTGAAGCAGTGGTCGTAAAATGGGTAGGGGTAGACGTGTTAACTGGGTTTAGATCAAGCGATTTCATTTGTTCCAAAAAGCCTATGGAGCCGGATGTATCTAACAGATTACAATTAAAGTCGCCACATATAATGATGTTAGTGGCAATGTAGCCTTTCTCCTCAAGGGTGGTAAAGAGTGGAGCAAAAGAGATGGAGTTATTTGGTCTGTAGACTACACCAATCAATATTTTCTCATGACTACATTTGATGTTTATGAAATAGTATTCGAGAGGACAGTCCTGGCTTGATTTGCATAAAAATTCAAAATTGTTAGTTTCCGAACATACAATGCAGCTCCCCCTCCGACGCGACCGACCCTATCAGACTGAAGAAGCTCAAACCCTTTTACTTTATAAATTTCATTTGGTACGTCAGCATGAAACCATGTTTCAGAAACACATATGACGTCAATTTTAGAGTCAACGAAAATATGCCTAAATTCATCTATTTTCGGGTACAAACTTTGAGCGTTAATATGGCAGATATGAATGCCCTTTTGTTGTGTCTGGAGAGCACGAATCATGCCAACAATATATCCGTTAGCTCCAACAACTGCGTTTTCCTCAGTACCTGATATACTACCCATATTCATGATGGGTGGCTATGAATATATTTTTTGTAGAAAATCAGAAGCCTTTAAGTGACTAGTTAAGAATAAGTTTAAATAAAGTGAAAAACTTACCATGACCATTGAAACTGTTAAATTATTATGAGGGCTTATAATTGTTTTTGTGTTAGCAGGTGTGTTCAAAATAAGAAAGTGAATAAAAATAAACATAAATAAAATCTTTATAAAAATATAAAAAAAAAGTAAAAAAAAGAAAAATGAATGAATAAAAGTAGTGGGGCGAAAAACTACAACGGCAACTCCGTATTTTCATTGTTGGTTCTTTTGTTTTCTTTTTTCTGAGTGATAGCTTCCAATTCTTGGTGAGTTTGAACGACAAAGCTTCTTCCATCCTTTATTAACTTTTAGTAGTGACAACAAATTTACTAATATTCCTGCATCTATTAGAACGTTTGGTATCCCTCAACTTCATATGAAAATTTCACACGTTTGCTGAGAAACAAAACTAAATTGGAAAGTTTTAAGCTCTCACAAACTCGTATGTATGTAGGTATGTACCTTAACGATAACTCTAAGTGGCCAGTTCCAGAAGGCTTCTGAATAAATTAAACACAACCAAATTCAAATTTTCTAGACATTACTTCCGTTCCAAAGTAAACAGGACTTTTTTAAAAATAAGTATTTCTACTGAGTCAATCTATTGGCAATTCACGTGCGTCGATAAGGCAGATCCTTTACTGATGTACTGGACGAATAGAAACGGAGTTATGAGAAGACTTATGTTTTTGTCATCGCTCATCGGTACAAAAATAAACATCGAGCAAAAATTTCTCAGAATTCAACATTCGAAGGACATCCTCAAGGAAGCCAAAAGGAACAAAAACTTCCTTTATAACATTGTGACGTGACGAAACATGGGGTTTTCAATATGATTCTGAAACCAAGCGTCAAAATGCCGATTGGAAGGCGCCAGGAGACAAAACTCAAAAAATCTCGTTTGGAGAACTCAAAAGTGAAGACAATCTTGATTTGCTTTTACGATTCCAAGAGCATTATTCACAAAGAGTTCGTTTCAACGGGCTAAAAAGTTAATGCACAATTCTATTTTGATGTTTTGAAGCGCTCGTATATGATAATGATGATAATGCGCCATCTCATCTATCAACACTTGTGATCGATTTTGACTGTCAGCCATTCGGGGATTCGCCTGATTTGGCACCGTGCGATTTTTACCTTTTCGGAAAAATGCATTTTCCAATGAGAGGAAAACGTTTTGTGGACGTAGATGCCATCCAAACGGCTTGTACCGACATCCCGGCCAACGAACTAAAACACTCATTCCACATGCTTTTAGACCGTGCAAATCGATAGTTTGTGTCGGTGTTTCAAAACGTCCTATTTACTTTACACCTTATATGTATGTATTTAAAGAAAAAACTAGGAATTATTCTTTGAAATGTATGTTCAACTTTATAAACAAGTAGGTACCCACATTTTTCGTGTCCTCCAGGGTATTAGATTTCTATCAAACCTGATTCCAAATTTGTTTGGTCTCTAAAAAATACTAAAGTCTTAATTCGTCCAAAACCAATGCGCTGTTGATTTCCAATAACATTTGTCATTATTAAGTTTGTGTCCAAAATAAAAAAATCTAAGAATCTACTTCAACTAATATCTCAACCGGGCCGACTACATAAGCCACATTGCCTTAACAAAGCAGTACCTACTCGTACGTGTCAGGATAAAGATGAATCTCATTAAGGCTGGTGGAATCATCGGCCCATATTTCTTAAAGGACGATGCCGGCCAGAATGCTACGGTCAATGGAGAGCGCTATAGAAACATGATTTCTGACTTCTTCGTTCCTCAGTTGAATGGCATTGACGTGACAGAGCTTTGGTTTCAACAAGATGACGCAACATGCGACACGCCCATAATTTCGCGTAATGGACGTGTGAACTGGCCTCCATGATCCTGTGACCTCACACCTTTAGATTACTCTCTTTGTGGGTATGTCAAGTCACTAGTCTATGCCGATAAACCAGAGACGTTAGACGGTTTGGAAGTCAACATTCGCCGTGTTATCGCTGATATACGGCCCCAGTTGCTCGATAAAGTTGTCAAAAATTGGACGTCACGATTGCGCTTCATTCGAGCTAGCCGTGGCGCGCATATGCCTGATGTCATATCTAATCACTAATGGCATGCAAAATATCGTATTGTTATTGCATAAGATTGTTTACTCTTAAACGACGGCTTATTCTTTTCACAAAAATTAAGTTTGTCCACCCTCAGAGAACCTTAAAAATATAACCTCCTTGGCATACATTTTCGAATAACAGTTGTTGTTTGTTCGTACATGTTGTGTGCCACCGGAACAATCGCTCTTTACACATGATAAAGGTGCACCCAGGAAATGTTATTTAAAATGATATTCATTAAATATTAAGCAAGTGCAATTGGCGGTTTCGACGGCCTTATAAAGTATACTTTACTTACTTACACTTCTATCTCTATTACTATATCCTTTCTTTGCTTCTTATGTGTTTGCATTGAATTCAATAATAATGCAGAGTGCTTTCCATTAACACTACATTTTTCAATAATATAATCTGTTTTGCATTATTTTTTATTTTTTTAATTGAATGCATAATATCTTAAGAATATCGTGTCAAAATATTCATGGACCTGGCATTAATGATTCAGTGTGAGGTAAGCCGATAAAATTCGCTTATGAACGTTTTATACCAGATTTTTTAGTGTTCAAAACTTTAAAGCGTTTTCCCCACAACTAAAGTTTTCAAAGTCGGTGCCCCTCTTAACTTCAAAACTCTTGCACCGATCCTTTTGAAATTTTGAACACTTTTTCTGTACATAATTTAAGAGGTAATGGTGGAGAGTTTTTTCAAATTTGTTAATAATTTTTATTTCACCATAATAAATTAGCCGATTTTTTTTTTTGCAAAAAATCGTGTTTTTTCCTTCAAAGTGTTCCAAAAAAGTGAAAAATTGAAATTTCGAAAAACCCTCCCAGCGTTAGCTGGGGAAAACTATTATCTAACGAATTAACTTAGATTTTTTGATTTCGGATGATCCAGCACCAAGTTATGAGGGGCACCGCAATTCTACTTTTTTCCGAGACACGTCCGAATAATTGATGCCATTGCCGTATTTTTTAATATTTCTTCGTGAAAATTTTATACAATATTCTTCGAATGTCATACTTTAATGTACTATTGGTTTTAATAAAGATATTTTAACTGTGTTGTCACAAAAAATTCACAAAAACATGCCTTTTTTGTACGAATTAACCTTATCCCCCACCCTTAAAGAATTACATGTACTCGTAGGTTTTTCCAATAAGGACTTGACAACTTTTCTTTTAAATAAAACGCAAACCATTTGAGATATTTCAAAAACTTTATTATCGGCTTGAAATACAATTAAGACATTTATGAACTTCGACTTCGTTCATATGGCCACCGCGGGCACGTTTGCAGCGGTCGATTCGTTGGACCCAATTTTCAACGACTCGGCCACAGATTTCGGCCGAAACGGCCGCTTTTCGCGTTCAATGTTGACTCTGAGCTTTCCAACGTCGCACAGTGTTTCGATTATATGTGTTTAGGTGGAAAAAAAGTCAAAACCAACTAAAAGTGTTTCAAATTCAACTCTTGTTGCGGGTGCTCGAAAAAAATGGGCTATGGAGGAAATGAAAACCATTTTAGCGCATAATGAGTGTCTTTATTGACAAGTTTTGTGATGAAATAAGATATTAACTAATATCAACTATGTAAATATTATTAGCTTAACGAATTCATTTTAATGATTTAATTGGGTATTTTATTATTTTTTATTATAAGTTTGTATTTTGCACAGTATTATATCTTATTTATATTCACTTTATTTATATACATACGTATGTATGTAGTTGCATATGTGTATTGGTTAGGTATCTGTCAGTTTAATTCATCAGAAGAATGAAGCATCACACCACTTATCATAGCTGGATTCTCCGCCTCAGTGAATAAGGAAGTAGAGGCAGGCATAACCAATAACTTTCTAACTTCTTGTGGTAAAGGCCTGTTTTTCTTTTCAATTACATTTTTAAATTCATTGATTTTTGGATCTGATGAGATTAGCAATATTGTAAGTAAGTCTCTATTGGTGGCATACCGAGAACACTTACGGGCATTAAATTCTCGAAATCTTCGGCAATCTTTATTCCGAGCTTCTTGAGCCTCTTCCGATAAGTTTCCAATCGGTAAAATCATGTGCTGGATTATATCAAGACTATGAAATAAAATTTTGTGTACTATAACGGGTCTGTAAAACCAGGAATATAGACTGAGATACGATGCTGCTATGTTCTCCAAAAACGTTTTAAATTCGTCTGTATTAATTTCATACCCAGACGTAAGTGCAGTAAGTAAGATATGGAATTTATATATTACGAGTAGCTCTCTATCAAGGTTAGTTATTTCGGCAGTTTTTTCATAATCTTCAAAAAATTTTCTGGCAGTGTTCCCATCATTAGTCGTACCAAACCCAGGTTTTACCAAGTCTATGTTCAAACCTAATTCAGATTTGAATCTTCGTTGGATAACATTTTTCCTTTACTGGAAAACGGTTTGATTCTCTCTTCGGACTTGCCATACTTTTAGAGGCAATCTGTAAGAAATGTGTAATAAACATTCGAAAGTTTTTATAAGTGCGTGAAGTGGAGACAATCCATAAACATAATTTTGTGTCTTTACATTTGCCACATTGTAATTGGCGAATTCATTTGACTGGGCTTAACACCACATATATAACAATTCTGATTCCTTTTTGTACCCGATAATATGTTTATATGCATATTTTTCCATCAACCATTGTTGAGAGAAGGACATGTTTGACGAGAAGGTTTGAAGATTCAGTTGGGTTTAGTTTTTCGATTTTACGCGTAGATGACGGTTTGACGTTTACCCAAAGCGTGGTATTAAAATTATCATCCAAAACTAATTTCAAAGGTACGAAACAAACTAAAAATAGGTATTCGTCACTAGCAGTTTTGTCGTCGAATTTCTGCTTGTACTGGCTATGCCCTGAACTCCCATCAAATCCCCATTTACTTATCAACGTTGCTGATTGTGTTTTGTCTGTCCCTGAAAAGTGCAATGCTTCTAAAATCCGCTGGGTAGTTATATCTAGCAAGGACTGTAGTGTAAAACTAGCAGAAACCTCATCAACTTGAATACATTCTTCAGGTGGAAAGCATTTTTTCTTGGCTTTCGTCAAACAGTAAAATGAAGGAACCAGTTCGTGGCCTACACCAAGAGCTACATTCCGCAATAGTTTGTAACTATTGGTGGTCAATTTTGCATCAAGATAAAGGCCTAGTGCCTCATCACCGGAAAGGCATTTCTCTTTTGAAGTTAACAACTGAGCATTTTTTATTTGTTTAGCGCCATCTAGGTTATCACTCAAGCTTTTTATTATGTTTGCAGCATCTTTCTTTCTCGCGAGCCTTAGAGAATTTTCAGCAGCAAACAAAATTTCTTCCAAGGTAAAATTGTTGAATATTCTTTGTACCCTTTGTATTTTAGTTTTTTTGGCAACAATCATTAAATGATTTTGGAGGACTACCAAAATATTGAAGTGTTTGGGGAGCTTGATCATCGGCAAGATAAAGATCTTTGAAATCACGCGTTAATAAAATAATATCATCTCCATTCAGCCATTCTTCATACGTACAAAAAAATCGCTCAACTCGACGGCCTGCTTTACCCCACTTATAAACCTAATACTGTTCTTTAGCCTCTGTTTTTCATTATTAGAAATAAGAAGATTGTGCTTCAAAACTATGTAGCTGTAAATTTTTCCATTCCTCACTTTTTGGGATATTTTATCCATTGCTCAAAAAATTCTGTTCGCGAAATCACGCAAAGTGAATCGGAAAATTAAAAAATAAAAATATTTGCAAAGTCGTGCGCAAAATTCAGTTTGAATTTTCGGAAAGAGGATTAAATTCTCTAAAAGATGCATATAATTTTAAGTCCCGATAAACTGGTACTCATGCTTTTTTTTACTAATGATTTAAATTAAAACTGATAAATTCAAAACAATTGTTTTTCTATAGCATGTTTTTTTATGAAAAAGAGAAAAATTACGAAGTAAACCATAAATACCTTCAGAAGAAATGTCCTTGATACAGGAACAATTGATTAAAGTTTAAAAAAATTAGACTCAATATTATAACGCCAACTACAAATGCTACGTGTCAAATGAGGCATCGGTAAACAAAATACTACTGCTTCATTGGAAATGTACCGTCAGTTTTGACAAAGAGCGAGAAAACCATGGAAATATTATAGATTTGAGATCTTTGCCTTCTTCTCTGGAAGATCAATAAGCGGTTTTTACTAGTCTGTGGCATGACTTTTTTCCACCTAAATCCATATAGTTGAAACACTGTGCGTCGTCGGCGTGTTGGCATAAACAAATGACTTAACGTAGCCCCACAGAAAATAGTCAAGCGGCGTTAAATCCCACGAACGAGGCGGCCAATCGACTGGCCCATTTCTTGAGATAACACGCTCACCATACTTAATCTTCAATAAATCGATTGTAGCGTGTGCTGTGTGGCTTGTGGCACCATACTGTTGAAACCACATGTCGTCCAAGTCCATATCTTCCAATTCGGGCCAAAAATAATCGGTGATCATGGCGCGATAACGCTGACCATTCACAGTAACGTGACGATCGTTATCGTCGACGAAAAAATATGGCCCAATAACGCCGCCGGCATGCAAACCGCACCAAACAGTTATTTTTTGTGTATGAAGTAGTGATTCATGAAGCACATGTGGATTTTTATCCGACCAATAACGTATATTTTGCTTATTGGCGAACCCATTGAGCCAAAAATGAGCTTCGTCACTGAGATGATTTTGCGATGAAATTCATCATCTTGGCGCATCTTCTTCAGAACCCAATCGGAGAACGTACGTCGCTTTAAATGGTCCATCGACTTCAATTCTTGAGTCAGCTTGATCTTGTATGGGTGTAAACCAAGATCCTTACGAGCGATGACCAATTCTTGAGAACGCCGTGGAATTGACTGATTTGGATCGTTTGCTGCGGACGCCTGAACGGCAGCGATATTTTCGCCACTTCGACCAACCCGTTGTCTCACTGACACGGCAACATCACACAACGAATATATACACTCAAATTTTTGCACTAAACTTGTTATTGCCTGTCTACTAGGGCGAGAATTACGACCGAAAATTGGAGTTAACGCTCTTAAAGTTGCAGTCACCGACTCCGAATTTCGGTAGAAAATTTTTATTATTTGCAGACGTTGCTCGTTCGTGTACTTTACCATGATGAAAGTTTTGAGTTTACTGAATAAATTGGCAGTGACGGTTCGATGATTAGTGAAAGAGTGCGTTCACAAATTAAATTCAAAGTTGTCAAGTCCCTATTGGAAAAGTTTTTATAAAAAAATACATTAATACATAGAAAATACCAAAAATACTCAACATATATGCGAGTATATGTGTTTTGCATTAGCATGGAATTTTTCAGTGCTGATGCAGTGGTTTTTGATAATGCTTAAATTCCCATGATCCTTACTGATGGGATATCCTGAGCATACTATAATTTCTGTAATGTTTTCAATTACCCCATTGACCAAGCCTTTGCTAGAATCAATGTTCCTTCTCAACATCACTTTTGCTCCCTCAAAAAAATTAATAATTGGAAAGCGATATCCAAAGTAAATACCAAGAGGGCTGCTGAAGCAGCCTTCTCTATATCAATTACGGGATTTCATTTCGTAGAAAATATTCAACTCCTTCTATTATTAACCGTTGAAATATTGGCAAACCAATACATTTATTGCTGCATATTTCTCCTAGGTATCTGATAATGCGTCACTTGCCGTGTTGTTTACCACACATTCTGTGACTCATCACCGACTGACTTTTTTTTAGACCAACATTTGGTCGTTTGAGCGGCTACCCTATATTAACCGGCTCATCTGTTAAATATGATAGAATGAAGGTTATTCCCAACTAATTGAATCCCAATTGAAGATGAATCATTCTCCTTGACATGCATAATATTCTGTTTACCGTACTCTGTAAATGTATAATACCGGAAGATTTTGGAAAATAATCTTCAGTACCTATATAAACACCACTTGTTTATAGATTTTAGCTCTGAGAGAAAAGTTCTTCGAGTCATATTCCGTCCTGTCCTTCATAAATGGAATTTTAAAAAGATACAGCGGCAGGAAGGTCCGAATTCTGTCCCTCCATAAATAAACCTCTCCAGCTGCTTAGTTTTGCCCTCACTCACAGGTAAACTGAGTTTTGCCGCTTCATACGCATCTGTAACAGCTCGATGACTTCAATAACATCATCGTATGCAAGTAGTTGAACAGGTTTATGGGAAAATATCGATTTTGGGATTGTGAGTTTTGCACGATTTTCTCAAATATAATGTTAAAGAAGTCATATCACGGGGCATTAGCTTCTCTAAACTCTTTGTTAACATCAAAAATCTCGGTGAGATTGCTTCTAAATTTAACGGAGCAGCGGGCGTTTTCTATCAGCATTCTACAGAATCTGACTAGTTTGTAATTCGTCTTTATTCATGCTGTAATATGCGAGTTCATAACTAATATAGAGTTGGTGAGTATTAATCTAGAATTTTTTAGGTTTTCTCTAGGATTTGCTGTAGTCTGAATATTTGGTCGATAGAAAGACACCGGCACGGCGCCTCATCCTATATCGGCTTCGGAGTCATCCGTGAAGACCCGACTAGATTAATATGATGGCCGAAACCAGTCTTGTTCACAGGGAAAGTCGATGTTATATATTTTTCTCAGCAGGAGTTCTGGTCATTGCAGCAGCAGATAGCATGTCCATAAGACGAGAATCATAAGACAGTCGGCCCCCACGGTCATCAAAGCTCCACTGCGTACAACACTTTTTAAACTGAAGATGACTTTGAAAGTACAGCTCATGATATGAATATCAAGGGGAGGGAGATTCATCAATGCGTCTAGAATGGGGCTAGGCGTGCTAGGTAGACCTTTCTTTAAAGTCTTAAATAACGTAATTCCGTGAGAGTTTGTTCCACCAGACAACCCACGGATAGGATATAATTGGCCTTATCAAAGCCGTGTAGATCCAGAGGACTCTTCTTAGTGACAGGCCTAATGTATTGCCGACAGCTCCTTTGCACTGCCAGAAGGCGATAACGCCTTAGAAGCTTTCGATGTAACATGTTTAGTCCATAAAAGTTTTTTTATCCAGGATGACAACAAATTACTTAGTTTCTTTGGGGAAATGCTTCCACAAAAATGCTGGATGTAGTAGCAAGAGTACTTAAAGATGTTAACACACACAAATCCTCTGGTCCAAATAGTAGATTTCCCTTCTTCTGAAGAGGTTTTCTTTTACGCTGGCAAAACCACTGCCTAAGCTTTTTCATAGATTCTACTCTTTAGGACTATTTACGAGAAGATGGAAAACAGCATATATCCAGCCCGTCCCTAGAAGAGGCGAATCTTCTTCTCTCTCCTCTTACAAACCGTCAGCTCATGAACTATCTCGAAACACGAAAACACCTCAATGACCGGCAGTACGGTTTTCGTAGGACAGTTCCTGGTGATTTGATGGAATATCTCACCATCAAAGCGAACCAAATCGTACCTCAATCTGGCGAAAACAAGATAGTTACACTTGATATTTCTAAGGCATTTGGCAGAGTTTGGCACCAGGCTCTTTTGTCGGATAAGCGTGCGTTTTGTATCGATGAATCTCTCTTTCAATGGAATAGAAACTACCTTTCAGAACGTACAATTTAAGTTGTCTTGGCGGTTTCAAGTCTAATATTCACAAAATAAATGCTGGTGTGCTCCAGGGCTTCGTTCTGTCTCCGACACTCTTTTTAATTTTCATTAATGATCTCTTGTCTGCTACTTCTAACCCCATATATTCCTTTGCTGATGACAGTACTCTCTGCTTTTCATATTCGTTCTCGGACTAACGTCCATGTTCTTCCAAAAAATGTTTCAAAAACACAATGCTGTCTACTCTCTTTAAAGCGAAATCCAAACACTCAGCCATTATCCATGAATGGCACTTGCACCGAAAAACAAGGTGTCTAGGTTTCCTCAAACAAGGTAAGAAATAAGTTCTCCCCTCTGATCTGGTCTCAATATATAGGGCATTCATCCGCCCAAAATTGGAGTACAATACCCATATGTAATCAGGTGCTCATATAACCTCTATGCACCTGCTATTGTAGATGGGATACAGAACCGTGCGATACGACTCATAGGTGATGCTAATATCACCCAGTCTATGGACAACCTGGAACACTGACGAAATGTTTCCTGTCTCACCTTGCATGGGATGGTGGTGCCTTTAAGCAGTAAATCAGTCACACCAGGCAGCTTCCTCCTTCTCGTAAAGAGAACAACCTCAGTTTTGAGAGGATTGACTGAAAGTCTGTTTCTAGTCCACCAATCATCGATCAAGTCTAGGGCTGCCTGCGCTTTATAGCATACAATCGCTAGAAACGATTCAACAGACAGTACAGCTACATCGTCCGCGTATGCTTGTACATGTACATAGCATCAGAATTATTGAGCGCGTTGAGCAGTCGACCAAGATACACCATAGCAGTGAAGATAGGACGCCGCCTGGCGGTCAACCCTTGTTTACCCCCGCCATCACATATCGGCCACAGTCAGCATGCGCATTGTCCTATTCACCAGTATTGCTTTTATCCAGAAAACTAGTGATTCGTTTACGCCGTCTACGCGTTGACTGGCCGAATTATACATGCTGTCAAAAGTTACGTTGACGTTTCGACTTTACTTTTTTTGTGATTCGTAGTCTCACTATATTTTTATTTCTATATTAATCAAGTTTTAGCTAAGATTTTGAGGAAATAAACCTTAAACTTCCATTTGTATTGTGAACATGGATAAATGTTCGTATGCGAAACTTAGTAAGCGACTGAGAGAGTAAAATGGTATCAAGTCAATGAAAGAGCACTTTCTTATTCGTTTATCGCCGGTTTTGTCTTGTTTATCTTGGCATTTTATGTTTCTTTTAGATATCAATGATGCATCGATTGGCATAGATTATGGAGATTATGGGTTATGGACATCCCCAAGTATGTCGACATGCAATTTTTAAATAAAAATCTCCACGTGGACCGAATCTGCCCACAATCCTTTATATATACTCGTAAAACGTCCAGCTTTACCAAATCAAGTTAAAACAATGATCAATTATGATCCTGTACCTTCAATCATTTACCTTCTCATATAATTATGTTTCCGATCCCACTGACTACATTTATCATTTCATGGAACAGGAAATGTAAAATATTTGAAAAGCTGTTCTTGGAATGTCATATTTGTTTTACCTATTAATAGACTTTATCCAATAAAAAAGATAGAAACCTGATAACAGAACGGTTACGAGTATTATTTTTCGAGACAAAAAACAAACTAATTCTTGCTAATAACTGTGCCAGTGACTCAGATGACTTTTCCTAGGAATGTCAGCTTTGAATTGATTCTGGAAAATTTACTCATTTGTTACGTATATCCACGGTTAACCCATTTATGCCCGAGTTAATTTATTTGCAATATTTTATTTAAATTCATTCAATTTATGTGGGAAAACACTTAACTTAAGCAAATACGTAATCAATTTTTTTTCTGTCGTGAAAAAGTCGAGATTTTAGATTTTTAGAAATGTTGCGTTAACGCACCAATGGGCAACAAACAGCATTAGTGAAATTTTTTTAAAAACTTTATTTTTAATTTTCAAATGTGTTTATTCAATGCTAGGAATATCTATTTTATTGAATGGAATTGCACAAAACATTTATCGTGTAATGCAATGTTGCATTGACTACAAATTTTGCTTGGTCTGGGATTTGCATAACCGGCAACGTTTTCGCTTAAGTCTTGGAAAGAAATTTCAATTTTATCACGCAAATTATTAAACGAATTTGTATTTAGTTACCTCCTGTGACGATTAGATGTTGTCCATTGACTCTTTTTTCTGGATCATGCGTTTTCGGTCTTCCACTTCGCACAGGTGAGTAACCGTATATTATCAAAAGACCAATTGCCAGCTGCCTGATGAACTCCAGTTGGTCTAAGCCTTTTCCACAATGTTTGTTTAAGGACCACGTATTAACAATGGCTAGATCAATCATCCACATAACAATGGAGGTGTACCATTTCTTTCCTCGAAATCCAATTCGGTAGCACGAAATGGACACCATAGTAACTACATTTTCGTCTTTCCAGCTTGTTACAATTTGGCCAGTTTCGTTATCATAGTACGTGGTAAAGTAACCCCTATCTTTCTTTAAAAATTTCTTTCTATCTTCCAATTTTATATTTTTCAACCGGTTCTCACGCAAAGTGCCTGTTCCACCGAATCCACCGAATTAGCGAAAGTTTGTATATAAGATCTGGGCTTGAAAAACAGTTATCGAAAAATAATGAAAATTTAAACAAGGGGAACTCGTTGGCGATCGTTTTGCTAAAGTCCAGAACCACTGATTCTCCTAATCCTAGAAGAGGATCTCTATCCTGTCTCTTTCCTTGATAAATATCAAACTGAAGACAGTATCCGAACTTCAAAGCCGCTACCCAAGTTTTACTCGTATGTAAGTCTTTACACAAATTTTGTATCGATGGTAAATGTGTTTATAAAAGTTGACCCCCCAAAAGTATAATATTTAAATGTTAAATTTGTATTTATTCATAAAGTAGACTCAAATTAGGCAATTGTGTAAATATGGGACAACATATCAGACATTTGTGTAGTTTTGAAGAAATTTTCAATCAGGATTTGGCATAAATAAGACTGGCTTGTAATGATACAGTGTCTCATCTTATCCTTTGAGGGTTAGATTGTTATAGGGTTGGTGACTAAACCCCTGACCTTAAAAAAGCAATAGGAAAAGAAGTGCAAAGGTTTTAAATTACACGTTGTAGGCAGCCCATTTTCGTGTTCAAACGGAAGACTACACGATCGGTGTATATCTCGCCGAATAAACCCATTATTACCCGTATTGTATGGCAAATCTCGCCGTGCTGTTGGAACCACCGATACTGTTTGCCTTCGATTTTTTGCTCATGCCCGGTAGCATCTTCGAAGAGAAATGGTCTAATGATGCCTCCAGTTCAAAAATGGTAGCAAATTCTGACACGTTTGCGGTGCATTTTCTTCTCTTGAAACACATGTGGGTTTTCATCACTCCAAATGCGGCATTTGTTTTTTTTTTGCTTTTCCTAGCCATAAACGTGAAGATGGGCCTTTTCGGACTTTCGGCCACATTCTGCGAACAGGTAATATTTTCTGCTGCACGAGTTGTTTGAACACGTGTCGATGGTCTGACTTCTGCAATGGAGCCAGCCTTAGTCAGATGGACTTTTACGTATTCGAAAATTACTGTTAAAAGTTAAATTCCGCCAAGTTTAATTGAGAGACCCTTTATTTACTATATCATTTATGTACATTGTTTAATTAATTTGTTTAAATATGTAGCAGGTTCAAAATGTTTTATACTTTCTCCTTTAAGGAAATGGCCATATACTCTTACGATATTGTGAGTACGCTTCAGGCACTTGGTATGATGAAGTATTGGAAAGGAAAGCATATAGTATTAAAAAAGCAGGTAAGTCCGACCTTTCGAAAACCATTTGTAGTGTTTGTGATCCTATTTTTCCTTTCAGGATGTACTAGACGAATTTGAAGAACGATTAAGACGAAGAGGCAACTTCCCAAAAATAGATGACAATTGCTTAAGGTGGAGACCATTCGTTCCGCCCCAATCGAATAATTCGCCGTAAAATATCTCGAATTTTACAATTAAGTGTAGTAGTTCAGTGTAAATGTGTGTATATTGAGTGTGGAATAAAACAAACTACTTTTTTCTATAAACAATTTGCTGTTTGATGATCACAGATCTTATTTGTCTTTATGTAGAATTAATCTATTTCATTTTGACAGGCTTTAGTTGAGTAAAGGAACGTTTGCAAATGATGAATGTAACTAAAAATTTCTAGCTGAAACAAATGTGCAACAGCACTGCACGTACTTGATACAGACGTGTAGTAGCATGATATGTGATACTTTTTCGCATCAATTGCTTGCATGGACATGAATTTGATACGAGTAATTGAATTGAGTTTGAAGTTCTCATTATTGCTTGTTAGGCGTTGCCACATTTTTTTTTTTAAATATTGTGTGTCATTATTGTGTTTCCACATAGTTCTCCACGATTTGGACTCCATAAATGTGTTACAGTAAACACGTTTGTATGCTTGTGTTTAAAACAATTTTATTTGTTTCTTTCTTCTACGAGTATTACCTCACAAGTTTTACTGTCTGTTTCAGATATAAAGTGAATAAAATTTTGGACAAGTAATTGAATACGAGTACTTTATCAACCACAAAGGCACTCTCAATGTAAGGAGCGCCGCGGAGCTAAATCGTCATCAATCAAATATATTTGTTCCTATTTATGTATATGATATGTATATGAGTATATGTATATGCTTATACATTTACATAGGTACAAAAGTACTCTAAGCAATATTTGGAACTGGAATACATAGTACTTTGAATGCTATTACATAACTTCACAAATATTTGAGGCTGTATAATCAAAGTGAATGTTTAACGCAAATAAAAATTCGTTCTGGTCCTTAAAACTATAATACACATAGGTACAGTGACTCCAATAAATTAAATTATTGGCTCACCTACTTGTGGCTTAACGCAGAAGGATATAAGACGAAAACTGGGTGGTTAAAGCAAATTTAGTGATTTAACAAAGAAAGCTTAAACAAATAGTAAACGAAATTCAGATTTTATATCATTTGACAGAAAGAAAATAAGAAAGTAGTCAAGTACTTCAAAAAAATATGTGGGTCCAAAAAGTATTCGATCAGTGAATGATCAGTTGTTTATAACTTAATAACGGAATTTTTGATCGTTGCAATTTACACAACAGACAAATGGCATGACTGGCTATTCATAACTCCATAGTTTTATGGAGACCTCTGTGTCTAACAGAGATTTATTTCTGAATTTTGGGAAAAATGGGCCGAAAAGGAGGGCCCTGTTCAACAGTAGACAGGTATTCTGCTAGTAATAACATGTCCAATGTCCCGCGTTCAGGCCGACCATATTAAATTTAAGAAAAAAGCGTGAAAATATAAGAAAAATAAAAAATGACCCTAAAAAGTGGAACAAAAATTCAGAATATGAATTTGAGGTGCAAGTTAGTGTAAGTACAGTCCGAAATGTACTCTATGATGTCGGTAACATGGTAGAATAGTTTATTATTACCCAGAAGCTGACTACATTCTTAATTTCTTTTTCTGTCAAATGATATGGAATATGAATTTTGTTTACTGTTTCATTTAAGTTTTTTAGTTGTAATAATAATACTTGAATTATATTTTCCTTAACCACCGAGTTATTGTCTTTTTTTTATCCTTTTGCTTTTATGACAGATATGAGTAGGTGTGCGAATATCTGTTGGAGTCACTGTAATAATTGTGGTGGGTAAATGGGATAGCGACTCAAACAGAGATTCGTCACGGACCAATTGCGTAAGTAAATTGTTGAATCAAATCGATTCTTCACTTATATTTGAATTTAACAGAAATAAATAGAAGTGGTTCGCAATGAGTTTGTAAAAACTACTGGTTTTATTAAAAACTCTAGTTGCAACAAAAGACAATTACTTAAAAATATAAATTATTCGTATCATACCTAATGCGATTGGCAAAAGATTAAAAAAAGATACTGGACGATGCCATTAATTAATTCGTAAGAAATAAAAGAAAATAAAAAGATTCTAACCCGGTAGGATGATAGGTCTGTTCCTGCGAGATTTTTGTAACAATTTGTAAAAGAGAATTTTTTGCTTAAGTTTGAGGAAGAGAAATAAATTCTCTCTTAAACCTAACATCTGTTTCAAACGTCAAAAGTAACAAGTTAAAATAAAACAAAAAGGAAATTGCGAAGCAGGAGGAAGACTTTTAGATTGGTTATTATTACTATTTTATTGATGCAATATGCGTTTAATGAGTTCTATTGTATTAGACGAACAATTCGCTTCAATGTGAAGCTCTTTTTTTCTCTTATTTGTCCATGACAGAGGAAAACCGAAAAAAGTTCAAACGAGCCAGAAATGACTGCAACGCCTTTCTTAAGCGTGTGAAATTCCTATACGACCAAAAACTGAGGCAAAAAATACTGCAATGTCCCAAAGGCAGTAAAAATTTTTGGTCGTTCGTCAAAAACATTAGAAATTCCGCCTCATCCTCCAACCCAACGCTCATTTACAATGACATTCCAGCTGTCAGCTCTTTGGATAAGGCCAATCTGCTTGCTGCACACTTTGCGGCCAGCTCAACACTCCCAGATTGTGCTTTGTCTCCGCCTACACTTGAGTGCGTCGAATCTTCAATGGGACGAATCTACTTTCGCACTCGTGTAGTAGCAAGAGTACTTAAAGATCTCAACATACATAAATCCGCTGGTCCAGATGGTATATCTCCCCTTCTTCTGAAGAGGTGTTCTTCCTCGCTGGCAAAACCACTGCGTAAGCTTTTTCATCAATCCTACACTTTAGGACTCTTCCCGAGCAGATGGAAAACAGCATTTGTCCAGCCCGTCCCTAAAAAAGGCGAATCATCTTCTCTCTCCTCCTACAGACCCATTGCACTTACGTCCCTTCTTTCCAAGGTCATGGAAACACTGATAAATCGTCAGCTCATGAAATATCTCGAAACACGAAAACTTCTCAATGACCGGCAGTACGGTTTTCGTAGCAACAGGTCCACTGGTGATTTGATGGCATGTCTCACAGAAAAGTGGAACCAAAGCGTACATCAATCTGGCGAAAGCAAGATAGTTGCACTTGATATTTCTAAGGCATTTGACAGAGTTTGGCATCAGGCTCTTTTGTCAAAAATGCGTGCATTTGGGATCGATGACTCTCTTCTTCAATGGATTAGAAATTACCTTTCGGAACGTTCAATTCAAGTTATCTTGGAAGGTTTCAAATCTGATATTCACAAAATAAATGCTGGTGTGCCCCAGGGCTCTGTTCTGTCACCGACACTCTTTTTAATTTTCATAAACGATCTCTTGTCTGCTACTTCTAATCCAATATATTCCTTTGCTGATGACAGTACTCTCTGCTTTTCGTATTAGTTCCCGGACTCACGGCCCTGCTCTTCGGCTGTAGAACGAGAACGGCAGCGTATGCTAAGCTCATTAAATTCCGATATCAACAGCATAACCAATTGGGGAACTATCAATAGAGTGGAATTTAATGCTTCCAAAACACAATACTGTCTGCTGTCTTTAAAGCGAAATTTAAACACCCAGCCATTATCTATGAATGGCACTTGCATCGTCGAGACCGAAAAACTTTCCATTCTCGGTATGTGTGTCAATGACAACTTACGTTGGAATGACCACATATTTGATATCACCAAAAATGCTGCGAAATGTCTAGGTTTCCTCAAGCGATGTAAGAAATATTTTACCCCCTCTGATCTGGCCTCAATATATAAGGCATTCATCCGCCTAAAATTGGAGTACAACTCCCACATCTGGTCAGGTGCTCCTAAAACATCTCTGCACCTGCTAGATAGGATTCAAAACCGTGCGATAAAACTTATTGACGATACTAATATCAGTCAATCAATGGACACCCTCGAACACCGACGAAATGTCTCGTGTCTCACTTTGTTTTATCGCTACTTCCACCACCAGTGCTCCACTGAAATCGCCAGTAGCATTCCGCCCATTCAAACTTTCAACCGTAACATCCGTCTCGCTATGAATGCTCATGAGTATACCCTCAAGCCCATTTTCGGACGTACTCTAAAATATCGTGATTCGTTCCTAAGCCGTACAACTCGCTTATGGAATGCCCTGCCGATCTCTGTATTTCCTGGTCGTTATAACCTGCAAACATTTAAAAACAATGTACATCGGTACCTCTCTTTTCTTCCTCCCTAAATTTCCTTTGCCCGCGCTGTGTACAATCACCTTAAGGGTACTCAAACCCCTTGAGCGCGCGCTCATTATAAAAAAAAAAAAAATGTCCAAGTCATCTTTTGAGTTAATTTGCATAAAATTGTCGCAATTCACACAAATTTAAACATTTACGAATTTGACAGTTCTTTTCAAATTTAATTGATTTGACGTTTTTTTTTACAATTCCTGCCCAAAGAAAAATCTCGTGTAGAAATTAGTAAGAATTGGCAGGGTTCGGAAATGAATTACTCTCTCAAATGCGTTCTTTTTTACAAATTTGTTTCTCGCCGGAACAGGATTTTGTACAAATTTGCAGTCCTGGAACAGACCTTATAAATGTTAACTAATTTCGCAATGAGTAGAAAGTAAAGCGAGGAACACAACATGCATCTGCGTCTGCTGCTGATGTCATCGGTTTTGAAGCGACTCATGCTGCTCTAGCAACGTCAGCTTTTGAATAAAGTTGCAAGTTTACTTCACAACCATACAACATGGATGGTGAGAAATTTTTGCTTACGCGTTGTTTTCTTTTTTTCGATTTTGCTTGCTAGTTATCAATGTACGAGTAAATGGCTGGATGAGGAAACAGTTGTTCGGTGGAAGGCGGAGGAATTGGATGGGATGGGCTGCTTAAAAAGTGGCGACAGGAAGATGATGGCGCAGGGCGTAGAGGTGACAAATCGAGTATTTTTCACTTTTGGTGTTGAATGAAAATTAAATTGATGGTAAAGGATGATTTTCGAAGTACTGCTTTCTAAAATATTTTATACACGCGAAAATTTATTTTTCATCCCAATTTTCAGTTGGAGAAATATTACATTTTTCACCTCCACCCCGTGTGCCACCACCAACACATTTTTGGTGTTGTACAAGGTCATCCTCACTCCCTCCAAAACCCTCCCCATTCAACGACTGACAGACCCCACATCTAGACATATACCGCTGTCAAAATACATAGTAAAAATAGTAAACAGATCCTTTTATGCAAACAATCATTAAATTTATCATACCCGTAAAAAAACAATTGAACATATGAAAAATAACGAAAAAAAAACTTTCAGGTTTGTGAAATGCCACAAACACGTGAAGAATCAGAATCAGTAAAAGCCAAATTTGCATCGCTTTAAAAAGTTCAACTCATTTCAACTTGAGCAGCAGCAGCAAATGCTGCTGGGTTCACATATAAGTGAACTGTTTGACAGTTCTCAACAGCAGTAATAGACTCCTCGCTTAAATATCATGCTGTAGATACGCATAGTTTGCCTTAGAAATAAAAAATGTATTCGAATAGAAGGTGTCCTTAACCTCGGAATTTTATTATTATTTTATTAGCATTTTTTTTTTTGTTATACGTTGTAATCGAGTTCGTATGATACAGTTGCCATTATTGATTTCTTGTGCTGACCAGTTTACATTTACCAGAACCTTTTCTATGAAACTGAAGAAATCCTTATTCTACTCGTATCATAGTATCCATCCAGTATCCATCAGTAGTCAGAAATGTTTCGTCGTTGTGAAGAAGTCTTCTATTTGAATTTTCATTCATTTTAATTTTTTTATTTTATAAAAAGCGCGTTTTTGAACACCCTTAAAATATTTGCACAAATCGCGGACGAATGAGAATTAGAAAGAAAGGTAAGAGAGATATCTATATATGTACGTTGGTCTTAAATGTTTGAACCAAAGAGTTAGGTAGGCCATTCCATAAGCGAGTTATTCGGCTTAGAAAAGAACTACGATATTTCAGGATATGTCCGAAGATGCCTATGAAGGTAAACTGATGAGCATTCATAACGAGACGGGTGTTAAGGTTGAAGTTTTCGTTAGAGCACTAGTGTTGGTTGGACACCTACAAGTGTCATCGTTTTGAGGAAAAATTATTTATGTTTTTGACCAAAAATCTAAAATTTCTACTACCCTTGTGATACTTATAATACTATATTACTTCTTAGTGTTTGGTCATAATGAAACTTCATACTCTTATTTTTTGAAAATGTTCCTACTTATTCTACAACATCCCAAGAATGTCTACTTAAAATTTCAAAGCAGAATCTTTAATCGTTTCGAAACGGCATCGTATTTTCGGCCGCAGGTACACGCTCGATTTTAGAGCGCATAGCCAGCGGCTCCGACCGCATGAACAGAAGAACAGAACAAAGAGGCATCTTTGGCCTCAAAAGAAGCCCGTACACTATATAAAAAAGGAAGAGCAGCTCAAGATGGGTTTTACGAAGAATCAGAAGGAGTTTTGAATACCCCTGTCGTTTTTGTCGTTTTATTTTACTCCTAAAACTTTAAATCGCTTTTTCTTGAAACTGCAATTTTCTAAACGGCATGCAACATAACTCAAAAAATAATTGTCCGATCGTTCTAAAATTTTGACGAGATCTAATTGTCACTTTTAGCTATACTCTTAACCTTTAAAACATGATTTTCAATGCAAATTAAATAAATTGTTTAAAAAAATTGGTTAAAAAAAGTGACTTTCTCTATGATTTTTACAAAGGTTTGGAGTAGGAAAAACAATGTTTTTAACAAGACCTATTTTGATTTTTTGTTACAGATGAAAAATAAATTTATTTATTTAATCACATAATTTACAAATTATTTTAGTAAGACATCTGGGTAATAAAACCATAAGTGATGCCGTCTTCAATCGAAAACAAATTTAATTAATGAAATATTAGTTAAGTTAAGGGACAGATAATATTAATTTTTACAAACAAGGTTTCAAAAATTTACATAATAACAGGCATAAGTACTCGTAATTATATTTCGTTGAATTTGTTATGAAAATCTAAGGCTAGTTTTATTCGTTCGATTGTGTTGTAATCTGAGGGGTTAAGTATATTTGCTAATTGCTGTGATATACGTGTACTTTCCAGTGACGGGTCTATCTGACGTGATAGAGGACATTCGACAAATATGTGCCAAATAGATAATTCAGTCTGACAGGGTTCACATACTTCCGGGTTCTCGCCAGTGTACAGATGTTTAGTGGAGAATAATGTTTTTCCAACTCTGACTCGAAGTATTCTTTAAGAATGCTTAAGTTATCTGTCAATATTATACTACGTCCAGAGTAAATTTGTGCTACAGATATGGCCTTATTTATTGCTGCCAATTCTGCAATGTAGCTTCCTGCTTCTTTAGGTAGAATTCCTTGCCAGATCGAAGGTGTTTGTGCATTTATTTCCCATTTAACTACAGCATAAGTCCAATGGCTGTCACTATGTGATCCGTCTGTATAAAAGATATGTTCAGCGCCGATTTTTTCTATCATCTCGTGGCGTAGCATTTGAAACAATTCAACAGGGGTATTCGTCTTCTTAAATTTAGCTAGATCCGTATTAATTTGTATTAAGTTCCTTTTCCAGGGCGGTGTACTATATGCTATTGAACTATTATCAGCAAAGAAGTTCTCTTGGTTAGCTATTAAGCTGAGTATTCGAGCAATTGCAGGGAGGGAGGTTTTTCGTTTACTTCCTCGTGAAGTTAAAATTTCCTTTGCAGTACCATAGAGGGGGTGTGTTTGATCGGATATTGCCTTACTGACCAAGTTAACAAATCTTATTTTGCCAAAATTTTGGAAAGCCTGATACCCAGTTTCAACACGTAAAGCTTCGATTTTAGTTGATTTAAGGCATCCTGAGGCTGTTCGGAAGCAATTATTAATTCCAGCGTCGATAGCGTTGCAGTTTTTTTATTGTTGTCCACATGTAGGTGGTAAGGCCGTGCTGCAAAGTTCCTTCAACAAGGGTTTTTGCTATCGTCAAGGCTGTTTCCAGATGGGGTCCTTTTTTCTTGGAGCATATCATTTTCAAAAGATTGTTTCTTTTTTTTAATTGGTCAAGAATGTTTTTGACATGGAGATTCCATTTAAGATTCCCACTAAAGGTAACGCCTAGGATTTTCAATTCTTTTGAAGGTGAAATGCAAGTGCCTCGAATGTCCAGCGGAGCTGGTTGACAATTTCTTTTTCAGCATACGTGTAGCAAATCTACTTTTGAAGGTGGAGCAATTGCACCTGTGCCTTGGCACCATGTATGAATTGCTTCATCTGCAAATTCCAAAATAGATTTTACTGTCGGCGGGTTTCCAGATGCGGCTACATAAATATTATCGGCGTATACTCCAACGAGGTCGAGGTTTAATTCTGGTTGTGATAATTCGGCTATTAGCGAATCTATATAGGAGTTGTATATAACAACCGAGAGAGGAGATCCTTTCGGAGTTCCATTTTCCAATCTGAATCGAGAGGAGTTGTATCCGTCGATATTGACTCGAAAGGTTCTTCCATTCATAAAAGACAGGATAATTTTTAAGATTTGATGTGAAATTCCCCACAGATACGAGTACATCTGCTTAAGAACAGGTGTCGATGTGACCCGATCAAAAGCTTTTTGTAAATCAGTTGACATGACTACGTTGTGCTTAGTTTTTGAAAGGGTTTTCTGCGAGTCTATGCTCTAACAGGTGGATAAGTGTATGAACACCTCTGTTCTGTCTGAAAGCATGTTGTCCCGAATTCATCTTTTTCTCTGCAAACCAACTTATTCGCCTCGCAATAATTTTTTCAAAAATTTTGGAGAGAACGGGAAGCAGCGAGATAGGTCGATACTCATTGACATTATGCCGATTTCGAGAGTCCTTAGGAATTGGTTTGACCTGAGCTTTTTTCCAATCGTGTGGAAAAAAGCCAGTCATTAAAATATTATTGTATAGAGTACAGAGTCTATCTTTGAGATTATCCGAACATTGCTGAACCATCCTATAACTTATCTTATCCTCCCCTGGTGTAGTGTCCTTTGTCATTCTAAGAGTCATGTCAAGTTCCAGTCGTGTTATTTGTTCATTAAGAAGTTCGTATTGGTTCTCATTTATCTGAAGCTCGCAGAGATTGAAATTGGTTTTTTCCTCGATGACGGATTCGGGATAAGTGTTGTCTTCGCTGTACTCTTTCCATTTCTTTCCAAATATATTAGCTAACATCTCAGGATCGTTTTGTACCCTATTATTATCAAGGATCATGTATGGAAACTCTTGGTGGGATCTGGAGCATTGTAATGATAGTATTCTGTGCCACAGAGTGCGCATATCTAGCGCTGGGTTCATTGAGTTGACGAATTTTTCCCAACAAGATCTTTTTGACTGAATTAATTCCCGTTTTAATTTAGCGCAAATTCTCCTGTAAACAATGCAGTTTTCAGTTGTTGGAAACCTTCGAGCTGTTTTCCAGGCCAAATTTTTATTTTTGACCAGGTTAGCAAATGCTGCGGCAGTTTTAATTATCTTTTTGATTTTTGAGGCTTCCTGGTTGGTGTTTTGGGCTCTCGAAATTGTCAGTGCTAGAGTTTTTGTTGTTTTTTCAAATAAATTCCAGTTGGCGAGTTCTTCCTTAAAGTGGGCTGTGAATTTAGTGTTAAGTCTCCGTTCATGAGAACGAATTATAATAGGTATGTGGTCTCTACATTCTCCCTGGGGAAGAACCTCCCAATGAAAATAGGGTGCCAAATCCTGAGTTGCTAATGAAACATCAATTGCGGAAAATGTATTTCTCGTGCTGAGGAAGGTTGGAGAGCCATCGTTCATAATGATAAGATTTCGGTCGTTGATAAAGTTTTCAAGCAATGTACCTGCACGGTTTGTGGCGTCTGGGCCCCAAAGAGAATTATGAGCATTTATATCTCCCAGTATAAAATGATGACATCCATCATTAGTTCCTGCGATACCATCTAATATATCCATATTTACTTGAACATCGTGCTCTCTATAAATATTGGTTATTTTTATAGGAGTTCTATCTGGGATTTCTATGGTATTGTAAAGCAGATTGGAGGAGGAAGTTGTGTGCGACGTTACGGGAATATTTTGTTTAACGAGAAAACCTATGCCTGCTTTACAGTAGTCATAATTCTTATTAAAGGGGAATGGTTTGAAATTTTTCATTTTGAATAAGTGTACATTTTTGGGAATTATGTGAGTTTCTTGCAATGCTATTATGTTTGGATTATATTTAGCGATAATTCGCTCCAGAGTGTGTTTGTTGTTGCAATAGCCTTGTAAGTTCCATTGGAGTATAAGTAAATTCGAAATTATTCTGGTCATTGTGATGGTTTATTATTTGTTGATGGAATCGATGTATTTGGAGTGTTAGTAGTTTTTTGGATTAAGAGAGTGTAGTCATTTGTGTTACTTAAGAGAGTTTGTTTTGTTTTGAGAGGGTCAGCAGGTGTCTCCAGCTTGCGTGCCATTTTCAAAATCGCTCGACTTTGACGCCGTGCAGCGCCGCCATCTTGCAATAAAAAAAATTATAGTTTACAGATATTTCTATCTGACAATAAAAGAGTTTTTTAATAAAATACCAATTTTTCACTGACTATAAAAAATCCCTAAAAATGTACCTTGTTTCGGGATCTTCCCCTTTCAAAAGGTCTTTGCAGTCACTCCTGTCTTGTTTGAAATTTTTCGGGGTTTCTCTGTCGGAATGGACATGTAAGACAGTTGTAGTCGTCCCCCTTTTTCTTTATTTCGGTTTAATACGCTTAATTCCATGGATTATATCTCATTCCAAGGAGAATAGTGTTTGTTATCATAGCAGCGGAGAAGAGGATCGTCATATAGGCAGAAAGTCGCTTGTTCGGACAATCTCGCCCAAGAAAACACATACATCAGATACGAAAATAATATGTGAAATAAAATTTACAATTTTATAATACAAACTACAATTTACAATAAATTTAATGGATTCGAATTATTAGTTCTCGGATTAATACAATTTTTTTCCCGTTTCTGTCTGTCCCTGAGAGATGTGGCAGCATTTGGGTTCAGGTTCAAAAGCAAACCCCTATTCATTGCTTTAAAAATTCATAGCTACGAGGTTTTCTTATTGTGGGTTGAGGTAGTCCCAAGCTCGTTTTGAGTTTGACATGAGATCCATCAAAATTTCACACTCGTAGACTAAAATGTCTACTTCCACCTTGAGCTATTTGAAATAAATTCAATGAAAGGGCGTTGGGTTGCTAGTCATTTAAAACATTCTGAAGATTTGCTGGAGTGACTCGTAAAGTTTCATATTTTTAAGGTTGATACATATGCAAATTACTAGGCTGAGAGTACTTAGAGCCGCTTCTAAACTGATTTCTAAACTCATTTTCTAGGCGGTGAGCTTCTTAGAAGCATATGCTTAGGTCTTTATTTTGGGATTATTATTGAACCTATCTCATGAGATCTTGAATTATAATATTTGAAGGACTTATGTTTATTGCTCCATTTTTTTTCTAATTAATGTGTCTTCAAGGGATTTTGTGTACACTTAAAATGTTTGCACACAGCACGCGAGAAGGAAAGTTATAGAGAAAGACAGATCCGGATATACGGGCACATGGGTAGATGTGGGCAATGTACTAAAATTTAGGGCGGATAATTGTCGTACATGTTGATACTAGACCAGAAGTGTTTCTTATGTACATCGTTCAAGGAAGCCTAGATATTTCGCCGCATTTTTGGTGACATCGAATACATGATCATTCCAACGTAAGTTATCATTGGCACACATGCCGAGAGTTGAAGATTTTTCCGTGCCATTCAAGTGTAAAGGTCAGCAGAAGCTTAGTTGTCTCAAATTTTTGTGATCTAAAGCTGTAGCTTATACCTGAAAAGAACAAAATCAGCAAGATACGTGTCCGATATTATTAAAATATTTTTGAGTGGGGAATCCTTCGAAACAATTCATTGCGATGGACTTCCACATAAAACAACACTCTGAACCTACCGATTAATTAAGCAGACGATCCTTTAAAAATCCTTTATTGCCTTCGAAATCGAATGTTAGTGAATTTAAACTTTCAATTGAAGGAAGCATGATACACACGCGCTCGAAAGAAGGTGATTTGTGTTCTTTTCGACCAGAAAAAATCGTACCATTCTGCTGTTCTAGTGAGTCTTTGATACATTTGCTAAGTCAAATTGATTCTGGAATTCACAAAGAACAATTTACAATATATCGGTCCCCAAAAGAGTGGAAAACAATGCTCTGTAGCGATGAGATATGAAAGTAAAAAAGTAAAGAAGGGGTCATATAAAACGACAACCGTAAGGGATTAAGGAAGTTCGATTATGATTAAAAAGTGTTTTTCCGGTCTGAGATGTGATAATCTTCAAGAAATATAGTATTATGGTACATTTCCACTATAGGGAGAAATAGTACTAGACTATCTTAGACCTGTATTGCAAGCGTGAATACAAATCAAATTCTTCATTAATGAACCAGGTTTTCTAATTCAGCGGATGTTTTATTAGTTTCTCATTTACTACAGCAATACTTGCTTTACTTTAAGAGGGGCTACAGTCCAGAAAGATCTGGGCCACGATTAACAGCTTCCTCCATTTAGTACGTACTTGCTTTAATTGCCTCTAATTGCGCGCACCAAGTTGGCTTAGGTCGCTTTTTACTTGAACGCACCATTCAAGGTGAAGTCTTCCTTTACTGCGTTGTCTCTGCGAAATCGACACGAAGACACTGCGGACCGGAGCAGTAGTGTACATTAATGTAAATTTTAAGTTTTCTTTTAAATCCATCTGCTATTTTGTTATTATTACTTATTGTTAACATTTTAACTATTGGTACTTTCGCCTCTTGTCATTTATTTGTCAATAGATTGTACTATACTATCAAAAATTTAAGTTGAATAATTTCGTACTTTTATTTATTTATTTATTTTTTATTTTGTTTTTGAAAAAAAAGTGGATCGATAAGAGTTTCAATCTATTCTCTCTATTCGTGAGAGGGACTATGTACGGTTCTGTCACTGTTTGAATTTATGTACAACGTAGCCTAAGTAGACAGGCTGTTACCACATCAAAGTTACACTCAGTATAAGCTGGTTTTGGACAACCTTCTTCTCGACAAAATACACTTTGTTTTCGGCTAAGGTGATAGTGTAATTTGTGATACTTAAAAGTGATCAGAAAAAATATCTGCTCTGTGTATGATCTGATCTGTGAGTGATGAGTGATCTGTGAAGGGGCCTTTAACCTCGAATAAGCTACTGGCTATACATCTCGGTCATAAGACTGATACTTACTTACTTACGGGGTTGTCGTCTGGTGGACGGTTTTTGAAAATGCAGTCACCTGCAGTACACTAAGCAAAGTCCAAAGAACAGTATGTCTATGCATAAGCGGAGCCTTACGTTCTACTCCCTCTGCGGCTTTAGGCATTCTGTTTCATTTGACACCACTCGATATTTTCAGCAGGCAAGTAGCTGCGATTGCAGCTATTCGGCTTAAAGCGACTACACAGTGGACAAATAATTCATTTGGCCACGCTAACATTCTTAATACATTAGGAGTCCTCACAGAGAACATCGATTACACCATACCTGAACTTTGGAAGGAAGATGCTTTCATGGAGAACAAGTCAATCCATTTCTACACAGGTGGATCTAAAACCGATAGCGGGGTTGGTGGCGGTGTTTTCTCAAATAAGCTAAATCCAAGCCTCTCTTTCCGTCCTTCAAATCACTGTAGCATGTTCCAGGCGGAAATTGAAGAAGCCCTGTCCTGGCTGAAGAAAAACGTGATATCTGCAAAGGATATCCGATCCTTTCGGATAGTCAGGTAGTTATCAAGTCCCTGGACTCAGTCTCATTAAATTCTAAAACCGCCCTTGAATGCCGACCATCGCTTATGGAGATGGCAGAGCAGTTCAACTTTCACCTTTGCTGAGTGCCGGGCCACAGAGACATTCCATTCTAGCTAGTCTACTGGAAAAGGATAGCACAGGTGTACCAATCGATACGGGCAAATTAATATTTTAAAGCTGTATGCCAATAAAAGAACAGACCTTAGGTGGACTGTTGGACAAACATGTCTAGCGACCAAACAGACCTAGCCAAAGCTAGATCTGAATCGCAGTTTCAGTTTCAGTTTTAATGCATTTTATTATCTTAACACTAACTCTTACATTCTAACAAAAAATGCTTAAATGCTAGCTTACAATTACTTAACAATCTTATGCTAACTTACTGGCCCCACACAGGCACTCTAAGCTAATCTAAATTCTTATATCTATGTCTTTCGACTTCATTTACATTTTATTTATAAATGTTAATTTGCGTACTTAGGGCTAAGAAAAAATTGATAACAAAAAACTTAGCCTATGGATGCAATTTTTTATTTTTTATAAAAACTTAGTATCTAACTTAAAATAAGCCTTAGTCTACCTAACCTACATACACAATAAACACATACACACACATAGACATTATACACAATAATATACATATATTAGTATATACCTTTGTATATACTGATATATGTATATATTACTTAAATGCTAACCTAAACCTATGTAAGCTGGCCATCGCTATTAACAAAGCAATATATTGGTCAGCTCTGCCTCATTAGTGAGGCTGGCCCGAAATTGACGGAAACGACGACAAAACATCTTCTCCATCATTCAACCACCAAAAATGCTGGTGCTGCCGAACGACATCCCTCTTATCGCGATTCCCCACCGCCCTACTGAACCTGAGACGATCCACACTGCCGTGTGCGACGTCTCTGTTGTAGTTGAGTCGCCTGTCCCCAGCTGTCCGAGCGACATGGAAGATTAACGGGACCGCTGATCTATCCTGGATCAACCCTATCTGATCAAGGTAGAGGAATGCTTCCGGTGGAACGAAGCCGTCAGAGCGCACACTCTCGTGGTAAAGGTAATTGGGGTAGTAAGCCCCAGATATCAGGTTATTCGTCGAGGTCATTGCTCTTGCAATGTGCCTTCGAGTCAGCTTAATTACGAAGTTGTCCACTCGTATTAGGTTCGCCCTGTTGTAAAGGACCTCATTAGGATAAAATTTCTTGTACTCCGACTCTGGTGTTCTGTACAAGCGAAGACAAGCCCTAAGGCAAGCCCTCTCAAACACCCGAATCTTTTCCATTAAGCTTGCTCGTACATTGAACCACACGGGACAACCAAATACCAGCATGGGCCTGATAAGGGCCATGTAGCAGATTACCTTTACCCTCGCATCGAGTTGACTGCTATAAAACAGTCTCTTTGTAAGGGCAAAAGCACCTCTAGCTCTGGCCAGAGCAGCATCTACATTTTTGCCAAAATACAGAAACTGATCTAGCCAGATTCCAAGGTATCTGACTACATTTCGACAGGCAAGAGGCTGTCCGTGTTGTCCAATAATCGAGAACTTTCTCCAAGTTTTTCTGGTATCCCTAGAGGCTCCAGACAACGGCGTCCTAGAGAGAATGGTTTCCGACTTCTGAAAGTTGATTTTCAACTTCCAGTCATCGCAAAATCGTCTTATCTTATTGAAGTCACTCTGCAAAAGAGTATTAATGACCTCGATTTTTGGACCTGTTCTGTACGCTATCAAATCGTCTGCGTACGCAATAGTATGGGGAAGTGAACCTATCAAGTCGCTTGTAAAAATGTTGAATAGGATTGGCGAATTGACCGCGCCTTGCTGAAGACCATTTTTAATCTGAAATATTCCAACAGAAGTCACATCACTATTCTTGACGATGAACTGTCTATTGGGTAGCATATTATAAAGAATGTACAAGAGAGGTTTACTGATGCCCAGCCTAGTCAGCTTATAGAAAAGACCCTCTAACCGTACGGTGTCGAAGGCCTTCTCCAAGTCAACAAGGCAGGCAATAGTGCATTGTTTCTTGCGTTTGTTCCATTGGATATCAGAAACCAGTTTAGACGCGGCATGTGAGATATCATGTCCCGCCTTAAAACCGAATTGATTATCCGGAACTATATGTTTGTCCTCAACCCACCTAGACAGAGCTCTATTGATTACTTTTCCAAAAACCTTACTGATATTCGGAAGGAGACTTATCGACCGGAGATTCGTCGGATTGGATATATCCTTTCCCTTTTTGGGGATAGGTTGAACCACCGCAGTTTTCCAATGCGCTGGATAATGTGCATTATTCATTGCATTATTAAGCAGGGTGGTGTAAATGTCCACCGCTTCTAGAGGAAGATGTCGAAGCACGATGTTCGGAATACCATCGGTCCCTACTGATTTCTTAGCCCTGATTGTGTCGAAGATCTCATGGAGTTCTTCCCTCGAAATGAACGGGGGTAGGTCACCCTCTCTGGTCGTGACATTATTTGCCATATTTTCGTCGCTAAACCGGGTGAAACCAGAGCCCTCGGATCGCCAGTTCCCTATTTCATTTCGAATGCAGAAGTCGTGCCCCAAGACGCGACTGTCCAGGTCATAATTAGGGCCAATGATATCAATGGCCTTGTCTACTTCCTGGAAAGTCGCCCCTATGGTCTCAACCTTCTCCTGTGGATCCTCGATCACAAAGAAGGCGTCATCATCAGCGGCCTCACTTGGATCAATGGCTGCTATTGTCAGTAACCGTTCGTTGTCTGTTGTCCGGGCTATTTTAAGACACTGAAGGTAGTTTTGATTTCTTCTCCGAAATATTTTATTTATTTGCGGAAACGTATTCGGGTTGCTGGTGTTTACAGCCCGAACCTTGTTGTTTCAATACAAACTTACAGAAATTCTGTAATTCTCTTTTATTAGTGTTTGAATATTTTTAATCGACGACTTCAGCGTCCTAATCTCCGGGTCTCGTCGGTTAGTTAACTGTCTGTAGAAGCTTTTGAGTCTTGTCAGAAGTCTACTTTTCTGTCGGTGCAGTGCGTCAATAGTAGGATTGCGGAACAGGTCTTCGTTAGTCGTACGTCGATACCGCGGTATTGTAGTGTCCATAGTTTGTTTAATTGCCTCGTCCATTTGTTTTAGGTAATTGTCGATCTCCTCGTTTGACAAATTCCTATTGGGCGGTGGGTGGAGCGTCTGTCAAATGCCTTAGAAGTATCAAGTGCAACTATCTTGTTTTCGCCAGATTCATGTACGCCTTGGTTCCACTTTTCGGTGAGACATCCCATCAAATCACCAGTGGACCTGTTGCTACGAAAACCATACTGCCAGTCATTAAGATGTTTCCGCGTATCGAGATATTTCAGCTGACGGTTTATCAGCGTTTCCATGACCTTGGAAAGAACAGACGTAAGTGCAATGGGTCTGTAGGAGTAGAGGGAAGAAGATTCGCCTTTTTTAGGGACGGGCTAGACAAATGCTGTTTTCCATCTGCTCGGAAAGAGTTCCAAAGAGTAGGATTGATGAAAAAGCTTACGCAGTGGTTTTGCTAGCGAGGAAGAACACATCTTCAGAAGAAGAGGAGATGTACCATCTGGTCGTGTCTCTATAAATGCTGTTACATGCGCCCTTATAATTCATTAACAGGTGCCTATCCATATGAAGTTCTTGGATTTTTCGAAAATCTGCCGTAATGTCAACCAATCTACTCTATGGTGGATTTACCCGGCCCAAAACTACACTGATAACCATATATCAGGTTGGTGATATAGGATGATTAAATGATGTTGAGATTCCATTCAGAGAGGAGCCGATCGATGTTCTTCACGTATCCAATGCTCATTCATTAGCAGCTCTATTTCTTCTTTGCAACGATGTCATGTACGCATCTTGTTTCGCTGCATGCGCTTGTCGGTACATTTCTTGAGTTTCGTATGCACTAACATCGTCTCTACGCCGCCGTGCAAAATTAGCGGAATTCGATTTTCGAGACATTCTTCGACCATAGAATATCAATTAAGCAACTGTTTCAAATTACTGATGCAGCATAACGAAAAATTCTGAGAATTTTTCATACCATCATGTACAAGGAAGGCTATCTATGTCACATATCTAAGTATGGCTTGAAAATACCCAACAAATAATTCATATCACTATTTAAAACATTAATGGCATACAAACAAAAAAGAGAAGAAAAAAAAAAAACGTTAGAAATAGTGAATAATACAATGGTTAATAAATCTATTACTTTGCAACTTTAATTGTGAATTTAAAGACGAACTAATTTGTGGAAAATGCTTCCAATTAGATCCATAACTGAGAAGAATTCCTGTCTGGAATTGTTTACCAGTAGACTGTGAAAATCGCGTGCTAAATGAGAATTCGCAAATTGTTCCGGATAACGTGCAACACAAACTCAACCTTAAAAGCAGCATCAATCATTTGCAATTAAAGCAGTGAATGCATGGCTCCTTCGAAAGAATACTCGTGCATAGGTCTCCTTTTGGTAATAAAGGGATTACCAATGAGTAATATCTTTTAAATCGAATACGAATATTTCGGAAATTAAAGTTGGATAGGTTAATCATTGTTTCGATATTGTGATAGTTGACGGTGTTATCGATTTTAATTTGAAATTTTACCCTGACAGTTATGATAGAAGGAGGGCAAGGTAGTAGAAAACGTAAGCGCATATCCGTTTTAATGAGGTGGCAAATTCTGTGAATCATTTTGTGGTTTTGTTAAGAAACAAGTTTCACGCATTTTACGAGTGCAGACATATGTATGTATATCTATATGTGCTTGTCCTTGTCTAAAAAAGAATCTTATACGAGTAGGTACAAAGGAGCCCCGATGAATGATTCACTTGCCCTCTTTGTTCAGGCGGCGGAGGAAAACTTGAACAACGCGATATTGAACTTTGGTACACTTGACTTGATGAGGATTTGTATTCGGTGAAATTTACTAAATTGAAAAGATGCGTTCATTTACAGTTTTGGGTTCAAATGTTTGATCTTGTCATTGCCATTGCTTCACCTATGGGCTGTGAATTAATAATGCAGCATTTGGCGCATACAGACACAGACACGGGCCCAGTCCCAGTCCTAAAGACTGGTCCAGGTTCAGGACCAGTTCCATCTTTTGTAACAATGGAATCAGATAAGAGTTTGGAGGACGTATGGTGGCATTGGTGTTTCTGTTTGTGTGATTGTGCTTGTGCACATCTATAAAGTAAAAATGTCTGCCGAAAGCTCAATCCCACTGCATTTTCAAGAAGCATGGGTTCCATGTGTTACGATGATGGCCATTGAGGGAAGGTAGGCATCGCGCAGTGGTGGCAGGTAATAACGGCGGCCCCATCTTCAGCCATATAACCATCATCCGTTGGTATTCATCTTCATTTTAGATGGTCGCCGCAATCAAAGAACACAATGCCACAACATACTACACGAAAAACCGTCCCACACAAGCACACCGACACTATATGTATGTGCAGCGCAGTCCCAATCCAAGTACCAGTCACAGTCAAAGTCATATGTAGAAGTTACATGATGTACCACCATCATGCATGTTGGGAAACATAGCAGTAGCAGCAGTAGCAGAGGGCACTCTCAGAATCACAGAGAAATATGAGTGAAGCAGTGAAGAGGAATCCCACATAAAAAGCTTGTGATCCAGGTTTGAGTGGTATGCAATCTGCGTTTCTCTGGTGAAGGTTGTCTGGCTGACTGGCTGGCTCTGGCTCAGCTGAAAGGAAAAACAAAATAAAACAACATACCATGTAAAAGCTGCCACTGCTGCTAGCTCTTTACTCTATTTCTATACATAAGGGCCCCCCCACAACCAAGCAAATGGCAAAAGCTAAAGTAGAAGTAGTGGAAGTAGTCGAACTGTAGAAGCAGTAGCAGAAATCAGAAATACTCGCGAATTTCGGCAGGAGAATGAACACATAAACCAAACCATGAGACTGATGATGTTTACCATGATGAAAACCGATGGGTGTGATGTATACATATGTATGTATGTTGTTGCATACAATATCCATCCATACACTGGGCTTTTACTTCTGCCTGTGAATGCACCCACCAACACGAATATTATTGTGTGCTGTTCTGTTCCCTGCTCTCCCTGACCAAACAATTCAAAGATTTCATATTTGGTTTGGTTTTTCGATTTGGATTTCAATTGGAATCAGCGGTAGAGTTAGATAGCTGTGGCGGTGGCAGCGGCAATGCCAATATCAATACATTACACACAGTACACAGTATACAGTACACAGATGACTAAGTGGTTTTTATTCGGATTTCGTAAATGACGAGATCTTTGGGTCTTCGAGTCTTCAAGTAGTGGTCTGTCAGTTGATGGTTTCCATTCGCAATTGGGTTTCGAAAGAAGCGCCAGCCACAAGATTAGTCACAGCGCCCCTTAACAAAATTAAATCGCTGCTCCTCGGTTTTCTTCTGAAGTGAATAACTTTTCAATCGGAATGTGTTTTTTTTTTTTATTGTTGTTGTCAAGAACAGTGTAACCGGTGAAAAGAAAATTAATAAAAAGAAAATAAATACACAAAGTATAGGAAGACGAAGAATAAATGAAATAATGAAGAAAAGCTCGACATTGGTTAACCCTGTCACTGCTGATTGCCGGCTTATTTTTATTTTGTTTGTAATTTTCTTTGCCATTTGGTGCGCGCACACCCATAACTGAAAAGCCAACACAAAGTTACTCCAAGTGAAATAAATGTGGCAATGTGTGCGTTGTGTTGTGTGGTGTGCGTCGTGTAGTAGCTCCTTATGTACTCCGCCTATGCGGGGAACGCAATATTTATTTCATTTTGCAAATGTGTGAAGCATATTAAGTGATTGTGCTGGTGTTAGTGATGATTTTCTGAAGTTCTGCGCATATTATATACTCATGCCATGCAAACGCCGTCTGCATTGAATGGCAGAAGCAACGGATGGCTGGCTGGCTGGCCGGCTGTCTGCTTTGGCTAGGACCGAATCCGACTACGATATTCATTTTGGGAAAGTTCCCATCGGCTGATGGTAGACGAACAGTGCTAGTGCTCGCTCGTATTGCCAGTGGCTGAAGACGGTTGTCGGGTAGTAGTGAATAGTGATCAACGAACTAACAACTGGGGTGGTATGGTAGTATCAGCACTTTCAGGACATTGGAGATAGAATTGAGCACTCATTTTGAAATAAACATTTTGGTGTGTATTGTGTTGTCGCGGTCATAATCGCTGCTATCGCATCGCGTATACCTATCTCGTGTTGTGTTGTTTCGTAGTCGCAGTCGTGGCCGTGGTCGTCGCGCTTTTGTCAGTGGTGTTGATGGTGCTGCTGTGCTGTTGGCGCTGCTGTCGTCGTCATCTTCGCAGACGTGTACGTTTATCGTTTTCTCACCACACCAACTTAACCAGCCGTAGCCAGTCAGATTGTGTGCATGAGCATGTATGCATCATTGTATCTCTCTATAGGGTACAAGAGTACATACATATATCATATTGCTTTATGTCCACTAGTGGTACTACTGGTGCTGTTGCCGCCGCCGCCACCATCACCATTGTCGTCGTTGTCGAGGTTGCCGTTGCCATTGTCGCAGCCGACTTTGTTGCTCCTGCTTTTACTTGTACTCGTACTTCTCTCCACTTCTCTGGTCGAGTCAGTGCCGTCGCCGTCGTCGTTGCCGTTGTCGTCGTTGAGAGCTTTATGCATACAAAAGAAAGACACTCGAAGTGAACTCCTATATGGTGGTGCATACTCATTTGATCGGCGACAGCCGGTCGGATTGGTTTGGATTGAAGTTTGTTCTGTGTTCCTAATTTATCAGTTACCAGTTAACAATCATTGGAGAATACTAGTGTGTAAATTTGTTTAACTTTAAGACATTTTCTTTTTCTTCTCCAAATTAATTGTACAAGACGTTTATTCGCTTCTTTTATTATTATTTGTTTTTTTTTTTTTAACTTTTAACTCTTCTAAGAATCCAATCAAAAGCGAATTGAAAGAAAATGATTAAAAAAAAAGTGTTAACGACGGAACACTCGTGCGTATGTGTGAAAAGTGAGAAGAACTTATTTCGATTTTATTGTGAAATTCGCAGCAGACTTATTTTTTTCATTTTTTTTTTTTTTAATTAAAAATGGAAATATAAGAAACAAACTCGATTCTGGTTCTTCAGATTTATTTTTAGCAAACAATTTTTTGCATGTATTTTTTCAATATATATATTATTATTTTTTTTATTTCGTATATATGACGTAAATGTTGAGGTATGTGAAAGTTATTTCCGGTACAATACTGAGCTTCGATTTTTGTCGTTTTTCAGTAGTTTTTGCCGTTGCTTGGTGTTCTTCAAGTCTCTGCCTTGGTCCTTTTACACGGACTTAGAATTGCTTATTTTTTGAGATTTTTATTTTCAAAGTTTTGCTATGAAATAGTGTTTCTGTTATTTGCTTCCAGATGATTTCCATAGGTCATACACAATATGTGTGTACGTGTGTATATATATATGAAGAAAAAAAAAAGTCAGTCAGACATCCATTTTTACCTTCACATTTACTCGTGCCTCATTCGACTTGTGCGATTTTTTGAACTTTTGCTACTCTGGTGGTGAGAATGCGAAAGCTTCGTTGATGGTGGTCATATGAGCGAAGCAATCGTTGGAGGCGGAGACGCATACCTCAGCTGTTTTTTTGTTTTTTATTTATTTTGTAAATGAACTCTGTGTGAAGGGAAGCAGGCAAAAGTAGACGACCCCGATCACATGGAATAAACCGAAAAATCGTTACATTTGACAGTCAGCGGTAGTAGCAGTGGCAGTGGTACCACACACTCTCAAAAGCTTTAGAGAGCTTTGACAGGCGCAGGTATCAAAAAAATACACAAGTGTGCCGTCTCGTGGGTTCATGGGCTCGTGGCTCTGCTCTGTCAGTTTTTGTATAACTGTAGCTGTAGCTGTAACTGTGGTTTTAGCCACGAATTTGTGCATAAAAAAGCCGGTAAGTAAAAAGTACTCCCCGTCGTGTGTCATCTTGTCGAGATTAAGTGCGAGTGCAAACGCACAATACAAGTGATGTGGTGTCTGATTGGTTGGTTAGTAATTAAATTACCAGACCATATAATAACTCAACTCTTTTTCTTTTCTGTTTTTCATCTTTTCTTCTTTATGAGACCATCCTAAGCTTCTTAAAATTTGTCTTATTTTAATTTATTTTTTTTGTTGGATTTGTTCGCCCATAATTTTTACATTCACAAGATTCATGTGCATATGGCTAGAGGAGTTCATTTGTTGGATGGTATGGGTGACTATTGGTGCGCTGCATATGTGTGAGTGTGTTTCTGTGAAGAGTGTCATGTATGGTGGATCTGCCCCACCCAAAGGTATTTTTGCGAAAATTATTCATTTGTCATTGTTCATTTGCAAATATTGCTGCTGTTGCTGCGGCCGCCGCGCCGGTTGCCACTAAATCTGGAGACGACGTGCGTCAACAGTGACAAAAAGCGGCGACGACGCATGGTGATAATGACAAACCGTCGGTTGGTCGATCAAATAAAACAAAAAAAACTAATCGGAATTAAATTGAAGAAGAAAAAAAGAAAAAGCTTATCAGTAGCAAGAGCTTTTGTGCATGAGTAATTAGCTAATTTGTGACTGTAGTTGGGCACGTGTTCTTGAATGTATTTTTTTTTAGTGATCGCGAATTTCAATTCATATGTGTGCGTCAGTTTGAATGTGTGTATGGTTTGCCGCACAGTCGCGATCATCATGTCTTTCATTTCACAGAGCTGTATCGTCGTCCCCACTTGGCAACAACGTGTGCGCGACGATTTCGGCATTTTCTGTCTCCATCCATTCGTCCATATGTTTGTTCATTTCCTTTTGCTTTATTGCTTATCCCCCACAGTTCAGTTCATACTCTTTTTTCTTTTTTTTTTGTATTTTCGTTGTCATTTTCTCGATCATAAGAATTTCGAAAGAAGGCAAAAAGTATCTTAAATGTTTGCTCATCCAATCTCTTGAAATGAATTTTTTTTTGTCAGCGCAAAATTAGACTCGTGTGTGGACCTGAAAAGTTCTACTTATAAAAATTCATTTTGGCCGATAATTTTTATTAAAATTTTTTTCTAACTTTTTTTTCGTACACGTTCTATCACGATCTCATCATCAGCTGACATAGCTATGTAGATTCTAGATTATACGTATGTACATACATGCGAAAGTAAACAGTGCGGGTTTTTCATTCATTGGTCAGGGCACAGTTGGGGGGTAGCAGCAGGAACGACGACTATCTATTTAAAGAGTCTGGGTCTTCAGATATTGAGGTGTGCGATTCCCAGGCCTCTCTAACTCGATGGGCTATAATGCATACATTTCAATTATTTCAGCATGTCCTGTATAAACACATGCACAACATCACATGTGTATTATAGGCATTTGCAACAGGTTTTTCTCTCTTGTGGTTTTCGTTGGTAGTTGGTAGAGATATGGATGGGTGAGGTTGGATTAGATTTGGAAAGGAGGGAGCGGGAGCGAGCAGCAACAGGAAAAAAAGATGGTTTGAAAGGAAATTGGCGAAAAATTCCAGAAATGACATCATCGAAAAATGAGCGAAAATTTATGACAAATGCCATAGTAATCCGCAGATTCTGTGGAAATGTAATTGTGGAATAACGAGAGAGTGAGTAGATTTTTTTTTTGTATGGGTTTGTTTTAGCCTCTGCTTGTTTGCGTGTGTGTGTGTTATCTTGTAAACGAGATGGTCTTGAATTGTGTGTGCAAAGTCCACGCATTCCATATGAATGTACTCGCAACTCGCCACGGCATACCGCCCTCTATCCCCCTGTTTTTTTTTTTTTTGTATGATTTTTTGTATTTTATCCAAATTGGACGCAGTCCAAAGTGGCACCATATGCACGTATACGGTCATGCGGTGAGATGGTGACGAGTATCGCGCAGTATTAAAGTATTCACCTCGGAATTGGCATACGTGTGCGTACAAAGTCAATATAGAAACGAATATTTTTTTTTTTTTTTTTTTGGTATCTTGTACATTTAAATTTTTCTTTTTGTACATACATTTGTACGTATACAGATGCAGATACCTACATATATCATATCCTGTGTTTTTTTTTTTTTCATCTTTTTCTCTTTATATCGAGAATGGAGTCATTGGTTAGTTCCTATAAATGGAAAAAAAGGGGGAGGGGGACAGAACGAAGATATAAAAAAAAGAAGCAAAAGCTCTCCAAAAAGGTAGAAAACCCCATGGCATAAGTGTTGGTGGTATGAAATTTCCATAGCAGTAGTGATGGTGTATTAGTTGGTGAGATCGTTCACCTTAAATATTCATGTAGAACTACCACAAGGTCGTTTCCTTTTTGCAAACGATACAGAGGAAGAAGTACCAGAGACAAACTAATAGAGAGACAAAAAAAAAAAAATTGAACAATGTCTTTAATCTTTAATCCGTACAAAGCTGTACCATTCGATTTATAAGGGATGCGACGGGGCATTACCATTATGGACTGGAGCAATATACATAATTCAGATACACAATTCACATCGAAGTCTGTGGTGAGTATGGCTTCTCGTGGAATTTATTCATTACTAATCCGATCCGTCTTCGCTTATCCTTTTCAGAAAACCGAGTCACATAGAATAGATAAGTCTTAATTTATTTGTTTCTTTTTTTTTTTCTTCTTTTTTCTGATATAAAATCCTAATACTTTGCGCGCTAATCAGAGACCGGGGCTGGGATAAGCATTTTAATTGAAGCAGTCAGGTACCTGAAGTAGCGCGCGGAGTGCTAGACAAATATCATCTTTAAACAGCATTTTCTAAATAAAACAAAAAAAACAAAAAAAAAATAGAAGAAAAACAAACGAAAATATCAATTTTTTGTTTTTGTTTTTCATCCCGTAGAACTATCTTGTGTTTTTTTTTAGTTCACACTTAAGTTCTGATCCTGATCCTTCTTAAAAATTATCCCATGTCTATTGTACTTCATCAGGTGCTCTGGTGAATTTGAAACCCGGCACATGTTGAAGTACATTCAATATGCGGATGATTCTCTTCGGTTTTGCCTTATTGATGTTCATCAAAATTGTTATTATTTCTTTTTTACTAGAGTACATCTGTACATTGCATATATGTATGTATGTATCTACTTTTGCTTTTATGCAAATTTATTTAAATTACGTTCGCACATAAATATTTGTATGCTTTGCTTTCATGTGTACATTGTACATTATATTTTAATTTTTTTTTTTCAAATACTCGTAAGCACACAATTTTTTGATTTTTCTTTCTCAAACTGGAGGTTAACGTACTAATGGTAGCAGTACGTGTTGGTTTTTCTTTCTCGGATGAGAGCATCACCGCTTACGAAAGCAGTCGATTAAGATTTACGCGTGCGATGGAGATAAAATAAAGTTCTCAACCTCTACATACTTATAAAAGAAATGGATTAATAAAAATTTTGGTAAAAACATGTGATAGGTTAGATATTTGATTTGTACAGAGTGAAACTCGTTTACTTGATAATTTTAAATAATTTTAATTTAACAAAAAGTTCCCAGAATTTATTCAGAAAATTAAAAATACAAGTTTATTCATCTAAATCTATATTATCCCCTTCAAAGTAATCCCCATCGACTGCAACACACTTATGCCAGTGCTTGATCCAATCCTCGAAACATTTTTTATATTCGGTTTTCGGTATGTCCATCAGTGCTTCCAGCGATTTTTCCATTACTTCCTCTCCGCTGCTGAAACGCGTTCCCCGTACTGGTTTTTTTTAACTCGATTGAACAGAAAGAAGTCACAGGGAAAATCAGGTGTATTCAGTGGCTGTTGGATGGTATTTGTTGCATTTTTCGTCAAAAAATTACGAATAATGATGGCACTGTGCGAAGTGCGTTATCATGGTGCAAAATCCGCGAGTTTTCTGCCCACAATTCTGGTCTCTTTCGGCGAATTGCTTCACGCAAACGTCTCATAACTCCTAAATAATATTCTTTGTTTACTGTCTGGCCTTCTGGCAAAAATTCATGTTGCACTACACCGTTGTAATCCATAAAAACCGTGAGCATTACCTTCTTTTTTGACTGAAAACGACGTGTTTCTTTTGGTGAACGCCATTCACTTGCCTGATATCTGGATTGCGTGTCGTACTCATAAACCCACGTCTCGTCTCCAGTAATGATCCCTTTGAATAATGTGGGTTCGGATTCAGCCTCGCAAATCATCTCTCTTGCGACGTCAACACGGTGTCTTTTTTGCATGAAATTGAGATCTTTTGGCACCAACTTTGCTGCTACACGACGGAAACTCAAATCATTAACCAAAATGTCTTGGACGTATCCAAAGGCAATGTTCAAGTCCTCCGCTATCTCTCTGATGGTTAATTTGCGGTTATTGACCAACATTTCTCCATCAATGTTTCGATCTTCGATTGACTCACGACCTCTTTTGAACCTCTCATGCCACTGGTAAACGACCGTTTTCTTTAAAGAATCGTTGCCGAAACACTTTTCCTACATTTCCAACGTTCGCAGACCATTAAATCGTTGTTCGTTGTTGCAAATTTAAAACCATTTCTAAAATTGTAAAAAATCGCCAACACACACATTGATAGATGTACTCCTGGCTACGTAACTTTTGCAAATGTTAAGCTATGACGCTAAGATTTAGAGGGAATGCCAACAACAACTTAACAAAAAAAAACAGAATTCAAATCGGAACAATGGGAGCGCCACGCGGTGGTTGTTCCGGGAACATTTTGATGGTGGTATACTCGTAGGTTATTTCTTAATTGAAAACCAACTTTTGTTTTAGAAAAGTTTTCTGCTGGTCAAAATAATAAAATTGTAAAAAACATAGAAAAAAATTAGTGAAAAAGGCCATTTTATCAATAAAATAAGTTCAGGGTTATCTGATGACTTCAATACCTCTTTGCGTGACCTTTGTTTTCTTTAGAACTGCCTTCTAGAATTGCCTTCCACAAAGTCTCTTTATTAGATGTTTTCTTGCCTGAAAGCCTATTCTTCAAATATCTCCATATGTAGATTTTCAATATGGTTCAGTGATTGCGAAGACCATTGTAAAACCACCTAGTCACCACTTTCGCTGTATGTTTGTGGCCATAATCTTGCTGGCATATTTTCCTCTGTATTCGGCAACATTGCGCTCTCTAAAACCTAATTCTTTGGTCATGCTTGACTTCATCAAAAATATAGGACCAACCCCTGTGTATGGAAAACAGCCCCAAATTTTGATGTTTCTGACGCCATGTTTAACTGCTTTCCTAGTGTTCCTAGGGTTCAGCTCTCGGGTTTTACTTCTTCTTACTACATACAGTCAAAAGAGAAATCAGACATCAACTGTTGCCCTCTTTCCACGCTAAGATACGATAACTGTAGCACTTATACTATTCATGTTAGTTAGTACTTTTTTTTAATCTCGTTCTTCGAATGCATAGTAAATAGATATGAATCCATCTTAATTAAATTTCTTTTTCAAAATCTCTTAATTTTTACCTCAAAAAAGAAATCGGACGAATTTCAATGCTGCGATCTCCTCCATTTTTTTAGCTGTAAAACAATATTGTTTTTTATTTGTAATACGCCGTTACTCTTTTGTAATGTCAGTTGAAACTAAAATATATTCCATTTGCACAAGAAAGTCAAGATGACGTATAGATAACGTGGTTACACAACGCTTGAAGTGCCAGAATTTGTAATAAAAAAAATTTGAAGAAGGAAAATCTGTGCGCAGAAATGGTCAAAAGAAGTCACTCTACAGTAGGCGATTAAAGAAAAGCCCAAAGAAATTTACTGTGGCGAATGAGCATTGGATTGTAAAGCAAGTTAAGAAGAATCCGTAACTATGTGCACCGAAGTCGATTGCAGAGGTAAAGAATTATTTACAAAAAGATGTTAGCCCAGAAACAATTAGAATCGTTTTGCGAAAAAATTATTTCCATGGAAGAAGAAGCCGTATATCAGCAAGAAGAATCGTCGAAAAGACAGGGCTTTGTTAGACATTATCAAGGCAACGATTTTATGTTTCGGAAATGTGTTTTGTTCTCAGACGAGAATAAATTTAATTTATTTCGGTCTGATGGAGAGAGCTCAGAGAGAAGAATTTATGACCAATTGTGAAACATGGTGGCGGCTCAGTTACGGTTTCGGGTTGTATGTCGGCGGCTGGACCAGGAAATCTTGTTTTTATAAATGGAAACATGGATAAATACAAATGGCATATACACATTTTGAAAGATAATTTGAGCCAAAGTGCTCAAAAAATTGGGATTCAATAATGAATATTATATTTACCAGGACAATGACTCCAAGCACAGAACTCATAACACTCTAATGTGACTACTGTATAACTGTCGAAATGTGCTTGAAACCAGTCCACAATCACCAAATTTAAATGTGTTAGAACACGTATCGAGCTATTTGGAAAATCAACTTAAACAGTACTCCATTTCAAGCAAAAGGGACTTACAGCAGCGCGCTTTAAAATTCGAATGGAACCAAATTCCAGCTTATTGTGAGAAACTGATCCAATCAATAGGTTGAATACGGTGAAAAAGAGCAAAGGTCTAGCTTCTGAGTAATAGTTTTTGACTTTTTACTTTTGTAACTTTTGATGTATTTGTCTAGTTGCATAGTCATGTGTCCAATTTATTTTTTTTAGATAAAATTTAATTTAAAATTGAGTTGAAAAAAATATGTAGAAGTGGGTTTAAATATTTTTCTGTATATTCTATATATAAGCTATCACAAAATATGATGCATTAGCATTAATTGATTGATTTTTTGTTGTTGTATTTTGCGGTTATTGGAGGAAGAGGGTAAGTCCGATTTCTTTTTTGACCTAATATATGTACACCCTACCTCAGATCCAGATAAATCTATCTTTCTTTCATCGCTGTATAGAACATTTCTCCAATTTCGTTTATACGCTAATGCCTTGGTTCGAAGTAGCAAACTTAATTCGTTGCTTTATGTTCCTAGTGCTCAGCAATGGAACCGTGCGATTCTATCATGCAAGTTTCTTTCCTACAAACGTCTTTCAATCGTTCGAGATCTAATATTCGAAGATAAATTCATTTTAATTGAGGTAGAGGTAGATGTCGTAAATGAAGGTTTAAGCGACTCTCTTGCAAATTTGTGTGTCTGTGTATTTTTGGACGTCCTCTTAGAGGACGCGAATAGCATTTGCGACGGAAGTATACGTTGTGTTTTCATCTCTGAGCCGAAGAATTAATCTCCTTCCTCGGAACAATGCTTTCTTTAACGTCCAATAATTATTAAAACACAATCAAATTTCTGCAATAAGTAGTACCAAGTGAAATATGACTGAAATACCTACGCGTGATTTAAATCACTTTATTACCTATTTTGTCCAAGCCGAAAATGAGCTTAGTTAATAAAAGTATCGGTGCTTTGATAGATATCTATGAAAATATACTGGTCTCACCGGAAGTGCGATGCAATGAATCTAAAGAAAATACGTACACCTTGCTAGCCTTAATAGAATAGATTATAATGATGAAACTTGTGAGGGTAATGTGATGTATGTTAAATATACTTATATTTCAAATGCAATTTACATCTATTTTTAAATTGAATCTATACTGGTATTCATTTTGTGATTTAACATTCTTACTAATAGTCCTTTAGCCATACATACATATTTCACAATAATTAAGACATTAATATACGAGTATTTATGTATTATATTTCTCTCATATATCTGCATTGCTACTACAGTGGTGATGGCCAAATTTGCGGATCTTAGAACCACGAAAGGAAGATGTTTGAGCTCAGTGGCTTTTCGCTCCATGGGTGGCATTCAACATTTAATGGGGCCAACAATTATCTTAGATGTCTTTAGTTGCCTGAAAAAAAGAATGTCGGTTGGGATTGAACGCCAAACCGTCCCATTGGGAAGAAGCCAATACCCTACCATATTTCGATGTACATATGAAAATCAGCTGAATAACTCAGCCTAAAATTTGTTTGCTGTCCGTGAATATGTGTAGGCACTTCTTATTAGGTAGCGTTTTCTTACACCCACTGACATTCGTAATTTTTCATTTATATTTCTCGTACATTGTTGAACATTGTTATGCTCACGTAAACCTGGACAAACGTCTTTCGGGTATAAAAACCTTTGAGTTTTTGTAACAAAATTCCTCAAAATACAGCACAGTGTTCCCGGCATTTAAGAAACTCCTCACCGTCTCTTTGTGCTACATCGTCATCGTAATTTTCTTGTGGGTTAACGACAGACAAGCCAAGACAAGACGAGACGTACTTTGGTTCTATGACTATGTCAGGGATTGGGTTTACTGGTTCAGGAAAATTATAATGCATATATTTGGTCTTGGTGCAACTTGGTGCAACGTCATCATTCTTATACATTTTGAGTTCCTAGCGCTACCCAAGTAAGATCTCTGGAAAATTGATGAAGAAATTGTGCAGATTTTTCGACGCTTTCCAATGTTTCCCTGTCATTATCTATAAATTGAATTGAATGTCTAGAACTCTAGCTTATTTTCATAGTAGGTATGGAAAATTAGTTTAACCATTGGTAGTTTTTGCAATTTCTTGTGCCACATTAGATCGCCTAATTTTTTTATTGAACAAAATCGTCAATAATCGTATGTGATCCGAGCCAACTGCACACCTCTGGTTCTTTCTTTTTACTGCGTACTCTGTTCATCTATTACAAATGTTGTTCACTCTTAGTAGGTATACATGCTCATTTTTAATATATTTTGGCGATTGAATCTTGCGAATACTTTCTCCTTTGTGCCGTAATCTTAAAATTGTTAGTTAGCTCTTCCATGCCTAAAGTTGCACTTCTAGTGCAAGAAATTTCTTTGCACTGCTTTATGCAATCTGTCAAAGCTGTCAAATCTGACAAATCGCTGTCTGCAAATTTATTTATTTCTTTCGCGTAGGTACACTTGATGTAAGGTTTGACGTTTAAAAAGTGGAAAAAATTTCGTAGATTCCGCGTTCGTTTACTTTTTCGTAATTTTACCACTCTCTGAGAGAATTTTATCCCCACTCCTTGAAATTTCACAATCTACGAATTTTAGTGCAGAAAGTACGCGAACAGACCTAATAAAAACTTTGTTCAGTGAGAAAAAACTAGAACCGAACAGCACAGATTTGTGAAAAACGTCAAATCAAATGAGAACAGAAAAGTACAGCGCAGCTGATTTTGACATTTTTCACAATTGTGTTCTACTTCGAAATTAAGGCCAAGGCTGATAGAATTCGTTGCGTCCGTTGCGTGAATTGCGTCGATTGGCAGCTCGATAGAATATACACGATAGAATATAAACAAAGGATATGACGGAACGGACGGATAAAGTAGATTTAATTTCTACTTTTCAATCCGTTCACGCATTCACAAATTGAGAGTAAGCACTTTCATTGGTGGAGACATTGAGAGAATGAAGAGAAATTGTCATAGCTTGAAAGAAAATATTGAGATTAAATGACATTTAATTTGTTTTGTTTCGTTTCGTTAGTTATTCTGCCAACGTATGCCACGGATTCTATGGGACTATCATTTCCGTCAAATACATTAACGTCAACCTATCCGCCTGCATCGTAACGGACGCAACGGATTCTATGGGCCGGAGCCTTTAAGTGCAAGATTTTCTGTTCCGAATAGATTGGAACAGCCTCACTGAACAAAGCTAAAGTGTCAAATCTTTTACATTCAGATTGCATAGCAGGAAAAAATTAGATGGAAAATAAGTTCAGAAAATTAAAAATTGCAAAATTATTGCAAAAATGGGAGCTACAGTTAACGAAACTTGACGAAACCGAGTAAAATCCCATTATATTCCTGCACTACTATGAAACATTTCAGTCAACTGGCTTATAGTCACCAAACCTGATTATGGTTGGCCTTTCATTTCTTCTTCTTGGTTTCTTGGTTTATAGCATTTCGGAACTATTGTTACAAATTCAGAGCACAGAACTAGTCTATTTTGACGTTTTAATTGGTCCAGTTTGTTTTCTAAATTGACGCCGTTTTTCGTTTATGTTTCTCTGGTTTCTGCACGAAAAAATCTGGCAGCAAAAGTTGCTACTGAATCACTTTAGCATACGTGGTAATCTCTCTGATTTTGGTGTCCACCGCTACAGTGTGTAATTAAGTGCCGCTCTTGCTAAATGAATAGCGTATTTAGTATCTTAAGACCGTGTGAATAGTATGAGTTGAGGTCTACTAACCTTCTCCCGCTGTATTTCTCATTCCGAAACCGTATCCCCGATGTCAGCCTTTCCAATGTCCGTCAAAATCTCTACCGATGAAAATATTATTAATATTGTGTTCGATGTACATATCTTGTAAAATTTCTAGATGGTTTCAGCAGATTTGTTTTTTAATGTACGAGTAACTTATTTAAGGACTTTGTAGCGCCCTTTCCTAAGGTATTTGTTGTCACGCCGATTGCATTACGTCTCATAATTCCTTAATATACGTTGTTTGCCCTTTGTTTATTTTTTACCTTCAGGCTAGGAATTTTCAATCCAACCTAAATCCTAAGATTAAGTTGATTTGGTACCATAATATGAGTCGGCTTTGTTCCTATAGCGACATCTTTATATACCTTTGGCCTACGCCATTTTCAGGGAAATTGTCCCAAATTATTCGGCAGCCCAAAGTTTCTCCAATATATTCATTATGTTTATTTCTTAATGTGGCTTTATTTCGAGAAAATTTTCCTCGTACCCTGGATATGTAAATTTCTTTTTATTTCAAATATTTAACAAATGTCACTAGCCATACCGTCAGAATACGTATACAACGTAAGCATAGCAATCCTTAGTTAGCCGAGATTCATAAATATTATATGTCTAGCAATCACACGATTTTCCTTTTTAGCCAACCGGGAATTTCACAGCGACGCTCAGCATCTAAGAGTATTTGTCGACTTCAAAGCCGCATGTCCAACACCATGTCTAGTTTTGACATCCCTGCCAAGTCAGTCATACTATGGAGAATTTTCGCTGGTCTATCAAGTCAGTCGGTAATGGATTAAGCGAAACCTTAGCTTTGGGCTTAGACAAGGCGACACGTTGTCATGTGACTTTTTTAGATCACCTTAGAAAGAAACGTGCATAACAGAGGCCTACTAAAGAGGCACGATGTTTTTTACGTCCGCACAATTGCTTGCGTACACGGATGACATCGACGTGATAAAGAGAACACAGCGAGCTGATAATGAAGGTTTCATGGGTTTTGAGGCCGCCATGGGCCTGACTGTAAACGAGGGACAAAACAAAGCGTTATCAGAAAGGGACGTATACCACCGACGGCTTGACCAGAACGTCACCATTGGCAATTATAACTTCCGTTTCTCCTAAACTCGTGTTTAGCTGGCAAAATCAGCTGAAAATATCGTTCCCTTAGCTGAGAGTGTGACTAAAAACCCAGGTGTGTCCATTTCGAGACAATCACATAATTGGGTCTATTCACAACCATTTTGCATAAAGATCTTGGCCTACTTACTTATAAGGTTCAGTTGACACAGGAATTGAAGCCAACAGATCACGCATAACGCCGCACTTTTGCTAATTGGGTGTTGGAAATGAATGAAAAAGATTATGGTTTTTTACACAAAATTATTCTAAGCGATGAGGTTCATTTCCATTTGTCTAGGTACGTAAACAACAAAACTGTGGCTCTGAAAACCTAAGAGAAATAGTAAAACAACCTCTTTACCTACAACGAGTGACAGTTTGGCGTGGTTTTTGTGCCACCATTCTACGCCAATGCTCCACCAACGATTCATGTACTAAAAGAAAATATCAGGACTGATATTCTCGAAATACAGTCGCAAATCCGCCATTTCATCAAAAGAATGACTATTTGCAGGCAGAACCGAGAAGGATATTTCGCAGATATTGTATTCCATTACTAACCCCACAACTTGTACTTTGAATTAAAATAAAAATATTCTCGCTTTTCATAAAAATGTTGCGTTTTTGTACTGATTTAAAACCACACCTCTTGTCGGATGACCCTATAGAAGGAGACCTCAACAAACTTGGAGTGCGTCGTTTGAGAAACAGCTAGCGAGAGATTGTGCTAAGTTGGACCACATACTTTTCACTCCAGTCTGCAATATGTAGACCAGACCTCTATTGTACATATTGTATGTCAGAACGTGGAATTTTCATTTTTTATAAAATAAAATGACCACATGTATTTGACGCCTAAAACTTTTAGGTTTATATTTTTCCTAGGAATTTACACAATGATGTCAGTCGTTAAATTTCAGACTCTTCCTCTACGAAGCTCACAGGCACTACCGGAAACGGTAATTGATGATGTCTGCGTTAGATTTAAACCCAACGAAATCGACATTGGAAATTTCCCTTATAACAATGAGTAGATATTCTTTCATTAGTGTTTGGCCGTGGCTCAAGTGGTAGTGTATTGGCTTCCCAATCGGACGGCTCGGGGTTCAATACCAGCCGTAACCGAAGGAGATTCTTTTTCTCAGGTAACTAAAATGTCGTGAGATGAATGGTTGCCTAAAGTACAACAAGTCCAATTGCACTAATAATGTAGTATCCCCATTAAATGTTAGATTCCACCCATCCCAAACATCTTTCTCTTTCTCTCTATCCAATTTTCAAAAAAACCTAACCTAAAAAAGTAAAGAAACTCGACAAGTGGATACCCCATGTACTGAAAGAGTCCCAAAAACTGCGGCTGCTAGAAATCTGTTCATCGCTTAGATTAGGACACTGAAGTGGGCCGTTTTTGCCGGATAATTACCGGCGATGAAAATTGGATTCTGTATGAAGACCCTAAAAGATCTTGGCAGTATTTGGATGGAGACGAAAAAAAGGTGCGGGGGACAGATCTGTTGCAGTCTCTGACATTTCTGCTCTTTTGTCTGTAACTAGTACTGCTGCTACACTCTCGCTCTCCACCTCAAACAATTCAACCGTTGCTGTTGCAGATGGCAGTTCTGCTAAAGATGCCGCTGGACATGTTGCTAGTACTGTCTTGTTGCTGTGATCTTTGATGCCTAAAATGAATCAGCTGTCAGAGTTGCCGAGGTTATTTGATTTTTATACTACGTTTTTTTTTTTTTTTTTTATTGTTACTCATTTCCGACGTTACTCTATTTTAATTTATTACTTTGTAAATGTGTATCTTTAATGTCTTTAATTTATTTTAAAAATTTTTCGCGAAGAACTCTATATATCTTTTTATTTTATATTATGAATTACTGTTTGCTCTTGTTTGCTTATTTTCTATTATTCTACTTAATCTTTCATATCTTATCTACTTATCTGTTATATTACTCAATAACTTTAATCCACTATTTTAATTTTAACTGTTATGCTAATGACGTAAATTTTCCGTCATGTCTATTTATGATGTTGTTTTCATTGTTGCTTTCTGAAGGCGGTATATTTTATATTTATTTATCCTTATACTATGAGTTTGAACCATCCTGATAGCATAAGGACCGTTCTCAATGTAATTTGTGAATCAAATCAGGGTATCAAAATTTGTCACATAAATGCTGAAAGTGTAAAAGCTAAATACACGGTCTTACACCAAATATTTAGCACTTCCAAGATTGACATTTTAATGGTTTCTGAATCTAGGCTTAACTGTGATATATTGACAGAAATGGTGAAAATTCCTAATTTTAGATTGTTTAGAAATGACCGTAAAAATAGGGTGGGTGGTGGTGTGTGTATTTATGCCAATAACTGTCTTAAACCGAAATTTGTGTATTCGTCCTCTAAGTCTATCATACAGTTTTATTGTTTAGAAGTCAGTTCTGTACATGAAAAAATGCTTGTTGTTGTAGTGTATTCGCCTCCTCACTGTTTTATAGAAGAAAATTTAGTGGAACTGCAAGAAACATTATTAAAATTGCAACTTAAATACAATAAAATTTTGGTGGGTGGTGATTTTAACGTCAACATTTTAATGTGTAATAATATTTCTAGTCAAATTAATTACTTCTGTGATAAATTAGGGTTGTCTGTAATTAATTCCCGTTATCCCACCTGTTTTAAATCTACGAACAACCCCTCGTTACTTGACATGTTTCTAACTAATTGTGCTTCGAGTGTATTATGTTTTTACCAAGTTAAACTGACCAGCGAATTCATCCATGATATGATTTTTTGTTCTTTTATATTTAATATAGATAGATCCAACTGTGATAACACTTTCAGCTTTAGATCATTCAAAGACATCAATCTAATAGAAGTCACACATGCACTTTACAGTTTAAATTGGCATGATATATACCTAACTCCCAATATTAACCACAAGGTTAAAATCTTTAATAATCTAGTCAATTCCCTGTTTAATAGTTTTGTCCCCGTTGTAAGTAAGCGTGTTAGGTCTTGTTCTTGTCCCTGGTACAGTAACGAAATTCAACGCAAAATTACTGAGCGTGAGCGCCTTTATAAGAAATTCAAACGTCATAACACACCGGAAAATAGATTAAACTACTGCATTTTACGTAACGAAGTTACTACCCTTATCCGGAACTCCAAAAGATCTTACTTTTTAAAAAAGCTTGATCTTAAATTAGGATCTAAGCAATTGTGGAAGAATCTTAAAGGTCTGGGTGTAGTAACAGATAGTAAAATGTCCAAGTATATCTCCGAATGAAATGAGTGCGTTTTTTTCCCCGGATCCTGCTCAACCGTTATCTCTTAACCTTGATCCGAGTGATTCTGAATTGTTTCCAAATTTCTGTTTTCAGTATATTGATGAATTCGATGTATTCAAAGCTATTAACTCAGTAAAATCCAATGCCACAGGACCGGATGGTATTTCGCCTCGATTTCTCAAGTTAATACTACCCCATATCATCTGTCACATACATCATATATTTAATTACTGTATTTACAGCTCTCAGTTCCCGGATAATTGGAAAATTGCCAAAATTATTCCTATTGCCAAAAAGTCTAACCCTAACTGTCCTGCTGACTTCAGACCAATTAGCGTCTTGTGTTTTTTTTCAAAGGCTTTTGAAAAGGTATTATCTCTTCAAATGAAAAAATTCCTAGATAATAATAATAAACTTTCCAAATGGCAATCCGGTTTTCGAAGTAAACACAGTTGTGAATCTGCTGTTCTAAAAGTTACTACTGACATTCGATCCGCTTTAGATTGTAATAATATCTGTGTAGCAGTTCTTCTAGACTTCTCTAAAGCCTTCGACTGCATTGATCACTCTTTGTTACTTACAAAGATTAAAAATGGATTTGGTTTTTCCGACTCATCCACCAAGCTTCTAAGCTGTTATCTTAGAGATAGAGTACAGTCGGTCGTTACAGAACTTGGTTATTCAAATTCTAAAACCATCCACGCAGGCGTTCCGCAAGGCTCAGTACTTGGACCACTTCTGTTCTCTCTTTTTATCAATGAAATCCCAAGTATTGTTAAGAATTGCAAAATTCACATGTACGCTGATGATGTGATTATATATTTCTCGCGTCCTATTGGTCTCGTAGAAGACTGTGTTGCTAGGGTGAATGAAGATCTTGATAATATATCCAATTGGTCAAAAAGTAACAGATTGAAGTTAAACCCAGTCAAGACGGTTTGTATTGTTTTTTCAAATAATAAGGTGTGTCCAAATAATTTTTCACCTGTTGTCCTTGATGCCAACCCCATTACTATTGTCAATTCTGTTAAATACTCGTACCTTGGCTTTCATATAAACTCTTCACTTACCTGCTGCGATGGCATAAGGGACACCCTAAAAAAGTCTATTGTGGACTGCGAAGATTACGATACTCCGCGAACTACTTGCATCACCTGGTGAAAATACGATTAATCAAAACGCTTGTAATGCCATACTTTTTGTTTAATTGTTCCGTATTTCCCTATCTTGACAGTGTTTGTAAGCATCGGCTTAATGTTGCGTTTAATGACTGTGTCCGTTTTATTTATAATATCCCTAGGTCCAGTAGTGTATCCCGATTTGCATCGTCAATTTACAGTCTGAATCTAAATCTGTATTTTAACTTCCGCAATATATTAAAACTATTTAAAATTATACAAAGTAAGTCTCCTAGTTATCTTTTTGAAATGCTAAATTTTGCACAATCTAACAGGGGTAAAAAACTTATTATTCCCTCATTCACATATTGCATTGGAGAGCGATCCTTTCTTGTATCTGCAATTCGTGTCTGGAACTATCTTCCACATGAATTGCAGGTTATCAATTCATATGCCGTCTTTCAGAAAAGACTTTTCCTTTATCTGTCTGATAACCGCATCATAACTTAGATCTGACTCAATCTATGTTTAATTTTTATTTATTATAATTCTAATTTTTATTTATTATGATTATTTTGACTACCCTAATTGTTAATTTAACGTAAAATTTTTTATCGTCTGGAAAACTGTGCTTTTAAAAGTACTGTAGTACTGATGTAATATTAATTTAAATACAATTACAATATACAATATACGAAAGACTAAAACACCCCTAATGTTATGGGCATAGCCTGCATCGGACGGACCAATTGACTTGAATCCGTCCAAATCAAGTATTGTGTGGAAATTGACAAGCAGCCTGGCATTGTTAAATCTCATTGTATGACAAAGTTAAGTCCCATACTTTACGCGCAGCCTTGAATCATGTTGGAAGAGCGCTATATATACCAAGAGATCATATTTTAATTAAAAAAAAAAATTATAAACAAATGCGAGTAGGTGTGAATCCAAATCAAAATTCGACATAATATTTTATTAGTTCATTGTTTTATTTATTTACTAAGTAAGTATTGCTTACACGGTAAGATAATGGAATCTTTTAAATGTGGAAGCCTTAAATTTTTCAAATATCAGATACAAGTATGTGCAAGTATATATAACAATAAGAATTCAGGAAGTGATAAGTGCTTCTAATTTTCCTAATATTTATGGGCAAAGAATTCCACAGCCGTACGGAGTTTACGAAGAATTGGCGTTCAGACGTCAAGCAGGCATAGCTCGTTTGAAAAAGCATACATGATCTACCTGACTGAAGGAAGCGTAGCCTATTGAATAGGTATGCTGGTTGCTTAGTTTGAATTATGCCATGTAAGAGACTTAGCGTTCTGTATTTGAGCACATTATCAAATGTACATCCGCTGATTTGCTTTGAGTAAAAGGAAATATGGTCATATCGTTTTAGGTGAACTACAAATCGGGCAATATTATTATATACGACATTGAGCTTTCGTCTGGAGTCGTAGTCGGGGCAGCAAAAGATTTCAGAACAATATAGCAGAATCGGTATTAGGAGGGTTTTCGCTAACAAGAGCTTTGTCCGTGTAGGAACAAAGCGATGTGCAGTCCAGAGAGCACGTAATCCACCATATATCTTACCTATAGTGACGTTTATGTGGGTAGGCCAAGTAAGGGTCCGGTTAAATATCAGGCCCAGGTTGTTGGCGCGGGGTCGACGTACTCTATTGGACTTTGGGCTAGTTGGATTGGTGGAAAGTGATTAAGGTCCAGTTTTCTTTTATGGATCACAAGTGCTTTTGTTTTCTGGGCATTAAGACGCAGTTCGTTCTTAGCTGACCTACCAAGTATACGCTGGAGATCTTCATTCACCAGCGCAGTGGCTTCGTGAGCCAAATTCATGGGAGAACTTAAGTGGATCTGGGCATCATCGGCGAACATATGAATTGCACAATGCACGACAACCTTTGGCAGTTCATTTACGTAGAGCGAAAAAAGCAATGGTCCAAGAATGGAGCCTTGCGGTACTCCCCTCTTTATAGGCAAATAGCATGAACATCGATTTCCCGCTACAACCTGTTGTCGTCTTCCTTCTAAGTAAGAAAATATAAGTTTTGTAGAGGGCAATGAAAATTTAAACTCTTTTCTGAGCTTTAAGCAAAGTATAGTGTGATTAACGGTGTCGAATGCTTTCGAAAAGTCAAGTAACATTAGTATTGTAACATGGTTGTCATCAATAGCTTTCCTAATTTGGTCAATTACCAATAATAACGCAGTCTTGCAACTTCGTTTTTGACGGAAGCCAGATTGATTCTCACAAAGCAGTTCTTTACACTGTAGATAGATTTGAATCTGTTTGAGAATACATTTCTCAAAAACTTTTGAAAGGAATAGCAGAATTAAGATAGGTCTGAATTCCACTGCATTTCCATTCGATTTCTTTGGAATAGGAATGATTTGAGCGTCTTTCCAATGAGTGGGAAAGACTGACGTCGTTAAAATTGAGTTGAAGATATGTGTTATAAAAGGCAGTAAATATGGAAGCAGAAGCTTAACAAATGTTGGATGAATTTCATCGATCCCCATAGCATTTGATTTGATCGATAGTACCGCTTCTGCAACGTCTTCCTCGCGTAATCTGTAGAATTCAAAGTATGATTCTCTACAATCATCCGGTGGCTGGTCGAAAGTAGTTAAGCTTACTGAGGGTGGATCACTTGACATTAAAAAAGTTGAGTTAAGGTGGTTGCAGTCTATATCATCGGGATGTTTCAAGTGAGATTATTTAAATCTTTTCAAGTACGTATATTACGTGTAGCTAATATTTTAAAAACAAATTAGATGCTGTTAAAATAGGGGTCGAAAAACTAACTCAAGAATAGTGTAATTTTTTTTATAGCTGTTGGATTAGAACTTTGTAACGAATGCCCTTAAGTGACACTACATAACTTTAAAGCCACTACCCTAGCTTATTGCCTCTAGTTGTGCACTCCAAGTTGGTTCGTCTTGTGCGTTCGAACACACTTTGAGGTAGAGCGTTTATATCCATCCGTTGAAATCTCCTCCTACAAAACCCCCCAATGCGACTTAGATCCAATATTTCTTTGAAAAATCGTTTTCTTGAACCGATGGATTATACCCTCACTCATTTTCGAAGAAACCCTGTACTGCAGCGCCATGAAACAGAACTGGTATTGTAGGAGTATAGTTGCTGGCTGTACTCGTAGATCTTAATAAACACTTGTAATTTTAACTCGAAGCAACAGCTATTGACAAGTGTTATCTATATTTTAAGTTTTCTTTTTCTGTTGACGGATGTATTTGGATTTGCTTTCGTTTTATTTGTTGATACATTTTTTGTCTATTAATACCAGTACATTGGAGAATTCGTTACTTATATTAGTAAAGCGGAGAACATTTGTCATCGTCGTGCTGTCCAGATTAAATCGTAGTTCGTCTCTGTACCATTATAGTGTTTGGAAGTTTTACCAAAACGTAAAAACAACGTATCAAGATAATACCATCTGCAGATACGAAGAAGCAAACTAACTTACCGTCGGTGCTAGGGATACTGAAAACCACTTACGCAGATGGTTGAATGCCGGACGACCTACCTGCTGAGCTATTGAAGAAAGCTGGAGATAAATTGGTAAATAGAAATGAAACCTCGGGGACTTCTGCTCAATCCTCTTCTATGATATTGTTTGAATGTCTGAAACCATTTGTCAATCATCTGATTGGCCTATATTGCCCAGTTTAAGACCCGATTTATCCACAAAAAACGTACTATACAGATTGACGCTGAGTGCAAAACCCAATGTTTTATTTCACAAGCACACACAACATCGCTCAATCGGACAGAACAAGAGCAATAGCGGAATTTGTAACAACTTCAAGGTAAAACTTAAATTCGAGATTCGAACTTTTTGCAGAAACAAAATTTTAAAAAAGATTTAAAACTATTATTTATTTTTTAACTTACCTTTTTTCTTTATATGATTTTTGAAAGATTTAATAAAATGATTTAATTATATATATTGTGATAACCACTTAAATGTGAGCAGCGACATCTAGCAGAAAATGTTGATACTCGAAGACCAGAAGATTTCGATACTGGAACATCAAATCTCTATTGGACACATCCCAGGAATGTTTCCACGCTCTGGGAAACTTAGGATTGCCGGTTGGTTCTTGGGATGATATTTTAATTTATACATTGGTGTCAGAAGTGGGATAGGACTTATTGTGCGTAAAAAAAAAAGTGTTTTCTGACTATTTGAAAAAGCTAGAATGGGTCGAAAACTATTGCATTTGACCCTCGTCCAACTCAAATCCGAGTTGAACAAGAGAAGCCTCAGCGCCAGTGGAGGAAAAAGTGACCTGGTGCTCCGACTTCAGGAGGCTTTGAACAACGAGGGACATGATCCTGATGCATATTCCTTTGATGTTGATGAGGATGAACAGACAAGTACCGGCAATGACATGGCTGCGATGATGCAACTCCTCTTGTTAAAAATGGACGAACAAAAGAAAAATCTGGAAGAACAGAAGAACAGTCTCGAAAAAAAATGGACGGTCTTCAACAGAAAATGGATGAACAAAAGAATAATCTGGAAGAACAAAAGAATAGTCTCGAACAAAAGTTGGATGAACAAAAGAATAGTCTAGAACAAAAACTGGAAGAACAAAATAACACTCTCCAGCAAAAATTCGAAGAAATCGATGACAAATTTGATACAATAGAGAAGAATGTTGGCGAAAAATTCGAAGAAATGGACAGCAAAGTTCAGCAACTGGCAAAAGAGCTCGACACAGTGCGAAAACAGAAACTGCGAGAATGTTCTTTAAGCGGTCCAAGGAGAAAAGAGTTGAAGCCTCCCTCATTCGATGGCCAGACCTCATGGTCTACTTATAAGAAGCAGTTTGAAATGGCTGCCTGTGCAAACGAATGGGATAATAAGGAAAAGGGTTTTGCCCTAGCGATGGCCTTACGTGGTCCTGCGGCAGAATTGTTACAAACAATCGATATCGAAAAGAATAGAGACTATATGGTTTTAGTGCAGGCTATCGAGAAACGGTTTGGGGATAGCCACATGCGGGAAGTTTACAAGGTTCAATTGCAAGGCCGTATGCAGCAACGAGGAGAAACACTGCAACAGCTCCAAGCAGACGTGAGTAGACTGGCACATTTGTCATATCCCACCGCAGGCCAAGAAATAATCGACGAAATGGCAAAGGACGCATTCATTGGGGGAATTGCAGATTTGAAGCTACAATCAGCAGTAAGGATGGCCGGGAAAAGAACCCTTGCTGAAGCACTTGCCTTCGCTCTGGCGATGGAAGCATCCAATCAGGCTTCCAAAGGAATGCATTTCGTAAGGGAAATAGTATCTGGTGAATGCTCCTGCTCAAGACCAACTACCATGCAACGAAATATCCCACGGGAGAGACGAAGGATGCGCTGCTGGAACTGCGATAAAGTAGGACATTTGCAAGGGCATTGTAAAGAACCGGTACGACGAGAAGGCTGCCTGCACTGGGGTTACAGGCAAATAGAAAGAAAAACCGGCAGAAATGGCTACCAAGAAACCGGTCAAATTTCCAGAAGCCATCAGTTAGGAAATGCTTACTTCGCGGGGCAGAAGTCTGTAGCAGGAGTCGACGACTCCAGGGTAATTATCCCAGTCTCACAGGTAAAACAATGCAACGAAAGCCTCCCAGCAGAAGTAGTCAGTGGTAAAGAAGCGAAACAACAGGCAACTATCCAAACGATCAGGACTGAGCCAATAGAGGGTTGGAGTATAGACGAAATCCGTTCCTCCCAACAGGCAGACAATGACATCGAACCAATATTGGCATGGAAGGAACACGAGGAAAGACCAAGCTGGCAGCAGATATCAGATCGGAGCCAAACTCTGAAGGCATACTGGGCACAGTGGGACTCGCTTTTTGTGCAAGATGGATTGCTGAAGAGAAAATGGGAAAGTGCAGATGGGACAACATCTCGTATGCAGCTAATTGTGCCACGGTCCAAAGTCAACCAAGTGCTCCATGAAATACATGACATAATCTCAGGAGGCCATTTGGGAATAAACAAGACGTTGGAAAAGGTAAGGGAACGTTTCTATTGGCTAAGCGCTAAACAAGATGTCGAGAATTGGTGCAAAAAGTGCATAAGATGTGCGGCTACCAAGGGCCCAAAAGTAAAGCCACATGGACAAATGCAACAATACAATGTCGGAGCACCTTTCGAACGAATAGCCATCGACATCGCTTGGGCCGTTTCCCGAAACCTTTAATGGAAACCGATATACCCTCGTAGTCATGGATTACTTCAGTAAGTGGCCGGAAGTGTTTGCCATCCCAAATCAAGAGGCTAAGACCGTAGCCGAACAGATAGTCAACAACTGGGTGAGCAGATCTGGGGTCCCAATGGAGCTGCACTCTGATCAAGGGCGAAACTTTGAATCAAAAGTCTTCCAGGAAATATGCCAATATTTGGGAATAAAAAAGACAAGGACAACGCCACTACACCCTCAATCTGATGGAATGGTCGAGCGATTCAATCGGACCTTGAATGAGCATCTATCTAAGGTTGTCAGCAACTGCCAGCGGGATTGGGATCGACACATACCCCTCTTCTTAATGGCCTACCGAAACGCGGTCCATAGCTCAACAGGTCACACACCATCCGAGATCTTATTTGGTCAAACGATTCGGTTGCCAAGTGAAGCAAAATTCGGATCCCCACCGACGGAGCCCAAAGAGGTGAACGAGTACGTGAATGACTTACGCAGCAGGATTCGTAAATTGCATGAAGACACCAGAGAAAAGATGAAGCTAGCAAGCAGCCGCATGAAAACTAGGTACGATATCAAGGCGAAATCTTCCGGTTTCAACGAAGGAGATCTGGTTTGGCTGTATAATCCTCAGCGTAAGAAAGGCAAATCACCAAAATTGCAACAGGACTGCGAAGGTCCACACAAGGTGATAACCCGCATTAATGACGTTGTCTACCGGATCCAGCGTGGGAATCGAGGAAAATTGAAAGTGGTCCATTTGAATAGAATGTGTGATTTCAACGGGATGCTGAATGACGAAGTTGTTCGGGACGAACAACTGTAGGGAGGGAGCAATGTGATAACCACTTAAATGTGAGCAGCGACATCTAGCAGAAAATGTTGATACTCGAAGACCAGAAGATTTCGATACTGGAATAACAAAGTCTCGACTGGAGAGTGGAATCGAATTTTCTAGCAAATTGGAAGTTGTATGGGATGCTGGATGGCGAGGATTGTTCTCGAAGTATGGCATTTGAGTATAAATACCAGCATTCCCAAGGTATGCAAGTGAGTTCATCAGTTGAATTTGAAATGTTAATTAGGAGAAGTGATTAAGTGGTTAAAGTAAAAGATAAGAAAAGTATAAGCGGTTGAGAAATTGGATTGTATTGAGAGAAACAATTAAATAGTGAATTGTAACTGTACTGAATAAAGGGATTTGTATTAAAAAGAATAAGTTCTATCATTTGTACCCACACAAACATTTTACAATATTTTGGTTTTCAAAATACAATATATGAGTGAAGACATATAAATAATAGAAACAAAGCGTTTAACGATTTTGAGGTACACGAACCATTCTAGTTTTGTTTGTTTTCATCTGTAACGTGTTCAGTGCGCTCAAAATGCACTTTTGTGATCGTTGGCAATCAATGAGATGGTTAAAGCTCGTCTCTGTGTTTTCCGTTCTCACTAATTTTGCATTCAACTCGCCATCATGAAAGCAAGAAAGTGCCGGTTTACATTAAACAAAAAATCTTTAAATAAGACGTTCCTTACCATTAGTCCCATAAAATTTCTATTTCAACAGCAGCAAATGAATTCTATACTTTCGAAATAATTCCATGATACACCATTCAATGGAAATGAGATTGTCTTGGAAACGATTTATCTTATGGGCCATAAATGAGAAAAAAGGAGCCTTTTGTTCAAGAAAATTAGGCAAATCTCTTAGAAAAAATTATGAAAAGAAGATTAAATAATTTGCAAAACCAGTTTGTAACTTATTATCCAGATATTTAAGTTTTATTGCAAAATCTTCTATGAGAGAGGTATACGCAGACATGGTTTATGCATACGTTTCTGCAACAGTAATGGTCAACAAGCTAATCGGACCATATTCGGCTAACTCTAAGGATTAATTCGAATTTTTCCTTAGCAACAATTTTTGAGGAGCGACTTACCAGAAATACTAGGTGGCAATGGCCGCAATTAGAAGGTCTATTTTGTACTAGCAGGACGGTTTTCTGACATACTAACGCCATGCATTTAGGTCAGTGGATATATGGCGAGTGGGCGGGTTGCACCCATTTTAAGATTTTATTAGTTGACCTCAAATTACAACATTAAAAATAAATGGATATTATTAATCCTTAAAAACAACTCTGGCGTGCATCCAAAGCAATGCTTTGCACATTGAGCGTTAAGTACGATACCAAATTCAATATAAACAAGCCATGTTCGAGCAATGTAAAAGCGACTGATTATTGTCCCCGAAGGTGCACAGCTAGAATCTCTTAAGGTAATACTTGTAATCAATTTCGGATCTCGATATACGAGGGGCGTTCAACATTTTCTCGGTATCGGGGTGAAGCTGTGGTTGGATATAAAAATTGACTTATTTATCAAGTAATACTATCATTTTAGTGCATTCATGTAAAATTTCATATAAATGTGATTATTAATTCGCGTTTTATCTCTAGTTAAACAGAATCATAATGGCAACTGAGACGATGATGGTGAAAATTGAGCATCGCGCTGTAATTAAATTTCTCACTAAGCAAGGAAAAAGTCAAAAGACTATTCATGAAGAGATGGTGGCTGTTTACCAGGGTTCCGCACCTTCATTATCAACTGTGCAAAAGTGGTCAAGTGAGTTCAAGAGAGGCAGAGAGAGCATTGAAGACGACCCCCGCTCCGGCGCCCCGGCTACTGCTTGTACGGGAGAAAGCATCAAAAAAGTCGAAAAACTTGTTCTTGAGGATGCCCGAATAAAGGTGAAAGTGATGGCAGAGATCACCAAGCTTTCAATTGGTACCATTCACACCATTCTTCATGACCATCTTAACCTTTCAAAGGTCGGTGCAAGGTGGGTGCCACGAATGCTCACAGCGCCTCAGAAAAAAGTGAGAATCGCATGCTGTAGAGAGCTTTTGGAGATGTGTAGTGAGAACGCGGACGGTGTTATGGATCGAATTGTTACTGGGGACGAAACGTGGGTCCACCACTATGACCCTGAAAGCAAACAAGAGTCCATGCAGTGGCATAAAAAAGGAACAGACCCCCCGAAGAAGTTCAAAGTCACTCCGTGTGCCGGGAAGCTCATGGCCACAGTTTTTTGGGACTCAAAGGGAATCTTGCTCATTGAGTACAAAAAAAAGGTGAAACCATCAACGCCACATCCTACGCTTCCACTTTGCATAATTTGCGGGAGGAAATTAAAAAGAAAAGACGGGGTAAACTCGCAGCGGGTGTGTTCCTTCTTCATGACAACGCTCCTGTTCACACGGCGCGAGTTTCCAAGGCTGCTGCGCGAGATTGTGGTTTCGAAGAAATCCAACACCCACCCTATAGTCCAGACCTTGCCCCTAGTGATTATTTCCTGTTTCCGGATTTGAAAAAATGTCTTCGTGGAAAAAGATTTTCGGATGATGAAGAACTCAAGTCGGCAATAAATGTGTATTTTGCAGAGAAAGAGGAAACGTAATGTTCTCACTGAAATAAACCTACAGACTGGAATACCTCGAACTTTTAAACGTTTCGCCGGATTGATGGTGCAGCTGTTTCATAAATTCTCGATTCGTGGCAAAAAAACGTCTACCAAGCTGATGAAAGTTATAAAGAATCCCACACTAATCATTTGCTCGTTGGATACAGGAAACTGGCAACGTCTTTTTTGGGTAAATTAGTAAAAGCTCAAAAGACCTGGTCCCAAGTAACACTATTGTCCTAGTAGTGGGAGGATTCGCACATTGGAACCTCAAGTGTAGCTACACAGAGAAACTCTTTTGGATAAGTAACTATCCATTATTTGGCCCAGTTGCCTGTTTCCCTTTCTTTTTCCTTTCTGCTCACTAAATAAAGTAGAAATTCAATAATCAAATTTCATCCAAAATTCTAGCAATCTGAAGTGGTTTGGCATTTGAACATTCTGCGCCAGATTCTTGTGGATGTTGGCGACATCTTCAAAGCTTAACAGATTTATTACAAATAATGATAGCGCAAGGCAAAGGTCTTAAGTGCACTTACTTCCAGGATTTTATTAGCAACGATGGTATTTGTCTCAAGTGCATTCATATGCAATCCCCAATCATACAAAATACAATGCACCTGCATAAACTTCATTCCAGTTCAAATAATTTCTGTTTGTTCTTTTTTGTTCACACGCATTTGGGCGGTGCGGTACGATATCATTTATTAAACCTTTTTTTGTTTTGTTGTTAATATTGCAAAATACAACATTTCTTTACAATAATAAAAACCTACTAAAAATTATCTCTAGCATTGACAATTTGGTGAATTACCATATATTTATTTTAAACGGAAATCCAATAAACACCATCCGGCAACTTAATCGGTCATCTCCTTAGAGTAAATAAAACCTTCGCAACTACTACTTGTCTGACTTGATCGTACCGGCTTTACTTTGGTCATCGGGTTTTTTTTCCCGGCATCTAGTTTTGCAGCAACATCGGTTTGTTGTTGTATGATTGCCAAACGTATTAAATCAGCCCGAGCTTGTGCGGTCTTCCCCTGCTCGTGCAGCTTTTGATATTGAGCTCGGGCTTTTTGCTTCTTGACTTCTTCACGTTAGCGACACAATGCCTTACAATGTGGGCACACAACACTTATCGATCCAATAGTAACGGATTGAACTGCACTGCAATGAATTGCCGCGTCGTAACGGAATGCAGCTCGATGAGTATTCCACGCAACATTTGGTTGCCTTCGTGCACGATTATTCTAATTCATTGTCGCGCGATTAGTTTCGACTGACCGATGATGTCTCATTAGATGCATATCATCCTCGTTTGCATTTTCTCTTTCTTCTTGTGTACGCACTGAATCACGGTTCTGTTCAATTTCATTTCGCTCTTCGCATTGCTCTACAGTTCGAAATTGGTCCGTCTTATTGGCGGCATTGCAATGCGATTAATCACTTTATCGATTGCGACACAGTGTACGATACGCAGTGTTTTTACTTGTTTTTACCAAAAGTTCTATTGTGAATTATTATTGTAAGTGCGTCCTCCTGCTGAATACAGAGGCCTCTAGCGTTTCGATACTCAATCTCGGCTGCCATTATTAATTTAAAAGAAAACTTCTTTGAATTTGAGAACTTGCAGCAGGAGGACGTACAAGGAAAAATGTGAGTTTTTGTAATTATTGTGTTTGTATTGTATTTTGTAATATTGTAAATTTTACTCCTTCCATTAGGAAATAAAACTCACTGTGAACAAGTTCATAACAAAATTTTATTTCATTTTTGTTGCAAAATCTGTCCCGAATGTCAGCGGAGCACCCCTAGTGGCTGACAACATTCAACATAAATGTGGCAAGATTGCATTTAGCTTGCTGTGCTTGAGCAGTGCTTGTGTGAGGGCAACAAAGAAAATTCCACAAAGAAGATAGGAACACCAATTTTTTAAGACAATCATCAGGCCATGCAAATAACGGCACCAAAAACCGATCTAACGGATCTATAACAAGTCGACTGCAAGGAGAGAACCTCAAGGCGAAAGGAAGCGAAGTTGTCGTGCACTATCTATGTGATAGGAAAAACGGTGAGTGTTGCATGTTTTGTACTTATTGAATTTGATTGCGGGTAGGTTAAGTCCGCGGTGTATTATGCCCATGGCAACGAGAGCAAAAGCTCCGAGCACTTCAGAGGTTTCAGAAACAGGTGTAGATAATTTAAATAACACAATTGGAGCAGCAGAAAGAGAAACGTCCCAAGACTCGATGGAGGCTAGGTTGTGCACAATGATGAGGCAAATTCAGGAGTTGCAGCAACAAGTGTCTCGAAATATTCAGGGCTTTAGTGAAAGTGCACAAAATCCAGAACAGTTACTGGGAAATGAGAGGCCATTAACAGCTAGTTCTAATGAGTAAGCACCTAGTTCAACTTTAGTAACGGAAATGGGAGAGCTAAGCCGAACACTGTCATCCCGTAGTGACCAGGGCCGCAGACTGCACGATCTACCAGAATTCGATGGAAGGCCGGAAGACTGGCCGCTGTTCAAAGAAAGCTTTTCAATGACAACAGAAGAATACCAGTACAACGAACGACAAAATATGATGCGACTTCAGAAGGCACTAAAAGGAGAGGCAAGAGACGTCGTGGAATGCCTCCTCATTCACAGCAGCAATGTTCACCGTATTATTAGTACCTTACAGAATCGTTTCGGCAGACCAGAACAGCTAGTCCGAAGTCAAATTGAAAACGTGCGGAGATTTCCAGCTATACCGGAGGATAGGATCGACCAACTTGTGCCATTCGCAACCAAAGTTCAAAATTTGTCATCATTCTTAGAAGCTGCTGGATGTGCACACCATTTATGCAATCCAACGATAATGGACGAATTACTTTCGAAATTGCCAGTACAAAGAAGGATGGATTGGGGCAGCCATGCAGTAAACATTAAAACAGAAGTGAATATTCGTCATTTTAGCGACTGGCTGCAAGAACTAGCAGCTATGGTAAATTTGGCATGTGTGAATTCAAACGATCAGCCACGTTCTTTAATTAAAAGGGACAAAGGTCGGGGTCAAATATACCATGTCAGCGAGGCAGAAGTACAAGGCGGTCGGTGCAGGGCATGTTCTGGTGAACATGAAATTGTGAAGTGTAAGCGGTTTCTGGAAATGGGCACGAGTCAAAGGTGGCGAGTGGTGCGACATCAACGGTTGTGCTTCAACTATTTAAGAAATGGACACCGAAGTAACACTTCTTCGCAACAACATCGATGCGAGGGGGTGCTCAAAGAAGATCCATAGGCTTCTGTACGAGTCAGGTACTCTAGCTGTTCGAGAAAATGATAATCCACAAAACAGTTTATCAGGACAGCGACAACAGGTATACACGAATGCTGTTAAAGAAACCACCTCTACGAAGGTTTTATTTAAGATTTTGCCTGTAGGATTGTATGCATGCGGCAAAGAGATAACATGTTTTGCATTTTTTGATGAGGGCTCATCGGTTTTCTTTAATCAACGAAAATCTTGTTGATCTCTTGGGGTTGAAAGGTTTTAAAGAAAATTTAATACTTCAATGGTTTGGTAATACTAGCGTGACAGAATGTTCTAGCCGTGTTTGTCTTTTTGTTTCAGGGATCGCGCCTAATAGTAAAAAATTCTCTCTCAGAAATGTCAGAACTGTAAAAGATCTAATACTACCCACCCAAACATTAGATATAACCAAATTACACCGTAAATTTCAACAGCGAGGTAGGTACCCAGTTTTTAGTTACAAATTAGCGATTCCGGACTTACTTATCGGACTCGATAACGCTCACTTAGGGGTAGCACAAAGAGTTGCAATCACTGGAAGGAAGGGACCAACCGTTGTCCTAACCAAACTTGGTTGGGTAGTATATGGGGCGGAAAATAGTGGCACAACAGTACAGTCTCATAACTCGTATTTTACGCAAGTTGGTTCGGCGACTAAGAAAGACCTAGAGCAAGTAGTTAGCGATTACATTATCAATGAGAATTTAGGAGTACAAGAAACTGCACAACATTTAGAGTCACTGGATGATGTCCGAGCTAAGAAACTACTGGAAGACACAACCAACCGAATGGGAACGAAGTTTGAAACAGGGTTACTGTGGAAGCACGACGATATTGTCTTACCACCAAGCAGAGCGCAAGCGGAGATCAGATTCAAGAGTCTAGAAGTTTAAGCGAGACAACAACTATTATAACGAATACTGTCGCATTATGGCGGAATATGAGAAGAAAGGATATTCGAGAATGCTCAACTTAGCTGAAGCCTCTAGAACAGGACCACGAACTTGGTATTTGCCTCATTTTGGGGTATGCAGTACTAATAAACCAGGGAAATTACGCTTAGTCTTTGACGCAGCTGCAGAAACTTGCGGTAAATCGTTGAATTCAGCCTTACTTTCCGGACCCGACCAATACCAGGATTTACTCAAAGTGCTTATGAAGTTCAGGCAAAAACCAATAGGTGTGTGCTCGGACATCGTGGAAATGTTCCATCAGGTGAAGGTGCTTCGAGAGGACCAGGACGCACAGCACTTCTTGTGGAGAGTAAGAGAAAATGACCCAATACGAGAAATGGTCATGAACGTGATGACGTTTGGTGCAACCTGTTCACCATGTTCGGCACATTTTGTGATGGTTTGTAATGCCTTGGATTTTAAAGCTCAGTATCCAACAGCTCTAGACGCAATATTAGAAAATCATTATGTTGACGATTTAGTAATTTCCTTTAAAGACGAAAGCGAAGCGATTAAAATCCCGAAAGAGATAGCTTGGGTACATAAACAAGGTGGATTTGAGTTAAAGAGGTTTATGTCCAACTCGAAATTGGTCACCGAGGCGTTGAACGAGGGCAAGTCTATAACATCGATTTTAAATCTTGACAGAGGCGAAGTAGTACCGTTTCAAAAGGTGTTAGGTATGCATTGGGATACTGAGTGCGATGTTCTTCAGTTCGTTATGGCGTTCGGAAGGGTAGTTCCCCAGCTGTTAAGCGCTAATAGAAGACCTACAAAGCTGGAAGCACTAAGCATAACTATGTCCGTATTCGACCCCTTTGGATTTGTAGCCGAATATTTACTGACTGCAAAGGTCATGCTGCAGACGATTTGGAGTAAAAAGGTTGAGTGGGACCAAAGCATTCTTGATGAAGCGTACGAGCTTTGGGCGAAATGGCTACGGATTTTCAAAGAAGTGGAAGCGACACGTATACCCCGATGTTACAGCGTTTCGTTCTTAGAAGGCCCGGTTGAGTTACATGTGTTTGTCGATGCAAGCGAAAAAGCGTATGCTGCTGTGGGATATTGGAGAATACAAGAAAAAGCGAGTGTATTTCGTATAGCGTTCGTGGCTGGGAAGACAAAGTGTGCCCCTCTTAAATTAACGACGGTTCCAAGACTGGAGTTACAGTCAGTCGTATTAGCAACGCGTCTTCGCACCTTAGTATTAAAAAGACACAATAGAGTTGTCATGTGGAGCGACTCGCGTACGATGTTAGCTTGGATAGCATCGGACCACCGGCGCTACCAACCTTATATTGCTCACTGGGTCAATGAGATACTTGAAAACAGCGAAATACCTGAATGGAGGTGGGTACCAAGTACACTTAACCCAGCGGATTTTGGTACTCGACTTAAAGATGAAAAGCGTAATTCATTCTGGATAAGTGGGCCAGAGTTTCTGAAGGAAGAGGAACCTGCCTGGCGGCCAAAACAGCCAGTTTTAAACACTGATGAAGAAATACGCCGAAATTCTACACTTTTACTGATTCGTACCGGGGATGACATCTTTAATAAATATTCGTCTTTCGCCAAACTAAAAAGAGTCGTGGGCTGGATGTTACGTTTTCGAAAGAACTGCACGTTAGCTCCCTATGAGCGGGAATATGATGGTCTAAAAGTTAAAGAATTGGACATGGCCGAACTAACTATTTGCCGTGTTGTTCAAATGACTGCCCTGACTGAAGATTATGAGGCTCTGAAAAAATGGGGACAAGTGAGCAAAACCAGTAACCTGTGGAATCTAACATATAAACAACGCACCTCTAGCGCCCCCTTACACCAGAAAACCAATAGTACTTCCGCGGTGCCATCATGTGACTAACCTTATTGTCAACTATTACCATCAATATTGGAAACACCAGAATGAAAATACTATCGTAGCTGAAATCCGACGAAGGTACTGGATACCCCATATTAGAGTTGTTGTCCGACGTGCAGCGAAAATATGTCAGTTTTGTAAAATTAAGAGGGCAAACCCGGTCACCTCTGTGATGGGTCAACTACCTGAAAACAGGTTGACGCCGTTCGTAAGACCCTTCTCGTACGTAGGCATATATTACATGGGCCCGTTCGTCATCATTAACGGCCGCTGCAGTGAAAAACGATGGATTGTGCTTTTCACCTGTTTAACCACGCGTGCGATACATTTAGAAATTGCGAGAGACCTTTCAACTGATACGTGCTTGGTCTGCATACGCAATTTTATAAGTCGACGTGGAACTCCAATACGCATTAGGTCGGATAACTGGACCAAGTTCACCGGTGCTGATAGGGAGTTGCAATGACAGCTGAGCGAGTTTGACCACGGGAGAATATCTAACGCCTTAGCGAACAGAAAAATAGAATGGATATTCAACTGCCACTTGAATCCGCACGCTGGTGGATGCTGGGAACGCCTGGTGAGAAGCGTGAAACGAGCGATGGCTCATGCACTTTCAAATCAACAACTTCAAGAGCACAGTTCATTTAGTTTTATGTGCGAAGCTGAAAACCTAGTAAACTCACGACCATTGACGCACATTGCCATAGATACACCGGCGGACGAACCATTAACCCCTAATCATTTTCTTCTAAGTACAAGCAACTCAGAACAGACGCCTCATCCGCACGAAGAGAAATTAGTTACCACCAGGAAACAATGGCATATAGTGCAGCAAATGCAACATCGTTTTTAGAAAAAATGGCTTGCCGAATATCTCCCAGACCTCTGTAGGAGGACGAAATGGTTCCAGCCAGCAGAACCATTTGCAGTCGGAGATCTAGTATTAGTATGCGACAAAAATATTCATCGTTCAAAGTGGCCGAGAGGAAGACTGACGAGAGTGTTTCCAGGAAAAGATCAGCAAGTCAGAGTAGCAGAAATACAAACAAGCTGCGGGTTGATAAAACGTCCAGCCTGTATGTTGGCGAAACTGGATGTTGGTGAATCTAGAGCCAGCTAGATCCACGGAGGTGGGAATGTTTTCACTTGTTTTTACCAAATGTTCTATTGTGAATTATTATTGTAAGTGCGTCCTCCTGCTGAATACAGAGGCCTCTAGCGTTTCGATACTCAATCTCGGCTGCCATTATTAATTTAAAAGAAAACTTCTTTGAATTTGAGAACTTGCAGCAGGAGGACGTACAAGGAAAAATGTAAGTTTTTGTAATTATTGTATTTGTATTGTATTTTGTAATATTGTAAATTTTACTCCTTCTATTAGGAAATAAAACTCACTGTGAACAAGTTCATAACAAAATTTTATTTCATTTTTATTGCAGAATCTGTCCCGAATGTCAGCGGAGCACCCCTAGTGGCTGACAACATTCAACATAAATGTGGCAAGATTGCATTTAGCTTGCTGTGCTTGAGTAGTGCTTGTGTGAGGGCAACAAAGAAAATTCCAAAATGAAGATAGGAACACCAATTTTTTAAGACAATCATCAGGCCATGCAAATAACGGCACCAAAAACGGATCTAACGGATCTATAACACTCAGTCGACTGCAAGGAGAGAACCGCAAGGCGAACGGAATCGAAGTTGTCGTGCACTATCTATGTGATAGGAAAAACAGTGAGTGTTGCATGTTTTGTACTTATTGAATTTGATTACGGGTAGTTTAAGTCCGCGGTGTATCATGCCCATGACAACGAGAGCAAAAGCTCCGAACACTTCAGAGGTTTCAGAAACAGGTGTAGATAATTTAAATAACACAATTGGAGCAGCAGAAACAGAAACATCCCAAGACTCGATGGAGGCTAGGTTGAGCACAATGATGAGGCAAATTCAGGAGTTGCAGTAACAAGTGTCTCGAAATATTCAGGGCTTTAGTGAAAGTGCACAAAATCCAGAACAGTTACTGGGAAATGAGAGGCCATTAACAGCTAGTTCTAATGAGGAAGCATCTAGTTCAACTTTAGTAACGGCAATGGGAGAGCTAAGCCGAGCACTGTCATCCCGTAGTGACCAGGGCCGCAGACTGCACGATCTACCAGAATTCGATGGAAGGCCGGAAGACTGGCCGCTGTTCAAAGAAAGCTTTTCAATGACAACAGAAGAATACCAGTACAATGAACGACAAAATATGATGCGACTTCAGAAGGCACTAAAAGGAGAGGCAAGAGACGTCTTGGAATGCCTCCTCATTCACAGTAGCAATGTTTACCGTATTATTAATACCTTACAGAATCGTTTCGGCAGACCAGAACAGCTAGTCCGAAGTCAAATTGAAAACGTGCGGAGATTTCCAGCTATACCGAAGGATAGGATCGACCAACTTGTGCCATTCGGCTGTTGTAGAGTTTCAAGCACAAATAATTACTGCGAATTATAACCTTCCACTCTGAGTGAAGAAAAAACTCTCCGTCCTATTCGGACTCCCACCCCTGGAGAGCAAATACCGAATCCAAACACACCTGAGTTTCAAACCAGTACAAAACAATTTTCCTTTCTCCTCCTTTCTACCTTTCCTCCCGCGCCCTGGCAACAGTAAACGGGTATCTAACCCCTTAGGCGCGAGTAAATTATAAAAAAAAAAAGTTCAAAATTTGTCATCATTAGAAGCTGCTGGATGTGCACACCATTTATGCAATCCAACGATAATGGACGAATTACTTTCAAAATTGCCAGTACAAAGAAGGATGGATTGGGGCAGCCATGCAGTAAACATTAAAACAGAAGTGAATATTCGTCATTTTAGCGACTGGCTGCAAGAACTAGCAGCTATGGTAAATTTGGCATGTGTGAATTCAAACGATCAGCCACGTTCTTTAATTAAAAGGGACAAAGGTCGGGGTCAAATATACCATGTCAGCGAGGCAGAAGTACAAGGCGGTCGGTGCAGGGCATGTTCTGGTGAACATGAAATTGTGAAGTGTAAGCGATTTCTGGAAATGGGCACGAGTCAAAGGTGGCGAGTGATGCGACAACAACGATTGTGCTTCAACTATTTAAGAAATGGACACCGAAGTAACACTTCTTCGCAACAACATCGATACGATTCGAGGGGGTGCTCAAAGAAGATCCATAGGCTTCTGCACGAGTCAGGTACTCCAGCTGTTCGAGAAAATGATAATCCACAAAACAGTTTATCAAGACAGCGACAACAGGTATACACGAATGCTGTTAAAGAAACCACCTCTACGAAGGTTTTATTTAAGATTTTGCCTGTTAGATTGTATGCATGCGGCAAAGAGATAACATGTTTTGCACTTTTTGATGCGGGCTCATTGGTTTCTTTAATCAACGAAAGTCTTGTTGATCGCTTGGGGTTGAAAGGTTCTAAAGAAAATTTAACACTTCAATGGTTCGGTAATACTAGCGTGACAGAATGTTCTAGCCGTGTTAATCTTTTTGTTTCAGGGATCGAGCCTAACAGTAAAAAATTCTCTCTCAGAAATGTCAGAACTGTAAAAGATCTAAGACTACCCCCCCAAACATTAGATATAACCAAATTACACGGTAAATTTCAACAGCGAGGTAGGTAACCAGTTTTTAGTTACAAATTAGCGATTCCGGACTTACTTATCGGACTCGATAACGCTCACTTAGGGGTAGCACAAAGAGTTGCAATCACTGGAAGGAAGGGACCAACCGTTGTCCTAACCAAACTTGGTTGGGTAGTATATGGGGCGGAAAATAGTGGCACAACAGTACAGTCTTATAACTCGTATTTTACGCAAGTTGGTTCGGCGACTAAGAAAGACCTAGAGCAAGTAGTTAGCGATTACATTATCAATGAGAATTTAGGAGTACAAGAAACTGCACAACATTTAGAGTCACTGGATGATGTCCGAGCTAAGAAACTACTGGAAGACACAACCAACCGAATGGGAACGAAGTTTGAAACAGGGTTACTGTGGAAGCACGACGATATTGTCTTACCTTACTTTCCGGACCCAACCAATACCAGGACTTACTCAAAGTGCTTATGAAGTTCAGGCAAAAACCAATAGGTGTGTGCGCGGACATCGTGGAAATGTTCCATCAGGTGAAGGTGCTTTGAGAGGACCAGGACGCACAGCGCTTCTTGTGGAGAGTAAGAGAAAGTGACCCAATACGAGAAATGGTCATGAACGTGATGACGTTTGGTGCAACCTGTTCACCCTGTTCGGCACAATTTGTGATGGTTCGTAATGCCTTGGATTTTAAAGCTCAGTATCCAGCAGCTCTAGACGCAATATTAGAAAATCATTATGTTGACGATTTAGTAATTTCCTTTAAAGACGAAAGCGAAGTGATTAAAATCCCGAAAGAGATAGCTTGGGTACATAAACAAGGTGGATTTGAGTTAAAGAGGTTTATGTCCAATTCGAAATTGGTCAGCGAGGCGTTGAACGAGGGCAAGTCTATAACATCGATTTTAAATCTTGACAGAGGCGAAGTAGTACCGTTTCAAAAGGTGCTAGGTATGCATTGGGATACTGAGTGCGATGTTCTTCAGTTCGTTATGGCGTTCGGAAGGGTAGATCCCCAGCTGTTAAGGAAGCTTCGCAAAGCGGGAAGGACTAAGCATAACTATGTCCGTATTCGACCCCTTTGGATTTGTAGCCGAATATTTACTGACTGCAAAGGTCATGCTGCAGACGATTTGGCGTAAAAAGGTTGAGTGGGACCAAAGCATTCCTGATGAAGCGTAATGGCTACGGAATTTAAAAGAAGTGGAAGCGACACGTATACCCCGATGTTACAGCGTTTCGTTCCTAGAAGGCCCGGTTGAGTTACATGTGTTTGCCGATGCAAGCGAAACAGCGTATGCTGCTGTGGGATATTGGAGAATACAAGAAAAAGCGAGTGTATTTCGTATAGCGTTCGTGGCTGGGAAGACAAAGTGTGCCCCTCTTAAATTAACGACGGTTCCAAGACTGGAGTTACAGTCGCCGTATTAGCAACGCGTCTTCGCACCTTAGTATTAAAAAGACACAATATAAAAACAAGCAGAGTTGTCATGTGGAGCGATTCGCGTACGGTGTTAGCTTGGATAGCATCGGACCACAGGCGCTACAAACCTTATATTGCTCACCGGGTCAATGAGATACTTGAAAACAGCGAAATACCTGAATGGAGGTGGGTACCAAGTACACTTAACCCAGCGGATTTTGGTACTCGAATTAAAGATGAAAAGCGTAATTCATTCTGGATAAGTGGGCCAGAGTTTCTGAAGGAAGAGGAACCTGCCTGGCGGCCAAAACAGCCAGTTTTAAACACTGATGAAGAAATACGCCGAAATTCTACACTTTTACTGATTCGTACCGGGGATGACATCTTTAATAAATATTCGTCTTTCGTCAAACTAAAAAGAGTCGTGGGCTGGATGTTACGTTTTCGAAAGAACTGCACGCTAGCTCCCTATGAGGGGGAATATGATGGTCTAAAAGTTAAAGAATTGGAGATGTCCGAACTAACTATTTGCCGTGTTGTTCAAATGACTGCCCTGACTGAAGATTATGAGGCTCTGAAAAAATGGGGACAAGTGAACAAAACCAGTAACATGTGGAATCTAACACCGTGTTTAAGCGAAGAAGGCGTGACTTGTATAAACGGGAGAATAAACAACGCACCTCTAGCGCCCCCTTACACCAGAAAACCAATAGTACTTCCATGGTGCCATCATGTGACTAACCTTATCAAGTATTACCATCAATATTGGAAACACCAGAATGAAAATACTATCGTAGCTGAAATCCGACGAAGGTACTGGATACCCCATATTAGAGTTGTTGTGCGACGTGCAGCGAAAATATGTCAGTTTTGTAAAATTAAGAGGGCAAACCCGGTCACCCCTCTGATGGGTCAACTACCTGAAGACAGGTTGACGCCGTTCGTAAGACCCTTCTCGTACGTAGGCATAGATTACATGGGCCCGTTCGTCATCATTAACGGCCGCCGCAGTGAAAAACGATGGATTGTGCTTTTCACCTGTTTAACCACGCGTGCGATACATTTAGAAATTGCGAGAGACCTTTCAACTGATACGTGCTTGGTCTGCATACGCAATTTTATAAGTCGACATGGAACTCCAGTACGCATTAGGTCGGATAACGGGACCAAGTTCACCGGTGCTGATAGGGAGTTGCAACGACAGCTGAGCGAGTTTGACTACGGGAGAATATCTAACGCCTTAGCGAACAGAAAAATAGAATGGATATTCAACTGCCCCTTGAATCCGCACGCTGGTGGATGCTGGGAACGCCTGGTGAGAAGCGTGAAACGAGCGATGGCTCATGCACTTTCAAATCAACAACTTCAAGAGCACAGTTTATTTAGTTTTTTGTGCGAAGCTGAAAACCTAGTAAACTCAGGACCATTGACGCACATTGCCATAGATACACCGGCGGACGAACCATTAACCCCTAATCATTTTCTTCTAAGTACAAGCAACTCAGAACAGACGCCTCATCCGCACGAAGAGAAATTAGTTGCCACCAGGAAACAATGGCGTATAGTGCAGCAAATGCAACATCGTTTTTGGAAAAAATGGCTTGCCGTATATCTCCCAGACCTCTGTAGGAGGACGAAATGGTTCCAGCCAGCAGAACCATTTACAGTCGGAGATCTAGTATTAGTATGCGACAAAAATATTCATCATTCAGAGTGGCCGAGAGGAAGACTGACGAGAGTGTTTCCAGGAAAAGATCAGCAAGTCAGAGTAGCAGAAGTACAAACAAGCTGCGGGTTGATAAAACGTCCAGCCTGTATGTTGGCGAAACTGGATGTTGGTGAATCTAGAGCCAGCTAGATCCACGGAGGTGGGAGTGTTTTCACTTGTTTTTACCAAATGTTCTATTGTGATTTATTATTGTAAGTGCGTCCTCCTGCTGAATACAGAGGCCTCTAGCGTTTCGATACTCAATCTCGGCTGCCATTATTAATTTAAAAGAAAACTTCTTTGAATTTGAGAACTTGCAGCAGGAGGACGTACAAGGAAAAATGTAAGTTTTTATAATTATTGTATTTGTATTGTATTTTGTAATATTGTAAATTTTACTCCTTCCATTAGGAAATAAAACTCACTGTCAACTTTAAAGGGACTTTTATTTTTGTGCGCCTCTATGAACAAGTTCATAACACGCAGAATCACAATTCAACTGAAAATGAGCAATTGATTCACTTTGTTGTTACTGCATAATCATTTGGTAGTTCAAAACTCAACATATTTCGTAGGCAAATCTGTAATTTTGTTTGAGATAAATCGACGAAACTTAATTCACTTCATGAAACGATTGCGACGAACTTACAACAGAATCACAATTCAACTGAAAAGGGACATCAGAATCAATTTGTCCTCACCATGTAACCGATTAGCATTTCAGAACTCTCCGTATTTTGTTCGTTCGGCGATGAGACAGTGAACTTTATTCAATTAAATATTATTCACATTGTGATTGAAGCTTGATTCACAATTTAAAATTAACGTTTAACCAATTAAAACTGGAAAAAATTGCGAAACGTATTGTCCGAATGAAATACGAGCGTTGACAGATCGCAAAAGAAATACCCTGCAAATTGATCAACTGTCAAACGATGTTTATGCACGTAGCTCCATCTATTGCAATAGAAATGAAATCACGATATTTGTTGGACAAATCGCGACTCAACACAAAAGTAAAAACAAATTTTATCTTTACTTAGGCTGGAATGTGTTTTTCCAGATCTTTCATTTTACTGAAAACATAAAAAGAATTACGTAAATCCATCATTCGAATCGTGAGTTATGGTCAAGGGTTCATATAAAAATCCTATAAAAAAAGGACATTTAGTTTTTCCCGAATTTTACAATTTTCCATGTAACTTTTCCTATTTTTCTTTTCGTAAAAAACAGTCCGATTACGAACATTTAAAAAAAAAAATACCCAAATGCAGCCGTCATCAAGTGATGCGTTTACCAACGAACAGCATTAAATTTTTACTTATATAGAAAAGAATAAAAAAAAATGGTCAGCCTAGAAAGATAAGCGATTGAAATGAAGACAAAAGGAACCACATTTCATTATTCAAGAATTTTTTGGGGAGTATTTCTCATTTCCTTATTACCTCAATAACTTCGATGCATTATATAACCTCAATAAATAACAAATCCTTCACGACTTATGGCACGTGCTAGGGATACTCTACAACATAGCTAATTCCCATTTATTAATCTTGAGAACTCGAAATGGTCATACGACGTCAGCCAGAACTCTATGTATGTGCTTATTCTCGGATCTGTATTTATAGTACGGACACGAGATGGATCGTCGGTATCCTGTGCGCGAGTTATGTATATTGTCCAGCCCTTATAAATAAAACACAACTTATTTAAATAATTTACTCATTTTACTTTTAGGTCTTTCACACATCTGACTTGTTATCTTAAACTAACTTCGCGTAATACCTAGAATGCTAATGTTGCTTTTGCCAAACAAGTTCCACCTAGATGTCCAGATGTCGTTGGAGCAATTCTGTTGATGGGCTGTTCTAGGAGTATGCTGCTCATCTTCTTGGCGGTAACACCAAGCCATGCCAAATTTTGTTGTTAAAATGACATTTTCCCTTACGTGTTGATGATGCTTTTGATGTAAGTAATGTCTACGTAGATAATTTGACGATTGATAATACTTATTCGGACGTCAAAACCATCAGCTACTGGTATCCACCTTTAGCCCTAAGAAGAAACTACCTCATATGACCATTCAGCGACTTCAAAGATGGGCAATCTTTCTAATGGGTTACATTTACACGATACGCTACCATTCAACGATGCAGCACGGAAATGAGGATTGCGTTTCGCGTTTGCCAATTGGTGCCGATAGCGATTTTGACCCGTCGAAGGAGTCTTGCCACCAATTAGATGAGGAACATTTGTCGATCGTGGAAGATTTCCCCATCAAAGCCGTCTCTCTCAGCAAGATTCCACGATGAAGAAAGTTTTGCGTAAGTCCAGAATGGTTGGCCAAATCGCTTACCACTAACTGAAAATATTTTGTTGCCATATTTTCGTAGAAGGCGTTTCCTCAGTATGGGTACTAACATTCTTCTCTTCCACAGCGAAAATTTGACAGCGGTCATACCCGAACTGCAGCAACAAAAGTTACTAGCATTTCTACATCAGACCACCCGCATGAAGCAAATGACCCGAAGATATTATTGGTGGACATATATCGATGAAGTTATTTCGCGCTCTAATATTTTTATATATAATATACGAAGTTTTTGTGAAATCTTGATTCGTTAATAAAAATTCGAAGTAAAAATATTGAAATCACATCAGTAACAATGATGATCACGATGCAGATGCACATAACTAGTGCATGGTGCACTCACCCACAACGTCCCCTTTACAGCTCATGGCTCATTCTGTCCGAGTTAGTGTTTCACCATAAGCTTTACCCCCCTCTTTTAGTTCCCTACTCCGAGTCGGTCACCTTTTCATTACTTCCCATGTCTCATTCTGCCCGAGCAGCCTCACTATGTGCACTACCCCCTCCCGGTGCCTTTACCTTTTTCGTTTTATTGAGTTTTATTGAATGAGATGGGTGTTAAGGAGAGTTTGAACTGGACTAACTTTATTGGCTAAATGCGAGCACTACTGGTGGAAATAGTGATACAACATCGTGATGCAGCGAACTCTTCATTCTTGTTGGATAATAAGTATCATCACATGATTTTGAAAGCCATTGGAGTTCGGAACAACTCTGTTTCATCGGAGTTCGGAACCACTCCTTTTCATCGGAGTTTAGAATCACTTTCTGTCGCTTTTTCGTTTCATCGGATTCATCAATTTAATGTTCTACCTGTTTTGACAAGTTTAGTCGTATGTTGGAATTGTTTCTAAATATCAGGTACACATTTTTTAGTTACAAAAGAAAATTACCTTAAATAACATTTAATACAAAGTTAGAGCAAAAGTTACGAGTTAGATACTTTTAGACATTTTAAATACTCGTAAATACAGTTCAATGATGTTCCATTTGTCACCACTCAATCTTGAAATCCAAACATTGCTTGTTCAATAGGCTTTGATTAATACCGCAAAAATTTTGCAAAAATTGTGTATAAGTTCTAAGAGCAAGTATGTATTTTGCCTTCGCTCTACTAGAGCAAACAGCTTTTAACCAATAACTATAGGAATTAAGTTTAAATCTAAAATCTTTTTTTGTTATGATAAATGTTTCAAAACATTCATCTTAATAAAGACGGCAGGCATAGGTACAGATACGGTAACTCTTTGTCGAAGCGCATGTTTGCAGTTTAATTTTGGGAATTTGAAGCTCTCTATCGTTTCAATAACACCAACGACTTTACAAAGCGTCACAAGAAGTAATACTCGTAGAGTGGCACCAAATCGCACTACTTCGGTTCTATTTGGCGATATAATGCTGTCGTTAAATCGAGTAGTAGTGGTTTTGCGCAGTATTGCACATATTGCTATGTCTCCACCAGAACACAATACGGGATTTAGCAAGGCACCATCTAATCGCGTTTTCGTGTGGGATTAAATCCCCATCAAACAATCCTTTTTTATGTCAGCAAACGTCATTTTCGTGAGAGTGAGAGAGTGGTTGAGTGAGAGAACACAAATATACCCCATCCACTTGTTGATTTGTTTTTATTAAACACTGCCTTGACTATTGCAAATCTTTTTCTTCTCCATTGCAACAGTTTAATAATTGCTTGATGACGTAAATCCAAATCCTTTTTTGCTAAGTCCCGGATTTAGTTTTGCTGGAGACATAGAATAATGTTATCCTGCTGGAAGCACAATATGACCCTATCAATTTTGTCCAAATTTTCGAATAAATAATCACTGATTATTGACCGGTGCCGTTGGTTATTGATTGTACAATAGCAGGAGCTACGGCTCTATTTTTGAAAAAAAAAAACAGTGCGCTTTTGAGAGGCATGAGTTTCTTCTGAATTTGTCTCACTCCGGAAACAGAAATTTTGCTTTTTAACACAACATTTGAAAAAAAAGTGAGCCTCGTCACTAAACACGATTTTCGATAAAAAAAAAGAGGATAAGCTGTGTCTTACGCGAGTGTAAGCCGTGATCTTTTCGCTAAATTTTCTACATCCGGATGGAAGATGGTAATGAAAAAACAGTTGCGGCACGTTTCCAATCACATTGCGAAATGTAGAGTGTAAGTAGTACGAAATTTATCCACAACACGACGAATTGGATATCGTTATACACAACGTTAAAATACATGTGATCCCGAATTCCTTTATCTTTACCTGGTCTATTCCAATTTACAAATTGTAATAAAATTAAATTTTGCACAATTATTTGTAAATTTGCTAAGGCAAATATTTTTCACTTTTACCTTCTTTTTAAAAATCCTAATCTTAGTCGTTTAACAAACATTTTAGTGCATTTTATTTTATTTATGGTTAATGCTAACCGGGTTACTGAGCAATGAGTTTTCGCAGCGTTAAAATAAAACGTAATTTTACTCCATTTTGCTACAGTTAAAATCATTATCAGTAACTGAAGGCAAATTGTCCCATAATTATTTTATCTCTCATAAAATAAAACACCAGTGGGAATACAAGCTGATCTAGGTAGGTATGTATTATATTTTGCCTACGCAACATAAAAGACGACATATAACGAAAACTCAAACCGAACAGTCCGAACTTTTTCCAAATTCTCATACGATAACTATTGATTTGACATTTCAACAGAGCTTTTTTGCGTAGGAAAAACAAAAGTTCTTTGAACCAAGAAAAAAGAAACATTGCAAGAGCTTCCGCCGACTGTCACAACCGTATGACCTATCAAATAACTTTTAAGGTCGGTTGCGAAAATTTTGCTCGCGTGTGTCTCGTCGCTAATCGACTTCAAATATAAATTCCTTTCATCTTTGCAATTATTTTTAAAAATCTCTTTTAACTTTTAATTACGAACGGACATTTCGAAATAACCGGCGAAAATGCTACGAACCATTGCCATTCGCAACGAATCGATTTTACGGGGATCTCTGTCGAAGGCAAACAGAACCAGGATAGCCCTACGTAGCCTCAGCGTACAGGCAACAAAAAAACAACACATTTTCAGGTAAATCTCATAAATCACTTTGTGAAGCGCTCGAATGAGTTGGAGTTGGAGTTGTATTTTATTTTTTATCTTTATTAATTCTTATATCGATGTAAGGTTAGAAGTGTTGTGTAATCCATTGAGAAAGCATTGGAGGAATCGCTAAAGTTGCAACTGTCAGTTACATTGGAAATGCCAACTGTCAGGCCATAGATGCCAATTGCATGTGGTCTGGGGTCACGCATGAAGCGTGATCAGCGTTTTGCTGGCAAGTGATTGCTTATCAACAAGCCTACAATTGTCATTTGGAGAATTGAACCATCATGTCAGACCACTGAGTTTGAATACTTCTTGATTATTTATAGTTTACGCTGGCGAACATTTGTCTTGTTGGTGTACACTACGTAATCGAAGCATGCGCTCGATCGGATTTGATGCTATAACATTCACAAAGACACCCGCATGGAAATACCACATTTTAGGAAATACCACATCAGTTGTTGCTCTACTAGCTGGTTATCTTATGTTTGAATTAAGTGCTGTCCATCACTTACATATGTATGTACAAGTACATACGCGTCTTTGTTATTCCGGACACTTTGGACTAATGCTTAACATTTCACTGACACTTTATTCATTACATATAGTAGAATAAAGAATACAACGTGATTTACGTTATCTTTGTTGCAGAAGTTCATTCATAATTATATTGTACTGCTAAGGGATCCACTTATCATTGAGAAAATGCTTCCTATAGGAATTACTAAAAGATCTTATCGAATTTTTAAGTTAAAAGAATGGAAATGAGCGAGTGGGTTGGGTTTTTCTTTGTATTAATTCTGTTTAAATTTAGTTGACTTCTTATTGTGGTTGCTCCGAAGTGTAATAGTTCGTAAATTGCATAAAAAGTCTATACCTACAAAACCTTTAAGTTACCTAAACGTTGGCTTGTGCGTCCAAATTAAGAAGGGCTTTACTAACATACATAGTACTTTTATACTGTTTTAGAAATAATATTTGTGTAGAAGGAAATAAGATAAAATACTTATTTACCTGTTAGTTATGCGTTCCAAGATCGTTGAGGTCTACCTTTTCATATGTTCGCACTACATTTGGCGAGGTCTTCCTCTACTGCTTTGTCCCTCCGGGGAGGAATTCATGTGCTTTACGTGTGCCAGTCATTCCAATTCATTGATGCACATTCTGTCCTTACTGTTTCTTGACAAGCCCTTAATACTAATTGCCTTCTTGGCCACAAGAAACAGTGATTGGCAAGTACAGTTCTTCATTTTATTTCTGATGATGTCCATTGTCGTTGATAGCATATGTGTATATACTTGATTTTCACTAATCGCAGCAATGGCCTGGCCACTCACTGCATTCTGCCAATGATTAATAATGTTCTCCGCCTTTCCCGGAAAAGCCACTATTTTTTCCTACATGAGCCAATATCTTTCATTTTATTTGTTCATTACATCGGTTTGTATATTAAGATATAATCTTTTATAGAACTTAGGCGAAAAGACTAAATTATTATATTTTACTGAATCAGAAGACAAGGGAGGGAATAGTGAGTTACTTAACACAAAAAAAGGAGGAAGTAGAAAAGAGAAGAAATAATACAAGAAAGATTAGTTGTACATCCAAAATCTGACAGTGCGAATAAAAAATAAACCTGAGGAGTTTAGATACTGAAATCGGGAAGAAATAATATTCATAGTTCTTGAGGAACGAGTGAAGCTTTATTTTATTGAATAGATATGACGGATATTGATATTAATTATTCTGTGTAGAAATATGCTGTTCCTGATATATTGCAGTAAACATAAATGTGGTCGTGTCCACTTATGTTCACAAAACAACTTGAAGTTTTCAATGGGATAAAGAGCCAAGATTACAGTATACAACTGAGAGGTAGTATCAAATTGATATTCAACTTTCAGCGTGCTTTAAGGGGAGTAAAGTAGGCGCAAGGCTATAATTTACGAAGGCATGTATAGATACGACCAATGATTACATTGGTATGGTTGTAACCAGACAAATTGCGATTTAATACAAAACTTAGACTAGTAACATACTCTACAGGTTTGATTTTACTGTCGGTAATCCATATATCGGTTAAGATTAGTTTGTTTCAGATAAGAATAACTTTCGACTGTTTACGGTTTAATTTTAGCCCATTTTCATCAGACTACTTGTGTATTTTTTTGAGGTCATCATTGAACATAAGCGTAAGTTACTTTAAATTTCATTTAATTTAAAGAATCTTGCAGAGTGGAGCTGAACATCGTCATCATAGAGGTAAAGAGAATTGTGTTTACATACAGATGGTAGATCATTTATAAAAACACAAAACAATAGCGGTCCCAGTGTTGATCCCTGGGGTACTCCCCTATGCGATTGTTTTTAAGGAAGAATGGCTTTCATTTGAAACTACCTTCTGTAATCTCCGTGGAAAACTATCGAGTTTTTTTCATTTCCAATAGACAAATTGATGATTAACCGTATGGAAAGTCTTTAAGAAATCCAACAAGCAGAGAATAGTTACGTTGCTTACTAGCCCTTAAAAATCTTTATTGACTTCAGCTCTAAATACGTTGAACTACAATAGTATAAGGAATCTGTCATGTTCACTTTTGACGCGATCGTTGATTCAGTATCGCCGATTTTCTGTGTCGTACGTCTTCCTACTGAGATTAAGTAATTTTTGACAGGACGCCGCTCAGTTGCCAACAACACCACAACAGCCGCCCACCTTAATAATCAAAATATCCCATTTTTTTAGTTGGCTCAGGGATGTTTGGCATGTTGTTAGCAGTATTTGGCAGTTCCAAAATGTGGAGTAAGAAAACATTTGCTTGCCCACTTCGAAGAAAAGTATGACAACGCTCAAAATCTCTTAATTGTGAAGTAGGACTCGAGCGGTATAAAAAATAGGCTGAACAGTATAGATTTGTATTGGGATTTGGCATATTTGACAAGTGGCAAACTTCAAAAGAGGGTGCAGCCTCGAGGTACAAGCAAGCAAGCTGAATAAGCAATTCGACTACTGAAACGTATAAAAGGAGAGCTACGAGGGTTCAATATATTCTCGGTATCGATATGAAGGAAAATGCGAATTCAATTTAAATTGTTTTTATTTTTCAATATAATCTCCCCTAACATCAATGCATTTGTTACATCTTGAGATAAGCTTTTTTAAACCCTCAAAAAAATAAATTTCCTCTTTCTCTGCAAAATACCCATTTATTGCCGACTTGAGTTCTTCATCATCCGAAAATCTTTTTCCACGAAGACATTTTTTCAAATCCGGAAACAGGAAATAATCACTAGGGGCAAGGTCTGGACTATAGGGTGGGTGTTGGATTTCTTCGAAACCACAATCTCGCGCAGCAGCCTTGGAAACTCGCGCCGTGTGAACAGGAGCGTTGTCATGAAGAAGCAACACACCCCGTCTTTTCTTTTTAATTCCTCCCGCAAATTATGCAAAGTGGAAGCGTAGGATGTGGCGTTGATGGTTTCACCTTTTTCTTTGTACTCAATGAGCAAGATTCCCTTTGAGTCCCAAAAAACTGTGGCCATGAGCTTCCCGGCAGACGGAGTGACTTTGAACTTCTTCGGGGGGTCTGTTCCTTTTTTATGCCACTGCATGGACTCTTGTTTGCTTTCAGGGTCATAGTGGTGGACCCATTTTTCGTCCCCAGTAACAATTCGATCCATAACACCGGCCGCGTTCTCACTACACATCTCCAAAAGCTCTCTACAGCATGCGATTCTCACTTTTTTCTGAGGCGCTGTGAGCATTCGTGGCACCCACCTTGCACTGACCTTTGAAAGGTTAAGATGGTCATGAAGAATAGTGTGAATGGTACCAATTGAAAGCTTGGTGATCTCTGCCATCATTTTCACCTTTATTCGGGCATCCTCAAGAACAAGTTTTTCGACTTCTTTGATGCTTTCTCCCGTACAAGCAGTAGCCGGGGCGCCGGAGCGTGGTCGTCTTCAATGCTCTCTCTGCCTCTTGAACTCACTTGACCACTTTTGCACAGTTGATAATGATAAACAGCCACCATCTCTTCATGAATAGTTTTTGACTTTTTCCTTGCTTAGTGAGAAATTTAATTACAGCGCGATGCTCAATTTTCACCATCATCGTCTCAGTTGCCATTATGATTCTGTTTAACTAGAGATAAAACGCGAATTAATAATCACATTTATATGAAATTTTACATGAATGCACTAAAATAATAGTATTACTTGATAAATAAGTCAATTTATATATACAACCACAGCTTCACCCCGATACCGAGAATATGTTGAACGCCCCTCGTAGTTTTTAAAATAGCCTTAGGTGAAAAGTATATTCTGACGCGTTAGTAAAACAAAAGAATTCCCACGAAGTAACGGTGTTTCACCGAAAGAGCACATGTGATTCGGGAAGGTATTTTCTTCTTTTCGCCAAAGAACGGTGTAACTATGGGATAAGTGGAAAAGAGTTTGCATTTTTCTGTGCCCAGAAATGCCCCGAAGAAGACTTTAAGTTTATAATTATGTATATGATAAATTGTGAGGACGATATTGCGGACCGAGTAAACGTAAAGTAGCTAAAATCGGAAAAGGCTACTGAAAGTTAAAGACTTACTCTACTCAATCGTGCATCCAGCTTTAACATTTTGTTATAAATGAGTAATTTATATAATTCTTAATTGATATAAAAATTAAATTTTCTTTATAAATTATGTAGATATAATGGTACTACGTAGGTTGAATTATAAAAATTTATAATTTCAATTTAATTAAGCGCTAATCGTTGCATTATATTTTTGTTTTTTGCTAACATAAATAAATTCGATAGTTTTCCCATGCAACATACAGTTGCCCATGGGAGAAACATGGATTTTCCAAGTTCAATCCGCAAATGGATATTGTTTGGCCTTGAGACTTGTTTATAGTCATCGCGAAAGCCAAACGAATAGGGAATTTAAGCCTTTTGAATGGAGCCTTTTGAATACGTGACAGCAGGACGATTTTTCTTTTAAACTTTCCAGCCAAAATGGTTACTTCAGTGACATTTCCGGTGATCCTTTTGATGACCAAACGTGTAGCGTTGCATAATCTAGGCGGATTCAAATTACGTAGAAGAATAATTGGTGAAACAATCTTCAACTGAAGATTGTGTGGTGGCATTTCTGATATATCCAGAGAATTTAAAAATTCTGTTGGATAGTTTACGGCCTCGTTTTCATCAACAATGGTGTCGATTGATTTAAAAGACATCAGATCACCTGGCAGCAACTGTTGTATCTGGTAGTTAATTTCGTCAACATCGCAATTTTTTGCTGCCAAAATAGCACAATTACTGAGCCAATTAAGATCCAAATAATTATTGAGTATATCCGGGAAGACACTCTCAAATATTGTAGTTAATTTTTTGTCTGAACTACAGTGCAGAATTCGTCTGGCAATTTGATGCATTGCGTATTTGGATGCAGTTCTATTTCATCGTTTTCAATAGCCAGTAATTGTTCAGAAATATTTGTGCCGATAAATCATTTTGCAATTGTACTCGCATATTTATAGTCAATTGAAGTGTTTCGACATTTCGCCATATAAAAGATTGTTTTAAGCATGCGTTAATCTCATCGGCAAAGGTAGAGCTAGGAATGACTGGCAATGTCTGTCGGAAATCATCAGACAGTAGTAGGACAGCACCACCAAAAAGTTTATCGTTGCCGTTTAAATCTTGCATAGTTCTAGGTAATGCTTCGAGTGAATGTTTATGAGTCATAGCACTCATCGCAGATTATGATGAAACTCCTTTGCAACACTGCAGCCTGCCATCTAACAAAGTGGGAGCCTGACGATGAAATTACCAATCAAATTGTTTGTTGCGACAGTATCTTTGCAAGGATCAACGATATTAACGATATTATTATTTTTTTATTCAGCTTTCACATGTCCTCAAAATAATTGCAAATAGTTGACGAATGTTATTCGGCGTGGATGTCAACGCTGCATCAGCAAGTGTCAGACCCCAATGATTGTCGTCTTCCAGCAATTGCACACTAGGCAATGGCAAAAATTTCGAAAGACGTTGGTCCGGAAACATTCAGCAACAACAAACGCAAAAAAAAAGAAATCAACGATGTCATTGGCGTTTAAATTTCCATCGATGTTTCCGACAATGGAATCCCGTAAGTGGATGTACTCCTCTGATCGTAATTTAGCCTGGTTGTATCGAATAAATCGCAAACGTTCGCTTTCGATCTTAGCGTACATATCCACAACGTATTGATTATACAGCTGACGATATCGAAGGGTATAGTTGTCCTGATTATGTCTAATCATCAATCGGTGCGCGTAGTATTACATTGAACTAACTTTCTTGTTTTTGTGCTCGTAAGAGTTTTTTTTTTCCAAAAAGTATGTGAAGCTTACAAACACATTACGGCGCCGTCTATTGGATGACAGCCCAACCTAGATAACAGAAGATAATGCAGTGTTATGCCAGTGTTCAGAGACTGGTTTTTGTGTTTGAAACTCTACAATTTTCAATTTTTCAATTTTATTTCCACGTTGTGGAGACTTTTTGTTCCTTGTTAAAATCTGGTAGTAAAATCTGTAATTAACAGTAGTGCAACATACCACATAATTTATTTAATGTGCAATAACAAATTAGTAAGGTCATAAATCGAGATAAAAGGTATCCTATCTGGTAAGTTTGACCAATTAGACACAGTGTGCAAAATATTATTAAGATCGGTTAAGTAGTTTCGGAGGTTTTCTTGTTAGAAGAAATTCGTGTAAATAAAATCCACAATTCTAGGAAGCAGAAATAAAAAATAGTTTGAGAAAAGTAGTAATGATGGTTTTTGTTTCATTAATAGATCACCCAATTTTGAAGTGAAAAACTCAAAACATGCTGCAGTATGGAACACACAATTTTGGCGCGCCTACAGCGACCTGCCAAGTTTTTACCGAGTAACACTGCCAGCGCTTTCGCCTACCATGGAGTCGGGTACCATTGTCACCTGGTCTAAAAAGGAAGGTGACCAGTTAAATGAAGGTAATGTTAATATAATGGTAATTTGAAAGTGAACTTGAGCTCATTATGTGATCGTTTTGTATTGAAAAGGTGATCTTTTGGCCGAGATCGAGACAGACAAAGCCACAATGGGTTTCGAAACTCCTGAGGAAGGTTATTTGGCTAAAATTCTCGTAGCTGCTGGAACAAAAGACGTTCCCATTGGGAAACTGGTGTGTGTCATTGTTTCAAATGCTGAAGATGTTGCTGCCTTCAAAGATTTTAAAGATGATGCACCTCCAGGAGGAAAACCAGCTGCTGCCCCAGCAGCAGCTCCTTCTCCAGCTCCGGCGGCCGCACCATCTGTGGCCGCTCCACCGCCAGTAGCAGCAGCAGCACCGTCCATACCATCGGCAGATCCAAGTGGTAAGAGAGTTTATGCAAGCCCAATGGCTAAGAATTTAGCACAGGCTCAAAAGCTAAGACTTGAAGGTATGCAGTGTGTTAATGCTTTGTGTTCCCACTAAAAATATAATTTACGTTTGGCATGTTCATTCTATGTTTAAATGTAGGAAGGGGTAGTGGAATATTTGGGTCTATTAAGTCAACCGATCTTGCAGGAATGAGGGCTGAAGGTGCAGCAGTTGCAGGTCCAGCGGGTCCAGCAGGTCCAGGCGCTTATATTGATATCCCGGTTTCGAATATTCGTGCTACAATTGCAAAACGATTGAGAGAATCAAAGCAAGAGATTCCACATTACTATCTTACTGCGGAATGTAATGTCGATAAGGTAAATGTATTTCGATACCATTCGTACCATTAATAACAAAGATTTTCTTTTAAATTCTAGCTTCTGAAATTCCGTGAGTCAGTGAACAAGAAACTTGAGAAGGAAAAACTGAAAGTTTCTGTTAATGACTTTATTATCAAAGCAACCGCCGCAGCTTGTCGCAAGGTACCGGAGACCAACTCTTACTGGATGGATACCGTAATAAGACAGTAAGCAATGTAGTTTTACTTCAACTTGAAAAGACAGGTTACCAGCATTTTTTGTCATTTAGATTTGACAACGTTGATGTGTCAGTGGCTGTATCAACAGAACGTGGTCTTATTACACCAATTGTCTTCGGAGCTGACAGAAAGGGAGTAGTTGATATATCAAAAGAAGTTAAAACATTAGCTGGCAAAGCACGTGAAAACAAATTGCAGCCCAGTGAATTCCAAGGAGGCACCGTAAGCGTATCCAACTTGGGAATGTTTGGTATGTTTTGGAAGGCCTTAAACATATTCAACTCATTTTATAAATTTCCACATTTAGGTATACACCACTTTAGCGCCGTTATAAATCCACCACAATCATTAATTCTTGCTGTTGGAGCGACGTCGAAGAAACTAGTTGTAGATCCAAATGACCCTAGAGGGTAAGTTTTTGTTGTGATAAATAGCGCCTCCTAATAATTTTTCGGTTGTTGTTTTTTTTTTTTTTTTCATTTCTGTAGCTTTAGAGAAATAAATGTGTTAAATGTTACACTAAGTGCCGATCATAGGACCGTTGACGGTGCTGTTGGTGCCAAATGGCTGCAACATTTCACCCAGTACATGGAAGATCCCGCTACAATGATATTGTAAATTATGTCAGCTCTACAATGTCCCCAAGCGAGAAGAAAACCGTTGTTAAGTTAATCTGTTGAATAGTCACTAAATCTCCTATTAATTATTGGCGAACTGACCAATTTGGTTAGAAAATTTTGAGTCTAATTTTTCGTTTCATTTAAAAACTTACATCTTAGTTCGATGCATTTTAAATGAACTGCTGAAAGATTTTATAAAAAAAAAACAAATGAAATGAGAACAATCTGAACTTACAGGAAATGTAATAGGAAAATACAAATAAATTGATATTTATTAGAAAAAGAAGACATTGTGAGTTTTTATTGGCTTGAACCTGATATACAGGCCACAGTGTGGCGCAACTAGGACTGAGCGATGTGAAATGCATTTTTATTTGTACATGAAAGTGTAATTTGCTCCAAATGTCCTCAGATATTATCTTGCCAAAGCTAGAGAATATCATGAGGAGCTGCATAGAAATGGTCCACATTCTTTTGTCATGGCGAGAAGTCAATCAGTTTTCATTCCCAAAGCCGGAAAATGTTCTCATATTACCCCAAAGGAACTCAGACCTAAAAGTTCTATAATCCTTCCTTCTGAAAACTCTAGAATGCTGACTGATATTCATTTAACATCTAGAATTGATCCACGACTTGTGTCTCCGGCCAGGGCCGGACCTCGCATTGGAGCAAGTGGAGCAGCCGCACCGGGCGAAAGATTTATTATTCACCTTTATTCCGCGTGGCGTTTTACTAAAACGCCGATTGTCGTTTTTAAGGCGTTTCGTTTTTAAAGAGTTATTCCAGAAATTGAACGCCACAAAACGCCCTCGTCGGTAAGTAGGTGTACACTCCACATACGATCCACTGATTTACGTTCATGACAGATATATTTCAAATTAATCAAAACAAAGTCTTCAAAAATATAAGTTGAATAAATAAATATGAATAGTGTTGCATTATTTTGGATTAGCGATGAAGACGAGGATGTGCGAAAACAAGAACTTATTCGCATACGAAGAAATATAAGAAAAAAATCTAATCCATTAGATTTGCCGGACGCAAAGTAAGTGGCAAGTTAAATTTCACTTCAAAACTGATATATCGTGCCTAATTTTCAGATTTAAAATGTTTGCAACCTGAGAAATCAACACAAATTGTCAACGTATATAGAAGAAGATGCAAATGGTGTATATTCTTCAAACAATTCAAATTCAAATGTAATTGATATAAGCCCAAGCACTAACGATGACCAAGTAGCTGTAAATATAAGAAATCAATTGCTTAACGTTATTTAAATTTTTTTTATAAAAACATACATAATTCAGTTCTGTTATTTATTTAGTATATAGAAAACTTAAAAAGTAAAATAGAACATAAATTAAAAAATATAAAGTAATCAGAAAAAAACAAGTAATTTCATATTAACGTGTGTTAATAATTCCTTAATTCCTCAACAAGTCTTCTCCGCTCTTCGATATCCAGTTGTTTTTCCTTATATCCAAGTCCATAATTTTGATTTTGTTGTCTTCGATTCTTTGTGTTTCTTCACGTTCTAGTTGCATCTTGTACAATCTGAGTCTTTCTTCTTCCAAATAGAACCGCTTTCTGTCGTACCTGCTACTTTCTTTTAAATAGTTTTCAATGCGGTATAGAGACTCTTTCACTTCTTTTTACAAATTCTCCTATACTTGCGTCTGCGTCTGTAGCAATTCTAACATCCTGTGATTATCTGAGAACTTTAGTATTTTCTGACGGCTTATTTTTTCTGCTTCAGGTTGAACCTTTAGAATTGTTTTCATATTTGTTAGATCTGCAAATGCACTGGTGCTCTCGTTCGTATTTAGAACGATGGGAGAATTTGGAAAAAATGTATCTTGATTTGAACCGGATGTTGTATTTGATATATCTTGCGATGAGGTAGACGGCTGTGGAATGGAACGATTCTCCGCGAAACCCACAGTTTTTCCCTTCGGATTGATTATTTTCTCATAACAGAGAAGATTTGAAATCATTTGTTCCAAATCTGACAAATATTTTTGTCTGAATTCACCTCCTCCGTGGCTTTACACTCCTTTCTGTTATATAAAATTTTCTTTTTTAATTTAAATTTTATATCAGACCAGACCTGTGAATACGAATATGCACTTAGTTATAGAAAAATTTGCCAGTAATAAATTAAGGACATACTTTCTGCTATTCTTTCGCGTATCTTGTCGGTTGTCCTAGGCTGTTAAGTGTTCTGGCTATGTTGTCCCATTCGGCTTTAACATCAACGTTTACACATCCTCTTTTAAATCCGTTAGATTAAGGCTTATTGACTTCCATTAGTTCTACCAATTGCTTTTGATTTGTTATTTTGACCCTACAAAACAAAATAAATTAATTTATATTGACAAATAAGTTAACAAATTAATTACATATTCAGTTGATGTTCTCACTCAGGCGTTCGCTATTTTATGATCGACAGATACCGTTTTTATGGCGTTCAACGCCTCACAGAATAACAGTCAAAGTGCTTAGACGCCTTCAGTCGTCAAACAATTGTCGTTGAATGGTTTGTGGACATTCAACGACAAATGGCGTTTAACGGTGTAAAAACGTCACACATAATTGCAGTGTGGCGTTTTACTAACGAAACGCTTTTAAAACGCCTTTAAAACGCCACGCGGAATAAGGGTGATTATTATTTATTTATTTATTTATTATTCTGTAAATTCCTTAAACAATATAATTCAAAATAAATTCATTTACATTAACAGGTTCCCATGTATCAAATGTGATACATTGGACTTGTTTTGCATGTGGTCTAATACGTCCATGTATCATATGTGAGCAAATCTACAACCAAATACAAATGGATTTATTTAATGAACATTACATGCTATTTCTGTTTTTAGTATGGGATGTGGTAGGACATATAACTAAATTAAGAATTTATAAAAAAAGTTTCCAGATTTTTTTTTCGAAATATTAAAAAAAACAAAATTTTCTTTTTGTTAAATATTTATTTATAATATTTTGTAACAGTTAGTGTATTTCATTGAAATGATGTAGACAGTAAATCTTACAACATTTTTTACACTCTGTGTCAACTTGTTTGGCTTTAGCTGGATTCTCTGCAGCATTCCTTAATTGTCGATAGCACACAACGCAACGGCCACGTTTAATTTTTCCATCTTTTCGTGGTATTTCCGAAAGCTTATGATCTCTTGTGTTGTGAAGTTGATGTAAGGTGGCCGAAGTAGATGGGTTCATAACATTCACAGGACAGTTAGGGTATGCTTTTGACGTAACTTCACCGAGCCAATATCGTATAATTGACTCCTGAACTGGAAGAACTGTCAATGGCTTATTGGCACATTCGTTATATACAACGCGTGTGTTGACAATCTCAACTTGAAAAATTAAGTCTAGAGCAATTTTTTTGTACCAGGTTAGGCTTTTTCTCAGAGGAGAGTGATAGCTGCTAAGCTGGTCTGCGACATCTATGCCCTTTTTAGCTTCATTTTAATCAATTACCATATTAGGTTTCATTACAGTTTCTCTCCAATTTGAGATACGAGTAGGTGTCATTTTATCGTCGTGACATGTTGATATCATGTTTACCGATATGAGTACATTTTTCATCAAAGGCACCCCCGTAAACGCTGATATTTCTTGGATCACGAAATTCTTCGCAGACAAATACGGCATCACCATCAGCAAATGTGAAATGTTCCTGCCATCTCACCACAAAGGTAATCGAAGCTTTAAATTCGATCTCCCTGCTAGATACGAATGGTTATTTAAAAACCCTGCTGGTACTAATTTCAACGTTGGAAAGATGCGCATCTGTAAATGAATCGAAACACCTACCAAGAAACAGGATAAAAAGAAGCTTAAATCTAAGTTACCTAATTCCGATTCCAACTCCCATCCCAAACCGGACTCTAATAAAATACCGAAATCCGTCCCAAACCGTAGCAAACCTGACTCTGTACCGAAAACCGTTTCCAACTCCCGTTCCAATTCTGACTCTAATTGGAGATTTAAAACTAATATATTCCCCAATTTCGCCCCTCTCACTCACATCCCGAACCGACTTCATCGGTCCTCTAATTATATTGCACCTGCAGCCTCCGTTCCACCCAAGCCACCGCGTCAACGCGTCTCTTTCAAATTAGCACCAACCGCTCACAATAACCCCTTGGAAATACCTAACCCCTCTGCACGTGCCCCCACTAGCAATTCTTTCCCTAATTTTGACCTTAAAACCGGAGCTAAATATCCCAATTTCGTTAGGTCCCATATTATAGATCCCTCACCTGAACATGTGTCTAATGCCCCTTCATTCACCCTTGCATCGTCTTCAAAATCTTCGTCCACCTGCCCCATTTTTGACCCCCTTCTGCCACCCACAGTTAAAATAACCCAACAAACTTTTAGCTCAACAGAATGTCGTTATGCACTTTCTAGGCTTAGAGAAAAAAAGACGTACGAGAATATACGTCTCCTTCTAGCATATCTGCATGACAAATCAGGCTCAGTTTGTTATGAGGGGAAAACTAAAACAAGCGTCATGGTCTCAATACAGCAGGAAGGTCTCCCTACTGACCTTACAAGTCTGAGGAACTTATACATCAAGTTCCATGAGATTTTTAATATGTCTCCGCAAAAAGTCTCAGACGACCTTGCTGCTTTCGGTAACTATGTGCACTCAAAAAGGATCTCACACCTCCAACGAAGCAGAGCTGACAACGACAAATTTTTTCGTCCCTAACGTGCTACCATTGCCATTGTTTCGACCATCCACTCCTACGCCCTCTCGTAATAACCTTCCTCTTACCTTTTACTATCAAAACGTAAGAGGACTGCGATCTAAGACCCGTGCCGTCTTGCGCCAACCTCACGCTCTCCCATTTGAGGTCTACGCTCTGACCGAAACTAATCTAATTCCCGATATAAAGAATCAGGAATTATTCCCCCCTAGTTTCAATGTTCTCCGAGAAGACGATCTTACCCGTCCAAATGATGATGCTCCGTGTCGAGGTGTCCTATTGGCCGTCCGTAATGACCTAAACTCTTCACCAATCGCTGTTTCTACTTCCTCTAAACTTGACTACGTTTCAATAAAGATAACACTCCCCTGCAGGTCCCTGTACATTATGTGTTTTTACATCCTACCGGCCCAACCAATCGAATGCTACCAACTCGCTATCGATGCAATTGATCAAATAATTAACTTATCTGATCCTCTCGATGATATCATCGTATTTGGCGATTTCAATCTACCTCAGCTCCACTGGACTCAATCAGATGATAAATCTTTTTTTATCGCTTACCCTATCTCGAGTAAAGAATGTCTCTTCTTGGATGAGCTCACAGACTCTAGCTTATGCCAAGTTAGTGGAGTCTCCAACTATATGGGAAGGCAATTAGACCTCATTTTCACCACTGACCCCATAAACTCCTCTGTGTCGCTCTGTCCCCTTTCACTATCGACCATTGATAACTTTCACCCACCACTTCTTCTTTCTCTTTTCCACCACTCTACTTTCCGCCCCACCCCATCTGCAGCTACCACTTCTTACGACTTTCATAAAGCGAATTTCCGCAAAATTAACGCATATCTTAGTAAGTGTTCATTTGATTTCGCCAATATGCCCCTAAAAAGTGCTCTCTCTATTTTCTACAGAGAATTACTTAATTCTATTTCTCTCTATGTCCCCTTTTCGCGTAATAGGACCTCTTCTACGAGCCCCCCGTGGTATAATCGTAAACTTCGCTCTTTACGTAACAAAAGAAACAAATTATGGACAGTTTTCCTCCGGTCCAACTCTTTTGTTGACTATTCAAACTATCTCGGGTCATACCTTCAATTCGCCCAGCTCTATAAGTTTCTCTATCAGCGATACCTTGATAGTGCGCAATCAAGGCTTATAAATGATCCTAAGTCTTTCTATCAATTCGTTAATTACAAAAAAAAATCCGACGGTTTTCCTCCATCCCTCTCATACGAAAATATATCATCAACTGATCCGCATACCATAGCTAACTTTTTTGCTACTTTTTTTAAGCAATCTTTTGCCGATAATTCCTTCGTACCGGATCCCTCTTATTTCAAATACCTACTTACCTTCCCTATTGGCCCTACTATTTCTCATAGCTTTGATCATACAGTAATAGAAAACAAATTACAACAACTTAATGATGAATACTTACCCGGCCCAGATGGCCTTCCATCCATATTTCTTAAAAAGTGTTCCTCAACTCTTTCACGCCCCCTTGCTAATATCTTCCGATTATCGCTCTCTCAAGGTGAATTTACACAGATATGGAAGTCCTCTTTCATAACTCCCATACACAAAAAGGGATTAAAGAGCGAAGTCACTAATTACCGCCCTATAGCTAAACTTTCCCATATACCCAAACTCCTCGAAAGTATTTTGCATGAAGCCTTAAGCTTTCAGTGTAAATCTTTTATTTCCCCCAATCAACACGGCTTTCTGAAGGGTAGATCAACTACCACTAACCTTGTCGAATTCGTGTCCTCTCTTCCCTCAGCCTTAGAAAGTGGTAAAGAAGTTGACGTTATAACAACTGATTTCAGTAAAGCTTTTGACAAGATATCTCATAAACTAATCCTGTTCAAATTGTCCGTCCTGGGCTTTGAACCCATTTTGCTTAAATGGATATCTTCTTACCTGGATAATCGTTTTTATAATGTTCGTTTCAGATCTGTCCTATCGGCCCCTTTCTTGGCCACTTCAGGTGTTCCTCAAGGTAGTCACCTAGGTCCACTCCTCTTCATCCTAACTATTAACGACCTTCAAAGGCTCATTCAACACTCAACACTTTCTCTCTATGCTGACGATACCAAATTTTTTAAACCAATTTCCTCACAACAAGACTCCACCCTCCTTCAAATAGATCTAAATAGTTTTTCCACCTGGTGCATCAAGAACTGCTTAGAACTCAATGTCTCCAAATGTCAATCGATTACTTTCTCACGTAAGTGCAAGAAGTCTCCTCAACGAATTTACCATCTCGACGGCCAACCTATACCCCTTGTTGAATCTATCCGCGACCTTGGTATATTATGCGACAGGCAGCTTAATTTCCGCTCGCATATTGATGAGATAATTTCTAAAGCAAACTCATCACTCGGCTTCGTTAAAAGATGGTCCAAAGAATTCTGCAACCCGTATGTGACTAGATCACTATACATCACTTACGTTTGCCCCCTTCTCGAGTACGCTAGCTAAGCGTGGTGTCCCTTTCAACGAGTTCATGTATCTCGTATTGAGAGGATCCAGCGTCGTTTTCTTCGCTTTGCTCTTCGAGGTCTACCTTGAAACGATCCTCTAATCTTACCTCCCTATCGAGACCGTCTCAAACTCATTAACCTGAATACCCTTGAGGAACGAAGGGACGCAGCAGACATTTTGTTCATTCACCGACTCCTCTCAGGCTCCGTCGATTGCACGCCTCTTTGCAACTCCATTTACTTTAACACTAACCCTCGAAATCTACGTTCCACCCGTCTCTTTTATCTACCTATCCACCGCACCACATATGGCTCTAACGAACCAATCTCCCGTATGCTGCGTAAGGTAAACTCCAACCTTTCCGTTTTCGATTTTAATCGCAGCACACTTTCCCTCAAATTCAATCTCCTTCACCATCCTTAGCTTTAAGCCCTAATATTAGTTTAAGTCTTAGTTTTTAAGCTTGTATTAAGCATAATAAAAGGGGGCGTTAGCCCCCACCAAAATCAAAATCAATATCATCAAAACGTCTCTTTTATCGTGCCACTTCAACATTGTCACAAAGCCATTCAATTGCCTGGCAATAACTTCACCTTTTTTTGTTCTCTTCCCTAAAACTTCATTTGGTAAGTTTTTCTTATTTTTTCTGATGGTATTATGATCTTTTAAATATTTTGCTAATGCAATGCCAGTGTAATAATTGTCAGCAATAATGAGGCGCCCTTCATTTAGCAGCGTTGAACACAGTTTTACTACAACAGAACCTGGTTTATCTAAGCTTTCAAAAGTAGCTGTTGTTCCAGCATGCACATCGTATGACCACGTGTAACTATTTGTGGAGCACATTTTATAAATTTCTAAGCCATATTTATGTGACTTTCCAGGATTATATGTTCTTATACGAAGTCGACCTTGATGATTTATCATTGACTCACCTACAATAATGGTATCGCCCGGTATATAATACTGATGGAATTTGTATAAAATTTTGTCAACAAGTGGCTGTATTTTGTACATTATATTTGGATTATCAGGTTGATAATCTTCAAAGTGCCAGCAGCGTAGGATAGTGGAAAATCTGTTGTATGACATGGATATTTTGTGAAAAAGTGGGTCATAATACGAGTATAAAGGGTCCAGTTTCCAATAATGTTCTATTGTGGGCTTTTTATTAACACCCATATAATAGAAAAATATTTTTTTAGCTCTTGCCTGTCAACATCAATCCAACGTGCCATCCTGTTGTGTCTTGATAAACGCTGACTCTTCAATATTTGAGCATAATTATTTGTTTTTGATACCATGATGTCGAATATATCGTCTGATACAAAGTATTCATAAATTTTTATGATGCGGATAGTGTTAAAAATTAACTGTTTTGAATTTATATGTACTCTTTATATTTGTTGTTTCATTTGCTTATTACATTTTGCTCGCTTTACATACACACATTGAAGTACAGTAAAATCACAAATACAATCATAATTCCATTTCTATATAAGCTCATAATCATGTCATTTGAGGTTCAGTTGCAAATATCCATTATAACGTTGTACATAATCGTTCATTCTAACTACAATAAATATACTCGATTGTTTACTTTTTCGGACATTTTCGGCACCATGTACCGAAACCCGGGAATTCCAATCGGTAAACGTTAAAGAACTAAGATTGTGTTTCGGTTTTGTGACTCAAATTAACATTAAAATATGGAGCTATCAACGCGTTCGGCTTATAGAGGTCGAGTGACCAAAATTGTAAAATTAGCGCTCGATTACCTTCAAGATGATAGCTCACGTGTTATTGACCAAAATGAAGAAAATTTTGATGTAATCGAAGAGGAACTCATTTCTCACATTCAACGACTTACGTCCGCTAACAACAACCTAAACGCCATCAACGAGGACATAAAACAGAAGGGTCTTGCTAAAGACGACGAATCTGAAAAATGTGTAGACTACCAAGACCAAGCCATTAATGCACTTGCACGACTGAACACGAGGTTAGAAAGACTACGTAATAAGGTAAACGCAGTTTCTACCTCCATAGTAGACGTTTCCCCCCATTCAAGGCCAACAAGCACTGGGTGCAAGCTTCCAAAACTCCATCTTAAACGTTTTGATGGGAATTTTAGTGATTGGTTGCCATTTTGGGAGCAATTCCGCAGTGCAGTTCACGAAAACGCGAACTTATCCGCTCCAGAAAAATTCAACTACCTTGAATCAGTGGTTACCGGTGACGCTAAAAGGTCCATATCTGGCTTCACACCTTCTGAAATGTGTTACGAAGGTGCTATAGGTCTTCTGCAAGAGAGATATGGGAGTACAGAAAAACTCATCGACAACCATATTCAACAGTTAGTTGGTCTTTCTTCTGTTCGCGACCGTAGCGATACCTCCGGGTTACGAAATCTTTATGGAACCGTTATGTCTTGCACGCGCTCATTAGCTGCATTAAAAGTTCCAACCACTCATTATTACGTCATGCTCAGATCTATATTGCTACGATGTTTACCTACCGCCCTCCGCATCGAATACCACAGACAAGATGACAACCATGCAAATGCCGAAGACTCCATTGAAAATGATGACGCATCAGTTCTTGCGGAAGGTGGTGGAGACGAAGTCCCAAACATTTTGCGATTTCTAAAACGAGAAATTGAATCGCTCGAGAAAAGTGGTGTTGTGCATGGCAGTTCAAGAAAAACCTGTGCCCAATCTACAGCTTCTAGTTTAGTGACCGTGAGTGCAACTGAAGCAGCATGCATTTTCTGTAAATCGAATGATCACAAAACAAAAAACTGCAACGGCAATATATCGATGACTGACAAGAGACAAATTTTAAAGGGCAGCGGTAGATGCTTTCGATGTGCTAGAGCTGGTCATTCATCTAAGAAATGCAGAAGCGATAAATTTCTCTCGTGTAATAAATGTAAAGGCAAGCATATGACTTCAATGTGTGACCCGAGTTTAAAACAGAACTTACAAGAGAGTGATAGCAAAATAAAAAACGGTGCTTTGAATTTGTGTGCACATAATTTGACAGAAAATGTTCTTTTGAAAACAGTTAGATCTGCTGTTGCTTCCAACACAAAAAATATTTCAATTCGTGCCATTATAGACGGTGGCAGCCAGCATACGTATATACGCGAAAGTATCGTACGTAGATTAAACTTAAAAACAATAGGAAACGTGAATTTATCCGTGATACCGTTCGGTTGTAAAGAGGCAAAGCCCATGGAAAATTTTGTAAAGGTTAAAGTTTCTTTGAATAGTCTACTTAACCGTGATATGCTTGTCACCGTGGAAGCAATCGTTGTGCCGGAAATCTGTGTTGACGTGTTGACGGTTCCAGAAGCCGAGTGCCCACTTTTTGAAGGCATTCAATTGTCTGACGTGCCAACTGGCAATATTGAGGTGGAAGATGGGCTTAGCCTCTTAATCGGTTCGGATTTCTACTGGAGCGTCGTAACAGGAAAGCAACGCAGATTAACAAAGCGACTGCGAGCAGTTGAGACGGTTTTCGGGTGGACATTACAAGGCCTTCACGTTGCAGTAAGTTATAAGTTAAATTCCTTTAATGAAAGTTCTCGTCCCTCTTCCAGTTGTCTTCTTAATCTGCCATCAATGGATCCAAAAGATCTCACACAGTTCTGGTCGTTAGAGGCAATTGGAATCAAGAACAACGAAGACGAAAATTCCTTATTGACAGCCAGTCTGATCCACAAATGCATCACGAAACAAGGTTCTCGTTATGTGGCAAAACTGCCGTGGAAAAACTACGATTCTGATTTACAAGATAACAAGGGACAGGCGTTCCATCGTTAGAACTCTCTGATACGTCGCTTATCCAGAGATCCAGTTAAGCTGTTAAACTACGACGAAGCCATCAGAAAATTAATTAGTGACAGCATCGCCGAACCAGTCACCTCTTCCCTATACGAAGATTGCCAACAGTCTCGTCTTTTCTACCTCCCCCATCAGCCGGTGTACAAAGAGGAAGGTACCACAAGGCTTCGAGTGGTTTTCGACGCGTCGGCTCATATAGAAGGAGCTGGCTCTCTCAACGATCATCTTTGGACTGGGTCCAATTTGTTGCCAGACGTCTTGAGAGTTTTGTTAAACTTTCGTTTGGGCCTTCATGGAATTGTGGCAGACATCGAGAAGGCTTTTCTCCAAATATACTTATGGGAGGAGGATCGCGATAGCCATCGCTTCATATGGTTTGATACCAAGTTGAAGTCAGCAAGTGATAGGCCAAAGTTTGCAGTATATCGGATGACTAGAGTGACTTTTGGAGTGAATTGTAGCCCGTTTTTGTTGTGTGCGACGATCCAATATTACCTGAAGCTTGAACAAGAGGACTTCCCCTCGACATGCAGTATACTTTTAAACAGCATATACATGGATGATCTGGTCGTAAGTATAGACGATGAGCAAGAAGGGATTGAATTGTGCTCTCAAGCGGTTGGCATCCTCAAACGGGCTTCAATAAATCTTCACAAATGGAATTCGAGTAGTCAGCTAATTCGAGATACCACGCATACATGTAACGCGCCATTTCCATCTGTGCAAAAGGTTTTAGGACTCTCATGGTTCACGTACAGCGATGAACTCTCCGTGTCGATGGAATCTGTGATAAGCCTCATTAGTTCAGAATCAACTAAAGGAACCAAGCGCAATTTGTTGCAAGTCATAGCAAGGATATTCGCTCCAATAGGTATTCTTGACCCTTCGATAATTAAATTAAAAATTCTTTTCCAGAAACTGTGGAAGCAGAAGGTACTTTGGGATGAGAATTTGACTGGAGATCTACTGACTGAATGGAACGACTGCGTGAAGGGGATTCTGGAGCTCGAAGATGTGACGTTCCCAAGAGCCGCAATTTCTGTTCCCTTAAGATAAGGAACATTCCAGATACATATATTTGCAGATGCCAGTACGAAAGCATACGGTTCAGCGGCGTTTGTTAAAAGCATCTCACGCAACGGAAAACTCAATGTTTCATTTTTGTGTGCCAAGAATCGTGTCGCCCCCTTGAAGATGGATGGCTCCAGCGAGCTGACACTGCCCAAACTTGAGCTTACAGCCGCTCTTATAGCTGCGCGTCTTCATTCCTACCTGAACAAATTCCTGAAGCTTTCTGCCGCCGAATACTTCCTCTGGACGGATTCGAAGATTGCATTAAGTTGGATCCAAGGAGATGTGAAGCGCTGGCAACCCTATGTTCAAAATAGGGTTGAGGAAATTCGACGGCTTACTGAAGTTACACAGTGGAATCACTGCAGCGGACGAGATAACCCCGCTGATCTTCTCACCCGAGGTATTAGTGGAAATGTTCTTCAAAATTCGTGTATGTGGGCTCACGGACCGAGCTGGCTTAGAAACAGTGATAACAGTTACATACAAGAGAAAGTTTTGATTCCTGAGGTCACGACGAATTTGTTCGCTGAATCGCTTTCATCAAAGGTTAAACCTGAGACAGTTTTGTTGATTGCTGAGGTGCCACCTTTATGCGCAACAGAAATTCACCAAGCTGAAAGCCACTGGCTGAGGTATGTACAAAGACAAGTTTATTCTAATGAAATTAGTCTCTTGCAGAAGGGCAACGCTTTGATGACATCCTCCAAGATCCTTGAGTTGTCACCCTTCTTAGACGACAACGGTATTCTGAGGTTGAGAGGCCGCCTTCAAATGCTCGACGCACCGATAGATTTAAAGCATCCTATCATTCTTCCACCGCAATCTTATCTTCTCAATCTTATAATTGATGACTTCCATGAACGAACGTGCCATGCCGGAGTAAATGCTGTTTTATCGCGACTTCGAAGACGTTTTTGGATTGTCAAAGGACGCCAAGCTATCAAAAAACAACTTAAGAAATGTATAATACGCAGGAAGCTTTGGGGTCCCTCTGCATCCCAGCCTTTTGCCCCATTGCCGATTGAAAGAGTATCTTTATCGCGACCATTCAACAATGTGGGTGTCGATTTTGCCGGTCCACTCTACTGCTATGACGACAAAACAAGTGCTGCTAAGATCTACATCGTTATTTTCACATGCTCCTCCGTACGCGCTGTGCATCTTGAACTAACAAGAGGCCTGTCTACTGAACATTTTTTGATGGCTCTCCGGCGATTCATCAGTAGACGTGGTGTACCTTCATTGATTCTTTCTGACAACGCTCGTGCCTTCAGAAGAGCGGCACTGGAACTACGCAGCCCAGACTGTTTCTGGGATGAGGAAGTCATTCAAGGCTTTCTTTCAAGAAGACGAATACAATGGCAGTTCATAGTAGAGCGTGCCCCTTGGTGGGGTGGGTTCTGGGAGAGGCTCATCCGGTAAGGCAAAACTTGATTTTGAACAACTTAGAACCATCGTTACAGAAACCGAAGAAATCGTCAACAACCGACCCTTGACCTATATGAGCGCCGATCCATTGGCCTTGTCCCCTCTAACGCCAGCCGATTTTCTAATTGAATCCCGAGGATGGAACTCGGAAATCCCAGCACCGACAGGGGAACCTGACGCGGACCTACTTCGAAGCACCTGGAAGTATCGTATGAAGTACAAAACAAAGCTAAGAAAAAGATGGCAATCAGAGTATCTTCACCTCTTACGTTCCTTTCACAATTTGCCGAAGAAGGGTTCCACGTATCGTCTGAAGGGAGGAGACGTCATTCTTGTCCACGATCAGGCAGCACCACGAATTCATTGGAAGATGGCCATTGTAGAGCAAGTGTTTCAAGGACGAGATTCAAAGGTCAGGTCTTTTCAAATTCGATTACCTGATGGAAAGCAGCTTCGACGTCCAATTCAGTTGCTTTATCCACTTGAAGTTCAACCTTGCCCCCCCGAGGATGTTAAAAATTAACTGTTTTGAATTTATATGTACTCTTTATATTTGTTGTTTCATTTGCTTATTACATTTTGCTCGCTTTACATACACACATTGAAGTACAGTAAAATCATAATTCCATTTCTATATAAGCTCATAATCATGTCATTTGAGGTTCAGTTGCAAATATCCATTATAACGTTGTACATAATCGTTCATTCTAACTACAATAAATATACTCGATTGTTTACTTTTTCGGACATTTTATTACAGATAGTACCATCTTCGTCCGTGATAGCTTGAATATCTTGCACACCAGAATTGCCAGTAAATGGTTCTCTATCAATAGGCAGAATATCGTTTAACCAAAGATCTTGTTCATTTGGAGGTTCAACTTCCTGTTGGGCATCTAACATTTGAGATTGATTTGTCACTTTACTAAAAATTGGATCAATATTTTCTAAAATTACCTGATTGATCACTTTGATAGCTTTCATGAGGCGAATATAATTCGTTTTCATCGTCACTTTCTTCTAACATTCTCAATACCTCTTGATCTGAATATGGACGACTCATTTTTAGGTTGGCAATTAATAACACTAACTAAATGCGTTGACACTCAGTTATCGACTTACTTATGTGTTGCGAAAATAACCTAAGAACCGTTATTTCAATTTCTGAACAACATGATTGCCCCGTTGGCAGACGAAATTCAAGAGAGCGAGACATTCTCAATCATAGATGTTACCATAATAATACGAGTATATGAATGGAAAACAGGGTGACTTTTCTTAGATGACTAACTAAAACCTCTAACATAATGTAGGTTATTAATACTTTTTAACCACTAATTTGACTAGGTTTTTCTGTTACCAACAATTATATAATTTGAAAACAAATCACCGAGCATTACTCTATGAACAAGAAATATGTTTATTTTTTATGAGTTTATTTTATTTATGTATATCATATGATACATTGGACGTAGTGTAGTAAATGCCTTTCTACCACGTCCATGTATCTTATGTGATACATAAATAAAACATATAAAAAAAACTAAACTAATAGGATAATACTTCCCACTCATAATAATTCGTGACATTGATTATTACAATAGTACAAAATTATGAAAAAATCTTTGGACGTGAGACCAAAAAATTGAACCTATGTATGGGACAGGGAACCTGTTAATCTATATAATAATAAAGTTAGATATGAAATTTAAGAACTTCATTTGACATTCTGTATTTTCTATACTACGGTAATGAAAATAGTGTTAAATGCCATTGCCCTGACAACATGACAAATCAAATAAATTATGTATGTATGGGTGGGGTGACCCTCAAATAAAAAAAACTGATACAAATTTTTCTCAACTATTATAAAGCAAGCTTAAGCAGACACATAATAGATCAAATTTGCTATAGAGCATCAAATAGATGATTAGTATAAAAACTTGTTTCATTGGTTATACCAGATAGTCAAAGAGAACAGATTCTAAGCTAGTGAAGTTGAATTTTTGGTGGGGGCGAATGCCCCCATTTATTCGGCTTAATACAGGCTATAACTTAAAAAATAAACTTAAACTAAAACTTAAAACTAAGGTTGGTTGGAGTGGTGAAGGAGAACAGATTTGAGGTAGGAAGCGGTGCGGTGAAAGTCAAAGACGGTAGGGTTTGAGTTGATTTGACGTAGCATACGGGAGATTGGTTCGTTCGCGCCATAGGAGGTGTGGTGGGTTGGTAGATAGAAGAGTCGAGGGGTACGTAGATTACGAGGGTTAGTGTTGAGGAAAATGGAGTTGTGAAGGGACGCGCATTCAACGTGACCTGAAAGGAGTCGATGAATGAAGAGAAAGTCTGCTGCATCTCTGCGATCTTCGAGGGTGTTTAAGTTGATAAGGTTGAGACGATTTTGATAGGGGGGCAGATTAAAAGGATCGTCCCAGGGCATACGTCGAAGAGCAAATCGAAGAAAACGACGTTGAATACTTTCAATTCTCGAGATATGAACACGATGATATGGGGACCATACTTGACTGGCGTACTCTAGGAGGGGGCGAACAAAGGTAATATAGAGGGACCTGGTCACGTATGGGTTGGTGAATTCTTTGGACCACCGTTTTACAAAACCTAGTGCAGAGTTGGCTTTGAGGATTATCTCATCCATATGTAAACGGAAGTTGAGCTCGCTGTCACACAAAATGCCGAGGTCGCGAAGAGACTGTACGGAGGAGATAGGTTGGTTATGGAGAAGATAGAGTCGGGGAGGAGATTGGTTCCGCTTATGTGAGAATGTGATGGATTGGCATTTGGTGATGTTAAGTTCCAAAGAATTTTTGAGGCACCAGATCGAGAAACTATCCAGATCTTGTTGAAGGAGGAAAGAGTCATGGGGAGAGGAAATGGTTTTGAAAAATTTGGTATCGTCGGCGTAAAGGGAGACAGACGAGTGTTTGATGATCATATCGAGATCATTTATGGTTAATATAAAAAGAAGTGGACCGAGATGGCTGCCTTGTGGAACTCCAGAGGTGGCTAAAAATGGAGCGGACTGGGCTGACCTAAAACGAACACTGTAAAAACGGTTTTCGAGGTAAGAGGATATCCATTTTAACAATATGGGTTCAAAGCCGAGGGCAGACAATTTAAAGATAATTAACCGATGAGAGATTTTATCGAAGGCTTTGCTAAAATCGGTTGCAACTACATCGACTTCATTGCCATTCTCTAGGGCAGAGAGGGCAAAGGATACGAATTCAACGAGATTTGTGGTGGTTGACCTACCCTTTAAGAAGCCATGTTGTCTAGGGGAAATAAGTGATTTGCATTGGAAGCTTAGAGCTTCATACAAAATACTTTCGAAGAGTTTGGGTATATGGGAGAGTTTAGCGATGGGACGATAGTTGGTTATTTCATTCTTTGATCCTTTCTTGTGGATCGGGGTTATGAAGGAGGTTTTCCAAGCCTGAGAAAATTCTCCTTGTGAAAGGGATGGACGGAAGACATTAGAAACGGCAAGGGAAAGAGAGGAAGAACATTTTTTAAGAAATATGGCAGGGAGGCCATCTGTCCCGGGTGTGAATTCGTCATTGAGTTGGTGTAATTTATATTCGATATAAGACGGGTCCGAAATATGAGAGAGAAGTGGGCCATTGGAGAAGTTCAGTAGGTAACTAAAATAGGATGGATCTGGTACAAAGGATTCGTTGGTGAAGGATTGTTTAAAAAAGGTGGCAAATAGGTTGGCAATGGTGAGTGGATCGGTTGATGACCTGTTGTTGAAAGAGAGGGAAGGAGGGTAACCATCGGACTTTCTTTTGTAGTTAACAAATTGGAAAAAGGACTTAGGGTGCTTTATAAGGTTGACTTGCGCATTGATAAGGTAGCGCTGGTAAAGGGAATCGTAAAGTTCGGTGAAATGAAGATAAGCACCAAGATAGTTGGAATAGTCGGTAGAGGATCTGGTACGCAGGAAAACAGCCCATAACTTATTTCTCTGATTTCGTAAGGAACGAAGCTTGAGATTATACCAGGGAGGACTAGTAGATGATGTTTTAAAGCGGGAAAACGGAACGTAAAGGGAAAAAGAATTAAATATTTCTTTATAAAAAATGGATAAGGCATCATTTATACTTAGTTTATGAAAGTTAAGGAGGGATCTACTGAGATAGTCACTGATTTTGTGAAAGTTTGCTTTATGAAAGTCGTGGGATGAGAGAGTTGTGGGGGGAGTGGACTGGAATGAAGAGTTATGAAAAAATGAAAGTAGAAGGGGGGGATGGTAGTTATCGATTGTTGAGAGAGATAGGGGACAAAGTGAGACTGAGGAGTTAATTGGATCTGTTGTGAAAATAAGGTCTAATTGCCTGCCCATATAATTGCATATAACACTGACTTGGCATAGACTTGAGTCTGTTAAGCGATCTAAGAAGCGACATTCCTTAGCTGAGATGGCATTTGAAGCGATTTGTAGCTGAGGAAGATTAAAGTCGCCGAACCTAAGGATATCATCAATAGAGTCTGACAGGTCAATTAAATGGTCGATCGCATCGATAACAAGTTGGTAAGATTCGATAGGTTGAGCTGGTAGGATGTAGCAACATATAACGTAAAGGGACTTGAGAGGGAGTAATATTTTTATTGCGACAAAGTCGGCTTTAGAGAATGAAGAAATTGTAATGGGAGAAGAGTTAAGGCTGTTGTCGATCGCCAGTAGGACGCCTCAACAGGAGGAATCATCATTTGTGCGGGTAGAATCGTTGTCGCGAAAAACATTAAAAATAGGGGGGAACAATTCCTGGTTCTTTATGTCGGAAATCAAATTGGTTTCTGTCAAGGCGTAAATATCAAATGGAAGAGCATGCGATTGACGTAGGACAGCATTGGTTTTAGAGCGAAGACCTCTTACATTCTGGTAGTAAAATGTAAGAGGGATGTTGTGGGGTGGAGGTGTGAGGCAGGATGGTTTAAGCTCTGGCAAGGGAGGCACGTTATGGACGAAAAAATTTGTCGTGGTCGGCTCGGCTTCGCTGTAGGTGTGATACTCGTTTAGAGTGAACATAGTTGCCGAATGCGGCAAGATCGTCTGCTACTTTCTGAGGGGACATGTTAAATATCTCGTGGTACCTGACATAAAGGTTCCTGAGACTGATAGGGTCGGTAGGGAGGCCTTCCTGCTGGATGGAAACCATGACGCTGGTTTTGGTTTTCCCTTCGTAGCAGACCGAGTCAGATTTGTCATGTAAATAGGCAAGAAAGAGACGAATGTTTTCATATATCTTTCGTTCTCTGAGCCTAGAGAGAGCATATCGACTTTCTGTAGTGCCATTTGTTTGCTGTGTTAGTTTAACAGTTGGGGAAAAAGAGGGATCAAGAAGGGAGGAGGGAGATAGAGATAAATGATTGGATATGGAGTTGGACGAGGGATGAGATGTGGGGTTTAAGGTATGGGAGTTAATGAAGTTAGGGTACTTAGCTCCAGTTTTAAGGTCGAAATTGGGAATTGGGGTGCTAGCTGGGTTTAGTGGCGTAGAAGGTTGAGAAGGAATAATATGGGTGGTTGGGGTTAAGTTGAAAGAGACGCGTTGGCGCGGGGACTTCGGTGGAACGGGGGGAATTGGGGGATTAGAAGATTGGTGTGTAAGGGCTTTGTGTCGGATAAGTGAGGAGGGAGGACTAAAATTGGGGAATAAGTTTGTTTTGAAGCTCCAGTTGGGGTCGAGATTAGAGCTTCGTTTTTTGGAAGCATATTTTTTATTTGGAAGGGAGTTGGAGAGGGGTCTTTTTTTAATTTTATTGTTAACACTACGATTATTTTTAACACGTTCATTACTCTCGAGATGTGCGTTTTCTCGTTCTTCAGAGCATTTTGTAATTCTTATCTTCCCAGGTTTAGTTGTCTTACCAGGAGGAGTAGGGAACAACCACGAATATTTGGTTGGGATGTTGACTTTGAAGCTGCAGGAACTGTTGGAGTCAGCGGGGGAAATCATCTGAAATTGAGAAGCCAGGATTTCACGAGTTTGAGAAACAATCCAGGCAAGGTAATCGATCTGAGCGATATAGGAAGTCTATTAAATAAACGAGAAGACAAAATATAATAAAAATTACGATAAGCAGAGGTATGGAAGGGTGGAACAGATACAGAGTATGAAAAGCTTCCACGCAGGTTAAAGTTAGAAATCAGTTGGAAGTTCCGATTACCAGACTTCATAAAAAAGGTCTTCAGCACCTTAAAGCAGTATAAATGTCGGACGGGAAGAATTTTTAAGTCACAGAACAAAGGGTACGTAGAATATCTCCTAGGTTTGCGGCATAATTTTCTTAGGATATATTTCTGTAGAACCTAGGACAGAACCTTGGGGTATCCTTAAGTTGAGAATCATAAGATCACTCCTGATTTCATAAATTTTTACTCTTTGTGATCTATTGTTTAGGTAAGGTCTAAACCACTCTAACATAAAGCCACGAAAACCGGCTTTTTCAAGTTTATCCAGTAGAATAAGATGATCAACCATATCAAACGCTTTGCTAATATCAATATATAGACCAGCAGTACACTTTTTACCATCTAAGTTTGACATTATTTGTCCACAAAACTGTAGGAGTGCATCCTCGGTTGATTTTCCCTTTTGAAAGCCAAATTGTGTAGCATTAAAAAACTTAGCTTTTGTGAGATAACTCACTATCCTATTTTTCATAAGCTTTTCAAAGATCTTACTCATAACTGGGAGGAGTGAGATGGGCCAACAACACATTTCAACAGTAGAACCCTTTTTGAATAATGGGATAACATCAGCACACTTGAGGTCTTCAGGAAAAACTCCCTCAAATATGCAGCGATTAAAAATGTAAGCTAGGGCATCCATTATATGACAAGCAATTTTTTTAAGGAGGATATTAGAGATACCGTCAGCATCACATGAATAAGTATTTCTTAAAGTGCCGATAACTTTTAAAACTTCAAGCGGAGCAATGGGTTCAAATGCAAAACTATTAGAACACATTGGTTCAGCAAAGCAATCAGTAGTCGAACAGAAACGACAAGTAGGTTGAACAGGACATGGTTGCATGCAGGTGGCTATGTTCATAAAATAGCAGTTAAATGCATTTGCAATGGCTAGTTTATCAGATACAACACAGTCATTGACACGAATAACAGTCGATTTTATTGCAACAGAGGATTTGTTTAAGATACTGTTAACAATTTGCCATTCACTTTTTAAGTTACCTATAGCAGAATTGAACTTAGAACGGTAATAGTTATCACGACAATTTTCAATTTCACTTTTAAGTTCGGTACACAGATTTTTGTATTTGCTTTTCAAATACAGATTACCAGGGTGTTTATAGCATTTAGTTCTAAGTTTGTTTTTAGCCTTAACTTTGTTCAATAAGTACCTGGAAATCCAAGGTTTAAGCCTTTTGGAAGACTTTTTAGGACTAAAAGTATAAGAACAACTCAGAATATGCTTTTTTAGACAATCAATAAGCATTGAAAAGGAAGCAGAAGCATCAGAACACAGATAGACATCTTCCCAAAACTCACAAGAAAGATTGTATTTGAGATTGATGTAGTTTATCTTCGTTACCCTGTCAGGATTGTATAGATTCCTTAAATAGTGCTTTGCAAACATCGTTTTTAAATACATGTCAAAATTAACAGAAAATATTGTTCCTAAGCTAATCGCAACGCGGCAATACTTCATAGTTTACATCCTCATAATACTCGTAATAATACACACACCAAATGTACACTGATACCTTACCTAACATCAGCTTACTGTCTGCAGTCGTTCATAGACCTCCGTGAGGAATAGACGTGTCTCGGCTTTCAAAGTGAAAAAGTAAATTAGCAAGTAAATATCTATAAAAGTGAATTAGGAACATTTTGGCCAAGTGCATCGGTGGCCTAGTGGTAGTGGTGTCGGCCGATAAAGCAAGGGTCGTGGGTTCGATTCCCCAAAAAATTACATTGACTTTTTTACTTTTAAAAGTTTAAATAAATAAAGTTCAAATAAAATAAAGTACGAAAGAGCGATCGTGTACCGATGAGTGATGGCAAGTGGTCCTCTACTCCAATAGCGGGACCAGCAGATGACATGATGTCATCGAAAAACAGTGCGAAGAAGAGGAGGAGGAGGCTGAATTCATCTCCGAAGCTTGTAAAGCGCCCCTCCCTAACAACTTCTACTGAAAAGCTGCCAAGTAGAGTAAGGGAAGGGGCGCCAACAACGTCAACAAAGGCGGCAGCTGATTCAGACCACGACGAAGACCCATGCGTGTCTGATGGTGGAGAAGACCGCTATATGGGTAGTTTGAATACTTTCCAATCTCTGATGGCTACTTAGTCAGAGGATGAAGAGGAAGAAGTACATGCAATAAATACGAGGGCGGGTCAATAAGTCCGTGATTTTTTGAATTTCTGACCTCTTTACTGAAACAGCAACACTGCTCCTGTCAACACGCATCTGTCAGTTGACTCCTGTCAAAATTTAAACTTGCTGTGGGTTTCTAAGGGTGAATCGGTGCCAAAGAAGGCCAAGGTGGGTTTGTCAGCCAATAAAGTTATGGCGACTGTTTTTTGGGATGCACGCGGGATAATCCACATTGACTACCTTCAAAAGGGAAGACCAATCAATGGGGAATATTATGCCAACTTATTGGACCGATTCAATGACGATTTGAAAAAAAACCGACCTCATTTGGCCAAGAAAAAAAGTTCTTTTCCACCAAGACAATGCAAGGGTGCACACATGTGCAGTTGCCATGGCAAAAATCCATGAATTGAGCTATGAATTGCTCCCTCATCCACCCTATTCTCCAGATTTGGCTCCGAGCGACTACTTCTTGTTCCCAAACCTGAAGAAATGGCTTGGTGGAAAAAGATTTGACTCCAATGATGAAGTCATCTCGCTATTTTGAGGACCTCGACAAATCATTTTTTTTTGGAAGGGATAAAAAAATTGGAGAAGCGTTGGACAAAGTGTATAGAGCTCAAGGGACACTAAGTTGAAAAATAAAATTATTTTTTTATCAAAAAATCTGTGTTTTATTCCAAATGTCACTGACTTATTGACCCGCCCTCGTAGCTGCATTAAAGAGCTGCAGCAAAAAGTACTAGCCATTAGAAACAAACAAGTGGCGAGAAGACAAAATGAGGTACAACAACAACTCCAGATTTCTAAGGAACAGCCCACAAATAGCGAGGCTAAACAGAAAGAACAGCCGCTACAACAACAAAAAACAGCACATGGGAAAACGAGAAAACAAGTACAGACACAACAGAAGCAAAACCAACAACAACAAAAATCACAACCGCAGCAACAACAACAACACAAGTCCCAGAAACAACATCAGCAGCAGCAAATACAGCAACACCAACAGCAACAGCAACAACATCAGCAGACGCAGCAAGAACAAGAACAATAACCACCACCGAAATCAACTAAGCAGCGGGTACCTCCAATCAACACTTTTAAGATGGAGTTGAAAGAAACAATTGAACTATGTAAGTCGGCCATAGGAAATAATTTTTACATTAAAAGACTTAGTTTAGATAGGCAAGCGATCCACTGCAATTCAGTGGAGCGCTATTATAAAATCAAAAAATTACTGAAGAATTCGACGACGGAGTTCTTCTCCTACACCCCGAAGGGGGACAAGCTGCAAACAATGCTGCTGAGGGGATTAGAACCGTCGACTGATCCGGAGGAGCTCCTTGCATTGCTGAAAGAGAACAAGTGCGAAGGGCTCCAATTCGTGGGGGTCAAGCCTTTCACCACAGCCAGAGCCAAAAGGGAGAAGCGGCAACTGCCGATTTTCCTGGTCCAGCTAAGTCCCACCAGCAATCTGGATGGTCTGAGGAGTATTAAAGTCCTGGACTACCAGATTGTACACTGGGAGAAATTAAAGAGGAGCGAAAGCATTTTACAATGTGTTCGCTTTCAAAGGTTCGGGCACGCCGCATCGAACTGCGAAATGCAGCCTCGATGCGTGAAGTGCGGAAAGAACCACAAGTCCGAGGATTGCGCTCTGGGTAAGGACGGTGCGTCTGAAAAAAGCCAACTCTCTTGTGTTTTATGTAGGAACACGGGACACACCGCAAATTATCGGGGTTGTGCCAAATTCCAGTACATCAAAAGAATAAATCTGGCCCGGCAGCAGAAAGTGTAAGTGAAATGTCCACCCGTGCATTTGCAAACTCCAGCCGTTACTCCCCATGTTACCTACGCCCAAATGGCGGCAGGTAGGGGAAGTACGGTACAGCAAGCGAAGGTTGCTTCTCAGGCCCCGCTGCCCAGAGCACCTGAACCAGTACCTGACATGCTAACCAGTACAACGCCATTTAACTGAACAGACCGCGAGGGTGGATCAAGTATACGCGCTGCTGTCTGGCTTAACGCACCTTTTGCCGTAATGGGTACGTACGTGGCGGAGCAAACTCTGAAGGTCCTTGCTGTGAATGTGAATTCACTGATTAGGTTCGAACGACGAGCCACACTATTTAAGTTGCTTAAAGACCAAGCCCCTGATGTGCTGTTAGTTAGCGAAACTAAGCTTACCAAGAGACACAAAATGAGGCACAGAAGATACAAAATAGTACGGAGAAACTGACCCAACTCCATTCAGGGAGTATACGTTTTAAAAGAGTATACAGTCGTGTAGTACGTAGGTTCCAGGTGCTGGAAGCATGCATCGTGTATATCCCTCTCCGTAGTGGAAAGCGGTTGTACATGGTGTCTGTCTATGCACCTAAGGCTACTCAACCCACCTTATTTATCTCAGAGCTCGAGACACTTTTTCGATTTCTGAGGCTGGAATTGGAAGACAACTATTTTGTTACTAGAGGGAACCTACTATTCATTTGGTGGGGTCAGCACAGTGTAATGTATCGACTCGGGCTTAAGGCGACTGATAGTCCGTCGTTTCCCAGATACGGGTCCTATTTGGATCTTCTGCTGTTCGACTCACGAATACAACTGACATGCACTAACCAACAAACTACAAACTGTCTACGCACTTTCGTGTATGACAGTGACCATTGCGGTCTCAGCTCCGAAATAACTGTTCCAAACCAAATTGCGGAATTGGATGAGTTTGTTCAAAGGCATTCCTACAATTATAGTAGGGTGCGTTGGACACACTTCATCAGAACACTGACTAGAGCACTCTCCTCGAATTCGCTCTACCCACCGTCCAACAGAAATCTGTCAAACGAGGAGATTGACAGGTATCTAAAACTAATGGACGAGACAATTAAAAGAACAATGGACAAAACGATACCGCGGTAGCAACACACTGACGAAGAAGACTTATTCCGCAACGCAACTATTGACGCACTGCACAGACATAAAAATAGACTGATGTCAAGACTAAAAACCTTGTACAGACGGTTTACTGACAGACATAACCCGGAGATCATGACACTGAAGTCGTCGATTAAAAACCTCCAAACATTAATAAAGGAAAATTACAGAAATTCCGTAAGTTTTTACTGGAACAATAAAATTCGGGCTGTAAACGAATATGTTGCCGCAAATAAATAATATATTTCGGAGAAAAAATCAAAACGACCTTCAGTGTCTTAAAATCGCCCGAACGACGAACAACGAACAAATACTGGTAACAGCGGGAATAGATCCAAATGGGGCTGTTGATGATGACAGCTTCCAGGAAGTGTACACGATCTGGAGAATCGAGTTCTTGTGAACAATTTCTATCTTCGAAATGAAATTGTGAATTGGCGATTCGAGAGCTCGGGTTTCACCCAGTTCAGTGACGAGAATATGGCAAATAATGTCATCACCAACGATAGGGTACTACCCCCGTTCATTTCGAAGGAAGAGCTCCAAACGATCTTCGAATCACTTAGAAGTAAGAAATCAGTGGGAACCGATGAAATACCGAACATTGTGCTTCGACATCTCCCCCTAGAAGCGGTGAACATTTATACCACCCTGTTTAATAATGCAATAAATAATGCACATTATCCAGCGCATTGGAAAACTGCGGTGGTACATTCCATCCCCAAAAGGGATAAAGAAACTTCCAATCCGGCGAATCTCCGCTCGATCAGCCTTCTTCCAAACATCAGTAAGGTTTTCGAGAGGGTAATTAATAGAGTCCTGACTAAGTGGGTTGAGGACAAACATATAGTTCCAGATAATCAGTTCGGTTTCAAGGCGGGGCATGATATCATTCATGCTGCGTCGAAACTGGTTTCTGATATCCAATGGAACAAAGGCAAGAAACAGTGCACTGGTGCCTGCCTGATTGACTTGGAGAAGGCCTTCGATACCGTATGGTTAAAGGGACTCTTTTTCAAGCTGGACAGGTTGGGAATTAGTAAACCACTGCTGTATATTCTTTTTGATATGCTCTCCAGTAGACAGTTCATCGTGAAGAATGGCGATGTGACTTCTGCCGGAACATTTAACATTAAAAACGGTCTGCAACAAGGTGCGGTAAATTCGCCGATCCTATTCAACATTTACACAAGTGATCTGATAGGTTCACTTCACCATGCCATTGCGTACGCAGACGACATAATCGCGTACAGATCAGGTCCAAAGATTGAGGTCATTAATATACTTTTGCAGCGTGACTTCGACAAAATTAAGCGATATTGCGATGACTGGAAGTTGAAAATCAACTTTCAGAAGTCGGAAACCATTCTGTTTAAGACGCCTTTGTCTGGGGCCTCTAGGGATACCAAAAAGAATTGGCGAAATTTCTCGATCCTGGGGCAGCACGGGCAGCCACTTGCTTGTCCAAATATAGTCAGATACCTTGGGATCTGGCTAGATCAATTTCTGTATTTTAACAAACATATAGAGGTTGCTCTGGCCAGAGCCAGATGTGCTTTTGCCCTTACAAAGAGACTGTTTTATAACAGCCAACTCGATGCGAGGGTGAAGGTAATTTGCTTATCTGGCCCTTATCAAGCCCACGCTTGTATTTGGATGTCCCGTGTGGTTCAACGTGAGAGCAAGTTTATTGGAAAAGATTCGGGTGTTTGAGAGGGCTTGGCATACGACATGTCTTCGCTTATACAGAACACCAGACTCTGAGTACAAAAAATTCTATTCTTATACAATAGGGCGAACCTAATAAGAGTGGACGATTTCGTCATTAAGTTGACTCGAAGGCACACTGCAAGAGCAATGAGCTCACCGAACAACCTGATCTCTGGGGCTTACTACCCCAATTATATGTATCACGAGAGAGTTCGCTTTGACGGCTTTATTCCTCCAGAGGCGTTCCTCTATCTAGATAGCAAAGGTCTGATCCAGGACAGATTGGCGGTGCCGTTAATCTTCCACGTCGCTCGAACAGCTGCGGACAGGCGACTTAACTACGACAGAGACGTCGCACATGGCAGTGCGGAGCGTCTCCGGTTCAGTAGGTCGGTAGGGAGTCGCGACAACTTGGTGCCTAGTTGAAAGGGAGGATGCTTCGTAGTTGAATGCCTCCAGTAATAGATAGCTTCATCTGAGACAAAGTGGGTCAGCCAAATTCTTTTAGCCATGGCCGGCTTACATAGTTTTAGGTAGGTTTAAGTTAGTTTTAGGAAAAAAATATATAAAAAAAAAAAAAAATTAATAAAAATAAAAAATGAAAAAAAAAACAATATATATATATACATACATTTATAAATTAAGTATATATGTATTATATACATCTATATATGTCTGTGTACGTATTAGATGTAAGTAGGTTAAGATTTATTATTTAGGTAGTCTGTAGGCTTTTAGTTTTAAGTTTTATAAAAAATTAAAAAAAAATGTCCATCTGCTAAGTTTTTTGCTTAAAATTTATTTTCTTAGTTTTAGTATTAATAAATGTAAAAATATAATTAGACTGTAAGATACGTCGAAAGACATAGTTTAAGTGTTAGGTTTAACTTAGAGTGCCCGTATGGGGCCAGTAAGTTAGAATAAGATTATTTGTAAGTAACTTAAGCTAATTTTTAAGCGTTTTTTGTTTAGCATATAAGAGTAATTTAAGTTAAAAAAATAAAAATGCATAAAAACTGAAACTGAACTCAACTTACAGTCTTTTCCAGTGCCTGTGTCTGTACTCTGTACGCAACTTCAACAGCATAGTAATGCAGTTGCAGTTCTTCAAAAAAAAATACCCTATTTCATCGAACCTAATTAATATCCACGGCTTTTTTGTTGTATGTGCTTCCGGAGCAGTTGTATCATGCCGCTCCATACGTCACAGTTTCTGCGCCATACGTCATAGTCTTTCCAGCTGAAATCACAGAAAACACTAACAAATTCAACTTCTTATGGAACAGAGTTTCGGATCTGCGTCAAATGCAAGTTATTTACAACAAATAAAATTGGTTCCAACAAACTAAGGCAGACGTGTTCGATGCAGAAGGTAGAAGAGAACATGTTGTTCGTTGAGTTGTATATTATACGAGTATGTATGGATATTTCACAGTAGGTACGCGCTTGTTCTGTTAAGATTGTATTATGTATGTTATGTCAGAGTATGTTTTTTTTTTGCGCAGATTTATTTTTGGGTAATTTTAGATAGAAAACCCAGTCAGTGTTAAAATAATGTAAAATGTTTGTGTGGGTACAAATGATAGAACTTATTCTTTTCAATACAAATCCCTTTATTCAGTACAGTTAAGTTCACTATTTAATTGTTTCTCTCAGTACAATACAATTTCTCAACCGCTTATACTTTTCTCATTTTTACTTAAACCACTTAATCACTTCTCTTCATTCTCACTTCAAATTCAACTGATGAACTGACTTGCATACCTTGGGGATGCTGGTATTTATACTCGAATGACATACTTCGAGAACAATCCTCGCCATCCAGCGTCCCATACAATTTCCAATTTGCTAGAAAATTCGATTCCACTCTCCAGTCAAGACTTTGCTAATCCAGTATCGAAATCTTCTGGTCTTCGAGTATCGACATTTTCTGCTAGATGTCGCTGCTCACATTTAAGTGGTTATCACAATAATATATAAATAGATTGTCTCTTTTTTGTAACTGTGTAAAAGTGTAAAAAAAAGTTCCTGTTTACAACTGAGTCAAGTCGGTTGAAAAATATTTTCAAAAAAAGTGTTGCCTTGTGGTCGGGACTCACAAATGTATCCAGGAAAGAAAAAACTATCAGGTAGTGAGTGTAGGAGCAAACGGAAGGCAATTGAGGCAGACAATATAAAACAGGCACTGAAGTTCAGGAAATACGTTAGTGTGTGTCCTTCTACATCGGTAAGTCTAAGTTGCAATAATTTATTGCCTACAGGAAATATTGCAGAACCAGCTCAGGCAGAATCAGCCTTATACGTGTTAGATGATGTTGAAGAAAGTACGAGTAGTGCAATTAATGTTTTGCCAGCATTTGAAGAGAATAAATTATGGTCAAATTTAAGTGATCAAGTTATTCAATCATTAGTGGAGCAGGGTCCTGTTCAAGTAGAAAATTTTTATTTCCCTGTAACTAAAAGCAGGAAGTTTAGTACCCGTTTTTACCAAGGAGATTTAAAAAATGGTGAGAAAACATCAAGGGCATGGTTAGTTTACTCGAAATCTTCGGACTCTGTCTTTTGCTTCTGCTGTCTCTTATTTTCGCAAGCGAAAAGGAGTGTCGCTTGGTCCAGTACAGGCTATAGTGACTGGAGTCACTTGTCAACGGCTATTCAAGAACATGAGACAAGTCCCTTACATATGACAGCTTTTCGAGCTTGGAGAGATTTAAATTTAGGTTTGCAAAAAGGCAAAACAATAGACTCTGGAATGCAAAACCAGATGGCCAAGGAAACTGAGCATTGGAGAAATGTCCTGAAATGGCTTATAATTCTCGTGCAATTCCTTGCTACACAGTCTTTAGCATTTAGAAGAAGCCCCGGTGTTTTATTCGAGCAAGACAGCGGCAATTTTCTGCAACTCGTGCAAACTGTAAGCTTTGTTCTTCCCATGCTCCTCGCATTAGCTGAATCTAGTCATCCTTGATGCTGTTCAATGTTATTTTGACACAGTGGCAATTTTTGACACGGTTGAGAGTTTATATGTTTTTTTTCTAGCTCTGTAAACAGATGGTCGGTTCTGAAAAACTTCTTATAAGTTTGACACTAAAAATCCTATTTAAGACCAGATAGGAGAGCAGAATAGATACGATCAGGCCATTATATCTATACTTAGGAGAAGTTTATGAAGCCCTTGTTGAACTATCACAAACTGACGACCCTAAATCCAAAAATAAGGTCCAGTCCCTAGGCGGCAAGGTGACTGATTTTAGATTTATTTGCTGCGTTGTAATTTGGAACATAATTTTAGATAGGATTAATATTGCTAGCAAGTTCTTTCAACAACAGAATATGTGCCTCAAGCTGGCAGTTGAGATTTTGTATTCAACGAAAAAATTTCTCATAGAATTGAGAAATGATGAAAAATTCTCCTTGTTTTTAGAAGAATCATAGCGGTTGATCTAGAAGTTCCCTGTACTTTTCCATCTATCGCAGTCTTGCGGTCCCGAAAAAGGGCAACTCGGTTTTCCTACGAAGGAAGAGATGTGCCCATTACAGAACCACAAGAAAAATTTAAGGTAGCATTTTATTTTAAAGTTTTAGATCAAGTCATTTCATCAATTTCTGAAAGATTTGTGCAGATAAAAGAGCACAATGAATTACCATATATCAATGTGTATATAATCAAATCAAATCCAATTTTAGTTTCAGCTGAAGACTGTTCCAAATTAGAAAAAAATTCAACTTATGATGGCAGTTCCGATTTAAGTGGCTCAGAATTTTATCAAGAAATCATCATGTTGTCAACTTTGAAAATAATTCGGCGATAGACATTTTTAATTTCATTCAGAAATATGAAGACTCTTTTTCCAAAAGGCACCATAAAGCAACACCCTTTCTAATTTTAAGCTTTCTTGCCTATGGAAATACCTAACATTAGTTCTTTAGTTTATATTTTTTGTGACTTTTTTAAAGAAACTGATTCTTGTAAAATGTGTACGTAATTCAATTTTACAATAGCTTTAAACTTTTTCATCTTTTTTCTTTTACTGGACAATAAATTTTTACAAAAAAAAACACGCAAGTGTATGTACGCAAGACTTCTGCTAAAAGATATGTCAGTAGGGGTACGCCGCAAGGCGGTGTCCTCTCTCCCCTTCTCTGGAACTTAGTAGTTAACGAACTACTGATATACCTGGAAGCGGGTGGTAGCAGAGTGATTGCCTATGCGGATGACGTTGCCATAGCCGTCTCAGGAAAACATCTAAATACCATTAAAGAACTCCTCCAAGTAAATCTCAACAGATTAACCCGCTGGGCAGATCGCTGTGGATTGGGAATAAACCCCCATAAAACTGATCTTGTCCTCTTTTCTAGGAAATATAAAATTCCAATCATAGACCCTCCTTCAATAAACGGTACCAGTTTAGCTTTCTCCGATACAGCAAAATATCTGGGTCTGATTTTTGACAGGAAACTAAACTGGAAACCTAACATTCAAGAAAGAGTCAATAAAGTTACAATAGCTTTATTCTCTTGCAAGAAAGCCATTGGGAATAAATGGGGTCTTCAACGTCGCATAACCCACTGGCTATACATCTCGGTCATAAGACCGATACTTACTTACGGGGTGGTTGTCTGGTGGACGGCCTTGGAAAATGCAGTCAACCACATTAAATTAAGCAGAGTGCAAAGAACAGCATGTCTATGCACAAGCGGAGCCTTGCGGTCTACTCCCTCTGCGGCATTAGATATTCTGCTTCACTTGACACCCCTCGACATTTTTAGCAAGCAAGTAGCTGCGACTGCAGCTATTAGCCTTAAAGCGACTAAACAGTGGGCAAATAATTCATTTGGCCACGCCAACATTCTTAATACATTAGGAATCCTCACAGAGAACACCGATTACACCATACCTGAACTTTGGTTTGACAAAAACTTCCATGTAAGCTTCCCCTCTAGATCATTCTGGGAGGAGGATGCTTTCATGGAGTATAAGTCAATCCATCTCTACACAGATGAATCTAAAACCGACAGCGGAGTTGGTGGCGGTGTTTTCTCAGATAAGCTAAATCTAAGCCTCTCTTTCCGCCTAACAAATGACTGTAGCGTGTTCCAGGCGGAAATTTTGGCGATTAAAGAAGTTCTGTCCTGGCTGAAGAAAAACGTGATATCTGCAAAGGATATCCGCATATTTTCGGATAGTCAGGCCGCCATCAAGTCTCTGGACTCGGTCTCATTGTGTTCTAAAACTGCCCTTGAATGCCGATCATCTCTCATGGAGATGGCAGAGCAGTTCAACATTCACCTCTGTTGGGTGCCGGGCCACAGAGACATTCCAGGGAACTGCAGAGCCGATGAACTCGACAAAATTGGAACCACTCTACCTATCCTACCGGACAAAGGTAGTATAGGTATACCAATCGCTACGTGCAAACTAACACTAAAGCTAGATGCCAATAAAAGAACGGACCTTAGGTGGACTGCTGGAAACATGTCTAGCGACCAAACAGATCTGGCCAAGGCTGGATCTGATCGATCTAAGTGTCTGATCCTTTTAGATAGGAAACATCTCAGCGCCATAATAGGTGTCATTACCGGACACTGCCTCATAGGCAAGCATGCAAGAAGGCTTGGCGCTTTTACTAACGATTTCTGTAGAAGCTGCATGGACGAGGAAGAGGAGGAGACAATCCCCCACCTACTCTGCACATGCCCAGCTCTCTCTCAGAGAAGGAAGCTTCATCTAGGAGCTTTCTTCTACAAAGACCTAAACGATCTAGAAAAAATAGACGTTAACATTCTAATACGCTTTATTATAAGCTCAAACTGGTTCCAGTAGTAAGAAGATCATAGATCCACGTGGGCCAGTAGGCCTAAGTGGGTTGGTATTTCCAACAGCCACTCTTACCTAACCTAACCTAACCATGTACGCAAGTATTTAATTTATATTTATTAGTTCCTAAAAAATTGTTTGGTTATTTTTAATTCATCAAATGCTTAACAAGTAAACCTTACATGAACTTTTTTGATTTGTTCATTGCATTGGTATCCTACCTCATTGGGTGATGTGGAAATGTATACATACATAATTAAATATTTTCGATTTAAAATTGACTCATATTGTTTAAAGCAAAATTTTTAAGGGGTACTATTATTATTCTGCCCCGGCGCCAAAATTCATCGAACCGGCCCTGTCCCCGGCCTTTAACAACGTCCACACATCCGCAATCACGGCTGCTCTGTCAATTATGAAGGTAATTGACTCACTGGGGGAATTGATCAGTCTTATGCTATTTTAAATAGCAGGATAATCAACTCCAGGCTTCTGCTAAAATATGGGTCAGCAGAGGTACGCCGCTTCTCTGGAACTTAGTGGCGAATAAACTGCTGATACACCTGGAAGCGGGTGGTAGCAGGTTGTTTGCTTATGCGCATGACGTTGCTATAAGCGTCTCATCTAAGCATCTTAATACCATTAAAGAACTCGTATAAATAATTTATCTTCTTTTCCAGGAAATATAAAATTCCAATCGCAGACCCTCTCTCAATAAACGATATCAGTTTAGTCTTTTCCGATACAGCAAAATATCTGGGTCATTTTTCATTTTTCACAGGAAACTAAACAACTGGAAACCTAACATTCAAGAAAAAATCAAGAAAGCTACAGTAGCTTTATTCTCTTGCAAAAAGCCATTGGGAACAAATGGGGCCTTCAACCTCGCAGAACCCACTGTTGTTATGGACGGCCTTAGACAATGCAGTCAACTGTAACAAAGTAAGCAGGGTCCAGAGAACAGCACGTCTATGCATAAGCGAAGAGCTACGTTCTACTCCCTCCGAGGCATTGGATATTCTGTTTCACTTGACACCCCTCAATACCTTCAGCAGGCGAGCAGCGACTACACAGTGAACAAGTAAATTATTTGGCCACGCTAATATTCTTAATCCACTAGGAGTCCTTCTAAAGAATATAGATTACACTATGCCCCAACATTAGTTTGACAAAGACTCCCATGAAAGCATCCCCTCTAGATTTTTCTGGGAGGAAGATACTTTCATGGATAGAGAGGTTGGTTACCGTCTTAGGTGGACTGTTGGATACAGCATAACGGCGATAACGAACCAAATACCGCTGTCAGGCAAATTGAACCTTTCAACCTGGACGATATAGACCAACAATTCGGTCCACCTGACCTGGATGAAGTGAAAATAGTCATATCTAAGCTTAAGTCCAACAAACCTGCTAGAGTGGACAGTCTGACTGGCGAGCTCTTCAAAGCGGCAGGCCATGACTTGGTAAGGAGCATACACCAACTCATCTGTAAAATATGGTCGGATGAAAGTATACCCTATAAATGCTCAACATTTATTATCCGATCCTCAAGAAAGGAGACCCTCTGAACTGCGACAACTACAGAGGCATCAGTCTTAGATCCTATCTGCTGTATTGTTTGAACACCTGGGCTCCGCTATCAATTCAGACAACGACACCAGCGCGGCGCTGGCGGTTGATAACCGCAACACGTCTAATGTTTGGTCAAACAATAACCTTATCGGTAATAAGACAAGCGAGCTGCTTTTTTCTATGGATGAGATTAATGCACTCACAACAGAGATGTTAACGTTAGTTGGTAAATGCACAACTAAGGCTGAGCAATTTAGTGTTATAACCCAATTAGCTATTAAGTATGTATATAAGTCAAAATGAGTAATCGTAGTCTAAAAATAATTTGTTGGAATGCCAGAGGCATTCGAAGTAAAAAAATTGGAATTATATGCATTTTTTGTCAAATATTTTTTTTTGTTATAATTTACGCGCGCCTAAGGGGTTAGATACCCTTTTACTGTTGCCAGGGCGCGGGCGGAAAGGAAAATTGTTTTGTAGTGGTTTGAAACTCTGGTGTGATTGGTTTCGAGACTCGCTCTCCAGGGGTGGGAGTCCGAATAGGACGGAGAGTTTTTTCTTCACTCAGAGTGATAATTCACAGTATTTTTTTCTGTGCTTGAAACTGACCTGCTCCTCATCCTTGAAGGCCAGTCTAGGGCCGAAATCGAGGCAGTAGGAGAAAGAGCTCTAGCAGTCGTTGCTGAATGGGGAGAAAGCGTAGGGGTAAGTGTGTCGCAGGATAAGACAATCTTAATGAAGTTCAAGGGCAAGTTGAACGTAAGACGTCGGGCTCATAAGATACATTTGAACGGCGTTGGCATTAGATGTGTGACTGAGGTAACATATCTGGGCATAACAATGGGTGAGTGTATGAACTTCATGCCTCACCTGGTTCGTACTAGACTACGTATGCTGAGTGCCGTAGGCCAGGTAAGGCGCATTTTGCGATTTGACGTGGGACTCAACAGGCGTTCTGTTCGTATCATATACGAAGGCCTATTTGTTGCCTGTGCAACATATGGAGCATCGGTATGGTACGACAGAGTTATGACTGTTGATGGCCAAAGGCGGATCCTGACTTGTCAAAGAGTCGCCTTGCTTGGCTGTTTACCGGTGTGCCACACTGTCTCCACAGAGGCAATGCAGGTGTTGCTGGGAGTGCCACCTCTGGATCTGGAAGTGATGCGACGTGCTATTGCTTTCAAGATCAGAATAGGTCTCCCCCTAAATGAGTGCGATTGGGTTTCCCAGGAAGAAATGGCTGGCCTGTCCCTGAGGCAGCGTAAAACCTTGCTACACGCATGTGTTCTATCTAGATGGCAATCTAGATGGGATACTAGCGAAAATGGCAGGGTTACTTACGGCTTCCTAAGGGATGTGCTAACCATGCGAATTTTTCCTGAACGGAATTTTAACCTCAGCCTGGGCTTTCTGTTGACCGGGCATGGATCCCTTAATGCATTCTTGCATAAGAGGGGGCTTAGCGAGGTTGCGAGCTGCTCATGTGGAGCTACCTATGAGGACTGGCTTCATGTCCTATGTGAGTGTTCCAATTACGCTGACATAAGGAACTTGCAGGCTATGGTCATCACCTTTAATGGTGAGACCTACGATGTCAGTGGAATTATCACTGATACCGTACGGTTTGAAAGAACCCGTAGTTTTGCAAAAGAAGTATTTAATAGAAGGCGCAGTAGGCAGCTAGCGGGAAGATTGTAGGAACTTTTTATTGGAAGGCCGCCAGTCCTGGGCAGTGAGGTGCCAAACTGGAAGTAACCTCAAGGTTGCGAAGTTCGACCGGAAGCTATATTCTGGTACCACGGGAGGTCAGGAGCCCCCGGAACTATGGTTCCGGCCTGACCTAGGAGTTGGCCCCCTTGTGGGAGTATCGTGGTGGCTGTAGGTTTATACCCAAAATCGCGGGGAGAATGGACCGAATGGATCTTTGACATTTCATGGCTTAGCATATGTTGTAGTGTGCTACGACCTGTGCTGGGCCATGGGATTGCTGTGGAACCAACTGCTTTATTCGATGTGGAGTTGCATTGCAACCGGGTGCCATGACCCATAGAATGGCTGAGGTATTAGATAGGCCTCGACCCTTCACCAAAGGGGAAGTTCGTGCCTTACACACGACTTCGAATCTGGTACTGGTGGTAGTACCTGTACTACCCGATGGGCGCTTATCAACGCATTGTTTTGATATCTTGTGCGAAGACGCACCGTAGGCTTAAGCCCTCACGGCAGGTACCTACGTTAAACACAAGAGACATCTGTGCTTGAAACTCTACAACAGCCAAATCTACGTGTCAGTGTTATGCCTTCAGACGCAGAATTTTTCTGTCTGAGTTCCAATTACAAATGAAAAACTGACTTGCCATGGGCAGGACTCGAACCTGGACCCTCCGAGTGAGAAGCGATTGCTAGTGCCACTACACCACGGCCACCCCGATGTCGGGTTAATAACGGAAACTTGGCTAGATTCAAATATTAATATATCGAACCCTATGTATATTTGTTATCGCCTTGACAGAGAAGAGAGAAGAGGAAGTGGGGTTGCAGTTATAGTCAAGCGTTCAATCCAACATAAAGTTCTACCAATTATTGGAACCAAGAGCATTGAAAACATCGGAATTGAGGTTCCTTTTGTAAATGGTTCGTCATTAAAAATATACAGTGCTTATTTTCCGCGTGGGTCTTCTTCACGGCAGAGACGCGAAAACCTTCGTCACGATATAAGGAAATTGATCAGTACCAACGATACTTATTTAGTAGGGGGGGGATTTTAATTGTCCGCATAGAAACTGGGGATGCTTTAGGGCAAACTCTTGGGGTAATACTCTTGTTGACCTCAATTCCAGCCACCCTTTTGATATTCTTTACCCTCCCCATCAAGTAGAAGGAACAATCCATCTACTTTGGATCTGTTCTTTACCGACAGGACTGAACTATTTACACAGCCTGTTGCAATCAATGAACTTAGCTCAGATCATCTTCCAGTTTTATGTAGTGTCCGTCTTACCCCTATTCATATAACTAATCTAGTTTATGACTTTCTAAATGCAGATTGGGTAAAATTTAATAGACATGTACGAAATAATCTTCCCAGCAGTGATGACTTAGCCACAACTCATTCGCAAATAGATCAGTCCGTTGAAAAATTTACCAAACTGATCTCTGATTCTGTAGATCTATCTGTGCCTAAAAAATCTCTTCCCAATAAAACTTTTACAACTCTCCCTTGCTATATTATAAAATTCATAAAAATTAGAAACTCACAGAGATCGCTATGGAAGCGAACGAGGAACGAAATATTTCTCACATCGCTTAAGTTATGGAACGAGATTGTAAAAAATTCGATTGATAGCTTTAGAAATAAATGTTGGAACAAAAAGCTACAGGTTCTGGAAAAAGGCAGTAAGCCATTCTGGAACATAATTAAAGTTATAAAAAAAAGACATGTACACATGCCTGCATTTAAAATAGGGAATTCAATATTGATCTCAAATACGGATAAAGCGAACGCCCTGGCCATAGAATTTGCTGATAACCATTTGATCACCAATAATATCACATCTTCACCCAGTATTAAATTTTCAGTTGAACAGTCTATGGGTATTCTCAATTCGTACATTTGCAACAGTAACTCTAATTTTGTATCTAAAGATGAAGTTGAAATTGTTGTAGCAAATTTAAAAACACACAAAGCTTCTGGCTTCGATGGGATTAAAAATGCATGCCTCAAACATCTTCCTGACGCGGGAATTATATATCTCCAACGTCTATTTAATGATTGCTTTCTGCTTGGGTATTTTCCGAATGCCAAAGTTGTACCCGTCTTAAAACCTGGTAAAGACCCGAATGCCACTTCTAGGTATAGGCCAATAAGTCTGTTAAGTTGGCTTAGTAAATGTTTTGAAAAAATAATTAAAAATAAAATTTGTTGCCTTCATGGATGAGAACATCATTCTACCCAGAGAACAATTTGGTTTCAGGCCTTTTTGCAGCACAGTTCATCAAGTACATCGCATTACGAAAAATATAAAAAATGAATTTACAACAGGAAAAAGCATTTGACTCTGTTTGGCATCAAGCTTTGTTGCATAAAATGATAAGATACAACTTCCCTTTGTCCATTGTAAAAATAGTGCAGTCCTTTTTGACGTGTCGTAGCTTTAGGGTCTCCGTAAATGGGTCGCTATCAAGGGCAAACCAAGTGAAAGCTGGAGTACCGCAAGGATCAGTACTTGGCCCAATTTTATTTAATTTATACACCTCTGACTTACCTATATTTACCAACTCAAATTTTGCCTTATTCGCGGACGATATTTGCATCTAATCGTCTGATGCAATTGGTTCTAATATTGTAACCAATTTGCAATCCTCATTAAACATAGTCCAAGAATACTATAATAATTGGAAGATTAAAATAAATGCTTCTAAGACTCAGGCTCTCTTTTTTACTTGAAAAAGAAAAGCCTGTTTCCTTCCAAGCCACAATCTTTTCCTTAATGGCAATCACATTGAGTGGAGATCGAGTGCCAAGTATCTTGGGATTCAAGAAACAATAAGAAAAATTAACATTACCACCAGAACACTATATCCGTTTATCTGTAGGAACTCTAAAATGAGCAACGAAAACAAGATTTTCATTTATAAGGCCATTTTTCAATCTATAATCTTTTATGGGTGTCCTGTCTGGGGAAAGTGTGCCAAAAGTCACATATTTAGGCTTCAAAGAGCTCAGAATAAAGTTCTTAAAACCATGTTAAATCTTCCCTGGTTTTTCTCTACTTAAGAACTACATAAACTAACTAAATTGGAAAAAGTCATCGACAGAATCGCTAGACTGCATGAAAAATATAACACTTCATGTTTAACATCTGACAACGACTTGATTTCAAACTTACCTTTGTAATACTGAGCCTCTAAATTGTTATCCAAATAACTCAGTGCTTAAATGTAAACAAACTTATTTATTGCTATGTTTGTTTTCCCTTAAATTATTTATTTGTGTTATGTAAGTTAAGGAATCCATCCCGGGATTCCGGAAAAAAATCGCTAACGGAGAGGCAACGCCTCCCCCCAACCGTTCGACTTACGATAATCAAACAATATATGATTTTTAAATACGAATTTATTCTCGATATAATGAATTACTGTCGACAACGTCCCAAGTAAGACTAAATTCTAAAACTAAGTTGATTCAAATAGGAAGCCGCTGCTCCAACCATCCAGAATGCAGGCTCATCAGTTTTATGCCGACTCGTGTATCCGGTGCGATGCAATTTGATGTTCGGTGGTCGTGCGAATAGCGCGACGCAACTTGATCTTCCATAAGCGTGTGAACAGGTTTGCACCTGAATAAACTTAGTCAGCAATTCTCATACAGACTGCTACCCTATATGGGGTTCAGGGCCAAATGCGCGGTGTTAGCTCTTCCCTCTTTAAAGATCTACGTCCCGTAGATCATGCATGACGTCAGTTGAAGATGGCCAGATTCGAGTCGAAGACGATCCGGTAGTTCTCTGATCTTCTGAATTGACCCTGGGATCAATCGTGATGTTATGTAGATTCACCGATGGTAAGTTAGGACCGAGATTAACCTTCCGCCAGGCAATCCATACTACAGCTGGTATTACTATGACGATTCCCACATTTGTGAAGGAAAGGAAGGCAGCTTGAATCTTCAGGTTCTTCAACTGAGCAATGTTCCTTACGCCGATGCTATGCACATGACCCAAGTCGATATTCTGCACTCGTTTTATGTTTGTTAATACCGGTGGGAGTAACTGAGTGTGTGAATATGAAGAGCTCGTGAATGTTATATTGTTCAACATGATCGTTTCATTATTCAGTTTAATCACGGAAGTACCATTAAGAATCCTTGAATCATTCCCAGAGATGTTAATCGTCCCATGAAGTTGGTAGGGAATATTGTGTCTTCCTGGACCAATTCGATCACCTCCTCCTTGTTAGTGCGGAAGGTACAAGTAGTCTGACCTCCTTTCAGGAGCCTTACCACACAGCTGTCTTCCTTAAGTTTCTGCAATGATCTAGTATTACAGATCATTTGATTATTAACATGGAAAAATTTATTGATAATCCCGTATGTTTCCTGGTGATTAACTAGGATTCTATTGTAATCCATATCAATCTGCAAACCGTCGGTGATTGATGCTCTCACCGAGAGAATGTTAAATCCATCCTTTCTTACTTTCGGCATGGAAAGAACATAAAGAAGAAATGAACCATTTGAATATATAGACGGTGATCCATTTTCTATGGCCTCAACTTCATTTGAATAAGGTAAAGTTTCTATTTCTCCGATGATTCTACTTATTTCCTCTCTATCTAAGAGATTCGTGTTCACAATGCCACTCTTAGCCATTTGACAGGCGCGTATTATCTCGTTAATCTCGTCCTTTACTATAATAACCTCATCCAAAACATCTAGTTCGTATCGTCCGACTAGGGTTGACTTGATCTCATTATTAAATTGATCTACTCGTATCATCCAATTGAGCTTTCTTGTAGTCTCGTGCAGGGTACTGAACATTCTAGTATTAATTTTATATTGTTGGTTGTTGTTTTCTATGATATCTTCTTCGTTGGAAATTATTTTATTCCAGTCCGCAACATCGGGATTTCCGGCAATCCATTTCCAAGCTGATATGAGATCAAACTTCCTATCCTCATTGGTTATGTCCTCCACCATTCTTTGCGTAATTCGGATTTTGTAGTTAGCGAAATGTTCTAGACATATGTCCTGAAGTAGCTGTAAATGCGTTTCTGGTATTTTAATACCATTGAGAACATTTGGTCTCAACTTTGCCTTAGGAAAGTCAGTCAATGCTCTTCTATCCTGATTATTTATGGCGAAGTAGTGGCGAGTAAAACCAGGATGAGGCTCCTCCAGGATTTCAAGGCCTCTACCAACTTTGACAATAATTTGATTTCGAAACACGTTTAACGGTGCTTCGACGTTTGGGATCAAGTCGGAGTTATCTTGATCAGCGCTGTGGGATGTCTCTAATGAGGATTGTCCCTCACTAGCCGTTTCGGTATGGAGACTTCCGCTTTCACTCGCACTATATGTCTGCGAGTCACCATTGGAATTTCCTATGCTTTGAGCTGGCTCGGCCCGCAGGGAATCAGTTAAATGATTCACGTTGGTTTTAAGTCTCGAAAGAGCATCTGCCACAATGTTTGCCTTTCCTGGCTTGTACACTAATTCATAATTGTACTCCTCGATTCGAGCCTTCCAGCGTTTTAACTTAGCGTTGAAATTCCTGTTACTGAGAGCGAAAGTTAGAGGTTGGTGATCAGTGTGGATTCGGATCTTTTTCGCCCCATAGATATAAGATCTTAAATTATCGAGGGCCCATACAATTGCCAGCATCTCCTTCTCATTCGTCGCATAATTCTCTTCGGTTTTACTTAGCGAGCGGGAGATGTAAGCAATTGGGCGATCTGTAGCCGCGTCTCCTTAAGACAAAACTGCCCCTATTGCATAATTCGAGGCATCAGTCGTCAAATTGAACGGCTTTTCAAGATCAGGGAAAGACAAAATCTCGGAAGACATTAACAAAATCTTCAAATCGTTGAAGGCTTGCAATGCCTCTTTGTTTAAATTATATTTGACATTTTTGGACTGGCTTGCTTTAATTTGATTGGTCAAAATCACACGTTAGGTTCGTTAGGTTCTTAGCTACTTTCGCATAGTCCCTAATGAACTTTCTATAGTACGATGTTAAGCCAAGGAAGCTCTTCAACTCCTTCAGGTTTTCTGGAGGAAGTAACTTCTCGATAGCTGCCACCTTTTTGGGGTCAGCCTTAATTCCGTTCCGCGTTACGTCATAACCTAGAAATTCAACTTCTGATCTCATGAAGTTTGTTTTCTCCAGGTTCACTTTAAGGTTTGCTTCCTGAAGTTTTGCGAACACCATGTCGACCTTCCTGAGATGATCTTCTTCATCATTGCCAAAGACGATTACGTCATCGATGTAGACGTAACAAGCTATACCGATGTATTCTTTGAGCACATCGTCTATTGCTCTCTGGAAGGTAGCAGGCGCATTTTTTAAGCCAAATGGCATTCTTAGAAATTCGTATTTTCCATTCATTGTGGAAAAGGCTGTTTTCGGTACATCACTGGGTTTCATAGGAATTTGATGAAACCCAGAGGTTAAATCTAGTGTTGTGAAGTAACTGCCCAAATTGGCAAGTGTAGAATTAATGTCCGGAATTGGGTACGTATCAGGGATTGTGACGGCATTTAATCTTTTATAATCTATTACCATCCGATATTGTTTCTCCCCAGATGGTTTGGGTTTCTTAGGAACAACCCAGATTGGAGAGTTGTAGGGGCTCTTTGAAGGACGTATTATTTGCTCCGCTAAGAGCTTTCCTATTTCGTCTTCTACTACTTCTCTCATGTTTGCTGGGTACGGGTAACATTTGCTGTATATCGGCTCATCGGTACTAGTTTTGATTTCTGCCTCAACTAAGGTCTTGACAGTTTCACTCGTATCGATGGGACCGAAAAGAGGTTCGTAGTTTTTTATTAGACTGCAAAGCTTATTCTTGCTTTCTTTGGAAATGTTTTCATCTAGAAGTAGGTTTACCTCTCCTGAAATTCTTTCCTTCAAGGGGATCGTTATGTTCGGATGGAGTTTCAGGGTATTTTTGCTCCGATCAATAACGGCTTGGAGTTCCTTCAGAGAGTCGTCCCCGATAATTCCGTCAAAGGACCTTAGTCCAGGCAAGATGTAAAATGTCAACAATGTGTTGTTACCGACCGACTGGAAAAATTTACCACGAATTTTCTCTTCTACCTTAATATTACCGGCGGCGGAGTGAACATAGAATGGGTGAGCAAGGTTAGTGGAATGGGACGATGTTTTTTTGACTGCAGATGGAGACAGGAAATCTTTGTTGGCTCCCGTATCAACGAGGAAGCTAAGCGAGAGCCCATCCCCCGTCACATATTCTAAATATGGAACGCTGGATGGGCGCCCTTCATAAAATTTACTTGGTCACAGATCTCGTTTTCAGCCAATTCTTCATATCTTTGGGTAGACTGTTCTTGAGCCTGTTCTTGAGGCTGTTCTTGAGACTGTACTTGAGACTGTACTTGAGACTGTTCTTGAGACTGTTCTTGAGCCGCCTCGATGTGATACACTCTCTGATGTTTTGGCGGGTATTGCACAGAGTGTGCCTTTCTCTTAAAAGGGTTTATGTCGCGAGGACGATTCATGTAGTTTACGTTACGCGACTGGGTGGATCCCAGCTCCATTTTTTCGTGGGGTTTTGGAGCTGTTGGTCTGGGCGGAGGGGTACTCTCCGTTGGAGGTGAATAACGCGGAAAGAATCTTTTTTGAGGAAGTGCTTGCCTTACTTCCTTCCTAAACATTTGATTCACAGGTGCCGTTACTGTATTTGGTGTACCAGCATTATGAATCAAATGATTCCTATAGTTTAGGTTTTGGATTTCTAGACACACTGAATAGGCCTCCGGTAGAGTTCTAGGCCTCTGGACTATGAGAATTCTGGCAAGATCACCGCTAAGGCCAGGAATAAAGACGTCTAAGGCTCTATTTCTATACGTCTCTACGAGAGCTGTAACCGTTTCCTCGCTAAAAGATTCGGTTTTTTATTTTGTTCACTTTCATCAAGGAAAGTTGATGGTTTACGGCAGCAAAAAATTCGTCCAGCCTCGTGTTCTTCTGGGATAACTGGTTGAGCTGATGCTCTAGGGTCTTCATATCTCTCTTGTCTGCGTAGTGCAGAGAGAGGCATTGTTTCATGGCCCGCCAATCATTGTAGAAAATGTTGTACGACACAAGGGCTGCATCGGCAGGTCCCCTTATTTTCTGCCGAATGTGCTGAAGGATAGCCCTATATATTGGCTTGGCTTTCACTATTTCGAAATCCTTCAAAATACCTTCAACGGTGTGCACCCACGTTACGTACTGCGTACGATTTCCTTCAAAAATTTGTAGTTCTTTGACACAATTGGGCAGACGAGAGATTTCCCTCAAGTCTGCCTCGTTTCTCGGACCGCAGAGTTCAGGTTCCACGCTAATGTCGACGGACGGTGGTATTTCTACCGTTTTCGTCTCCAAACTTCTTAACCTAGCATCTAATTCCCTTATCTGACCTAACATGGCATTAACTGCTCCCGTTAGGTCTGTTATGGATTTATTAATGGCATCCATTCTTTACTGCAGAAGTAAGAAGTCGTTGCCAAATATATTTGACTTCAAAATGTATTTAAATTTAGGACTCACCGACTCTCCGACACTCAATATACGTATGCACGTATTTTAATGACTTAAAACTTCAAAAGGGTCACTACAGGTAATTAATTAATTTCACTTTATATTACAACTTTCTTTTAACTCTAATTTCTTTTTCAATCAATTATACAATTACTATAGATTTTTCTTATCCTTATTTAATTTGTACACCTTAGTGTAATCAAATAATCAACTTTTTAGTTTCACTTATTCTTTTTTATTCATCCAAATACCTATCTACAATTCCTTTCTGCAGATAACACTCATAGAATTTTACTGCGTCGTGCAATTAGGTTCTTCACTTTCAATTTCTCTCACTCTATTATCTCACCAAAGATCTGCAATATTTTTTCTTTTTGCACTTAGTATTAGTTGAACCTTGAATCTTTCACTTGGGTTACACAGTTATATTTTTAATTTCCAAAAATCGATTCAAACAATTTTCTTATTATTTGTATTCTTTAATTATAATTTCCTTACATCAGGAATATTACACTGAGTTTCATTATTGAATCGGATTATCTTTTCCTTTTCACTATTTATACTCGGCGCTACTGCAACGAAAAACAAACAATCCTTAGCACACAATTCTTTGTTTTTTGGGAAAATCTCTTTTGGAACTCAACCTACTAAGGCACGATTGGCTTCACTCGAAATCACTTGGTTTCCCTTTTGACCAACATTCGTGTTCTCATGGGTACGATTGAGTAGTCGATTTATAAGCACAGTGTTCTCATGGGGACTGAGCTTTTCGTTCAATGGAACGCACTAACATTATATCCTGGTTAGAGGATAATAATGTGAAAGAGGAGAACCAAGGATTGTCGTTTACGGAGATGTCCCTGCTCGGGCGCCAGTTAAGGAATCCATCGCGAACGGGGAGGCAACGCCTCCCCACAACCGTTCGACTTACGTTAATCAAACAATATATGATTTTTAAATACGAATTTATTCTCGATATAATGAATTACTGTCGACAACGTCCCAAGTAAGACTAAATTCTAAAACTAAGTTGGTTCCCATAGGAAGCCGCTGCTCCAACCATCCAGAATGCAGGCTCTTCAGTTTTATGCCGATTCGTGTATCCGGTGAGATGCAATTTGATGTTCGGTGGTCGTGCGAATAGCGCAACGCAACTTGATCTTCCATAAGCGTGTGAACAGGTTTGCACCTGAATAAACTTAGTCAGCAATTCTCATACAGACTGCTACCCTATATGGGGTTCAGGGCCAAATGCGCGGTGTTAACTTGTACTTATTTACTTGTTATTTATTTATTTATTTATTCTTTTAATAAGCTGCAATCAAACCTTGTGTTTTTGGTTCTCACCGAAGCTATTCTCTCTTCTCTGTCCAAGCGGCGTACTCATTCTAAAGAAGGTTTTTTAACTGTGTTAAAATCTTCCTTCAAATCTATTGTTATTTTTTCTCTGTCTAATTGTATTATTGTAATAATTTTTCAGTAGTAAGGTATATATATAACCGTATCTCTGTAGAATCATAAATATTGTTATACAAATTTAAGTTTTGATCACAAACAAAATAACTAACTAACAAAGAATAACTCTTGCCAATGGCAGCTTCTTTGGGCTAAGAAGGCAAATGACTCGCAGTCCCGTCCTATGGCGCAGAGTCATGGACTTTATCAAAAATGGATGAGGGTGCTCTTGGCTGCTTTAAGATGAAAATTTGTCGGGTGATCGGAATCCGTCTTCGAGGGACAGCGCAGAAGATTAATAAAGCGCAACTCATGTGGCGCATACAAGTGGAAGGGGACCTCAATCAGTTTAGCGTGCGAAACTGGAGGCAGCTACCTAAAGATCAAGCTGGCTGGAGACGCTTGTAGGTTGAGGCTCAGGTCCATCCCGGACTGTAGCGCCACCTGAAGTGGATGTCAAAATCCCGCTTCCCTTTCATAGAGTTTCTATTCCGATCAGGTATTTTTAGCTTACATGGACTCTAAATTTTACCGCATTCTGGACAACACCCATGTATTCCACGTAGAGATACTAGATATCAGCGATGTTTGTTAGCAAATCAGTCTATCTTTGTCGATTGCCAGGCCGCGATCAGATCCTTTCACTCAATAACCACTAAATCAAATCTTTGGTGTTTTGCGTGGGAATCTGCCTTAATGGCTTAAGCTCATAGGCATGGAGGTGCGTCAGTCAACACCCTGATCTACAATGAGGTATAATAATAATCCCTATTCTCGATCATTTGATAGTCAATGGGAAACCCCATTCGGACCAGTACCAATTCGAAGCCATCGTGTTGGCTAGACTTTTCCTTTGGTCGAGGGTAAGGCCAGTCTTATGGTCATGGCACTCTGCAGACTTTCATCGATTTTTAGGGTTATCCAACAATAGTCAGAAAAGCCTACCTGCGTTTTTAGGTCCCCCAAAGTGGCCTACCTTTTTAAAACCAACCTGGAACCGAATCTCCAGGGGTTCCTTGTTCCCATAGTAGAAAATTGAGGCTCTGGCGATTAGTGTCAAGATCATAAAGCGATTGATTGCTAGTCGGTTGCTTGAGTACAAGTCATCGATTAGAGCATTTCAAAGTAGTAAAATGGCAGGAGTGGTGCAATAGCATATACTCGTAAATATACAGTTTGTATTTGTATTTGTATTTATTGATTTATTTGAAATTGCTTATCACAGTAAGATAAATCTTATAAGATAGTGAAAGCCTTAAAATTAAGTGTACAAATTGAACATAATAAAATAAAAATAAGAACGACAAATGGTTGAACAACAAAATATACAAATTTGAATAACAAAGAGAAAAGAATTTAATTGAAACTAAAAACAAATAATAAATAAATAACTAACAATTTAAATTTATTGCTAATTGAATATGCTAATTATACTCACTGGCTAAGTACCTCAAAAGTAGATTCCTAAATCTTTTTGTGTTTCTGACTCCTCTTAGTTCACGGGGCAGGGAGTTCCATAGGCGAGTGGCATGAACGAAGAATTGCCACTCCGATGTTAGGTAAGAATGTGGAGTTTGCATTAAGGTCAGAGTCCTTTGCGACCGGGGAGAAACTAATCTGCTAATCTGATGTGTCTGTATGATGTCATGCAGGCATGATAAGGATCGAAGCGCTAGCAGGTTATCGAACGAGCAGCCGACAATAGACTTTGAGTAAACGGACACGTGATCATAATTTCGGAGGCCATATATATACCGAGCAATATTGTTGTATACAACATTAAGCTTCCTATTAGAAATTGAGTCAACTTTGCCAAAGACCTCACACCCATACAGTAAAATTGGCAGTATGAGCGTTTTCGCCAGCATAGTTCTAATAGCTGTAGGTAAAAACATCTGCGTTGACCAAAGTATACGAAGGCCTCCATAAACCTTGCCAATAGTAGTGTTTATATGGTCAGTCCATGTTAGGGAGTCATTAAAAATAAGTCCGAGATTTCTTACAGTATGAACAAAGGGGACGATTTCTTCACCAAGTTTTATCGGTGGGATTTTTTTTTTTTTTATAATGAGCGCGCGCTCAAGGGGTTTGAGTACCCTTAAGGTGATTGTACACAGCGCGGGCAAGGGAAATTTAGGGAGGAAGAAAAGAGAGGTACCGATGTACATTGTTTTTAAATGTTTGCAAGTTATAACGACCAGGAAATACAGAGATCGGCAGGGCATTCCATAAGCGAGTTGTACGGCTTAGGAACGAATCACGATATTTTAGAGTACGTCCGAAAATGGGCTTGAGGGTATACTGATGAGCATTCATAGCGAGACGGGTGTTACGGTTGAAAGTTTGAATGGGCGGAATGCTACTGGCGATTTCAGTGGAGCACTGGTGGTGGAAGTAGCGATAAAACAAAGTGAGACACGAGACATTTCGTCGGTGTTCGAGGGTGTCCATTGATTGACTGATATTAGTATCGTCAATAAGTTTTATCGCACGGTTTTGAATCCTATCTAGCAGGTGCAGAGATGTTTTAGGAGCACCTGACCAGATGTGGGAGTTGTACTCCAATTTTGGGCGGATGAATGCCTTATATATTGAGGCCAGATCAGAGGGGGTAAAATATTTCTTACATCGCTTGAGGAAACCTAGACATTTCGCAGCATTTTTGGCGACATCAAATATGTGGTCATTCCAACGTAAGTTGTCATTAACACACATACCGAGAATGGAAAGTTTTTCGGTTTCGACGATGCAAGTGCCATTCATAGATAATGGCTGGGTGTTTAAATTTCGCTTTAAAGACAGCAGACAGCATTGTGTTTTGGAAGCATTAAATTGCTACGAAAACCGTACTGCCGGTCATTGAGAAGTTTTCGTGTTTCGAGATATTTCATGAGCTGACGATTTATCAGTGTTTCCATGACCTTGGAAAGAAGGGACGTAAGTGCAATGGGTCTGTAGGAGGACAGAGAAGATGATTTGCCTTTTTTAAGGACGGGCTGGACAAATGCTGTTTTCCATCTGCTCGGGCAGAGTCCTAAAGAGTAGGATTGATGAAAAGGCTTACGCAGTGGTTTTGCCAGCGAGGAAGAACACCTCTTCAGAAGAAGGGGAGATATACCATCTGGACCAGCGGATTTATGTATGTTGAGATCTTTAAGTACTCTTGCTACTACACGAGTGCGAAAGTAGATCCGTCCCATTGAAGATTCAGCGCACTCAAGTGTAGGCGGAGACAAAGCACAATCTGGGAGTGTTGAGCTGGCCGGAAAGTGTGCAGCAAGCAGATTGGCCTTATCCAAAGAGCTGACAGCTGGAATGTCATTGTAAATGAGCGTTGGGATGGAGGATGAGGCGGAATTTCTAATGTTTTTGACAAACGACAAAAAAATTTTACTGCCTTTGGGACATTGCAGTATTTTTTGCCTCAGTTTTTGGTCGTATAGGAATTTCACACGCTTAAGAAAGGCGTTGCAGTCATTTCTGGCTCGTTTGAACTTTTTTCGGTTTTCCTCTGTCGGGTTGGTCTTGTAGGACCGAAAAAACATTTCTCTAACCCTGACGGCCTCTTTACAGCTCGAGTCGTACCATGCCTTTTCTTTTGGTTTGATACTCTTCATCCGATGAGGAATAAAGGATCTCATTCCAAAGAGAATGGTGTCTGTAATCATATCAACAGCGGCATCCACGTCGTTATCGAGGAAGCATAACGACCAGTTAAAATTCCTAAAGAAGCTGTTAAGACCGCTCCAGTTGGCTTTCTCGTATTGCCATACGGTTCTTTTAGGAATTTTTTCTCTAACTGTGTGGTCGGTGTACGAGAAATTAGCTGATATGACACAATGGTCCGACGAGCCTAGAGGGGAGAGCACATCAATGGTGTACTTATCAGGGTGAGAAGTTAAAACCAAGTCCAGGGTGTTGGCGGTATGACTATCAACGTCTGGTATTCGCGTGGGCTCATTTACAAGCTGCGTTAGATTGTTTTCCGCAGCGAAGATCTTGTCTGTCCAGAATGTCGAAGCCACCCAGAATTGTGTATATTGAAATCGCCCGTAATAACGATTTCAGTATGAGGATACAGGGATACAATTCTTTGAAAGGAGTCAGACAGCGCATCAAACTCGTTAAAAGTCGAATTGCTGTTCAGTTTGGGGCTTCTGTAAATAAAGCAGTAGTGGATAATTTCCTTACGGAGATGGAATTTTAACCACATGAAGTTGAATTCCGGATTGGAACATGGATCACATTGTGGTGGAGTTTGGTAAGCTACATCACTACGCACATAAATGGCGAGACCGCGGTGAGAGAAGAATAATGGCACTAGTTCGTAGCAGGTAGCTTCAGATCAGAATGATCTGAGAGGTGTGGGCGGGGATCTTCCTGTGTTTCACTAAGTGCCAAAACAGCTGGTCTGTACTTACAGACGTGGACGTACGCAGAAAAGTGATTACTTTTTAGCCCGCGTATATTGGCTACGTCTACCCTGAATTCCCTAGTCATAATCACAGACAAACACAGAAAACACAAACACCGACGATACTAGGCAGGATCTGTGTTTTCCTATGAATCGCGAGAGCTCTCGACTTTGCCGGATTCAAACACAGAAAGTTACGTTGAGCCCAGTGAAAAATATTGTCCAATTCTTCATTTATCGAAGCAGCGACTTGATCTAAGGCATTGATATTTCCACTCAAAGCCAATTGGACATCATCGGCATACATGTGGATCAAACACCGTTGGACGATTTGTGACAAGTCATTGATGTACATAGAAAAAAGAACAGGTCCAAGTATTGATCCTTGAGGAACTCCGCTCGATACCCTCAGAAAGCTCGAAGTTTTATTGTTGACCACAACACATTGCTGCCTATCTACTAGGTAGGAATACATAAGCTTTGCCGATTCTTTGGAGAAATTGTACATGGTCTGAAGTTTTTGACAAAGAAGAACATGGTTAACAGTGTCAAACGCTTTTGAAAAGACTAAGAGAATTAGAAAAGTAACATATTTTTTGTCCAACGACTTCCTAATGTCATCGACTACTGACAATAATGCTGTTTTGCAGCTGTGTTTGGGACGAAAACCGGACATTTGTTTCAAAATTACTTTTTCCAAGACTTTACTTAAAACGGGAGAATCGCTATGGGTCCTTAGTCGTCATTTCCTTTTTTAGGGATTGTGATAACTTTTGCCCTCTTCCATTCACGTGAATAATCGGAAGCTGTTATTATACTGTTGAAAATATGGGTAATGGAAGGAAGAATGTAAGGAAGGAGAAGTTTTACGAACCTGGGATCAACACCGTCGATACGACACAACAATTCTCAACCAAACCAGGCAAATATCTTTTCTTGTAATAAGACTTTTGACATTACATTTAGGCATTTGGATTTACAGATTTTAAGGCGCAACATCCCAAGACCATGTTGATAACCATGTTGCTCACCTATTATTGTTATTCTTAGCAACAGACATGAAATAATGTGAGTAGCCGCCTTAAGTCGTATTTTACATTGGTTTGCGGTGTAAAAGCTAATTTTACTATTTGACATATAGTTCTGTGCCAGGATCATTTTAAAGACACTCTTCACAGTTGTTAGCAGCGGGTGTATATGTACCTTGTAGACGAATAGTTGGGTTTACGCCATGAGTATCAGGTGACTTAAACTCATCTGATCTAGACTCGAATGTGTTTTTCTGTTCTACTACTGTGATTCGGTCTAACCAAATATTCGTGGTTGTTTCCTACTCCTCCTGGTAAGACAACTAAACCTGGGAAGATAAGAATTAGAAAATGCTCTGAAGAACGAGAAAACGCACATCTCGAGAGTAATGAAAGTTTTAAAAATAATCGTAGTTTTAACAATAAACTTAAAAAAAGACCCCTCTCCAACTCCCTTCCAAATAAAAAACATGCTACCAAAAAACGAAGCTCTAATCATGATCCTAACTGGAGCTTCAAAACAAACTTATTCCCCAATTTTAGTTCTCCCTCGTCACTTATCCGACACAAAGCCCTTACACACCAATCTTCTAAGCCCCTAATTCCCCCCGTTCTACCGAAGCCCTCGCGCCAACGCGTCTCTTTCAACTTAACCCCAACCACCCATGTTATTCCTTCTCAACCTTCTACGCCACCAAACTGGAGCTAAGTATCCTAATTTTATTAACTCCCATACCCTAAATCCCACATCTCATCCTTCGTCCAACTCCATCTCCATCTCCCTCCTCCACTGCTCCTATTCTTGATCCCCTTTTTCCCCCCACTGTTAAACTAACACAGCAAGCCAATGGCACTACAGAAAGTCGATATGCTCTCTCTAGGCTCAGAGAACGAAAGATATATGAAAACATTCGTCTCTTTCTTGCCTATTTACATGATAAATCTGACTCGGTCTGCTACGAAGGGAAAACCAAAACCAGCGTCATGGTTTCCATCCAGCAGGAAGGCCTCCCTACCGACCCTATCAGTCTCAGGAACCTTTATGTCAGGTACCACGAGATATTTAACATGTCCCCTCAGAAAGTAGCAGACGACCTTGCTGCATTCGGCAACTATGTTCACTCTAAACGAGTCTCACACCTACAGCGAAGTCGAGCCAACCACGAACATTTTTTTCGTCCATAACGTACCACCCTTGCCAGCCTTTAAACCATCCTGCCTCACACCTCCACCACACAACATCCCTCTTACATTTTACTACCAGAATGTAAGAGGTCTTGCTGTCCTACGTCAATCGCATGCTCTTCCATTTGATATTTACGCCTTGACCGAAACTAATTTGATTCCCGACATAAAGAACCAGGAATTGTTCCCTCCTACTTTTAATGTTTTCCGCGACGACGATCCTACCCGCACAAATAAAGATTCCCCCTGTCGAGGCGTCCTACTGGCGATGGACAACAGCCTTAACTCTTCTCCCATTACAATTTCTTCATCCTCTAAAGCCGACTTTGTCGCAATAAAAATATCACTGCCTCTCAAGTCCCTTTACATTATATGTTGCTACATCCTACCAGCTCAACCTATCGAATCTTACCAACTTGTTATTGATGCGATCGATCATTTAATTGACCTGTCAGACCCTATTGATGATATCCTTATTTTCGGTGACTTTAATCTTCCTCAGCTACAGTGGACTCCATCAGATGATCAATCGTTTTTCATCGCTTCAAATGCCACCTCAGCTAAGGAATGTCTCTTCTTAGATCGCTTAACAGACTCAAGTCTATGCCAAGTCAGTGTTATATCCAATTATATGGACAGGCAATTAGACCTTATTTTCACAACAGATCCAATTAACTCCTCAGTCTCACTTTGTCCCCTATCTCTCTCAACAGTCGATAACTACACCCCCCTCTTCTACTTTCATTTTTTCATAACTCTTCATTCCAGTCCACTCCCCCCACAACTCTCTCATCCCACGACTTTCATAAAGCAAACTTTCACAAAATCAGTGAATATCTCAGCAGATCCCTCTTTAACTTTCACAACCTACTCGTAAGTATAAATGATGCCTTATCCATTTTTTATACAGAAACAATTTAATTCTTTTTCCCGCCTTAAAACACCATCTACTAGTCCTCCCTGGTATAATCGCAAGCTTCGTTCCTTACGAAATCAGAGAAATAAGTTATGGGCTGTTTTCCTGCGTACCAGATCCTTTTCCGACTATTCCAACTATCTTGGTGCTTATCTTCATTTCACCGAACTTTACGATTCCCTTTACCAGCGCTAACTTAACAATGCACAAATCAACCTTAAAAATGACCCTAAGTCCTTTTTCCAATTTGTTAACTACAAAAGAAAGTCCGATGGTTAACCTCCTTCCCTCTCTTTCAACAACAGGTCATCAACCGATCCATTCACCATTGCCAACCTATTTGCCACCTTTTTTAAACAATCCTTCACCAACGAATCCTTTGTACCAGATCTATCCTATTTTAGTTCCCTACTGAACTTCTCTAATGGCCCACTTCTCTCTCATATTTTGGACCCGTCTTATATCGAATATAAATTACACCAGCTGAATGACGAATTCACACCCGGCCCAAATGGCCTCCCTGCCATATTTCTTAAAAAATGTTCTTCCTCTCTTTCCCTTACCCTTTCTTGTCTCTTCCGTCTATCCCTTTCACAAGGAGAATTTCCTCAGGCTTGGATAACCTCCTTCATAACCCCTATCCACAAGAAAGGATCAAAGAATGAAATAACCAATTATCGTCCCATCGCTAAACTCTCCCATATACCCAAACTCTTCGAAAGTATTTTGTATGAAGCTCTAAGCTTCCAATGCAAATCACTTATTTCCCCTAGACAACATGGCTTCCTAAAGGGTAGGTCAACCACCACAGAATTCGTATCCTTTGCCCTCTCTGCCCTAGAGAATGGCATTGAAGTCGATATAGTTGCAACCGATTTTAGCAAAGCCTTCGATAAAATCTCTCATCGGTTAATCATCTTTAAATTGTTTGCCCTCGGCTTTGAATCCATACTGTTGTTAATGGATATCCTCTTACCTCGAAAACTGTTTTTACAATGTTCGTTTTAGGTCAGTCTACTCGGCTCCATTTTTTATCATCTCTGGAGTTCCACAAGGCAGCCATCTCGGTCCCCTTCTTTTTATATTAACCATAAATGATCTCGATATGATCATCAAACACTCGTCTGTCTCCCTTTACGCCGACGATACCAAATTTTTCAAAACCACTTCCTCTCCCCATGGTCCTTTCCTCCTTCAACAAGATCTTGATAGTTTCTCGATCTGGTGCCTCAAAAACTCTTTGGAACTCAACATCGCCAAATGCCAATCCATCACCTACTCACATAAGCGGAACCAATCTCCTCCCCGACTCTATCTTCTCCATAACCAACCTATCTCCTCCGTACAGTCTCTTCGCGACCTCGGCATTTTGTGTGACAGCGAGCTCAACTTCCGTTTACATATGGATGAGATAATCCTCAAAGCCAACTCTGCACTAGGTTTTGTAAAACGGTGGTCCAAAGAATTCACCAACCCATACGTGACCAGGTCCCTCTATATTACCTTTGTTCGCCATCTCCTAGAGTACGCCAGTCAAGCATGGTCCCCATATCATCGTGTTCATATCTCGAGAATTGAAAGCATTCAGCGGCGTTTTCTTCGATTTGCTTTTCGAGGTACGCCCTGGGACGATCCTTTTAATCTGCCCCTCTATCAAAACCGTCTCAACCTTATCAACTTAAACACCCTTGAAGATCGCAGAGATGCAGCAGACTTTCTCTTCATTCATCGACTCCATTCAGGTCACGTTGAATGCGCGTCCCTTCACAACTTCATTTTCCTCAACACTAACCCTCGTACTCTACGTACCCCTCGACTCTTCTATCTACCAACCCACCACACCTCCTATGGCGCGAACGAACCATTCTCCCGTATGCTACGTCAAATCAACTCAAACCCTACCGTCTTTGACTTTCACCGCACCACTTCCTACCTCAAATCTGTTCTCCTTCACCACTCCAACCAACCTTAGTTTTAAGTTTTAGTTTAAGTTTATTTTTAAGTTATATCTTGTATTAAGCCGAATAAATGGGGGCATTAGCCCCCATCAAAATTATTTATCCTATTTATCTTCCCTTTTAGAGAAATGGAATTCACTGGTGGCGACGATCGATAAAAAGAACACAAATTTTCAGTGAGGGGATAAACAATTTTATTTGTTCTTAATCTAATCGTTACAATGTAAATAAATGTGTAAACTAATAATATGTCAACACTTAAATCATACGTACAACAATGATTGATCGTCTGAGGCAGTCATAGTTAAATAACCAAGTCTTGGGCTAAACAGAGGTTTCAAGTGCGTATTCACATACAAGAAATACAAAAGAAGGAAGAAAACGAAAAGAGGACAGGTACATACTCATCAATAATTTGCTACCGAACCCAACATTCAAATTTTTTAAATATTTTTTCACCACTTGGCTGGTCCAAGCTCGGACCATTCACGGATATAGTCTGTATGAGCCTCAACGGCTGGATACCATTCCTTGCCACCATAATCAATTTTGGGTAATTTTCCGCCATAGTTTTCTGGCAGAACTTCAGGATCCAAGAATTTTTGTAGGGATTTCATGTCGTTACCATGGAAGTGCATCTGCAGTGAACAAAAATTAATAAGAAAACCCAACTATAGGCTTCTCATCCATTTTCAATCACTTACCCTCTTGTTCAGCTTCTCACGAACGAATGGCTTGAACAATGACCAAACCATTTTGAAAATAAATGGTTGCTTAACAAAGTGCACTTCCTTCATGCGCAACGGCATAGCATCCTGGATAAAGGTCAATAGTCTCTTCGAAAAATTCGGCGACAATGATTTGATTTGTTTCATAGCTAAGCCATCAAAGTCCATTATGCATACTACTCCACGAACTTGAGTCTCAGGTTCGAGTTGAGCCGCTAGATGGATGGAATAGAGCATTTGGAACATCTCATCCGAAGAAATATAGCTGGGATCCCATACTCCACCACAGTGAACAATGAGCACCCGACGTCCTAGCTGGTCACAATTTTTCAGAACAGTAACGATGTTTCCTGCGATGAATTTCTCCTTAAGTTGTTCCATAAGCAGTCCATGAACAAGGTTTTCATATTCCTTTCGGAAGCTTGCAACTGATTTCATCTGTAGGCAAAATAAGCAAATATTGTATCACTACGTAATTTAACTTCCTAACCTCCTACAGAAGGTTGTTTATTGGCCAATTAATGTAGGTAGTTATCCAATATAATTGATCGATAGTAGGTACACACTCGTATATAAAGCCGCCTTGTACTTATCGGTACATTCTTCTGTAGTTAGCTTTCAAGAAGTCATTAAATCATAAAAAGTGACGAAAGGTCAACGAGTTTTATTGTGGTACGCAATCTGAGTTGAACATTACAAATGTGTGTTCATAATTTTGAACTCGTTGACCAGTTGCCAGGGGAAATTTTACGTGCCAAGTGACACATTGGAAACAGAGCACTCAACCCAAGCTCCCAAAGATCATTGACAAACCTTATCAAAAGTGTTTGACCCTGGATTCCCCGCAACAAAATCGCTGCATTTGGATTTTATTCGTACCATTATCAATCTGTAGACTTACCATATGTACGAGTATGTAGACCGTGTATGTTGGAAATATCTATTTTTACTTACCTTTTCAAGGGCACTCTGTGGATAAAAGTGACAAGCTCTCAAGAACATAACGAGAAATTCATCATCGTCCTTGAAGTTAATGTCTGGGCTGGCATGCAACAATTCCCTCAATTCCTTAATAGCTGCCTCCTTGACCTCAGGTGTTTCCCTCAATTCATTCTTGGCAATTTCGACAGTGGATGGATGTAAATATCCGACACGAATGTTAAAGGCTTCATTGCTGTTCTCCATGCTGAAAGTACGAACAGAGATGTTCTAATGAAATACACTTTGGATAAGGCAAACTGATCGTAGTATCGGTGCAACTGCAGTCTTGAATTATTTTGTTAACAATCCTAAATGATTGTAGCTTCAATTTGGTTAAGCCTTGCGTGCGTTTAATACTGTTTGACTGCACTTACATTTGTTTGTTTATTTTGTTTTTGCGAAATTCAAATATAAATTCCTTGTTCAAGTTGTTAAGAACACAACTTGTTACGAGAAGATACTATACGAGTATGTAGTGCACGAACACGACTTTTCACAGAGGAGCTCTCGAATAGACTGGTAAATTAGCGGCTTATAACTCTAGTGATTATAACGAAGACTATCGCTGTGACTCTTTTCGGTTATCGCTGTAAGTGTACATACTGTTTAAAGTTGAAGCAAAATTCTTTTGTATTTATACGAGTATCATTACCCGTACAGTGACAGATAGAGATACGAGTACGAGTACTATGAGTATTTCTGTATGTCGGTGGCAACTCTGTATTTTTAGGTTTGAACTTTGTAGAAGAAGAAGAATTTTTTTTTTTTATTTAATAATTTAGTTTGATAATATTTTGATACCTATAAACGAGAAGTGATCACTATGCATTTAGAGAGCTACACAAGGCAGCCAGTATTTATTTTAAAGATTTTAAATTCTCATATCCGAGCGATTTGGTCACGTACTTATGAAGAAACAACGAAACATTTCTTATGACATACGCACTCTTCGACTTATTCGGAGTTATAGGGCTCTAGAAGACTTCGGAAAGTCTTGGATGTAATATAAAATCCTGTAGTTACCGGCCTAATGCAGTTAATAACACCGGTCGTTATGAAAAATATTAGAAAGCTCCCCCTACTCGTATATAAAGGGTCCGCCGTTTTTTTTTTTTCAACTAGTGCTTATTTCGTGATTGGTAACTCTTAGCTTATATCTGATTTGACAGATAATTAGTTTTATCCTTCCGCTGAACGAATATGGTTGTGTATACGCTTGAACAACGCTGGGAGATATTGCGACATTACTTTGAAAATCATGGTAATGTTGCAGAATGTGTGCGAAAATTGCGTACGGATTTTGGAAGAAGAGAACCACCGTCAGCTCCGTATGTTCGTTATCTTGTGAAAAAAAATGAAAGAAACTGGCATCCTCATCGATAAACCAAAGCGTGAAAAGCCAAAAACAGTGCGTACACCCGAGAATATTGCTGCTGTGGCAGAAAGTGTGCGTGAAGCGCCATCAACATCAATTCATCGTCGTTCTCAACGATTGAACATTTCGGAGACATCATTGAGACGAATTTTGCATAAAGACCTTGGTATGACACCATATAAAGTCCAATTGGTTCAGGAGTTGAAGCCAACTGACCATCCAATGCGTTTTCGCTTCGCTAAGTGGTCCTGCGATCGACTTAGAGAAGATGCCGATTTTGCCAAAAAAATCATCTTTTCAGATGATCTTGCCGGGTATGTAAACAAGCAAAATTGTCGCATTTGGGGCACAGAAAACCCGCACGCATACATTGAAAAGCCGATACACCCAAAACGAGTCACTGTTTGGTGCGGATTTTGGTCCAGAGGCATAATTGGGCCATTTTTCTTCGAAAATGAGCAAGGAGTGGCCGTTACAGTCAATGGCGATCGTTATCGGGCCATGTTGAACGAATTTTTGTTCACAAAAATTGAAGAGGAGGATATTGGCAACATTTGGTTTCAACAGGACGGCGCTACGTGCCACACAGCCGAAGCTACACTCGATGTTTTGAGCATCGCGCTGTAATTAAATTTCTCACTAAGCAAGGAAAAAGTCAAAAAACTATTCATGAAGAGATGGTGGCTGTTTACCAGGGTTCCGCACCTTCATTATCAACTGTGCAAAAGTGGTCAAGTGAGTTCAAGAGAGGCAGAGAGAGCATTGAAGACGACCCCCGCTCCGACGCCCCGGCTACTGCTTGTACGGGAGAAAGCATCAATGAAGTCGAAAAACTTGTTCTTGAGGATGCCCGAATAAAGGTGAAAATGATGGCAGAGATCACCAAGCTTTCAATTGGTACCATTCACACCATTCTTCATGACCATCTTAACCTTTCAAAGGTCAGTGCAAGGTCGGTGCCACGAATGCTCACAGCGCCTCAGAAAAAAGTGAGAATCGCATGCTGTAGAGAGTTTTTGGAGATGTGTAGTGAGAACGCGGACGGTGTTATGGATCGAATTGTTACTGGGGAGGAACATGGGTCCACCACTATGACCCTGAAAGCAAACAAGAGTCCATGCAGTGGCATAAAAAAGGAACAGACCCACCGAAGTAGTTCAAAGTCACTCCGTCTGCCGGGAAGCTCATGGCCACAGTTTTTTGGGACTCAAGGGAAATCTTGCTCATTGAGTACAAAAAAAAAGATGAAACCATCAACGCCACATCCTACGCTTCCACTTTGCATAATTTGCGGGAGGAAATTAAAAAGAAAAGACGGGGTAAACTCGCAGCGGGTGTGTTGCTTCTTCATGACAACGCTCCTGTTCACACGGCGCGAGTTTCCAAGGCTGCTGCGCGAGATTGTGGTTTCGAAGAAATCCAACACCCACCCTATAGTCCAGACCTTGCCCCTAGTGATTATTTCCTCCTTCCGGATTTGAAAAAATGTCTTCGTGGAAAAAGATTTTCGGATGATGAAGGACTCAAGTCGGCAATAAATGGGTATTTTGCAGAGAAAGAGGATATTTATTTTTTTGAGGGTTTAAAAAAGCTTATCTCAAGATGTAACAAATGCATTGATGTTAGGGGAGATTATATTGAAAAATAAAAACACTTTAAATTGAATTCGCATTTTCCTTCATATCGATACCGAGAATATATTGAACGCCCCTCGTATAGTGCGAACAGAATAAGTTATTGCCGTTGTGGAGCGCAGTGTTGAGGAGAATCCGAATGAATCGATTCGCCGTCCTGATCTTGGGTTGAAAGCTTGTTGGATCGAGCTTGTGCAAGAGTTGAAACCGCGTGACTATTATACGCGTCGTAGGTTCGTTGAATAATTTTCAACGCAAAATTTTGTTCTCCGATGAGGCCCATTTTTGGTTAATTGGATATGTAAACAAGCAAATTTGACCCAATTTGGAGTGGAGAAAACCCAGAAGCCTTTGTCGAGACGCCCTTACAACCATTAAAACTCACTGTTTGGTGTGCTTTATGAGCTGGTCGAATCATCGGCCCATATTTCTTTAAGGACGATGACGGCCAGAATGTTACCGTCAATGGAGAGCACTATAGAAACACAATTTCTGACTTCTTCGTTCCACAGTTGAATGGCATTGACGTGAAAGAGCTTTGGTTTCAACAAGATGGCGCTACATGCCACACGGCCCGCGACACCATCAATTTATTGTGGTAAACATTTGCTGATTATGTATGCAATGTTTCAACTCAAAGGTCCGTTTCATTTTGAATCTCAGTCAATTCAATTCGCTTCATTGTAAATATGTACAAGAGATAATTATGTGCAAGAGCAGTAGTTACAACTCCCTTCGCGTTCGACTTTTGATACCAATTGGCTCTGTATAGGGCCATAATTTGCCTTCCATTTTGCGTTTGGATTATGCGGTTCCGTGAAATTTTTCACAAATAAGTATCTCGTTTTCCAAATCCTGCAACCAACGGGAAATATAGGGTTTTCCAATAAGGACTTGACAACTTTTTTTTTAAATAAAACGCAAACCATTTGAGATATTTCAAAAACTTTATTATCGGCTTGAAGTACAATCAAAACATTTATGAATGGAATTCGACTTCGTTCATATGGCCACCGTGGACACGTTTGCAGTGGTCGATTTGTTGGAAACAATTTTCAACGACTCGGCTACACATTTCGGCCGAAACGGCCGCTATTTGGCGTTCAATGTTGGCTCTGAGCTCTTCCAACGTCGTCGGCGTGTTGGCATAAACCAATGACTTAACGTAGCCCCACAGAAAATAGTCAAGCGGCGTTAAATCGCACGAACAAGACGGCCAATCGACTGGCCCATGTCTTGAGATAACACGCTCACCGTACTTACTCTTCAATAAATCGATTGTTGCGTGTGCTGTGTGGCTTGTGGCATCATCCTGTTGAAACCACATGTCGTCCAAGTCCATATATTCCAATTCGGGCCAAAAATAATCGGTGATCATGGCGCGATAACGCTGACCATTCACAGTAACGTGACGATCGTTATCGTCGACGAAAAAATGAGGCCCATTAACGCCGCCGGCATGCAAACCGCACCAAACAGTTATTTTTTGTGGATGAAGTGGTGATTCATGAAGCACATGAGGATTTTACGCGACCAATAACGCATATTTTGCTTATTGACGAACCCATTGAGCCAACAATTAGCTTCGTCACTGAAGATGATTTTGCGATGAAATCCATCATCTTGGCGCATCTTCTCCAGAACCCAATCGGAGAACGTACGTCGCTTCAAATGGTCCATCGGCTTCAATTCTTGAGTCAGCTTGATCTTGTATGGGTGTAGACCAAGACCCTTAAGCAAAATACGCCATAATGTGATCTGAGCGATGCCCAATTTTTGAGAACGCCGTGGAATTGACTGATTTGGACCGTTTGCTACGGACGCCTGAACGGCAGCGATATTTTCGATACTTCGAACAACCCGCTGTCTCACTGACACGGCAACATCACACAAAGAATATGTAGACTCAAATTTTTACTAAACTTGTTATTGCCTGTCTACTAGGGCGAGAATTACGACCGAAAATTGGAGTTAACGCTCTTAAAGTTGCAGTCAGCGACTCCGAATTTCGGTAGAAAATTTTTATAATTTGCAGACGTTGTTCGTTACTGTACTTTACCATGGTGAAAATATTGAGTTTACTGAATAAATTGACAGTGACAGTTTGATGATTAGTGAAAGAGTGCGTTCACAAATTAAAATCAAAGTTGTCAAGTCCCTATTGGAAAACCCTTTACAACAGAATGCATCAACTTGTTGCCTGTAAACACAACAAGTGTAGCTCATGATCTAGAAAAATGATTAATTATTTGATTTAGTGCACATACAAACACATTTGATCGCATCGAGTTCATAAGTGTACTGTACATCTTATCCTTATCTGTTCTAGCCCACACACAAGGAGCGTGAATGAAACATCGCTGGAAACAACCACCCCATCAATTCTTATCAAGTGCCCTAGTATGTCGATCAAAATTTTAAAATTGATAATCGTATACCCGGGAGGCCGTTTTTGTTTGAACGTTGCATTTAGATATGTATGTACATGCTGTAATGTTTGAATCGACAACCGATAGAGCGTATCTTAGAGTAGTTAAGGGCAAAGTCTGGGTTTATCACTTTTATTTTCGACAGCGAATTTTGAAATTGATAAGGTTCGACAATAAACACCGATAGCAATTGTTTTTCAAATTAACACAATCTCCGAGTAATAATAGAATAATAATTTGAATCTAATCAGATCATACTCGTAGTTCTGTTGAAAATTCCATTACAATTTAAGCTTGGACTGACCTTCACTTACTGTTGCAGCATCATACCATACATTGAGCATGCAACATGCGTGCATTAACAGCTGTCTCTTGTTTTAGAACAATCGTAACGGTGTTACGTTGCTCACACTAACGTGCTTTATTGTAAAATTGCAAACAAAGTTGTGGGAAAAACATGTCTTTATCACTTATCGTAATGTTTTTATTTGGATGAACAAAGTTCATATTGGGAACCTTATAAATGTATGCACGTATGTATGGATGTATGTATGTATGTATATTTGTAGTTTCGATCAAAGTTCTGACCTATTGGATTCTGGCTGAAAATAAAAAGAGTGACGTGTACATATGCATGTGCATGTGCATATCGCGAACAAAATGTTTTTTTTTTTCCATTTTTTGTTAATATTGAAGTGTGCACTTTGGTTTCAGTTATTGAATTGATTTTTTGTTTATTTTTGTGGTGTGGAATATTTATTTTGATTGGGAAGCACGTCATCTCAAAACGAAATACTTTTACGACTGCCTAAAAGTATGCCTTAATGTTTTATTTACCAATTACAATTTTTGTTTACCCACCCCCAGCAGGCGAAAAGTTTGTGTTCGCCCTCAGGACTCCATGAATAGAATTAGTAGAATTATCTTTAGAATAATCATGTAAACGGAACAGGGAACATAAAGGATGTTTTAACAAGAAGTGTAGGATTTGAAAGGCCTACTACTTCACAACTGATGAAATTTGGGAAATTTACCATGCAACCCTACACAGTCAAAGAAAAAATTTAAAGCGTTGAATTTTATTACGAAAGTTCACACTCAGTCGCAGCAACGATGAAAAAATTTTACGAATTTTGCACGCAATCATGTACCTTCCGAGACGTGCGTGCGCAACATAATCAAAAAAAGTCCCGAAGACGGGCTCAATATAAGATGTGAAGAACGTCGCCCAGGACGTTCAATGGAAAATATCGCAGCAGTAAAGGAAAGTATTGAAAATAACCCAAACACCGCCCGTTCTCAGGAGCTTGACCTCTCCAAAGCCACACTGCAATGAATTTTGATGAAAGATTTGGCTCTCCATGCGTGCAAGGCCCAATTAACGCAAGGACTGAATCCGACTGACCTCCAACAGCGCCGTCGAAAACATGCATGCTGACATTGATTTTTACAAGAAAATCGTATTTTCGGATGAGGTTCATTTCCACATTGGCGTCTATACTATATCACGTCTGGGGTACCGAGTAACTGTTTGATGCGGTTTATTGACTGGAGGCCGTACTTTTCCGAAAATTAGGGCGGAAAAGTCATTATGGTTAATAGAGCATGCTGCCGAGACATGGTACACAATTTTTCTGTGGCCGGAGCTGGAGGATATAGATACGGATGACCTCTTTTTTCAAGAGGGTTCTGCTACGTGCCATAAAAGTCGCGAAACAATGGAGTTATTGCGCACGAAGTTTCCTGGACGTGTAATTTTGCGTTCCCATTGGCCACCAAGAACGTGCGATCTAACACCGTTAGACTTTTTTCTTTGGGACTATATGAAAAGCAATGTACAATACGTCAATCATTCGCAAACAATTTCAACTTTGAAAGTGAACAATGAAGCCGCCATCGCCGATATATTGTAGACCCGCAATGACGTGAAAGGATGATGGAAAATTTCGAGAAAAGAAAGAGGGTCTATGGGTTCGTTTTATTCAAAAAACAAATCCTACACCTTTTGTTGAAACAAAGCCAAATGAAAAAAACCAGAGCCAAAGTAGCCAAATATTTTCATCTACGAGTATGACTGAAACCGATTTTTCGTCGAAAAAGCCACCTTGACATTCGATTATTTTTTTTACAATTCATGGCATTCAGTTTTCAAGTTATCACTTCTTACATTGTTCCCAGTTGTATATACAATATCATTTAAATTCCACAATGCAGATTCTGATGATAGGCATTGATCCTGGACAATTCTATCGAACTTCTCCCACAAAAATTTTCTAGGGTTTTAAATCTGGTGGTTTGTGAATTGGATAATATTGTTCAGTTAAAAAAAATAGGAGCGCTGTTGTGATGGGGATAGGAACGTATCGCAGGACTGAAGCTTGTAAATATGTATAGTCAATCAAGTTTACTTGTCTACGTTAAATATCAAATGCGCATCCAAATAGAGGCCTGTTGTTTCTTCCGTGATACAGCCATGTGATTCATTGGGAATTTTGGACAAACGGGGTTGGATATTGTATATTGTACTGATTGTTTGATACCTGTTATAAAAGGGTCATAGGTAGGGGAGAATGGGGCTAGTTGTAACAGGGGCAGGTTGTAAGAGCCTCGAAAAAAGGTGTCATGATAGAGATATAAAAATGTCTGAAAGAGAAAAATGTTTCCGTTGACCATAGCTACCGCAACATGCAAGTCAGTTTTCGTTTGACAGTCGTTGGAATACCATGTACGTTTAGCTGTGAAAAGTACTGGGAAAGTAACTTTTTTTTTTGTTGTTCTTTTTGGTTTTCTTTTGCGCACGTTCTAGGCACGATATTTTGTTGTTGGTTTGTGTATACATTCATATTTTACCTGTGCATGAATATACTTGTCGATACTGTAGAAGTTCAGGGATCTTTATGATTGTTCTTTGAACGATCAATTTCTATGTAGGAGCTAAAAGTAATATGTGCCTGGGGCAGGTTGAAACATGAGCTACTTCCTTTAACCAGACGAACCAAAATCCTTTCTTCGACCAATTGCCTTCACTAATGCAAAAGCATAGTTTGTGACCATCCCGCATCTGGAACTGCGATGTAACGGGTGTTACTACAGTACAAAAGCCAAGAAAAGTTCTACCAAAGAAAGACTCTAAGCAAGTTGGATCCGTAACGTCTGGTGAAAGAGGCACATTAGTTACAGTGGTTCTGGAAACTCGATTCCCTGCATGTTTATCCTTCCTCGCCTTAAATATAAAGATTTCTTTATTCGTGGTGGACCCCCACAGTGCATAGGAGCCGGTAATGCTTGCGGTTGGATGATAAGCACACAGTTTACAAGATACGAGGGGCGTTCAATATATTCTCGGTATCGATATGAAGGAAAATGCGAATTCAATTTAAATTGTTTTTATTTTTCAATATAATCTCCCCTAACATCAATGCATTTGTTACATCTTGAGATAAGCTTTTTTAAACCCTCAAAAAAATAAATATCCTCTTTCTCTGCAAAATACCCATTTATTGCCGACTTGAGTTCTTCATCATCCGAAAATCTTTTCCCACGAAGACATTTTTTCAAATCCGGAAACAGGAAATAATCACTAGGGGCAAGGTCTGGACTATAGGGTCGGTGTTGGATTTCTTCGAAACCACAATCTCGCGCAGCAGCCTTGGAAAGGAGCGTTGTCATGAAGAAGCAACACAACCGCTGCGAGTTTACCCCGTCTTTTCTTTTTAATTTCCTCCCGCAAATTATGCAAAGTGGAAGCGTAGGATGTGGCGTTGATGGTTTCACCTTTTTTTTTGTACTCAATGAGCAAGATTCCCTTTGAGTCTCAAAAAACTGTGGCCATGAGCTTCCCGGCAGACGGAGTGACTTTGAACTTCTTCGGGGGGTCTGTTCCTTTTTTATGCCACTGCATGGACTCTTGTTTGCTTTCAGGGTCATAGTGGTGGACCCATGTTTCGTCCCCAGTAACAATTCGATCCATAACACCGTCCGCGTTCTCACTACACATCTCCAAAAGCTCTCTACAGCATGCGATTCTCACTTTTTTCTGAGGCGCTGTGAGCATTCGTGGCACCCACCTTGCACTGACCTTTGAAAGGTTAAGATGGTCATGAAGAATAGTGTGAATGGTACCAATTGAAAGCTTGGTGATCTCTGCCATCATTTACACCTTTATTCGGGCATCCTCAAGAACAAGTTTTTCGACTTCTTTGATGCTTTCTCCCGTACAAGCAGTAGCCGGGGCGCCGGAGCGGGGGTCGTCTTCAATGCTGTCTCTGCCTCTCTTGAACTCACTTGACCACTTTTGCACAGTTGATAATGAAGGTGCGGAACCCTGGTAAACAGCCACCATCTCTTCATGAATAGTTTTTTGACTTTTTCCTTGCTTAGTGAGAAATTTAATTACAGCGCGATGCTCAATTTTCACCATCATCGTCTCAGTTGCCATTATGATTCTGTTTAACTAGAGACACATGAATGCACTAAAATAATAGTATTACTTGATAAATAAGTCAATTTATATATACAACCACAGCTTCACCCCGATACCGAAAATATGTTGAACGCCCCTCGTATCTTGCCGCACCTCGTATATAGACCACTTTATAATGCATGTAAAACCATCTTTTGTTTGCTTTTGTTGCTTGACAACCATAGTTCCCATTTAGGCAGGTTTTATTGATAAAGCTAAGAAAAATGGTGTTTTAATGATATCTTTTCCACCACATTGCTCACACAAACTGCAACTTTTTTTTTTTTTTTATAATTTACGCGCGCCTAAGGGGTTAGATACTTTTTTACTGTTGCCACGGCGCGGGCGGAAAGATAGAAGGAGGAGAAAGGAAATTTGTTTTTGTAGTGGTTTGAAACTCAGGTGTGTTTGGTTTCTATGTTTGCTCTCCAGGGGTGGGAGTCCGAATAGGACGGAGAGGTTTTCTTCACTCAGAGTGATTCGAGGTATATCACAGTATTTTTCTTTTCTGTGCTTGAAACTCTACAACAGCCAAATCTACGTGTCAGTGTTATGCCTTCACACGCAGAATTTTTCTGTCTGAGTTCCAAATACACAATGAAAAACTGACTTGCCATGGGCAGGATTCGTACCTGGACCCTCCGAGTGAGAAGCGTTTGCTACTACTACTACACCACGGCCACCCCAACGACTCTTAGACGTCGGGGTTTATGATGCTTATAAAACTTATTGCGCCAATCAACAAGATGCCTGGTTACGTAATAATCCAGGGAAAACGATGATCATATATGATATTCCATCTGTAGTTAGAGCCGCTCTTACTCTGGCGCTGAACCCAGCTAACATTACTAATGGATTCAAAAAAAACTGGCATTGTTCCTTTGAACAGATACATCTTCTAAGGCTTCGATTTTTTATCATCTTTTGACACCGATAGACCACTATTTGACCCTAATTCATTAACTTTAGATGAAGGAGTCCTAAACTTTGGAGATGTACAGCCAGGAGTGATACCTTCACTTCACATACCACTATCTTTATCTAAACCTGGTACAAGTAGTCTTACTACTGAAAAAAAGGGACCTGGAAAAACAATAACCACTTGTGGCAGCTCCACATCCCCCAGGTGTTTCTGAATTGAGATCCACCTTGCGACCAGTTTAGCGAGGAATTTCCAAGGGCGGTGGGCTCAATAAAAGAAAACCATTACGTGGACGACCTAATGGACAGTGTTCCCACGGAGAGTGAGGCGATCCGCCTAGCCCAAGAAATTCGTCACATACATCAGCATGGCGGATTTCACATACGCAATTGGGTTTCCAACTCCTCATCGGTCCTTAAAGCGCTAAAGCCGGAGCCAGCGGATAAAGTCAACCTAAACATGGATAGTGAACTTGGTTACCACAAAAGTTCTTGGAATGTGGTGGTGTACTTCGTCAGATTGTTTTACTTATCAAATAACAACCAACTCAGAGCAGAGGGACATTCTTGTCAGGGTCCTTATGACCATATTCGATCCGTTGGGTCTATTAGCGCATTTCCTAATGTACGTAAAAATCCTATTGCAAGAAGTTTGGCGATCGGACATCGGCTGGGACGCGGAGCTTAAGGATGCAGAATACGCTAAATGGCAGAAGTGGGTTCAGTATTTACCGGAGGTGGAGAACGTTAGGATACCAAGATGTTACATCACTACAGCATGGGGAGATGAAGTCCAACTCCACACCTTCGTCGATGCCAGCGAAAACGGCTTTGCAACAGTTGCCTACGTGCGAACCTCCATCAATGGCGTTATCGAGACCAGTTTGGTCGGAGCGAAAACAAGAGTGGCACCCTTAAAACCGTTATCAATTCCCCGCCTCGAGTTACAGGCGGCAGTCCTAGGTGCGAGATTTGCCAGATGTATTACCGAGTCGCACTCCATCCGGTTCACCAGGCGGTTCTTCTGGTCAGACTCCAAAACCGTCAGATCTCACCAGAGATACCACCAGTTTGTGGCGTTCAGAATCAGCGAGATCCTTGACCTTACAGAGGTATCGGAGTGGCGATGGATACCCACTAAAGGCAACGTGGCAGACGAAGCGACCAAGTGGCAGAAAACGCCAGAGTTCAACACCAACGGCCGATAGTTCCTTGGGCCAAAATTTCCCCAAACTTCCGCAGATGAGTGGCCTAAAGAAGCGGGAGTCGAAGAATCTACCAGCGAAGAGCTGAAGACGCAGTACGTAAACGTGCACACGCTATGCAACGAAAGTGTTTTTCGCTCCGATGCTGTTTCATGCTGGAAGAGGTTTCTCAGAAACTCCGCGTACGCACTTAGATTCATCCACAACGCTCGGACCTGTGACAAATCACATAGGGAGAAAGGTCCACTGAATCAAAAGGAGCTCCAGCTGGCAGAAAATGCTCTCTACCGACAGGCACAGAGTAACGGATATAAGGAGGAAATAGCCGATTTAACAGCTAATCGCCAAGTGGAGAAAAGCAGCCCCATTTTCAATACATGTCCATTTCTAGACGGCAAGGGAATTCTTCGAGCAAGCGGACGGCTTCGCTACGCCATAGGAGTAAACGAAGACGCCAAGCAACCTTCCTTCCTAAATCCCACTCGATCACACAACTAATAATCATGGACGTTCACTGCAAATATAAACACCAGAATCACGAGACGGTGATAAATGAACTGCGACAACGATATCATATCAGCCTGTTAAGAGTCCAGCTGAACTCTATCAGGCGGCTTTGCCAATTGTACAAGAACAACCGCGCTCGTCCTCAACCACCTATTATGGCTCAGCTACCGGCTGTCAGACTCGCATCTTTCTGTCGTCCCTTTTCCTTCACTGGAATTGACTACTTCGGTCCAATTAATGTAACCGTCAGTAGGAGAAAGGAAAAAAGATGGGGCGTCCTATTTACCTGCCTCACCATGAGGGCAATCCACATCGAAATTGCACACTCTTTAACAACCGATTCCTGTATATTATGTATCCGAAATTTCATAGCCAGGCGAGGGGTGCCGATTGAATTCCACAGTGATAAGGGGACGAACTTCCACGGAGCAGAAACCGAGCTTAAACAAGCTTTACAAGCGATCGAGCATAAAATACTGCAAGAAGTCTTCGTTACCACCACTACAAACTGGGAGTTTATTCCCCCGGGCGCGACCCATATGGGAGGGTGCTGGGAAAGAATGGTGAGATCAATTAAATCCACGCTGTACGCTATAACACCAACTCGCAATCCTTCGGATGAGCTGCTGCGCAGCATGTTGATGGAGGTGGAGGGTATTGTGAACTCGAGACCATTAACTTACTTACTTAGACGAGGAAAATCAGGAGGCAATTACACCAAACCATTTTCTGTTGGGCTCATCTAGCGGATTGAAACCGGCGGCAGTACTCGATGATCGGGCTATAACACTGAAACGAAACTGGCTGGCTTCGTAGCGATTTGCGGACCTTTTCTGGATGCGCTGGGTGGCGGAGTACCTACCTACTCTCACCCGACGTGCAAAGTGGGTCATTCCCACTAAACCCATTGAGGTAGGGGATATCGCCTTGATAGTCGACTCGAACAACCCTAGAAATTGCTGGCCAAAAGGGCGAGTAACGGAAGTGAGAAGATCTAAGGACGGGCAAGTTCGAAGTGCCTGGGTGCAGACTGCAACCGGGATCTACCATAGGCCTGTAATCAAGTTGACCCTCCTAGACGTAAGTAAGATGGACGTCAGCAGCACGGGTCGATCTACGGAGGGGGAGTGTTGCGCGTAGCTAATGTAAACTCGCCCTTAGCTAGTTAACGTAGATGCGCCCCCTGCATTCCAGCACTACGAAATCCCATCTTGTGAAGCTACCATCTTTATTTGGGTCGGCCATATTTTTTTTATTTGAAATTTTTGAGCACACCCCGCCATATTTTTTTTCTTTGTAACATTCTTGAATTTGACTTGTAAGTTAGTAGTCGCTAAATATTAAAAATCTTGTGATCACTTGAAGAGACTTAAAAGATCCGAGACAGTAAGTTGTAATTACACAAATTTAAATAATTCTGTAAATAATTTATAAATTTTTAAATAAAGGAATTTTGAAACTTCACCTAAATTCGGAGATTTTATCAAATCGTTTCGCGGCGCCAACCCCGCAGCTTGCCGATAGTTGCCGCCAACCCTTGCGACAACAGTTATTTTTGTATTTCTTAAAATTGTAGAAATTAGCTTTTCTGTTTATTTTGAACTTGCTTTCGTTTTCCAATTGCCAGCACAATTTTTTTTAATTATTACTATATCTACGAGATCTAATGTATCTCGCACATAACAACTCATGTTTATTGTTATTGTTGTTTATTAAATAAAAGGTACATAACATATGTATAAATAAAATAAAAAATAAAAAAACGGATTGCTGTTACTTTTTACCCTTGATAGTGTTACAACCAACCCCAGAGACGGGGTTGAATGTAACAGCTATGAAATTTTATAAAATACCATATTTTTAGGAGTTCAAAGTGGAGATCTGCTAATATTCTAAAAGCAGTTTATAGCCAAAGGATTAATCTTTTCAGTGACCAGTTTTCATTTGAATAATCTGCATCTGATAAAGGCTCGCAGCCAATGTTCTAAAAATTGTTACAACCAACCCCGGTCTCCCCTACATATGTTATAAGGTATTAAGTTCCCTTTAATTGAGACTATGGGCTCCATATGGTGGATTAGGGTTTCTTGTTACTGTTCAAGACTACACGGCTTGAAAAATAAAATAAAGTTTAGTAATTACATTTCAAATTTTGATATATCTTTTATGTATCTAATAATAAATATTATATAGGTAAACAAAAGTCTTCCCAGACTTTGAACTGGAATGGATAATTTTAGAAGAAGAAGTAGTGGCCAGTTAGTTGGTTACCGTAAAAATATTGAAGGAGTTGCTTTTAGTCTGAATATGGTAGAAGAAACTTTGAATTTAAAAATCGGAAACTCTGCTTTATGTTTATTACCCGCCTACGTAAACTGCAATTAATGGCATCACGACTTTGATACTCTAAAAAACGTCTTGTGCAACCTTATGACGGATCAACGGATGTTATGCCGGTTTGTGATGCGGATGTTAAGGATCGGTTTATATCAAAATAATTTTGTGAGTGGATTTATCACGATTGACACGCAATTCAAAGGATGAACTTTGTAATAGCAGAGGTGCTAAGGTTCTCGAAATCGGGGAAGCTCTTTATTATCGTTTGTTTTTGCAATTGTCAACCTGTGCGGCCGTGTTTTTCTTTTTCTTCCGTATACCGAGTTCAGTTATTATTTTCCACTTTTTTTCAAAGCCCCGTAAACTGCCGACTCAGTATATCTCCCGTCGTTGTTCGTCGACCTAGTTTTGTCTGCCGATTTCTCAAACTCAGCTGTGCCAGTTTTGAACCCAAAACAAAACAAAAACAAAAAAAAAAAAAATCCAAACAAAAATTAACCTCAATAAACAAATAATGGAAAAGTGCTGTGCTAGTGTTTTGTGCTCAATTGTTGACCCCAACGTCGAATGGGTAGAGAGACAATGGTCTCTGTGGAAAATCATTCCATGCCATATGCATCGGACTTACCCGGAGATCCATAACCTACCTCAAATAGTATTGCAGTCTCTTCAATTTTTACTGCGACGAGTGCAAAGAGATCACCTTGGCTCACGTTATGCTGGCAATTAAATGCAACAACGAGTCAATTAATGCGATGCTAACCGAGAATGTTCATATTAGCAGAACTATTTTGAACAGAATAGAAAAGATTGAGGACTCAATAAACTGCATTGACAGAAATGTGGAAGCTTACAAGTCCACAGGAAGAATGATCGAAAAGCAACTGGCAGCGATCCAAAATCTGTCGAAAAACAAATCTAACTACGACAACGAGAGCGAAGTGATCAAATATCACTTCGACGGAATTAAAGCTTTCCTCAAAATAAATTTTGCCAATCTTCTTAAATCCAACGAACTCACACACATAAACGACTCTATCAACCTTCTTCGTACTGATCTCGACTTGCTTTTTCAATCCTCCTCCAAAACAACACATCATACCCCGCATCCATCAGATTCTACGCTCGATGACCTGACCCTAAAAATGATTGACGTCAGCGAGGAACTCATAGCAACTCGGTTGACCGTTGCCGAAATCGGTAAAGAAGTGAGATTGGCTCCCACAAAATCGATGGAATACCCCATCAAATTCAATTCCAGGCGCTAGTTCCCCGTACAATGTCTCAGTTCATAATGAATTAGTAGACACGGAGTCTCATTTGCCATCATTTTCAAATACTCCTCCCGCCACCCTAACAACGGAAACCGAAACCGTTTTGCATTTACCAACTAGAATCTCAACCGTCGCCGCTCCACGCAAACTGCTCAAACAATTTGGAACTTCATGGACCCCGTCCGAATGGAAAAACAGACGCGAAAAGCTGAAACAGGGAAACCATACGGCATTCTTCGTTGAAGGGGCTCCTCAACACGCTGATCTTTCTTGGGTGCGGAATTTCTTTCACCGAAGTTATGCTATCACCATTAGCGAGTGCCAGATGATTTCCCCCGCTGACTCCAACAGTTCCTGCAGCTTCAAAGTCAACATCCCAACCAAATATTCGTGGTTGTTCCCTACTCCTCCTGGTAAGGCAACTAAACCTGGGAAGATAAGTATTACTAAATGCTCTGAGGAACGAGAAAACGCACATTTCGAGAGTAATGAATGTTTTAAAAATAATCGTAGTTTTAACAATAAACTTAAAAAAAGACCCCTCTCAACCTCCCTTCCAAATAAAAAACATGCTACCAAAAAACGAAGCTCTAATGATGATCCTAACTGGAGCTTCAAAACAAACTTATTCCCCAATTCTAGTCCTCCCTCCTCACTTATTCGACACAAAGCCCTTACACATCAATCTTCTAATCCCCTAATTCCACCCGTTCTACCGAAGCCCTCGCGCCAAAGCGTCTCTTTCAACTTAACCCCAACCACCCATATTATTCCTTCTCAACCTTCTACGCCACTTCTATGCACTCTCTAGGCTTAGAGAAAGAAAGATATATGAAAACATTCGTCTCTTTCTTGCCTCTATACATGACAAATCGGACTCGGTCTGCTACGAAGGGAAAAGCAAAACCAGCGTCATGGTTTCCATCCAGCAGGAAGGCCTCCCTACCGACCCTATCAGTCTCAGGAATCTTTTTTTTTTAGCATGCCCCCTCAGAAAGTAGTAGACGACTTTGCTGCATTCGGCCACTACGTTCACTCTAAACGAGTAAAACACCTACAGCGAAGTCCAGCCAACCACGACAATTTTTTTTCGTCCATAACGTACCTCCCTTGCCAGCCTTTAAACCATCCTGCCTCACACCTCCACCCCACAACATCCCTCTGACATTGCCTTGACAGAAACCAATTTGATTTCCGACATAAAGAACCAGGAATTGTTCCCTCCTACTTTTAATGTTTTCCGCGACGACGATCCTACCCGCACAAATAAAGATTCCCCCTGTCGAGGCGTCCTACTGGCGATGGACAACAGCCTTAACTCTTCTCCCATTACAATTTCTTCATCCTCTAAAGCCGACTTTGTCGCAATAAAAATATCACTGCCTCTCAAGTCCCTTTACGTTATATGTTGCTACATCCTACCAGCTCAACCTATCGAATCTTACCAACTTGTTATCGATGCGATCGATCATTTAATTGACCTGCCAGACCCTACTGATGATATCCTTATTTTCGGCGACTTTAATCTTCCTCAGCTACAGTGGACTCCATCAGATGATCAATCGTTTTTCATCGCTTCAAATGCCATCTCAGCTAAGGAATGTCTCTTCTTAGATCGCTTAACAGACTCAAGTCTATGCCAAGTCAGTGATATATCCAATTTTATGGGCAGGCAATTAGACCTTATTTTCACAACAGATCCAATTAACTCCTCAGTCTCACTTTGTCCCCTATCTCTCTCAACAATCGATAACTACCACCCCCCCTTCTACTTTCATTTTTTCACAACTCTTCATTGCAGTCCACTCCCCCCACAGCTTTCTCATCCCACGACTTTCATAACGCAAACTTTCACAAAATCAGTGAATATCTCAGCAGATCCCTCTTTAACTTTCACAACCTAAGTATAAAAATTCTTTTTCCCTTTACGTTCCGTTTTCCCGCTTTAAAACATCATCTACTAGTCCTCCCTGGTATAATCTCAAGCTTCGTTCCTTACGAAATAAGAGAAATAAGTTATGGGCTGTTTTCCTGCGTACTAGACTTTGCGATTCCCTTACCAGTGCTGCCTTAACAATGCGCAAATCAACCTTATAAATGACCCTAAGTCCTTTTTCCAATTTGTTAACTACAAAAGAAAGTCCGATGGTTACCCTCCTTCCCTCTCTTTCAACAACAGGTCATCAACCGATCCATTCACCATTGCCAACCTATTTGCCACCTTTTTTAAACAATCCTTCACCAACGAATCCTTTGTACCAAAACCATCCTATTTTAGTTCCCTACTGAACTTCTCCACTGGCCCACTTCTCTCTCATATTTTGGACCCGTCTTATATCGAATATAAATTACACCAGCTGAATGACGAATTCATACCCGGCCCAAATGGCCTCCCTGCCATATTTCTTAAAAAATGTTTTTCCTCTCTTTCCCTTGCCCTTTCTAATCTCTTCCGTCTATCCCTTTCACAAGGAGAATTTTCTCAGGCTTGGAAAACCTCCTTCATAACCCCGATCCACAAGAAAGGATCAAAGAATGAAATAACCAACTATCGTCCCATCGCTAAACTCTCCCATATACCCAAACTCTTCGAAAGTATTTTGTATGAAGCTCTAAGCTTCCAATGCAAATCACTTATTTCCCTTAGACAACATGGCTTCCTAAAGGGTAGGTCAACCACCACAAATTTTCTTGAATTCGTATCTTTTGCCCTCTCTACCCTAGAGAATGGCAACAAAGTCGATGTAGTTGCAACTGATTTTAGTAAAGGCTTCGATAAAATCTCTCATCGATTAGTCATCTTCAAATTGTCTGCCCTCGGCTTTGAACCCATACTGTTAAAATGGATATCCTCTTACCTCGAAAACCGTTTTTACAGTGTTCGTTTTAGGTCAGCCCACTCGGCTCCATTTTTGGCCATTTCTGGAGTTCCACAAGGCAGCCATCTTGGTCCCCTTCTTTTTATATTAACTATAAATGATCTCGATATGATCATCAAACACTTGTCTGTCTCCCTTTACGCCGACGATACCAAATTTTTCAAAACCATTTCCTCTCCCCATGACTCTTTCCTCCTTCAACAAGATCTTGATAGTTTTTCGATCTGGTGCCTCAAAAATTCTTTGGAACATAATATCGCAAAATGCCAATCCATCAGCTTCTCACATAAGCGGAACCAATCTCCTCCCCGACTCTATCTTCTCCATAACCAAACTATCTCCTCCGTACAATCTCTTCGCGACCTCGGCATTTTGTGTGATAGGGGGCTCAACTTCCGTTGACATATGGATAAGATAATTCTCAAAGCCAACTCTGCACTAGGTTTTGTAAAACGGTGGTCCAAAGAATTCACCAACCCATACGTGACCAGGTCCCTCTATATTACCTTTGTTCGCCCCCTCCTAGAGTACGCCAGTTAAGTATGGTCCCCATATCATCGTGTTCATATCTCGAGAATTGAAAGCATTCAGAGCCGTTTTCTTCGATTTGCTCTTCGAGGTATGCCCTGGGACGATCCTTTTAATCTGCCCCCCTATCAAAATCGTCTCAACCTTATCAACTTAAAAACCCTCGAAGATCGCAGAGATGCAGCAGACCTTCTCTTCATTCATCGACTCCTTTCAGGTCACGTTGAATGCGCGTCCCTTCACAACTCCATTTTCCTCAACACTAACCCTCGTAATCTACGTACCCCTCGACTCTTCTATCTACTAACCCACCACACCTCCTATAGCGCGAACGAACCAATCTCTTTGACTTCTACCGCACCACTTCCTACCTCAAATCCGTTCTCCTTCACCACTCCAACCAACCGTAGTTTTAAGTTTTAGTTTAAGTTTAATTTTTAAGTTACAGCTTGTATTAAGCCGAATAAATGGGGGCATTAGCCCCCACCAAAATAAAAAAAATTAATTCTGAACCGAAGTTGTGCAGGTGACTCTGCAGGTGATATAACGTTCATTGCCGGAACTTCATGTTCAGTTATTGATTATTTCTTAGTATCCGTTATTTGGTACACATTTCCTGAAAACTTGAAAACTAGCGATGAAAATGTTTTCGAACCACATGGCTCTGGAAGTTGAGTGCTGACTGCGTCGCTCTTCGAATGAACCAAATACAGTAAAACTTGGACTTCTGCCCAAACTATTATATTACGGAAAGACAAATTTCGTATGCAGTACAAGAAAAACTTAAGTGTTCAACTTGTCAGACATCGTGACTCAGTAATACAACCGCACATTGAGAATCTCACGAATATCATCAAATACTTGATCTACGAGTAACTTCCAAAACCATCATCAAGAAAAAGCAAGTAAGTATAGTAAGCAGAAGTGGTTTGATACTTAGTGCTTGCAGGCTAAGGAAAAATCTTTTGCCTTCTTAAAACTCCTGAAAACATTAAACACTGACACTTTGAAGATATTCTATGGCGAAGCAAAAACGAAATTCAAACTCTCTGTCTTTATATGGCAGCATTTGAGCACCAAAACATCCAAGATCTGTTAAACGGACAGACGACTGTAATCGCTTATTCTTTGCAAATACCAAAAAGTTGCTCCAGTGGATGACCGGATTCCTTTTGAGCTCTTCAATAACTGCACAATAGAATTCTTAGTCACAGTTACGCTTGAGCTCAATCGAATTGTCGAAACAGCTGATGTTCTAAAGAATTTCACGAAATCAATAATATTTACACTTCACGAAGAAGGTAATTACGAGAATGCAAATGACTACAGAGGAATTTCATTTTTGAACACATCAAACAAACTAATTGCGTCACTACTCTATAACAGGCTCACACAGTGGGTGTAGAGAATAATAAAAGTCTACATAAGTTCCAGGTCGGTTTTAGAAGAAAACATTCAACTGTGGACCAAATATTCTCCCTCGTCAATCCTATAAATAAAAAAATTTATATGCGTTCTTCGTCGACTTCCGCGCCGCTTTCGACTCCATATCACGTAAAGCTCTTTTTTTACAATATACTCGTTAGCTCTATAAAATTGGAATCTCAAGCAAAGTAGTTAATATTTTAAGAACGATGTAAGAAAATAATGTCTGGGATGGTGAGTGCATTTCTAATGAATTCGAAACGTCTATGGGAGTAAAGCAAGGCTACGTCTTAAGTGCGCTGCTATTCATCAGTTTTATTAATGACTTCATAGATGCTATGGGATGTGGTACACAACTTGGCCGAAAGAAGATTCCTGAGCTTAAATACGTTGACGACATGCTATTTCTGCCCTTTACAGTGATCAACCGGCTTGAGGAATACTTTTTTTTTTTTTTTTATAATGAGCGCGCGCTCAAGGGGTTTGAGTACCTTTAAGGTGATTATACACAGCGCGGGCAAAGGAAATTTAGGAAGGAAGAAAAGAGAGGTACCGATGTACATTGTTTTTAAATGTTTGCAAGTTATAACGACCAGGAAATACAGAGATCGGCAGGGCATTCCATAAGCGAGTTGTACGGCTTAGGAACGAATCACGATATTTGAGAGTACGTCCGAAAATGGGCTTGAGGGTATACTGATGAGCATTCATAGCGAGACGGGTGTTACGGTTGAAAGTTTGAATGGGCGGAATGCTACTGGCGATTTCAGTGGAGCACTGGTGGTGGAAATAGAGTTAAAACAAAGTGAGACACGAGACATTTCGTCGGTGTTCGAAGGTGTCCATTGATTGACTGATATTAGTATCATCAATAAGTTTTATCGCACGGTTTTGAATCCTATCTTGCAGGTGCAGAGATGTTTTAGGAGCACCTGACCAGATGTGGGAGTTGTACTCCAATTTTGGGCGGATGAATGCCTTATATATTGAGGCCAGATCAGAGGGGGTAAAATATTTCTTACATCGCTTGAGGAAACCTAGACATTTCGCAGCATTTTTGGCGACATTGAATATATGTGGTCATTCCAACGTAAGTTGTCAGTGACACACATACCGAGAATGGAAAGTTTTTCGGTTTCGACGATGCAAGTGCCATTCATAGATAATGGCTGGGTGTTTAAATTTCGCTTTAAAGACAGCAGATAGCATTGTGTTTTGGAAGCATTAAATTCCACTCTATTGATAGTTCCCCAATTGGTTATGCTGTTGATATCGGAATTTAATGAGCTTAGCATACGCTGCCGTTCTCGTACTACAGCCGAAGAGCAGGGCCGTGAGTCCGGGAACGAATATGAAAAGCAGAGAGTACTGTCATCAGCAAAGGAATATATTGGATTAGAAGTAGTAGACAAGAGATCGTTGATGAAAATTAAAAAGAGTGTCAGAACAGAGCCCTGGGGCACACCAGCATTTATTTTGTGAATATCAGACTTGAAACCGTCCAAGACAACTTGAATTGAACGTTCCGAAAGGTAATTTCTAATCCATTGAAGAAGAGAGTCGTCGATCCCAAATGCACGCATTTTCGACAAAAGAGCCTGATGCCAAACTCTGTCAAATGCTTTAGAAATATCAAGTGCAACTATCTTGCTTTCGCCAGATTGATGTACGCTTTGGTTCCACTTTTCTGTGAGACATGCCATCAAATCACCAGTGGACCTGTTGCTACGAAAACCGTACTGCCGGTCATTGAAAAGTTTTCGTGTTTCGAGATATTTCATGACTTGACGATTTGTCAGCGTTTCCATGACCTTGGAAAGAAGGGACGTAAGTGCAATGGGTCTGTAGGAGGAGAGAGAAGATGATTCGCCTTTTTTAGGGACGGGCTGGACAAATGCTGTTTTCCATCTGCTCGGGCAGAGTCCTAAAGAGTAAGTTTGATGAAAAAGCTTACGCAGTGGTTTTGCCAGCGTGGAAGAACACCTCTTCAGAGCTTCACCTTGAGCTAGCCGCAAAGTCAAGCAGTTCAAACCGTAATTCATCGATTTTCGCCATGGCAACCGCTGAGGTGTGAGACGGCGCGTTGTCTTGGTGAAACAGGATTTTCTTTTTCTGCAAATGTGGCAGTTTTTCCGCAATTTCTGCCTTCAGCTTGTCAAGTAATGATGCGTAGTAATCGCCTGTAATGTTTTTTCCTTTTTGAAGATAATCGATTAAGATAACTCATTTACTATCCCACAAAACAGTCGCCATCACTTTCCCAGCCGAAAAAACAGTTTTTTTTTTTTTTGAAGCCGGCTCGCCCTTTGCAGTCCACTTTTTGTCAATGTCAATTTTGTGCAATGTTGTCGTCAGTGGTTGCAGTTTTTGGACGTCCCGAACGTTCATTATGTCCCAAACTCTTACGGCCACGTTTAAATTCAGCTGCCCAAAATTTCACTGTGATAAATGATGGTGCAGAGTCCCCATACACAGAGTCCAACTCATTTTTGATTTGCGTAGGCGTATTGCCTTTCAAAAACAAGAATTTAAAACTACTATCAACTAAAAACTGCGCGTCCAAAATGACTGAAACTTCGGTAAGTAACTGTCAGAAGATGCACAACTAGCATTCACTACCTTTTATTGATTATTTTGGCCATAAAATTAAAGATCATAATCACTCCTACCATTACTATTGCAGAAAAGAACAACGATGGGTATATGCATACAATTTTTTATTTCTTTTATAACAGCTTATACGTAGAGATACTATTTTCGTTTATTCATTTTTATTTCAGAGAACACCTACTCGTAACAATGTTACATGATGTTTTCCCGTTGTTGTTGTTTTTTTTTTTAGGTTTATAACGACTTACCAGTACAATCATTATTAACATCACAGTGGTATTAAAGTAAATTGAGCTAAGCCGAATTTGAGCTATGTAATTGCAAGATCCTCGAGTTATTATTGTTAGATTTGTGAGATTCAAACAGCTCTGTCTTCTTAGTACCGAGTTAATGAACGCAATGTCTCTACAAATGTCCATACGCAGGTTTGTATTGCAGTGACCACTAGAAACATACTCCTAAATATCCACTAACAAGAAGAAAGAGATCATCACAAACGATTTACTCTTAATCATGTGGTGATATTAAATTACTTAAATAAATATACTCATACTCACCTGCTGTAGTAAATGTAAGGTTTCAACACTTTATCAAGAACTGGAAAATTCTTTTTATGAAAATCTAGCGACAAAGAAGCATGAGTACTCGTAACGCCTACTTGGATCATTTTACAGAATTGTTCCCCAACGCCAGTCATGTTATCTACACTTTTCCGATTTGGGTCAAAGTTACCCTATCATGGACTCAAACGATATCTTATTTCTGTACTTCACAGTTGCAAGCCTCGAATGTTTAAATGTGAATTTCTTAGAGTGAGCAAATTAAAATAATATAATTGTATTGTGATGGTTCTGAATGGTCCAATAGACTAAACCGTTGGGCAAAATTCAATTTCAATTTGCCATTGTTAAAATGTTCCTTCTTCTGCTAACCATATTGTGCGGAAATTTTTTCTTTGTGGTTTTTTTTTTTAAATTCACGAAACTGATGTGTATACTCGTATGTTGATATGTTGATATGTATCTGATGTATGACATCGGGCAAAAAAATCACACATTCGTACGTTAATAAACTACAATGTAAGGTCATTAAAGGTAATGGGCCAATGCCAATGTTGGTTAACTGCGGATTTTAGTCAAGTGTTGTAAAAAAAGATAAACTAACTCAGCATTAATGTTGCTAAACAAGTCAACAAAACTGTTTTGGGAAGTTGTAATTACAATATAATCGTAAAATGATGTTGCGATCAATTTTCCGACAGATTGGGTAGCGATGAAATCGAAACGAAACGGATGCTGTCTATGCAATACGCAGGTCACAAAACCTCTAACTGAGTTCACACTGAACAGTTTTAAAAGTAGAAGGCATTTGTTTTTTTATTTATAAGAAATAAAAGCCATTTTACGCGGTATTGCATGGCTTGGTCTGAAGCTCTGTCTAAAGACAAAAAAGATCGCAGTTCGTCCTCTTATCCCAGATCTTCTTACAGTTTTGTTGTGCCTTCTTTGTGTCTGTAACATACGAAAACAAACGAACAGCAACAGCTACCATTCGCTCCTCGACTTAGGCCGGGATACAGATTTTGGAGGCTGCAACCGACATTCTTAAAAAGCCGGTTTAGGCGCTGATCTACGAGTTACAAAACGTTTCGATTCCGCTGAATGAGGTGCAGTAGAAGGCGTAGGGTCTGAAATAAGGCTCCCTCAACAACGACGGTAAAGAGAAATGCGAGGGTTGTCTGAAAAGCTTCCGACCGCAACGTAAAGGTAGCGGCACTCGTCAATAAAAGCTAGTGAGTGCTAGTTGTGCATCTTTTGACAGTTACTTACCGAAGTTTCAGTCATTCATTGAGTGAGTCGATGTGAGTGTTTTTTGTGAAAATGGAGAAAATTGAGTATCGAGCTGTTATTAAATTCTTGTTTTTGAAAGGAAATACGCCTAACCACATCAAAAATGAGGTGGACTCTGTGTATGGGGACTCTGCACCGTCATCTACCACAGTGAAATTTTGGGCAGCTGAATTTAAACGTGGCCGTAAGAGCTTGGGAGATGATGAACATTCGGGACGTCCAAAAACTGCAACCACTATCGTCACCAAATGATGTTGCTAAAGTTCACCAAATGATGTTAGCCGACCGCCGAATTAAAGTGAGACAGATAGTAGAGGTTATGAAAATGTCCAAAGAACGTGTTTGTTACATATTAAATCAAGTTTTAGGCATGAGAGTTGTCCGCGCGTTGGGAACCGCGTTTGGATACACCCTTATGCGCCCGAAACAAAAACTCAGTCAAAACGGTGGACTTCAAAAGGCGAGCCGGATCCAAAAAAAGGGAAAACTGTTTTTTCGGCTGGGAAAGTGATGGCGACTTTTTTTTTGGGAGAGTAAATTAGATATCTTAATCGATTATCTTCAAAAAGAAAAAAAAACATTACAGGAGCATACTACGCATCATTACTTGCCAAGCTGAAGGCAGAAATTGCGGAAAACGGACACATTTGCAGAAAAAGAAAATCCTGTTTCACCAAGACAACGCGCCGTCTCACACCTCAGCGGTTGCCATGGCGAAAATCCATGAATTACGGTTTGAACTGCTTGACCATCCGCCTTATTCACCAGATCTAGCCCCAAGCGACTTCTTTTAGTTCCCTCATTTAAAAACTGCGCTCGGAGGACTGAGATTTTCGTCAAATGAGGAGGAAATCCCCTTCGTGAACAATTATTTTGCTGAGAAGAACTCCAAGTACTCCAAGAGATGGGAGCATCGCTGGGAGAAGTGTGTAGAGTTACAAGGGGACTACAACTGATTTCCCGTCATCTACAAACATTTGACAGTTCGCCGAATCCAACGGACGCCGGCACATCGAGTCAAAGTTTTTGGCACTAAAAAGTAAGTATTTTGCTTCATTTAAGTTGATTTTTGGTATTTTATTGTGAAAAACTATAGGTAAATGGCTTGTAGATTAAGTTTGTGCATATATTTGGCCTTGCAGATGCACAAAAATTGAGCCGCAAAACTTTTGATATTCGCACCTATTCTCGTTGTCGTTGTCGTTTTTAAAGTCGTTTCTATATCGTTGTCGTTTCTATGTCGTTTCGTTCCTAAATTGGTATTCCTGAAGTATATTGAAACGAAGACGAAAAGTTATCGAAAAGTTATCGAAAAATATAATGACAGTTAACGAAATCTAGGTAACGGTGCTATATTTTGTGTTGTTAGTTTAGCATTTTTGAAATATTTTTGTTATTTTATTTAAAAGAGACATAAAATGGCTAGTACGGAATTTTATTTTTCAAGTTCAAGTGAAGATGATGAAACAAAGGACATTACTTTACATCGGAAAATGTTGCGACAAAATGTTAATGTGTTTGCCATTCCAGATTCAGTGTAAGAAACTTAATTTTGATAAAATATTTTCATACATTTATTCATATGTACGTATAATTTTTAGATTTGTGAACACTTTTAGACTGAATAAAACTGCATTTAAATACGTTCTGGAATAAATCTCCCCAAAACTAAAATGCAACATGCGCAAGTCTGCAATTACACCAACAATAAAACTTGCAACTGTTCTACGGTTTTTTGCTCAAGGATCATATCAACTAAGCGTGGGTAATGACTTCAATTTGTCGTTGGCTCAACCCACCGTTAGTAAAATTTTATCAGAAGTCTTGGAGGCGATGAGTAGTACAATATGCATTGAGTGGGTAAAATTTCAAATGACTGCAGAAGAAAAAATGGAATGCAAACGATTTTTTTTGGAACGAACTCGTTTTCCTGGAATCATATTAAAATAATTGGTCCCAGCAAAAGTTCTCAACTTTTGTACTACAACAGAAAAGGCTTCTTCAGCATAAATGCCATGATTGTAAGTTTTAACGATGAATTAAGATACAAGCATCTAATTTTTAGATTTGCGGTCATAAAATGCGTATAAGATACGTAAATGCAAGACATCCAGGCTCTGGTCATGATTCATTAATTTGGAATACAAGCCGAGCTAAAAGGTCTTTACAAGAAGATTATGAAGCTGGTGAACGTAATTCGTGGATTCTTGGTATGAAGTTTCAAATATACAGAAATCAGTTTATCATTTAAATTTTTAGGAGTTGCTGGGTATCCATTGCAACCATTTTTAATGACACCATACAGATCAGCTCTTGAAAACAGTGAAGAAAGCCGTTACAATTCCATACATGCAGAAGCACGAAATATAATAGAGCGAGTAATTGGGATGCTTAAATCGCGTTTTCGATGCTTACTTGGAGCACGTGAATTGCATTATGGTTCCCAAAAAATTACACAAATTGTTAATGCATATGCTGCTCTTCATAATATTTGCATACACTATAATGCTTCTTTTCCCGACAATGATGCTCAAATGCCTTCCGAAGAAGCTGAAAATTATAACATAAATAATGAAAATGATGACAGAAATGAAAGGACGGATGCTGCCAGAATAAGAGATACAATAAAAAATACTTTTTCGTTATAAATTTCAAATGGATTTAGTATTAATGTAACAAAAATAAATAAAAAATAACATAAAAAGCTAATTTAATTGTTTTTCTAATAATTCTAGTTTTTTCTTTTTTATTTCAAGATTGAGGATCAAAAGTTCTTCTTCTTTGCTTGATTTTCTTTTAAAATTTTTAAGGCGCTCCTCCTCAATTTCCAATCTCTTTCTCTGGTAACGAGAAATGTCTTTTAAATATTCCTTCATGGACTCTAAATGATTGCATTTCTCTTGTTGCAATTCGGTTTGCTTCCGCAGTAATGTGGTTCTTTCCTTTTCATCATTTTTATTATTAGTGGACGACTGGGGCCTTGTTGAAACGGTGGGTACTTCGTCATTGCTAGTATTGACAGAAGTAAACGCTTTCGCCTCATCTTCCATGGTTGTCAGCTCGTTAATTTCTTCACTGAATCCTACCACATCTCCTATTGGATTAATTTGCTTATCAAATTCCAATAAATTTGCTACAGCTTCTTCCATAGATGACAGTGGAATCTGCTTAAAGGCGCCCCCTCCCGTTGCTCTGGCTTCAGTTTTGTTGGTCACCAACTTCTTTTTTATTTTAAATTTTAAATCCTTCCATATCTTTAATTTTAATTACATATTTATTAAAATTGTATTTTATAACTTTAAACTTTTCAGTTTTACTTACTTTGTGCCAACCGTCTCCGTCACGAACTGGAGGTCCAATTGCATTTATTTTGCCTGCTAATTGATTCCAAAAAGCATCAAAAATTTACTGGTTTTATGCCTTTCCTAAAACCCTTAGCATATTCCGGATTCATCTCCATTTCTGAAATCAAAATTTCAAATTGCCGGAACGTTGTTATTTTCATTTTTAATTTTTTTTTGTTCTTCTCGCTTTTGTTTCGTTGCTAACTATGACGACGACAGAAAACAAACGTTTCTTTGACGTTTCTATTTTCGTTTTAAATTACAGAATACCGATATGTTTTCGATATACGTCGATAACGACAACGGTGATGGCAAAATGTCGTTTTTATTTCGTTTTAAAACAAGAACGCCAACGGGAATATGGGCGATTGTTGTTGTTTTGAAGGTTATATTTTTTTAAAGAATAAGTTATGAAAGAGCCGGGTGAATGGGCCATAAGAGAGCTGGCTCTTTCATAACCCTGCATTTATAAAATAATAATAAATATGTACTTTTATTTTCATATATTATTAAATTATTTTTTTCAGATATTGCATTACGGAAAAGCCAGGCGGAAAAAAATCGGAAAAGACCCGAAAAATCGATAATTGAAGAAGCATTCAGTGAAGTTTTGGAGAAAGGTCAGTCCATAAACAAAACTGCACTTGGCTTAAATATATCGAGGGCATACTTAGCTAAAATAGTTAAAAAAGTTAAGGCTTCTGGTGAATCAGCTTATAAACACCTAATATTGGAAATAAGCTTATTTTCACAACAGACCAGGAGAATATGCTTGCGGATTATTTAAAAGGTGCGTCTAAAATGTGCTATGGCCTACCATGTCATCAAAATTAGAAGCTGGCATTTGATTATGCCATGACCAATGATATCAGCCCAGTTAAATGAAAAGAACGTCAAACTGCGAGTGATGATTGGCTCAAAAGGTTTATGTGCACACACAAAGATTTAACTATGAGAAAACCTGAAAGCACTTCTCTATCCCGTACAACAAGTTTTAATAAAACTAATGTAAACACATTTTTTGGGAAACTAAGCACTGTTTTACGCAAATACAATTTTCCTCCCCATATGATTTTTAACGCTGACGCTGGCTAAAGTCATCGCTGAAAGAGGTTCGAAACAAATTGGGCAAGTTAAATCAGCAGAACGAGGAACATTAGTGACAAATCTGTTCTTTATTAATGCTGATGGTGGTTTTTTGCCGCCTATGTTTGTGTTTCCTAGAGTAAACTACAAAGATGTTATGTTAAATAATGGTCTGCCTGGAGCTCTAGGGATGGTTCAAGCTTCTGGATGGATGACTGAAGACTGTTTCGTTAAAGTGCTTGAACACTTTGTGAGAATCCAGCATTGATATTAATGGATAACCACATCTCTCATGTGAATCTCAGAGTGGTTGAATTAGCCAGACGAAACTCAATCATTATAGTTACATTCCCACCGCACTGCAGTCATAAACTGCAACCACTCGATGTCACAGTAGATGGGCCTTTCAAAGCTAGATACCGCATTGCCATGAATCATTATCAAACCCTGGAAAAACGGTGACTCTTTATCAAGTTGGGCAATTTGTAAAAGAAGCAGAAGCAGAATATAACACAAGGATTCTTGAAAACATTAATTTACCCCTTAAATTCTAATATATGGTTGTTAACTTTATAGTGACAAAAACAAAAAAGACAACACTTTATTTGATATTTTACTGAGTTTATATTTATTTAATAAGTAAAACAAAAACAATTGAATGCAAAGAAACAATTACTTTGCTGGTTGATGGTTCTGTTGGGACTGACTTTAAATTTACAATTTTATCATAGACACAAATAACATATAGTGCAGGTTTCAAGCGTGAGACCAGATTCAGACTTCGCACTTCACGGTTATCGCATTTCAATTTTCTTGCGTCTGATCTCACGCCTGTAATGTGTACCTGATTAAATTGCAGCTTGAGAACATTTGCCTTTTTGTTGGGTAGGTATTCTGAGGTATTATGTTCTTACATAACATACTCCCCCCTTTAGAGGGTTCTTAACTCTCTAATTTTAAACTAAGTTGTCTTCATTGACATTTATGCTATCAGTACCTTTAAATTTTCTACATTTTACATTTTTAGCTACATAGGTTCTTAAACTAAGGTTCCACTTCAAAACGTGAAACTCTGCTTCTAGGTGCTGGTTTTGGTCTCCTATGACGAAACCAATATACAATGCCCATCCCAATCATGCCAGCAGCTAAAAGCCATGTCAACCCATAGTGATGATAGTCATGCGAGTTACATAATTTTTTGGAATTTTAATGGCGAACATTAACATGTTTTCTTTGTATTTTGCAACTCCAAGTCTTATTTGTTTTAATTTGAAAAAATCTATTTTATATGCTTCGATTTCATCATTTGTAAGGATATTGGGGTGTAAAATGTTACTTCTTGCTGATACAATATTATCCTGAATATGTTCTATTTTTGACTCGATATACTTAAGTTTAAATAATTGATCAAAATAAATTTGCTTCATTACTAATTCTCTTTCTACTCTCTGTATAGTGTTAACCTGTTTTAGAATTGTTACTCTATCGTTACTAATGGTATCTCTAAGCATGTTAAAAGTACTGTTAAAATATTCGTTAATTTTAATTTGATTATTGGATGCTACGATTGCATTATGACTGTTCTTTGCTACTGTATCTAGGTGTTCTTCTATAGTCTGTCTGTCGTCGTCGTCCATGGTTCCGAATAGCCATTTTTGTGTCGTACCTATAATGTTAATTAGACCTCGTCTTTGTCTATGTTGTAAGGGTACTAAAGTCCTAATCTTGTATATGATATTTGAAATTTCTTCGTTTAACATTTGTCTTTGTTCGAGTTGTAATGGGGCTAGATTAATAGAAATGTTTTTTACTAATGCTATTATTTCAGCTGGGTTTATAATATGTAGTATAATGTCTGTCTCATTTGTAATGCTTATGTCAGTCAATTGAAGTTTAACGTATCCGTTCTGTTCGTTTATCGTCTGTACGTCAAGGAGGTGTTGGCAATTAATCTGAGTAGTCAGTGTCAGAAGTACTATCCATGCTATTACCTGTAAATTTTAATGGTCGCTTAATATTTGTATAATGGATATTTTTCAAATTTGCTTTCTTATATTTTGGCTCATGCTTGTGTCTAACTGCCTTGTAATTTTTAATAAAACCCGTTGACTTCTGTTCTTCATAATCTTCTCTAGTCTTATTTAATTTTCCTAATTTTCTTTCTTTTACTTTCTCTATATTCTGGCGAATTCTTTCTAAATCAATCTTATGAGTATGTGCGTCAAAAGGATTGCATTTAATGGTAGAGTGGAATCTATGATTATAATTTCTTACAGCTTTTTGTATAATTCTTTTTACTGAAAGTTTATTTTTATTGAATGAAATAATTCTAAATTTTTCTGCTATAGTGTTATGGAAACGTTCAATGTCTGCATTGCCGGTATGACTATTTGGCTTTGTTAAATGTAGAGAAATTCCCTCTTCTTCTAAGAATTCCTTTATCTGAACAGCTTTGAATTCGTTATCTGCTATTATTTTATTTGGTTTTCCTATTTTTGTAAAATGCTCTTCTAGTTGCTCGATTATTGTAGAGTGGTTTCTGTCTGTTAAATGGTACGCTGAACCGAATTTAGAAAATTTATCTATTATGGTTAGAAAACTTATTTTTCTTATTACGTATGTATCAATATGGATTATTTGATTGATATCTGTAGGTGTTTCCGTTTTCTTAAATTTAGCTTTTATGGGATTGCGGTCATATTTGACTGCTTGGCATACGTCGCATTGGTTTATAACAATATGGATAAATTCCATTAGCTTGGGATAGTATATTTTATACTTAATTTGGTTATATGTTTCCTGTATACCAGAATGTTGGCTTTCCTTAATATGGTACAGAGCTATTTGCTTCACAACTTCTACCTCTGTTTCGATGTCTTGTGCCCTAAATGAACACTTGACGAATCTTACCGAGTTGTCATTCGAATACATCTCTCTTATTTTTTCTTGGAGAATATTGTATACGTTATCCGCTAGTTCTGAGAATATGCCTACTTTTCCTTTTTTTATAAATCTCCTTAGTATGTCTCCTAACCTGTCAAAGTCATACTCTGCTATGTAGATAATTCTTTTACTGTGCAGGATCTCAATTTCCCTAATTTTGTTATTTGTTAGTATTAGCTGAGTTTTGAACTTATTGACGATGTCTTCGACAATTGGAATGTGATCCATTAGTTCTTCCTCTGCCGAATGTACAGTTTCATTGTCCTCGTCTTCTTCTACATTAAATACAAGTTCTGAATCACTTTGATTACCTTTAAGCGAAAAATTTTCTGTTAGTGTGGGATTCTCTCCCTCCTTAGATTTAACGTCCTCGTTAACCTCTATTCTGCTAAGAAAATCTGCTACCCTGTTTTCTTTACCTTTAAGGTACTCTATTTCAAACTGATATTCTCCTAGTTTAAGAAGCCATCGTTGATGTCTAGGTGAAAGATCTTTTCCTCTATATTTTGCATGAAGATACTTAATTGGCTGTTGATCTGTAAAGATCTTAAACTTATTACCGTAAAGGTAAGGTCTAAAATAATTTATTGACCACATTATCGCTAGGAATTCTTTGTCTGTAGCGGAGTAATTAAGTTCGTGCTTGTTGAGAGTACGTGATGCATAGCATATCGGGTGTCCTTCTTGAGAGATTACCGCTCCAATCGCATAATTGGATGCGTCAGTTGTCAGTGTAAATTGTTTTTTAAAGTTGGGGTATCTTAATATTGGGTGACTACTTATTAGTCCTTTCAATTTTTCAAATGCTTCTATGTAGTTTGGATCGTTTGCATTTATTTTGGCATTTTTCTTCAAGTATTTGGTAATAGGTTGTGCTACTTTAGCATAATCTCGGATAAATTTCCTATAGTATCCGGTTATTCCTAAAAAGCTCTTTATTTGTTTCTGGGACTTTGGAAGTTCTAATTTTTCAATACAAGCTATCTTATCCGGATTAGGTTTTAAACCGTCTTTAGTGAGAATATGACCTAAGAATTCGGTCTCTCGCTTCATAAAATTACACTTATCTACCTGTATCTTAAGTCGTTTAGATTCTAATATTTTAAAAATGTTTGTTATAGCTCTGACGTGTTCTTTCAATGACGTACTAAAGATAAGTATGTCATCCAGATAAACTACGCACGTCTTATTTATATGGTCTCTAAGAATATCATTCATCAGCCTTTGGAATGTCGCAGGTGCATTCTTCAAACCGAATGGCATTCTTATAAACTCATATAATCCGTGGGGGGTGACAAAAGCTGTCTTTTTGCGATCTTCTTCTTTGATTAATATCTGGTGATATCCTTTGGCAAGATCTATTGTGGTGAAGTATTGTGATTTCCCAAGTTTGTCTAATATTGAATCAATATTTGGCAAAGGGAATTTGTCGTCAACTGTGATTTCGTTCAACTTTCGATAATCGATTACGATACGAAATTTCTTTTTCCCTGAGTTGTCCATTTTCTTTGGAACAACTATAAGTGGACTCGAGTATTTAGAATTACTCTTTCGAATAATTCCCTGAGATTCCATTTCTGTAATTTGACGTTTTACTTCTTCGTCATGCATAGGGGGGTATCTGTATAATTTAGCGTTCACTTGTTGATCAGTGGTTGTAACAATTTCATGCTCAATTTCTGGGGTACTTGATAATTTGTCACCTTCTTTGAAGAATAGATTACCAAATCTGTTTAACAGGTTATCTACTTCTTGGCGTTCTTCTTTGTTAAGATGATCTAATTTTATATGATTGATGCTAGTATCAGTAGTTTCTAGGGAACATATTTGATTTAATACATATGGGGGGTTAGTGAACTTTAAGCACTGATTGTTTAGATAAATATTTCCTTCTTCGAAGTTTATTAAAGTGTTTAATTTGTTTAGTAAATCCATACCAATTATAAACTGATATCCTCTATTGCAAAGTCTTTTGACTTTCCATCTAATAAGGGTGTTGGGTGACGCTTTGAATTCTTCTGGTACAGGTGTATGTATTTCATACGATATTGTATCCCTACCTGTCACTGTAGTAAAGTGAATTGGCTCAATACGGAATTTTTCAAATTCATTCAACCTATCGTCTGCTATACTTAGGGTTGAGCCCGTATCTACTAATGCTATAAAGTTTTTTGAGCAAATAGTTATCCTAATTTGTGGTAATTCGTCCGAGGCTAGTTCATAAAAAACGCGGGACATTGTTCGTTTTGATTTCTTACATTTTCGTTACTTATTTCCTGAGGCATTACCATTCTTTGTCCAGATCTCTCCTGTTGATGGCTATTTTGGCCCGGAGATGATCTGAAGTGTCCTGAATTTGGGTTTTGACCTTGGGAGTTATTTATCTGTCTCCTATCGTTGTTTCCCTGAATATTATCAACCTCCATGTTTTCTGCTGGTGGATTTTGTCTATCAGGCTGCCTATGCTGCCCTGACAAGTTCCTTTGTTGTCCCTGATAATTATTTTGCCTATACTGACCCGAGTGGTTTCGTTGCGGTCCCTGATAGTTATTCTGCCTGAACTGTCCTGAAAAATGTCTTTGTTGGCCCTGATTATTTTGTCGATGCTGTCCTGATCTATTATGATACTCATCAGCATAATTTGGTCTTCTTTGCTTTTCTGGTGGAACAATTGTCTTTGGCCTAACTACTCTTCTAAATTCCGGCCTAATGCAGGAATCCTCGAATCTTCTCTTTCTCATTACTGAGATTATTTTGCTTAAATCGTTTTCTTCATATATCCTGTCTAATAATGTGCCTTGCGCTATTTCTTTAGCGGTATTTATTAATATTACACCAATATTGCTTAAGTCTATATAGTTTTCTTCTTTATAATATACAATAAGTTCGTCAGTTTTATATTTAATACTTTGCAATTCTACTGCTAATTCGCTTACCGTATTGACCTTTAAATTTGTAATTCTTTTGTATATTTCGTGCGGCTCTGTGTCCGGTTTGTATCTAAGCTTCAATGTTTCCTTGGTGGTAGTCCAATTGTCAGTCTCTGGTGTGTTGATCACGGCGTTCTTCGCTTCGCCTTGAATCTTCTCGTGGAAAACAGCTCTCACTACAATCTTCCTTAGTTCTGGATCTTCTACTTGATTGAGGTAGTATTCTACGCAACTGAAGAATGAGTTGATCGTAACATCTCCTTGTCCGGTGAATATTGACATGTAACGGACATCTTTTAAAATCCTTTCCCTTTCCTCTCGGTTTTCTCGTTGTTGGAGTTGTACGTACGCTGACCTTACTTGTTCTAGCTGCTGAGTTCTTAGCTCTAATTCAGCAATAAGTTGATTTTGATTTTCCATGTTCCTGTTGTTATCGTGTATTTGATGTCTTTTCATAGACTTCTGTTTTTGCACTTCACTTGTGATTTTTCTTTTGCTTTTAGGTACACACACTAATCTTTGTCGATTTTATGGTATGTATTGCAAATTTTAATTCGAATTTTCACTGGGTAACGTGTTTATTAATTGAAATGTTTCATTTAGGAACACTTATATTTAATTAATTTCACACGACGTAAATTCGATTCGCTGGACTCTTATTTTATAAGAATCCTACCGACTGCGCCAATAACATAAACGGGGTTTGAGCGGATTATAAAAAAAAACAACAAAATCACTGGTAACTAGGAACGTTTATTATCAAAAAAACTTATTGTAAGACTTAACACGGGATACTACACACATTTCGTGTAGTTCGCCTCTATTTATTACATTCAATTTTCTGGGTTGTTAATCGGCAGACGTAATGTCAGCGATTTTGCAATTGCACATATTTTCTGGGAATACACCGACCGAATTGAGGTGTTTCCAGGAAATTGTGAAATAATTAATTATTTTTTGTAATCGACCGGATAAACGTGTCAAATTCATCGCCTGGTGCTGGCAATGGTGCTGGTGTTTGCACATATGTAACTTGCGCGCTCAAAGACGGGGATTCATAACCTCTTCAATTCTAGTACTGAGATCATCAAGCTGTTTCTTATCAATGTCATAAGTCTCGGGTAGCATTGAAGTCGTAGAAGTGGTTGTTCCATTTCTTTTAAATATCCAATTGCTGATGTTTGCGCTCGGAATGAATGATTTGTTGATAGAATAGTTGTACTCGTGTTGACCGTTGAGACTCGTATATGGTAGTTTGAGTATACATGACTTACGAAACTCCAGCAAACCATTGCCCTGAATGTATATTCTTGAAGTCCTGCCTTCGCAAATAAGGTGACCTGTTACGTCAGATGCTACAGAAAAAATCCATCCATTAGATTTGCTGAGAGCGATCCATTGATCTTGTGAATTAACCGTTCATCTTATTTAGCTGCGTATTAGTTGGATGGAGCTGATTACACAGATAATTTTTGGGAGATATTATCTTGCATGATGCCAACTCAATAGCTGTTAGTGGGAAAAACTTATCTCTGGTCATCGAAACTGCAAGATATGGAGTAGATATGTCGACCAAATAACTTAAATTTTCATGCAGTATAGGAACTTTGACCAAATTAAAGAGTTGAAATTCTTCAGCATTGATTATGGGTAGACGCATCTCGAAAACGACTGAGTTGTTCAAAATACGGCCTTTGATTGAAGCCATTCTGTACATATCTACTCTAGATCCCTTTGGCAATCGTAGTGTTGGAGGAAGTGAATTACCAATCAGCTGCAACAGTTCACTAAATTGTCTTGGTATCATCAATTTTGGATTTATTTTAGCATGATCCAAGTCTAACATAACGTCCAATAACACTTCTTGAATTCGTTCAAAATTTGTGATAATCAATATTAAATATGAAGTAAGAGCTGCCAACTCATGTTTTTGCTCGAACAGCGTTTGCTTTGATTGAATTCCATCAATCGTTCTCATTAAATAATGATGAAGAGCTTTAAATTGTTGTTGGATTTCTAAGGTGTCTCTTTTCAGAATGTCGACCGTAGAGTCTGATATGGAATTCTGCCTTTTTAAAAGATATTCTGCATGGCGTTCATTTTCTTTGACTAAAGCTATTTGTTCTTCGATTCGATTAGCATCTTCCTGATCCAAAATTCCAAACAAACTATGTGCTAGTGTTCCAACGATGTCAAACTGAGATCTTGCCACTCTTATTTTTTCATAATTTGATCCTTGGGAACTATGCAGCAGCTCATTGTTGCTCTCTATCACCGAAACTCGATGTTGAATGCTATCTATTATGGGTCTGCAATAAGCTTTGTTAGCCATATCTTCTGTGCATATTCCATTTAGCAGCTCAAAATGTGATTTAATTTCGTTAAATTCAAACCAATATGTTGTTAAATTGTAATAAATATAAATGTTCCAGAAGGCATTTATTATTTTTACCTCACCTATGTCTTCAAAGTAAATGCCAATGCCATTTGTCTGTGCCAGACATAACGGTAACACTACGAAGACGCACAGTATTGAGGTAAGCACGCTCCTCAAGTTAAATTTTTTCCAACCTGAAGTTGTTTCTTTTGATTTTGGTCTTGTATCGTGATAAACATTTTCAGCAATCGAGTCCTCTATTGGCAATGGGCATAGATTGTGTATGGCTCTTTGGTATGTACCATTTTCTGTTTTAACAGTTGCCACTCGGATTAGATTGTCGCTTCCCTTAACAAATTCTGTTACTCGGCCTAGTTTCCATCGCATAGGTTTAGCATTCATTTCTTTTATTACAACCATTGTCCCAGGTCTTAGATTATTGTGTTCCGTTTTCCACTTCATCCTTTGTTGCAACAGATGCAAATATTCTCTTGACCAGCGTTTCCAGAAGTGTTGCTGTATGTGTTGTATTTGTCGAAATTTATCCAGGCGGCTTAATTTAGTGTCTGTGACATCTGGTTCAGGAAGCGCTGTCAGTGATGTGCCTATCAAAAAGTTATTAGTTAGAGGTTCCAAATGAGGAAGAATTTTTATCTTCATATGTCACTGATAGACCTGATTCATCACAGTCAAACGATGGTAATGAATTGAATATTGAAACTAACTTCAAATCAACACCTCCGGCTTGTACAAACCCACTTGAAGCTCGCGAAGAAAATGAGGTTGTACCAGACCAGATTATCAGACCATCTCCCCATTCAACCTATATCCCTACGGTTGTGATTCCGATTACTTCTCGGAAACAAATTATATTACCAGAAATGATAAGACCATTTTCTAAAGCCGGGCCAAGGCAAACCACGACACGCTATAATACAAAAATGTCGTCTGCCCTCTTAACTTACACTCCCGAAAAGAAAAAGTTAGAAGAGAAAGAGGGTAATGCAAAGAAACCAAAAATAATTAAGAAAATCACCACAAAACAGTCCATAAAAACCCTCAATAGAATATTAAGAAAAAATCAAGAAAATTCCGCACTGCAAGATGGAATTTAATTACAATACTATTGCTTCTTCGTGATTACAATGGATGCGGGCTTAGAAAACAACTAAAACTACTCTTACGATGACTTGAACACACCGACAGCCAGCAACAGGTTCCGTCTGGTAAAGTGCAACGTTAAAAAGGGCGACGATTTCGTTGGAAAGGCTCTTAACAAATACTCCGTTCCGTCGTTTATTTCGGGATTGTGTGACGCATTGTGTCCGCTTTGACTGGTTAAGTAGTCTTCGGTGAGCTTGGAAAAGTCCCACAGAGTGAGGTAGCAATCCAAACCGCCAACACCAAGTATGTTCCCATCTCGACTGAATGACATTGTGTGAATGGATTCAGTGTGCTTGGATAATGAAGCTATCAACTGTCCGTGGGAGAGATCCCAAATGAGCACTTGATGATCGGCAGAACCAGAAGCCAAATATCGACCGCAAATCGAAAAGGACAGACTGTAGATGGGACCTTTGTGACCAGTCATCAACCGCACCAACTGGCCATTGAGGACATCCCACAAGCGAACTGTCCTATCGCTGGATCCAGTTGCTATGTAATTAGAGTTTGGATGAAACTGAACAGAGTCCACATCAGCCAAATGGCCGCAGAAAATACGCAGAGGCTGGTTGGAATCTGTAGCCCAGAGTCGAGCAGTTTTGTCGTATGAACAGTATGTCGTATGAGAAAAGCGTACGTCCCACACAGGAAACAGATGACCCTTATAGACGACAACACAAGTGTGCAGCGACCAAAGACAGATGGTGGTGTCTTCTGAACAGGAGAGTAGTAGATTTTTTTTCTGGCGCAAAAGCACACCGATAGACGGGCCCACTGTGACCGAAGAAAGTCCGAGCTGTTTCAGCTGTACGATCATCCATCATACGCACCAGGACGTCCTCGGCGTCCTTATCGATGTCTTTAAGCTGCTCGGCTGTTTTCACTTCGCGTAGCTTTTGTGAGGTCAGGGACCACACCCTGATGCTGGAGTCTGTGAACCCTACTGCCAGCATTGAGGAGTCTTCAAAGATCGTATAGAAGCACACCGACGGTAGGGAATCCTTGCTTAGATGGACTCGCTTCGATGACTCGCCAAGGGCTTTTAGTTTCTCCAATTTATCAGCATCTTTCAGTTCGGGCAATGGAATACGTTCGTGAGCTGGAGCATTCGGATCTGATTTGGATTTCTTCGAAAAGAGGGGATCCTTTTTCGGTTTCTTCTTTTTCGGCCTATCAGGGGCATCTGGATCGTTCTCGTCCTCCTCTTCGGCGGGCTGATTTGTTGCAGTCGTGTTGAGACTTTGAAAGTCTACCTCTTTCAGAAGACCGTAATACACTCGAACTTTATTATCTTGTCGGCGAGCTTCACCCGTGAGGGCGCCTGCAGTTGCGTCACACTGTGCTTTGCTACGTGCGGTCCCCTCATATGTATCGAAATGTAGGAATTTACTCACAATCTGCGAGAGAACTTCCATTTTCCTGTCCTGAATCTGCCTTTTGAAGAGCGAATGGGAGTCTCGTGACATTCGTATGACAAACTTATCATTCTCCATCGATGTGACCAAGTCGTTGTTCTCCATTTGCGATCGTTTCGTTAGGAGTAAGATATTTTGTAAGTCTTCATGGTAGTACTCGTCCAACCCGGTGCCAAACTTCTCGACAAACTTCCGAGCTCGCACTTCGTAGCCACTGTAGACGAGTTTAAAGTAGACTTGCACTAGTATCGGGTAGAACACCAGTGATAGCTCATGCTTGCATATGTCAAGAGATTCATCGACAAAGGTTCGTAGCTCGCTAAACGCGGCCTCGTATAGTTCTGGATCACCACCGCTGGCACCGGCAGGGGTTTGTTCGCCATCGAAGGTGGACGTCAGCAAGTGGTTCAACTCGGTTTCATTCACTTCGGCTTCGATTTCATCCTTTAGATTGGCTTCCTGGAGTAGCAGTTCCTCGGTTTGCTTGAGATTATACTTCTTGATGAGCTTGAGGACGGCGATTAGTTCGCGCTTGTCCTGGGGAAGACTCATGGTTCCGGTTTGGTGTTGACCACTGTACACTGGTTAGGTTTGGGTTTTAAAGTGGAAACAATTTGTTTTGAATTATTTGGAATTTTTTAAATAGAAAGGAATACAAATCTACAATAACCTGACACGGCGGGATCGCGACTGTTTTTACTGTGCTAGTTTTAGTTTTTAGTTTTAAATGCATTTTATTTTCTTAATCACTAACTCTTACGTACTAACAAAAAATGCTTAAATGCTAGCTTAAAATTACTTAACAATCTTATACTAACTTACTGGCCCCACACAGGCACTCTAAGCTACTCTGAATACTTATATCTATGTCTTTCGACTGCAGTTACATTTTATTTATAAATACTTATTTTCTATACTTAAAGCTAAGAAAAAAATTTGTTTACAAAACTTAGCATATGGACTTTTTTTATTTTTTATAAAAACTTAGTATCTAACTTAAAATAAACCTTAGCCTACCTAACCTAAATGCACAATACACACATAAACACACATAGACATTATACACAATCATATACATACATCAGTATACACTTTTGTATACACTGATATATGTATATGTTTCTTAAATGCTAACCTAAACCTATGTAAGCTGGCCATCGCTATTTACTGAGCAAATAGATTGGTCAGCTCTGCCTCATTAGTGAGGCTGTTCCGTAATTGACGGAAACGATGACAAAACATCTTCTCCATCATTCAACCACCAGAAATGCTGGTGCTGCCGAACGACATCCCTCTTATCGCGATTCCCCACCGCCCTACTGAACCTGAGGCGATCCACACTGCCGTGTGCGACGTCTCTGTTGTAGTTGAGTCGCCTGTCCCCAGCTGTCCGAGCGACATGGAAGATTAACGGCACCGCTGATCTATCCTGGATCAACCCTATCTGATCTAGGTAGAGGAATGCTTCCGGTGGAATGAAGCCGTCAGAGCGCACACTCTCGTGGTAAAGGTGATTGGGGTAGTAAGCTCCAGATATCAGGTTATTCGTCGAGGTCATTGCTCTTGCAATGTGCCTTCGAGTCAGCTTAATTACGAAGTTGTCCACTCGTATTAGGTTCGCCCTGTTGTAAAGGACCTCATTAGGATAAAATTTCTTGTACTCCGACTCTGGTGTTCTGTACAAGCGAAGACAAGCCCTAAGGCAAGCCCTCTCAAACACCCGAATCTTTTCCATTAAGCTTGCTCGTACATTGAACCACACGGGACAACCAAATACCAGCATGGGCCTGATAAGGGCCATGTAGCAGATTACCTTTACCCTCGCATCGAGTTGGCTGCTATAAAACAGTCTCTTTGTAAGGGCAAAAGCACCTTTAGCTCTGGCCAGAGCAGCATCTACATTTTTGCCAAATACAGAAACTGATCTAGCCAGATTCCAAGGTATCTGACTACATTTCGACAGGCAAGAGGTTGTCCGTACTGTCCAATGATAGAGAACTTTCGCCTGTTTTTTCTGGTATCCCTAGAGGCTCCAGACAACGGTGTCCTAAAGAGAATGGTTTCCGACTTCTGAAAGTTGATTTTCAACTTCCAGTCATCGCAAAATCGTCTTATCTTATCGAAGTCACGCTGCAAGATAGTATTAATGACCTCGATTTTTGGACCTGTTCTGTACGCTACCAAATCGTCTGCGTACGCAATAGTATGGGGAAGTGAACCTATCAAGTCGCTTGTATAAATATTGAATAGGATCGGCGAATTGACCGCGCCTTGCTGAAGACCATTTTTAATTTGAAATATTCCAACAGAAGTCACATCACCATTCTTCACGATGAACTGTCTGTTGTGTAGCATATTATAAAGAATGTACAAGAGTGGTTTACTGATCCCCAGCCTAGTCAGCTTATAGAAAAGACCCTCTAACCATACGGTGTCGAAGGCCTTCTCCAAGTCAACAAGGCAGGTACCAGTACATTGTTTTTTGCCTTTATTCCATTGGATATCGGACACTAGTTTAGACGCGGCATGTGAGATATCATGACCCGCCTTAAAACCGAATTGATTATCCGGAACTATATGTTTGTCCTCAACCCACCTAGACAGAGCTCTATTGATTACTTTTTCAAAAACCTTACTGATATTCGGAAGGAGACTTATCGACCGGAGATTCGCCGGATTGTATATACCCTTTCCCTTTTTGGTGATAGGTTGAACCACCGCCGTTTTCCAATGCGCTGGATAATGTGCATTATTAAACAGGGTGGTGTAAATGTCAACCGCTTCTAGAGGAAGATGTCGAAGCACGATGTTCGGAATACCATCGGTCCCCACTGATTTCTTAGCCCTGATTGTGTCGAAGATCTCATGGAGTCCTTCCTTCGAAATGAACGGGGGTAGGCCACCCTCTCTGGCAATGACGTTATTTGCCATATTTTCGTCACTAAACCGGGTGAAACCAGAGCCCTCGGATCGCCAGTTCCCTATTTCATTTCGAATGCAGAAGTCGTGCACCAAGACGCGATTGTCCAGGTCGTAATTAGGGCCAATGTTATCAATGGCCTTATATACTTCCTGGAAAGTGGCCCCTATGGCCTCAACCTTCTCCTGTGGATCCTCGATCACAAAAAAGTCGTCATCATCAGCGGCCTCATTTGGATCAATGCCTGCTATTGTCAGTAACCGTTCGTTGTCAGTTGTCCGGGCTATTTTAAGACACTGAAGGTCGTTTTGATTTTTTCTCCGAAATAGTTTATTTATTTGCGGAAACATATTCGGGTTGCTGGTGTTTACAGCCCGAACCTTGTTGTTCCAATACAAACTTACAGAAATTCTGTAATTTTCTTTTATTAGCGTTTGAATATTTTTAATCGACGACTTCAGTGTCCTAATCTCCGGGTCTCGTCGGTCAGTTAACTGTCTGTACAAGTTTTTAAGTCTTGTCAGAAGTCTACTTTTCTGTCGGTGCAGTGCGTCAATAGTAGGATTGCGGAACAGGTCTTCGTTAGTCGTACGTCGATACCGCGGTATTGTAGTGTCCATAGTTTGTTTAATTGTCTCGTCCATTTGTTTTAGATAATTGTCGATCTCCTCGTTTGACAAATTCCTATTGGACGGTGGGTGGAGCGTGTTCGAGGAGAGCGCTCTTGTCAGGGTTGCGGAGAAGCGTGTCCATCGAGTCTTACTGTAGTTGTAAGAATATCTTTGGACAAACTCCTCCAATTTCGCAATTTCGTTGGGAACTGTAATTTCGGTGCTAAAACCGCAATGGTCACTGTCATACACGAACGTGCGCAGACAGTTTAGCGTTTGTAAATTCGTACCTATCAGTCGTATACGTTCGTCGTACAGCAGTAGATCCAGATAAGACCCGCCTCTGGGAAACGACGGGTTATCCGTCGCTTTAAGACCGAGTCTGTACATGACATCGTGCTGACCCCACCAATCGAGTAGTAGGTTCCCTCTAGTATTTGGCAAATTATTTCCCCAATCTCTGTGTCTAGCGTTGAAATCCCCGCCGATTATAAAATAATTCTCCCCCGATTCCAGCCTCAGAAGTCGAAAAAGCGTGTCGAGCTCTGTAATGAATAGGGTGGATTGTGAAGCCTCAGGTGCATAAACAGAGGCCAAGTACAGCCGCTTTCCACTGCGGAGCGGGATGTAAATGACGATTGCCTCCAACACCCGGAACCTGCGCAACACTCCGTTGTACACTCTGTGAAATTGTATACCTTCTTTAATGAAGATCGCGACACCGCCTCAACGTTTGGATCTGGGCCGATTTCTTCTTCTAACAATATAATTATTGTGCTCCAGTTTGTGCTTATCGGTTAGCTTGGTTTCGCTAGCGAAAAGCACATCAGGAGTTTGGTCTTGCAGCAATTTAAACATCGCGGCTCTTCGTTCGATCCTAATCAGTGAATTAACATTCACCGCAAGGACCTTCAAAGTTTGCTCCACCATGTGCGTACCCATTACGACATGTGTTGCGTTAAGCCCGGCAGCAGCGCGTAAATCTGGTCCACCTGCTTGGCCTGTTCTTGCACCTGCTTTTGCAGCTGAGCCATCTGCCCTTGGATTGCGAGCAAGATGGCTAGCAAGTCAGGTGCAGCTTCCGTTGTTCTCGGCATTGGCCCCGGAGAAGCAACAGCCGCTTGTTGTACCGTAGCCCCCCTACCTGACGCCATTTGGGCGTAGGAAATTTGGGACGTGACGGCTAGTGTTTGCAACCTAACAGGTGAACGCTTGACTTCCACCTTCTGCTGCCGAGCCAGTTTTGCTTTTTTAATGCTAACAAACAAAGGAGTTGGTATTTCCTTTCTGATGTGCCAAATTCGAAACACTGGCAGTGTCAACAGTCCGAGTAATTAAAGCAGAGGCTAAAGTACGAACCTTGATTAAAGATGCCGCTTCCGGTCAACATGCTGGGCCTGAGCTTCCATTCTAACTCATTTCAGGTGGTAATTTTGACAATTGCAGAGGCTCTCTCTTGACTGAAGCGGAATATGATATTTGTATTTGCACCGTTAGTCAAACAGTTATTAATTCTTGAACTCGGTTGTGACTATTTCAGAAGTACAATAGTTAAATGCAAAAACTTGATCTGGTCAGATTAAGCCTAAGCTGGATGAATGTTTTCCTCTTTGATAATCTTTTAAAGATCCAAATAGACCTCTTAATAATTCTGATAGTTTTAGGTTCTCGTAATATTCATAGTGACTGATCGCGTACTTGATGTTCACAAAAGTCTAACTGTCTATCGAATCATGCTTAGCGACTGACTGACTCAAAGGATAGCTTGTTCAGAAAGAAGATTACGTGCAGAAAAGTTCTGTGACTCTAAAGAAAAATCTTTTATGAACAAAAATCATCACAGCTATCTGAATCATTATTTATATCATAAAATGTTTAGATGAAAGACATTCGACAGAGAGAGAGAGAGAACTTCTACAGTGATGTTCCTTTAAAGGACTGACTATACGAGTATAATGAGCTGTAGCAAAAATAACAATAATAATATGATCTAGTTCAGAACCCTGTGGAATACCTGGATTAATCATAATTATTTCTGATTTTATCCTCTCGTCTTCGATTTTGAAAATACGAAGCAAATTATTAATGAATGTGTCTCTGAACCTTGCACCAATGAGTTTACTAAGTAGACTAAAAGACCGATCTACCACATCAATAGCTTTGGCGATAAATATGAATAATTCAGCTGAGATTTCAGATGCGTTTAAGCTCTTCAACGGTTAATTTTAATAAAACGCTTTATGACGATTAATCACTTCCGAGCTCAAACTTGTGTCTCTAGTTTTTGCAACACATAATTAAGTTTGTGCAAATTATTTTTGATGAGTTCGGCGACTCTTATTCCTATACAAGAGATTGCTAAGCAATTAAACGATCTTGACATATTCCATTGACCGAGATTGCAAGAACTGAATAATATTAATATTAGTTTTTTGTTTTATAGCTTCAGTTTAGTAAGACAGTATACAGATTTTGTTGAGATCAGAAAATCACACTCGTGGGTGGTCATCACTTAGGGGTGGCCGTGGTGTAGTGGTACTAGCAATCGCTTCTCACTCGGAGGGTCAAGGTTCGAATCCTACCTATGACAAGTTTTTCAAGTTTTTCATTTGTGGAATTGGAACTCAGACAGAAAAATTCTGCGTGTGAAGGCATAACACTGACACGTAGATTTGGCTGTTGTAGAGTTTCAAGCAGAAAAAAACAAGTGTGAATTATAACCTTCGAATCACTCTGAGTGAAGAAAAAACTCTCCGTCCTATTCGGACTCCCACCCCTGGAGAGTTAATATCGAAAGCAAATATACCTGAGTTTCAAACTATTTTCTTTGCCATGGCAACATATGTCTCTTGTGTTTTACGTAGGTACCTGCCGTGAAGGCTTAAGCCTACGGTGCGTCTTCGCACAAGATATCAAAACAATGCGTTGATAAGCACCCTTCGGGTAGTACAAGTACTGCCACCACGATACCCCCACAAGGGTCAGGGCGGAACCATAGTTCCGGGGGCTTCTAACCTTCCGTGGTACCAGAATATAGCTTCCGGTCGAGCTTCGCAACCTTGCGGTTACTTCCAGTTGGGCACCTCACTGCCCAGGACTGGCGGCCTTTCTACAATTTAAAAATACCTATATTCTACCCGCTAGCTGCCTACTGCGTCTTCTATTAAATGCCTCTTTTGCAAAACTACGGGTCCTTTCGAACCGTACGGTATCAGTGATAGTTCCACTGACATCCTAGGCCTCACCATTAAAGGTGATGCCCATAGCCTGCAAGTCTCTAATGTCAGCGTAATTGGGACACTCACATAGAACATGAAGCCAGTCCTCATAGGTGGCTCCACATGAGCAGCTCGCAACCCCGCTAAGCCCTCTCTTATGCAAGAAATCATTAAGAGAGTCATGCCCGGTCAACAAAAAGCCCAGGCTGAGGGTAAAATTCCGTTCAGAAAATACTCGCATGGTTGGCACATCCCTTAGAAAGCCGTAAGTAAGTAGCCCTGCCATTTTCAATAGCGTCCCATCTAGATTACCATCTAGATAGAACACATGCGTGTGGCAAGGTTTTATGCTACTTCAGGGATAAGCCATCCACTTCTTCCGGGAAAACCCAATCTCGCCCATTTAGAGGGAGACCTTTTCTGATCTTGAAAGCAATACCAAGACGTATCATTTTCAGATCCAGAGGCAACAAAAGGGCCATCGCATATGATACGGACAGAACGCGTGTTGAGTCCCCAGTCATATCGCAATATGCGCCTTACCAGGCCTACAGCACTCAGCATGCGTTGTCTGATTCGAACCAGGTGAGGCATGAAGTTCACACATCTAATGCTAACGCCGTTCAAATGTATCGCAGGAGCCCGATTTCTTGTATTTAAATTGTCCTTGAGCTTCATTGAAACAGTCTTATCCTGCGACACACTTATCCCAACGTTTTCTCCCCATTCAGCAACGACTGCTGTAGCTCTTTCTCCTAATACTTCGATTTGGGCCCTGGCCTGAACTTCAAGGATGAGGAGCAGGTCATCTGCGTAGGCGCAGCACCCACAGAGCTCGTTTAATCGCCACAAGAGTGGCTCCATCATCAGGTTAAAATAAAAGGACCACAGATGGACCCCTGGGGGCAACCTCTCTCAACACTAATTGAGACGCTGTCGTGCGTATTTACCACACTCGCTTTTCTGTCGGAAAAATAGCTTCCCCAAAGCCCAATTTCCCGACATCCTAATTCCTGCAACCTGGTTACTATTTTCTGCCAGTTCAGGTTATCAAAGGCACCTTTGAAATCAATAAACATGCCTATAACCATCCTGGCGCTGCTTCTCAGGACTCTGTCTTTTAGGAAAGACCATGCACCATGGAAGGGGGACATTGGTTCCGCCATGCTCTCCGAAACCCTTTCCACCATAACCCTTTCCAGTACTTTTCCTGGTACCGGAAGCAGGCTGATGCCCCGATAAGATCTAGGGTCAGACCTATTCTTATCAGTGGACTTCAGGAGCACAACCACCCTTGGCTCCTTCCAATCCTTGGGGAAGGAGCTGCAAGCAATACCTTTGCTATAAAGACAAAGCAGGTATTCTGGGACTGCTCTCCAGATGGCTCTCACCATCTCCCCGTCATTCCATCAGCTCCAGGAGATCTCCTGGAGCGAAGAAGTGAAACACCATACTCGACTTCGTCAGTCCTTAACTCCGGACGGATCGGAGGCTCTTCATATGAAGAGTCCGCCCTAGCCTTTTGGAATCGCTTCCTTAGGTTTCTAATAACCCTTCGCTTCTCTGTCAGACAGTGGTTCCACCAACTTACCCTTTTTTGATTCGCCCTACGGCTTCTCTCAAAGAGTTCGTCGTTAACCCGCCATACGCACTCATTGATGTGCGCGATTTGCCGGTCGATGCTTAAGCTACGAAAGCTTACCATTTCGTTGGCAAAAGTAACGTCAATGTCACTTTTGCCACCGTTAACCGCATCAAAGGTATACACCTCACTCGGCTCGTTGATAACATGGGCATTGCGCGCGACGACCCATTCACCAAGAACATTCCCCCGATTCTGGCTCCGGTTACCCGTTGTGAGTCCGGATTCCTTACTGAGCCATGACAACAGTAAAAGGGTATCTAACCCCTTAGGCGCGCGTAAATTATAAAAGAAAAAGAACCATACAATCTGTAGTATATATGAAACTGAACTGTAAATAGGATTCCTAACCTAGGACGTAGACAGTACTAACCCAGTTCTGAGAAACTCTCTCCTAAACCTTGCTTAGTAAATCGGTGATCTCATTCTTCGCGATCCCATTGTCATGAGTCTCTGAATTCAGCCGAGTTCGTTCCGATAAGCCCTACATTCTCGAGCTAGGAAGTGGTAAGAGGGATTAGCAAGGACTTACGCGCAGCTTAACAAAAATTGATTTCTCTCTCCACCGATTCTTTATAACGTATTGTAGTTCATTGATATTGGAATTGTGTGTGTCTCAGTTTGGAAGACGAGTGAAATATAATTTTATAGTCCTACAAAAAGTCACCAGCGCCGCATCCTAGATCGCTTTTGAAGCCATTCACGAAGACTCGGCTATAATAAATTACTGCTCAGATTCTGGTCGAAAGTACATGGAAAGCCGATTTTGAATTTTTGCAGCAACAAAAGTTTTGGGGTCATCATCAGTGCATGTCGTATCAAAGACCACTTCTTTACAAACAGAAAACTAGAGTCAAATGGAAGGAGATTTACTAAGGCATACTAAGGAACACTCTCATGAAGACACGACAGGTCTTTTTTGACGTCTGATAGAAGTAGAAGGGATATAACTTAATGAACATTTGTTCCATCGATGAGGCTTTTTTTCACTGCCAGAAAGCAGACAGTGTGTTGGGGGTATTGACTTGACATGGTGATGATAGAAGAGTCATACCAGTCAGTTTCCTAAAAAGAAAATAACTTCAGTAGCCTGGAAGCCGATTTTTAGAGGACCAATTGCCGATCCCGTCTAGGGCTTCCTACGCTTTAGAGCAGACGGACGAGGTTCAGTAAATATACCAGTGCCAGTGTAACTGTGACGATTCTTTCCAGAGTTGGCAGCAAATGGTCTATATTTTTTGTAGCATTACGGGATGTACTATTGTATATTCGAGTAACAGCAACAGCGTATCTGTTACCACAATCGATGTTTGCTCCGATCTTAGGAGTTTTTCCTGATAGACACACGCTTGAAAGGACTTAAATTTTGTAAAAACAAATAATGATTAAAGTTATAATATATTTTACATATCTACTATATACGAGTACTACTCGTATATCTAACTCAAAAAGGTGCAAATTACGTTCATGGCATTTTGCTCAAATCATTGATTCGCATCATTTTTCTTTATGAAGTTATTGTACAATTATGTATAACCAGTATGGGTTTGATTGTATTTTCTGGTAGTATAAGGTTTTATGCAGACATTACAATACGGATAGTAGTCAAGTTACAGATAATGGTAGACTTGGCTAGATCAAATGCCAAAATACGCCCCTATTGCTTCAGCAAAGTTGCTAGTAGACCGGAAAGTCTACAGAGTGTTGGGTGTACATAAATATAAATAAACTCGCACTCATATAACTATTGTAGTAAAAATGAATTACCTTACCTTAGTTCTTTTGCGAGTATTATTTTACTTGCTGAATAATGTATCTTTCACACAACATACATAATTGCATAATATTTCTTGAAGTCGCTTACGTTGTAAATTGTTATTCTTTCATCTTACGTTGCTTAAATACTATTTTGCAGTTACTCGTATTAGGGAAGTGACTTAGAAGTTAGTTGATAAGGTGAAGAGAGAATGGATTTTCGGAACACTATGTGTTATACAATAGTTAAGTCGGGAATCATTTCATCAATCAAATTGATCATATGCGATCGATGCAAAATATACTTCCAGTATTCTAGATTACCGGACTCGGACCACTTATTCTTCGTAGCCAAGGTACAAATTCGGGTATCCCGGACAGCATCAAGTGCGGCAAACCGGTAGTTATACTAGTTATACAAAGGCCGCCTCCGTTGAACTGGTTTTCAATCCGGATGAGCACAATAAGAGTTCTCCAATTAGCAATACGATAAGTGACGAGACTAGCCCATCAGTTTTGTAAGCAAAAAAAAAAGAGATGAACAGTTCTCAGAAGGAAGACTGGAAGAATGCAACTACACCCAACTCTCTTTTTACACGGTAGATACGTTCCTCAGAAATCCGTGTAAAAAGAAACCGTCTAAAAAAAGAGGCGTTTCCTATAGTAAAATTTGAAAACCGTGTAAGATGAAATAAAGAACTATATTTACTTCGAAAAACCGTGTAAAAAATGTTGAAAACTATAAAATTTCAGATATGCATACAAATTGTATGTTTATATGGATTTTATTGAGCATTAAAACTTAAAATACATAATTCATACTGGTGAAAAATTGGTAGAGCAAGCAAAAAACAAAAGAAATCTGTTAATCCAGAATCCAGCTACTTGATAACAAGAGCAATTGTTTGCGACGATCTGGACTAAAGTCGGTATCATCACTGGAGATATCCATCAAATTATCCAATGGTGAGTTTCGTCCGGTAATAGAGTTTTGAACTGTCGGACTACTTTCCGAAAGGTCTTGCGCCGTCGACTTTTTTATTAAAAAATCTTTTATAGAAAGTTGAACTTTTGGTTTTTTAAGTTCTTTATACAACTCTTTATACCCAGCAATACAATTATTAATATCTCGTTCGAATTTCAGGGCACGTTCCATATTTGGATCATTTTTTAAGAAATGATTCACCATACTTTCACCAAATGTTAGACCGTCATCAATTAAACTAGCAGTTAGTTGACATATTTCGGTCTCCTCGTCATTATCGCTATTATGGTTCTCAGTATTGCCGTCATCTGTTATTAATTCAATCAGACAATCATCATCTAGAGGTTTATCTATCATTAATTCGTCGACATCTTCAATTTGTAGGTCCTCAAATCCTTCTCCTCCGATTTCGTGTGCCAAGGCTATCATTTCAGAAGTCGCCATCGATGCTTGGGGCACTGAGGTACCACTCTTGACGCATTCTGGCCAAAGTGCTTTCCAGCAGGAATTTAATGTTGATACCCTTAACTTTTCTTTGGCCATTGCAGCATATGTAATGCAATCCAAAATAGAATATTTTTTCCATGCATCAACGATCGTAAGGTTGTCCTTCTCTACTGCATCTAAAATATGTTGGAATGCTCGTTGAATATAATAAAGCTTAAACGTAGCAATTATACCCTGATCTAATGGTTGAATCAAGGAAGTGGTATTAGGTGGCAAAAATATTACTTGAACATTTGGATGCTCTAAAACGGGATGACTTGGCGCATTATCTATGAGCAAAAGCACTTTAAAATCAAGACATTGCTGTTCCATATATATTTTAACTTCAGGAACAAAGCATTCTTCAAACCATTCCGTAAATAGACCTGCTGTCATCCAGGCCTTTTTATTCGCCCTCCAATGAACCGGCAACTCTTGAATGTTTTTTCCTCTCAAAGCACGTGGCCTTAATGATCGGTTAATTAAAAGAGGCATTAAAATTTTGTCACCAGAAGCGTTGCTACACAATAAAAATGTTACCCGATCTTTAGCAACTTTAAAACCACTAGCAATTTTTTCGGATTTTGCTATAAAAGTTCTGGAAGGCATTTTTTTCCAGAACAAACCCGTTTCATCGGCATTGAAAATTTGGTCGGGGACATAGCCTCCATCTTCAATTATTTTGGCTAGTTCTGCTGGAAAGGTTTTAGCTGCCTTTTCATCTGCTGATGCGATTTCTCCTTTAATTTTTAAATTATGAAATGCGTTTCTTTTAAGAAATCCTGTTAGCCATCCATCCTTGCCCACAGATGTTGAACCTTCACCTCTTGCCAGACAGTCCAAGATTTTTAATTTTACTTCCAAAGAAATGGCTTGCCTTTTACGAATCTTTGAAATTTTGGACATTTTATTAACTGTATTAAGGGCAAACATTTTATTTTTAAAGCTTAACTAAAAATTTATAGATAAAATACCTTTTTTCACTTATTAAGTTCAGAAATGTTCAAATCTAATTGATAGCACGAACAATTGATAAAATATTGCGAGCTAATAAACTTTAAACACTTTAATTAAGCAATATTTATGTAAATATCATGCGAACAAAATGTGTAGGTAAGAGTTATCGAATAAGGGGATTTCCCCAGTTACTACTATGTATGTTCATTTCATCAATGGTGCCAAGTGTTGTCAAAACAAACATAATTACAAAACAGTGATTTTTTGAAACCGTACTAGATAAAACAATTTTTACAAAAAAAAATTTTTTCAAGCGTGTAACTTCAAATCCGTGTAAAAAGAGAGTTGGGTGTACAAGACGACGCACAGTGGACCGTTTCATACATGCTAGACGTAAAAAATTCTTAAGTTTGAGTGAACGCTTTTATTTTCGATTATTTTACATACAATTCATATAAATAAATTTTGCTACCCGAAGTTAAAATAAAAATGAAAAACATTTTTGCTTATGACAGAATTACCAAAAAGTAAAAGAAGCGATTTTTCCTTTTATTTTTTAATTTTTTTTTTTTGATAATACAGTTTACAGATTTAATCTGATGAATCCAAATCGGTACTGAATGCATTTGAAGTTATGGTACCTGAGTCCTCATCTTCTTGTTTTGTTTGTTGTCTTGTGTTTGCAACCAGTTTAGGTTCAGCTAAAAATTGTGTGATGTCTGATGGTATTGAACTACATTTTTGAAATGTTTTTCTCGAAAAGAATCTATTATCGGATCAGAGGTTATCAAAAGCATATTTAAAAGGTATCGGTTAGTATTTAGTCTTGAAGTTTTTCTGGTATGACACATTCGAAGACGTCTGCAGTTTTTATTCCGAGCCTCTTGGCTTTCTTCGAATAATTGTGCTATCGAAAGTATGCAAGTATCTAACTTCCTTTGACTAGTTTTAAAATCTTTTGCAGCTTGGGGATGCTCTGTTACTTACATTATAACAACCGCAACTATATGCTTTCCACTTGCACGTGAAGCCATTTGAGCAACATATAATAGTTCTGAAGGAGATCTTGATTCGAGGAGATCGCGAACCTTAGCGCGTTTAGAGTGATTAACACAATACTCAAACCTTTTTCTTGGCCTTCCACGCTTAAAAGTATGCGCAGATTCTTCATTTTCACTTTCAAAACCATTTGCTTTACGTGCTAGAATAAAATCATTGCCATTCAACCAATCTTCATATTTCAAAAGAAACCTTTCTTTTCTCAAGCAGGCTGCTTTCCATTTCTTATCGAAATTTAAGGACAACAGTCGAATTTTATTTTTTATTTGCTTGGAAAGCTCGCAATTTTCTTCAGAAATATTTATTTTGTTTGAAACATATTCAAAAATTTTATTAATACGGTTTTTCTTTTCATTGGAACACCAAATTTCAAAATACTCCATTCGCAGAATCCCATACTCTATCAATTAAAAGGAAGAAAATCAAGTTTTGCAAATTAATATTCTTTAACTAGAAACGATACGCTTTACAAAAATATATAACTCATCTGGATACATTGATATACTCATATTTAGATTATCTAAAAAAAAAAACAAAATCTTTCAATTTTACACCACAAAATACGGCTTGTTTTGAGGCTTATTAACAAGACAATTAAAAGAGGCACAAGAAATCAAAAATGGATAAATAAAAAAGAAGATACCGACTAATAAGCCTGCCATTTCTTGCAAATTGTTTCCTTTTCAATTTAGAGTTATAATAAAATATAATAGTGCTTATTTCGTGAATTGTAACACTTAGCTCATGTCTGATTTGACAGATAATTAGTTTTATCCTTCCGCTGAACGAATATGGTTGTGTATACGCTTGAACAACGCTGGGAAATATTGCGACATTACTTTGAAAATCATGGTAATGTTGCAGAATGTGTGCGAAAATTGCGTACGGATTTTGGAAGAAGAGAACCACCGTCAGCTCCGTATGTTCGTTATCTTGTGAAAAAAAGTGAAAGAAACTGGCATCCTCATCGATAAACCAAAGCGTGGAAAGCCAAAAACAGTGCGTACACCCGAGAATATTGCTGCTGTGGCAGAAAGTGTGCGTGAAGCGCCATCAACATCAATTCACCGTCCTTCTCAACAATTGAACATTTCGGAGACATCATTGAGACGAATTTTGCATAAAGACCTTGGTATGATCATCTTTTCAGATGATCTTGGCGGGTATGTAAACAAACAAAATTGTCGCATTTGGGGCACAGAAAACCCGCACGCATACATTGAAAAGCCGATACACCCAAAACGAGTCACTGTTTGGTGCGGATTTTGGTCCAGAAGCATAATTGGGTCATTTTTCTTCGAAAATGAGCAAGGAGTGGCCGTTACAGTCAATGGCGATCGTTATCGGGCCATGTTGAACGAATTTTTGTTCACAAAAATTGAAGAAGAGGATATTGGCAACATTTAGTTTCAACAGGACGGCGCTACGTGCCACACAGCCGAAGCTACACTCGTCCTGTTTTTGAAGATCGCATTATCAGCCGCAGAGCTGATGTCGTTTGGCCACCTCGGAGCTGCGATTTGACACTGTTGGAATATTATTTGTGGGGTGCCGTAAAAGATAAGTGTTACGCCGACAAGCAAGAGACAATTGACGCTTTAAAGGAAAATATTCGTGAAGCCATTGGTGAAATACAGCTGCACACAATCGATAATGTGCTTAAAAATTGGACCGATCGTGTAGGCTACTGCATGGCCAGCTGAGGCAGCCATTTGAATGAAATTATTTTCCATTATTAACCGGAAGGATAAAACTAATTATCTGTCAAATCAGACATGAGCTAAGTATTACCATTCACGAAATAAGCACTAGTTGAAAAAAAAAACGTTAGATGGCGGACCCTTTAGTAAACAAAAATATAATTCATAATAAATATAGTAAAGTATAATGTAAAAATATAAAATTTCATTAATTTATAATATTAAAATCTATTAGTCTGATGAAAAGTTAGTGCTGCTACTATCGTCATTTATATTTATTACTAATCTTTCGACTGCTTCCTCGGCGAAAACGTCCATATCCCACATCTTTGGTTCAACAACCTTCTTTGGTTCAACAACCTGTTCAACGTGTTGCACACATCGGTGCCATTTCTCACTGTCAACTCTTACAAGTGCTGTTATTAATAATAATTTAATTTCTGTCATTTTAAATGACTTGTTTTGGCTTGCTACAAATCATTTTACTTGAGCCCAAACCAATTCTATTGGATTTATATTGCAGTGATAAGGCGACAAGCGAAGCACTTTATGTCCTGCAGCTTGATCCATTTCATCCACGACATAGGTTTCATACTTGGCTTTGAAACGTTTAACGATTTCAAGCAACTCTGTTTTAACCATATCATCCTCAAAGCTTATAGCATTAGATCTCAGCCACTTTTTTATGTCATCTTTTCTAGTAGAAGTGGTTGGTGCTTTATTTTTCGTTCTCGAATGGTAGGAAGCATTGTCCAAAACTATTACGGATTTGGTTCCAGGCGCGTTAAAATATCTTTGAACCGTTTCTCGTACACTTCAGCATTCATGTCTTCGTGGTAGTCTCCAGTTTTTCCTGAAATAAAACATAGCAGCCCTTCATCTAAGAAACCTGTAGAACTTCCAATATGGGTTATAATTAGTTGCTTTCCTTCTCCAGATGGTGATCGCAGTCCAGTTGACAACCCTTCATTAAAAGCTTGGCGTGGTGTTGTAATGAATGGATCCACCCACACTTTCTCGCGAGCATGTCCCTCGTTGAGCCAGGTCTCATCAGTAAAATATATTTTTCTTTTCTCTTCTCGAAATTTTTTTATTTCGCGTAAATACCTCCGTCTCCATGAAATAATATCACTTCTTTCCAACAACAAGTTTTTACGCTGACGTTTGACGAATTTAAATTTAAGATCTTCTTTTAAGATTGTATGTAAAGTTGATCTGCTTATTTTTGTAATATTTGCATTTTGTTGGACTTCATGCAATATCTTATCGAGCGCTGGTAATTCATTATCCATGAAAAACTGATGGACTATGCGCCTAACGGCACATTTGTCAAAATCATCGACCCTGCTTTTGCGACCAGAATTATTTTTCTTCTTTGAAGGCGAATTGTGGCCTTTAATTTCATTTTCACTTTAAAAGCCTATATACAGTTCGTTCCGCAACAGAAAAGACTTCAGCTGCTTTTCTCACGGATTCCGTTTTATTTTTAAGAAGGCCATAAAATTCGTTAGTTGCATTTGTTGTTTCTTTTCTGCACTTAATTCATTTGAAGACCTTGCAGCCATTTTTCTATTTAGCCACAATACAGTTTATATGTCAGTAGAGGTACGCCGCAAGGCGGTGTCCTCTCTCCCCTTCTCTGGAACTTAGTAGTTAACGAACTACTGATATACCTGGAAGCGGGTAGTAGCAGAGTGATTGCCTATGCGGATGACGTTGCCATAGCCGTCTCAGGAAAACATCTAAATAGCATTAAAGAACTCCTCCAAGTAAATCTCAACAGATTAACCCGCTGGGCAGATCGCTGTGGATTGGGAATAAACCCCCATAAAACTGATCTTGTCCTCTTTTCTAGGAAATATAAAATTCCAATCATAGACCCTCCTTCAATAAACGGTACCAGTTTAGTTTTCTCCGATACAGCAAAATATCTGCTATATCATTTTTGACAGGAAACTAAACTGGAGACCTAATATTCAAGAAAGAGTCTATAAAGCTACAATAGCTTTATTCTCTTGCAAAAAAGCCATTGGGAACAAATGGGGCCTTCAACCTCGCATAACCCACTGGCTATACATCTCGGTCATAAGACCGATACTTACTTACGGGGTGGTTGTCTGGTGGACGGCCTTAGAATATGCAGTCAACCGCATTAAATTAAGCAGAGTCCAAAGAACAGCATGTCTATGCACAAGCGGAGCTTTGCGGTCTACCCCCTCTGCGGCATTAGATATTCTGCTTCACTTGACACCCCTCGACATTTTTAGCAAGCAAGTAGCTGCGACTGCAGCTATTCGCCTTAAAGCGACTAAACAGTGGACAAATAATTCATTTGGCCACGCCAATATTCTTAATACATTAGGAATCCTCACAGAAAACATCGATTACACCATACCTGAACTTTGGTTTGACAAAAACTTCCATGTAAGCTTCCCCTCTAGATCATTCTGGGAGGAGGATGCTTTCATGGAGGACAAGTCAATCCATCTCTACGCAGATGGATCTAAAACCGACAGCGGAGTTGATGGCGGTGTTTTCTCAGATAAGCTAAATCTAAGCCTCTCTTTCCGCCTTCCAAATCACTGTAGCGTGTTCCAGGCGGAAATTTTGGCGATTAAAGAAGCTCTGTCCTGGCTGAAGAAAAACGTGATATCTGCAAAGGATATCCGCATATTTTCGGATAGTCAGGCCGCCATCAAGTCCCTAGACTCGGTCTCATTATATTCTAAAACTGACCTTGAATGCCGATCATCTCTCATGGAGATGGCAGAGCAGTTCAACATTCACCTTTTTTGGGTGCCGGGCCACAGAGACATTCCAGGGAACTGCAGAGCCGATGAACTCGCCAAAATTGGAACCACTCTACCTATCCTACCGGACAAAGGTAGTATAGGTATACCAATCGCTACGGGCAAACTAACACTACAGCTGGATGCCAATAAAAGAACAGACCTTAGGTGGACTGCTGGACAAACATGTCTAGCGACCAAACAGATCTGGCCAAGGCTGGATCTGAGTCGTTCTAAGTGTCTGATCCTTTTAGATAGGAAACATCTCAGCGCCATAATAGGTGTCATTACTGGACACTGCCTCATAGGCAAGCACGCAAGAAGGCTTGGCGCTTTTACTAATGATTTCTGTAGAAGCTGCATGGACGAGGAAGAGGAGGAGACAATCCTCCACCTACTCTGCACATGCCCAGCTCTCTCCCAGAGAAGGAAGCTTCATCTAGGAGCTTTCTTTTACAACGACCTAAACGATCTAGAAAACATAGACGTTAACAGTCTCCTACGCTTTATTACAAGCTCAAACTGGTTCCATTAGTAAGAGGATCATAGATCCACGTGGCATCACAATGGGCCAATAGGCCTAAGTGGGTTGGTATTTCCAACAGCCACTCTTACCTAACCTAACCTTATGAATATACGTACTACGCATATATGTAGGTTTCCTTGTAAGTACGACTACTTGATACCCTCTTCCCGTTGAGAAGAGCTAAGAGTACCCATGGGTGTATTTTTATTTTTATTACAGAAAACATTACGGAACCCTAATGACCAGGGCAGCCCTATCCTCCCCTACATTAATGTTGTAATATTAAATTAATATATAAATAGAGAAATATAAAACAAAATCTATCTTATTACAACGTGGCGCAAAATTAATCATCCAATTTTGTTTTTGAATTAATTTTTCACTAAATAAAAACAAATGATTCTGAGTTTACATTTGTTTCTCTTAAGTGGAAGAGATGATATCCGTCAAGTGGCTGCCGGCAGTGTTAATACACATTTGTGCCGGTTTTTATCGCATTTTCCATGACTTTCTTCAAGATTTCCGGTAGTAATTGTTCGCTTTCCTGTCGAATATTCTCCTTAAGGGCTGTCTGAGGCTTGTTTGCGTAAACCGGCGACTTCAGGTAGCCCCAAAGAAAGAAGTTTGAGATGGTTTGGTCATTCCAAAGCGCCAAAACGGGAGATTACGCGACCAGGAAACGCTTCCTTCACAATATCCATTGTGGCTCGTGTGCCGTTGCACTGTCTTGTTGAAACCACATGTTCACCAAGATCCGCTCATCCAATTCCGGTAGTAAGAAGTCGTTTATCATTGCCCTGTCGCGTTCGCCAGTAACAGAGACCGTATTGCCGATGGCGTTCTCAAAAAAATACGGTCCAATCACTCCTCCCGCGTGAACGCCGCACCACACAGTGGCTTTGAGTGGATGTAATGGCTCTTTGTGCATCACATGCGGATTTTCAATGCCCCAGAAATGAAGATTTTGCTTATTGACGTGCTCATGATAATTTTCGACACAAAATCATCCTCTTCGTTGTTAAGATTAAGGATGGCTTTACAGTAATTCACGCGCGAATGACGGTCCCCACATTATTGTTGCGATCCAGGAAAATGGTTTTATTTTCCTTTTCTTTTTTGCCTGCTCCTTGGTGACTGGTGGGATGATTCATGAATCTAGAGCTGAGATTCCAACTAATTCTCTTGGCATCCCCCTAGGAGCCATTAACTGTTGCACTGTTTGCACTTTTTATTTGAACTTATGTAAGTCTTTCACTAAAATTCGCTGTAGGGTATGTCTGGTGATGCCCAATTGCGTGGCTCGTCGTCTGGTTGATGTTTCTTCGTTCTCAGCGACATCGGCAGGCACAGCCGCGATATTCTCTGCCAAATGACCAGTCCGGTAGGGGCCAGTCTCTGCGTGGTCTCCTGTGGTTCCACTCTGTTCGACTCGAGTAGTTAAGCGCCGGAATGTTTGCGCAGTTGGCGCTACACGATTAGGAAATGGACGTCGAAATTCACGCTGCGCTAACACCACTGACCGATTATTAGTCAAAAACATCGACACAATTATTGCGGAGTACAGCGCTCCATTGCTTGTCTGTTTGTATACTGCAGCTGTCTAGTTAACAAATGTCAAATATGATTGACGTAAGACGCCATTTGCAAAAATTATACCATTAATTTTGCGCCACCTTGTATATTAGGTCTTATAATTCAGAAGTGGCATAACTGGTCGTGAAGATGATTGTCATCTACATTTGTTCTATGAACACTCGTATGTTTGTTTTTTTTTTTTTAAGAGCAGTCATTGCGGACTAGTCAATCCGTTGCTACAGAAAACAAAGAGGGGGTTACCTAACATTCACAAGCAATTGACTTTGTACAAGAGTCGATTCGTTATTTAATGTTATTCTCAACTCAATAAAAACGACATGCACATCTTTAAACTTTGAGTCGTGTCATAAGCCGACTTGCTTTCCGCAATGCAAACTACATTGATGCCGAGAAGTTTAATAATAAAGTTTTGTCCACTAGCACTCCCTCGTTTTGCAAGTTCAATTAGCAAACTTTATTTGGAACATTTCGATACTTGGTTTCTGCAACGCATATTATATCGACCTTTCACTGCTGTAATAGCTTTGTGATTTCAAATTTCTGTTATTGTGCTGACGACGTTCCAACTTTCTTACCTATAACTTCAGAGATGCTTACAGTTGGCTCTATAGACGAACATCAAAACCTGGAAATGAAGCAAACTTTAAATGAATTCCATGATTGCATTGCTTTGGATGTCAGCGAACAGGATGTTGTCCAGGAAATATTGTAGTACCTGAACTTTTAGACAATAAAATAGGACTAGAGTCACAATGTGACTATGCCTCACCAATGTTATTGATCACCAAGAAGAATAGAGAACATAGACTTCAGAAAATCAGATTCGAAATCTATGAAAGACTGTCACCCGTTGCCATGCATCGACGACCAGATGGACAAATTACATGGAGGAATGTGGTTCACCAGTCTGGATCTTCGATCAGAATACTATCAAATTCTCATGGAGGAAATATCCAAGCGTTATACTGCTTTCGTTACAGCAAGTAGACAATACGAATTTAAGCGTATGCCTTTTGGCCTATGTAACGCTCCTAGGGTTTTCCAGCTAAGTGAAACCAGGTACGGGAAAGTCAATTGCTGTTCGTGAATTTCCTCCACCAGTAATTCTTCATCAAGTGAGATAGTTCCTTGAACTTACGGGGAAAAATATCCCATGCTCACCAAACCGCTCGCTAATCTTCAAAAAAAAAAAAAACGACACCATGGAACTGGTCGGAAAAAGAAGTGAAGTCATTTCGTCAAATCAAGTTAAAATTAAATGAACGATCCATACTTGTCATCTACGAGCCTAATGCTGAAACTGAGGTACACATCGATGAGAGCTCAATTGGATTGGCCGTTACACTACTACAGTATCAACCCGATGATCGGTTATATCATATAGCCGCCAAACACGGACACCTGAAGCAAAAGTGTCACTCCTATGAACTGGAGACATTAGCAGCTGCCGAATCTATAAATAAGTTCCGGTCATACCTACTAGGAAACAAATTTACGCTAGTGACAGACTGTAACGCTCTAAAGGCTCTAAAGATAAGAAAGAGTTGTTACCACGCATAGTTCGCTGGTGGCTACAACTTTTGGAGTACAACTTTGAAATTAAATATAGACCCGGCGAGCGGATGAAACATATCGATGCTCTCAGTCGAAATCCTCATAGGACAAACGAGAGTGAGGTGGTAATGCGGATTGAGAAATTTGACTGGGCCCTAGCAGGACAATTGACAAGACCAAAAGATCCTGTACATACGTGACATCTTGCAGAAACCACCGAATACTGAAGAAGAAAAGAATGTGCATAGAAATTACACATTCAGCGGCGGGCGGATATACTGCATGGTTGGTTCCTCGAGGTATGAGACACCAAGTAGTTTACGCTACTCATGGCGAATTAAGACATTAGGCTGCTGAGAAAACTCTAAGCAGACTTTGCTCTTACTATTGGTTTCCATTCCATAGGGTAGTGTGGCGATGAAAATTGTTCATGTAGACCATCTAGAACCTTTCCCCAAAAGCAAACGTGGCAATCTTTATATAGTCGCCGCAATTGACGCCTTCACTAAATTTACATTTATTCGTGCTGTCAAGACTACTTGTAAACTTGTTGCGGAATTCTTTAAAGACATTTTTAGTGTCCATTGGATTCCATCAACTATAATTCCAGATCAAGGCACTGCTCATACATCAAAAGAATTCCAACGTTTCCGTGGAAAGAGTAATACAAAACATATACTGAATGCTGTAGCTACACCCAGGGCGAATGGACAAATAGAACGTGACAACAATCATTGACGTATACATATCAGGTTCAATTTGTAATAAATAACGTTGTAAACAAAAGCACTGGGAAAACACCGAGTTAACTTCTTCTGGGAGTCGAGATAAGAGGAGGAACAAATGTTGTGTTGCGAGTTAAACAAGTTGCAGAAGTGATTGCTGAATTAGAAGATGAAATAGAACAGAAAAACAAAAGCACCATGGATATACCAGGAAGGTGACTTAGTTATCATTAAAAGCAGGAGGCAAAGATGGGAAATATTATAGTAGGAAACTTGTCCCACCATTTAAAGCTCCATTTGGGGTCAAGAGAGTCTCCGGCAATGACAGGTATCTTGTAACCAAAATCGAGGGCACTCAACAGAGAACACGGAGTACAAGGTATGAAAATATTGTATAAATGCGGTAGATCAGATGAAGCCGTGGTGTACAATAAGTACGAAGATCTATCTAAGTATTCCGACAATGACGATCCGGATCCATTGGAGACATGTAACCGATAAAGAACTCGGGACGAGTTCAGGTCATGATGGACGAATATAAACTTAAAATAAAATGAAAATGAAAATACAAAATATTGTTGTTGTTGTTTACTGTAATCCTTTTGCACAGATCTAGGCGCTTGGACCACTACCTTGTTGTAGGCAAATACTTTGAGGAACTTTGACGTCATATGGCTTATTATTTTCCGATCGAGTCTTCTAAGCCCTCTCCAGAAAATCTGAAACGAAAATCAGACAAAAAAAACTATTCGACCACGTTCGAATAATCGACAAAAACTCAGCTTCCCTTCTTGGTAGAGGGCTGAATATTTTTCTAAATCAAATAATGGAACTTCATGAGCAAACTGTGATGAATATATGCTCCTCTTATCTTCACTAGGTTTTCAAGCGCTTATAAATTTACCTACAAGAGTAGATGAAAAATCAAAATCGTGCATCGACCATGTATTTCTTAAGTCCAATGCCTTAACCAATGTACAACCTTATATTTTGGAACTCAATAGGTGTTTTTTATTATGACCGGATGATCTATATGGATCATTAGGCAAAATAAAACAGTCCGGATCATCGAAAAATTTAATTCTGTGTGGTAGTAATAGTTTGACGTCTACTTCTGTCAAAGACCTGACACTTTAAAAAATAAAAGATAAATTGGAAATGGAAGCAGTTGCTTTTGAGGTAAATAATCTTGTTTTTATTTATTTACGAGTAATTCAAATAGTTATTATTTACATTAAAGTGGTTATTTGAAAGCGATGACGATGACGAAGAAAGTAGTTCATCTGGGGGCTTGTTGTCGGATGTTGAAGACACGGATTCTTCTGTCGATACCGAACATTTTTTAAGCAGTCACAAAAGAATAAGAGACTTTGAGGAATTAATTAAAATCTACAACAATTCAGACTTCAAAAGTCATTTCAGACTACAATGTCCAACTGCCCAAATTTTAATAGGTATTTATAACAGTCTTTAACAATGGAAAATAAACATTGCAACTGCTTTTAGATCGTTACAAGTTAACAGAAAGGTTTCGAGGGACAATTAAAAAAGGGCTACCAAAAACTTCGCCGGATATAGAAATATATATATTCTTGTGGTATATGGCGAACGCAAATACTTTTCGGGAAATCTCAAATTTGTTTGGGATTTCTATTTCTACTGCATGGAATGTCATTAAGAGGGTAAGATATTGGCTCATATCCATCGGCCACGAGTATGTTAAATGGCCAAACGAAAATGAAGCTTTACAAAACGCAAGTTTATTCGAAGAGAAAACAAAGATTCCGGGAATAGTGGGGTGTACTGATGGCTCTCATATAAGGATCAAAGCCCCCATCACCAACAAGGAAAGCTATTTCAATAGATAACGATTTTATAGCATTTCTATTCAAGGAGTAGTCAATGTGAAAAAAAAGTTTATCAACATCTATTGTGGTGAACCAGGTAGTTTGCATGATAGTCGCATTCTACGAAGGTCTGAGTTATATGCAAATGCTTTCCAAAGAAGAATTGAACTTTTTATACACAACACTTTTTTACTTGGAGATTCTGCGTATCCTTGCCTAGACTGGCTAATTCCACCATTTAAAGATAATGGAATGTTAATGAATGTCCAAAGAAGATTTAACGTGGTTCATGCTAATGGACGGGTCATCGTGGGAAATGCGTTTGGAAATTCAGTTCTTTTATTATATTAAATAATAACTATAACTATTAAAATAACAATAATAACTATAAAACAAAAAAGAACTTCCCTGACAGATTCAGCGTATGGCTGTTATTTATTTCGGGATTGTTCCCGAAAATCGCCTCCATCTCTTCCTCGAACGGAGGTTTCGTGAAGAACGCTCCAGTCCGTTTATTGGAGTCGCTTTGTATGCTCGAAGCAAGTTTTTTTAACTTAACTTCGGGCATTTCCACAGTTGTTGCCTGACTCTAAAAAAATAAATACGATTATTACTTATTAAAAAATATATTATGATTTTAACTCACCAAAACATTTTGTGCTAGCAAGTCTTCCAACACATTTTGCATGGCATATTTTTTTCTCCTGCAATGACTAAATTCGACGCGTCTATTTTCGTACGCCACCAGGAACACCTTTGTCTCCGCCACCGTCCGATTCCTTCTTAAACTACAAAATAAAAATCAATCAAAAATCATTTTAAATTATATATTTTCGAATATTAACCTTTTTTTTCCTGCCTCTTCCATTTTCACAGCCACTGAAAAATTTAATAATTTTTGACATTTGTGTGTGGAGTTTCCATGTCAACGAAAATAATTCCTCGCACAGTAATTTGAACTTTTATTTAATTTTGTTTTTTTTTGCCCATGATTGAAACGTTTACTTATTTACACCAAATAAACATAATATGCTAGGATTTCACTCAAATATATTGAAAAATTAAATCAATTGGAAAATATTAAACTATTATTCGTAAAATTTTCCTTCGTTCGAAAACAATGACTGTTAAAAAAAATGTGCTTAAAAAAATATTTTATATTACTTATCAGACAATGCCGTAGATGAGAAATCGGTTTCAGTTGTACCAATATATACGAATAAAATTAAAAACTAGTGGAGAGTAGTATAAACTAATTTTCCGATCACGACTATGATCCAGATAGGTTTCTGGATCTTGTGTTTTTGTTGTAATACCTGTAAACAAATGATCTGTATGGATCATCTGGCCATAATAAAATACACCTAATATTACTGACCACTACTGGTGTTATATTTAAAAATGTCTTTAGAAATGACTGTTGTGGGAATAGGTCTACTCACACTGCAGATATTGGTGCGACAAAAGTGTCTCAAATAAATTATTCCCAATTAATCCATTGTCTGCATTTAGAAAGTTGGGATTGTGTTTATAGATCGGAAAATCCCTCTAACGCCTTTTCATTTTTTGTGGAAAAACTTACGCAATTCATTAATGAATGCAAAATCACCACAATTAAGAAAAGATTTAAAAAAATCAAACCCTGGATTACTGACAGGATTTGCTTTAAGATTGAAGAAAAGAATAGATTCCATGCAAAAAATAAGAATAAAATGAATGAACTTATAATTAAACATAAATACAAAGATTTGCAATCTAATGTGCGTAATCTTATATACAAGCAAAAACTTGAATATTATACCAATAAATTTGCGAAAAATCGGCATAATCCAAAAGAGCAATGGCGTATTGTTAATGACTTACTTGGCAAAAACACAAAAGAGCCAGAGTTACGAGTAGAATACCTCAAATTTGGCAATATAATCGTCAATGACAACCTAAATATGGCCAACAGTCTAAACGATTTTTTCAAAAATGTTGCTGAAAAATGTAAACCAGGTGTATCTATTGAACTCAATAGCGGCAATATAAAATTATTAACTGAAAAATCGAGTCAACTTTCCTTCTATTATGGGCCCATTAGCAATCTAGAGCTTCTCAATATTATCAACAGTTTAAAATCTACGAACTCAAGTGGAGTAGATGGTATTAGTAATATGATTATTAAGAAGGTTGGCAAATACATAATAAATCCGTTGAGGCATATTGTTAATGAAAACTTCCAGTGCGGTATATTCCCGAATTGCCTTAAAACCGCTTTAATTATACCGATCTTTAAAAAAGGCGATAAAAGTAATCCTAATAACTATAGGCCAATAAGCTTACTCTCGGTGTTTTCTAAGATCTTCGAAAAGGTCATAGTACGAGTAACTAAAATGCTTAGCTTTCTTGAAAAGACTAGGTTCTTTAATAAGTCTCAATTTGGTTTTGTGAAAGGCAAGTGTACTGAAGATGCAATTGTTGTATTTTTGAAGCGAATTTATAATGCCTTAGACATTGGCCAAAAAATAGCTGGACTATTGCTTGACCTTACAAAAGCATTTGATCTTGTAGATCATAACTTATTAATACAGAAACTCGGTAAGGCAGGTTTTAGAGGTAATATTTCTGAATGGTTTAAGTCATATTTACTTAATCGAAAACAGATGGTTATGGTAAATGGATTTGTAAGCAAGGAAGAAACATGTCCGAATACTGGGGTCCCACAGGGGTCAGTACTCGGACCAATACTTTTCCTTGTTTATATTAATTCTATATTTAGCCTACCTGTTTACGGTCATATAATTGGCTATGCTGATGACATAGCACTCTCATATGCAGACATTTCTCTAGCTACCATTCGAGATCAAATTATCTATGACCTAGATGTGCTCAGAACCTGGCTCAATTACCATCAGCTTGTCTTTAGCACAAAGTCTAAAGCGATGTTATTTTTCCTATCCAACTTGAATCAAGTAATTGAAGGTATTATTTTTCATGACATTTCTTGTGACAAGATTAATTGCACTGACAATTGCTTTATGCTTGATTTTGTTTGTGAAGGAGTATAAGTATCTAGGAATTATAATTGACAGCAGATTAAACTGGAGGCCACACATCATGTCTCTAAAAATAATGTTATACATATCCTTGAACAAAATCTTTCACCTACGCAAGCTTATCCCAAGCTTATTAACTATTTATTATGCCTTGGTTCAATCTCGACTTGAGTACGGTCTCACATGCTGGGGCTGTGCTTACAAAAGTAAGCTTAGTCCTATTATTACAGTACAGAAAAAAATAATGAGAGTATTGCTATGCAAAAACTACAATGAATCCTCGCTGCCACTTTTTCAAGAAACAACAATACTACCGCTACGTTATCTTTTTATCTATAAAGCGCTTAAGGTTTTCTTTATCAGAAGTGGTAACACTCACATTACAAGATATAGAATATATACGTTGCGAAATACAAATACAGTTGATGTTCCTAGAGTTTGGAAAGAGCACATTCGACGTTTCTTAACTTCTATAGCACCATATATTTTTAATAAACTGCCGTCTGATATACGCAATCTTTTACCACATGGAAAGCAATTCTTAAAACAATTAAAAGTATGGCTGCTTTCAAGAACTGAAGTGGAGTCTCTTCTTCAAGTAGTATCTTAGCGCTCTACTCATTTACATTTTAGGAGTATTGCTTCTATATTTTCGTTTTCACTTTACTTTTAATCTCGCTATCTCTTTTTACGGTCTCGTCTTCCTTGTCCTTTTCATTCGGTGCATTCTCGCTATTTATTTCGTCCTTCTCCACCACCACTATTCGGTTTTAATAGTTATACTTTTAATTTTTTCATTAGTCACACGCTTGCAATTGGTTGTATTACACCACAAAGTGTGTTTTTATTTCATCATACGAGTACATCAAATATTTTAATAGAACCCAGACTTCGTTTAAGTTGTATTTTAATTATTAAATTAATTAATTTATATTTTACTTACTTATCAACTAATTGATGTTCTTATAACTTATTATAATATTATATAGTTATTACCTTGAAATAAAATTGTAATTGAAAAATTGAAAAAAATTGAATTGAAAAAGACATCTAAGTCAGGAGAGGAATGTAGTCAGGTCAAGAATTTCGTCCTGGTATCTTTCTAGAAGATGACATCGTTAGATTTCAGTCCTTGTTAGGAAGATTTGCATCTGTCTCCTAAGCTGAAATGCAAGTACGTAATCCTGATGACAGTGAACTACAGTATATTGCGAAGTTTCGATGGAGGGGGCCAAGTATTGATATTTGTATTAACAGTCGAGCTGTGATTAAGGCCTTGCTGAACCTTCTCTCCACTTTCCATCAAATTCTGGAATGCATGGCTTCTATGAATGAATTCTGAATTCATTGTTCGGGTCGCGAGAATTTAGATCGCCAATGAATTTGGTAGGGACGACTCAGAATAAAGTTTCTCAGGATCGAAAGATGGGTCCTCAGTTAGTGCTTCCATTGACAGCTGAATTTCGTGTGAGCATTACTGCAGATATCACTGTTCTCCAGGATGACTTTTTGACTTCTCGTCCCTCAGTAGGAAAGACTGAATACTGCTTACTGGCTTCGGGGACCACCTTGCTGTACTGGTCATAGGACCCCCACCCAATTATCAACGCTTCGCCCATCAATGACGTTGTCTAATAAAAAGTGGGGGGCAGAGCAAAGTACTGGTCTTATAGTGAACATCTTCAGATGATGCTACCGAAGGTTGCTACGATTTGATCAGTTACAAGTTGCCGGTCATAGGTCTTATTGGCGGCTGGACCACCGGTAGTCCCTACCAGGACTTAAATCACGGTACCATGGGAGTCAGGAGCCCCCCAGATCTCGGTCCGGGCCTGACTTATAGAGGTAGGCCCCCTTGTGGGAGCGTCATGGTGGCTGTGGTTTAAACCCAAATCGCGGGAAGGGTCTTCCTGTTGGTTTTGACCCAATGTAGGTTTGCAATAAGTACTGGGTGCTATGACCCTAAGAGCAGTAAGAGGTTTTAGGTCGGCCTCGAGTCATACCAAAGGTGGAACTTGTGCCGGCAACACAGTTTCGAATTAGTATCAATGGAATGACGGAGAGCGATGGCAAGGCATATCCTTGCTTCCATGGATGTATGGGCGTTTACGTTAAAAACAAGAGACACTTGTATTGGCCATAAGTGACACAATATCCTGCAACCCTTGCTTTTTTTTTTTTTTTTTATAATGAGCGCGCGCTCAAGGGGTTTGAGTACCCTTAAGGTGATTGTACACAGCGCGGGCAAAGGAAATTTAGGGAGGAAGAAAAGAGAGGTACCGATGCACATTGTTTTTAAATGTTTGCAGGTTATAACGACCAGGAAATACGGAGATCAGCAGGGCATTCCATAAGCGAGTTGTACGGCTTAGGAACGAATCACGATATTTTAGAGTACGTCCGAAAATGGGCTTGAGGGTATACTGATGAGCATTCATAGCGAGACGGGTGTTACAGTTGAAAGTTTGAATGGGCGGAATGCTACTGGCGATTTCAGTGGAGCACTGGTGGTGGAAATAGCGATAAAACAAAGTGAGACACGAGACATTTCGTCGGTGTTCGAGGGTGTCCATTGATTGACTGATATTAGTATCATCAATAAGTTTTATCGCACGGTTTTGAATCCTATCTAGCAGGTGCAGAGATGTTTTAGGAGCACCTGACCAGATGTGGGAGTTGTACTCCAATTTTGGGCGGATGAATGCCTTATATATTGAGGCCAGATCAGAGGGGGTAAAATATTTCTTACATCGCTTGAGGAAACCTAGACATTTCGCAGCATTTTTGGCGACATCAAATATGTGGTCATTCCAACGTAAGTTGTCATTGACACACATACTGGGAATGGAAAATTTTTCGGTTTCGACGATGCGAGTCCCATTCATGGATAATGGCTGGGTGTTTCAATTTCGCTTTAACGACAGCAGACAGCATTGTGTTTTGGAAGCATTAAATTCCACTCTATTGATAGTTCCCCAATTGGTTATGCTGTTGATATCGGAATTTAAGGAGCTTAGCATACGCTGCCGTTCTCGTTCTACAGCCGAAGAGTAGGGCCGTGAGTCCGGGAACGAATATGAAAAGCAGAGAGTACTGTCATCAGCAAAGGAATATATTGGATTAGAAGTAGCAGACAAGAGATCGTTAATGAAAATTAAAAAGAGTGTCGGAGACAGTACAGAGCCCTGGGGCACACCAGCATTTATTTTGTGAATATCAGACTTGAAACCGTCCAAGACAACTTGAATTGAACGTTCCGAAAGGTAATTTCTAATCCATTGAAGAAGAGAGTCGTCGATCCAAAATGCACGCATTTTCGACGAAAGAGCCTGATGCCAAACTCTGTCAAATGCCTTGGAAATATCAAGTGCAACTATCTTGCTTTCGCCAGATTGATGTACGCTTTGGTTCCACTTTCCGGTGAGACATGCCATCAAATCACCAGTGGACCTGTTGCTATGAAAACCGTACTGTCGGTCATTCTCAATGTTTTCGTGTTTCGAGATATTTCATGAGCTGACGATTTATCAGTGTTTCCATGACCTTGGAAAGAAGGGACGTACTCGTAAGTGCAATGGGTCTGTAGGAGGAGAGAGAAGATGATTCGCCTTTTTTAAGGACGGGCTGCTCGGGCAGAGTCCTAAAGAGTAGGATTGATGAAAAAGCTTACGCAGTGGTTTTGCCAGCGAGGAAGAACACCTCTTCAGGGGAGATATACCATCTGGACCAGCGGATTTATGTATGTTGAGATCTTTAAGTACTCTTGCTACTACACGAGTGCGAAAGTAGATTCGTCCCATTGAAGATTCGACGCACTCAAGTATAGGCGGAGACAAAGCACAATCTGGGAGTGTTGAGCTGGCCGCAAAGTATGCAGCAAGCAGATTGGCCTTATCCAAAGAGCTGACAGCTGGAATGTCATTGTAAATGAGCGTTGGGATGGAGGATGAGGCGGAATTTCTAATGTTTTTGCTGTATGAGTAATGATGACACCGCTGGGCATTTTCTCTGTGAGTGGATATGCTCTCATCAGGTTGCAAGTACCCGGTGCTGTGGTGCAGAGTTTACTTATATTTCTACGAATTTTTTTTATAATTTACGCGCGGCTAAGGGGTTAGATACCCTTTTACTGTTGCCAGTGCGCTGACGGAAAGGTAGAAGGAACAGAGGGGAAAATTGTTTTGTAGTGGTTTGAAACTCAGGTGTGTTTGGTTTCGATATTCGCTCTCCAGGGGGGGGGGGGGAGTCCGAATAGGACGGAGAGTTTTTGCTTCACTCAGAGTGATTCGAGGTATAATTCACAGCAATTTTTTCTGTGAGAAATTTCAGTAAAAGGAATACGAAAGGAGTAGTTCTTTCTGTGGGTGAGCTATTCCGGTAAAAGAAAAACTCAAAGCTTCCAGGCAAAAAAAAACTTTTACCAGGACATTTTTCCTTTGTAAATTCGGTGTTTTTGTTTTTTGAATCTGAAGAGGTACATATTTTTAATTGCATTGATTTTTGAACCTTTCAAGTGAAAAATTATCGATTCCAATGAATGGGAGCGCTGAGGTAAGCAGAGCAGATTGAACGCAATGGTTTGAAAATTCAAGTATAGGGTTTTCCAATAAGGGCTTGACAAATTTCTTTTTAAATAAAACTCAAACCATTTGAGATATTTCAAAAACTTCATTATCGGCTTGAAGTACAATCAAAACCTTTATGAATGGAACTCGACTTCGTTCATATGGCCACCGCGGGCACGTTTGCAGCGGTCGATTCGTTGGATCCAATTTTCAACGACTCGGCCACACATTTCGGCCGAAACGGCCGCTATTTCGCGTTCAATGTTGGCTCTGAGCTCTTCAAACGTCGTCGGCGTGTTGGCATAAACCAATGACTTAACGTTGCCCAACAGAAAATAGTCAAGCGGCGTTAAATCGCACGAACGAAGCGGCCAATCGACTGGCCCATTTCTTGAGATAACACGCTCACCATACTTACTCTTCAATAAATCGATTGTTGCGTGTGCTGTGTGGCTTGTGGCATCATCCTGTTGAAACCACATGTCGTCCAAGTCCATATCTTCCAATTCGGGCCAAAAATAATCGGTGATCATAGCGCAATAACGCTGACCATTCACAGTAACGTGACGATCGTTATCGTCGACGAAAAAATATGGCCCAATAACGCCGCCGGCATGCAAACCGCACCAAACAGTTATTTTTTGTGGATGTAGTGGTGATTCATGAAGCACATGTGGATTTTCACCCGACCAATAACGCATATTTTGCTTATTGACGAACCCATTGAGCCATAAATAAGCTTCGTCACTGAAGATGATTTTGCGATGAAATTCATCATCTTTGCGCATCTTCTCCAGAACGTACGGCGCATCAAATGGTCCATCGGCTTCAATTCTTGAGTCAGCTTGATCTTGTATGGGTGTAAACCAAGATCTTTACGCAAAATACGCCATAATGCGGTATGAGCGATGCCCAATTCTTAAGAACGCCGTGGAATTAACTGATTTGGATCGTTTGCTACGGACGCCTGAACGGCAGCGATATTTTCGACACTTCGACCAACCCGTTGTCTCACTGACACGGCAACATCACGCAACGAATGTGTAGACTCAAATTTTTGCACTAAACTTGTTATTGCCTGTCTACTAGGGCGAGAATTACGACCGAAAATTGGAGTTAACGCTCTCAAACTCCGAATTTCGGGAGAATTTTTTTATAATTTGCAGACGTTGCTCGTTCGTTCACTTTACGATGATGAAAATGTTGAGTTTACAGAATAAATTGAAAGTGACAGTTTGATGATTAGTGAAAGAGTGCGTTCATAAATTAAATTCAAAGTTGTCAAGTCCCTATTGGAAAACCCTTTATTTAAAATTGCCTTTTGGAAATGTTAAACCAGCAATGAGTAACCAACCAATGCTTGGTCATAAATTATCAATATGCCTACTCGTATTTGAGACCACATGAAGCATCTATTGTAAAACTTGTAATAGTCACGTCTGTGGAATACGAGAGTTCATCGAATGCAGTTTACAACAAAGCATCGTCGATATCGCATTACTCGTCCATATGCATGCATATGTATGTATATATATATGCACATGTGAGTACATAAGTACACATGTACGGATACGTATGTGTACTTTATATGGTTATCGTGGATTGAAGATTGAAGGGGCCTGTTGAATGATTAAATGGACAAACAACTTAATCTATCGTTGATTATACTCGTACCATACTCGTATGAACCTGATTGAAAATAATTCTATAAAAAGAATTTGAAGTTAATAACAATAAGTGTTTGTTATGCCCACAATATTTTTCTTCATATTGATACGATCCCATCTGATTGTATCGGATTCCAAGAGCGCAGCTTATATAAGAAAACCATGTCACTGTGTTATGTCATTGAAGAAGAACTGACCTTCCATAAGAACACACATTTTGATGAAATTCAAATCACAATGCACTTTCGCTTGCATGTAAAATTTTTGCATGGTAATGATACAATTGACAGTGCGACATAACAAACTGGCAACTGGTCATTAGTCACCAATTCGTAGCACCTTGTCCGTTCTGTCGTGCTTTCAACATTCAACGAAGGTTCAAATTCATAAACTCGGTACCTGAACACTTTGCCATTAAATTGGGAATTCCAGCTCTAAATTTCCACAACATATCCGGATCATGCCATATTACTGAATCGAAAACTGGATTCGGATTTGAACCTTGCAATTGCCTTAAATGTTTACAGAATCTGACCAAGTTGCGACTTTTGTTTACCTCTTAATACAACCGAAATGAACTTGATACCCGTACTAAGCCCTGTCCGACTAAGTCCGACTAAGAAAGCTTCTGCGTATCTCTAAATGCAATTTTAAGCTTCCACAACAAATCTTGATCTACTCGTACACTGAGCTTTTGACTAGTTTGCACAGCCATTGACTGTTTAGTGTTGAGTTGGCCCCCGGCTTCATTTCCATATTCCAGCTGCAGAATAGAAATGAGCCCGTCTGGCAAAACTCAAAGTTAGTTATTTGAGAGCTCTTACAGCGAACAGTCGCTAGTGCTGGCATTCGTACACTGTACTCGTATAATAGACATCTTGTGCTGTGCGTATTCCGTGTCGTAGTCACTCGCAGTCGTAGTTGTAATTGTTCCCATAGTCGTTCTCGTTATTCGTGTTTGAAAGTGTGGATTCTGAAGTTGCGACTATTTCTGTAACTAGTCGTTATAGTGTACCTTGTTTTGCAATTGAAGCGAGTCCGTCTAAAGAATATACGAGTAAGTAAACAAAAATTACGCAATGCTTAGCAATGCGCTTTAAATGTGCTGCGATACGTGCACACAGGTACTAGGAGTACCTAATGCGTGTAAAGATTGGGGTAGAGTTTCGGTTTACAGCTAAAAGTTGAAAGCAATTAAGCCAAGCAAAAGATGTCAATAGCCCACAGTTGAGTGGAGTTGTGAGTTGCTAATTTCATTTTAATTCTCTCTCTCTCTATCCCTCTCACAGTTCTTTTCAATCAACCTCGTTTATTAACCCAAGAAGAAAGAAGACAAAGAGAAAAATGGAGAAAAAAAAAACCGCGCGCTTGAAAGCCAGTTTTCAGCCAGTATCTTGTGAATGTGGGGATGATACATCGAACACCATATTCAAGGTTAATCCGTCCAAAATGAAGTTTCAATTCAGTTTCAGTGTATTCGTAGATACGAGCAGATACCATATGTATGTTTCTAAATATGCAATGAACTGCTAAGTGTTAATTAATTCTAGCCACTCGGCGGGTATTTGAGACAATGAGACATCTGGCAAATAAAAGCGGGCCTATCGGTGCTACCGTGCTGCCGTGCTGGTGCTAAACAAAGAATTCGTTGACCATAGGTACGATTCATTAACTCTTGGACCTTGATACACACATACGTGGAGTGAATCAACAGCCAAAATGTAATGCAGGTCATTGGCAACCAAATTATTCGCCCGAAAGAGTCCGTAATCACATCATAGGCAATTGAAAAATCGATTCGTATCGATCAGGCAAACGAACATTTTCAATTTTTGGCTTGGCTTTGTGCGTGAAATGGGTTTCTGAGCAGAGTCCTTCAGTTAGTCATTCTGTATGTTCATTGGAAACCAGAGGGATTAGCCTAGGCTACGAGTATGTTGTATTGGCGGTTGGCCTGGATTTGGTGTTGAAGCCTTGAATGCGCAAAATTACAAATATCAGCGACCTTCGCAGATGATTAGATTTCGATTTAAAAAATTAAAATGCAAATCAGAGCAATTTGTGTCACATGCGATTCATTTTGATGGTGATTGACCCTTTCAATTCAATCACTAATCACTCATTGGATTTGGAGATTGATCGTGCAGACGTTGGCATACGAAGACATGAATATTCCTCTGGGTCACTAGGCCATCGGTCATGAAATTGGCTGTGAGTATACTGATGGTTGTACTCGTAAATCGTTGAGCGTTGGGTATTTTTAAGGTCATTTCGGTTATTATTTGGAAAGCCTACTTAATTATGGGTAATAAAAGTGTCCAAGTCGACAGAGAAGGGCAATTATTTTTCGAGATTACTTTTATGTAACTACTATACGTTGCGCATGCTAATTGCCTATTGCTATTTGAACAGTTTGCAGCTGCAATTAAATGCACGCATAGAGGGATTGGATTCCTAGACACACCTTAACTAGGTTATGATTTCAGAATATTTCCAACAAATCTCAATCACAATTGCATTTGAAACCTTTCCATGTGAATTACGAGTACGAAACGAATCATGCCAAGCCAAACAACTGACGAATTGTGAAACATTGTACACAAATACTATCTAATTCCGTAGTTCCGATATTGCAGTTAGTTCGGACTCGTACTGCGCAGTGAGAGTCTAAGATAAATTCAGGTTTCTTAACACATGGTTGCGCTAGACTAGCCAAAACGTAATTTAAGATTTGCAACCGTCGAGATTCGATTACCATAATTACTTTTTTTCTCCTCTGTTATCCAATCTGTCGGACTTTTGCACTCTCGGATGGTGATGCTCCAACTCAAACCTGAATATCTGTTCGTATGCTCGCATTGTATCTGTGAGGAAGTAATCACTTCCTTATGAAGATTATTTAAACGGCCATGACTTTGCTCGTTTATCTTTGAAAGCATGTTTTGCTTTTCCTCTACGATTTGGTGCGACACAATCAGATATCGATGCTGTCTTCAAGGTGAACTGAATCAGTTTATTTTTTTATTTTTTATGTTTAGTGGTCTGACCTGCAAATGGTAATTTTGACTTTGTAGCTATTGTGTTAAATGATCGAATCACTGCGGAAGTATGTGCACAGATTGTCAATGTGTATACCAAATTAATGGCTTGTAAATAGGTTTTCTCGTTCAGCGTTTGAGTTTCAGTTGGATCTTTCAGATCTGTTTACATTTTCTCGGCTTCTGCGAGTATTTGACTTGAAATAATATTAACTTTTCGTAATTATTGTTTGGATACTAAACATTGTTTAGCATTGAAACTAATTTACACCTTTTAAATGTAGGTACACCGAAAGCAGTTCTATCAATGAATGATAGATTGCTACTTAAGTTTTGAGAGAAACCAGTATTGATCATCGAAAATGGCTTTATTGTTTTTCAAAATACTCTCCATGAAGATTACAATATTCGAAGCACTTTTTCCACTCTGAGCGAAGACCCGCCAAAATATGCGTTTTAACCCTTATCCATGGTATTTGTGGGTCAAATTTGCAATCGCTCTACATTGGTCTTAAATGTTTGCAAGTTATAATGACTAGGAAATAGTGAGCTCGGAAGGTGTAAAACCTAGGTGTTACGGTTGATGGCCTGAAGGGACGGAATGCTACTGGCGATTTTAGTATCACCTATCTAGCAGGTGCAGAGATGTGGGCATTGTTGTTGTCGATGGTTTTTTATTGACGTTGAACCACTGATCTTCCTTATGCACTATGTGGAAGAGAAGTTCGATGGGTGATTTCACTAATTCTTCCTAAAAAAATCCTTCGTCTGAAGTGTTTTGCGTTATTCCAATTTGGAATGACAGATATGTACCAGGTGTATGCATAAGTTTTTCACGTTTTTTTTGTTATTCAAAATATTGGCCATAGGCTTCTACACATTCTACAGAAAAACTGCTTGTCTTTTGCGGCAAACCATTCGTCGAGTTATTTTCCAACTTCCTCGAAATCGCTGATCGCGTGCCCCATTGATGCGACGAGGTGATTGTCAGATAGCGCCAAGTCTATAAATCCATTTTTCGTCACCCGTCACAATTCGATGCAAAAATGATTTCCTTTCGTGGCATTAAAGCAGCATTTCACAAGTAACTTTGCGATTTTCCATTTGACGTCCATTCAAATCGTGTAGGACCCATTTACCGAGTTAATTGATCTTCCCCCATTGCTCGTAAACGTCTGCTGACTGACACAATGCTTCTGCTTATTGCCGTTGAGTTTGAGTTGGGTCATCATCCAATAACTCCTGCAATTGCTCGTCTTCGCATTTTTGTGTTCTACCAGAGCGCTCACTGTCTTTCACATTGAAATCACCACTTTTAAATTGTCGAAACCATGTCTCACATGTTCTAATTGATGGAGCGTGTTAACCATATGTTTCTACCAGCAAACCATGACTTTCAACAGCCTTGTTCTTTTGATTAAATAAGAAAAGCAATGCGTGCCGCGAATGTTCTTTTTCAGGGACAAAACTCGACATGATCACTGAAAAATACAATAAAGACGCTAGTTTTTGGCGGACTCAACTTGTGTGTGTTTGTAGTTAAATGTCAGACGAACAAAATGACGTATGTGTCAAATGGCGCCATCTCTTAGTTAAATCGGAAAAAACTTATGCATACACCTGGTATACGAGGTTGTCTGAAAAGTTTCCGATCGCAACGTAAAGTTAGCGGCACTCGTCAATAAAAGCTAGTGAATGCTAGTTGTTTGACAGTTACTTACCGAAGTTTCAGTCATTTTTGACGCGCAGTTTTTAGTTGACAGTCCTTTGAGTGAGTCGATGTGAGTGTTTTTTGTGAAAATGGAAAAAATTGAGTATCGAGCTGTTATTAAATTCTTGTTTTTGAAAGGCAATACGCCTACGCAAATCAAAAATGAGTTGGACTCGGTGTATGGGGACTCTGCACCGTCATCTACCACAGTGAAATTTTGAGCAGCTGAATTTAAACGTGGCCGTAAGTGCTTGGGAGATGATGCACGTTCGGGGCGACCAAAAACTGCAACCACTGACGATAACATTGCTCAAGTTCACCAAATGGTGTTAGACGACCGCCAAATTAAAGTGAGAGAGATAGTAGAGGTTATGAAAATGTCTAAGGAACGTGTTTGTTACATCAAGATTAAGGCATTAGAAAGCTGTCCGCGCGTTGGGTGCCGCATTTGCTTACGTTAGACCGTAAACGTGTTCGAATGAACATTTCCAACGCTCTGTTGGCGCAGTTTAGGCGCAATAAATCCGAGTTTTGGCGCCGACTAATTACTGTAGATGAAACTTGGATACACCATTATACGCCCGAAACAAAAATTCAGTCAAAACAGTGGACAGCAAAGGGCGAGCCGGCTTCAAAAAAAGCAAAAACTGTTTTTTTCGGCTGGGGAGGTAATGGCGATTGTTTTTTTGGGATAGTAAATCGATATCGATTATCTTCAAAAAGGAAAGACCATTACAGGAGCATACTATGCATCATTACTTGCCAAGCTGAAGGCAGAAATTGCGGAAAAACGGCCACATTTGCAGAAAATCTTGTTTCACCAAGACAAGAAGACGCCGTCTCACACCTTAGCGGTTGCCATGGCGAAAATCCATGAATTACGGTTTGAACTGCTTGACCATCTGCCTTATTCACCAGATCTAGCCCCAAGCGACTTCTTTTTGTTCCTTCATCTAAAAACTGCGCTCGGAGGACACAGATTTTCGTCAAATGAGGAGGCAATCACCTTCGTGGACGGGTTAGAGAGATGGGAGCATCGCTAGGAGAAGAGTGTTGTAACACACTATGTAGAAAAATAAAAAAAAATTTTGAGAAAAAATGTCTTGCATCATTGTTCGGTCGGAAGCCTTTCAGACAACCCTCGTACTACTAAAGCATTATACGCTGATATATCCAGAATGTTATAAAATAATGTCTGTGGCCACTTATTTGTTTTACGCTTATATGTGTAACTACCCCTGATTTTTTAGAGTTGTAATATTTTATTATTTCTGGTTTATTTGTGGTGCAAGGTGCTCATGAGAATGACTGCGCTATTTTCCTTTTTCCAGAACATATGGAATAAAGGCTGTTTGGTTGTCAATATCATAAAAAAAGGGAAAATATCTCCGGCTTCCTTTCAAATCCTAAATTTGTGGCGCCAAACATCCTTTATTTTTCCACACTGTTCCAACTACAGTAAGTTTCCTTTTTAGCAATTCGATTTGTAATTCGTGAAAAGTGAAGAAATTATCACATGTAATATTTCTGACTTTCAAATCGTACAGCTCTACAATTTCTATCCTTACTGGTATAAACTTGCAAAGACCAGGTAAATTTTGTTGTAGGGTAGGGCGGGGCTAGTTGGGCCACTTTCCACGTGAAGTCTCATAAATATCAACCTATTCATAATACAACTATGAGGCTAGGATCAATGAAAAGAATGAACATCTGGGTTCTTTATGAAATTCTTAAAAATTGAAAATATGTTATCGCAGAAGAATAATATTGTCTCAAATGCGCCAAGTCCAAGTGGCCCATCTTGTCCCACTGGCGGGGTATGTTGGGCCAGGGGCTGAAAAGTGGAAAAATGAGTTCCATAAAGGACAAAAACGCTTAATTTATAACAGAGTTTTATTCACATAACATAACAATTAAATAAGTAATTCAAAACAAATAATAAATTAGGAATCGTAGTCGCTATTGCAATTAATGCAAATAAAAACGACCCCAAGTCCATGTGAGCACTTCGTATGAGCCCAATTTCGGCAAGTATGGCACTGTACCCACTCCTCGCCCGGTAAACTTTCAGAGAATGCTTCCATGCACATTAGACAAAAATATTCCGGCTCTTCTTCCTCTTCGGAACTTGATTTTTGCAACACTTTTTTCTTGATTTGTGTTTTTTTCTTTTTGTCAACTTTTCCTTTGGCCGTTTTCCTTTGTTTTTGTTCCTCTTGCAAGGCATCCTTTTCTGGGGTGTCGGTTAAGATTGCAGCTCGTCTCTTCCTTCTTTTGGTAAGTGTTTGCTTCCTTGGCCCAGCTTTTGGAAACGGCAAAACTACTTCTGGCGAAAATGTATGGAATCCTCGAGATGTAGACGGCAAACGATTATTTGCTGTGTTCTCAGCGGGGTTCTCAACAACAATATCAGCCCCAGTTTGCGTGGAAATAGATTCCTGAAGTTCAGTGGGAACAACTGAACCTACTAAAAATACAAGTAATTCTTAGCATTAAGTTTCTTTCAATCAGTAAAAATCAACTAACTAACCTGTTTCTGGACGATCTGTCACATATGATGGGTCGAAATCACTGGGAGTAAAAATCTCCCTATTGCATGGAAATATCCCAGCCTTTTTAAATCCATTAATAATATTTATTGGAGATGTAGCTAAAGGAAGAGACTCAGCTACAATTCGGGGAATGTCATAAATTGTTGTTGTCCTCCCTGGATTGCTACGTAGCCATCCATCTTGTGCCCCGGTTAGATATTTTTTAAAGGGTCCAAATACGGAAATGTCTAGGGGCTGAAGCCTGTGGCTACAATGAGGTGGAAACGAGAGCATGACAATCCCGTTGGCTTTGGCTATTTCTAGCGTTTCAATTGAGAGGTGAGAGGAATGATTGTCCAAGACCAGTAGTACGGGGCATTCTTGAGTTGGCTTCACATGCCGTATGAAGTGAACCATGAAAGCAAAAATTTCGTCATTAGTGGCCCAACCGCTAGCATTCGCAGTTCCAATGCAGTCTGGTGGACCACCGTTAATAAAGTGGTCTTTATAATTTTTCCGAGGAAAAATAAACATAGCTGGGATTGCAACCCCAGAAGCTGAGACGGCTACTATTAAAGTTACGTTTGTACCACGTTCGCCTGAAGTCACTGATCCTACATTCCTTTTGCCCTTAGCCGCAACTATTTTGCCTGGTTTGCACACGGTGGATACTCCAGTCTCATCAACGTTCCATATGCTTGAAGAACTGAACTTGTTTCTATCCATAGCCTCAGATAGTTTGTCGAAAAAGCTATCCACGTTAGTTTTGTTGAAAGAGGTGGCCCTGCCCATACTCGTAGCTTCCGGCTTCCTTATTGACAGTTGGTGGTTCCTTTTCAGAAACCCCGTAAGCCAATCTTTACCAGCGATCTTGTTTTCATTCCAGGTATCAGGAAATCGTATTTTGAATTTGATTGCACATTTGTAGGCAAGTGTGCGAACATTCTTTGGCGTTAAGCCATAAAATATAGAAGATGCTTTTAGCAAATATTCCTTTAATAAACTTTCTTGGCGCAACGTAACCCATACGAGGATTTTCTTGCGACTCTGATTTCTGAATATATCTTTTTAGTGTGTTCTTGGTGTTCCAAATTCAGCCGCTGCAGCTCTTATAGATTTTTCTTTAGCCAAGACAGATCTCGCAGCTGTATGAAGCTGTTTTTGACAAGCAGCAGCTCTCTCAGTTTTTCGCTTGTATGTACGCATTCTAGAACAAGCAATCGTGAGCAAAAATGACAATGCAGAAAACAAATGTATTTTTTTCATTCAGGGGGCAAGTTGGTCCACCTGGCCCAACTTACCCCACATCTAGTTTGATGAACATATTGCGTCATAATTAAAGAAATACTCAAAACAGTTCAATTTTTCAAACGGAATACGAAAATATGATAACGTGATTAATAAAAAAGCTGTACCTTAATGTATAATTTGCACCTTTTCGCCACTAGAATAAAAAAAAATAATGAAATTTGTTGTATACTTTTTCACTGCAAAAACAAAAAATTGCGCGTGGTTTTCCATCTGCTGATACAATGCGACTGAAACCGGTTTTGCTAGGGTTGGTTAGTGTGCACATTGCAACGTGTTTGATCTTGTTCGTGTAGTACTTGCGGTTTTTGAGTTATTCGCGTGGCCCAACTTGCCCCGTGGCCCAACTAGCCCTGCCCTACCCTACTATCGAATAGAGCCCATACTTTTTCCATTCTTTCCTGGCTTAGATGAAATGTACCTATTGCTTGAAAGAACATCTCTCACGTTACGTTTCTAATTGTTCATCTCATCTAAGCTATTCCAAAAAAAATCCATTATTGCAGCGAGTTTATCCCGAGCTCGTCGTTCATTCCTTTTTATCGAAACATATAACTCTGGAAATATCCTGGAATCTTCGAAGACTCATTGTAGCTTTGAAAAATGGCCTTCCCTTGCAGTCATTCCACAGACTTTCTAAGCCCTATCCATGGGACCGAAAAACTCCAGCAAACAAAAGTATTCCGACATAGGATTCCATCAATTCCAATCCAGGTTTCCCTAAATAGGCTTTCTCCTAAAAACAAAAATTGAAATTAAAAAAAAAATTATAGGAAACAATACACCGTTTACCTTCAATGTTTGTCATGTTGACAGGGCCCTGTAACACAACGTGACAAGTACTTGTAGGACAAGTAAAATCTGACTACTCAAAAAAAATTCTGTAACACAAACCGGACTTGTCGTTAATACTGTGACAGGTGTCACAATGAAATATGACAAGTGGGTAATTGTTTAATTTCCCTTGGTCTGTAACAGAACGCGCCAAGTGTCAAGAACCACTAGTCAAACCACTACTGCTTTTGGACAGGCGTTTTGAATATTGTCGTAAATAGATTAGTGCACTTTATCTAAGTTAAATTATGAAAATATGAAAACTTATAAAAAATTTACTTTTTTGAATCCGATTTTGACAGTGATTATGAAAGTGATTATAATGAATCTCGGCACAGATTAAAAATCTATAAGCAAAGAATTAATTTTGAAATTGATGATCATATGTTTATTGTAAAGTTTCGCATATCAAAATTAACGGCACAATATCTTAGTGGTAAACTATAGTGCAATCCAAATAAAGAAACCTCACTGACCGTTTATCAAAAACTTTTAATTGCTCTACATTGGTTTGGTTCTGGTGCACAATACCATACCATAGGTGGAATCAGAGCTGTAAACTTTGAAGTACCAGTACGAGTCCAGTACCCAATACTCTGTACTTGTACTTGTACTTATAAATTTCAAGTACAATGTACTCCCTACTTAAAAATAAATAAGTACCAGTATTTGCCTAAGTACTCTGTACCAAGTACATTTACTAGGCACTTGAATACACCCCAGTACATTTGTAAGTACTTTGCAAGTACTTTTCAAGTACTTATCTTTTACAAGTTTATACTCAATTTGTAATTTTTGAACCAACTCTTGCTAACAAATTACAGTTCCTAACAATGTTGTGGTTTTGCAAGAAAAACTAATTTATTGTTTTTTTTTCTTCGAAAGACTTAAGAAAATTAGAGTTAGTTTTCAATAAAACTAATTCCTCGAAATGCTGGTCAGACAGCGCGCTGCATTTTGGAGTATTAATCAGGCCAGCAAAGGAAACCAACCTTTCCACAGGGCCCGATGACGTCAAAGGAGTATTAAGTTTGATTGAAAGGTTTTTAAATATCGGATATTTGTCCAATATTTTCCTTCCGCTTCCTAAATGAGTTATGTATAGTAAATATTCTTTTCCAATAAAAGCAGAATGAGAGTATTGACGAGGAACATAGGTATGAAGGATTTGTATGTACTTGAAAAGTACTTGAAAATGTACTGGGGTGTATTCAAGTACCTAGTAAATGTACTTGGAACAGAGTACTTAGGCAAATACTTGTACTTATTTATTTTTAAGTAGGGAGCACATTGTACTTGAAATTTTTAAGTACAAGTACAATTACAGGCTACTTAGTACTTTCACCGTACTGTAGTACAAATGTATTTCATTACTTTACAGGTCTGGGTGGAATGCACGGTGTTAGCACAATGACGGTTTGTCGTTACGTTAGAGAGATTACTCAGGCAGGGCAGCATTGAAGTAGAATTCAGCAAACAAGTATGTTGGCCCGAAAATGTGCAAACTGTTATACAGGGATTCTATGAAAAAGGTGTGATGCCGGAATTTTGAGGCGCAATTTGCACCTCCTTCTAATGAAGTAGCGTTTGTTGATCGTCATGGCAGACACTCATTGAATTGTATGGCAGTTTGTGGGCCGGACCTACAACCTCAAGTGATGAATCACTCAACCTGCTTCTGGACACCCACTTTCCAGGTAGCTCCCAACTCGCGGCCAGTAGCAGCCCAAACAGGCCTACTGCAACCGTGACCAAAATTCATAGTCTGATTACGAGAGACAAACTGCTCTGGGCGCTGCATAGCTTCAAACCATACAAGTCTGCTGGTCCGGACGGTATTATACCTGCCGAGCTACAGAGATCCTCAGATATTATTCTACCAGTGTTGGAAAATATTATGAGGAGCTGTGTAGAACTTATCCACATTCCACTGTTATGGAGAGAAGTCAATGTAGTATTCATTCCCAAAGCTGGAAAATGTTCTCATGTGGTCCCAAAGGACCTCAGACCTATAAGTCTATCATCATTCCTTCTGAAAACTTTAGAACGACTGATTGATATCCATATTCGAGCTAAAGTTGATCCAAGACTTCTGTCTGCGGCTCAACATGCCTACTGTAAAGGGAAGTCGGTGGAAACGGCCTTGCACTCTCTGACTAGCCACATCGAACGATCCCTACAATATAAGGAGTACACAATAGTTGTTTTACTAGACATAGAGGGCGCCTTTAACAACGTCAACACATCCGCAATCACGACTGCGCTGTCAACTCTGCAGGTAGACGACTCACTTGGAGAGCTGATCGGTCTAATGCTAAGAAGCAGGATAATCAACTCCAAACTGGGTGAGACTTCTGCTAAAAGATGTGTCAGCAGAGGTACGCCGCAAGGTGGTGTCCTCTCTCCTTTTCTCTGGAACTTAGTAGTTAACGAACTACTGATATACCTGGAAGCGGGTGGTAGCAGAATGATTGCCTATGCGGATGACGTTGCCATAGCCGTCTCAGGAAAACATTTAAATACCATTAAAGAACTCCTCCAAGTAAATCTCAACAAATTAACCCGCTGGGCAGATCGCTGTGGATTATGAATAAACCCCCATAAAACTGATCTTGTCCTCTTTTCTAGGAAATATAAAATTCCAATCATAGACCCTCCTTCAATAAACGGTACCAGTTTAGCTTTCTCCGATACAGCAAAATATCTGGGTCTCATTTTTGATAGGAAACTAAACTGGAAACCTAACATTCAAGAAAGAGTCAATAAAGCTACAATAGCTTTATTCTCTTGCAAAAAAGCCATTGGGAACAAATGGGGCCTTCAACCTCGCATAACCCACTGGCTATACATCTCGGTCATAAGACCGATACTTACTTACGGGGTGGTTGCCTGGTGGACGGCCTTGGAAAATGCAGTCAACCGCATTAAACTAAGCAGAGTCCAAAGAACAGCATGTCTATGCATAAGCGGAGCCTTGCGGTCTACTCCCTATGGGGCATTAGACATTCTGTTTCATTTGACACCCCTCGACATTTTTAGCAAGCAAGTAGCTGCGACTGCAGCTATTTGCCTTAAAGCGACTAAATAGTGGACAAATAATTCATTTGGCCACGCCAATATTCTTAATACATTAGGAATCCTCACACAAAACATCGATTACACCATACCTGAACTTTGGTTTGACAAAAACTTCCATGTAAGCTTCCCCTCTAGATCATTCTGGGAGGAGGATGCTTTCATGGAGGACAAGTCAATCCATCTCTACACAGATGGAGTTGGTGGTGGTGTTTTCTCAGATAAGCTAAATCTAAGCCTCTCTTTCCGCCTTCCAAATCACTGTAGCGTGTTCCAGGCGGAAATTTTGGCGATTAAAGAAGCTCTGTCCTGGCTAAAGAAAAACGTGATCCACATCTTTTCGGATAGTCTGGCCGCTTTCAAGTCCCTGGACTCGGTCTCATTATATTCTAAAACCGCCCTTGAATGCCGATCATCTCTCATGGAGATGGCAGAGCAGTTCAACATTCACCTTTGTTGGGTGCCGGGCTACAGAGACATTCCAGGGAACTGCAGAGCCGATGAACTCGCCAAAATTGGAACCACTCTACCTATCCTACCGGACAAAGGTAGTATAGGTATACCAATCGCAAACTAACACAAAAGCTAGATGCCAATAAAAGAACAGGCCTTAGGTGGACTGCTGGACAAACATGTCTAGCGACCAAACAGATCTGGCCAAAGCTGGATCTGAGTCGCTCTAAGTGTCTGATCCTTTTAGATAGGAAACATCTCAGCGCCATAATAGGTGCCATTACTGGACACTGCCTCATAGGCAAGCACGCAAGAAGGCTTGGCGCTTTTACTAATGATTTCTGTAGAAGCTGCATGGACGAGGAAGAGGAGGTGACAATCCTCCACCTACTCTGCACATGCCCAGCTCTCTCCCAGAGAAGGAAGCTTCGTCTAGGAGCTTTGTTCTACAACGACCTAAACGATCTAGAAAAATTAGACGTTAACAGTCTCCTACGCTTTATTATAAGCTCAAACTGGTTCCAGTAGTAAGAAGATCATAGATCCACGTGGCATCACAATGGGCCAATAGGCCTAAGTGGGTTGGTATTTCCAATAGCCACTCTTACCTAACCTAACCTAGCCTACAATTTTACTACTTAAGTGCAAACTGGCTAGGCAGGGTTCATGATGTGAGAGTGCTGCGAAATAGCACTTTATACCACAGGATGGAAGCAGTATGGAGGCTTTTTGACAATGCTGTTATTCTTGGGGATAGTGCATATCCACTTAAAACATGGTTAATGCCGCCATTAGTAGCAGGTTCAGATGAAATACCAGTCATTCGAAACAACAGGGCTCACAAACGCACACGGGGGCTTATAGAGTGCGCATTTGGAGTACTTAAGGAAAAATTTCCTTGTTTAAATAACCTATGTGTCAATCCTGTATATTCTGCAAACATATTCAAATGCTGTGTGATATTAGGTCTGTTTGGTTACTTTTTGTGGTGAAATGCTGTCAAAATTCAAAGATGCCAGAAAATTCGCTCAGAGAGAGAGAGAAACTTGTAAGAAAGTAAACAAACGCAATAAACCACATTTGTGCATAAAACGTCAAAAGTTAATTAGTGAATTTGGTTGTTGTTAGTATAATAAATTCTTTCGTAGAATAGCTGTTTGCTGTGACAGAAAATTGCGTCTATTTTAATGGAGGGGAAATGTTTATCTCTCTCATCGGCTCTCTTTGTTGCAACTTTTTGGAGTAAACAAACAGGAATTTGTAAAAAGTTTTACGAATTTGTACGATATTTCAAGTTAACAAACAGACCTATTGTGTAAACGTTTAGTATAACTTGAAGGAGGATAGCCAAGTTTTTTCTCCAAAAGAGCAATCTACAATTTTCCCTTATATTTAGAAATCTCAAGATTTAAAAACGAAATAAGATTCTTCTTCCTTTGATGTTTTTCTTTCTGCTAAAATTATAATGTTTAGTATTACTTAAATAAAATGCACCAAACTGTACTCTTTTTCATACTTTTGCCTAGAAAATTGTTTTGCTAACCACTTTAAAATCAAAAATAACAGAAATATTAATAAAATCTTCACTTACAATTGTTGTTTTTAAGCTTTGCCAAAAAACATCTCTTAAATACTCCCAATTCTTGTTTTGGGTAATAGCATTTAGATTTTTAGCCAAACAGAATACTTCCTTCCATATACAACATGTATCTTCTTTTGTTAAGACTTCGCTAAATCCACCGGAAAGTATATCTTTTTCTTCTCTAATTTTTGTTAGAATAGCAATCTTTTTGTCTTCAGAAATTTTTGCCATCTTAACTCATTGATCACTTGTCAAACATTGTGGAAAAGTTGAGTTTCAGTTTCTATGCATTTTTATTTATGTCACTTAAATTACTCTTACTTGCTAGACAAAAAAACGCTTAAAAATTAGCTTAAATAACTTAAAATTATCTTACTCGTATTATAACTTACTGGCCCCATGCGGGCACTCTAAGCTAAACCTAACACTTAAACTATGTCTTTCGACGTATCTTACAGTCTAATTTTATTTTAATTTAAACATTAATTAATACTAAAACTAAGAAAACTTTTTTTTTAACAAAAAACTTAGTTCCATGACCTATTTTTTTATTTTATTATAAAACTTAAAACTAAAAAATTAACCTATAGACTACCTAAAAATAAATCTTAATCTACTTAATCTACTTACATCTAACACAAATATGGACATACATAAATATATATGTACATAATATGTATATACATAATATATAAATACATGTACATATATATATATATATATATTTTTTATTTTTTTTTTAATTTTTTATTTTTCTTAAAACTAACTTAATTCTATCTAAGACTATGTAAGCCAGCCATGGCTAAAAAAGAAAAAAAAAATTAGGCTGGCCCACTTTGCTTCACATGAAGCTACATATCACTGAAGGAGTTTGACGACGAAGCATCCTCCCCTTCAACAAGCCACCAAAATTGTTGGTGCTGCCGAGCAACATATTAGGTTCACCCTATTGTACAGGACCTCATTGGGATAGAATTTTATGTACTGAGACTCTGGTGTTCTGTATAAGCGAAGACAAGTCCTAAGGCAGGCCCTCTCAAACACCCGAATCTTTTCCAATAAACTTGCTCTCACGTTAAACCACACGGGACATCCAAATACAAGCATGGGCCTGATAAGGGCCATGTAGCAGATTACCTTCACCCTCGCATCCAGTTGGCTGTTATAAAACAGTCTCTTTGTAAGGGCAAAAGCACCTCTGGCTCTGGCCAGAGCAACATCTATATGTTTGTTAAAATACAGATATTGATCTAGCCAGATCCCAAGGTATCTGACTACATTTCGACAAGCGAGTGGCTGTCCGTGTTGTCCGAGGATAGAAAACTTTCGCCAATTCTTTCTGGTATCCCTAGAGACCCCAGACAAAGGCGTCCTAAAAATAATGGTTTCCGACTTCTGAAAGTTGATTTTCAACTTCCAGTCATCGCAATATCGCTTAATTTTGTCGAAGTCACGCTGCAAAAGTATATTAATGACCTCAATCTTTGGAGCTGATCTGTACGCGATTAAGTCGTCTGCGTACGCTATCGCATGATGAAGTCAACCTATCAGATCACTCGTGTAAATGTTGAATAGGATCGGCGAATTTACCGCACCTTGTTGCAGACCGTTTTTAATGTTAAATGTTCCAGCAGAAGTCGCATCGCCATTCTTCACGATGAACTGTCTACTGGAGAGCATATCAAAAAGAATGTACAGCAGTGGTTTACTAATGCCCAACCCGTCCAGCTTGAAAAAGAGTCCCTCTAACCATAAGGTATCGAAGGCCTTCTCCAAGTCAATCAGGCAGGCACCAGTGCACTGTTTCTTGCTTTTGTTCCATTGGATATCAGAAACCAGTTTAGACGCAGCATGAATGATATCATGCCCCGCCTTGAAACTGAATTGATTATCCGGAACTATATGTTTGTCCTCAACCCACTTAGTCAGGACTCTATTGATCATCTTCTTGAACACCTTACTGATGTTTGGAAGGAGACTGATCGACCGGAGATTCGCCGGATTGGAAGTGTCTTTATCCCTTTTGGGGATCGGATGTACCACCGCAGTTTTCCAATGCGCTGGATAATGTGCATTATTCATTGCATTATTCATTGCATTATTAAACAGGGTGGTATAAATGTTCACCGCTTCTAGAGGGAGATGTCAAAGCACAATGTTCGGTATTTTATCGGTTCCCACTAATTTCTTACTTCTAAGTGAATCGAAGATCGTTTGGAGCTCTTCCTTCGAAATGAACGGAGGTAGTACCCTATCGTTGGTGATGACATTATTTGCCATATTTTCGTCACTGAACTGGGTGAAACCCGAGCTCTCGAATCGCCAATTCACAATTTCATTTCGAAGCTAGAAATTGTGCACAAGGACTCGACTTTCCAGGTCGTGGTTCGGGCCAATGAAGTCATTCGCCTTATATACTTCCTGGAAAGTCGCTCCTATAGCCCCTACCTGCTCCTGAGGATCCTCGATCACAAAGAAGTTGTCATCATCAACAGCCTCATTTGGATCTATGCCTGCTGCTACCAGTATTTGTTCGTTGTTCGTCGTTCGGGCGATTTTAAGACATGGGAGGTCGTTCTGATTATTTCTCCGAAATAGTTTATTTATTTGCGGGAACATATTCGGGTTGCTGGTGCTTACAGCCCGAATTTTATTGTTCCAATACAAACTTACAGATATTCTGTAATTTTCCTTTATTAATGTTTGGAGGTTTTTAATCGACGACTTTAGTGTCATGATCTCCGGGTTATGTCTGTCAGTAAACTGTCTGTACAAGGTTTTTAGTCTTATAGCAGTCTACTTTTATGTCGGTGCAGTGAGTCAATAGTTGCGTTGCGGAATAAGTCTTCTTCGTCAGTGTGTTGGTACCGAGGTATCGTTTTGGCCATTGTTTGTTTGATTTCTCGTCCATTCGTCTTAGATACCTGTCAATCTCCTCGTTTGACAGATTTCTGTTGGACGGTGGGTAGAGCGAATTCGAGGAGAGTGCTCTAGTCAGTGTTCTGGTGAAGTGTGTCCAACGCACCCTACTATAATTGTAGGAATGCCTTTGGACAAACTCATCCAATTCCCCAATTTCGTTGGGAACAGTTATTTCGGTGCTGAGACCGCAATGGTCACTGTCATACACGAAAGTGCGTAGACAGTTTGTAGTTTGTTGGTTAGTGCATGTCAGTTGTATTCGTGAGTCGAACAGCAGGAGATCCAAATAGGACCCGTGTCTGGGAAACGACGGACTATCCGTCGCCTTAAGCCCGAGTCGATACATCACACTGTGCTGACCCCACCAATTGAATAGTAGGTTCCCTCTAGTATTTGGTGTATTATTTCCCCAATCACTATGTTTGGCGTTGAAATCTCCGCCGATAATAAAATAGTTGTCTTCCAATTCCAGCCTCAGAAATCGAAAAAGCGTCTCGAGCTCTGAGATGAATAAAGTGGATTGAGTAGCCTTAGGCGCATAGACAGACACCATGTACAACCGCTTTCCACTACGGAGAGGGATATACACGATGCATGCTTCCAGCACCTGGAACCTACGTACTACACGACTGTATACTCTTTTAAAGCGTATACCTATGTGGACAAGTTGAGGGAAATTTATTATTCTGACAAGTGCAATAGTTTGGGTTGTGTTACAGAATACACTTGTCCTTGTCGGACAAGTATAGTTTGATAAGTGAGTAAAAACTTGTCGACTTGTCACGTTGTGTTACAGGCCCCAGGTGGTAGAAACAAATAAAACGCCAATTTTATGTCGTTAACACGAGAGACAGAACAATGGGTCAGTCCTGAGAAAGCGTTCATAACATTTTCTGTTCTACGCCGGCCGATCGAAAAATCTCTTGCTCCCCACCTAGACCATTTATACTTTCCATCCTTCGAAAGATATTGTGTTTACAAATAATAAAGTAAACAATTGGGCAATTTTGATATACGAACACAACGTATGTTATTTGCAAAAATCTTATCATAAAATCTCATAAATTAACAAATATGATAAAACTTTATAAAAAAAATAAATGTGAAGAAATTTCAACCACTTCAACCACTTCAACCACTTCAATCACTTCAACCACTTCAACAACTTCAACCACTTATTCAGGCGTTGAAAAACGCTGACCTCGCCATGTTTTGTTTGATGTGCGGGAATAAAAACAAGTCATTGGATGACAAATCAGGGCTGTACGGCGGATGACTCGTCAATCCGATGCTTTGAGTTCACAAAAAGTCACTTGTTTGAGCCGGCATGTGATGGAATATCAGTTCCCGCACAGCATCGATGTTTTCTGACACATCAATCGATTTAGGACGACCTTCACCAAATTCGTTCTGGATCAAACGACGACCACGATTGAACGTGGAAAACCACCGAAATGCGGTGCTTCATCAGCAATAGTCGGAGTGAGTATAGATCGGCACACTGTTGTTGAGTTAATCCACGTCGAAAACCATAAAAATTCATCGCACGGAAATGTTCACGATTTAATGGCATTTATTTGGGTGAGATGAGTTTTTTCAAGTCTCTGTAAAAAAACGCAAATAGCACTCGCATGACAAAACGTTCTGCGCATGTGTACCATTAAAAACGTCAAACTTTACGATGCCGATGTCGAACTTAAGTAGCAACCTAGGTATAAACTTGAAATGTGCCTACGTTGGTTTCGTAATTAACAAGTAATTTGGATGAAACCTGCCCTTAAAAGGTGCATAATAAAATATTTGATTTTCCTTGCCTTAGGTGATGTTTTTGTTTTGTAACTAAAACCAATGGGTTTCGCATTTGTTTTTTTTTTGTTGTTTACATATTTAGAATAAATTTCTATGAGTTCTTTGTTTGTTTGTAAATAGTTTTGGCTTATTAACTGCAAATTTCCAACATGCATGTGATAAGGGAAGAATCATTGAGAGCTGGAACTTTCCAACATGTGCTCAGATACATCCGGTTTTAAAAATTAAAAATGCGACCTGGTCGGGAGATGATGACTAAAACAACTCATGAATAAACGGGTTCGTTGTCATCGTGAAACAGCAGTTTTTCTGGTTCAGACTTTGAATTTTTTTTTTTATGAGTGATGTATGAATCGCAACTAGATTCTTCATAAAAAAAATGTTGAGAACCTATTTCGTGAACTCTGTCGATGTGATGATCAAACTCCAATTTTGCGATGTTAGTTTGCACGAAGAATACCGAAGGGCAGTTCAATGAAACAAGGGAATAGTACGAGTATACAATTATACTAATTATAGTCGTTTGCAATGGCATGTGCCTTTTTTTAAATATTGTATGGCAAACGGATTTTGAACATTCGAGCATTTAACTATAGAATAGAAAATCGATTTCCAAATTTGTGAAACTTGTTTTCATCTTATCATTCGTATTCGTATTCTTTTCATTTAGGATTTTCTTCAGTCTGGCAGCATTCAGAACGCTGTGATTTAACATTTCTTTCTCCACCCCAAAATCGGTTTCTTACATATTTTGTTACAAAGGTGTTATTACAGGGTGAGATGAACTTCAAAACCAAAAACACTTCCCTACTATTAAGATGTATTACCCTGTTGCGATGCCAGAAAGCAGTGAATGGCAACAGGAAAGACGCTAACCTTAAATAGACATCGAGAAGCATTCGTTTGGCTAGCATCATGCTGCTGCAGAGTTATGTCAACATCATAAGAATCCCTAACTAAGAACACAGGTGTCAAGAAGCCTCCATTTTCCGTGAATTTAGCGTTTTGAGTGGTGAGAGAATGCAGTAAGGCCTTAAGCGCAGCTTTCACTTCACAATATAGTTCATTACTTTAAGTTGCTCCAGCCAGCTCGATCCACAGCTAGCTGCTTCCAGTTTCGCACGCTGAGTTGGCTGAGGTCCCCTTCCACTTGGGTGCGCCACCTGAGCCTTGGTCCTCCTTCCTCTACTGCGCTGTCTATCGGGAGCGGATTCGAAGACTTTTCGGACCGTAACATTGGTGTCCACACGCTCTACATGACCCACTACCCATCAGTCTTTGGATCTTCACTCTTCTGGTTAGGTCAATGTCGCTATAAAATTCGTAGAGTTCATTGTTGTATCTCCTGCTCCATTCAGCGTCAATGCAGACGGGACCGAAGATCGCCCGAAGAATTTTTCTCTCGAAGCAACCAAAAACAAACTCATCCATTTCTGATAATGTCCATGCCTCTGCGTTATAGAGCAAGACCGGGATTATTAAGGTCTAATAAAGGTTGACTTTTGTTGTCCGAGAAAGGGCTTTGCTACTCAATTGCCTTCTTACCCCAAAGAAACAGCGCTGGTGTCGTTGTCTGTATTTATAACGGAGCCTAGATAGACAAAGTCCTTAACTACCTCAAAGTTATACCTGTCGAGGGTGACGTTCTGCCCGAGACACCGTGTTGGTGGTCCTTTTTGCTTGACAGCATATACTTGGTCTTGCCCTAGTTGACCGCTATACCCATTTTCGCCGCTTCCGTCTCAATACTCGCGAGGGCGCCACTGACATCACGCTGCTTTCTCCCTATTATATCAATATCGTCGGCGTATGCGAGTAGTTGGACGGATAGACAGATAGTGAAGATAGTGCCTCTTGTGTTTGCTCGTGAGTTTTGCACTATTCTTTCAAGTACGATGTTGCAAAAATTGCATGACAGCCATCACCTTGTCTAAATCCTTTCTGGACATCAAAGGTCTCGGTGAGATCTTTACCGACGTTGATGGAGCAGCGTGTAGTCGCCATCGTCATCCTGCACAGACGGACGAGTTTGGTAGGGATGTCGAAACTAGACATTGCTCTGTATAGCTCGTCTTTATAGATGCTGTTATACGCGGTCTTAAAGTCGATGAATAGGTAGTGTGTATCGATCTGAAGCTCATGGGTCTTCTCAAAAATCTGCCGTAGTGTGAATATTTGGTCGATGTTGGACTTTCCTGGCCTGAAGCCACACTGATATTGACCTATCAGGTTGTTGACGAACGGCTTCAGGCGTTCACACAATATAGCAGATAAGATCCTGTATGCGATGTTAAGGAGACTGATGCCTCTATAATTGGCGCAGCTCAGAGGGTCTCCTTTCCTGAGAATCGGACAAACAATGCTGAGGTTCCATTCATCGGGCATATTTTCGTCTAACCATATTTTACAGATGAGTTGGTGTATGCTCCTTACCAAGTCATTGCCTGCCGCTGTGAAGAGCTCAGCAGTCAGACTGTCCACTCTAGCAGGTTTGTTGGACTTAAGCTTAGATATAGCTATATTCACTTCGTCCAGGTTGGGTGGACGGAATTGTTGGTAATCATCTTTCAGAAATTGTCTTTCCAAATCCTCAGCATCGACTGCGATTCTACAACGATGTTACCTTACTCTACTCTACTAGCTTTGTTTCGGGGTTTGTTTCCGTGGCATGTTATTTTTACCTTTTGGTAAGACTTTCGAACCTCATTGCTGGGGTAGCATCTCTCAATTTCCACGACCGCGCGCTTCTCTTGCTCTTTCTTCTTTCTCCTGAAAAGCCGGTGTTCGTCTCTCCTCTTCCGCTCATAGAGCTCATGAGCAGCTCTGGTCATTCATCATCGAACCAGGGGTTTCGTTGTGGTGGACGAGTGAAACCCAGCACATCAGAAGCGGCACCTCTGATGGCATTTTGGAAGTGTTTCCAATGGTCTTCGATGCTTGATGCTGGCGGTATTGGACCCCTTAAGAGATTAAAAGACACTCGATCGGAAAAGGACTTGGCGATCTCTTGCGATTGTAGCCGTCTGACGTCGACTTTCCTCACAGCATTAGTTTGTCTTGGTGTAGTTTGGGATATCCGCAACCGGTACCTAGGCTATAACAAGGTAATGGTCCGAGTCGATGTTGGCTCCTCGGAACGTACGGACATCCATAATACTGGAGGAATGTCTTGCGTCGATCGCAATGTGATCAATCTGGTTGACTGTTGATTGATCAGGAGTTCTCCAAGTCTCCTTGTGTATATCGCGATGTTGGAACCGCGTGCTAGCTACGACAATGTTTCGCCCCACCGCAAAGTCAATTAGCCTGAATCCGTTGTCGGAGGTGGTGTCGTGCAGGCTATATTTTCTGATCGTTCCACCAAAGACACCCTCTCTTCCTAGCTTTGCATTAAAATCGCCGAGGACAATTTTAATGTCTTAGCTAGGGCATTGATCGTAGGTCTTGTCAAGGAGCTCATAGAAGGCATCCTTGGTGTCGTCATCTTTCTCCTCTGTGGGGGCATGTGTGCATATAAGGCTAATGTTGGCGAATTTAGCCTTGATGCGGATTGCTACGAGGCGCTCGCTCACATGCCGGAATCTCAGGACTTCTTGTCTTAGTCTGCCTCCGACAACAAATCCGCATCCAAATAAGCGCTGCTTTTGCCTTCGGTAGCAATCGCCGTAGTAGATGTCGCAGTTTTTCATCCTCTTTTTGTACGGCCCATCCCATCGCATTTCTTGGATGGCGGTTATGTCTGCTTTGCAGCAGTCCAGGGCCTCCGTTAGTTGTTCGGCTGCACGTGGTCTGTTAAGGGACCTAACACTCCACGTGCATATCCGAAGCTCATTGTTCTTTAATCGTTTGCGTGGGTTGTCAACAGTAGATCCGTCCATATCCGAGGCTTGTTGATGCTTCGTAACTTAATTTTTTTTTTAAATGGCCGGTCAGTTACCCTGGCGGGCATAGTTCATTACGATCAGAATAACGCTTGGAAAACATACGCAAGTGTACCTACCAAAGGGTAGAATTTTCTCTCCATTGTTCTCCACCTCAAAAGCCATCCATGCCCTGAAGAACCGATTACATTCCTTTTTGGCTCAGACGAGATCTATTTGTCCCAGTTCTGACTAAGTTGATATTTCTGTGCTGCCCATAAAGTTCTTGATTGAACCTATTCCTCTGTGTAGTCGGGACATTTTTTTACAAAGCATATTCTCTTCCACTTTTGATACGGTTAAGGCTTCTGTCTCATAAAGCAGAATTAGGATAATTTAAACCTTATACAGTGTTATTTTGGCTTAAGTATTTTTCATATATTATTTAATTGCTGTTTAAGTCCAAAAGTACAGCTGTTTTTCGTTTCATTTTCAGGCTGATATGCTCTTGACAAGGGAGGCAACTTTTGTAGTTACCTTGAAGATATACTCTCGTCGTCTTGAGATGATCTTCGTCGAAATCGGTATCGACCTTAAGAAAGTAACATGCTTCTATTGTATACTGCTCTTTTCAATAGACGTGGAGTCGAATAAATTTGAACTTAATTCATTTAGAAGTACAGGGATTTTACAACATTTCAATTGTTGACTATTGGTAGATTTTTCTGGCCCAAAATGATACCGATTAGGCCAGATTTGTGTAAAGGGTTCACAAATCACGACAAATAAGGTATTTTAGGCAAATTTCAATAAGCTGATAACTCTATAATTTGTGTAATTATAGTGTCCTACTTTTCCACGATTGGACAACCAATCCTGCGATTAGAACATCTGAGAAGTTGTTCAAATTATTTTCATCAGCTTTGCTCATGTCACTCGTCATTCTTGGCACTTCTTTTGTTACTTTGAAATGTTCTTCAAAGCATGGTCAAAATTAAAACCATTTTACTTGCAATAATTAATTCCTTCTAGTGTTTTTCCATCCTTTTTTGCTCACCGAAGCGGTGAACTGATTCACGTCCGGACTTCCTTTGCAAATCTGCTGCAAAGAACTTTTGCTTTCCTACATGCAATGTGCCGAGGTTTTAATTAAACTGGCATACGTGCATTAGTTTGCTGGTAGTGCTGCCACTTGTTTTCTGTACTTGAAGTTAGCGATGTCCGATGTCCGATGTCCGTTTTTGAAAAATTGAGCGACACTCGATCAGCTAGGGGTCTTCCTGTTTTCTGCGATTGTAGTCTTCCAACATCGAACATTTTTACAAAAGCGTATTTCAGGATATCCACATTCAAATTAATGATGGCCTTTTGGAACGTTCGAGCATCCGGGATACTGGAAGAGTGTTTCGCATCACACAGGAGACCAGAAAGTTCCCTTGTGAACCTATTTTTACTAGTTGTCTGGATGAACATGTTGTGTTTGTGTGTGATTTTGTTTGTTTAATAACACACAACAATAAGGCAATGACCGCTACGCTCAACATCAAGTATGGCGGGGTCTGGTGATTGTAACCCACTACGAGGATATGATCTTGATCTTGACCTTCTTCTGCATGATATATCATATGTATACAACTTGAAGCAAGGTTTGAAGGATGACTGCAATGTAAAAATTTCCTCCATTTTGCCTCGAATGAATTGCATTTGTCCAAGTTGTACTCTTAATGATGCTCGTGTTGTGTAGCTAGCGTCAACTAAACTTTTCTGAGAGTATCTACAATAGGGCCAAAACTTAAAGTACTCAAGCAATCATAATCATAAATTATAAGCTTCCGCACAGTTGTTAATTGGGTGACGCAGCTATTGCCAGCCGGAAAAAAAATAATAATTAATTTTTAACTGCCAAGATGACATGACGGTTAAAATAGAAATATGACGTTTTAACCTAACGCTTAAAGGTGACAATTAAATGGTTTTAATTACCCGAAATGTTTCAAGCAAATCCAGTAAAAATAATGAAAAAATGTTTCATGAAGAATATCTTGATTTGAAGTTTTTTATTGGTTTCGTGACACAAGGCCACAACTCTTAAAGCAAATGATACACTGTATATCATAGTGCCAACACTAGAATTATGAACTTCCTGGTTTTTTTCCTGCTATATACTTACTCATATCTGAACCTTTCTGACCATTTTTATTATATTTATTTCATTGACACTTACAAGCTGGTCGAAAAAATGCTTAAAAATTAGCTGAACTCATTTGGAATATTTTACTTTAATTTACCGGCCCAATGCGGGCTCCTAAGTTAAACCTTATCCTTAAGGTATGCCTTTCAACATATCTTATAGTAAACTACTCGAAACAAAATAGGACGCACTAAGTTTTTACGCTTTCATTTGAAACACTCGGTAAAATGTTAACCTTGTCTTGTCCTCACGCGTACTCGTTTATCGTCAAAAAAAAGTACAAGCCTCCATTTGTCCATAGTCCAATCCGAATGCTCACGGGCGTAACTGAAGCGCGCTGTTCGATGTGCCTCTGTCAGTTTCTTCGCGCACTCTGAACCGTGGATCGTCTTCATGGAGTCGATTACGTACGGTTTGATCACTTACTTGAGTGCAGAGCTGTAAACTTTCAAGTACAAGTACCAGTACCAGAACCAGCACCGGGACTTGTACTTGTACTTCAGTACTTGGATACTGGTACTTGAAAAAGCCAAGTACCAGTATTTTTCAAGTACTTCGTCGCAAGTACCAAGTATCGCGTACTTAAGTACCAAAATACTTGAGCAGTACTTTCAAGTACACGTTCAGTTTTTAAATTCAACGTACTTTATTTTGGTCTTGCAAAATTTTTATAAATAGAAATTTTAACATTTTTTGACGAATTCGGGATAAAACTTGTGTCCAACTGTTTTCAATTTTTCTTTATTAATCTTGTAGAGCAAATAGTAAATAAATGCATTTATACATACATAAATGGCTAGAAATTAATCAATCACCAGAAAAAGTGTTTGGAGTCAGAAATTGCTTAATCTTCACTTCGCCCCCCGGCTCAAAGGTTTTAAAATTTCGAATAGATTATTGTTTTGCAGTCCGCTTGCTTATGATTGCTATAACAATAACTGGACTTACAGTTTCTAGTCTGCTGATCAAAGAAACACTTTCTGCTGATGAAATACATAATAATTTTCCTTTATAAATTTACGTTATAACAAGTACTTGGTCAAGTACTTGGAGTACTGGTCAAGTACTTTGGTACTTAAGTACGTGATACTTGGTACCTGTACACAAGTACTTGAAAAATACTGGTACTTGCCTTTTTTCAAGTACCAGTACCAATGTATTGAAGTACAAGTACTTGAGAGGACTGAAGTCCTGATATACTTAAGTACTTTACAGGTCTCCTTGAGTGCCACTAGATGTTGCAGTTGATTTTGTTACACCCGTGCGGTTACGGTACGATGTGCAATTATTCTTACGTACCGGTCATCTTGCGCAGTTGTGACTCTGATTCTTTGTGATCTAGGTCTTCTTCCTACACTGTCGGTTTCTTGGAAGCATTCCCAGATGTTTCGAATAGCTCGCCGCGATACACCGATTCGAATTGCGACAGACCTATGAGGAGGGAGAGTCTCAAAGCAAATTTACCGCTCTTACTGCGTTTTCGATATCCATATGATGCTGAGAGCCGGGCATGGTAATCACAATTAATAACGTTGTCGAAGAAAACAATTACAGAAAGTAACACTTAGCGACAACGCTTAGAATTAGACTGAGATAACATTAATTTTGCATTAATTGTCTTTTAGAGCAATGCGCTTTCTCACCCTACTTATCTGGAAGCAACGATAAAATTGTTGCTCAAAATATTGATAAATACTCATAGACATGCAAGCTATACAGTTAAATACTTCACTTCGATAATGTTTACTAACGGAGTAGTTTTTAGACAAAAATCCAAATACCATTGATCAAAAGGTTCCCGGAATAACCACCGTGTGGCGCTCCCATTGTTCCGATTTGAGTTCTGTTTTTTTTTTTGTTAAGTTGGTAAATCTCTTATTGACATTCCCTCTAAATCTTAGCATCATAGCTTGACATTTGCAAAAGTTACGTCGCCAAGAGTCCATCTAATTCTGTGTTGGCGATATTTTACAATTTTAGAAATGGAGAAACGAACTTGTATTAAATTTTGCGTAACAAACGGATTTAATGGTGCGCGATCGTTGGAAATGTTGGAAAAGTGTTTCGGCAATGATTCTCTAAAGAAAAAGGTCGTTTACCAGGGACACGAGCGGCTCAAAAGTAGTCGAAAACCGACGAAAACATTGATGGAGGAAAAGAAATGTTGGTCAATAACCTCAAATTAACCATCATAGAGATAGTGGAGGACTTTAACATTGCCTTTCCGTCTTGTAGCAGCAAAGTTGGTGCAAAAAGACCCCAATTTCATGCAAAAAAGAGATCGTGTTTATTTTCGACATTGAACTCAATGAAAGATATTACATTTCCAAGTTAGAAATTGTGCAACAGAACTCGATTCCCGGGATCGTGGTTCGAGCCAATGACATCATTTGCCTGGAAAGTCGCTCCAAGAGCCTCTACCTTCTGCAGCAGATCTTCGATCACAAAGAAGTTATTGTCACATACAGCTCGTCCAGCATCTATACCTGCTGTTAATATTATCTGTTCGTTATTCTTTATCCGGACGATCCTTAGACACGGAAGGTCATTTTGATGTTTTATTTGCGGGAACCTATTCGGGTTGCTGGTGTTTACAGCCCGAATTTTGTTGATCCAATACAAATTTACAGAAGCTCTGTAATACTTTTTAATTATATTAGGAGGTTTTGATCGAAGGCTTCAGTGTCGTAACTACTGCCTGTAGAAGGTATTTAGTCTCGACGAGAGAATGAAAGATATATCATTTGCACAAACTCGGAGTTCTTTGTTGAAAAGATGATTGACGCTTGAATCTTTGTTTTTTTTAAACCGTTTCTTCTTCTTTCGACAGCAATATACTTTCTTTTCGATTACAGATGTCTTCGTTTCAAACAAGATTGACTTGTTTTGTCTCTGATTTACGAGTAACAAGATCACCTTCCGAGTTCCCCACCAAATAGGGTATTTTTGTTTCTTGTTAGCTCAATATTCTTGTTAGCAAAAAAAAAAACAAAAACGTAATCAAGCTTTTTTTCTGTGGAGAAAAAAGTGTTAACAAACAAGAAATATAAAACTTTTCAAGTTTTTAATTTTAATGATATGACTCAACTTTTCAAAATAGGTAAAACGTTAAATTGAAGAATTTTTAAAATAGTGAGAACAAAATTGGCTGTACAATTGTTTTGTGTTTATTATTATAAAATAAATATCATACTACAACAATTGTTCAAAGCGCAGAAGATTGTTTAGAATGCACTGACAAGCTCATCTTGTAAGACTCTTACAATATCAATTCCTTCTAAATTCCCTCTGATTTTTGCATGTTATTTCTGATTAGTTTAATGCTTCCACTCACCATTGGCAATGGTGTGAAGCGGCACCATCCTACCACGCAATGCTTCTTTTTAGTTGCAGGTGTATGTCATATAGTAGTTAATGTAACTCGTTCTTTAAAACCTGTATGTATGAAGCCGACCTAAGCAACCCGACTGGAGAAAGTCGACATGGACATATGATGTTGGACTTGTGGTGAAAAGCCATTTATTTCAGAGAGATGCTGTTGTTTTCTGCTCAAAATTGCTAAATGTGGGAAATCCCCCCAACCTAGAACAATTTTTAAATTAAGTTGCATTTTTAAAAGACATCTTGTGGACGAAAAAAATTTACATCACTCTGTGGACAGATTAGCCCAATTTTTCAGAGATAAAATTAATTATTTACAGAATTGGTACATTGTGAACTACAGATGTGGTGAGTTTCGATAGTCCTAAACATACAGCAACATTTTTTTTTTTTTTGTATTTATTTATTCATTATCACCTTAAAACTAGCTAACAATAGATAATTCTTTAATTTAGGATGCAAAAAAATTATTTTACTAGTAAACAATGATGAACAAATTGAAGATCCTTCTAAAACCTAAGTTTGTGTTGAAAGATCCATGGAAAATATATGAATAAATGCAAGAATAATTGACGTGGGGTACCATCAGGTGTTCTTTAGTTACAACTTTAAAAAATTCAAAAGATAAACCGAAAAAAAAAGAAAAAAAAATTAGAATAACTTCAATGAGAGAAAGAAAAGAAAAAAGATAATTATTTGAATGAGAGAGAGAGAAAAAAAAAAATCTTTTTGCATTTTTTTAATAAACTATGTTATAATTTTCAACAGTAGCTCCAAGCTTAAAGGGTCCATAGTAAAAAGCCAGTCTTTAAGTGATTTTAAAAAATAGTGAGAGTTTTGTTAGACATAGGAATATTCATTCATTCATTTATTTTATTCATTCTAACTTAATTTTTACAACCATTTCATTACAAAATTTAAATTAATTTAAGAAAGAAGAGATAATCATTCTATAACTTTGGAAGTTAGTGTCGAATGATTTAACAAACTTACAATTCAAATAAATGTACTATAAAGTGGGGTAAATATTCAAAAATAGGAGCGAAATACAAAGAACATTTCAGACTTCATAATGTTAACAAAAAAGCGAAGTTATATTTTTAATGCACACATCGAAAGATAGATTCAATTTTCACATAATCAATATTGAATAGCCAATCCTTTACTTTTTTTAGTTTGTCTTATCACAATAGGTAATTTATTAAAACATCTAGGAGCAGTAACAATAAAAAAGTGAGCAAATATGGTTTTATGTGCGACAGGAATACTCACAAGAGCCTGATTGTTAATCCGTAAGCCATAATAATTAGACATCCTATTTAAGATTTTACCACTGCGCTTAAAAAATTCTCTCAGAACTTTAAAAATGTAAAGATGTCGTAGAGGAAGAATATGTAAGTTTTTAAATAACGGCCAGCAATGAGTCAAGCAATTTTTACCGCAAATTATTCTAATAAGACATTTTTGTGTTTTAAATAAGGGAACAAAAGTGTTATTATAAGCCCCTCCCCAACTTATAATACCATATTGCAGTTTAGAGTTTGCAAGTGCATAATATATCATAGATAGTATCTGTTTTGAACAGTGTGGTTTTAAGAGATACAATTTTCGTATAACGTGGATCATATTTGATTTTACAGCTTGTATATGTGCTTTCCAATTCAAGTTTGAATCGATTACAACACCCAAATACTTATATTCGTTAACAGATTCGATTTTGAAACACTTATCAGAACAAGAAAGTGCATCATTATAGTTTGCCTGACCACAAGTATGAGTTGACAGACTAAACCTTTTGCAGTCATGTGAGTGGAATACCATGTTTAGATCAAAATGATCATTGCCTATCATTTTAAAATTCATTAGTCTAGTTTTATCACTGACTACTAATTTGTGCGAGGCAAACCATTGTCTTAACTTATGTATATCTTCATTCATACTGGCAACGCAATCAAACGAATTTAGTTCTTGATATATAAAAGCTATATCATCTGCAAAAGCTGTTGGTTGTCCTTTAAAAGATTGTTGAAATAGAGAATTTATGTAAACTAAAAATAACAGAGGGCCAAGTACAGAACCCTGAGGGACACCATTCTTAATAGTATGAGAATTGCTATAAGTCCCATTTATTTTTACTCTTTGCTTCCTATTTGTAAGATAAGATTGAAGCCATTCTAGAACAATACCTCTAAAACCTGATGCATACAGTTTATCTAGAAGCAAGCTGTGATCAACTAAATCGAAGGCTTTAGACATGTCGATAAATAGCGACATAGAAAGTATAGAATAATTGAAACCCTCATACAGTTTAGAACACAACATAAAAATTGCATCTTCTGTAGATTTTTTTGATCTAAAACCAAACTGATTGTTTGAGAAAAATTGTATATGCTCTAAGTAAGACACCATGCGTGATTTCAGAAGTTTCTCACACAGTTTGGAAAAGGTTGGCAGTAGGGAAATGGGACGATAATTATTAATATCTCTGTGATTTCCTTTTTTGAATAGAGGTATGACTTCTGCACACTTTAATGATTGTGGAAAACAGCCTTTATAAACGCTTTCATTAAATAAGTAGCATAGAATGTCAGCTATATAATATACTATTTTCTTTAATAGTACGTTGGTAATACCATCACTTGTACATGAACTTTTATCTTTTTGAGACCTTATAAGTTTGAAGACTTCCTGAGAAGTAATAGGAATAAAAAGGAAGCTGTTAGATTGTAATTTTCCTCAAGCACAGAATATGAACCACAGTTACAGGTATAATTGTAACTTGTCAAAGGTTTTTGGCTTTCTGAGATTTCAATGAAGTACTCATTAAATGTGTTAGCCATACTACTAGCCTCAAATAAAGTACATTCATTGACATCCAAAAAATCAATAGAAGTAGATTGTCGCTTTTTACCTAAAATTTCATCCACAATTCTCCATTCTTCTTTGCTATTACCTTTCACATTTACCATCTTTCGCGTATAATAATTATTGCGCGAATCAATTACTTCTTTATCAATGTCTTTACACAGCCTGTCATAGTATTTCTTAAGCCTTAAATTATTTACATGTTTTTTGCACTTTAATGAAACTTTCCTCTTTTTTCGAATATTTCGCAGCAGGTTAAAAGTCATCCAAGGTTTAAGAGGCTTATATTTCTTATTACCAGAGCTAAGTGAAGACATAGAGGTGCAGCTATCAATATGTTTTTTTAAAATCGAAAGAAATACGTCATAAGCAACTGAGGTGTCATTTTCTGAATAGACAGATTCCCAGAATTCATATTTAAGACGATCATTTAGCAAAGTATAATTTATTCTAATAATTTGACGCTGTTTGTTCTGAGTGTTAACAGGGTTGATAACCTGATTGATGCTTAAAATTAGCATATGGTGATCAGTAATTCTAGAGTCATCAACACTTCCATAAAACAAACTCTTTTTTTTTATGCAACCTCATGAAGATATGGTCAATACAAGTCTTCGCTGTATCGGATACACGAGTAGGCTCATTAATAATACTCTTGAGACCATATGAAGACATTAAGAGCAAATAGCTATCTATATCACTATCGAACTTCTTCAAAATGTCTATATTTAAATCACCTACTACTATAAGATTTTTTGTTTTACAATTAGTTAAAATTTGATTAAGTTCTTGAACAAAGACATCTTTAGAAAATTCATGTAATCTGTATATACATAGAATCAAATACTTTTCATTTTCATAAGTTAGAAATAATTTAACTATGTCTGCACTATGGATAGTAAGTACGGAACAGTCACACATAAAATCACTTTTGACATACACTGCGACACCACCAGCTGCATAAGAGTCGTTACATTTTGCATACAAAGAATAACCTGAAATATTATATAAATCTAGTTCATTTTGGTATATCCAAATCTCACTTAAAACAACAATTAATGGTAATTTAGCTAGAGACTCGATGTGTGCTAACAAAGAATGAAAATTTTTCCTTAAGCTACGGATATTTTGATGTAAACAAAAAACTTGAAAATCATTTACCGGCGAAGACGACATAGGAAGTTTGTTAAACATTCTACGCGAAGTAACTATATAAAAATTCATAAAATGTGTTTTGTGTACGTGTGGAATGTCAAAAAGTACCATGTTGTTTACTCGCAAGTTATAAGTCGAAGAATTCCTAAAAGGAATATTACCGCTTCGCTTAAAGAACTCTTTGAAATACTTGAAGACTTGTAAAAAGTGGCCAACTTTCCGTATAGCGATTTTTGCCACACATAATTCTAATTATATGCTTTTGGGCAACGACTAGTGCACTTAGGGTAAGCCATAATAAAGCATTGAAAGTACTCTCTGCGAGCAGTATGGCTTCAGGAGATACATTTTCCGTGTTAATAAAGTCATATATGATTTTAACTGTAGGGCTTGTGCCTTCCAATTTAGTTTGTTATCAATGAGAACTCCGAGATATTTGAAAGACTTGACTGCTTCAATATTAAAGCAGCATGTGGAACAATTATCAATAACGCTGAAGTTTTGCTTCCCACAGGTGTGTGGTAAACAGAATTTTTGGCAATCGCTTGAATGAAAAACTAACCCAAGGTTATCTAAATTATTTTGGCATAGCTTAAAGTTCATTATTTTTGTTTTTTCACTAATAATAAACTTATGAAAGGTGAACCAAATTCTAAGAAAGTGAAGGTCATTGTTAACTTTCGCAACGCATTCATGTAGTGAAGCTTCAGTGTATGTGAAGGCGATGTCGTCTGCAAATGCGCTTTGATTTCCGTAAAAGTTCTGGAAGAAAAGTGAGTTTATGTAAACAAGGAACAGTACTGGGCCTAGCACAGAACCTTGGGGAACGCCATTTCTAAGCTTAAGTGAAGTACTCTTTGCTCCCTCTCCAGTAAATAAGACTTAAACCAATTGTATGTCATTCCTCTGAAACCAGCCTTATATAATTTTGTTAAGATTATATTTAAGTCCACCATATCGAATGCTTTGGTCATATCAATGAAAAGAGCCATAGCACAATGGCTTTTGTTAACTCCACTGAACAAATCGCAGCAGACATTTAAGATTGCATCCTCCGTGGATCTCCCAGGTCTAAAAACATACTGTGCTTCCGAAAAGAATTTACTTCTTTTTAAAAACGTCAGTATTCTTGATTTCATTAATTTTTCGAAAATTTTTGATATCGTGGGAAGCAGAGAAATTGGTCTATAATTGACTATATTTTTACAACTCCCTTTCTTAAATAACGGCAGAACCTCTGCCCTGTTTAGAGCCGCCGGAAACACGCCGCTGTTTACACTGAGGTTAAAAAGATAACACAAGATATCAACAATTTCCCAAGAGATTTTTTTCAGGGTTATGACAGAAATACCATCACTTGTGCAGGTTTTCTTGTTTTGCAAAGTCATAATTGTCTTGAGAATTTCACAGGAAGTAAACGATGAGATATTGCAGTTACAACTGGAAGGTGGCTCGGAGGGTTTAATAGTATCAGAAATATTGACAAAGAAGCTATTGAATGTATTTGCTATAGCACGTGGATCGGTCAAGGTTGAGTTATCAATCTCTATGTTAGGAATATCATTAGACTTCTTTTTCCTACCTAAGATATTATTTACTAATTTCCATTCCCTCTTTATGTCTCCCCTGGCTTGAGTTAAGCGATTGGAGTAGTAGCTATCACGTGCTTGTTCTATCATAATCTTTGTTCTATTGAACAGATTATTGTAATAGCTTTTCAGATTGTGTGGGTGTTTTTCTACATTTTTTTTGCAATCTCTTTTTTACGCTTTGTTTGATTAAGTAGGCGTAATGTCATCCAAGGCTTTAAAAACGAGTCACGCTGCCTGATGTTTAGGATAGTGGTTGTGCTATGGACATGATTGATTAAGATCGCAATAAAAGCATTGTAGGCCACAGAAGGGTTGCTTTCCAAGAAAACTGTGTCCCAAAATTCATACCTGTGTTTTTCCTTCAATGCTTGATAGTCTATTTGGGCTTTTTGCCTGATAAAATTTTTCCTAGGCGAAAACTCCATTTGAAGACTAAAGGGAAACGCCATCTATTTTATATCTTCATCTTCTGACAAAGTAGTTAAAATGTCATCGAGATGTAATAATATGAAAACAACCCAACCAAAAAAAAAAAACATAAAACATTCAAATAAACAAGCATACATATAAAAAAAAAAAAAAAATGGTGTGGTGCAGTGATTTCAATAAAAAAAAAATCAGAGATCATAGTGCGGGCATCACTCATCTCCTGCTGTTCTTTGCACCCTGTCACTGCAGTTGCTGTATAACTCTATCGTACAGAAAAAGCAATGTAACAACCGATGGATAGCTAGTGGGTTGTGAGTGTGAATATTTGGTGGTGCACTGTTTCAACCAAAGTGTCAGAATTTTCACTTCGTAGCCTTGTTTAGCATCGTCAGTGTTTATGTTTTTTGTGTTTTTTGTGGTTATGACTCGGGAATTCAGGGTTAACGTAGCTAATATACGCGGTCTAATAAGTAATCACTTTTCTGCGTACGTAAATTCAGGCTAGCTGTTTTGACACACAGGTAGATCCCCGCCCTCACAACTCAGATCTGAAGTTACCTGGCTACGAACTAGTGCCATTATTCTTCTCCAACCTCTATCTCGCAATTTATGTGAGTAAAGCTTACCAAACTCCGCCACAATGTAGTCCCTGTTCCAATCCCGAATTCAGTTTCATGTGGTTCAAATTCTATCTCCGTAGCAAATTATCCAATACGGCTTTATTTACAGAAGCCCCAAACTGGACAGCAATTCGACCTTTAACGAGTTTGATGCGTTGTATGACTCCATTCTAAGAATTGTATCCCTGTATCATCATAATTCTGGGTGGCTTCGACATTCTGGACAGACAACACCCGAAGGACGGTGAGTTGATATCTTCGCTTCGGTAAATAACTTGACCCAGCTTGTAAAGGAGCCCACGCGAATACCAGACGTTGATAGTCATACCGCTAGTATTTCGGAGTTTGGGTTTTAACTGATAAATACAAGGCTCTCGGACCACTGGCACAATTAGAGAAAAGATTCATAAAAGAGTTGCATGGCAATATTAAGCGGAGCCAATTGGAGCGGATGCCGCTGCTGATATGATCACAGACACTATTCTCTTTGGAATAAGATCCTTTATCCCTCATCGGATGAAGAGTATCAAACCAAAAGGTAACTCGAGCTGTAAAGAGGCTATTAGGGTTAGAGAAACATACTGTCGATCTTAAAAGGCCAACCCGACAAAGGAAATCCAAAAACATTCAAACGAGCCAGGAATGATTGCAACGTCTTTCTTAAGGTTGTGAAATTTCAATATGACCAAAAACTGTTAATACTGCAATGTCCCTAAGGCGTTAAAAATTGTTGAGCCTTCGTCAAAAACATAATAAATTCTGCCTCATCCTCTATCCCAACACTTATTTATAATGACATTCCAACTGCCAGCTCGTTGGACAAGGCCAATCGGCTTGCTGTATGCCTCACGGCGCCCGTAATTGAATGCGTCCAATTTTCAATGGAACGAATCCACTTTCGCACTCGTGTAGTAGCAAGAGTACTTAAAGATCTTAACATTCACAAATCCGCTGGTCCAGATGGTATATCTCCCCTCCTTCTGAAGGGGTGTTCTTCCTCGTTGGCAAAACCACTGCGTAAGCTTTAGGACTCTTTAGGACTCTTTCCGAGCAGATGAAAAACAGCATTTGTCCAGCGCGTCCCTAAAAAAGGCGAATCTTCCTCTCTCTCCTCCCACAAACCCATTGCACTTACATCCCTTCTTTCCAAGGTCATAGAAACGCTGATAAATGGTCAGCTCATGAAATATCTCGAAACCCGAAAACTTCCCTACGACCGGCAGTACGGTTTTCAGAGCAACAGGTCCACTGGTGATTTGGTTGCATGTCTCAATGAAAAGTGGAACCATAGTCTACACCAATCTGGCGCAAGCAAGATAGTTGCACTTGATATTTCTAAGACATTTGACAGAGTTTAGCATCAGGCTCTTTTGAGGAAAATGTGTGTATTTGGGATCTCTCTTTCAATGGATTAGAACATACCTTTCGGAATGTTCAATTCAAGTTGTCTTGAATGGTTTCAAGTCTAATATTCACAAAATAAATGCCGGTTTGCCCCAGGGCTCCGTTTTATATCCGACACTCTTTTTAATTTTCATCAATGATCTCTTGTCTGCTACTTCTAATCCAATATACTCCTTTGCTGATGACAGATATTAGCAGCATAACCAATTGGGGAACTATCAACAGAGTGGAATTTAATGCTTCCAAAATACAATGCTGTCTGCTGCCATTATCCATGAATGGCACTTGCATCGTTGAAACCGAAAAATTTTCCATTCTTGGTATAAGTGTCAGGTACAACCTATGCGATGTTGTCAAAAATACTGCGAAATGTCTAGGTTTCCTTAAGCGATGTAAGAAATATTTCAGCTGCTCTGACCGGGCCACAATATATAAGGCGTTTATCTGCCCAAAATTTGAGTACAATGTCCACATCTTGTCAGGTGACCCTAAAACCTCTTTGCACTTGCCCAATAGATAGGATCCAAAATTGTGCGATAAAACTCATAGGTTATGCCAATGCGATACAGGTATTAGACACACTTGAACACCGGCGTAATGTCTCCTGCCTCACCTTGTTGTATCGCTATTTTTACCACCAGTGCTCTACCGAAATTGCTAGTAACATTCCACCCTTCAAACTTTTAACCGTATCACCCGTCTCGCTTTGAATGCCCAAGCCCATCGTGATTATTTCCTAAGCCGTACATTTCGCTTATGGAATGCCTTGGCGAGCTCTTTATTTCCTAGTCATTATCACTTGCAAACATTTAAAACCAACGCACATGGATATCTCCCTAACTTCCTTTCGCACGCGCTATATGCAAACATCTTAAAGGCACATAAAATCGCTTGTGCGCGTAGGCCTAAATCGCTTTCACCAGTTGACTCTTCAGGAATTAGTCATATATGTAAGCGGCTATTTGTTTTTTGGATAGAAATTTAAAATCAACCCTTAAATCTTGCCAACTCACATGTACGGTTGCAGACAGGATAACAGAAGCTACATTCCTCGCTGTATCATCTTCTTTCTACTTAAAGAAGAGGTGTCACACTTAAATCGTGCTTAAGCCCTTTAAGGACACATATGAGTTGCATTTGAGCAATTTCTCTGATGAGAAGAGGCAAGGAATCTGTTTATAGAAACATGTCCCAGTGCTTCTGACTTATTGCTGTAATCCACATTAACGGTTTTAATACACGAATATGGTAATTTTCAAGTTCGTTTTTGCAATTCAAGTGTTAAACGGACTTTTCTATCTCTTGTCTTGATCTGAATTTGAGTTGAGTTTTGATATTATTTTCAGCTTCCATTTAAACGCTATTTAGTTAAAACAGATGAAACCCTGGTTTCCATTTGGAATTTTTTCTATGTACAGCCATGGACACAATTATATAGGCAACCCTGAATTTCCACTTGTAATTGAAAAACATTAAAAAAGTGCTTCTAGTTTCTACTTATTTGTTATTATGTAATATTAGTTTACACTTAAACTAAACTTAAGATAAAACTAAACTTTGAGATATTGCAAAAACTTTATTATCGGCTTGAAGTACAATCAAAACATTTATGAATGGAACTCGACTTCGTTCATATGGCCACCGCGGGCACGTTTGCAGCGTGCGATTGGTTGGACACAATTTTCAATGACTCGGCCTCACATTTCGGCAGAAACGGCCGCTATTTGGCGTTCAATGTTGGCTCTGAGCTCTTCCAACATCGTCGGCGTATTAACATAAACCAATGACTTAACGTAGCCCCACAGAAAATAGTCAAGCGGCGTTAAATCGCACGAAAGAGACGTCCAATCGACTGGCCCATTTCTTGAGATAACACGCTCACCATACTTACTCTTCAATAAATCGATTGTAGCGTGTGCTTTGTGTGATCATGGCGCGATAACGCTGACCATTCACAGTAACGTGACGATCGTTATCGTCGACGAAAAAATATGGCCCAATAACGCCGCCGGCATGCAAACCGCACCAAACAGTTATTTTTTGTGTATGAAGTGGTGATTCATGAAGCACATGTGGATTTTTACCCGACCAATAACGTATATTTTGCTTATTGACGAACCCATTGAGCCAAAAATGAGCTTCGTCACTGAGATGATTTCGCGATGAAATTCATCATCTTGGCGCATCTTCTCCAGAACGCAATCGGAGAACGTACGTCGCTTCAAATGGTCCATCGGCTTCAATTCTTGAGTCAGCTTGATCTTGTATGGGTGTAAACCAAGATCCTTACGAGCGATGACCAATTCTTGAGAACGCCGTAGAATTGACTGATTTGGATCGTTTGCTGCGGACGCCTGAACGACAGCGATGTTTTCGACACTTCGACCAACCCGTTGTCTCACTGACACGGCAACATCACACAACGAATATGTAGGCTCAAATTTTTGCACTAAACTTGTTATTGCCTGTCTACTAGGGCGAGAATTACGACCGAAAATTGGAGTTAACGCTCTTAAAGTTGCAATCACCGACTCAGAATTTCGATAGAAAATTTTTATAATTTGCACACGTTGCTCTTCGTGTACTTTACCATGATGAAAATGTTGAGTTTACAGAATAAATTGACAGCGACAGTTTGATGATTAGTGAAAGAGTACGTTCACAAATTAAATTCAAAGTTGTCAAGCCCCTATTGGAAAATCCTTTATTTCATCGGTCCACCCTTATTTTTTATAGTTATATCTTCTTGAATCTGGTGGTGTAAGCTACCCACCAGTCAATTGCATACAGAAGTATTTATACTGTCAATACTCTATGGATGATCTCTTCTAATTACGGTATACTCGTAGATTTGCACTTTTGGCAGATGTTTTTCTTCACATGAGCCCATAGATGCTGAATTGGGTCAAGGTTAGGGCTCTGAGAGGGCCACTCCAAGACTTTAACCTCATTTTGCTGTAACAAAACATTTCTGTTGCTCGCTGTGTGGCACGGAGCATTGCCCTGTTGGAAAATGAATTGATTTGTTCGCCTTACAAACAATTCTGCAATCGAAGCCTTAAAAGTTTGCTCCAGTGTTTGAATATAGGTCTCAGAGCTCATTCGTCACCGAGAAGTAAAGAAAGAATAAAGCTGAAAAGAAGCAAGAAAAAACTATGTTAAAGTTTAGAGCACAAATTTTTCATGTTCTTATGTTTACAGTTAAGATTGTGATTTATTATCTCCTATCGTGCACTAAACTTACATCGATATTACATTCATCGAACTTTAAAACCTTCTCTCGGTCTGAAGCTGCCTAATTCTTGTACCTTTTCGCCCAAGTAAGTCGTTTCTTTTTATTAGCCTCTCTAAGCAAAGTCTTAAGTGTGGCCTTTCTAGCTTCGAGGCCAATTTCATCAAGTCGCTGCGTACAGTTTTAGAGGTTATACGTTTTCTTCCTCTCCCTGACGTAGTCTTTACTGCTTGCGTTTCAGCATTTCTTTTGATTGTGGTTTGCACAGCTCAACAGCGAACATTTAACGGTCTTTGCCATTTGGACTTGAGAAATTTCCGTCGAGCGCAAACTAAGTACTTTTGTACGTTCGGCTTCACTTAATTCGCTCTTTTTGACATTTGTATTGCCTTCAATCAATTCCAATCAAAATACAAAAGTTCATAATAAAAAATGTTGCAAAAGCAATCTTCAACAGTCGAACGCACCACAGGAAGTGATACATGTTTAGCTTACGTAAAAGTGTTTTTGATTGAAAGGAAATATAAAGGATTGTGAAAACCTACCGTTATGACATTCTACTAGTACAGTAACAACATTCTACATTGACAACAGGAAACAAATTAGAGAAGAATGCATTTGCAGCAGTAGGCAAACAACAGAGTGCCTAATAAATTAGTCCATTGGCTGTGTAAAACCAAAGTGACTTTTGGTGAAGCGTTTAATTCGATAATTTACTACAAATATTTGTTGGATAATGTGAATTTTATCATTTGTTATCGCTTCGAAATACCAGGGTAGATTTGAAACTAATAACGTCTGTGGAGAAGTCAAACGAATGTATGCAACTCTGCAGAGAGTTTCGCAATGCATTTAATTCGGAAATTTATGACAAGATTACCAGAAAGGAGGGCTAGAGAATTTGTCGACTAGATGCCACGTGGATCTATGATCCTCTTACTAGTGGTACCAGTTTGAGCTTACGATGAAGTGTAGGAGACTGTTTAAGTCTATATTTTTTAGATCGTTTAGGGCGTTGTGGAAGAAAGCTCCTAAGTGAGGTTTTCTTCTCTGGGAGAGAGCTGGACATGTACAGAGTAGGTGGAGGATTGTCTCCTCTTCCTCCTCGTCCATGCAGCTTCTACAGAAATCGTTTGTAAAAGCGCCAAGCCTTCTTGCGTGCTTGCCAATGTCCAGTGATGACACCTATGATGGATCTAAGCGCCTATTTAAAAGAATCCGACTTTTAGAGCGATTCAGATCTAGCTTTGGCTAGGTCTGTTTGGTCGCTAGACATGTTTGTCCAACAGTCCACCTAAGGTCTGTTCTTTAATTGGCATCCAGCTTTAATATTAATTTGCACGTAGCGGCACTAAGCAAAGGTGAAGGCTGAACTGTTCTGCCATCTCCATAAGAGATGATCGGCATTCAGGGGCGGTTTTAGAATTTAATGAGACTGAGTCCATTAAGTTGATAGCGGCCTGACTATCCGAAAATATGCGGATATCCTTTGCATGTATCACGTTTTTCTTCAGCCACTACTTTAATCGCCAAAATTTCTGCCTGGAACACGCTACAGTGATCTGGAAGACAGAAAGAGCGGCTTAGATTTAGCTTATCTGAGAAAATATCGCCACCAACTCCGCTGTCACTTTTAGATCCATCTGTGTAGAGATGGATTGACTTGTCCTCCATGAAAGCATCCTCCTACCAGAATGATCTAGAGGGGAAGCTTACATGGAAGTTTTTGTCAAACCAAAGTTCAGGTATGGTGTAGTCGATGCTCTCTATGAGGATTCCTAATGTATTCAGAATATTAGCGTGGCCAAATGAATTATTTGTCCACTGTGTAGTCGCTTTAAGGCGAATAGCTGCAGTCGCAGCTAAATATCGAGGGATGTCAAATGAAACAGAATGTCTAATGCCGCAGAGGAGGAAAAAGTTATTATCGGTGAGCAATACTTTCAATTTAATGCTTTAAACGATGAAGTTGTAGTTGAAGCAGTTCTATCTGTAAAGTCAAATGCCACAGGATTGGATGACATCAATCCAACGTTTGTGAAACTCCTTCTTCCGTGTATTTTGAAACACCTTGCCTACACCTTCAATAACATTCTTACCACTTGTGAATACCCTCTTTTATGGAAAAAATCCAAGATATTTCCGATTCCCAAAGCAAATCGGGTAAAGACTGAATACCGACCTATATCCATCTTACCGTTCTTGTCGAAAGTGTTCGAAAAAGCCGTGCTTAAGCAACAGCAAACACATCTTTTCACAAATAATCTTTTAAGCTCCATCCAGTCCGGTTTTCGCGCAAAAAGAAGTTGCAAAACTGCATTACTGCTTGTTGTTGATGATATCCGTAAAGCTATGGACAAAGGCTGCTGTATTCTCCTAACACTGCTTGATTTTTCAAAAGCGTTTGACGCCGTTAACCACCTTGTACTGTGTAATAAAATGTTGAATAACTTCAGACTCTCCCCATTTGCTGTAAAATTATTTTACTCCTATTTAACCGGCCGTCAGCAATGTGTGCCAGTGGGCAACCGATTATCTTCACTCCTTCAGATAACAGCAGCTGGAGTTCCTCAAGGTTCCGTCCTTAGTCCACTATTATTCTCAATGTATGTTAACGAACTCCCTGAAATGGTCAAACATTGCTCACTTCACATGCTGATGATGTTCAACTACAATATACCTGAACTGCCCGGTAAATAACATTTCAAATGCAGTAGGGAAAATTAATTTGGAATTAGATATTATCCAGCAGAGAAGTCAAAAACTTTATGTATATACAAGCAGCGTTTAAATTCATCCAGCTTTCCTCCGATAAGACTAGGGGCATCAGTTATTGAATACGTCCGTACTGCTAAAAACTTGGACCTTGTTTTTAATGAAAGCTTTACCTGGAGTGATCATATTGCAACAACGGTTGAAAAAGTCTATAATGGACTTCGATTACTTTGGTGTTCGCAGGGATCTATTCCAACTGCTACTAAAATGCTACTTGTAAAAGCTTTACTCTTGCCAATCCTAGCATACTGCTGTGAAGTGGTTTGCAATGTCGATTACAACACAAAACGTAAACTAAACATAACGTATAACAACCTAGCTCGATATGTGTTTAATAAACGACGTTTCGACCATATATCGCCCCTCTAAAAGCAAATAACAGGCTTGAGATTCGATGATCTAATTACATATAGATCACTTATTCTGCTCCATGGCATCATGCAATCTCAACAGCCTGACTACTTGTACAATAGACTTAATTTTCCCAATTCTGGAAGAATGACTGTCCTAATCCTACCTAGATTTAATTGTCTGCAGTCCGAGCGTACATTTTTCGTCCATGTCACCCGCCAGTGGAACTCACTATCAATTCAACTTAGGAGAATCACAAACGCACACACCTTTAAAACTGGTCTTTTTAAATTCCTCGCCGGAAACATATAACATTGTTTAACTTAACTTCTTAAATGTAACTTTTATGTAATTATTTACTCTTGAATGTGAAATTATACATATTCAGTAAATATCAAAATATCAAATATCAGTATCTGTAGAGGGAGTAGACTGTAAGGCTCCGCTTATGTATAGACATGCTGTTCTTTGGACTCTGCTTAGTTTACTTTTTCCAAGCCAGCATCGGTCTTATGATCGAGATGTATAACCAGTGGTTTATGCGAGGTTGAAGGCCCCATTTTTTTTTGCAAGAGAATCAAGCTATTGTAGCTTTTATGGGATTTACTCCCAATCCACAGCAACGTATTGCTCAACGGGTTAATCTGATGAGATTTAGTTGAAGAAGTTCTTTAATGGTATTAAGATGCTTACCCGAGACGGCTATAGCAACGTCATCTGCATAGGCAATCAACCTGCTACATACCGCTTCCAGGTATATCAGCAGTTCATTAACCACTGAATGCCATCATTAACCGCCTTGCGGCGTACCTCTACTGACATATTTGTTAGCAGAAGTCTCACCCAGTTGTGATCGCGGATGTTTTGACGTTGTTAAAGGCACCCTGTCTGGGAAAGCAACCATCGTGTACTCTGTATACGGTAAGGATCGTTCAAAATATGCATAAACATTTTTATAATATTTTTTAGCTTTAACATTATTTGTTCTTACCTTTTCTCGCTTGAATTCATCTTTAGGTTACTTTGCAAGTTTTTGAATGGCGAATGTACGAGTAGTGTTATTTTTGAGAAATGTCATTCGACATAGTGCTGCCAAATCTGAAAATGAAGCTCCGATAGGTGTTTCTTGATGAACACTTTTTTCTAGCCTATATATCACAGAATACCAACAAAACACATTTCTTGCTTTCCGCATTTACCAACAAAATGACTACGGCTTATTTAAGTACATAAATTAGTAGTCTAGTTTGGCAGTCAGTGACCACTACAATACTCGTACATATTGTACGAGTTTCCGAATTTTTATTCGGTTTTTCCGGAAGAAGGAACACAACAAACAAACTTGTTTTACTTAATGTGGTTTTGAAAAACCTTAATAAAACCTAAAACATTTTGGGGGCCAACCCCTTAACTAAAAAAAAGAAAGAAAAAAAGAATTACAATAATTTTGTAATACTCGTATCTAATCATTCAAGTACGCTTATTTCTTTGTATATGGACGGATGTAGAACAGAGAACGAGAATTGTAATAGCGATAAGCAAATGAAAGAATTTGAAACGACAATTCATTTGTTTTGGTATGCAAACATTGTATCGCAAGTTCTTGTATGCGTCTATGTTGCCTGACTCACTACTGCAATATATACAACTCATAACTCGTAACTAATACCTATAGAACTCTCTTTGGTTTTTGTTATTCACTCTTTGACCGTTCGCATATTGAATTTGATTTAGAATTGATTGTTCTTCTATTGCAGTTGTATACGAGTAGTTAATTGAAGACAACATGAGTCCCCCGGAGGCAAGAAGTGTGAAATTCGACGACAATCAGATACCCTACATCGATTTGGGAAATGCGGTCATTCGTTTGGAAAAGGAAGACCCACCACAATGGGCAGTGGAAAAGGCCCGCACAGAGCTCCGTGAAACACCAGAAATTGTAGAGAAAGCTATTAAAGAGTTGCGTCAATTAATTCAAAGTAAGTACACGATTAGTTTACGAGTATCTCAACCTATATCGTTTGCTTTTATTATACGAGTAATGTATATTTATATTATTTAAAATTATCTAATTAGTTGCATTCAATTTCAAAGCACATCTCTGCCAGGAATCTTATCCATACATACTCGTACTCGTAAAAACTCAATGAGCAATAGAATCGATTTCTTATTGTAGTCATATAATTAAAGTTAAATATTCCATAGCTGGGTTTTTTCCAAGTGACTTGATAGTCTTAAGTGCTCCTGCTGTAAATCACAGGCTACTCATTCTATGTTAATCTTGTTAGAAGCGAATGGTTTACAAACAAGTTTGGGCCGAGTGAGCTTGTTCTAAGTGATTGCTTATTGCTTGACCTCTGGCATTAGGTTGGACTGAGAAATTAGTTTTTATTGGTGATAATTTGTTATTACAGATAACCAGTAGTCAGCTGGAAAATTCATAATGAACCTTTATAACATGAAACAAACGATTTGTGACAAGTGCGTACAAATGTAAATAGCTGCGACTTTATGACTTGATCTTTGCTTAATGAGTTTCGAAATACATTCACGTATTTGTCAAGCCTGACAGAAGTTAAGGTGAATACAATTAAAAATGTAATTTGCATACTTGGAAAATAATCTGAGCGGGTACGAGTACATTTTATAATTTTCATAAACAATATTTTCTGCTATTGAACTTTTAATTGTTATCTCTTCATGACAACCAATTAATTACTGCAATTAAAAAGGGATCGATTTCAATTAAATCAATTAGTTCAAGCAATTAACTTTAATCTGATCTTTGTGATCTTTTCCGGACCAATATTGCGCAGAAAATTAGACAACTGACTATCTGATAATGACTTTTCCACTGTTCAGAATATGCCAAAGAAGTCAAGGAGCAAAGCAATTTTTTGTAAGAAAGAATAAGCACTTGCGAGTTGTTCACTCAGTAAAACACGAAGGGTGTACCAAAAATCGTGGAAAAGCACTCGCCCGCACTAAGGGTGAATACATGCATATTGTAAAATGTTTGTGTGGGTACATATGATAGAACTTATTCTTTTCAATACAAATCGCTTTATTCAGTACAGTTACAATTCACTATTTAATTGTTTCTCTCAATACAATCCAATTTCTCAACCGCTTATACTTTTCTTATCTTTTACTTAAACCACTTAATCACTTCCCCTAATTAACACTTCAAATTCAACTGACTTGCATACCTTAGGGATGCTGGTACGAGTATTTATACTCGGATGACATACTTTGAGAACAATCCTCACCATCCAGCGTCCCATACAATTTCCAATTTGCTAGAAAATTCGATTCCACTCTCCAGTCGAGACTTTGTTATTCCAGTATCGAAATCTTTTGGTCTTTGAATCTAGATGTCGCTGCTCACATTTAAGTTGTTATCACATTGCTCCCTCCCTACAGTTGTTCGTCCCGAACAACTTCGTCATTCAGCATCCCGTTGAAATGACACATTCTATCCAAATGGACCACTTTCAATTTTCCTCGATCCCCACGCTGGATCCGGTAGACAACGTCATTAATGCGGGTTATCACCTTGTATGGACCTTCCCAGTCCTGTTGCAATTTTGGTGATTTGCCTTTCTTACGCTGAGGATTATACAGCCAGACCAGATCTCCTTCGTTGAAACCGGAAGATTTCGCCTTGATGTCGTACCTAGTCTTCATGCGGCTGCTTGCTAGCTTCATCTTTTCTCTGGTGTCTTCATGCAATTTACGAATCCTGCTGCGCAAGTCATTCACGTAGTCGTTCACCTCTTTGGGCTCCGTCGGTGGGGATCCGAATTTTGCTTCACTTGGTAACCGAATTGTTTGACCAAATAAAATCTCGGATGGTGTGTGCCCTGTTGAGCTATGGACCGCGTTTCGGTAGGCCATTAAGAAGAGGGGTATGTGTCGATCCCAATCCCGCTGGCAGTTGCTGACAACCTTAGACAGATGCTCATTCAAGGTCCGATTGAATCGCTCGACCATTCCATCAGATTGAGGGTGTAGTGGCGTTGTCCTTGTCTTTCTTATTCCCAAATATTGGCATATTTCCTGGAAGATTTTTGATTCAAAGTTTCGCCCTTGATCAGAGTGCAGCTCCATTGGGACCCCAAATCTGCTCACCCAGTTGTTGACTATCTGTTCGGCTACGGTCTTAGCCTCTTGATTTGGGATGGCAAACATTTCCGGCCACTTACTGAAGTAATCCATGACCACGAGGGTGTATCGGTTACCATTAAAGGTTTTGGGAAACGGCCCACCGATGCACTTTTTGCACCATTTCTCGACATCTTGTTTAGCACTTAGCCAATAGAAACGTTCCCTTACCTTTTCCAACGTCTTGTTTATTCCCAAATGGTGTCCTGAGATTCCGTTATGTATTCATGGAGTACTTGGCTGACTCTGGACCGTGGCACTATTAGCTGCATACGAGATGTTGTCCCATCTGCACTTTCCCATTTTCTCTTCAGCAATCCATCTTGCACAAAAAGCGAGTCCCACTGTGCCCAGTATGCCTTCAGAGTTTGGCTCCGATCTGATATCTGCTGCCAGCTTGGTCTTTCCTCGTGTTCCTTCCAGGCCAATATTGGTTCGATGTCATTGTCTGCCTGTTGGGAGGAACGGATTTCATCTGTACTCCAACCCTCTATTGGCTCAGTCCTGATCATTTGGATAGTTGCCTATTCTTTCGCTTCTTTATGGTTGCAGTGTTCGCATTTTACTCCGCACGGTCGACGAGAGAGAGCATCAGCATTTGAGTGGAGTGTTCCCTTGCGGTGTTGCACTTCAAAGTCGTAGCCCTGCAACTGCTCGATCCATCTTGCAACTTGGCCTTCAGGGTTCTTAAATTGGAGTAGCCATTTCAGAGCTGCGTGGTCTGTCCGGAGAATGAACTTTTGTCCGTAGAGGTACTTATGGAAATGCTTCGTAGCCAGAATTACTCGTAAAGCCAGAAGCTCGCGCCGGGTTACACAGTAGTTCCTTTCAGGTCTGGAGAGTACTTTACTGTAATGTGCGACCACTTTCTCTTGACCATCACGAACCTGGGAAATCACAGCTCCGACCCCAACATTGCTAGAGTCTGCGTCCACGATGAACATATTTCCGGGCGTCGGTTAACCCAAGATGGGGGCATTGCACAGCTGTCGCTTCAGTTCTTGAAATGCTTTTTCGCATTCTCCAGACCACCTGAACTGTCGGCCTTTTTCCGTAAGTTGATGCGGGCTCATTGCAATGCCAGCAAAATCCTTTACGAACCTTCTGTAATACGTGGCGAGTCCCAAAAAGCTTCTAAGTTGGTGTTTATCTTTTCGAGAAGGCCAACTTTTCACGGCTGCGATTTTGTCAGGATCCATTCTTACTCCTTCCGCTGATATAATGTGACCCAGATATTTTACTTCCGGACGGAACAAGGCGCACTTTTCTGGGTTGAGCTTTAAATGAGCACTTCGCAGCCTCTCAAACACTTCTTTTAGATTTTCGCGGTGCTCCTCCAACGTCTTATCTATGACGATAACGTCGTCCAAATATACTAGACAGGTTTTCCAGGTGAGTCCTTGCAATGTTCGTTCCATTAGTCGCTCGAAGTTGGCCGGAGCGTTGCACAGTCCAAACGGCATCACTGCAAACTGCCAAAGACCGCTTCCTGTAGTGAAGGCAGTTTTCTCACGATCGGTACGATTTATCTCTACCTGCCAGTAACCGCTCTTCAAGTCAAGTGCTGAAAACCATTTCGCTCCAGAAAGCATATCCAAAGTGTCACCGATTCTCGGAAGTGGGTAGCTGTCCGTTTTTGTGACATGATTGAGACGTCGGTAGTCTACACAAAATCTCGTGCTGCCATCTTTCTTCTTCACAAGGACCACTGGAGATGCCCACGGACTTTGCGATTCTTCAATCACTCCCTCATTTTTCATCTTCGACATCATTTCGGCAACTTCTGTTTGCTTTGCCAATGGAAGACGCCTTGCAGGTTGACAGATTGGTCGAGCGTCTCCGGTGTCAATGTGGTGTTGAACAATATGCGTACGTCCATATTCTCCGTCTTGTGTAGCAAATATATCAGCGTACTCACCGATTAGTTTTTCTGCCAGGATTCGCTGATCTTCGTACAGATTACAGAGGCTGAGAATTTTGTTCTTGATTTTTATGCTCTGAACTGTTGTGACCGGTTTTGAACCCTTTTTTCCGCTGTGGTCGATATAGCCTCAACAGGTACGTATTTTCCCACTATCTCCCCCTTTTTCACCTTTACACTGAATGTCTTAGGACTTAGAATCCTTACAGGGACCATGTTGTTCTTTGGCTCCACTAAGGTCTTTCCCACCATGAAGTCTCTTTTCTTTTCTGGCTCCATCAAATAGAATCGGTGGCTACCAGGACCACCTTCCACTTTTGCCCACAAAATTGCTTCTGACGAAGGCTCTAGACTCTGATTGCTGCAGATAACGACATTTGAGACTGTGGTATTGGCGTTTCCGTATATCATTGGTATCTCCATGTTTCCGTATTTCAAGGTTTGTGCCCCCAAGTCGACTACAGGTCCATGTTCTCTCATGAAGTCTACACCAATGATGCACTCGTCACATATGTCAGCTACCAGAAACGCATGACTGAATGTTATTCCGGCCAGTTGGATTTTTATGCGGGCTTCACCATATACCTTAATCGTTGCTCCTGTAGCTGTTCGCAAGCTGCAACTGCTAGTATTATGCAGCCAAGACTTCTGCACAAGATTCCTCCTGATGATTGAGGCCGTGGCACCGGTGTCTACTGTTGCCATCCATTTTTCTTTTCCACTGACTACTTCTACTAGAAGGCTTTCGTTGCATCGTTTTGCCAGCGAGACTTGGATGATGGTCCTGGGGCCGTCGACCCCTGCTACCAACTTCTGCCCCGCGAAGTTGGTGCTTAAGCATTTCCCGACTGATGGCTTCGGGAAGGTTTCTTGATAGCTGTTTCTGCGGGTTTCTTCCTCTATTTGCTTGTCACCACAGTGAGGGCAGTCTTTTCGTCGCACCGGTTCTTTACACTGCCTTTGAAGGTGTCCTATTTTATTGCAATTCCAGCAGCGCATTATCCGTCTATCCCGTTGAGTATCTCGTTCATCGGCACTAATTCTTGTGCAGAAGCATTCGATAGATGTTACTTCCCTGACGAAATGTGTTCCCCTGGAAGCCTGATTGGCTGCTTCCATCGCCAGAGCGAAGGCAAGTGCTTCAGCAAGGGTTCTTTTCCCGGCCATCCTTACTGCTGATTGTAGCTTCAAATCTGCGATTCCCCTGATGAATGCATCCTTTGCCGTTTCGTTATTTTTTGGCCTGCGGTGGGGTATGACAAATGTGCCAGTCTACTCACGTCTGCTTGGAGCTGCTGCAGTGTTTCTCCTCGTCGCTGCGTTCGGCTTTGCAATTGGACCTTGTATACCTCCTGCATGTGGCTATCCCCAAACCGTTTCTCGATAACCTGCACTAAAGCCATTTAGTCTCTATTCTTTTCGATATCGATTGTTTGTAACAATTCCGCAGGACCGCGTAAGGCCATCGCTAGGGCAAAGCACTTCTCCTTATTGTCCCAGTGGTTTGCACAAGCAGCCACTTCAAACTGCTTCTTATAAGTAGACCATGAGGTCTGGCCATCGAATGAGGGAGGCTTCAAATCTTTTCTCCTTGGACCGCTTAAAGAACATTCTCCCAGTTTCTGTTTTCGCACTGTGTCGAGCTCTTTTACCAGTTGCTCAACTTTGCTGTCCATTTGTTCGAATCTTTCGCCAACATTCTTCTCTATTCTTTCAAATTTGTTATCGATTTCTTCGAACTTTTGGTGTACAACGTTATTTTGTTCTCCCAGTTTTTGTTCTAGACTATTCTTTTGTTCGTCGAATTTTTGTTCAATGCTGCTCTTCTGCTCGTCTAGATTTTTCTTTTGTTCATCCAACTTTTGTTCGAGACTATTCTTTTGTTCTTCCAGATTTTTCTTTTGTTGGTCGAGACTGTTCTTCTGTTCGTCCATTTTTAACAAGAGGAGTTGCATCATCGCAGCCATATCACTGCCGGTACTTGTCTGTTCATCCACGTCAACATCAAAGGAGTATGCATCAGGATCATGTCCCTCGTTGTTCAAAGCCTCCTGAAGTCGGAGCACCAGGTCACTTTTTCCTCCACTGGCGCTGAGGCTTCTCTTGTTCAACTCGGATTTGAGTTGGACGCAAATGCAATAGTTTTCGACCCATTCTAGCTTTTTCAAATAGTCAGAAAACACGTTTTTTTTTACACACAATAAGTCCTATCCCACTTCTGACACCAATGTAAAATGTTTGTTTATTTATTTGTTTAGTTACTTTAATTATTTCCGAAAAAATGATATCTTCACGCAAGTCTTGTGTTAACAATCCAAACAATTTTTGCTACATATGTGGTAAATATTATCCCTTTTTAATTGCAGTAATGAGGACGAAAAGGGCTTCAATTTGGAGTGCCAATGAAATGTAGTGAGCCGACAAATCACCATGATGATTGCTACTTTTGTGTCGTGAATATGAAAGGTATGAACCGATACAAAAAACGTTCATGGATTTATCCATGTAATTATATTGCAATATTGCACAGCAAAGATGTGCCAGTGCCGATATTTAGTGCCTTGTCCAACGTTTCCTGTGATGATGTGGAAATGTTAGACACTGAGTGTGAAAGCAGAAGCTCAAGAGAATTTGTAGGATGGAGTCCTGCAGTTCAGTGTTTTTCTCAAGAAGAACTTAATGACTTAATTCGAGACTTAGGTTTATCGAAAAAATCAGCTGAGCTTCTTGCATAAAGACTTAAAGAAAAAAATTGTTTACAGCCTGACGTAACAATAACATCTTGTAGGTCCAGAGAAAAACAAATTCTTCCGTTTTTTACTCAAGAGAATGAGCTCGTATACTGCAGTAATATTTCTGGGCTTTTCAATATAATGGGTCTTCCAAATTATCGGCCATAAGATTGGCGACTCTTCCTAGATAGCTCGAAAAGAAGTTTGAAATGTGTGTTACTGCATAACGGGAACAAGTTAGCTTCGACCCCGATAGGTCATTCAACGAAACTTAAGGAAGAGTACCAACATAAAGGGTCCGCCATCTAACGTTTTTTTTTTCAACTAGTACTTATTTCGTGAATGGTAACACTTAGCTCATATCTGATTCGACAGATAATTAGTTTTATCCTTCCGATTAATAGTGGAAAATAATTTCATTCAAATGGCTGCCTCGGCTGGCCATGCAGTAGCCTTCACGATCGGTCCAATTTTTAAGCACATTATCGATTGTGTGCAGCTGTATTTCATCTTTGGATAAGGGTGGTAATTGTTTCAAATAAATTTGTGAAGCGTTTCCAGGCCTCAGTATGGAAAAATTGAAAGCAGGTATCTTTAATGGACCACAAATTCGCACTCTTATAAAGGATGGCGGTTTCAAAAATCACATGACTCAGTTTGAATTGAAAGCATGGACAGACTTTGTAGCAGTGGTCAAAAACTTTTTGGGAAATTACAAAGCAGCAGAATACTCAATTATAGTCGCTAACATGCTTAAGAGTTTTGAAAAACTGGGAGCTAATATGAGCATAAAAATGCATTTTTTGTTTAGCCATTTAGATAGATTTCCTCACAACCTGGGTGATTACAGCGAAGAACAAGGAGGACAGTTCCACCAAGACATTAAGATAATGGAGGAAAGATATCAAGGCCGGTGGGATCACCATATGATGGCGGACTATTGCTGGACGTTACAAAGGGATTGTCCTGACCGAAAATACATAAGGAAATCATATAAAACACGTTTTTCTTAATTTTTTTATTTTATTGAAATATGATTAGTTTTATTTCAATCATCATTTATAACACTGTTGCCATTCGAAAATAAATCTTTCGCAATATATTTAATATTTTTATTTTATTTTCGTTGTATGAAAGTTGCATTTATCCCAAAAACTAGAGTCAATTCGGGTAATCTGTTATTATTTTCGTATTCAGTAGACCAGGATTATCCAAAATTGACTCCGAAACCTCATGCCGCAAAATCATTGTTCCCCTGTGCTATTTAATTGTTTCTCTCAATACAATCCAATTTCTCAACCGCTTATACTTTTCTTATCTTTTACTTAAACCACTTAATCACTTCTCCTAATTAACTCTTCAAATTCAACTGATGAACCTTGGGGATGATGGTATTTGTACTCGAAAGACATACTTCGAGAACAATCCTCGCCATCCAGCGTCCCATACAATTTCCAATTTGCTAGAAAATTCGATTCCATTCTGCAGTCATCAATGGTCGAGACTTTGTTATTCAAGTATCGAAATCTTCTGGTCTTCGAGTATCGACATCTTCTGCTCTGTAAATCTAGATGTCGCTGCTCACATTTAAGTGGTTATCACAATATATTAGCTTAGGAAACTAGCTAGAAGATTGAATAACAAAGAAGTAATAAACAAACATGTAATAAATTACAAGTTAACAATTTAATTTTTAAAGAGCTCCTAGCTGCAAAGGCCTCCCGCTCTATGATACTTATAGTTTAGCTTAATTTTACCCTATTTATAACTTAATTACAATTATGCCTGTGTTTATTAAAAAATCATTAATTCTTTCGATGTTGGGTTAAAAAAATATTTCCATGACGTCTTCTCCTCCCAATATATGGTTGATGAATGGTCTCACTCGTTTGCAGTGTTGAAGCAGGTGTTGAAGATTTATACTGGTGTGGTAAGTGAAGTAGGTTGGTGGAAGCTCTCTCTTTGCTTTGGGATGAAGGTGGGTGGCTGAAGTGTGGCCTAGCCGGAGTCGAATGAAGTTTTTAATCTTGGCTATTGAAATGTTCGTGCGATAAACAGGGTGCGGTTTTATGGGGTTGGTTTTTGTGTAGTAGTGTTGGTAAATGATCCAGTCTGTTAATTCCTCTGCCTTGGCCTTTTTGTTTTTAATATGATTGATTTTACGGAAAGGTAGAAAGGAGGAGAAAGGAAAATTGTTTTGTAGTGGTTTGAAACTCAGGTGTGTTTGGTTTCGTTATTTGCTCTCCAGGGGGTGGGAGTCCGAATAGGACGGAGAGTTTTTTCTTCACTCAGAGTGGAAGGTTATAATTCGCAGTAATTATTTGTGCTTGAAACTCTACAACAGCCAAATCTACGTGTCAGTGTTATGCCTTCACACGCAGAATTTTTCTGTCTGAGTTCCAATTACACAACTGAAAAACTTGAAAGACTTGTTCATGGGCAGGATTCGAACCTACACCCCTCCGAGTGAGAAGCGATTGCTAGTACCACTACACCACGGCCTTGGTATACATATTAAAAAGATGAACTGGCGCTTTGTTTGCGAATTTGGCAGCTTCGTCTGCTAGCTCGTTGCCTCGGATGCCAACGTGACCACGTTGTGGATTTGGAAGATTTAATCAATAAATTTCGTTTTTATGGACACTTGAAGGACTATTAGGATGGCAAAGGTTTCTGCAGTGAAGACGGAAGCGATTTGTGGGAGAATTCCAAGTCTAATTGTGTTGCCATCCTCGAATGTGACTGCAAATGATGTGTGTCCAAAGTTTTGGACCCGTCCGTGAATATAAAATTCCAAACTTTGGCTTTAAGATCGGCTGAAATATTTAGGAATAGCTTGCGGTATATCTCGTTATTTGTGTTAGTTTCTCATGTACGATAAATCCATTATACAGCAGTCCGGATCGAAAAGCCATGGAGGTTGTGGGGCTGTATGGTTGATTAGGTTCCGCTTTGGTGGTTGGATGTCTTCATTCGATTTAAAGATATTATGGATGGCGGAAGGAATTATATTTAGCCGTTTGCGTATCAGCGTAAGTAGTACTGCTTTATCAATTATTGAGTTGTTTGAGAAAGTGAGTTTCGGGAAAAGTTTTGATATCACTGAGTCTCTTCGCTCTTCAATAGTAGATAGACCTGCTTCAGCCAATATATTTTTTATGGGCGTTGTGTGAAAGGCGCCGACGCTAGATCTGGCTGCTTGATAGTAAATTGGTTTTATAATTTGAAGAGATGCCGTAATCGATTTTACTTAGAATTACGAGTTTAGTGATATTGCAAAGGGAGTGAATATGCACACTACTCTTTCTACAGGATAAATACTTAATAATATTAGATCTTGCAGGTTCTTAAGATCTAAATAGTGCAGAAGACCCAAACAACTACCGAGGAATATCTATTTTAAACACAGTAATGAAAATCTTCTCTACAATACTCCTCAAGCGTTTAAAAAATTGGATAAAGGATAATTCCAAGCAGGCTATCGTAAAGAATATTCCACTGTGGATAAAATTTCCACTTTAACAAGCTTAAGGCTGCTTTCGATTCCATAGATAGATATGCTCTCTTCCTTAAACTAAGCAATGTAGAAGTTTCAACGAAGTTCCTCAAAGTATTACAAAGTATGTATGAGCAAAACCAAGCGGCAGTGTAGGATGGAACCCAATTATTTTACTGGTTTGATACGTCGAACAAGGATGCTTACTGAGCCCTTTACTTTTTTCAATATACCTTGATGAGGAATTGTTTTCACTGGAATGAACATCAAATGCTTAATGTATGCAGATGGCATCGTCCTACTGGCAGAAACGCCAAATATGATGCAACTCATGGCCAACAAATTACAGCAATATTCCAGCAAATGGAATTTAAAGGTGAACACCAATAAATCAAAATTATGGTTTTCAGAAATGGCTTCAGTAGATACGCTAGGGATGAGAAAGGGACCTGGGAATTTGACGAACTAGAAAAGGTCAAAGAGTACAAGTATCTAGGAGTAATCCTGACTCCCAAATTTTCTCTTGAAAAGCACTTCAGATCCAAACTACATGATGCTCTAATAGCCACCAACTGCAACTGGCAAGGACTCCTCGGCAAAAATAACGTCGCAACAAATATGAAGTACAAACTGTTTGAAGCGGTAGTAAGAACTATAATGTGTTATGCTGCACAGGCCTGGGGATTTTTCCAGTATAATGACGTTGAAAAATTGTTAAGATACTTCCTAACGAAAATTGTTCGTCTACCAGAAAACACTCCAACGTACATGCTACATTTGGAGAATGGACTTCCTCCTCTCTACTTACACACATACTCTAAAACTTCACTTCAGCTACTCGTACATCGGAAAGACAATGGAATACTACCCGCAAAGACTTCCTAAAATAGTGGCATCCCATATCGTGCAACGCAAATCTCAATTCTTTGGCGAATAGTCAAGATTGTGCTTGGAACATAACGTGCAACTAGACAGCGACAACCTTGAAACATGAGGAAAACCATTGGAAACCCTATGGAATATTATCAAGGAAACAAAATTTGAATTTTTCCACGAACGAGCAGGGCAAAGTGAATCCAGGAACCTATATCGAACGCTGGAGCACAACCTAACAAACAATTATTTTCACGACAACAACAGTAATGATAGTATTTCCACAATCTTCTAAGCAAGAGTTTTTGCTAAAATTAATTTAGTTTTCGTTGGTAGAAGATGTTGAGTAACCCATAGAGTACGAAGCCCACTATAAACTTTGCCGATGTTACAATTAATATGAGTCTCCCAAGAGAGATTCGAATTAAAAATCACACCAAGGTTTTTAGCGGAGACAGCCCACTCTATGGGCACTTGATTGATGTGAACAAGCTGAAGGCCTGAGAGAAGATCAGGAGCTCTACGGTGTGTGAAAATTACTTTAGACTTATCAGCATTAACTCGAAGGTCGTGTTTAATTGACCAGTCATAAATCCTGGCAAGATCTTCGTTTAGGAGGCCTATAGCAGAGTTTGTTTCATCAATGGTGCAGCTTATCATAAGTTGTACATCGTCAGCGTACATATGAATTTTGCAGTGTTTAACAATGTTTGATAGATCGTTCACGTATAAGGAGAAAAGAGTGGGTCCTAGGATTGATCCTTATGGCACTCCACTATGTACACTTAAGAAATTCGAACTATTCTCACCAAAGAAGAAAAAGCGAAACCGTTTTAAGTTTACTACAAATGACCGCGTGGTTGACTGTGTCAAATGCCTTCGAAAAGTCGAGCAATGATAAAAGCGTTGGATGATTCTTATCCAATGCGTTACGAATCTCTTCTACCATTAATATCAGGGCAGTGTTGCAGCTCCTTTTAGGCCGAAAACCAGACTGATGTATAGTTAGGAGATCTCCGTTATTTAAGCAGCAACGAATTTGTTTTAGTGCTAACGTTTCGAAGGCCTTCGACAAGTAAGGTAGAATAGCGATTGGCCTGTATTCAACCGTATTCCTCATTCTTTTCTTGGTGACCGGGACTATTTTTACTCTTTTCCATTCAGAGGGAAAGGTAGAAGTAGTGAATATAGTATTAAAGAGGTGAGTAAATTGAGGAAGTAAGTAAGGCAGAAGCAGTTTTATAAACTTTGGGCTAAGACAGTCTAGACCAGTAGCATTGGATTTTACCGAGAGGAGTGCTTCAACAACATCTGTTGAAGCAAAAAGCCCCTTCAGTGTCATTTTCAGTGCTATACTCTGGGGAAGCAGGGCTGCAAGAAGGATTACCGTATGAGGAGATGAAGTTCAGGTTCAGCTGGTCACAGTTAACATCAGTGGGGACTACCATATTTTTCCTACCGATGCCTAGTTCGCGAAGATTCTTCCACATGTTCGTAGAGCTTCCCGGAGTAGACAGGTTGAACTTATGATTATAAAAAACTTTTTTGGTAGATCTGATTTTCAAGACAACGATATTCATTTCGGAATTCATCAAGATGCAACCTCCTCCACTTTCGATAGGCAGTGTCACGTTGGACTAGAAGTTTTTTTAATGTAAGAGCTAAGCCATTGAGGAGACTTAGAAGTGCGTACTATTGCTTTTAGAGGGATGTTGTTCTCATATAGCTGTAACACATATTGCTGTAGGAACATAACTTGGTCATCGACAGAGGGCATGTAGTAGATGCTATCCCAAAATATTCGGTTAACGTCGGAAAGCAGATTAGTATAGTCTATATTATTATAGTCACGGTAAAATCGTACCGGGGTGCTGCTAGATGCTATGTTAAATGATAAGTATATCAAGTTTTATCGAACCCTGCCGCATTCTTAACGCCATTAGACGTTTATGGATGAATTAAAAATTATTTTAAACCGGCTTACTCTACGTTAAAAGTGCATGGAAATACCGTTCCCAAATAATAAACGAAAGTTTCTGATTAGCTCTTAAATTATCTGTTACATATTATTACGAGTATATGTTATGACCGTAAATTAAAAAGGGAATATTGAATAAAGATCACATCTAACTAACTAAAACTACATACCATATATTAACCAATCTAAGCAGAAATAACCGGGCTAACAGGGTTTCTGCAAGGGAACTGGTAGGATCAGGGTTTGGGAAAACATCTTCTTGGTCCTTTAAAGTAGAAGTTTTGAACGCAATTCTTTCGCAAGACAAAAGTGACAAGGAGATTGCTAGGGTAACTATTTGTCAAATATGCAGTATAATGCAGTAAGCATCGTCAGCTATGTTAACATTTACTCTGGAGCAAGGGATCATCTTCGCTACCGCGATATCTACAAAGAAGTGGTAAGTTGCTGATTCTTTGTAAGCAACCGATAGTGTCGATGACGTTAGCCTGGTTCAACGGTCTTCTTGAACCATGGGAAGCTATGAGATTACTTACCCGGCTCGCTTGGACGTGAATCAAGCAAATCGTCTATATCACAGAGCCAATAGTGGTGCAAAAAGTTACACGTTACGTTACGTTACTTAACAGGGATAATCTTTGGTAGAAATTGTGAGAAATGGGCTCACCTTTGTTAAACTTAATGAAGCAGTTTTTCAGTTATCAATATCAAATTGATGAATGGTTTCACTGTTGACAACTTTTGCAAACATTTAAAGGACAACAACATGCCACGTGCAGCCGAGCAATTAGCAGAGGGCCTTGCCTGCTATCACGTAGGTATCGCCGCCATCCGATATGGGATGGGCCGGTTATAAGGAGCATGAAAAACTGTGGTATATACAATACTATGATGATTGCTATAGCCAGCTAATTCGGATGCGGATTTGCAATATGCGGCAACTTAGGCAAGAAGTCTTGAGCTTCCGGCATGTGAGCGAGCGTTTTATGACAATCCGCATCAGGGCTAAATTCACTAAGGTAAGCCTAGTATGCGCCCATCACCCTACGGAAGATAAGGTCTACGCTACCAAAGAATGTTTCTACGAGCTTCTCAAAAAGACCTATCAACAAGGTGTGAAACATGACATCTTTTGCAGAACAGTTGGTAAGCATAGCCTACACGACAGCACATCAGCACAACGGACTTAGGCTTATTGATTTGTGGATGGACGATATATCACTATAGCAAGCACACAGTTTCCTCATATCAATGTACACAAGAGGACATGACGGTTTTTGGATCACATGGTAGACGTAAGGCATGCCTCCAGTATTCTGGGTATCCGAATGTTCCGGGCAGCGCACATTGACTCGGAACATCACTTTGTTTCAGCCAAGGTACGAATACGGATTTCCCAAAAAAGAAGAACTACTGTGATAGTCTGATAGTTGCAGCCGCAAGATCGCAGACAGAATCAAGTACCGAATACCAGTGGCAACGCTGACAACATGCCATCAGAGACGCCGCAACTGATAAGCTCAACCACTACCGAGAAATCTCTGGTCTGATGAAGAATACCGGGAAGCACATGCAGCTAAATATGAAGCCTACAAAGCGGCGTTGCAACGAAGGACGAGAGCTACTCATGAGCTCTACTAGCAGAAGAGACGGTAATAACATCAGCTTCTCCAGAAGAAGCAAAAAGAGCATGAGAAGCGCGTGATCCCAGATACTGCTAGGTCGTAGCCCAGGAATATCGTACGGAAGTTTTACCAACCTGAAAAAAGAACGTGTCACGGTAAGAAAACCTCTAGAGATGAAGGAGGAAACCCGTAGTGAAGTCATTGTCGGTGCTGAGAATGTGGAAAAACTTTTCTTTAGATTATATAACATGCCGCTGTCAGGCAGAATAGACTATTCAACTTAGACGATGATAGCCAAAACTTCCGTGCACTTGATCAAAACGAAGTAAGGATAGCAATATCTGAGCTGAAATAGAAAAAAGCAGCCGGACTTGACGGCTTACCGACCGTGGCATTCAAAACTGCTGGAAATGGCTTTGTAGAGAACATACCATACATCAACTCATTTCTCAGAACACTCTTTTGTGTTTGCCTGATCAATGGAATCTCAGCATCGTTTGACGGATCAACAAAAAGGAACCCCCTTCAACTGCACAAACTATAGAGGTATAAGGCTCCTCAACATCGCATAAACGATTTGATCTGTCATATTGTATGAACATCTGAAACCTTTAATCAACAGCCTAATTGGTCCCTCCCTATCAATACGGTTTCAGACCAGTCCACCAAATCTTCACACTCTGGTAGATCCTGGAAAAAAGTCATGAAGTCCAAATCGATACCAACCATCTTTCAATCAATTTTAAGGCCGCATATGAAAGGATTTATACCGACAAGCTATGTATTGTAGAACCATGTATATTGTCTAGTTTTGGTATCCCTTCCAAGCTCATCAGTCAGTGCAAAATGCCGACTGAGAACGCTCACTGATCCAATAAGATCGGTAACGATTCAACCGAGACCTTTGATGTCAAATGATGTCATACTTGAAAGAATTATGCGAAACTCACAAGTGAACACTGGAGGCACAATTTTTCTAAAGCCTGTGCAACTACTAACCGTAGGGGACGCGGATGATATCAACATAATTGGCTGTCAACAAGAAGAGGCACACAACATCGACAATATGTAACAAATAGTAAGGGACTTTTTCTATCTCGGCTTTGCTATAAATTCTGCCAACAACACCTCAGCGGAAATAAAACGCAGAATTACTCTTACAAATCGCTGCTTCTTTTTGCTATCCCTATCCCGAAAAACTAAGGAGACTCTATATAAGACTTTGATTATCCCGGTCCTACTTTATGGCGCTGCAGCATGGACTCTATCGAAAGCGGATGAAGATATCCTCAGTCGTTTCGAGAGAAAAATCGTTCGAAAAATATTCGGTCCCATTTGTGGAGAGGTCCAACAACAAACAATACGAGCTGTACAGCGGTATGGACCTAGTTAGAAAACTGCACAATACTCGCCTGAGATGTCTAGGATATGTAGAGCGAATAGATACCAATGATCCGGTCCGTAGAGTCTTCGAATCTAACCCGGAGAGACAACGTTGTAGAGGGAGACCTCACCTTATGTGGCGCGCACAGGTATAAGGGCTCTGTAACCGACTTGGAGTGCATAACTTTAAATAGCTAAAGACCTGTTAACTGTACAGACTTGATAGTTGAGGCCGTGGTTCGCCCCTACTTACATAGCGCCATCTAAGAAAGTAATTAGGTTTATTATAAGATAGTCGTCCATCAGGCACTCGAGTGTTGATGATGCAATTTCTAAAATATAAAACAAAATGACACTCAAACGACTATGAACAGAATAAAAAGCAGGTCTGCCAAAACTTTATGAGTTTGCAAAATTTTGGAAAAACCAAACTGGCATTAAATCAGCTTCTCTTAAACAAGTTAACGATCAAAATTCTAAATTCGCATCCAGCATTTACGGGCTATTTAAATAAAATTAAAATCTTGAGTGAAATGGCAACTTTAAGCTAATAACATGCACATGTAGGTTTATTTGATCCATGCGACAATATTAAGTCTTATTAGAAATTCCATCTAAAATTAAGACCATAAATAGTTCTCTCGCGTGTTATAAAAAAAACAATTGTAGTGATAAAAGCTTTTTCGAATATGCATTTTCTGAATTTGCTCCGAGAATTGCAATTTATTTGCTCGTCGAATAAAATCTTGATTCTTTTCGAAACCGGCTTTTTCGAATTTATATTTCTATAAATAAAAAAAGTATTTACTCGTGCATTACAAGTTTATGTACATATTTATAACCTTCCACAAATTCTACGTCTTTGCTGCTACTGCTAATTTATAAGCAAGCACTTTAAACCACAACATCACGATTTTATTAAAGTCAAAGTTTGTTTTCTTTTTTTTTTAGAATTGTGTTAATTAATGGCAATATTATTTTCGCTGAAATGAGCAAATGATTTTCTGACTTTTTTTTTAAAAATGCTTTCTTCATGTTACTTTATCAGCTATCAATATAAGCAAATGAATATGCAATTAACTAGTTTAGATAGTTTCAGATGATTAAACACAAATCTTGCGTTGATTATATTTTATGAACATAAGCACATTGTATTTAATAATATTTAATAGCTCCTAGGTGAGTTGACAACAAGTTTGTTTTTTCTGCATAGAAATAAATTTTCCTTTCATCAACGAAATAAGTGGAGTATCGTTCCTTAACTAAAGCTTATCAATATAATGTTTTCTTTAATTGACCTTGGAAATATGTACCGCATGTAAATACATCGAATACTACTTTGAAGTACTCTTTTAAGGGACCAGATGAGACTCAATTATCCCTCAAAAATTTCGATTCTTCCTAGAACACTACCTAGTGCCTTAGGCGTAAAGTTTTCTCTGTAGAATAGGAACACGCACTCACATAATTTGGTTTCGTCAGTATGTCGCAGTGGCAAGATTCCCTGAACTCGATTTCCACACCATACACCGAAAAACAGGAAAAAAAGAAATCTTTGGCGTTATCATCCGTTTTTCGTCAGATAAGCACCCATCTGCGAAAGCGAAAACTCTCTCACTATTTTCCTGTACAGAGTAGAGATAAAACCGTTGCCTCTTCTCTCTACGTTCGGCAACTACGTTCACTCTAAACGAGTCTCACACCACGACAAAATCTTTCGTCCACAACGGGCCTCCCGTACCAGCCCTTAAACCATCCTGCCTCACACCTTCGCCCCACAACATCCCTCTTACATTTTACTACCAGAATGTAAAAGTCTTCGCTCTAAAACCAATGCTGTCTTATGTTAATCGCCTGCTCTTCCCTTTGATATTTACGCCTTGACCGAAACCAATTTGATTCCCGACATAAAGAACCAGGAATTGTTCCCCCCTACTTTTAATATTTTTCGCGACAACGATTCTACCCGCACAAATGACGATTCTCCCTGTCGAGGCGTCCTACTGGCGATCGACAACAGCCTTAACTCTTCTCCCACTACAATTTCTACATCCTATAAAGCCGACTTTGTCGCAATAAAAATATCACTCCCTCTCAAGTTACTTTACGTTATATGTTGCTACATCCTACCAGCTCAACCTATCGAATCTTACCAACTTGTTATCGATGACCTGTCAGGCTCTATTGATGATATCCTTATTTTCGGCGACTTTGATCTTCCTCAGCTACAGTGGACTCCATCAGATGATCAATCGTTTTTCATCGCTTCAAATGCCAAATCAGCTAAGGAATGTCTTTCTTAGATCGCTTAACAGACTCAAGTCTATGCCAAGTCAGTGTTATATCCAATTATATGGGCAGGCAATTAGACCTTATTTTCACAACAGATCCAATTAACTCCTCAGTCTCACTTTGTCACCTATCTCTCTCAACAGTCGATAGCTACACCCCCCTCTTCTACTTTCATTTTTTCATAACTCTTCATTCCAGTCCACTCCCCCCACAACTCTCTCATCTCACGACTTTCATAAAGCAAACTTTCACAAAATCAGTGAATATCTCAGCAGATCCCTCTTTAACTTTCACAACCTAAGTATAAATGATGCCGTATCCATTTTTTGTAAAGAAATATTTAATTCTTTTTCCCTTTACGTTCCGTTTTCCCGCCTTTCATCTACTAGTCCTCCCTGGTATAATCGCAAGCTTCGTTCCTTACGAAATTTCCGACTATTCCAACTGTCTTGGTGCTTATCTTCATTTCACCGAACTTTACGATTCCCTTTACCAGCGCTACCTTAACAATGCGCAAGTCAACCTTATAAACCACCCTAAGTCCTTTTTCCAATTTGTTAACTACAAAAGAAAGTCCGATGGTTACCCTCCTTCCCTCTCTTTCAACAACAGTTCATCAACCGATCCACTCACCATTGCCAACCTATTTGCCACCTTTTTTAAACAATCCTTCACCAACGACTCCTTTGTACCAGATCCATCCTATTTTAGTTACCTACTGAACTTCTCCAATGGCCCACTTCTTTCTCATATTTTGGACCCGTCTTATATCGAATATAAATTACACCAACTCAATGACGAATTCACACCCGGGACAGATGGCCTCCCTGCCATATTTCTTAAAAAATGTTCTTCCTCTCTTTCCCTTGCCCTTTCTAATGTCTTCCGTCCATCCCTTTCACAAGGAGAATTTTCTCAGGCTTGGAAAACCTCCTTCATAACCCCGATCCACAAGAAAGGATCAAAGAATGAAATAACCAACTATCGTCCCATCGCTAAACTCTCCCATATACCCAAACGCTTTGAAAGTGTTTTTTATGAAGCTCTAAGCTTCCAATGCAAATCACTTATTTCCCCTAGACGACATGGCTTCCTAAAGGGTAGGTCAACCACCACAAATTTTCTTGAATTCGTATCCTTTGCCCTCTCTGCCCTAGAGAATGGCAATGAAGTCGATGTAGTTGCAACCGATTTTAGCAAAGCCTTCGATCGGTTAATCATCTTTAAATTGTCTGCCCTCGGTTTTGAACCCATACTGTTAAAATGGATATCCTCTTACCTCGAAAACCGTTTTTACAGTGTTCGTTTTAGGTCAGTCCACTCGGCTGCATTTTTGGCCATCTCTGGAGTTCCACAAGGCAGCCATCTTGGTCCCCTTCTTTTTATATTAACTATAAATGATCTCGATCTCAAACACTCGTCTGTCTCCCTTTACGCCGACGATACCAAATTTTTCAAAACCATTTCCTCTCCCCATGACTCTTTCCTCCTTCAACAAGATCTTGAACTTAATATCGCCAAATGCCAATCCATCACCTTCTCACATAAGCGGAACCAATCTCCTCCCCGACTCTATCTTCTCCATAACCAGCCTATCAACCATTTTGTGTGATAGGGGGCTCAACTTCCGTTGACATATGGATGAGATAATTCTCAAAGCCAACTCTGCACTAGGTTTTGTAAAACGGTGGTCCAAAGAATTCACCGACCCATACGTGACCAGGTCCCTCTATATTACCTTTGTTCGCCCCCCTCCTAGAGTACGCCAGTCAAGTATGGTCCAAATATCATCGTGTTCATATCTCGAGAATTGAAAGCATCCAGCGTCGTTTTCTTCGATTTGCTCTTCGAGGTATGCCCTGGGACGATCCTTTTAATCTACCCCCCTATCAAAACCGTCTCAATCTTATCAACTTAAACACCCTTGAAGATCGCAGAGATGCAGCAGACTTTCTCTTCATTCATCGACTACTTTCAGGTCACGTTGAATGCGCGTCTCTTCACAACACCATTTTCCTCAATACTAACCCTCGTATTCTACGTACCCCTCGACTCTTCTATCTACCAACCCACCACACCTCCTATGGCGTGAACGAACCAATATCTTTGACTTCCACCGCACCACTTCCTACCTCAAATCCGTTCTCCTTCACCACTCCAACCAACCTTAGTTTTAAGTTTTAGTTTAAGTTTAATTCTTAAGTTATAGCTTGTATTAAGCCGAATAAATGGGGGCATTCGCCCTCACCAAAATTATAAAAATGGCCAGGTCAGTGAGTAAAAGGACTAGACTTTTGGGCGCAGAGAGTTGCGCGATCAAATTATTTATTTTGAGTTTCATCGTATTCCGTACAATGTGGATTTTAAGCTTCCTTAACCCTGGAATGCTACAATTTTTTGCAAAACTTGCTATGCTACATTGGGGTACGACCGTACCGTTATAGAAACAAACATTTTTTTTTGCAAAATCGCAAAAGAAACTTCAATTGCAATTCAATAGTAATTTTTTGTCACAGAAATAAAATAAAATAAAATTATTTTGCACAAGTTGGACATATTTTATTTTGGTGCAGTAAACAAATGAATTTTTTTCATCGAGCGCAGTTGATCCTCGATTTTCTATCCCGGCTTGATGAATGAATTTCTACCCATGGTAGTAGCTGGCCTTGTGTATTCTTCTGTTAGTTAGTTAGTTAGTTGTATGACTTTTATTTCGATTTTAAATTCATTACATTAATTAATTATATTATCTAGGTCTATTATGGTTTGGCCTATGGCCGTCTACCAGGTTGATATTACATTTCATACATTTATATTTTTGCTTTGAAAAGAGAACAATAAATACTATATATACATTAAACATTAAAAATTTTCTTCAACTATACATTTTCTATAACGAAGTGCATTTGTACAGTAGTTGTAGAGGACATCCCACTCTCGGACTCCGTTTAAGATTTTAATTGCTTCATCTATTTCCAAAATGTACGAATTAAAGAGTCTCACCCGAATTTCTTTTAAAACTGGGCATACTGCGAGGAAGTGAAATACATCTTCTCGCATCTTCATATTGCAAAGATTGCACAAGATAGGCAGCTCTGGACGGTGTGGGATGAAATTCAGATTCAGTAGCTCTCCTCTGATTTTAAAAATTATGTTAATTTTTTCTATTGAATTGCAGTTTAAAAAGTAAGTTTTTTCTGCTAGATGGTATTTCAGCTTACTGTAATATGTCCTATACTGGGAAGACTGAGCATCCGTTACAAATTGATCATACATATTTCGACCTACTTTTTCCAGTAGGATGTTGAAATGTGTTCTTAGATGTTCAGAATGCACATCGGGTGTTATCCTTATGGTTTCTCCACAGTTTGATGCAAGGCGTTCCCATTCTGGAATGAAACTTGCTCTTTTTCTTATGACACTCTTTAGTACTACTTTTAGCAGTCTATCGTCACTCATTTCCATGACTTTGACTATGTAGTCAAAATGTAGTCTCAATGTTTCCAGGAACATAGGCGGTGCACCAGTCTCTAGATGCAGCATATAATTAGGCGTAGCACTTGGTAAACGGAATATTCGTTTTAAGAAATAGCGAAGAAACTTCTCAACTTCAACATAGTGACAATATCCCCACACCTGCGCTCCATATAAAAGAACCGACACTGCAGTTAAGAGAAAGAGTTTTTGCTTCGAGCCATGGGCTATATACTTGTTGTTGATGCAGCGACCCCATACCGATGAGATTGCTCGTTTGGCTTCAGATAGTTTGGCTTCTAGATGTTTGTTCATATTCAGGTTCGAAGACACCAAAATTCCTAAGTATTTGTACTCACGAACAACTTCTACGTCTTCTCCTTGATACGTCCATCTTTCGCTTTGAGAATATCTGCCACAGCCGCCTCTGAACACCATTATCTTCGATTTATTCAAATTTACACTCAGGTTCCAGAGTTTACAGTAAACGCTGAGTCTATTCATTATAAGTTGCAACCCATCCACAGTGTCGGAAAGGAAAACGATGTCATCCGTATACTTAAGAGCCGGAATTTTTATTACGCCGAACTCGGTTCCACCCTTTACAGTGTCTGATATGTCATTGATAAATAAAATAAACAGTAACGCACTCAAAATACATCCTTGCTTCACACCCATCGTTGTTGTAAACTCTTCAGATATGGACTCCCCATCCCATACATACGCCACATTATTTGCATACATTGCTTTTAAGATGTTAATTATTCTTCTGTTGCTGGGGTTATTTTAATTATGAGTATACCAGGTGTATGCATAAGTTTTTTCCGGTTTAACTAAGAGATTGCGGTAGCGAAAAGTATGCAGCATATTAATTTGACGCATACGTCATTTTGCTCGTCTGACATTTAACTACAAACACACACAAGTTGAGCCCGTCAAAAACAGAAGCAATACATGTGTCAATCAGCAGACGTTTACGAGCAATGGGGAAGATCAATAAACTCGGTAAATGGGTCCCACACGATTTGAATGTACGTCAAATGGAAAATCGCAATCACTCGTGAAATGCTGCTTCATCGCCACGAAAGGCAATCATTTTTGCATTTTTTATTTATTTTCCTGCACTTGCCGTACTCCCCAGACTTGGCGCCATCTGACTATAACCTCTTCGCATCAATGGGGCACGCGCTCGCAGAGCAGCACATCAGCGGTTTCGAGGAAGTTGGAAAATGGCTCGACGAATGGTTTACCGCAAAAGACAAGCAGTTTTTCAGGCATGCTATTCATAAATTACTTGAAAGATGGGCGAAGTGTGTAGAAGCCGAAGGCCAATGTTTTGAATAAAAAAAAAATTGTATTTTTTTTACTAAAAAAACCGGAAGAAACTTGCGTAAATGCACACACCTGGTATGTACTGCATATCGTCTGGCGGAGTTCACTCTTGAAAGTAGGAGCGATCTTACTAAATCTAGTGCTAGTTTCTTTAGGTTTCTAATTTTTCTTTGGTTGGTGCGTAAGAAACACGTAAAAGGATCATCGATTTGTATCCCGCAATATTGAGTAAATTAACAATTTAGCAGGGTTAACACGTCTATCCTTGAGATTCAAAGATGATGGAGGTAGTTATTTTTTATTTTTTCTTAAGGTGCCCACAACGGTTATGTTTTTGTTTAAAGGATGTTGGGCAGTCTGAACCAATGTAAACCAGTTATCCATAGTCAGATTTCTGTTGATGCCATGAAAAGAACTAGTAAGTTTGTCACAATAATACTGGGCAACATCAATATCTTGATTCCATACTTGTCAGGTTTTGATGGAATGTACATTTTAAATGGACAACGACCTCGGAGACTAACCAATTGTTCATCAATCGTGGTGTATTTCGATGGAATGTATATTCCATTCATCTTATTTATGGATCTCTCAAGCACTTCTCGAAATGCTGCAAGTTTGTCGGTCTCTGTTCTCTGAGCTCTGGTGACTTTGTCAGCAAATCGAAGACAGTCAATTAGAAACCTAAAACGTGCTTCGGGCATAGTGGCCCTAAATATTGGTATACCACTGTGTTTATGAAATAACTCCTTGGTAAATCCTCCATTCATTTTCATTACGCCCCAGCATAATAAAACAAGTCAATAAGTGCCCTCATTTCAAAAGTTTCCGTGTCTTTGGTGAATGAAGGTTTATTAGTGGTTTCCGTATCATTGTTATCGTATCCAGTACATATGTAATTCCCAGGCTTCTATTCCTGATTTTATTTCTTTGGATTCATTTTTATTTCCAAGCAAATGTAGAACCAGATTTCTTTTTGGTGTACAATGTACTATACTATACTTTCCGTTTAGCGGGAACCTTCAACCTGTATTTATGCCAACGGTGCATCATCTTCAGTATCAGAGAATGGAAAGGAACCCTGAACAGGAGTAGGAGAAACTGAGTGGCCGTCATTCTCGGTCAACGATGTAAACCGATGTTGATCTGGGCTGGGAGAATTGTAACGTATGTCTTCAAAATCGAGGCATGTGATTCAAAATCGTCTCTAAAATCTGGTATGATGGCATCGTCTTCGTTGATCTCGTCATGAAAATCATTTGAGTCAGTCAAATTTGTGTTGCATCGGTATCAGATACCATATCTTTAAGTTTGGTGTTAAATTTTTAAAATTCCGTACTTTTCAAAACCACGCACATACACATAGGCACATCATGCGTGCATTATTTTGTTGGTGTTGAAGTGCATAGAATTACGATGGTGTGCAGATCGTACGATGGATTCTGGTGCACATGCATTAGTGTGAATGTGTGGGTGGCGAATCGTCTGATATCTTAAACAGTAAAGGCATGACCGAAGTACAGTGAGTAACAAATGCTATCAATTAATATTATATATACAAAATATACAAATACCAACGAATAAATATATGTCCATTCCTGAACAATGATTGTATGGGCATTTTTAAATCATTTTCGTCCCATTCCCAGATTTTTTAACGAGTGAAAGAACATATGGTAGACTAACTCGAATGCATCTGTAAGACTCAATTTCCACCATATTTTTGCATACTTCCCTTTTCCTTCGCAATGATGGCTTCATCGGAAAAGTGAACCGCATCTATCCCTTATTATCTTTTGATCACAGGGCGGAATAAAGAACGTAGTCTTTTAGACAGCCTGCAACTAACATCTCGTCGGATTCAGAGCTCGAAGTTGGTTTTGGTGTCCCCTGCAACTGCCATTTCCTAACATCTTTTTATCAAGTTGTTTTAAGAGTTGTTGGTGCCAATATTTGGACTTAATCTCGCAGGGTTTCTTCTCACTCTCTCTGTTTGGAATCATGGTCGCTAGAACTGTTCAATGAATTCGAGTATCTAACTTTTCGACCGGCGAAACTCCCTTGTGTCTGGTGTCGAGCGATATGTTTTGAGAAGAGTCGTCCAATATTTTTGATAGAGGTGTCTTAAAAGTGTGGACAGTGCGCTCCGCTGCAACATTGACTCCGGATTAAAAGGAGCTGATGTGAGGTGTTGTATCGAACTTCTTCTGCAAAAAACCCTGTAGTTGATTGATGTATTTTAGCATATTTATTACAAAAGGAAACTTCGGTTTTCAATGAACTACTATCAGCCACATGCTCTTTTAAATGGACCCGCGAAGTCTACATGCAAATGTTCCCAAACCTCCGCTGTAGTAGACCAACGCGGACAAATATCGTTTAACTGACGAGCCCTGCATTCCTTTAGGGTTCTTTTTTTTGTATCTGCTTACCTTTAGTTGTAAAGTTTCCGGTATCACTACTCGACAGGAACTATCGCTCGGAAACAGAACTATCGACAGAAAAACGTTTATAGCTTGGTTAGCTTGGAGGAAGAAAATTTGGCTAACCACATTGAACATACCACCCGACCTTCTGAAGTGATTCATCATGTTTGGACCTATGGTCTTACCACTTTCTGGTCAATTTTATGCCCTAAATGTTCGCAGCAGTGGTGTTGTTTCCTGTTGTGAAAATACCATACTCTCAGGACAGACTGCGGCCCATTGCTCATCTCTACCCATATCAGTTGGCTCTTTTTGCCTTCACTGGTATTTTTTACCTTTTGGCAAGACTTCCGAATATTGCTCTTGAAGTATGCTTTTCATTTGGTCAAACGCATACAAGTCGAATTCATTCTCTTCAGTTTTGCTCGCAGAGTAACTCAACCGCTCTCGTCCTTCCATAGGGCGTCGCTTCGTGGATGAATTGTTTCGTTAAATGTGCTTGCCTGTATTCTAGCGCATACTACATTGATCAAAAGGTTCCCGGAATTTATTAAGAAAATTATAAATACAAGTTTATTCATCTAATTCTATATTGTCCCCTTCAAAGTAATCCCCATCGACTGCAACACACTTATGCCAATGCTTGATCCAATCCTCGAAACATTTTTTATATTCGCTTTTCGGTATGTCCATCAGTGCTTCCTGACTTCCATTACTTCCTCTCGGCTGCTGAAACGCGTTCCCCGTAGTGGTGTTTTAACTCGATTGAACAGAAAGAAGTCACAGGTCACAGAAGTTTTTCGTCAAAAAATTACGAATAATGATGGCATTGTGCGATGGTGCGTTATCATGGTGTAAAATCCTCGAGTTTTCTGCGCACAATTCTTGTCTCTTTCGGCGAATTGCTCAAATAATACTCTATGTTTACTGTCTGGCCTTCTGGCAAAAATTCACGATGCGCAACACCGTTGTAATCCATGAAAACCGTGAGCATTGTCTTCTTTTTTGACTGAAAACGACATGGTTTTTTTGGTCTCGGCTCATTTGGTGAACGCCATTAACTTGCCTGATGTCTGGATTGCGTGTCGTACTCATAAACCCACGTCTCGTCTCCAGTAATGATCCTTTTGATGAATGTGGGATCGGATTCAGCCTCGCAAATCATCTCTTTTGCGACGTCAACACGGTCTCCTTTTTGCATCAAATTGAGGTCTTTTGGCACCAACTTTGCTGCTACGCGACGGAAACCTAAATCATTAACGGATCCATAGGCAATGTTCAAGTCCTCCGCTATCTCTCTGATGGTTAATTTGCGATTATTGACCAACATTTCTTTTACTCCATCAATGTTTTCGTCGGTTTTCGACTACTTTTGAGCCGCTCGTGCCCCTGGTAAACGACCTTTTTCTTTAGAGAATCTTTGCCGAAACACTTTTCCAACATTTCCAACGTTCGCGCAAAATTTAATACAAGTTCGTTGTTGCAATTTTAAATCCATTTCTAAAATTGTAAAAAAATCGCGAACACACACAAATTTAGATGTACTCTTGGCTACGTAACTTTTGCAAATATAAAGCTATGACGCTAAGATTTAGAGGGATTGTCAACAACAGATATACCAACTTAACAAAAAAAAAAAAAAACAGAACCCAAATCGGAACAATGGGAGCGCCACACGGTGGTTATTCCGGGAAACTTTTTGATCAAGGTGGTATGTTGTACCATTTTTAAAATTTCCGGGAACTGATGCCAGTGATTTTTAGGCTTTGATGCAAGTTGCGTTGAGCCTGCCGAGAGGATAAGAGACACATAATTGGCAAAGAATCTGTTGCTTTGTTGCGATTGTAATAAATCTTCAACTCTCAATCTACTCACAGTGTTTCTTCGTTGTTGCGGCGTGTGAGATATCCATTTGATACCTTGACTACAACGTGGTCTGAGCTTACATTGGCCGTTCCAAATGTTCGGACATTTATTATACTGGAGAAGCGTCTTTCGTTGATCGCAGCATGATCACATTTAGTTGACGGTTTTATGATCAAGTGACGACTATGTTCCTTTGCGAATATTAAGTCCCTGCCTAGACGCCATTTCATTTTGGTGGGGGTTATTGAATATACTACAAAAGAAGTCCTACTTTTCTCAATCAGCTCCTTTAGGGCTAAAATTAGCTAAAACAATTTTAACGTCAATCTTATATGCTAGCATTAGTATCAGAAACTTGGCTAAATTCAACCGATTATTTGTCTAATACTATCTATAAATGCTATCGTTTGGATAGGGAAGAGAGAAGAGGTGGCGGTATTGCTGTAGTTATAAAACGTTTGATTTAACACAAAGTACTTCCCATCGTAAGTACAAAATTAATTAAAACCATAGGTATCGAAGTCCCCTTTACTAATCTCTGAAAATTTATAGTGCATATTTTCCAGGTGAGTCAACTTCACCACAAAAACGACGAGATTTCTGCAATGATCTTTTAAAATTACTTAATACAAATGATCTATTCCTTATTGGTGGTGACTTCAACTGCAGGCATAGACGCTGGGGTTGTCTCAGAGCTAACGCCTGGGGTAACATTCTTGCAGACTTAAACTCAAGGCATTCTTTTGATATTCCTTATCCACCAAATCCTTTCTATATTCCAGGTAACAGGAACAGGAACCCATCTACATTAGATTTATTTTTAACTAATATGCCTGACCTTTTCACTCCTCCCATAACACTTAATGAACTCAGTTCTGACCATTTACCTGTTAAATGTAGTGTTATTCTTTCTCCAGTTAAATGCTCAAATCGTATATACGACATCAAAAACGCCAATTGGAAGTTATTTAAAAGGTTAATGCGATCAAAACTGGAAAATGCTTGGGTTCAAAATAACAGTCCAACTCGAATTGATCAAAATGTAAATATGTTTACAAATGCCATTCTTGAGAGCTTTGATCTGTCAGTACCTAAGAAAACGGCCTTAAGTAATGCCTCAAATATTTTACCGCATTACATTCTTCAGTTTATTACGCAAAAAAACACCTGCAGATCTAGATGGATACGCACGAGAAATGATTTTTATCTCAACGAATATAAGAAAATGTATTCTTTAGTCAAATTCGCTATTGCTAATTTCAAAAACCAATCGTGGAACGAAAAGCTCCAATGTTTAGACAAGGGCAGCATGCCATTCTGGAATATAATCAAAGTAATTAAGAAAAAACGTATCTACATTCCTCCCCTTAAAACAGGGGACTCTGTAATGTTTTCTTGTGTTGATAAGGCTAATGCGCTAGCAAACAAATTCTCACTCAATCATTCGATTGCCAATAATATTACCCCACCTATGCACATTGAAGCTTCCGTCAAACAGTCCGTAGATTTCGTTAATTCTCAAACTTTAGATAATGATTTTAATCGCATACCTATTAAAGAACTAAAAGATCTTATAAGTAGACTAAAAACTAGAAAATCTACTGGCCTTGATGGTATTAGGAATGTATATCTTAAGAACCTACCACCTTTTGGTCTTACGAAATTAACGGAACTATTTGACTGCTGCCTAAGATATGGATATTTCCCAATACATTGGAGAACTGCCAAGATAATTCCCATTTTGAAGCCTGGAAAAGATCCGAATTTAACCTGTAGCTATAGACCAATTAGCTTGCTTAGTTCTTTGAGTAAATGCCTAGAAAAAATCATAAAAAACAGAATTATTTCCTTCTTAGAGAACAACTCTATTCTACCTTCTGAACAATTTGGTTTTAGAGCTTTTCACAGTACTACACACCAAGTACATCGTATTACAAAGGACATTAAGAACAATCTATCAGATGGAAAAAGTACCGGTATGATAATTTTAGATATTGAAAAAGCTTTCGACACCATATGGCATGATGGCTTAATACATAAGGTTACCAGCACTAACATCCCGCTGTATCTTGTCAAAATTATTCAGTCTTTCCTATCATTCCGAAATTTTAAAGTGTCAATTAATCGTTACTTTTCAGGCAATAAATTAATTAATGCTGGAGTTCCACAAGGGTCCGTTCTGGCTCCAGTCTTATATAATGTATACACTTCCGATTTCCCCAATCTGACAAACTGTAGTATCGCCCTGTTCGCAGATGATACTTGCATTTACTCATCTGATGCAATTGGTTTCAATGTTGAAACGAATCTGCAATCAGCTATACATGCTTTCGCATCATACTGCGTTAACTGGAAAATCAAAATTAATGCTTCTAAGACTCAAGCTATCTTTTTCACTCGTAAAAGGAAAGCTTGTTTACTACCAAGCAACAGACTTCTATTGAACGGTGTTCAGATTGAGTGGAAATCGAATGGAAAGTACCTTGGTATATACGAGTATTTAGACAAACACTTAACTTTTAATCTTCATGTGCAAGAAGTAATTAAAAAAGTCAACACAACCATAAGAATTCTTTACCCTTTCATATGTAGAAATTCGAAATTGAATGACCCATATATATAATAATATATATAATAATAATATAATAATATAATCATATATTTATTTATTTATTTATTTATTAATTTTTTCTTGTCTTATTTTTTGCTTTACTTATTTTGTTATATACTTATTTATTTATTTACTTGTTTATTTTACTGTTTAATTAAGTAAGTAAGTAAGTAAGTAATCCATTCATTTATTTCCAATTTTTAACATACATTTACATTAACTATTTATGAATATAAACGCTTTGGCATTGCCGTCAGCTCGACTAACAACTTTAATTTCTTCTATTGATTTTAAATATACTTTATTATTTTAATTTTCAGTTTTCATTTAATATTTTTGTTTATTTTTTTTTTTTCTTATCGTAGATCAATCATATTCAGTCATGATTAGTTTCCTAAATCTGCAAGTTTCCTTTAGATAATTGGCAAGTTTTATCCAATCTGGTCCATCCAATATTTGTATTGTCTCCTGCATTGAGAGAGAGAATTTTCCAAAATACGCAAATCTCTCTTGTCGAAAAATTGGACAGATACTTATAAAGTGGAAGCAGTCTTCTTTGGATCTTGTGTTGCATAGTGTGCAAAACTGGTTGTAACTCCCATTGTAAGGTCTTCCGTTGAGGCATAATAATTCGCAACTTGCTTTAAATATTAGAGAAATATCTTTGGGACTTAGAGAATTTTGAAAATAATTATTGTTACACAGATTAAATTTCAACTGACTGTATAATATTCGGCTTTCAGATTCAGTAGCTGTTTCTACAAGCAGATTTCGAACCGAGTCTTCATTCAGCTGAATAATTCTATAAAGCTTTTCCTTTACACCAAGAATGTTGTTTGGATCAATTTCTATATCTTCGCCAAAAGAAGTGGCGATCTGTTGCCATTTATTAAACCACCAGTCTTTGTTCCTAACTTCGTATAGCAGCATCTTTTTACTCAGACGTTCATCTCGAAAACCTAAGACTTTAAGTAGATAATCAGCTTGTAGTTTCAGGGTGCTGGTAAATATCTTTGGCAAGCCGGTTTCTAAATAAATCGCATAATTCGGTGTGTTGATTGGTAGATTGAAAATTTTTCTGATGAAGTTCCTCTGAAGTTTCTCAGTTACCTCATACTCTTCCATTCCCCAAACTTGAGCTGCATAGCACAGAGTTGACTTCACAATTGAATTGAAGATTTGATATTTGGTAGAGAAATGTATACGGCTGTTTGTAAAAATCTTTCTCCATGTTAAGTTTATAAGACTTTGAGAGGCCTTGGCTTTTTCGGCAAGGTGCTTACTAAAATTTAGCCTTGGGTTAAGGTTCACCCCAAGATACCTATATTCATTTGTCACTTCCAAATGCCTTCCATTGTACACCCAATTGCTTCCGACTTCAGTTCGATTGGAACGCGAGAAAATCATAATTTTTGATTTTTCAGTGTTGATTTCAAGTCCCCACTTTTCACAGTATGTAGACAGCCGGTTTATCATCAATTGTAAATTGTCTTTCGATTCTGATAATATAACCAAGTCGTCAGCATATAGCAACACATTGATTTGGATTCCTGCCATTCTAATTCCTCCAGGAAGGTGGTTTACAATGTCGTTTATAAAAAGTGCAAATAAAAGTGCGCTAAGCGGACATCCCTGTTTGACACCTGAATCAGTTCTAAACCATTCAGAGAAACGTGAACCATCCCACACGCTGGCTTCTGTGTCATTGTACATATTTTTGATAACATGTAGAAACCTGGTTGAGACACCTAGCTGTGAAAGTTTGTATATTAGCGCATTCCGATTTACCAAATCAAACGCTGCTTTGAAATCGACAAAGAACGCGTACACCTTTTTATTTCTAGCATGATATGCTTTGACAATCGATGTCAGACAGAGAAGATTTGGTCAACTGTGGAATAGTTTTTCCTAAATCCAGCCTGGAAATCGGATAGTATATTTTTTTCTTCTACCCAGTTTTCCAATCGGCTAACAAGAACTCCACAGAGTACCTTAGCTATGATATTCATAAAAGATATAGCTCTGTAGTTGGCAACGTCATTCATGGCACCTTTTTTATGTAATGGGAATATAACAGCTTTTTTGAACGAGGATGGAACTTCCGCATTCATAAAAATTTTGTTAAAAAGCGTAGCCAGTTGAATACTAAAACTTTGAGAAGCATTCTTAAAAAATTCATATGGTACACTATCTTCACCCGGAGCTTTTCTATTTTTAGCTTTCAGAAGCACTGCTTTTATCTCAAAAATAGATATCTCGGTGTCAAGTATATCATCGGTGAAGAAAGGTTCAGCATAAGCAAAAGTTAAGTTGGAATTCGTTTGAAGCATTTTCGAGAAATGAATAGAAAGATCATCGGCGGATACATTTGTGCCTATTATGTGATGAGAACCATTAATATCCTTCGCCAGCTTCCAAAATTCCTTTGTGTTCTTTGTTTCACCAAGTGATTGGGCTTGTTTATTTTCAAAATTAAGTTTCTTTGCAAAACACTGTTTAATTATTTATTTATTATTTTTCCTTGTTTTGTGCTTTATTTATTGTGTTATTTATTTATTTATTTATTTATTTATTTATCTATTTACTAATTTTTAATTTATCTATTTACTTATTTACTTATTCATTTGTTTACTTATTTATTATTTATCTTTTATTTATTTATTATTCTTTTGTTTATTTATTTATTATTTATTTATTTATTTCCAAAATATTAATTAAATAGTACTTAAAGTTTGTACTTTCAAAACCAGTTATGCAATCACTTCTCTTTTCCCTCCAAGGATATCGGGCATAGAACTTATTTTAATGAAGGTTTTTAGTGGCTTTTCCTTCAAATTTATAAAATTCTGTGATGTTATTTTAAGCATTTACAATAATATTTTAGTAGTAAGGTGCTTCAACCAAATCTCTGTAATACGAGCATTATAACTATAAATATTGTAAACATTATGCCACAATAAATAATAATAAAAATGGAAAAATATGCTAGCATATTTTGTCGAAGGCTGCATAGTAATATTTGGCTTACTTTCCTGTGTGAGGGAGTTAAACGCATATCAAGCTGATGTTGGAATATTCCGACATTATGTGGATTATTGCAAGGCATCCGTTCACGAAATCTCAAGACTTTTTGCCAAAGGTTACCGCTTACAATCCGCACTTACATAGATGGTGTATTATGGAACAATCGCCGTAGTATATGTATGTCAAAGTTGGTCATCTTCCTCTTGTCCGGCCCATTCGACCGCGTCGAACTACTCGTAGATGGTGGTGATATCTGCTAAAAGCAGTATAGGGCCTTCGATAGTTGTTCAATTGCACGAGGCTTTTTCCAAACTTTTCATGTGCAAATCTGAACGTTTCGTGTTTTATTATCCCTCGAAGTTATTTGCTTTAGTATCCGTTGCCCAGAGGCCATTTTGTTGATTATATAGGGTTTTCCAATAAGGACTTGACAATTTTTTTTTTTAAATCGCATACCATTTGAAATATTTCAAAAACTTTATTGAAGTACAATCAAAACATTTATGAATGGAACTCGACTTCGTTCATATAGCCACCGCGGCCACGTTTACAGCGGTCGATTCGTTGGACCCAATTTTCAACGACTCGGCCACACATTTCGACAGAAACGGCCGCTATTTCGCGTTCAGTGTTGGCTCTGAGCTCTTCCAACGTCATCGGCGTGTTGGCATAAACCAATGACTTAACGTGGCCCCACAGAAAATAGTCAAGCGGCGTTAAATGGCATGAACGAGGTGGCCAATCGACTGGCCCATGTCTTGAGATAACACGCTCACCATACTTACTTTTCAATAAATCGATTGTAGCGTGTGCTGTGTGGCTTGTGGCATGATCCTGTTGAAACCACATGTCGTCCAAGTCCATATCTTCCAATTCGGGCCAAAAACTAATCGGTGATCATGGCGCGATAACGCTGACCATTCACAGTAACGTGCCGATCGTTATTGTCGACGAAAAAATATGGCCCAATAGCGCCGCCGGCATGCAGACCGCACCAAACAGTTATTTTTTGTGGATGAAGTGGTGATTCATGAAGCACATGTGGATTTTCACCCGACCAGTAACGCATATTTTGCTTATTGACGAACCCATTGAGCCAACAATTAGCTTCGTCACTGAAGATGATTTTGAGATGAAATTCATCATCTTTGCGCATCTTCTCCAGAACGTACGGCGCTTCAAATGGTCCACCGGCTTCAATTCTTTAGTCAGCTTGATCTTGTATGGGTGTAAACCAAGATCCTTACGCAAAATACGCCATAATGTGGTCTGAGCGATGCCCAATTCTTAAGAACGCCGTGGAATTGACTGATTTGGATCATTTGCTACGGACGCCTGAATGGCAGCGATATTTTCGACACTTCGACCAACCCGTTGTCTCAGTGATACGGCAACATCACACTACGAATATGTAGACTCCAATTTTTGCACTAAACTTGTTATTGCCTGTCTACCAGGGTGAGAATTACGACCGAAAATTGGAGTTAACGCTCTTAAAGTTGCAGTCACCGACTCCGAATTTCGGTAGAAAATTTTTATAATTTGCAGACGTTGCTCGTTCGTGTACTTTACCATAATGAAAATGTTGAGTTTACTGTATAAATTGACAGTGACAGTTGGCTGATTAGTGAAAGAGTCAAGTCCCTATTGGAAAACCTTAGCAACAAGGTCGACATTTCACCTCGTTAAAATCCAAGAAAATTAGAAGCAACAACTTCTATCATTTAGTCCAATTCTTTACGTTAACTTATTGAATGCTGTTTCTATGTAAATACCTACATATGCACATACTCGTACATACATCTATAAAAATTCTTGTACATTTCAGAAACTGAGTATCTTCATTTGCCTTTGGATGATGAATACATGAAGATGTTCTTGAGACCAGTCAAATATTATCCAGAAAGTGCTTTGAAAAGGGTATGTTCATTGTCCATATCGAAATAAGTGTATAAATGCAGAACGGTATTTGTAAAATGTGTTTTTTAATAGCTTACCAACTTCTATCACATGAAACTAAAATATGGTGATGTTTGTGATGACATTTTACCATCCAAAGTGAGGAATGTATTTGAGGAAGGTTGCCTTGAGCTACTGCCAAACAGGGATCAGCACGGCAGAAGAATACTTGTTATTGAATCAGGAAGTAATATTTGTTGGAAAAAATTATGAAACAAATATAATTATTACCAAAATGTTATACTTTAGAGAAATGGAAGCCATCAAAAGTTCCGTTGGGCGATATGTTCAAAGGAATTCAACTAACAGTGTTGGGTTCTATGGCTGAACCGACATCACAAATTTGTGGAGCTATTGTCATCGTCGATATGGAAGGCCTTCCGGTGAGTCATGTGATGCAGTTTACACCATCGTTTGCCATGATGTTGCTTGACTATATCCAAGATTGTATCTGCATGAGGCTCAAGGCCGTGCATATTGTCAATAACTCGTACATCTTCAACATGCTATTTGCTATTTTCAAGCCTTTCATCAAGGAGAAACTTCGTAAGAGGGTAAATTGTAACAGTTGTCTTAAATAAAGCATTATTTATAGAATGAGTTTCCTTTTGTGGACAATAGATATTCTTCCATGGAAAGGACTGGAAATCATTAGCATCTCACATTGACAGGGATTTGTTGCCAGCGAAATATGGTGGCAGCACGACATGGGAGATACCTCCTGGCTACTTGTTAGCCGACTTCTTCGAGTGTTACAAGAAGGACTTTGAAAGCAAGTTTCCTAATATAAAACTATTTAAACATTATTAGTAAATAATTGTAAATTTCCATTTTTTAGTGGCTAATTCATATGGATTTACTGACGGCTACAAGATCAAGAAATAAAATTGACAGAAAACGACCGCGTCAGGATCTTGCCGCGAAACCTGCTTATTTTAGTATTTCCTCCTTTTTGTGATACTATAGTAGATGTAGACATCTCCTGAATGTGTATAAGGGTGAAAATAGAATTTTGTACTCGTATTCAGTATACAACGTAAATATTAAGGCTGGTATGAGCGTATATACCTAATATGCTTACTCGTAACTTGTAAATCACATTCAATTCTTTTTTATTGGAAAAAACACTTTTTAAATATACTTAAACATTATTTTATTTTTTTTTTGTCAAATAAATTGTTGATAATTTGTTATATATAGTTGTAGTTGAAATTATAAAATTATAAGAATCTATAAAGTTTGGGAAAGAACAAAAAATTATTTTTTTTATTTATTTTTATTTACTACTTTAAACTAAAGGGAAATCGTTGTAAGGGATGCTGAGACAATGGACTTGTTCATTTTAGTTTTAGTACTTTCCTTCTGGTGGAATTTGTCAGTCTTTCATAGCAAGATAAAGTGCCTACAGTATCAGCACACACAACACCAGCACCGAGTAAATGTAGCATTATGCGAGCGTAGGCCGGATATTCACAGACGGTATGTTCATTACAATGGGGCAGGTGGACGAAGATTTTGAAGGCGATGCAGGGGTGATTGAAGGGGCATTAGACACATGTTCATGTGAGGGATTTATAACAGCTCCGGTTTTAAGGTCAAAATTAGGGAAAGAAGTGCTAGTAGGGGCACGTGCAGAGGGGTTAGGTATTTCAGAGGGGTTATTGTGAGCGGTTGGTGCTAATTTGAAAGAGACACGTTGACGCGGTGGCTTGGGTGGAACGGAGGCTGCAGGTGCAATATAATTAGAGGACCGATGAAGTCGGTTCGGGATGTGAGTGGGAGGGGCGAAATTGGGGAATATATTAGTTTTAAATCTCCAATTAGAGTCAGAATTGGAACGGGAGTTGGAAACGGTTTTCGGTACAGAGTCAGGTTTGCTACGGTTTGGGACGGATTTCGGTATTTTATTAGAGTCCGGTTTGGGATGGGAGTTGGAATCGGAATTAGGTAACTTAGATTTAAGCTTCTTTTTATCCTGTTTCTTGGTAGGTGTTTCGATCCATTTACAGATGCGCATCTTTCCAACGTTGAAATTAGTACCAGTAGGGTTTTTAAATAACCATTCGTATCTAGCAGGGAGGTCGAATTTAAAGCTTCGATTACCTTTGTGGTGAGATGGCAGGAACATTTCACATTTGCTGATGGTGATGCCGTATTTGTCTGCGAAGAATTTCGTGATCCAAGAAATATCAGCGTTTGATGAAGAACGTACTCATATCGGTTTCAATTTTTTCCAGTCTACGCCTCCATTCGAATGGTGTCCATGTAGTACCAAAATGTTTGATTAGCTTGCGTGGGGCGGCGATGGGAGGAGTTGACAGTGAAACAGTTTCGTCTTCCGGGATTGAAGTGGCAGCGGGAGAATTTGTAGATTTGATTAACCGTGGTGGACGAGGCGGTGGTGGTAAAAGTGGGTCGACTTCGGTTTCCAGTAATTCAGCCAAAATTGATGTATTGTAGTGGACATTCTGATGGTATTGTGTGTGGAATGGTAAATCGTCAATTTTGCTGCTTACCGTTTCGATATGATTCTCAATATCGAAAATGGTTGATTATGCGGCAGCTAGATCGTCACCAACACCGTTGATTCTGTCAAAGATTACTTCGAGCATTGGATCAGGCTGCATTAGAGATGGATGGTTCTTTGAGGTAGATTGAAATTGAGTTGCAAGATCTTCACGCAGGTTATTTATCGATTCGCACAATTTAAGGTTAGAGATGTTTTGGGCGGAACAAACTGCTTTGAGATCATTGATCGCAGTTTTCATCTCGACCAGACTTGCAGATTGTTTGTCGATGTTGGTGAGCTTGGACTTAATTATATCGGTTGAGGACAGAATCGAGTTGCCTAATTCATCAACATAACTGACACTACTTTCTAAGTTGGACTGATTCGTCGTTATCATTTTTGTGAGATTTTTTTGGAATGAGTCATTAGAGTCACTGAGGCACTTTATAGCAAGCAACACGTGCGAAAGCGAGATTATCTTGCACTCATCACAAAAGAACAGGAGGTTGCCAGAGAAGTCTTTGATGTATACACTATTCCTTTTATTTAATCCGACACAAATTTCATGGAATGATTTTCCACAGATGCCCTTACAAGTGACAAAGTCAGCATTGACATCAATGACTGTCCAATAGTAATTCCGCAAGACATGGCAAATTTATCAAATGTAAACAAAAAGGTAAACAAAGAACTTTACGCACTGTTATGCACTGCAAGTGAAATTCAGCAAAATCGGAAAATTGGTCAACACTTGGGGGCAGTTATTGAGCGCGAAAGATTGAGGTCAGCCAAAAAAACAAAACAAACCAAAAAGACAGTCAGCACTTGGGGTAATGTAATAATGTCGCGGAACTGATATCAGAAGTAGAGATATGGAAGGGGAAGAAATAAATAATATTTAAAAGTTTGATGTGGAGCAAAACCAAAATACGTCCGAACACGACGAGAATAGACGATTACCTCATCACGACGCCAGTACGCAGTCTGCAGCGGAAAAGTCGCCAAGTTTTTAGTTGGGAAGCCGTTTGGTTTTTGGGCAATCTGGAAAGTCATGCCATCTTCATGTGAAGTCCATTCGTCAATGGAACCCCTAAAATGGAAAGCAGACAGTCCTAACAAAAGTTCAGGTCCTAAAAAACTCTTCTCTGAGCCTTGCCTAGCATATTTATAGGCAATTTCATTTTCCGCGATCACATTCCGGCTTGGACCCAGACAAGGCTGAATTCAGTCTTTCGACTGCGTTCAGAAAAGGCTTGTATTCTTGAGCTATGCGTTCATAATCATGAGAGGGGGCTTTTTTTAAAGCTAAGCTTGGCTGTCACTATAAATTGAGATAATTTGCCCCCTCCACCAATTCTTCACAATATAAACTGTGTTTTATTGGTAAGTGACTACCCAGCTCAGTAATATATCCCTTGGAAAACAGCAACAAAAACGAAAAGTGGCGATAATTAGGTCAGTAAAGAAGTAAGTATAAAAGTGAACACAGAACTTAGGAATTCTGAAATCCAGGGAGCGCTGACATGGGTTGTAAAAAATTTTATTGCATGAAGGTTGTATTATTTAAGGATGTGTTCGTTGACTATGCATTTTATATAATCTGCGTGTTCTTATAAGGGGATATGTCCTGACGTGGAAGTGGTAGTTGAATTGCTGAATTTGTGTAAAGATGCATTTGAGTTGCAAAAAGAAAAGAAAAAAAAGATTTGGGTGTGGAGAAAAGTGAGAGATGAAAGTGGTTCATTTTCCTTTATTACAAGAGAGCTACAAATTGGTGACGAGAAGTCTTTCTTCAGTTATTTAAGGATGAATTAGGAAACTCCTTTTGCTAATAAAAGACGATCTGCAGAAGAAAAAAACCATTATGAGATCTGTAATTAAACCAGAGCAAAAACTGGCAGCAACTTTGAGATTCGTGATTCGACATACCTTTCGAACATACCCGTAAGCATATTCAAATGTCAAGAAGTGATTTTTTAGACTGGCACGGGTACCAACTTTGAAATATAGATTGAAAGTGCAGCGTTTTATTGGGGTTCGATTGCTGAGCTGCGTAGTCACTTACCAATAAAACACAGCTATAGTTTATTCCCATCAGAACTACGCATGTATACCTATATCCGCATGGAAGATAGATAGACGGAAGAACGACACCAGTGTCGCATCCTAGACAAGTGGAATTAATTCTCTATGGGCAAAGTCAAACGCAAAAGGTGAAGTCTATTTTGAACTCACTGATCAGTGGTGATCTGAGGTGCGCAGATGTGCTCAAAACTTGTACAGTAATTTCCTTGCTCGGCGTAGAATGTGTCTTTAGCTTCTCATTTACATCAAAAGACTTCGTTTATGGACAATATGTTTTTCCCACTTTAAGAAAAATATTTCATGTGCTTTCTGTTTCTGGATGAAGACGTAATTGTGATTGGAGTTGCGTTTGTATGCTCCACAGGAATGCTATCAGATCATATCGCCTCGTTTTTGTTAGTGTTTGCGTGTTTTTGCAGATATAGCGTTGATGTACTCGTAGTTATGCTTATAACATCGCTGGCTGTGGCTGATTATAACATCGCTGGCTGTGGCTGAACCTACTGCTTTTATGTTTGCTGCTTGCAGCGAATTGGGCTCTTAGAGTCTTCCAAGAAACAGAGTTAATGTCCATTTAAGCGCGAAACATATACAAGCGAGAGCAGAAATACGGTTTCATTTTGGCAACAACAACGAGCGAAAAGGGAGGCCCAGAACCTCCAACGTTCTGGGGATGATTAAAACCTTCCTATGGTAAAAATCAATTAAACACTTAATGGGGACATCGTAGTGGTGATGGGAGATTTCAATGCCAAGGTAGGCAGCGACAACACTGTGCTTAAACACTTGATGGGAGTTCACGGCCTTGGAGCAGTCACGGCCGAATGAGCAGTTTTTGGACTTCTGCAATACCAATCGCCTAGTCATTGGAGGTACGCTGTTTAAGCACTAGATTAGCTAGGTCTTAACTGACAGACAGCGAGCATCCAATCAGATAGATAACATTGCGATCAGCTTTCGCTTTAGAAATTGGCTTCTAGACGTACGAAGCAGACATTGGAAAAAAATATACGATCATCATCTTAGGCTAGCTCATATACGCCTTCGTACTGCATCCGTCAACAGCAACAGCTCAAACAATCAGGTTTAATACTGATAGGCTCAGGGATCCGCAAGTGCGCCAACACTTCAGGGACCACCTTGCCTTAGAAGTAGAAGCAATCAGCAGCACAAGGCAGAATAGCGTGGACGATCACTGGATGCTGCAAAAAATGTGTTTGCGACTGGGGCAACTAGTTATGTCGGTAAAAGGCATAAAAGTCACCGCACATGGCTTTCGGCCGAAACCTAGAGGCAGATCGATGAGAGTACAGCAATCAAAACTCGGATTGCCGCCTCAGTATTAGAGAGAACCGAACTAGAAGTCTAATTTCGTGTGAACAAGAAGGACCTGCAGCGTTGTGTAAGGCATGACAAGCGTCAGTACATCCACACACTGGTTTCAAGGGTGGAAGAAGCAGTAAGTAGGCGCGACAGTAGCACTGTCTACAAAATTACCAAGGGGCTCACTGGTTATCAAAACTCCAAACAACATCCATAGTGAAAATTTTAGATGATATAATCTGCTGATTTCGGATGAGGAACAACTCATTAGATAGAGAGAACATCTTGCTATGGTTTTAGATCATTTAGACGTTGGCGCTGTGATCTCGAATTCAAATGAGTTTTTCTAGGCAACAAATTCCGAATTCGCATTCTGGCCTTCTATTAAAACCGAAATAATGGCAGCAATCAGGTCCTTCAAGAAAAACAAGGCGGTGGGTCATAGATAAACTAACATAGATGGCAAACTCTACAAATACTTTTCCAAACTTTCGCACAGACTCACTGTAAGTGAATTACCAACACTTTGTACATCTCTATAACCTGCCAGAATTTGTTAGAATGAGAGCAATTTACAAGTAAAGTGGCTAGAATGAGAGTTATTTGCACGCTTGTGTGTAATGTGGAAGACGTTTTTTTGGGTAAAATGGGAGAGAAATTGCCGCTGATGACAATTCACACGTATTCACAGAAAGGGTCCCACGGATAGAAGCGATCAGTAGAAATCGGGATTTGGTTTTCCAGTATATGGAAAGTTTGCCGTTTATGTTAGTTCATCTATGCGTTGGGTATTGATGACATCCCTGTCGAACTATACCAAGCGGCGCCAAATACCTCGGCTAATTTGCTGCAGCTGCTCATATGGTATGCAGAGTGTGGGATAGTGAAAAATTTCCGTCGGAGTGGAGAAGAGGGATGATCATCAAGCTACCAAAAGAGGGAAATCTGTTGGAGTGTGAAAACTGGAGAGGTACATATATGCATTCTTCCAGCCGTAGCCAAAATAATGGCTAGAATAATTCTGGAACGAATGAGAGAACATTTAGATTCAATCTCGACATCGAGCAGGCATTCTTTCGTGCTCGATCCTCTTGCATCGACCACATAAACACCTTACGGAACATCATTATAGAGCAATGCGTTGAGTACAGGTCTCCGCTATATTCACGACTTCGAGAAAGTCTTCGACAGCTGGAATCAAATTGCTATATGGTTGGCCTTACGCAGGACAGGCATCCGGTGAACATATTGTATTCAAAATTGTTTCATTCATTACACCATATTGATAACTAAAAAAAAAAAATTGGATTCACTCAAAATGACTGACTGCCTTGTACTTTAACACAAGATTCCAAACAGTGTGGCTATAGCGGCTATAGCGGCACGTACGGTTTCCATGGAGATCGTGGATACTGCTCCGGTTAATGCTGTTTTAAGGCTTTCCAAATTTCTGTGGGGAGTCTTGCAGGTCAGGTTTTCCAATTCTAACCACAAACCATAAGCCAGTGGATTTAGATCTGAACTCCCTGATGGCCAATCATCTGCTGCTATAAAGCCAGGAATATTGACTTTGAGCCACTCTTGCGTGGTTTTGGCCTTGCGCGCTGGAGCAGAGTCCTGCTGGAAGATCCATCTGTATCCATTGAAAAGGGTATTGGTCAAACTCTTCACAACACACTCTAGCACATATTCTTGGTAAGCCTTTACACCAGTTTTTATGCCTTTTTCACAGAAATGGAGGATGTGACACCATAGTGAGAGACCCCCAACCAAACCATTACGGAAGCGGGATGATGTCCACGTTGAACCCTTGGAACAACTTTTTTCGCTTCCTTACATGAAGTGGCATACATTTTGTCATTTTGTTTGTTGAAAACTTCTTCCACGGTAAATAATTTTTTCATCCGTAAGCAGATTGTTTTCATGGTCATGGTCCGCGTGCTACAGCAAAAGTCTCTTGCATCTTTCCAGCCTATTTTTTTAGTTGAGGAGTTAGAAGATGATCCGTGGACTGACGATGGGCTTTCATATGCAGATCATCCCGAATCAGGCTAGACATGGATCTGGTTGATACATCCAATTCCTTCGACATGATCTTCTGCTTCCTAAGGGGATTTCTCCTAATTTGTTCACGAACTACATTTACTACCGTATTCGTACGGACGACGCGCCGGCTATCACTTCTTGGCCTGTCCTCTATTCCAGACAATTCGTGAAAGCGAGCAATTTTAAATGATAAGCGCTGGAGGTGGCCGTGGTGTAGTGGTACTAGCAATCGCTTCTCACTCGGAGGGTCCAGGTTCGATTTGTGTAATTGGAACTCAGACAGAAAAATTCTTCGTGTGAAGGCATAACACTGACACGTAGATTTGGCTGTTGTAGCACAGAAAAAAATACTGTGAATTATACCTCGAATCACTCTGAGTGAAGAAAAAACTTTCCATCCTATTCGGACTCCCACCCCTGGAGAGCGAATATCGAAATCAAACACACCTGAGTTTCAAACCACTACAAAACAATTTTCCCCTCTCTTCCTTCTACCTTTCCGCCCGCGCCCTGGTAACAGTAAAAGGGTATCTAACCCCGTAGGCGCTCGTAAATTATAAAGAAAAAAATATATATAACAGAACTTATGGCAGAACTAGGTAAAGCTAGATACGAGGGTGGTAAGTGTCTCGTTTTGCACAATGGGAAGATGTGGTAGGATTTTTAAGTCCATGAGGTGTATACTGTCACCGCTATTGTTTTTGGTGGTTATCAGCGATGTCCTCGGGCGATCCCCAAATTATTTCAAATCTCTTCGCAATCTTTTTTGGCCAAGCGTTCGCCATCCATTCCCAAGAGCCAGACCATTCTTACTTTTCCTACTTAAACAGCTGCCCACAAACAACTTTGGAATCGGTGTCTATAACTTTAGAGCAAGTTAGAGATAAAATAATAAAACTCAAAGATGATTATTCTGCTGGCCCTGATGATCTTCCCCCTATATTTTTAAAGAAATGTCAAATGCATCTAGCCCAACCTCTTACAGCTCTCTTTCAGCTTTCTATCACCCAGGGATTATTTCCATCAACCTGGAAAAGGTCGTTTATTATTCCCCTACATAAAAAAGGTAGAAAAGAGGATATTTCCAACTATCGACCAATTGCTAAGTTGTCCTGCATACCTAAGCTTTTTGAGAGCATTATCTACATATGACATAATGCTTTTCCATTGTAAATCTAAGGCTCTTGGTTTCCAGATAAACTTTATAACTTGGGTTCAATCGTATTTAAGTGAACGACTTTACTATGTTCTATTTAGGTCCATGGTTTCTGGCCCAATTAAAACCTCCTCTGGTGTCCCTCAACGCAGCCACCTTGGTCCCTTATTATTTATTCTGCCCATTAATGATGTTGGTTGTATCATTAAAAATTCATACATATCTGTTTACGCAGATGATATGAAAATATTTAGATATATATCATCTTCCTCAGACAGCCTACTTCTGCAGCAAGATCTAGACAGGTTTTGTACCTGGTGTCAGAAGAATTTTCTTGAGCTTAACGTCAATAAGTGTCAGGCTATAACATATGCCCGTAAACGCCACCCTACTTCACCTCGTTGCTATCTAATCTTTAATCTGCCTGTTCCCTTAGTGAATGAGTTGCGTGATTTAGGTGTTATCTGCGACAAGGAACTCAATTTCCGTTCTCACATTGATAGTATAATAAAAAAAGCCAACTCTGCCCTTGGTTTTGTCAAGCGCTGGTCTAAGGAGTTTTCCAATCCTTATGTTACCAAATCTCTTTACATAACCTTTGTTAGGCCTCTTCTGGAATATGCCAGCCAAGTTTGGTCACCCTACTACAGAACTCACATCCTCCGGATAGAAGCTGTTCGACGCAGGTTTTTACGCTTTGCTTTACGTGGTCTTCCCTGGGATGATAGCCAAAACTTACCACCTTACACTGACCGACTGAAACTTATAAATTTACAACCCCTTTCTATACGCCGAAAAGTTGCCGACATTCTCTTTATTGATCAAATTTTAGTAGGTAATATCGACTGTCCTTCCTTACTTCAAATTATTTCTTTTAACACCAATACCCGCAATCTTAGGTCTGTGCCACTTTTCCGGCTCAATCTTCACAGAACGAATTACGGACACCTGAAGCCAATGTCTAGGATGCTTCGCGAAGATAACGATGTACTGCCTCTCTTCGACTACCATCTCAGCAAACTCTCCCTCAAGAACATACTTATTTCCACCTATGCCTCACGTCCTTATTTTCTTTAACCGCTCCCACCCTTTAGTTTGTAAGTGAAAATGTTAGTTTTAAGTATATGTTTGCTTGCAATAAGCTTAATAAATCTGTCCGGGATTGACCCGGGCCGCAAAATCAAAATCAAAATCAAAAATACTCTGCAATACTATGCAATACTCAATAATAATAATAATAACAATAATAATAATAGTAGATATTAAGCCTTTTTCACTTCCAACTGTTGTGCCATTTATTTATTTATTTACAACGAGAGAAATATGAACTTCACAACCTAATCCATTAATAATAACAATCCAAACGTCCAAGGACGTGTTAACGCAAAGTGAAACTGTTAACAAGTATGGAGGTGACTCCACCGGATTTTTGTACTCTAAATGGGAAAATCGATAATCCACCGCTGATCTCTTCCTGCAGGCAGGCCTCAACTTACACACTTTTGAGGGGGAAGGTCCCGAATGCTTTTTTTTTGAAAAATTTTCTACTTATCCTACAACATCTCGAGAATGTCTTCTTAAAATTTCAAAGCAAAATCTTGTTTCGAAATGGCAGCGCATTTTCGGCCGAAGGTGCACGCTCGATTTTAGAGAGCACAGCAGGCGCTCCTTTTCTTAACAGAACAAAGAGGCATCTTTTGCCTCAAAAGAAGCCCGTACACTTCGTAAACAAGGAAGAGCAGATCAATATGAGTTTTACGAAGAATCAGAGGGAAATTGCTCTTGCCCTGTCGTATTTGTGGTTTGTTTTGCTTCGAAAACTTTAAATCGCTTTTTATCGAAACTGCAGTTTTCGTAACGGCATGCAACATAACTCAAAAAATAATTGTCCGATCGTTCTAAAATTTTGAGGAGATTTTCTTGACACTTTTAGCTATAAACATGATGCGAAACATAATTTGCAATGCAAATTAAATAAATTGTTTAAACAAATTGTTAAAAAAGACTTTTTTCTGAACCCTACAATTTTTGTAAAATTAATTTTTTTTTTGGGTTTTAAAGGCTTGGAGTAGGAGAAACAATGTTTTTAACAAAATAGAGTTTAAAAATAGAGTCGCAAGCTTGCATGCCATTTTCAAAAATGCTCGACTTTAACGCCATGGAGCGCCGCCATCTGGAAAAAAAATTTATTTTGTAGTTACAGATGTTTCTATCTGACAATAAAAATTTTTTTTTAGTAAAATACCAAATTTTCTCTGACCAAAAAATTCTTAAAAATTTGCCTTGTTTCGGGACCTTCCCCCCCTAAAAACTTCTGAATTAAGAAGCAGTTGCAGACGAGAAAAAGCCGTGAATCGGACGCGCAGCGCAGTCGAAGGGTTAAGCGCTGAAAATCACACTGCTCCAGCAGCGATGGTTAAGAAGTCGCTGTCGGTGGAAGTCATAGCAACTTAACCAATCAACCTATCGCAGTTGAAGCTGCTTTCTTTTTTTACTTCGAACAAGGTCAAGATGCTCTAGGCATTACTTCTACTAATAGCGTTTTCAGCGCATGATTCCGGATGAAACTGGCACTGAAACCAGCAAAGCCTGCACCACGTGTATGCAGCTGTTATATGGTCCAGGATGTTTGCATTCAAGATGAGGGCTGCGATATTGAAAGCCGAATTCCCAGAGCACAGTGCTCTATGCAGTAAACCTTTGAATGACTAATGAAATCTGTCTCGAAAATTGACGGCTTTTCTCCCATTGTGGACTTCAGATCGGGATATGATTCACGTACCTATCACAACCTTGGAAGGAGAAGAAGAAAAGGCAAATACGAATTTTAGGAAAGCTTACGCAAGAAACCTACGTACACGTTTGTATTGTACATGCGTACCAAAGACAGTACATTGACAATGATAAAATACGCAAATGCAATTCCGGAAAATAATTTAATGTAGTGGCACTGAAATAGGTGAGTGTTTTTATTGTGACTGTAAAATGTTTACAATGTTATGACGTCAATTCACAGTAATACAAATTGTCGTACGACAACAATTGTTTAAAAAGGGCCAACACATTGCCACTCCAAACATATTTATTTTTCATCATAAAAAGTACTTAGAACTACTCTGTGACTAACGCCGCGGACCCCCTACTTGGAGTACTTACTCGTATCTACAAATCACAAAGAGCCACTCACCAAACACATCAACTTTTATTTGATTATTATTTATCAAAGCAAATATTTATCGATTTTTTCTTTTTTACTCTCGAAATTTCCCTAGTAGCTATCGAAATACCATGTAATCGATTTATTATAGTAAATATTCATTGTTCTATTGTGTATATCAATCGAATACCGACATTAGGGTTGTTAGAAGAGAAATTCACCAAACCTCCCTGCAGTGGCCCCTGGGACCGCGTTGAAATCCTGGCGGGCAATGGGGATCTTCCGCAACAGCTGCTTGGAGAAAATCATCCTTTACCAAGCCTCCAAGCAATCTTGGTCGTGCAAATTTTTCTCTAATTGATTTTAGAGTGTGTATCTTTATGTAGAAAAATATATTATTTATAAGAAAAATGTAAAATTAATAATTAATCGTATATGTATACCTCATGCTTCGGCCAGAGTTTTTCCAGTGTCTCCAGGGATATACCATTCGAAGGTCCGACTAGCAACAGGCTGAACAACAAAAATCCAAACACCACGCTGATTACTCTCTGCATTTTGACTTACTGTCGTCAAAAAATTCCTCATTAACACTTTTATATCCCATTTCCAATTTTATAGATACGAGGACCGAGCACCGCTACTATCTTATTGAACGTACAACTTCCATAAAAGTTAATTTTTTTTTCTGCAGATAAAAACGGAATTCCCTTTGATAGAAATTATGTCAGCGGACGTGTCGTAGCAAAGCTTGTAGCTATTAGAATGACTAAGTTCTAAGGCAAACATCAAATCATTACTTCCCCGCTAGATTGTGACGAAAACAAAACCAGTCGTCATCAACGGATGAGTAATCTCAAGAAATATTTGAATTCGCCGTTGTTAAAAAGTTGATTCAAACACCCTGTATGCAGATGAAATTAACTAATGGTTTGCGCCTGGGATAGATTTACCCATCCCGCCATGGTCAAATTAATGTATTGACTATAAGCAAGTACACACACCATTTTGAATTTGAACTTTTTTCGGAGTTTTACACTTCAAGTCCGAGAAAAGTATGTAAACTTACAAATCACGAATTTAGATGAACTGAACCAAAATCCATTTGTACATATGATTGAAACAACGACTTTATCACGTACAGAGTGCGGAAAATATTCCTTTCGTGAAGACAAGCACGGCCTTGCATACTAAATTGGCCCTTCTCATTTGTTTCTATCATTTGTATCTATCGGTTTGTAGTTGATGCGACGACGCCTCGGATCTTCTTCTAAAGGGCTCTGGCCAACATAACAAACACATTCTATCTATCGATTTGTGTTGCTTGTTGGTTCTAGGAGCAATGTACGTGTTTAACTTCTGTACATACTAAGCAGGCAGATCCCTCGGGTTCGAACTTTGTCACTCGAATAAAGGGGACTATTGACCAAGAAGTCCGGCTTTATAATGTCAGAGGCATGATATTATGTGCTTTGTTAGGAGCTGATAGGAATTTACTATTTTACTACTCATTCCATTGGTTAAGTGTTTGACTGAATATACAATACATACGTACTCGTAGCATGCGCATGGATTTGTTTATTTCCTTTAACATTAGTTTCTCAAACATTCGGACACTCCCTAAGGAATATCAGAGATAAAGAATACGTGGTCAAGGAAACCCAGCTATGCAGGTGCAGTCAAGGCTGAAAGAAGGCCTCTGACAGTGTGACTTTGCCTAGTTTTCTACCAAGCAAGGCTACTCAATACTTTTGGATGAAAATGTTTAAGCATTTAAAAAATCTTTCCAACATTGGTTAATCAGCATAATCCATTGCTTTCTCGGAGTCCTAGGGGTACGATCTGAGGTCGATTGGCAGACAGATTACTAATAAATCCGTTGATGGATGGATGGATCGAGGTCATCTATGTTTTCAAAGAAATATTTGTAGGATTAGCCTAGTAATGGTCCCTATTTACCGTTATGTGAGCTTACTTTTGAGCAATCCAATGATACCAACAACATGGAAACCGTGAACGTAATCGTAACAGAGTCTGTAGTCGGCCTCTTTAGACGAAAAGAAATGAACCTCAGCGCTGAATATACAATAGTTTTCCGATAAAATTGGCCAAGCACGAGTCGTGAAAGTATGTTGAGGGTTACATCTCATCACCAGCTGAAACTTATGAGCATGTATCGCAATATCTGTTGCAAAATTTCACTTTTAATGGACAGTCTGAGTCTCAGCTGATGCAATTGTCGACGAATCCATAAATTTGGATCTTCTTCCACATTGTCTTTAACAGCAGAGAAAGAAAGTTTCTAAATTTTACCAAACTTCGGTTTGCAAGTTTTAACGTCGGATCGATGACCTCAAAAAGCTTGGAGATGGAAGCAATAATGCGTCGCAGAACTCTACATGTCATGTGCGTTCAGGAAACGAAGTGGTGTAATACCGGAAATAAAGCGCGTTTTCTTGATTTAAAAACTAAGTCATTTAAGATGTTCTACCATGGAACGGTCAATAGACGAAACGGTGTCGGTGTTATTGTCGCGGCAAGTCTTCTTAATAATATCGTTGGTATTTCAAAAATAAGCGACCGCTTGATGAGTGTAAAACTCATTATAAACAATGAAATGTGGAACAGTGTTAGCGCGTACGCGTCACAAAACGGTTGCGATCAATCGGAAAAGGATAAATTTTGGTCAGATTTCGGTAATTTACTCAGAAATATACCCATCGAGGAGATGCTTTTCGTAAGCGGAGATTTAAACGGCCACATTGGAGAATCAAACGTAGATTATGAGGACTGCCACGGCGGTAAAGGCTTTGGAACCAGAAATTCTGCTGGTGAAGACATTCTTGCAGCATGTAAAGCCCACGGTCTCACTGTTTTAAATACGACGTTTATAAAACATCAACGACATCTTATCACCTATAGCAGCGGAGGCTACGAAACACAAATAGACTATCACCTTTGCAAAAGATCGATGAGAAACAGTGTCAAGGTAATCCTTGGAGAATCGCTAGTTACCCAACACCGGCTGCTCATTACAGAATTCTTCACAGCGGAACCACCAAAAACACGAGAGCCTGTTAGAAAGCCTAAAATCCGGTGGTATAACTTATCGAAAGAACGAGGCACAAGATTTATTGCACGCGCTAAAGAAGTACTTCTTAATATAAACGTTATCGCAGACTCACTTAGCCCTCAAGAAATGTGGAACAGCATGCACGAGGCATGCATGACACACGCAAAGTCCCTTCTAGGAACGATATCAGGACATCATCACATCGAGAAAGAAACATGGTGGTGGAATGACGAAACCAAACGAGTTGTGACCGACAAGAAGCAAGCATTTCAAGCGTGGACAAAATGTGATCGGAGTAACGATATCGAAAAGTCTCGACTTGCACTTGAATACTCGTATGAGCGACTTAAAAACGTTACAAAGAGAGTCCTGGCCCAAACCCGAGCAGCAGCAGCGGAAAACCTTTACCAGGACTTGGAACAAATATCCTCACGATCGGCAGATAGAAGACAAGCTATTCAAGAAGTTCAAACGTCGTAAAATAGTAAAGTGCCAAGTATTTTTAAACTCGCTGCGCAAAGGCGAAAAAATGCGATGCAAATAACGTCGCCAAAATACATTAAAGACTCCTACGGGCACTTACTAACAAACGAAAAGGACATCTGTGATAGGTGGCTTGAATATTGTAAGGACCTACTTAACAAACAGTTTCCACGTGATCGCGTCCCTGCAGCTGATCTATTCGAAGAAGAAGTTGCTGACTTTTCAACAGAAGAAATAAGTATAGCTATCGGAAAAATGAAACGCGGGAAAGCGGCTGGACCAGACAACATCCCATCAGAGTTTTGGTCGAAGATGGAATGTATCGGCAGTGAATGGCTGTCAAAACTCTTGAATAAAATAAAATGCGGGCAAACTATGCCGAATCAATGGAGAAGTAGCTTTTTGGTTCCGTTATACGAAGGCAAAGGCGACACGCGAGAATGCAACAACTACCGCTCAATCAAGCTGATGTCACACACGATGAAAATCGCTGAAAGAGTTTTAAACGAACGTCTTCGCAAAATCATAAAGCTCGACGATAGCCAGTGTGGATTCGTGGAAGGAAGATCGACGGTGGACGCAATACAAAGCTTGCGAATATTAATGGAAAAACATCGGGATTCGTCAAAAGATCTGCACATGGTATTTATTGATCTAGAAAAAGCATTCGATCGTGTACCTAGAGATCTCATATGGACCGCGTTGAGGTATCAAAAGGTACCGGAAACGTATATACGAATGATACAAGACATGTATGGAAACGTCAAAACTGCTGTTAAATGTACCACCGGTAAATGTCGGAGTGCATCAAGGAAGCGTTCTTAGCCCTTTCCTCTTTAACGTGGTTCTAGACTATCTTTTGAAAGATTGCTTGCAGGAAGCAAATGTAACATCGATTCTCTTCGCCGACGACGCAGTTATTCTAAGCGATAATGTCGTAGATTTACAAAACGTCCTAAGAAAATGGAAAGACGCGCTAGAGAAAAACGGGTTTAAAATAAGTCGCTCAAAGACGGAACATTTGACCTGCCCATTTTCGGATCCACTGCGACCTATTCCAGATATAATGTTGGACGGAATAGTTCTTCCGAAAACCACTAGGTTCAAGTACTTAGGATCAATTGTTAACGTAGAAGCGAAATGTGACGACGACGTAAGGCACAGAGTAAGCGTGGGTTGGATGAAATGCGAGAAAATTCGGGAATCTTCTGTGACCGAAAATTTCCACTTAAATTGAAGGGAAATCTTTACACCACGGTGGTTCGGCCAGCTCTTACGTATGGTTCGCAGTGCTGGACAATATACGAAGCGTTTAAAAATAAAATAACGACAGCAGAGATGAAAATGTTAAGGATGTCGACTGGAGTTACGAAACGCGACTGCATTAGATCTACGCACATTAAAGGAAGTCTACACATAAAGAATTCGGTAATCGAACAACTTGAGTCGGATAGAATTAGCTGGTATTGCCACGTTCAAAGAAGATCTCCGGAAAATCCCGTTAAGAAGGCAATATCAACTAAAGTCGCTCCTACTAAAAGAAAAGAAGGTAGGAAAAAAAATTCCTGGATTGCTCAGATGGCAAATGCACAACAACGCCTGGGGCTAACCGCCGAAGCGATACAGGACCGAGCAGTATGCAGACGCGTTCTGCGATCTGCGACATTAGCCAACCCCATAAGCGGAGCAGTAGCGATGCAGTAAAAATGGGAAACTCGTTATGCATAAGTTCGTGTAGCGAGAAAAGGGCTAGTAAAAGGAGAAGAAGAAGAAGCAGAGAAATTCTCTCCTATCATAGTACATGAAGTCTATTTGAAGCATGGGCACGTTCAAAAGGAAAATCTAGAATAAGTCGCACTCTGGAGAAAAGCGGTAGCAACACAGATATAACTATATATTTGAATAAGACAGCCAGAGCTTACCTTAAGGATCAAATTAAAATAAAAAACGATAGAGGGAATTACGAGTATAAAGTGAGATCAGGATCGAATGCCCAACGTCGATATCATAGTCAAATGTAGAAAAAGTCAAGCCGGTCATTTATTGTTTGATTTAGAAAGGGAACTACTCGTAAGAAGAAACGAAGTATTTTCAGCTTGATCTGTGCTAGAAACATTGCTCATCCAGACTTACAACATGCTTCAAGTATATAGCTTTTAACTTCTCTGTTCTACTATTCACATCTATAGCTTCCTATAGGTAGCCTTTTGTATCGGTTGGTGAAGGCCCATTACTCCATACAAAAGCAGATAGATGTCGTACACTGACGATTTTAGTCCAGATGCTTTGGGAAGAGATCCATTGTCGAGATGAGTACTTTGATTGAACATAAGGGGTGGTAAAATGTACTTGGGATTTCAGAAGTTTACCTTTGTACAGAATGCGTCACCAATACACCATCATATACAGCTGCAGCAATCCACCTGAACTCGTAATTTAGTCTGTGGAAACCTTGACTAAAGTGGCGTTACAGTTTCCATGCCTTCGGTTTGTCCAGATATCTATGGATGGGCACAGCTGCCCTTCGTAGTTGATTCTTCTATTAAGATTCTTCTAGCATATCCAAGTCCTCCGATGTTTGGCAGTATTCCAGAAATTGCTGCCTGGATTTTGACGCCTTTACTCCTTCGTTAACTTCCTACCGTTATGTCCACATATTTCACATTTTTTCGGCTGGGTATTCAGACAGCTTCCGTTTTGTGATCTGCTGATTCTAGGTCGGCGGGTATTAGCCTGTCTTTGATGAGATTAATTGCATCGTTCCTAGCTGACTTAATCGCGCAAATATTCTTTGCAACGATTACAATGACGATGTCATAGGCGAATCCGATTACTCGTACTTTTACTCCTGGTGATAATGATACTTGCAGAACTCAGTCGTACATATAGTAATATTCCAGAGTAGGGGCCCCAGCACGCTTTTATGATGTCGACGGTGGATCGCGATTTTCTAAATTTAACTGTTGACCTGATAATGCTCCCTTTTCTTCTACTACAGTGACCAATCTTTCATATATGATCCGTTGAAGTGTCAAAGTTTCTGCAACCAACGGAAAACCGCACATTCTAAGGGCATTAATCGACCCCGGTTCGGAAGCAACATTTGTCACCGAAAATATCGCTCAACTGCTCAATCTAAAAAAGAAAAAGACTTTAGCACAAGACACAGGTTCCTTGACTAAGACGTCATTTGCTCTACATGTCAAGGCATTTGTCTTCGAACAACTGACGTCACTGCTACCAGCACACCAGTTGACCACAAAAGCGTGGACGCATTTGCACAATCTACCACTGGCCGATCCGTCGTACAGTTCGCCAGGAAAAATCGACATTCTTCTAGGTGCTGATGCATATTCATCAATTATTCTGGAAGGTCTTGTAAAAGGTGAAAATGGAGCCCCTGTTGTCCAATTCACGGAGTTAGGCTGGATTCTAACTGGGAACACAACCAGTTCAGGTCAATCCAACACAATAACTATTCAAAACCATTTCAACTCCTTGGAGGCTCAGTTAAAAAGGTTTTGGGAGTTAGAAGAGGACCTAGATGTTAGGAAATTTACTGAGGAAGATATATAAAAGTACCTGCAAGAAAAGAGACGATGGCAGGTATGAAGTTCAGTTACCATTTAAAAAAAATAGTCGCCCAAATCTTGGTGACTCTAAAAGAGCAGCTTTAGCGAGGTTTTTTCAAATTGAGAAACGACTCGAATCAAACACGAATCTAAAGGAGGCATACACAGCATGTATTGAAGAGTACATCACACTCGGGCATATGCAGGAAACAACCCCAGACACTCAAATCTTCACAGGAGAACACTACTTTCTTCCACATCACGCAGTGTTTAAAGAGTCGAGCACAACTACAAAGTTGCGAGTGGTCTTTGATGCTTCATGTGAAACATCGAACGGAGAATCCTTAAACGACAATTTAATGGTAGGACCACGCAAACAGTCAGATATCATCGAATTGATCGCAAAATGGAGAAAGTTTAAGGTGGCATTTGTGGCTGACATCAGTAAAATTTACAGGCAGATTTGGATGGCACCTAACGATACTCCCTACCAAATGATTTTGTGGAGAAAAAATAGCTCAGAGCCCATAAAAACATTTGCGCTCAAAACTGTCACCTTCGGCACTGCATCGGCATTTTTTCTGGCAGTGCGCACATTGCATCAGCTAGCGTCTGAAGTAAAAAATTCCCATCCGCATGTCACCAAGGCACATTCCGAAGGATTCTACGTGGACGACCTTATCTATGGGTCAAATAATGAATCAGATGCAATCAAATATCTTGAAGTCGGCAGGATTTCCGCTCAGAAAGTGGGCAAGTAATTCCTCTAAGGTTCTAAGTCGAGTACCTGAAACGGAAAGGGAGATAAATCTTCCCCTAGATTTCGACTCAGCTGATTCCATTAAAACACTCGGAATTCAATGGCATCCAGCACAAGACGTGATTAAATTCAAAATAAACTTACCCCTGAGAAGGGACACACAAAACGCTCAGTCCTTTATTTCTCTTTGGTAAGTGAACCAAATGTTGCAGTTTTCGCTGTTCTGGGAAAATCCCCTCTTTCAGTCAAGTTTGCATCATTGTTATAGATATGTCTGAACGGCGGCTTTCACTGCCTAGTTGGGATACCATCAGATCCAGGCGCTTTGTTGATGGCTATCTTCTACTATGTATTTGTGTGTGTGTGTATTATAATATTAATAACTTGCGAACGAATGGTGCTATCGATTTGAATTTTTGTCAGACGATGAGCCTTTATGCAGAATCGCGGCCATTAGATTTTGACCAAAATCCGCTGATGACATTTTAAGTTATTAAAAGAAAAATGCAATAAATATTTTCTCTAAAGTAGAGGACTCTTTCAAAATGTTTACAATACTAATCGAAATCTATTAACATACGAGTACCACACATTTAACGAAAATTTGAACAAAATCCGACCAGAATCCTCTGAGTTATTCAAGGAATAGAGGTAATTTAGAACTGCGAGTGCGGTACAACCTTCAATTTCGGTTTTTTTTTATTTTAAGGACTAAAACCAGCGCCAGCAAGTCTAATTATAATTCTCACAATCTCCTAGACATTTCGTTAATCCAAAGCAGATTGAAAAAGAGTTACTGGCTACAAGCCAAGGGCTAGTGTTCCAAAGCAAATCAAAGTTCGTACACCGATACCGATGTATTGAAAGAAAAATATGGTATTCGGCTTAGGTCATTGATTAAAGCTGTTGGCTTAAGTGCTGTAACTGTTTTCAAACTCGCTTTAAGTTTGTATTCAACTCTTTCTTGCTTGGAGATGGAAGATACAACCACCTGCTACACTTTGTTTTCTTAGCTTTATCAAAACCTTTCAAGCTTAACCGGTTAGACTTAACTTGTTTTTTGACCATTTTCGGATTAACTTGTCCTAAACCTATTGATTGCTGCAGATGTTTTTTCTAACTTGACAACAGAGAACACATCTATGTCAGCTCTTCCAGTCACTGCCCCACGGAAGCTTATCAATCTCTTCAATTCAACTTGGACACCGTCCGAATGGCAACGTAGACTTGATAAGCTTGCTTCGAAGAATAAATTAAATAAAATAAATCCCCGAAACGCGGATGTTGATTGGATCTCGAATTTCTTCGAAAAGAAATGTGGCATCACAATTAGCCACTGCAATTTGCTTCCAACATCTCACCACAGAAGAAACCGCAGCTTCAAGCTCAATCTTCCGGCCGAATACGAATAGTTATTCCACAATCCAGCCAGCAACAACCTTAACTTCAACAACTTCAAATGGTTGGAGAATACGACCAAGAAGCAGGATAAAGTCAAGCAGTCCGTCTTGTATAAACCAGCTAATAAGTTAACAATCCAATTTGCCAAGACCCACCTCTTCTTCCCACAACAAATCCAGCTCCAATTGCAGCTTTAAAACTAAAATGTCTCCTAATTTTAAGCCTCCCTCCCATACTCCAACTCACTCTTTTCCACCACAAATTAAGCCCCAACGCCAGCGTCTCTGTTTCGACTTAACCCCTACAACTCAAACTCACGCACGCCTTTAACTAATTATTTCCACAAATTTCGACCACAAAACCGGAGACAAATATCCCGATTTCATTAGTTCCCATATTGTAAATCCCTCATCTGAAAACGTGTTTAATGCCCCTTCAATTACCGTTGCTTCACCCTCAACATCCTCGTCCACTAGCCCCATTTTTGACCCCCATCTTCCTCGCGCAGTCAAAATAACTCAACAAACTTTTGACACAGCAGAATGTCGTTATGCACTTTCTATATATGTACGTCTCCTTCTAGGGTATCTGCATGACAAATCCGACTCAGTTTGTTATGAGGGAAACCCTAAAACTAGCGTCATGGTCTCCATACAGCAAGAAGGTCTACCTACTGACCTTACAAATCTGAGGAACTTATATATCAAGTTCCACGAGATTTTCAATATGTCTCCCCAAAAAGTCTCAGACGACCTTGCTGCTTTCGGTAACTATGTGCACTCAAAAAGGATCTCACACCTTCAACGGAGCAGAGCTGGCAACAACAAATTTTTTTGTCCCTAACGTACTACCATTACCAGTGTTTCAACCATCCTATGCCCTCTCGAAATAACCTTCCTCTTACCTTCTACTGTCAAAACGTAAGAGGACTGCGATATAAAACCTCATACTCTCCCATTTAAGGTCTACGCTCTGATCGAAACTAATCGAATTCCCGAATCAGGAATTCCTAGTTGCAAGGTTTTTTGAGACGACGATCTTACCTGTCCAAAAGGTGATTCTCCTTGTCGAGGTGTCCACAATTCTACTTCTACTTCTACTTCTTCTAAGCTTGACTACGTTTCTATCAGCGATATCTGGATAGTGCGCAATCGGGGATTATAAACGATCCTAAGTCGTTCTATCAATTCCATCCCTCTCATACGAAAACATATCATCAACCGATCCGCATACCATAGCCCACTTTTTAATAACTTTTTTTAAGCAATCTTTTGCCGATAATTCCTTCGTACCGGATCCCTCTTATTTCAAATTCCTACTTAACTTCCCCATTGGCCCCTTTATTTCTCTAAGTTTTGATTATACGGTAATAGAAAATAAATTACAACAACTTAAAGGTGAATACTTACCCGGCCCAGATGGTCTTCCATCCATATTTCTTGAAAAGTATTCCTCCACACTTTCCCACCCCATTTCAAATCTCTTCCAGTTATCGCTCTCTCAAGGTGAATTTCAACAGATATGGGAGTCTTCTTTCATAACACCGTTACACAAAAAGGGATTAATAATAACCGCCCCATAGCTAAACGTTCACATATACCCAAACACCTCCAAGGCATTTTGTACGAAACCTTAAGCTTTCTGAAAGATAGATCAACTACCACTAACCTTGTCGAATTCGTATCCTCTTTTCCCTCAGCCTTAGAAAGTGGTAAAGAAGTTGACGTTATAACAACTGATTTCAGTAAGGCTTTTGACAAGATATCTCATAAACTAATTCTGTTCAAATTGTTCGTCTTGGTCTTTGAACCCAGGTTTCAGTTTAAGGCCTGTCCTATCGGCCCCTTTCTTGCCCACTTCAGGTGTTCCTCAAGGTAGTCACCTAGGTCCACTTCTCTTCATCTTAAGCATTACCGATCTTGAAAGGGTCATTCAACACTGAGCACTTTCTCTCTATGCTGACGATACCAAATTTTGTAAACCCATTTCCTCACAAGATGATTCCAGCCTCCTACAAATAGATCTAAATAGTTTTTCCACCTGGTGTATCAAGAACTGCTTAGAACTCAATGTCACCAAATGTCAATCGATTACCCTCTCACGTAAGTGCAACAAGTTTCCTCCTCGAATTTACCTTCTCCACGGCCAACCTATATCCGTAGTTGAATCTATCCGCGACTTTGGCATATTATGCTACAAGGAGCCCAATTTCGGCTCGCATATTGATGAGATAATTACTAAAGCAAACTCATCACTTGGCTTGTCCAAAGAATTCAGCAACCCGTACGTGACCAGATCACTATACATCACTCACGTTCGACCCCTTCTCGAGTACGTTAGCCAAGCATGGTGTAACTATCAACGAGTTCATGTATTCCATATCCTGTATTGAGAGCATCCAGCGTCGTTTTCTTCGATTTGCTCTTCGGGGTCTACCTCCCTATCGAGACCGCCTCAAACTTCTTAACCTGAATACTCTTGAGGAACAAAGGACGCATCTGACATTCTTTTCATTCTCCGACTCCTCTCAGGCTCCGTCGATTGCTCGTCTCTTTACCCCCGTCTCTTTTATCTACCAATCCACCGCACCACATATAGCTCTAACGAACCAATCTCCCGTATGCTGCGTAAGGTAAACTGAAACCATTCCGCTTTACGATTTTAATCGCAGCACTCTCTCCCTTCGATCTCCTTCACCATCCCTAGTTTTAGCGATAAGTCTAATGTCTTGTGGGAGCTGATTCCATAGATGGATTGGATGAATTGACGAGAACCTACAAGATGTCTGTGTCTGGGCGGGATTATTTGCATAGATCTTTGAGCCCGGGCAGGGTTTAGAAGACGGAACAGGTAATTTGGGGCCCTACTGTTGACAATTCCACGCAGTGCTAGAACAGTACAGTATTTTAGCAGTGCGTTAGAAGAACATCTTGGCAAAGATTGATAAATGATCGTAACGACTTAGATTAAAAATGTATCTAGCACAGCTGTTATAGGCCACATTTAAATTTCTTTCGGAGCTGGAATCCGAATTTGGAAAAAAGTTCACACCCGTATAAGATGATCGGTAGAATAAATGATTTCACCAGTTCACGACAAGTTGTTCTGAGCCCTCGAAGAATGCTATATATTTTGCTGACTACATTGCTGAAGTGATCCACTCAGCTCAGAATTATTGAGGAGAAATGTCGGTGAAAACCTGGCACTTTTATTTCGGCTTATTACCAATGCATTTTTGGCTTAGGCTTAATTGATTGCATTTTGACCATATGACCGAATATTGAATTTAAGTCTTCATTTACGAGTATGTCGGTTATCACACTAGACTCATTGCTCTTGGTGAATAGTACGAATATTAAAGGGCTTAAAACAGACCCTTCGGCTACCCCAAATACTGAATGTACTGGCAGGCAAGACGAATGTTTATTGTTCAAGAAATTAATTTCCAACAAAGGCAAACTGACTTGCAAGTTTGCTAATAAGAATTTTGTGGTTTACCGTGTCGAAATATCGTCATCTATACCAGAGAGTACGAGTATATCTTCAGTGACTTTCATTAGTGCTGTGATGCAACTGTTCTTTCCCCGGAAGATGTACCTTTCTTTGCTCACTAATAATGGATTGAAGTATCCTGATGAGGAAAGGAAGAATCACAATTGATCACAATTGAGGAAGACCTTGCGATTTACAAGGCGTCCTTTCCTGAACCCGTACTGCCTTCCTGCCAAGTCTCCCGCTCTTTGTACTGTATCTGTGAGCCGTGATTTGAGCAGCTTTTCCATCAGTTTTCCCGCTGTGTCCAGCATACATAGAGCCTGTACGCTGATGGAGAGTCTAGGTCTCCTTTTCCTGTCGTCGGGCTGGTGTGTTGTCGGGAGGCCTGACCGGATGAGTTGGGAAGATGCACTCCATCTTGTCTTCGTTTAGAATAAGCGGTGCCGATTGGTCTCCGCATTACGACCTTGTAGCCTAGCATCCAGGGGTCGCTGTTTATGTCTCGGCGGAGATTCTCCCACTTCCGTTTTTTGCTCGAATTGATGGCCCTCTTGAGCTCGGATCTTTTGGTTCTGAACTCCGCTAGAGCATCCTCAATGTTTTCAGCGTGTTTTCTCCTTCCCCTGGTGGCCGTGGTGTAGTGGTACCAGCAATCGCTTCTCACTCGGAGGGTCCAGGTTCTAGTCCTGCCCATGGCAAGTCAGTTTTTCATTTGTGTAATTGGAACTCAGACAGAAAAATTCTGCGTGTGAAGGCATAACACTGACACGTAGATTTGGCTGTTGTAGAGTTTCAAGCACAGAAAAAATACTGTGAATTATACTTCGAATCACTCTGAGTGAAGAAAAAACTCTCCGTCCTATTCGGACTCGTCGTTCAACCTCCTCCTGTCTGAAAAGAATTTTTCTCTCGAAACGTCCGAGAATATTTTTATCCACTTTCAACTCTATCGACTCTATTGAATACGGCATCTAGTTAAGGAGTAGAGAATTTTCGAAAACTCTTGAATGGCCGTTAGTATTTGGGCGTTAGCGGTACAGAATTCAGTCGATGTCTGTATTAGATAATCAAAAGTCGACGATAAAATATCACTCCACATGCGAGGGCTTGATTACTAGCTTACATCCACCAGCCACTAGTGATAAATTGTTTTTTTTTTCTTTTGTAACAGGGGACTAACCATTAGTACTTTTGAAACTCATGGCTGTCTTTAGAACAGTTGTTAAATATGTAAAGGGTGTTTTTTTGTAGACACTAGGCACCAAAATGGGCACATTGCGATCCCTGTGCATCAATTAAATTTGTCTTCAAATAGCAAAAACCTAAATAATCACCTTGGTGAAACACCCAATTTTCTGGCAAAAGCCAAAAAGGCCTTTGAAGTTTGTGCTGTCTATTTCCTCTAGGTTTTCGAAAAAGTATTTCCCTAAAAACTTTCTTCGACTCCGCGATGTTGCCTCGCATTCACACAGTATGTGTTATGTCCGCAACAGCTTGCAGATCACCGCAGAATCTGCAGATGTCCGTATCTGACAATTTGGCTTTCTTTTCCCTTGCAAGTATCTTCGGTCCCTCTTTTCACTGAGTGGGAACACCGAGCTCTGGCGGAGGTGGACACCTCTAGACACCCCAACACGATGATTACGGGTGGGGAAGACGATCCCTGGAACCTACACCCCAACGAAAGCCAAACAACAGAAGGCTAAGGGAACACCCCATCCCGCTATCGATGTAGGTACGAGCACCAACATCACATCACTATAATGGATGTGGATGCACCGAGACAATTGATCGATGGGTGAAGAGACGACGATCTCTTTTATAGCAACACCCCAACGAGGGAGCAACAAAGGAGCAACTATGGTGTGCAGGCGTACGGCCAAGGCAATCGAGCACACCGCAATGACGCACCAGCTATAAAATTTAGGTTCGATGGGTGAAGCGATGACGACCCCTTTTAAGCCAGCACCCCACCGATGGAGCACAGAAGGAGCAGCAGAGGCATGTAGGCGGACGGCCAAGAAACAAGACAGTCTCCTATGAGGGAACTAAACATAACAACTGACCTAAGCTTATCCCTGTTTAGTTTTATAAACTTTCTAGATCTTTTGCCTTCAAAAAGCGGCCAAAGAGCCTTGGATACCCTGGCTTGACCACCTTAGGTTGGCAGTCTTTGTGATTTTTTCCTCGGTAGTGCACCTCAGTATGCAGAGATGAGGTTTGATATTGGCAACCTCACTATTGTCGAGTAGCCCTCCTTTTCTTGCAAGCTCGCCCGCTTGTTCATTTCCTTTAATATCGCAGTGTCCTAGACTAGTGAATAGACTTTACATACCCCCAAAGAAAGTAATCTAAATGTGTGAGATCACAGAATCATGGAGGTCAGTTCACAGATCGTGTCGCCATCTCGTTGAAACCAAAGCTATGTCACGTCAATGCCATTCAACGAAGAAGTCACAAATCATGTTTCTATAGCGCTCTCCATTGACGGTAACATTCCTGCCGGCATCGTCCTTAAAGAAATATGGCTCGATGATTCCACTAGCTCATAAAGCACACATCATACCAAACAGTGAGTTTTAATGGTTGTAAGGACATCTCAACAAAGGCTTCTGGGTTTTCTCCACATATCCACATTGCACATATCCAATTAACCAAAAATGGGCCTCATCGGATAACGAAATTTTGCGTTGAAAATGAGGATCAAGCTGAATCATTTTTGATTGCAGTCATTGAAGTCACAGAGAAAACGTCTATGTATTGACGTCAATCATACGAGTATGAATTCAATAACATACTTTAACTTCAAACATGAAATCACCATTCATTTTGAAGTCATTGATTGGTAATTCATTTCAGTGAATTAAATGATTGCATTCAAATGAATACAATCATCTGTGATATCAGTGAAGTTATTGAAGTCATTTTAAAGTCAAAAACCATTGAAGTCATTTTGAAGTCATTGAAGTCATTTTGATGTCTTTAGATTTTTTTATAAAATAAAAAAGTACATTAATACTTTGAATAAGTTTATTTTAAGTTATTTTCATATTGCACGATAAAAGAAAACAATCAAATACTTAATAATACTTTGTTTTTCATTTAAAAAAAAAATTAAAAATATAAAAAAATAACATTTCATAAAAAACAAAATAAACCAAAAAAATATACCGTTTGACTATCAACGAATCCCAAATTAACAAAATACATACTCGTATGTACGTTTTGTTTCCTTCCAAGGTATTTCGGATCCCTGTAATGTTTAAAAGATATGAAGTGGAATAATATTTAGATCCTTATGTTATATACATATATGTATGTATGTAACTCACTTTTTCACAATTACGCTAGTTTCACATCTTAAAACTTATTAGCTTTTAGAAGCAGCAATTTTTCAAAATTCGCATCCGACAGTACTCCTCGTCTAGGGATGGCAATTAAACCTGCGAATGAAAACAAGCGCTCCACTGCTGCTGATGAGGGGAGAGGTGTATTATTATACCTATTATTATACCTCAAGGATACTTTTTTTTATTGTTGGAAACTGATAAGCATAATATTCGCTTTCCCCAGAGGTGTTTGCAGCATTAGTTAATTCTAATGGCTCATCTGGATCTGACAAACGATTTAAAAATATATTAAAAATATAAAATACGTTGATATACATAGGTACTATAACACCTTTAACGGAAAAATCGAAAAACGAAGTTTCATTACTTTTTTGCTGAGAATTTTGTGCAGGTGTATCTAGTATTTTGTCCTCCTCGGCTTGAATTTTTCTTCGCACCAACTTGCTTATCTCCGATATTTTGGAGTCATTGAAAGAAGGATTAATCTCTGAAATCCACCTAATCTTGACAGATGGACAAAGAACAGATGCGACGATGGCATCATTGACTTCTCTTGTAAGATTGAAATGATGAGGAAATCGCTTCACAAGAGAATTTTCTAACAAATATACGGTTTCCAAAGGAAACACTTTTAGAGGGCTATTTAAAAGCATCTTCCTATACTTCGTCCTTATCGTTGCTAAGGTGGTAAGAAGATATCCATAGATCATAGTCCTCTCGCGTTGGAGGAAATCCAACGCTTCCGAAATAGGCTTCAGCAACATTAAATATTCCTCCAAATAATCGAATTCAGTTTGGAGAAATGGTTGTATCTCTAACATCATGCAGACTTCATTTATCTCACCCTTATGCTTAATGATATCCTTAAGGGAATCATAGAGAGAGCTCCAACGTGTCACTACTGGGTATTTTAATTGTGACCCCAAAGCCGTGATAATTTGTTCAGAAGTCTTCGGCCTATTGATCTTACTCCAAAGATGTGAACATTTCTACATTATCTTTATTCAAATTAATTAAAATTATTTTAGTACGAGTAGCATTAGACAAAAAATCAGTACTTACATGTTTATGTTTTTTAAGGTTTGGATTGCTTTGCTGAAGTATGCGATTGAAGTCCGTTGTTGCCAGCAAATTGAGTGTATGTGTTGCACACTTTATATGCAAATTCAATCGCATCGGTTTCATCACTTTCGGCATAGTCATTGTCACATACGGTTTGGTTTTGGTTTTCAATGCATTTTATTTTCTTACTAATTAACTCTTACATACTAACAAAAAATGCTTAAATGCTAGCTTACAATTACTTAACAGTCTTATACTAACTTACTGGCCCCACACAGGCACTCTAAGCTACTCTGAATACTTATATCTATGTCTTTCGACTTTACTTACATTTTATTTAGAATTATTTATATTGTATACTTAAGGCTAAGAAAAAAGGATTGTCACATACGAGTATATATGATTTGGTTATTCCAAATTCTCTAAATGCCTTTAAGAAATTCGAGCCATTATCTGTTACAGTTGCCACAACATTATCACAGTTTAATCCGAATTTAACATGAATATTCAGGATCAAATCACTTATACGATCGTATGTATGTGCCCCTGAAAAACGTCTGCATGCCAAAACCATTGATTTCCTTCCCAATGATTCATCCAACCAATGACAAGTGTACCCAAAAAAACTTTTATGTTTGGTCGACCACACGTCTGCAGTAGTACAAAAATATTTGTTTTCTGCAATAATGTTTTTCATATTTTCGGTGATTGTTAGAAACGTCTCATCTAATACTTTCATAGCTGTTGGTCTGCTCATAACTTGCAGCGTAGGATTCGCAAAGCGTATAAGATTTTTAAACGATTCATCCTCTACAATAGATACGGGTAGCATATTATTTGAAATGACTCTTATGGTTGGCTCTCGAAATTGTTCTTGTTTTGTTTTGGTTGGCCGTTGCTTTACAGACTTCATTAACTCAAATTTCTTAAACTGTGCAGGATGTTTTGTTTTTAAATGTCTAATGAAGTTAGATGTCACGACTGTATGAGGTAAAAAATAAGTTCCAAGCAATCTCATGCAAATAATTAGCCGCAAAGTGTTTTTTGTTGTTAATTATTTTAATTGTTCAGAAATTCATAAAACATACCTCCTTAATGATTTTAAAAAACTTCCCCGAAAATATTAGATTTTCGGTATTAGTAAGCTCCTTTGCCTGGCCTGGTGTCATTAACAATAGAGAAGGTGAGGTGGTATTGGTGCTCAATGTACCTGAGTCCACAACTCCATCAGGTGTAAACGATGATGTGGAAGCACAACATCCTGGTCTTCGAAAGAAAAATCACCACTTTTACTCATAGTTTTATACTCCACTTCACTACAATTTAGAACTTCTTCTCACGCAACAGCCAGGCAACTAAAGTTTCAGTTTTTCTTTACTTTACTGAACCGACATTTGCAATAGTCTGCCTCTTAACTAAAGCGTAAACAATGATCGCGGCTCTGTTGAATATCATAAAAAAGCTTAATAGCATAAAAATAATTATCGAAAAGACCTGCCCTGAGTTCATTTACAGAATAGATAGCTGGCGATACCACGAAATATTTGAAACCTTTTTGATTAGTTTGGCCGAAATAAGAAAAGATATTTACTGCTTAGCAGAACATGTAGATTTGCGATTTAATTTAAATCAATTAATTGTTTTGCAATTAAGTACTTGTGACCGTTGTATGGTATATCAGAGTGCGAACAAATTGTCCTTATATTTGAAGAATATAAAGACGATTATGATACTGACAATGAATATGATATAATGACCGTGCGACAGTAAATTATATCCGTTGAGTTTTGACTAATTTCGCATAACTTGCTTTGTTTAAATTTCGCAGGAATCTAGGATACATTGAAAGTGATCCCGAATAATTTTTTTTTGTATGTTTACAATGTAAACACGAAAATTTGTTTTGTTTATTATGAAATGTTTGTTTACATATTTCCTTACATATTTGTTAATGAAAAATAAAGAAAATGATAAATGACAATTTTTTTCGTATTTTTTTCAGTAGAGTTACGATTGTTTAATTGGTTTCGCTTACCCTGCAATATTGATTTTTTATGAAAATAAATTAAAATAAACTTATTCAAAGTATTAATGTACTTTTTTATTTTATAAAAAGATCCAAAGGCATCAAAATTACTTCAATGACTTCAAAATGACTTCAATGACTTCAAAATGACTTCAATGGTTTTTGACTGCAAAATGACTTCAATGACTTCACTGATATCACAGATGATTGCATTCATTTGAATGCAATCATTGAATTCACTGAAATGAATTACCAATCAATGACTTCAAAATGAATGGTGATTTCACATTTTGAAGTTGAAGTCTTTCAGTGAAGTCATGAGTTAAAAATTCTTGGACATAAATCAAATGAATTAAATTCGTAAATGATTTAATTCTTTTACAACTCTGACCGAAACTATGACGCGTATAATGCTCACGCGGTTTCAACTCTTACACAAGCGGGGTCCTATAAGCCTAGAACTTTCCGTAAAATCTTCCACAACGTGGATGGGCATAGCTCCAATTGCTGTGCACGATGGCGAATCGAATCATTCGATTCTACTCAACACTGCGCTCCACAAAGAAAATAACTTCTTCTGTTCGCACTGTTTGTCGTCTTTGTCGGGATGCGTATTTCCACGTGGTGCGAAAACGATTCATCGTGTTCCGAATAACTTGCTCAGATGGACGATTATGTATGTCGATCGTATAATAGACGTAGCACACGATAAGTTTGGCGAACCGAACCATGGTTTTCAAAATAAGTTTGTACAATTTGCACGCGTTGTTCTGGGGGTAAATCTATTCATCGCAAAATGGCAAAACGTACTAACCACAAATCAACTTTCAACTGTCAAATTGACAATCTGTAGAAAAAGTGTTGCCAGTTGAAAAACCAATATCTAAACAAAAACAAGCAAACAAAGTGCTAAAAATCTTTTAAAACCAAAATGTGTGTTTGACTATCGTCATTCACTCAAAAGTGACAACTTGGTGGGTCCGAGGAAGATAGGAAATTGCTTGGCCTCAGATGAGCGAAACGATATTTATTCAAGTTCAGCCATATCGAGCAGAAAACATGAATGACAGTACCTACCTCGTATCAATAAGATTTTTTGAATTTTTAAAAGAAAACCATTAAAATCAAGTCACTGAACGCCCAAAAATTACTTCGAAATGTATCTTTATTTCAAAATTTTGTGGGTGGATCCCTTATCTAAAGGGTTACAAAAAATTTATTCATCTATTATTCGATCCGAAGGATCTTTTCTTCCTTTTGAAGTCTTAAAAAAAATATTTCCTTTAAACATAAATAATCGTTTAGTGAAAGCTGGTGATTCGGTCACCTTTTTGTTGGCTTTGTTCAACAGATCAAACCAAAATCTAAGAGATTCTCATTTAGAATTGAACAAAACAAAAATGGATATCCTTTTGTGTAGCGATTTTGAGCCGAGGGGAAGCATCTTCATATATATCAATAATTAGAGACGTATATTGAAGAAAATTATACAATTTCTACCTGCCCAACATACAGTTCAACACTAAAATATAAGGAAAATAAAGAATCAAAAGGAAAAGAAGAAAAAAGAATAGATAAAACCAGGAGGATGAGATCGCAGGTACAGTTCTATTGATTTACAAGTGATACGCACTTACATCCTGATTGTGTGTATTCCCTTGAGTTGAATGGATTTCCAGTGAATTTTCACTCTTTCAGATGCACATCCTAAGAGTGACCACTTGAAAAAAAAAACCTCAGGGTTCAACAAAAAAAAAAATAAAAATAACAAGAAAGCGGATAGTCTCATCCTCCTTTACTCTGTCAGTTAAAAGGCTAACGCACTCGTACTAATATATAAAGGAACACTTACGAGTATGTACTCGTACAAATGGATGTAGGTCTAAAGATATATTTATATACGAAAGACGAACAAAAAATCGTTCAAAAATAAAACGGATTTTCATCAGGAGCCATTAATTGCAGACCCATTTGCAATATATGTACGAGTATGTGTAAGACTTTTTATAAACCGGCAATAAGTGATCTTATTTGTTGTTCTAGGAAAAGCAAGGATTTATGTCCAATGTGTGGGATGCAGCCACATAGAGATGCAACTCTCAATCGGTGACATTTTGCGGTAAAACCGTATATTAGTATAAAGGGTCCGCCATCTAACGTTTTTTTTTTCAACTAGTGCTTATTTCGTGAATGGTAACACTTAGCTCATGTCTGATCTTCATTAAAGAGGGTATAAAATTTCACAGAGTGTACAAGGGCGTGTTGCGCAGGTTTCGGGTGTTGGAGGCAGTCGTCGTTTACATCCCGCTCTGCAGTGGTAAACGGCTGTACTTGGCCTCTGTTTATGCACCTGAGGCTTCACAATCCACCCTATTCATTACAGAGCTCGACACGCTTTTTCGACTTCTGAGGCTGGAATCGGGGGAGAATTATTTTATAATCGGCGGGGATTTCAACGCTAGACACAGAGATTGGGGAAATAATTTGCCAAATACTAGAGGGAACCTACTATTCGATTGGTGGGGTTAGTTAGTTTTAGTTTTATATGCATTTTATTTTCTTAACACTAACTCTTACATTCTAACAAAAAATGCTTAAATGCTAGCTTACAATTACTTAACAATCTTATACTAACTTACTGGCCCCACACAGGCACTCTAAGCTACTCTAAATTCTTATAACTATGTCTTTCGACTTCATTTACATTTTCTTAAAACTATTTATTTTGTATACTAAAAGCTAAGAAAAAATTTGTTAACAAAACTTAGCATATGGACATAATCCTTCACAATCCACCCTATTCATTACAGAGCTCGACACGCTTTTTCGACTTCTGAGGCTGGAATCGTGGGAGAATTTTTTTATAATCGGCGGGGATTTCAACGCTAGACACAGAGATTGGGGAAATAATTTGCCAAATACTAGAGGGAACCTACTACTCGATTGGTGGGGTCAGCACGATGTCATGTACAGACTAGGTCTTAAAGCGACGGATAACCCGTCGTTTCCCAGAGGCGGGTCTTATTTGGATCTACTGCTGTACGACGAACGTATACGACAGACAGGTACGAATTTACAAACGCTAAACTGTCTGCGCACATTCGTGTATGACAGCGACCATTGTGGCTTTAGCACCGAAATTACAGTTCCTAACGAAATTGCGGAATTGGAGGAGTTTGTCCAAAGATATTCTTACAACTACAGTAAGACTCGATGGACACGCTTCTCCGCAACCTTGAACAGAGCGCTCTCCTCGAACACGCTCCACCCACCGCCCAATAGGAATTTGTCAAACGAGGAGATCGACAATTACCTAAAACAAATGGACGAGACAATTAAACAAACTATGGACACTACAATACCGCGGTATCGACGTACGACTAACGAAGACCTGTTCCGCAATCCTACTATTGACGCACTGCACCGACAGAAAAGTAGATTTCTGACAAGACTCAAAAATTTGTACAGACAGTTAACTGACCGACAAGACCCTGAGATTAGGACACTGAAGTCGTCGATTAAAAATATTCAAACGATAATAAAAGAAAATTACAGAATTTCTGTAAGTTTGTATTGGAACAACAAGGTTCGGGCTGTAAACACCAGCAACCCGAATATGTTTCCGCAAATCAATCAAATCAAAACGACCTTCATTGTCTTAAAATAGCGCGGACAACAGACAACGAACGGTTACTGACAATAGCAGGTATTGATCCAAATGAGGCCGCTGATGATGACGACTTCTTTGTGATCGAGGATCCACAGGAGAAGGTTGAGACCATAGGGGCGACTTTCCAGGATGTATACAAGGCCACTGATACCACTGGCCCTAATTACGACCTGGACAGTCGCGTCTTTGTGCACGACTTCTGCGTTCGAAATGAAATAGAGAACTGGCGATCCGAGGGCTCTGGTTTCACCCGGTTTAGCGACGAAAATATGGCAAATAACGTCATTGCCAGAGAGGGTGGCCTACCCCCATTCGTTTCGAAGGAAGGACTCCATGAGATCTTCGACACAATCAGAGCTAAGAAATCAGTGGGGACCGATGGTATTCCGAATATCGTGCTTCGACATCTTCCTCTAGAAGCGGTGGACATCTACACCACCCTGTTTAATAATGCAATGAATAATGCACATTATCCAGCGCTTTGGAAAACGGCGGTGGTTCAACCTATCCCCTAAAAGGGAAAGGATATATCCAATCCGGCGAATCTCCGGTCGATAAGTCTCCTTCCGAATATCAGTAAGGTGCTTAAAAAAGTAATCAATAGAGCTCTGTCTAGATGGGTTGAGGACAAACATATAATTCCCGATAATCAATTCGGTTTTAAGGCGGGACATGATATCTCACACCGAAACTGGTGTCCGATATCCAATGGAATAAAGGCAAAAAGCAATGTACTGGTGCCTGCCTTGTTAATTTTCAGAAGGCCTTCAACACCGTATGGTTAGAGGGTCTTTTCTATAAGCTGACTAGGCTGGGGATCAGTAAACCACTCTTGTACATTCTTTATAATATGGTAACTAACAGACAGTTCATGGTGAAGAATGGTGATGTGACTTCTGTTGGAATTTTTCAAATTAAAAATGGTCTTCAGCAAGGCGCGGTCAATTCGCCGATCCTATTCAACATTTTTACAAGCGACTTGATAGGCTCACTTCCCCATACTATTGCGAACGCAGACGATTTGGTAGCGTACAGAACAGGTCCCAAAATCGAGGTCATTAATACTCTCTTGCAGCGTGACTTCGATAAGATAAGACGATTTTGCGATGACTGGAAGTTGAAAATCAACTTTCAGAAGTCGGAAACCATTCTCTTTAGGACGCCGTTGTCTGGAGCCTCTAGGGATACCAGAAAAAATTGGCGAAAATTCTCGATCGTGGGGCAGCACGGGCAGCCACTTGCTTGTCGAAATGTAGTCAGATACCTTGGAATCTGGGTAGTTTCTGTATTTTGGCAAAAATGTAGATGCTGCTCTGGCCAGAGCTAAAGGTGCTTTTGCCCTTACAAAGAGACTGTTTTATAGCAGCCAACTCGATGCGAGGGTAAAGGTAATCTGCTACATGGCCCTTATCAGGCCCATGCTGGTATTTGGTTGTCTCGTGTGGTTCAATGTGCGAGCAAGCTTAATGGAAAAGATTCGGGTGTTTGAGAGGGCTTGCCTTCGTTTGTACAGAACACCAGAGTCGGAGTACAAGAAATTTTATCCTAATGAGGTCCTTTACAACAGGGCGAACCTAATACGAGTGGACAACTTCGTAATTAAGCTGACTCGAAGGCACATTGCAAGAGCAATGACGTCGACGAATAACCTGATATCTGGGGCTTACTACCCCAATTACCTTTACCACGAGAGTGTGCGCTTTGACGGCTTCGTTCTACCGGAAGCATTCCTCTACCTAGATCAGATAGGGTTGATCCAGGATAGATCAGCGGTCTCGTTAATCTTCCATGTCGCTCGGACAGCTGGGGACAGACGACTCAACTACAACAGAGACGTCGCACACGGCAGTGTGGATCGTCTCAGGTTCAGTAGGGCGGTGGGGAATCCCGATAAGAGGGATGTCGTTCGGCAGCACTAGCATTTCTGGTGGTTGAATGATGGAGAAGATGTTTCCTCGTCGTTTCCATCGATTATGGACCAGCCTCACTAATGAGGCAGAGCTGACCAATATATTTGCTTTGTTAATAGCGATGGCCAGCTTACATAGGTTTAGGTTAGCATTTAAGAAACATATACATATATCAGTGTATACAAAGGTATATACTAATATATATATTATTGTGTATAATGTCTAAGTGTGTTTATGTGTGTATTGTTTATCTAGGTTAAGTAGGCTAAGGTTTATTTTAAGTTTTTATAAAAAAGCAAAAAAAAGTCCATATGCTAAGTTTTTTCTTAACGAATATTTTTTCTTAGCCTTAAGTATAGAAAACAAATATTAGTAAAACAAATGTAAATAAAGTCGAAAGACATAGTTATAAGAATTTGGAGTAGCTTAGAGTGCCTGTTTGGGGCCAGTAAGTTAGTATAAGATTGTTAAGTAATTTTAAGCTAGCATTTACGAGGGGCGTTCAATATATTCTTGGTATCGATATGAAGGAAAATGCGAATTCAATTTAAATTGTTTTTATTTTTCAATATAATCTCCCCTAACATCAATGCATTTGTTACATCTTGAGATAAGCTTTTTTAAACCCTCAAAAAAATAAATTTCCTCTTTCTCTGCAAAATACCCATTTATTGCCGACTTGAGTTCTTCATCATCCGAAAATCTTTTTCCACGAAGACATTTTTTCAAATCCGGAAACAGGAAATAATCAGTAGGGGCAAGGTCTGGACTATAGGGTGGGTGTTAGATTTCTTTGAAACCACAATCTCGCGCAGCAGCCTTGGAAACTCGCGCCGTGTGAACAGGAGCGTTGTCATGAAGAAGCAACACAACACCCACTGCGAGTTTACCCCGTCTTTTCTTTTTAATTTCCTCCCGCAAATTATGCAAAGTGGAAGCGTAGGATGTGGCGTTGATGGTTTCACCTTCTTTTTTGTACTCAATGAGCAAGATTCCCTTTGAGTCCCAAAAAACTGTGGCCATGAGCTTCCCGGCAGACGGAGTGACTTTGAACTTCTTCGGGGGGTCTGTTCCTTTTTTATGCCACTGCATGGACTCTTGTTTGCTTTCAGGGTCATAGTGGTGGACCCATGTTTCGTCCCCAGTAACAATTCGATCCATAACACCGTCCGCGTTCTCAATACACATCTCCAAAAGCTCTCTACAGCATGCGATTCTCACTTTTTTCTGAGGCGCTGTGAGCATTCGTGGCACCCACCTTGCACTGACCTTTGAAAGGTTAGGATGGTCATGAAGAATGGTGTGAATGGTACCAATTGAAAGCTTGGTGATCTCTGCCATCATTTTCACCTTTATTCGGGCATCCTCAAGAACAAGTTTTTCGACTTCTTTGATGCTTTCTCCCGTACAAGCAATAGCCGGGGCGCCGGAGCGGGGGTCGTCTTCAATGCTCTCTCTGCCTCTCTTGAACTCACTTGACCACTTTTGCACAGTTGATAATGAAGGTGCGGAACCCTGGTAAACAGCCACCATCTCTTCATGAATAGTTTTTTGACTTTTCCCTTGCTTAGTGAGAAATTTAATTACAGCGCGATGCTCAATTTTCACCATCATCGTCTCAGTTGCCATTATGATTCTGTTTAACTAGAGATAAAACGCGAATTAATAATCACATTTATATGAAATTTTACATGAATGCACTAAAATAATAGTATTACTTGATAAATAAGTCAGTTTATATATACAACCACAGCTTCACCCCGATACCGAGAATATGTTGAACGCCCCTCGTAAGCATTTTTTGTTAGTATGTAAGAGTTAGTGATTAAGGAAATAAAATGCTTTAAAACTGAAACTGAACCATTCACGAAATAAGCACTAGTTGAAAAAAAAACGTTAGATGGCGGACCCTTTATATTTGATTTGCGTGTGAACAATGAAAAAGAAATTATCGAAAAGTTAGAGAAACAAAATAAAGTTTTTGAAAATACAGAGATTAAGCTAATTAAGTACTACGAAGCAACAATAAATAATACAAAATTCAATAATGCAATTATTGAAACAGATGAAGAATCATTTCCAAGAGTATTTGGTGGGTTTAATCTTTTGATGTGTTTTAAACGTAATGGGTACAATCAGAAAGCAAGTGAATGCAAGAATGAAGAAATTTGCCTGAAATGCCTTGGAAATCATTGAAAGTATTGAATGCGTAAAAGAAACAATAGCCAAATGTATAAATTGTGCAAATATCAACAAAAGGCTAAACCTTGGGTTTGACGAAGACCACCAAACGCGTGACAAAACGTGTCCTGTTTACTTAAGGAAACTAAAAGAGAAGAAGAAAAAATATTGGCTACTAGCAACCAAAGTCAATCAGCGTGTTATGCTTGAACATTCAGGGTCTAGTCAATAATTTTGATGAGCTCGAGACATTATCAATAGAAAATAAATTCGATATTATAATTGGAACAGAAACACATCCTTTATAATCTTTTCAATTCTGTTGAAGTCCATATGCTGTTGGGATTGTAGTTTCTAATCCAAATGTCATCTTACAGAGTGTGTCCAATGCAATGCAAATGCCAATGCAAAAAAGCACAGCGTGACAGCTGACAGTTCAGTGTCATTAAAAGTAGAACTCTACGCGAGAACAACGCGTTTTCTTTGTTGAGCAATACTTTAAAAATAATGAAGGTTGGGTAGCTACTGTTTACAATTTTCCTACAAAATGTGGTCGGAATGGTGATTTAACTTCTTCAACTGTGGAGAGATTAATTCAAAAATTCAGAGAGACTGGATATTAGACACTATGGTCGTCCTTCAACAAGTCGTTTACGGTAAAACATCGAAGCAGTTTCTGAAAGTTCAGGAACATCAATTCGCCACCGCTGTCAAGAATTGGACTTTTTATAGCGTATTTTCACGAAAGATTTGCTTCATGTATACAAAGTGCAAATAACTCAAGAAACGAAGACTACTGACCATGTACAGCGAACAGAGTTCATTGAATGGATTATGAAACAACGACAAGTGGATGCTGATCTTTTAAACAAAATCATCTTCAACGATGAAGCTCAATTTTATATTGATGACTTTGTTAATCGTCAAAATCGTCAAAATTGTTGAATTTGGGGTTCAGAAAATCCACGAGTGATTGTTGAGAAGTAATTGCATCCACAATGTGTCACTGTTTGGTGCGGATTATGGGATGGAAGGAATATCGGCTCATTCTTCTTTAAAAATGCCGGTTTTCAGGCAAGAACAGACTGTCAATGGTGCTCGCTATCGCGACATAATAATCCAGTTTGTTGCTAAATTGCAAGATATGAATATAGACGATATGCGGTTTCAACAAGACCGTGCCACATGCCATACAGCCCAAGAAGCAATGCTATTTCATACCTAACCCTATACTGTATACGAGTACTTTATAAATAAATAAAAAAAATTTATACTTCATTTTATAAACTTCCACGCAAGAATCCTATTGATAAAATTGCTGCTGACTTACTTACTACTTAAATGTCGCTACAGCATAGGGTTAGCCTCAACCCAAAGGTCCCTCCAGTCAGATTAAGATATGATGCGCACTCTTGGAACCAGATAAACGTCCATGCAAACGGTCCCAAAAAATCACTCTATGAATCTTGCTTTGTTGAAAACGACGGGTCTAAAACAGAGTCTCTTTAGTGTTTCTTGAGAATGCCTTTTTACTCAATTGCTTTCTTAAGCCAAAAAAACAGTGATTGGGAAGTGTGATACGTCGTTAGATTTCTGATGAGATATCATTACCAGAGTTAATAGTGGAGCCGATGTAAACAAAACCTTTACTGCTACAAAGTTAAGCTGTCTATCGTAACGTTCTGTCCGATTTGTCAACGTTATGCATCGCTCCTTGCCTCCTGTTTCGTCGTTCCGGCTGTGTCCGGCAAATGTCATCAATATAATCAGCATACGCATAGACTTGGAAAATTGTCCCCCTGGTGTTGGTTTGCGAGTATCCCACAATCTTCTCAAGTAAACGATGCCTCTTTTTTACTGATATATCATCATCGGTACATTTTTTTCAAAATTATAAACGATAACTGAGTTAACGTCAGCGGCATACGCATACAATGATCGTTGATAATTTCTTCGAAAATTTGGACGACATTGATCCGAATAATATGTAGTTCTAGCAGGATGACGCTACATGTCATACTGCCTCGATTCAACGAGAACATTATATTGCTAAATGGACAAGTGAATTGACCGCCGACATCGCGCAATTTGACACCACTCGATTTCTTCAGCTTTATATTTATGCTCACAACCCGCACGACTTTTAGGTCGATATTCCCCGAAAGAGTGATCCAAAATTGGACCCAATGAGCCGAGGACGTCTTATGCCTGAAGTGGTCATGCACCGTTTTTTTTAATGAATACGTTTCTGTGATTATTTTTTGGAAAAGGAGTTACATAGGTCTTTAAAAAACAGATTGTAAGACTAAGAATTTCCGACCTTTCCGCGTGGTTTCCATCGCGATTCTGCAATGTTTTTTTTTTTATAATGAGCGCGCGCTCAAGGGGTTTGTGTACCCTTAAGGTGGGTGTTCGCAGCGCGGGCAAAGGAAATTTAGGGAAGAAGAAAAGAGAGGTACCGATGTACATTGCTTTTAAATGTTTGTAAGTTATAACGACCAGGAAATACAGAGATCGGCAGGGCATTCCATAAGCGAGTTGTACGGCTTAGGAACGAATCACGATATTTAGAGTACTTGAGGGCTTGAGGGTATACTGATGAGCATTCATAGCGAGACGGGTGTTACGGTTGAAAGTTTGAATGGGCGGAATGCTACTGGCGATTTCAATGGAGCACTGGTGGTGAAAATAGCGATAAAACAAAGTGAGACACGAGACATTTCGTCGGTGTTCGAGGGTGTCCATTGATTGACTGATATTAGTATCATCAATAAGTTTTATCGCACGGTTTTGAATCCTATCTAGCAGGTGCAGAGATGTTTTAGAAGCACCTGACCAGATGTGGGCATTGTATTCCAATTTTGGGCGGATGAATGCCTTACAGACTGGGAGCTGATCAGAGGGGGTGAAGTATTTCTTACATCGCTTGAGGAAACCTAGACATTTCGCACCCTTTTTGGCGATATCAAATATGTGGTCATTCCAACGTAAGTTGTCATTTACACACATACCGAGAATGGAAAGTTTTTCGGTTTCGACGATGCAAGTGCCATTCATAGATAATGGCTGGGTGTTTAAATTTCACTTTAACGACAGCAGACAGCATTGTGTTTTGGAAGGAATAAATTCCACTCTGTTGATAGTTCCCCAATTGGTCATGCTGTTGATATCGGAATTTAATGAGCTTAGCATACGCTGCTGTTCTCGTACTACAGCCGAAGAGCAGGGCCGTGAGTCCGGGAACGAATATGAAAAGCAGAGAGTACTGTCATCAGCAAAGGAATATATTGGATTAGAAGTAGCAGACAAGAGATCGTTAATGAAAATTAAAAAGAGTGTCGGTGACAGAACAGAGCCCTGGGGCACACCAGCATTTATTTTGTGAATATCAGACTTCAAACCGTCCAATACAACTTGAATTGAACGTCCAGAAGAGAGTCGTCGATCCCAAATGCACGCATTTCTGACAAAAGAGCCTGATGCCAAACTCTGTCAAATGCCTTAGAAATATCAAGTGCAACTATCTTGCTTTCGCCAGATCGATGTACGCTTTGGTTCCACTTTTCGGTGAGACATGCCATCAAATCACCAGTGGACCTGTTGCTACGAAACCATATTGCCGGTCATTGAAAAGTTTTCGTGTTTCGAGATATTTCATGAGCTGACGATTTATCAGCGTTTCCATGACTTTAGAAAGAAGGGACGTCAGTGCAATGGGTCTGTAGGAGGAGAGAGAAGAAGATTCGTCTTTTTTAGGGACGGGCTGGTCAAATGCGGTTTTCCATCTGCTCGGGAAGAGTCCTAAAGAGTAGGATTGGTGAAGAAGCTTACGCAGTGGTTTTTCCAGCGTGGGAGAACACCTCTTCAGAAAAAGGGGAGGTAAACCATCTGAACTAGCGGATGTGTGTAAGTTAAGAACTTTAAGTACTCTTGCTACTTCACGAGTGCGAAAGTAGATTCGTCCCATTGAAGATTCGACGCACTCAAGTGTAGGCGGAGACAAAGCACAATCTGGGAGTGTTGTGCTGGCCGCAAAGTGTGCAGCAAGCATTGGAGCTGACAGCTGGAATGTCATTGTAAATGAGCGTTGGGATGGAGGATGAGGCGGAATTTCTAATGGTTTTGACGAACGACCAAAAATTGTTACTGCCTTTGGGACATTGCAGTATTTTTTGCCTCAGTTTTTGGTCGTATAGGAATTTCACACGCTTAAGAAAGGCGTTGCAGTCATTTCTGGCTCGTTTGAACTTTTTTCGGTTTTCCTCTGTCGGGTTGGTCTTGTAGGACCGAAAAACCATTTCTCTAACCCTGACGGCCTCTTTACAGCTCGATTCGTACCATGCTTTTTCTTTTGGTTTGATACTCTTCATCCGATGAGGAATAAAGGATCTCATTTCAAATGGAATAGGGTCTGTAATCATATCAACAGCGGCATCCACGTCGTTATCGAGGAAGCATAACGACCAGTTAAAATTCCTAAAGAAGCTGTTAAGATCGCTCCAGTTGGCTTTCTCGTATTGCCATACGGTTCTTTTAGGAATTTTTTCTCTAACTGTGTGGTCGGTGTACGAGAAATTAGCTGATATGACACAATGGTCCGACGAGCCTAGAGGGGAGAGCACATCAATGGTGTACTTATCACGGTGAGAAGTTAAAAACAAGTCCAGGGTATTGGCGGTATGACTATCAACGTCTGGTATTCGCATGGGCTTATTTACAAGCTGCGTTAAATTGTTTTCCGCAGCGAAGATCTTGTCTGTCCAGAACCACCCAGAATTGTGTATATTGAAATCGCCCATAATAACGTTTTCAGTGTGAGGATACAGGGATACAATTCTTTGAATGTAGTCGGTACGGATGCTAAAACAAGACCAGTTCGTGTCTATAGAGGTGATTTGAACAGATTTCTAGAATCTGTCTTATTGTGAATATTTGTGAATTGTGAATCAAAACGTGAGGAGATTAGGCCTCTGCGTACTGTGGATGTTGACAGCAGTCCAACTCCATATCCACGGGGGCTTCCGGTTGTTCTTCCGAAGTAGAATAGTACAGTGTTACGCTTTGGGGATTGGTACTCACACGCATCTAACCATCTTATCTCGCTTACTCCCAATATGTCCAGCTCCAGAACTCATGTTCAAGTTGAAGGAATCTGACGTTCTGAGGCCATTCACTCTGTGAGTCAAGGAGCGTCTTCACATTCCAGAAACCCATCTTTGTCCGGGTACGATAGCCAAAAGTCGTCAACGAGTTATCAGTCCTTATCCGAGGCATTGTTTCGGTTTCCGTAGCGGGCGAATTTCGGTAACGCGGATTGCTGGTCCAGGTTACCTAGTCTAGACATAAGACTCTAAACGATCTTGCGGAGGTAAAGCAAGCACTACATTACGAACTTAATTGGACCTTCACCAAATGACAGCAAATGTGGAGAGGGAAGCAAACGTCGGTCGTTGGGCTATCACAAGGAAGCTGCAAACGTTCGTTAATAGGTACCTGCGTAATATCTTAGGGATTTTCTGGCCAAACCGTATCTCGAAGGAACAGCTTTATGAGAGAACCGGCCATGAACCTATTGGCACAACCATACAACGACGAAAGTGGCAGTGGATTCGTCACACTTTCCGAAAAGGTGACAGGTCCACAGCTAACCACGCGATGCAATGGAATCCGCTTACTCAGGATGGCAGGATACGCGGCGGTCCTAGAAGTACATGGCGTAGAACAGTCGAGAAAGAGTTGGGGAGAGCTGAGGCACATTGCCAGAAACCGCACACGATGCCGCGTAGGCATTGTAAAGGCCCTAGGATCCACAAGGGGATATAGGACATAAAAAAAAAGTATCAAAACGTGGACAAATGGTTGCGGACGCTAACAACAACACAGCAGTCTAGGTCTTGTACGGTATGTTAAGAAGACTGATGTCTCTATAGTTATAGGAGCGACTTTCCAGGAAATGTACAAGGCGAATGATAACATTGGCCCGAACCACGACGTGGAAAATCGAGTCCTTGTGCTCAATTTATATTTTCGAAATGAAATAGTGAACTGGCGATTGACTATGGAAAATAATGTCATCGTCGATGATAGGGTACTACCCCCGTTCATTTCGAAGGAAGAGATTCAAATGATCTCCAAATAACATCAGTAAGGTTTTCGAGAAAGTGATCAATAGAGTCCTGGCTAAGTGGGTTGAGGACAAACATACGAGTATAGTGCTGGACAATCAATTCGGTTTCAAGGCTGAGCATGATGTTATCCAAGCCGCGCCTAAACTGATATCCAATGGAACAAAAGCAAGAAAGAGTGCACTGGTGCCTGCCTAATTAAAGTGGGAAAAGCCTTTGATACCGTATGGTTAAAGGGACTTTTCTTCAAGCTGAACAGGCTGGGCATTAGTAAATCACTTCTGAATATTCATTTCAATATGCTCACAGATAGACAGTTCATCGTGAAAAATGGCGATGTGACAACCCCACGCATAACCGACAAGCTATGGGAGCACGCTCTTTGTAGGATCCAGTAGCAGTAGCCCACCATCCCCGTTTTAGCATCCTGACTCGCACTCAAAAATTCATATAGACCACATCTCCAAATGTTGTAGTTCATATAAGACATTTGCCATGCTGAATTTTGACGGCAGCGTTAATTTGATCGCTTGAATTCATCGGCCGTACGTCCTCCTTCTGAAGGTTAGTCATTTTCAACTAACTTTGACAGAACTGCTATTTTGTTCTTGATCGGAGCAGATCGAACCAGAATTCATTAGGATACGCTATTGCTGCAAGATCATAAGATCTTATATTGTACTCGTACTCGTATATAGCATTTCTGGTACTTTTTTCTTTATATCTAGAATTTCAGGAAAGAAAATACACAGACCAAAGTGACAGCTCTTAAACTGCAATTTCGGACGTGCTGGTTTTTATGAACTTTTGTGAATGTGAATCACTGATAAATTTTTGGGCAAACTGTTCCGTTTTCGTGGTAAACAACAAATAAATCACACTGAACCCCACCAATAAATTAACGCTGTTTAGTGGTCTTTCTGAAAACTGGCCGTTTCGCCCTTGCAAGGGATCGTCTCTGCAACCCCAACTACAATAATAATAAAAAAAAAACACTTATTACCCCAAGATTCGTGAGCAAAATAAAGATAGACCCCAAATTCGGAATTCGTCAGCCGTCTATACCTGTCAGTTGGTACTCAAAAGTCAACTCCTCCGTAATAAAATTATTTTAATACACCACTTAACCGGAATGACATAAATTTTTTAACCATCAAAATAAAAACTAAAAACTCAAAGAAGACAAACACAGAAAAAAAATCGCAAACGATCGTAATCGCTGAATCGCTGGATTTACCAAGCGCAAGCTTTCCAGTGCCATCAAGTGCCGTCCGTCCGGCTGCTGCTGTTGCTACTTCTGCTTCTGCTTCGACTTCTGCCTGACCACCGGTGACAGCTTCTCATCGATTATGACCATGTTTGGTATTCAGAAGGCGTTATTTCCTGTTTAGAATAGGTATCACAAATTCATTCTACATTACGTCGTTCGCTGGGGAACTGTTAGGAGTATGTAGGGAGTATATGTGCGGTAGCTCACGCCAGCCAAGAACTCTTTCAAACAATTTTAATGCCCAAAATGCTCATCTCATTCTTTTAATTCCTTGAGGTCGAAACGTTCTGGTTGTGGCTATCGTTTTCATTGTCGTTGTCGTCAGTGGTTAGTCGTTGGTCGTTGGTCGACACAAATTGATAATTCAATTTAGCGAACATTCCTCCCGATAGTGGACATGTACCAAGTGCTACCGTTCGAGGAATTGACGGCAATTTATTTATGGCCAGCACACCTACACGTAACACAGAAGAAGTAGCAGATGAGCCAAGAATTAACGAATCATTAGGAATCAAACCAGAAGACAGAAGACACCGAGCAAAATGAAGAAATGAATAGCAATCGACACAACCAAAAGCGGTAGACGTAGAGTGGAACTTCAAATTATCGGGTTCGGGCGAGTATGATAATTACCACTTTTGTGTGTATGGCTAAGGTACGAGTAGCAGTGAAGACATATTAATATTCTGCTCCAAAATCCCGTCGTAGCTTCGCCCGGGAACCGAATTATGATAAGCGGATATGTCATACATAAATTCATCTGAGACCATTATGCCAAAAGAATGCCAATTCGATTCCGTATATCATTTGCCCGATAGCCGCCAATCGACGACATTTTAAAATAGCTCGGCCAACTTCGTCTACGACACTTGGCAGTCAGATTCTTTATACCCCATACCCCCGTACCACACCGATACCATACCGATACCGATAGCCAGCCTGAGAATTTTTCGCGCAGCCCATAAATCTGTGCAGACCCAAGCAACAGGGCAACAAAAAAATGAAGAGAAAAGAAACCGTGGAACATTAGTTGGCCCGAGGGCTAAGTTGGAAAACTTTCACATGGTGTAAGGTTATCGAGTGTCACCTAACCCCGACAAGGCATTTGATCGAGTCAAAGACCTGTTCTCCCGAAAGGACAATGAAGGAATCAATCTGTTCCCTAATAAAGTCTTCGATCTGTCGATTGGCTTTAGGTATCAATCTGCTTTAGAGGATGAAAAAAACAATGGAAGCCTGTTTAAAAGTGTAGGCACCCTAAAAGTGTAATTGATCTTGTTTGCTTGATGGCAAAATGAATGATCAGTCATGCGTTATAACAGGCAAATGCATCATTTTGAGTTGAAGAGACGACAAGTGTCCAGCCGTCTTGGTTGTCCCGCTGTTCAAGTCGCTTTCGGTATTCTCATTTGAGAAATATTCAAGTTGAAGAATTTTTTAACCTTCGCCCAATAGGAGATTGCAGGTTGCTTACCACTTGCCTCTTGTGTCTTGTGTCTTTGCGTTAACCGCAAATATGTATGAGGACAAGACCTGTCTGTCCCATTATGATCGTATTCGTGTTCGTTTTCGTAAGGAAATCCGAAAGCAAATGTGCATGCGTATGTACATCCTAATGAGTTGTTCCCCTCCAGAGGTGTAAGTTGTTGGAGCCAATGCGAATTCCGAAAAAGGAACTGAAGTTTTTGGGTGGCTTCCAGGGTATTGTGGTTTCAGGTGACAAATTTTATATGCATGATTGTGTTATAAAAGTCGAAGCAGTCATAGCTTGTAACTGCTACGGAATCATGTGACGGAAGGATTAATGATACTCGACATGTAGGGTGCGAAGTGAATTTTATTTAGTACGAACTACAAAATTACAAATTGGGATTGGGCGAGTGAAGTTTTGTGTAGCATAAATTCTATAAAGAGTTCACACAGTCTGCTCTATAAAATGATTCTCGTCTAATGTAGTTTGCGAGATGAAGTAACGACGTTTCCTGAATATGCAATGCAACACGTCGCTGGTCCATCCGATTGGCGGATTCGCGACGTTTTTCCAGTGATAGTACGAGTAGATCCAGCAATTTGGGACGGTCATTATATGGTGGAAGAATGAAGTGTTCAGACCATGGGAGCCTGCGCAGAGTGAATCGTAGAAATCTGCATTGGACAGCTCCGATACGTAGAGCATGATTTCCATAAAAAGGGGACCATACCTGGCTAGCATATTCGAGAAGGGGCCTCATAAAGGTGATGTACATAGATTTTGTGATCCAAGGGTCAGAAAACTCTTTGAACTCTCGTTTTACAAAGCCAAGCGCGGAGTTAGGTCTGCTAATTAGGGAATCAATGTGGTGCGGAAATTGAGTAGCATTGCAATGCGATTTTGCTCCATCTAACATCGAGGAAACATTTCGATAGAAGCAATTACTCAACAACTTTCTAAAATTACAATATAAAGGGTCCGCCATCTAACGTTTTTTTTTTTAACTAGTGCTTATTTCGTGAATGGTAACACTTAGCTCATGTCTGATTTGACAAATAATTAGTTTTATCCTTCCGGTTAATAATGGAAAATAATTTCATTCAAATGGCTTCCTCGACTGGCCATGCAGTAGCCTACACGATCGGTCCAGTCACATTATCGATTGTGTGCAGCTGTATTTCACCAATGGCTTCACGAATATTGTCCTCTAAAGCATCAATATAGAATGTAGCTTCGGCTGTGTGGCACGTAACGACGTCCTGTTGAAACCAAATGTTGCCAATATCCTCCTCTTCAATTTTTGTGAACAAAAATTCGTTCAACATGGCCCGATAACGATCGCCATTGACTGTAACGGCCACTCCTTGCTCATTTTCGAAGAAAAATGGCCCAATTATGCCTCTGGACCAAAATCCGCACCAAACAGTGACTCGTTTTGGGTGTATCGGCTTTTCAATGTATGCGTGCGGGTTTTCTGTGCCCCAAATGCGACAATTTTGCTTGTTTACATACCCGCCAAGATCAAAATGAGCTTCATCTGAAAAGATGATTTTTTTGGCAAAATCGGCATCTTCTCTAAGTCGATCGCAGGCCCACTTAGCGAAGCGAAAACGCATTGGATGGTCAGTTGGCTTCAACCATATTCGTTCAGCGGAAGGATAAAACTACTTATCTGTCAAATCAGACATGAGCTAAGTGTTACCATTCACGAAACAAGCACCAGTTGAAAAAAAAAACGTTAGACGGCGGACCCTTTAGATACCAAGATGTCTGCTCAGCTTGTGGGAAAAGATACAGAAACGATCATGGCAAGTCTTATGAGGATTAAGGGCACAGTTCATAGTTTGTACATAATATGCAACTTAAACTGGACCACAAACAATCTACGTCTTCTGTAAACGGAGACTTTCGTTCCACACTATTGCGCTATTGCGTTGTTGCTCAAAGTAGAAATCGAAGGCTTTCCGGAGCGGAGCGTTGGTGCGTTTTTTTCTGTCGGAATAGAATACTCGGGCAAAGAACCAGTCAATTGTACTCCTTGTATGTTGTTTTTATTAAAATTTTTCCGTCTTTTGTAGAAAGATAAGCAAACGCTTCAGTGATAAAGTGCCTACAGTACCACCACCCACAACAGTTGCGCCGAACACCTGCAGCCAAATAAGAACATCGAGCGAATACCCACAAAATTAGTGCTTGGCGATGTAGTTACGTTTAGTCACTTATGCACAGTACATTTGGGTCCTTAGGAAAAGCGTAGTGCCCCATCACGGCGCCAGTAAGTAACTTACAGTCGTACCTACTGAGGGACAGCAGTAAAATCGCCGACCTCTTAGAGATGTCGGAAAACCTTCATTTGGCCTACAACCTGGAATGTCATGCTACCTGTAGTTATGCTCGTATGAAATCCAATTGTCAATGGAAGTTCTACCCGACCCTTGAACAACTCTCCTCTGAGACTTGCTTTGTCCTTGCCTTATTCGTCGGAGGTTTCATTTCCCGTGATTTCATTGTGACCTGGGACCCAAACAAGACTTAGTAGATTCAGTGTTTCGACTGCGTTCAGTAATGTATTGCATTCTCAAACTATCTTCGGAGTTGTGATAGGGTTCAGTAAGGCTTTAATCGCAGCTTGCCTATGCTATAGATGCGGATGCTTGGCTCCTTTACGGATTCTCCACAATGTACATAGTTTGTTGCCATAAGCAGCTCTTTATTAAGACATGCGCTTCAGTTGCGCAGAGAAGGCTTACTGTTCTCTGCAAGAACGCGCAATGGTTTGGTCTACGTGAAGAAGAGTAGAGATGACACTGAGACAAAAATTCTTTCCACGACAAAACTCTCTTAAAAACTTAACCTGTTTTTATGCCTCAACTTTACCCGCCGTTTTTGATGTACAATATTTTGGTCTGGAGCATAATTTCATATTGGAATGGATATGTATTAATTACTGAGACTTGGCTGAGTCCAGATCCAAACGATAAAGATAAAGTGTCCGATTTATATGACATTCCGGGTTATAAACTCATTCGAAATGATAGAGTGACCGACACCACGGGTGGAGGAGTTGCGGTGTACTGCAGCTCCTCACTTAAGTACAACATACTAAGGAAACCTGAAGGTAGCGTTGTTGAATATCTCCTACTTGAAGTTAGTGACTGCAACTCAAAATGCCTGATTGGTGTTGCGTACAATCCAAACCAATGTCACTCTCCAGAGCCACTGTTTTCTGCAATCAGTGAGTTCACTGCTCTATATGACGATATTATTATCTGTGGCGATCTCAACGGCGACCTTCTTAAATACGAGAGCAGAGCACGTCGACTCTTAGATTTTGCGGCTTCAACCGGACTGACTATTGTTAACTCATATGCTACCCGATTCGCTCCAGGGGTTCCTTCTAGTCTACTCGACGTTATCATGGTATCAGATCTGTCATACTTGCTACTCCAGGATCAGCAATTTCTAGCCGGAATTTCTGGTCATGATTTAATATATTGTACGTACAATGTTGACTTCTCTCGTTCCCATCTTTTCAATTTAGAGACTTTTCCTCTATCGACAACACTGTTACAACTAAATGCAAGTCTTCTCCCTTGGAATGATTGCTATTACGACTCGAATGTCAATGAAAAAATAGACCATTTGCAAACCCTGCTCGTGGACCTTTTTAACAGGCACGTTCCTCTAAAAACAGTTGCGATTAAAAATACAAAGTGCCCGTGCTTCACAACTGAGGTTCACAATGCCATGAAAGTTTGTAACAAGTTGTACGCTAGATGGAAGCTTAGGCCCTCAAGTCTTAATTGGGAGTTTTTTTGTCGTGCTCGCAAACAATCCACTTTTGTGATCCGAAGAGCGAAAAAAAGATATTTTCTATCAAAAGTGAGCACCGACCAAACCTCTAAGAAGCTATGGAGCAATCTACGATCCATTGGTGTAGGAAAAAAGGCTGTTGTCGATAATGTTCCGAATGCAAACGACCTTAACGAGGCGTTTCTTTCAAGTTCTCCGAATAGTCCGTGCTTTACTCCAGATAGCCCACTGTTTTTTAGCTCTGAATTTGACTTTGAAGTCGTCTCAGAAATTGATGTAGTAAATACCATCCGTTCTCTTAAGTCCAATGCTATAGGCGAGGATGGTGTACCCATTTATTTTGTGAAGATGATATTACCGCATATCATAAACTCTCTTACACACATAATCAATGTTTGCATTACTTGCTCTACCTTCCCTGATAGTTGGAAGTTGGTTAAGGTTATTCCGGTTCCGAAAAAACCTCAGCCATCTGTAGCTTCTGACTTTCGCCCAATAAGTATTTTGCCTTGTTTGTCAAAGGTCTTAGAGAAAATTCAAGCTACCTAAACCAACACCGCTTGCTATCCCCTGGTTTTCGAGAACATCATAGCTGTTCGACAGCTATGATTAAAATTCTAGACGATATAAGAGTCAAATATGATGCAGGCGAAATAACATTGCTTTGCTTACTAGATTTTTCCAAGGCCTTTGACAGCGTGGATCACAAAGTACTATGTCACAAGCTCAGGCTATATTTTGGGCCTGATAAGTAACTATTTAAAAAAATCGCTTTCAAAGGGTTGTTATTGATGGAAAAAAATTAGAGTTTAAAATCTTAAGGGCAGGAGTACCGCAGGGATCGATATTAGGACCAATACTTTTCTGTATTTATATTAATGACCTACCCAAAGTATGCCAGAATGTAAACACTCATATCTACGCTGATGATACTCAGATATACTTGTCACGACCGATTGGGCTCATTGAGGATCTTTTCGACAGAATAAATGAAGACCTGTCAGCAGTATACAACTGGTCACTATGCAATGGTCTCAGTCTGAATCCTAACAAATCCCAGCTTATACTTATTTCTAAGAAGCATTACGATACTGATCTGCTACCGCCTGTAAGCTTGAACAATAAGCAACTCAAATTTGTGGATGCTGTCACAAATCTCGGCTTCAAATTAAATTATTCTCTCTCTGCTGTTAACCATACAAACTACTCATATATGTATAATCTCCGTCGATTTTGTGTCTAATGTAATGTATCTCATTATTCAAATAAAATTCTTGGCTGTAACCTTTGCACTTATCTGAAATATTTATCCCTAAAAACATTGAATAACATAATAATAAATACTCGTAAAGAACCAAATTATCTTTTTGAAAATATAACGTTCGCAAATTTTTCTCGCTCTTTTACGTTATTGCAACCAAGATTTACTTTTTTTTTTTTTTTTATAATGGGCGCGCGCTCAAGGGGTTTGTATACCGTTAAGGTGATTGTTCACAACGCGGGCAAAGGAAATTTAGGGAAGAAGAAAAGAGAGGTACCGATGTACATTGCTTTTAAGCAATGAAAAATCATCTAATTTAATTATTACTGGAGATTTCAACATCAACAGCCTTGACTCAAACGACACAATCTCCAGCTATTTATCGTTACTTTCGTCACATGGTCTAGTTTCCTATATAAATGAGCCGACTAGGGCTGCTTCGGGCAGGTGTCTTGACCACTTTTATGGACGATTCAGAAATGTTATAACCAAATGCGAAAAGTGTGTACTTGACTTAAATATTACTGACCATGCTATGACAGGACTCCTAGTGACATTAAATAAAGATAAAAATTGTAGACCCTCTAACTCTGTAAAAAGTAGTGATAGAATTGACTTTCTTAGACTTAAAAATAATTTATGTTATGAGTTCTGGGATAATATATACACTTCAAATAATGCATCCAGTGCTTATTCATTGCTTATTAGCATTCTAAAAAGGCACATTCTTTGTTGTTCTTACTCCTTGCCTCCCAAAAAATTATTTAAAAAACTCAAGCCCTGGATATCGACCAACTTAATGTTTAAAATTAAGAATAAAAATAAGCTGAGGATCTTGTGTAAAAAGTATCCCGATAATTCGGATTTGAAATGTGAAAAAAGAAATTCCGATGTGTCGTGATAAATATTACCGTGACTTATTTAGCTCAGCAAAGGGAAATTTGAAATACGAATGGCAAGCTGTAAATAGCCTACTAAACAAATCAACTACGTCTCAGAAACCCAAATTTTTATTACTAGATAACTCTGAAGTGCATGACAAACTCGTTATGGCTAATGCCTTTAATTGCTATTTTGTCAATATTGCCTCCAGTCTACAAACGAGTCCTGTCAAATCGGTTTGCCCTACTTGTCGTCCCTTACATGATTATATTGAGAATATAGAAAGAAATACTTTTGTTTTTCAACCCATTACTCCTCTGGAGATTTTGAAAGTTATTCGGTCCTTACCAAATTCTAATACTTGTAGTGGTGATGGTATCTCAAATTTAACGCTTAAAAAGATTGCATGTTTTTTGGTTGATGTATTGTCTTTTATTTATAACCGTTGTGTTTTTGAAGGGATCTTCCCCGAGGATCTTAAAGTTGCCGATGTCATTCCGCTTCTTAAGAAAGGTTCTGCTTCTGAAATTGGTAACTATAGACCGATCTCATTACTTCCAGTTTTCAGTAAAATTTTTGAAAAACTGATGAAAAATAGAATAGTGAGTTTCTTAACTAAGACTAATTTCTTTAATTCAAATCAATTTGGGTTTCAGAAAGGGAAATCGACGGAAGATGCATTTTTACAATTCTGTTCCCAAATTATGTCACACCTTGATGCTAAAAAATTTACCGCAGGGTTATTTATTGACATCACCAAAGCTTTTGACATGGTCGATCACAACCTTTTGTTGAAAAAGTTAGAGAATGCTGGTTTTCGTGGATTTATCCTGGATTGGTTTGAGTCCTATCTTAAAAATAGGTCACAACGGGTCAAAATCGACGGTATTAGAAGTGGAAAGATGTTTTTTAATATCGGTGTTCCTCAAGGTTCTGTCTTAGGTCCCATTCTGTTCTTAGTCTTTATAAACTCACTATTTTCGCTTAATTTCAGAGGCTCGCCGACTGCATTTGCAGATGACATTGGCTTTTCTTATGGCTCGAAAAGTGCTCTAGACATGGTCTGTGATATAAACTGGGATCTTGATTTATTAAGGCATTGGTTTTCTGCTCATAATTTAGTTTTGAGCTCCAAGACTAAATTAATGTATTTCAGTCTCTCCTCGAATTATAATTGCGAAACTAATATTTACTTTCACTCACAGGAGTGTAGAAGATACTGTCCGCAAACTTGCTCGTGTTCGTCCGATTTATCGTGTTGCTCGTATAATAGTAATAAAAAATGTAGTAATAATTGTTTCCTTGTAGAGAATGTGGTTGAGTTCAAATATCTGGGACTTACCCTTGATTCTAGGATGAGCTTTGTTAACCATATAAATATTTTAAAAAATTACTTCCGATACACCCTTCGTCATTTCTATTATATGCGTAACGTTTGTTCAATCAGTCTTTTCAAGACTATATACTATGGTATCTTCCAATCTAGGCTTCAGTACGGACTTGCCTGTTAGGGGGGGTGTGTATCTAAGTAATATTCAATCATTGTTGATTTTACAAAAATATGTTATAAGAATAGTTTGCCGTAAACCGGCTAGACATTCTAGTTTTCCGCTATTCTGTTACCTGAAAATCCTACCTATTCGTCATTTGTTCTGTTTTAAGGTATTAAAAATGTTCTATATGAAGTCCGGTAACCGTAATTTTCGTTTAATTTCTAGTCACAATCTCCGTGGAAACTTGTCTTGCATTCATTCCATTCCTTATTTTCGAACCTCTGCATTTCGTAATTTTTATACTATTGTATCTACTCGTTTGTTCAATAAACTTCCTGCTTCCACTAGAACGATATCATTTAAAGCTACCTTTCTAAAGAGAGTAAAATGTTGGCTCTTTACATTCGATCTTAATCAAATTGAATCTCTTACTTTCGACGTTTTGGTTTAAATATATTTTTGTTCCATTAGTTTTTGTTTTTTGATTTTAAACCTTTTGAATTTTGAAATAATATTAGTTTTATAAAAAAGGGTCAGCCCACCCATAAATAATTTTTAACTTCTATTTTATTGATGTAATGGATAGCATTCAATTCTATTTTAATTTAAAATACTGAATGCTAATCTAATTTCTTATTATTTAAAAGTTATTTGAATGTGTAAATAATTATATGAAATATTAATTATAAGAAATAAGAAATAAATAATAATAATAATAAAAAAATAATAAAAAAAAATAAAAAAATGTTTGCAAGTTATAACGACCAGGAAATACAGAGATCGGCAGGGCATTCCATAAGCGAGTTGTACGGCTTAGGAACGAATCACGATATTTTAGAGTACGTCCGAAAATGGGCTTGAGGGTATACTGATGAGCATTCATAGCGAGACGGGTGTTACGGTTGAAAGTTTGAATGGGCGGAATGTTACTGTAATCGCGGAGCACTGGTGGTGGAAATAGCGATAAAACCAAGTGAGACACGAGACATTTCGTCGGTGTTCGAGGGTGTCCATTGATTGACTGATACTAGTATCATCAATAAGTTTTATCGCACGGTTTTGAATCCTATCTAGCAGGTGCAGAGATGTTTTAGGAGCACCTGACCAGATGTGGGCATTGTACTCCAATTTTGGGCGGATATGCCTTATATATTGAGGCCAGATCAGAGGGGGTAAAATATTTCTTACATCGCTTGAGGAAACCTAGACATTTCGCGGCATTTTTGGCGACATCGAATATGTGGTCATTCCAACGTAAGTTGTCATTGACACACATACCGAGAATGGAAAGTTTTTCGGTCTCGACGATGCAAGTGCCATTCATAAATAATGGCTCGGTGTTTAAATTTCGCTTTAAAGACAGCAGACAGCATTGTGTTTTGGAAGCATTAAATTCCACTCTATTGATAGTTCCCCAATTGGTTATGCTGTTGATATAGGAATTTAATGAGCTTAGCATACACTGCAGTTCTCGTACTACAGCCGAAGAGTAGGGCCGTGAGTCTGGGAACGAATATGAAAAGCAGAGAGTACTGTCATCAGCAAAGGAATATATTGGATTAGAAGTAGCAGACAAGAGATCATTAATGAAAATTAAAAAGAGTGTCGGAGACAGAACAGAGCCCTGGGGCACACCAGCATTTATTTTGTGAATATCAGACTTGAAACCGTCCAAGACAACTTGAATTGAACGTTCCGAAAGGTAATTTCTAATCCATTGAAGAAGAGAGTCGTCGATCCCAAATGCACACGCATTTTAGACAAAAGAGCCTGATGCCAAACTCTGTCAAATGCCTTGGAAATATCAAGTGCAACTATCTTGCTTTCGCCAGATTGATGTACGCTTTGGTTCCACTTTTCGGTGAGACATGCCATCAAATCACCAGTGGACCTGTTGCTACGAAAACCGTACTGCCGGTCATTGAGAAGTTTTCGTGTTTCGAGATATTTCATGAGCTGACGATTTATCATGCCTTTTCTTTTGGTTTGATACTCTTCATCCGATGAGGAATAAAGGATCTCATTCCAAAGAGAACGGTGTCTGTAATCATATCAACAGCGGCATCCACGTCGTTATCGAGGAAGCATAACGACCAGTTAAAATTCCTAAAGAAGCTGTTAAGACCGCTCCAGTTGGCTTTCTCGTATTGCCATACGGTTCTTTTAGGAATTTTTTCTCTAACTGTGTGGTCGGTGTACGAGAAATTAGCTGATATGACACAATGGTCCGACGAGCCTAGAGGGGAGAGCACATTAATGGTGTATTTATCAGGGTGAGAAGTTAAAAACAAGTCCAGAGTGTTAGCGGTATGACTATCAACGTCTGGTATTAGCGTGGGCTCATTTACAAGCTGCGTTAGGTTGTTTTCCGCAGCGAAGATCTCAATACACCGTCCTTCGGGTGTTGTCTGTCCAGAATGTCGAAGCCACCCAGAATTGTGTATATTGAAGTCACCCGTAATAACGATTTCAGTATGAGGATACAGGGATACAATTCTTTGAATGGAGTCAGACAGCGCATCAAACTCGTTAAAAGTCGAATTGCTGTTCAGTTTGGGGCTTCTGTAAATAAAGCAGTAGTGGATAATTTGCTTACGGAGATGGAATTTTAACCACATGAAGTTGAATTCCGGATTGGAACATGGATCACATTGTGGTGGAGTTTGGTAAGCTACATCACTACACACGTAAATGGTGAGACCGCGGGGAGAGAAGAATAATGGCACTAGTCCACTAGCCAGGTAGCTTCAGATCAGAATGATCTGACAGGTGTGGGCGTGGATTTGCCTGTGTTTCACTAAGTGCCAAAACAGCTGGTCTGTACTTACAGACGTGGGCGTACGCAGAAAAGTGATTACTTTTTAGCCTGCGTATATTGGCTACATCCACTCTGAATTCCCTAGTCATAATCTACACAAACACAAAAAAACACAAATACCGACGGATACTAAGCAAGGCTGCGAAGTGGAAATTCTGACGTTGGTTTACCGAATCAAATTGTTGTAGGTCTTATGCCCTTACAACAATATGAAACAGTGCATCAACAAAATTTTCACTCACAACCCGCTATCCATCAGTTGTTACGTACACTCAGCCACTGCCCGTACTATATGGTAAATACAGTAACGGCAGTGATTGAGTGCAAGGCAACAGTACTTCGTCTAGGAGCGGGAGAGGTTTGATACCCGCACTGTATATTTTTTTTTCTCATTGCACTGCATGTTTTTGTTTTTTTGGACAGCACACAATAATATTGCTAGTGCACTGGTTGAGTTGTGCACTCGACGGTGGTCGACTCGGTACTCGGTACGGTACTTGCAGAAACTCAGGGCTTCAATTTCTTGTTTATGTCACAAGGCAGTGGAACAATTTACCTATTTTCATCAGAAAAAAAACTTTGAGGCACCACGCAGTTTGAGAAGGTCTTATTCAGACACCTGGCCTTAGATTAAAATATTCATAAATTAATAAAAATATTCTGTTTCCCTTTTTTTTTTGCTCTCTGCTAAAAATACGGGATTATTTTGCTTGTTTACTTGAAACGACTGTATTTAGCTTAATTTAATTTTTAATCAAATTAACTTTTACAAATTGTTATAGGCTTTGTAGCTCATTGTAAAAGATTCAAATAAATAAATGAAATGAAAATGAAAAAAAAAAAATGATTGAGGGCATAGTGAAGTAAGTTAGGGCGAAGATATTCACCCCTATCGTGGAATCCGTCGGAATTGAGTTTCACTTCACCTATTCGATTCCCTTTCACTTTCTACTGCTATCGTGGAATCCACCGAGAACGTTTCCTTATCGACAGGTTTTTGGGAAAGGTAGTTTCACTATCAAACTTTTATTTGTCAATAAAAATTTGTGTAGCTACATTCGTTCGAGGCAAAAAAGGAAAGTTTCTTTCCTACGGATACGATAGCTCTGTTTTTGGAAGCAGAACAGGAAGAAGGAGATGAACGGTCTTCCCAGAGAAGAGTACGAGGGAGGTTAAGAGTAGCAGCGAATCATTTCATGGAACTTCCGGATGAAATGTGTTTTTAGAAACTGTTTTTATTATTTTTGATTTTAATAAAGTTCAATATTGCATATGTTTATTAAAAATTGTCGGCTTAATAAAGCAGGATCTTTATACGAACAAATGGAAAAGGCTCCAAATACAAAATCCTTTTCCATTTCACCAAAACTAAAGCTAGCCGCCTGCCTACATTTCTTTGTCGAAGGAAACTTTCAGCATGGTGTGGGAAAGGACTTTTGCATATTTGCATAGCTCAATCAACGTTTTCCGAAGTGTTAACAGAAGTACTTCACATCCTTGAAAGAAAATGTCCGAAGTGGATTAGCCAGACAATAACTAATGAAGAAAAAGACGAAGCTATGCGTTATTTTTTACGAAAAATGTGGAATCCCAGAAGTGATCATGTGTGTTGATGGGACTCACACCTTCCCAAAACTTTTCACCTGTTCTGGTAGCTTTTTACTTATATTTTTGATTCCTTCATAGAGTTTACCATTGCTCTAAACTGTATTTTGTTTGTAGTTTTTTTCCCTGTATAACATTTAAAATTTGTTTAGTTTTTTTTTTTTAATTTCACTTACATTTTTGTAGAAATTCTCACGAAGGAAATCCGCAATGATTTTGATGCGAATGAGAAATGTCATTTTATTCGCGAAAAATCCGATTCGATAGTTTTCTATGTTACAGTGGAACTAATTCACATTACCGACACGGGTTACTGTTGACTTTACGGATTTGACGATGCCGAAATATATATTTCTCCTTAGTCCGATATAAACCAAGAATCAGTGGCTATCAGTGTCCACTTTTGCTAGTCAAGTCACTTATACGTGACACCTAACATCTCTGCTACATCTTTATCTCGGCAAAATAATCGAAAATAGTTTAATTTGTAATGTTCCTATGCATACGCTTTACATATCCTATATTTCAACTTTTTTGATTAGGTCGATGTTATAGAAAACAGTTCGTGACTGGATCCCCTCTTGTAGTTGCTGCGAATGCAGACAGGCTTCTCTTTCGAAAGAACTGAGAACTGAGACCACTACGAGGATTGTCTGAAAAGTTTCCGACCTCAACGTAAAGATATCGGCACTCGTCAATAAAAGCTAGTGAATGCTAGTTCTGCATCTTTTGACATCTTTTGAAAGGCAATACGCCTACGCAAACAAAAATGAGTTGGACTCTGTGTATGGGGACTCTGCACCATCATTTTGGGCAGCTGAATTTAAACGTGGCTGTAAGAGCTTGGGAGATGATGAACGTTCGGGACGTCCAAAAACTGCAACCACTGACGATAACATTGCTAAAGTTCACCAAATGGTGTTAGACGACCGCCGAATTACAGTGAGAGAGATAGTAGAGGTTATGAAAATGTCTAAACGTGTTTGTTACATATTAAATCAAGCTCTAGGCATGAGAAAGTTGTCCGCGCGTTGGGTGCCGCCTTTGATTACGTTAGACCAAAAACGTGTTCGAATGAACATTTTCAACGCTCTGTTGGCGCAGTTTAGGCGCAATAAATCCAAGTTTTGGCGCCGATTAATTACTGTAGATGAAACTTGGATACACCATTATAATCCAAAAACAAAAATTCGGTCAAAACAGTGGACGAGCCGGCTCTAAAAAAAACAAAAACTGTTTTTTCGGCTGGAAAAGTAATGACGACTGCTTTTTGGGATAGTAAGTCGATATCGATTATCTTCAAAATGGAAAGACCATTACAGGAGCATAGTTATGCATCATTACTTGCCAAGCTAAAGGCAGAAATTGCGGAACAACGGCCACATTTACAGAAAAAGAAAATCGTGTTTCACCAAAATAATGCGCCGTCTCACACCTCAGCGGTTGCCATGGCGAAAATCCATGAATTACGGTTTGAATTGCCTGACCATCCGCCTTATTTACCAGATCTAGCCCCAAGCGACTTCGTTTTGTTCCCTCATCTAAAAACTGCACTCGGAGGACAGAGATTTTCGTCAAATGAGGAGACAATCACCTTCTTGAACAATTATTTTGCAGAGAAAAACGCCAAGTACTATTTGGATGGGTTAGAGAGATGGGAGCATCGCTGGGAGAAGAAAAGGTTTTAGATAAGGTGACGCGCTGATATGTGACTTCTTCAACATTATGCTTAAAAGAATTGTGCGGAACTTCAGTGTTCGGAGACACATCTTTCAAAAGTCTGTGCAACTACTAGCGTTCACTACGAGTAGTATTGAAACTGAAGCTACCAAAAGGGGTTTAGGCACAAATGAGGGCGAAACCAACAAGAAGGGACACACAAAATCGACGAATTGGAATGTCAGAATGTCACAATCGACAACTATAATTTCATAATTTCAGGTAGTAAAGGGCTTGGTGCACCTTGAATCTGCTATGAATTCCGCCAACAACACACCAACAGAAGTAAGACGAAGAATCACTCCTGCCAATCACTATTTTTTTGGTCTAAGAAGGCAATTGAGCCGTAATGCTTTATCCCGACAAACTAAAGAAACTCTATATCAAAGTCTTGATCATCATTATGGCGCGGGAGCATGGACCCTATCGAAAGCAAATGGGATTATATCCATTTGGGTTGACGGGCTTTGGATGAGAAGACTATACGAGCTGTACAGCGACTGCGGCCTAGACAAAAAAATTGCGCACCAGTCGCCTGAGATGGCTCGCATATGAAGGGCGAATTGACTCGAATACTCCGGCCCGCAGAGTATTTGAATATAGACCTCACTTAAGTAAGTAACAGAATTACGTTCAACCGCAAAATTTTCACTTCCGGAGTTTCGCTGTCTCACCGGAACGAAAACAGTATGGAGTGAATAAATCGACTCGAATTTATGACGTCTGTCAAGAGATGGGATGTGTGAGTTCAGTGAATAGTTCGATTAGGGAAAAATGGAACCCACCCAGGGTCCAAATTCATAGACAAATCAAAAAAGCCGTATCTTACCCAGACGTAATGATCGGGGATTACTGATTAATACGCGATCGATCCAAGAAAATTCTCTAGCATTTCAAGAAGTTGAAAGAAACTTTTGCATTAGGACGTAAGCGTACATATGTGCACGAAGTCTGTTCAAAACTATCCGACTTTTAATTATATTTTTAACGCTAATCTCCTTCAAAATACTCCCTCTACGGTTCTGCCACTGCTGAAAGCAACCTGGGAAATCCTCTTCTGGTATGGCGCGCAGGTGGTCCGTCGCAATCTACATGATATCTTCCCTGCTCTAAAATTTGGTCTCTTTCAAAGGAATTTTCACAGAGAGTGAGGTCAGGAGCGTAAGGAGGTTGGCGAATCATAGGTGTGATCTATTTGGCTAAGAAACTCCGAATTATGTGTGAAGAATGAGCGAGTTCGTTATCATGACGAAGTAGCCAACTGCCATGGGTCCACATGCGCCTCACAGTATTACGAAGTTGACGCAGAACCTTTCTGTAGTATTCTTAGATAATACACAGTCGTGCTGCGTATGGCGTACTCATGACGAACCACATCACAGTCAAAATAGCGGTCAACGTGACTTTCACATGTCTGCGGAGTTGCATTCCCTATATGGGCCTCGGAGATGTTGTATGCTTCCATTGTGATAACTGGAACTTGGTTTTTGGATCGAACCCATAAACTCGAGGCTCATCACCAGTGATCACTATGTTAAGCAAGTTGGGATCACAGCTCACAGCCTTCAGTAGCATTGTTCAAATTTTTCTGCCATTCTTTCCCAAAATAAAATCCGTCGACTGTTCTGATACTTACACGTGTTCACTCTTCACCGCCGTCGCGGCGATTAAATGGTGCTGTGGTCGTGAAAATAAATTAAGCATGCGCAGTAGGTATGCCTACTAATGGTCATTAAGCCCCGCTATACAAACTTTTATTTCGCCAATAAAAGTTATGGTCGGATAAGAAAGGTTTTACGAGTATACCATAATTTCACTTTGTATGTTGGCATATTCTTTATTTCAAAACTATTTTATTCTTTACGCGTCCTTTGCCACATCGAAAAACCAGTTTCCACGTGGTCTACCTATCACAAATGCCGCTTATGGAGCGTTGAATTTTGCCCAAACAACACAAACAAACTCGTACCAACACCTGTTTGTCCAATTTTTCTCCTGTCCAGGGCCGGGTGTTTGTACTAGAAACCAGTTTAATGCGTGGACAAATCTTTCTTAAGTTATGCTAAATACATCTATTCCCTAGAAGTTTCGCTTCTTAAATCCACAATACTCGTACCTAGTACTAGCAAATGTTTTGGTACACGTGTTTTGGCTAATAAAATCAAAACGAATGAATATTTTTCAAAACTTTTTTTTCTATTTATCCGCAATAGCCCCCATGCCTTGCAGCAATGGCGAAGTCACTCTGGCTACTCATCGATTGCAGTACGTACCTTATGGATTGAAAAATGTCCCACTGTTCGGACAAATGCGCGCTTTATAGAGTTAATACTTGGGCGTGTTGTAGTGCAAGCCATAGTCTCCAGAACGGACCATGTCTGATGATCGTCTGATCGTCCGTGGAAACGTATTTCGGAGGGTGGCTGAGGGGGCCCCACAACGTTCTCTAAAACGTCCGTTTGATACATTTTCACTGTGGTTTTGACACTTTCCTCTTAAAAATGTAACTCGGTGATCCCATCGTAGGCGACTCCCAATCAAACCATCATAGAAGCTGGATGGTGGCCAATTGAAAATGTTACGTCAGGAACAAGAATTCGTCTGTGACCGTGCTTCGCATACTGGCGGACCGATTTTGACTTATGTTTCTGTTTCAATGCTTCTGTGATTAAGTGCTGAGTACTAAATTACGTTTCAAGATGCACGACATGCTGTCCTTGCTGATATCCATTTCCCGAGATATGATTTCAACGAATTCGACTCTCCACGATTTGATTACTTGTGGTGTTCGCACAGTTCGCGGACGGCCGGATTTTGCACAGCAACTATTCCACCAGTATCCTTAAATAACTTCGCACACAAAGTTTCGTGTGATATTCAGTGGCTGCAACATCCGAAGGTAGGTAGGTAGGTAGGTAAGAATGGCTGTTGGAAATACCAACCCACTTAGGCCTATTGGCCCATTGTGATTCTACGTAGATCTATGATCCTTTTACTAATGGAACCGACTGGACATGTACAAAGTAGGTGGAGGATTGTCTCCTCCTCTTCCTCGTCCATGCAGCTTCTACAGAAATCACTTGTAAAAGTGTCAAGCCTTCTTGCGTGCTTGCCTATGTCAACAAAGGTGAATGTTGAACTGCTCTGCCATCTCCATGAGAGATGATCGGCATTCAAGGGCGGTTTTAGAATATAATGAGACCGAGTCTAGGGACTTGATGGCGGCCTGACTATCCGAAAAGATGCGGATATCCTTTGCAGATATCACGTTTTTCTTCAGACAGCACAGAGCTTCTTTAATCGCCAAAATTTCCGGCTGAAACACGCTACAGTGATTTGAGAAAACACCGCGACCAACCCCGCTATCGGATTTAGATCCATCTGTGTAGAGATGGATTGACTTGTCCTCCATGAAAGCATCTTCCTCCGAGAATGATCTAAAGGGGAGGCTTACATGGAAGTTTTTGTCAAGCCAAAATTCAGGTATGGTGTAGTCGATGCTCTCTATGAGGATTCCTAATGTATTCAGAATATTAGCGTGGCCAAATAAAAATTTGTCCACTGTGTAGTCGCTTTAGGGCAAATAGCTGCAGTTGCTCTGCTGTAGTCGTAGCTACTTGCCTGCTGAAGATATCAAGGGGTGTCTAATGAAACGGAATGCCTAATGCCACAGAGGGGGTAGACCGCAAGGCTCCGCTTATGCATAGACATGTTGTTCTTTGGACTCTGCTTAGTTTAATGCAGTTGACTGCATCCGAAAGATTTCACTTTTTTCGCAGTCCCATTTTTACAGACCAATTTCGACAAACCTCTGACACCAAAAACTTTTTACGCCTGAACTTTGCATAAATGTCACTTGTCAAATAGCAGTCAAATTGAAGTGGATGCGTTCATTGCTTCTTGAGAATGAATGTGTTCAGTTCGTGTACCAAAACATTTGCTAGTACTAGGTATACGAATATGGCTGATCCGAAAACTAGAACGAGGGCACTTGCCACTTGTCGACTTTTTGGTATTGCGTAACTTACAGTTAAAAAAGCTAAGACCGTAGTAATAGAGCGAGAGCGAACTGATTAGTTTCTATACAAATAGATCAAATTCAGATTTCATGTGCAAATCTCTATTAAGCTTACGAGTACTTTGTGCCTAGTCTCCCTGCTGGGGATATATTTATATTTGGTATTAAAATCACCGAACTGACCAACGCTCAAGAACCATCTAAGACGATTCTTGCAGGCTAAATACTGCTTTTGTTATAAGGAGTATTCCCAAAGTTTTCTCCAGCTATCCTGTCGTGCATAAAGGACTAACCTGCGATTGAAGAATAACCGGAAAAAAGAATTGTGCGGCTCACTTGCAGCTGACATTAAAGAGAAAGTTATGGGGCCGGCCCGTCATGTAATCTCCCGATAGGCCCTACCTAGCAGTCTTATCTTCTATTTTCACTCTAATAAAGACCCATTTCTGTATCCAAGGATTTCCCAATATTCCTTACTTAGGAGCCTATTTCTGGGTTTTTACATCGCAGGTGGGTTTCTACCGGCGACAGACGTGTGTCTTAATAGAGCTGAGAGTGCTGGCAGTTTTAGATATTTAATAGTAAGCGACGGTACAACGAAGTGCATTCAAGAAAGTTGGCAAAGACAACTACAAGTCATTAAATAAAATGGACATCTTGTTAATATAGGCCAAATTTCCAGTGTGGGAACCAAAACCAGAATAATTCTTGCCAAGCTCTGTCTATTTGGGCTACGGAGACTATTAAGTAATAAGCTCATTTCTCGAACAGAAAAAAAACAGTCATGTGGTATGGCGTTAAGGATCCCAGTCCTGCTTTATACGAGGGTTATCTGAAAAGTTTCCGACCGAACAATGATACAAGATATTTTTTTTGTAACTCTACACACTTCTCCCAGCGATGCTCCCATCTCTCTAACCCGTCCAAATAGTACTTGGCGTTTTTATCTGCAAAATAATTGTTCAAGAAGGTGATTGTCTCCTCATTTGACGAAAATATCTGTCCTCCGAGTGCAGTTTTTAGATGAGGGAACAAAACGAAGTCGCTTGTGGCTAGATCTGGTAAATAAGGCGGATGGTCAAGCAGTTCAAACTGTAATTCATGGAGTTTCGCCATGGCAACTGCTGAGGTGTGAGACGGCGCATTATTTTGGTGAAACACGATTTTCTTTTTCTGTAAATGTGGCCGTTGTTCCGCAATTTCTGCCTTTAGCTTGGCAAGTAATGATGCATAACTATGCTCCTGTAATGGTCTTTCCATTTTGAAGATAATCGATATCGACTTACTATCCCAAAAAGCAGTCGTCATTACTTTTCCAGCCGAAAAAACAGTTTTTGTTTTTTTAGAGCGGCTCGTCCTTGCAGTCCACTGTTTTGACTGAATTTTTTTTTCTGGATTATAATGGTGTATCCAAGTTTCATCTACAGTAATTAATCGTCGCCAAAACTCGGATTTATTGCGCCTACACTGCACCAACAGAGCGTTGAAAATGTTCATTCGAACACGTTTTTGGTCTAACGTAATCAAAGGCGGCACCCAACGCTCGGACAGCTTTCTCGTGCCTAAAACTTGATTTAATACATATGTAGCAAACATGATCTTTGGACATTTTCATAACCTCTACTATCTCTCTCACTTTAGTTCGGCGGTCGTCTATCAACATTTGGTGAACTTTAGCAATGTTATCGTCAGTGGTTGCAGTTTTTGGACGTCACGAACGTTCATCATCTCCCAAGCTCTTACGGCCACGTTTAAATTCAGCTGCACAAAATTTCACTGTGGTAAATGATGGTGCAGAGTCCCCATACACAGAGTCCAACTCATTTTTGATTTGCGTGGGCGTTTTGCCTTTCAAAAACAAGAATTTAATAACAGCTCGATACTCAATTTTTTCCATTTTCACAAAAAACACTCACTTAGTTGACAGTCGTTTAACTAAAAACTGCGCGTCAAAATTGACTGAAACTTCTGTAAGTACGAGTAACTGTTAAAAGATGCACAACTAGCATTCACTAGCTTTTATTGACGAGTGCCGCTATCTTTACGTTGCGGTCGGAAACTTTTCAGACAACACTCGTACTTAAGATACAAACTTGTGGCTGTGAACCGTTGTTGTCAGAAATTCTTCGGATAACAAAATGCCGTTGAACTCCATTTTTATAGAATTCCACAGGAATTCGGTCGGTCCCGGTAGCTTTATGTGCCTTAGCGCTTTCAATGACTTTTTGTATTTCTAGAGCTGTAAAAGGTGCATCCAAAGACTCGTCGTAGGAAAATGGGGCGGCGTATTGAACCGGTGCTACGTTACATATATTATTGAGTAGGTGGCTAAAATGATCCTTGAGCAATGGTGCTTTCAACGATGAGGTGATTGCATTTTTATGGCCGTTTATATATTTCGCCGCTTTCCAGAACTCTGCCGAGTTGCTTATTACCATATGTCAATAATTTGAAGTTCGAATGCCGTCTTTTTTACATAGCAAATATGTTAAGCTTAAAGTGGTTGTTGGCTGCTCCGTAAAGCGATTTAAAGAGCCTAGGAAACACAAACGATTGTTCTTTTGCTTTGGAACACTCACGGTCAAACCACTTGTGTTTGCAAATATTTTTATTTGATGAGCTTCTTGGTGGTGTTGCTTTTATAATCAGATCAGCGAGCTCTTCCATAGTTGGTGAACCGGTCGAAGTGTAACGTGCACTTAATTCCGTATTCAAGTTAAAACTGTATGTTGATCGACTGTTCTCATTCCATATGAGTTTGGGTATAGCTTAAATTCCGAATTACTACATAAGTTCAAGGCTCCCTCTATTACACACCTTATTTCCAGAGGCATGTTTTTTTTTTTTTTTTTTCCCCCGGCGAGGGCAGGTGAAAATCTTCCATCAGACGCTATGAGGATCAGAAGCGCGTGCTCATAGTAGTGTGACTAAAAACACCTCCCTTCGTTGTTAATTTTAATACCGCAACTAAGTAGAACTTACTCGTATCAAGCAGTTTTTATTTCATAAGTTAATCACGATTGGTAGGACACTTTCCAATGGAAGACCTTACATATTCCGCTTTCTTAATGCGGTTTCAATTTATCGCGCAAGGTCTAACGGTTTAGTTCGTTGAAGACGGCGTAGTATGTTTCGTTCGTCCAAGATTTCTAGGACTGTATTGTTGATATGGCCGCTTAACCGGACTTTATGTTTTCGTGCGCAGTTCCTGACTTCATCTTCCACGAAAGGAACTCCGAGGTCTCGATGCAGGTCATTATTTCTTATAAACCATGGGGCACGCACAAATTGTCGCAGCACTTTATTTTCAAAAGTTTGTATTATATTTATATTTAATTTCTTAGTACAACCCCAGAGTTGTATACCATAGGTCCACACCGGCTTTAGCACTTGCTTATAAAGAAGCAGCTTGTTTTCTAAGCTTAGCTTGGAATATTTACCAAGTAGCCAGCACATTTCTTTGTGTTTGGCCTCTAGTTCTTTTCGTTTCTTTTTAACATGCGTTTTCCATTTAAGCTTCGCGTCAAGAGTCATTCCCAAATACTTAGCTTCGTTTGCAAAGGGGATACACACCGAGTTTATAGAAATGGGCAAGTGATTTATCTTTCTGTAGGTGAACTCAACATGTACAGATTTTGTCTCATTAAGGGTAATTCGCCAGATCTTTGTCCACTCGTAGACTTTATTTAAAGCAGTCTGAAGTTTCGCCGTTGAGTCTTCTATTGATTCCCCAACCGCTAAGATAGCGGTATCGTCAGCAAAAGTAGCGAGAACAGTATCCTCGACGTGTGGTATATCTCTTGTATATAAAAGGTACAAAAGTGGGCCCAGTACGCTTCCCTGCGGTACTCCGGCTAGGATATCTTTAAATTTCGAAACATCATTTCCGTATCGAACGCGAAAAATTCTATTTTCAAAATAGCTTGTCAGTATATTATAAAGCTTTAATGGCAAAATTCGTCGCAGTTTGAACTTCAAACCTTCATGCCATACTTTGTCAAAAGCTTGTGAGACGTCAAGAAATACGCTCGAACAAATCTTTTTTTCTTCCAGGGATTTTTTCAATTACATCAGTAATTCTATGCACCTGATCAATTGTTGAATGCTTAGTCCGAAATCCAAATTGATGGTTGGGAATAAGATTTTGGTTTTCGATAATTGGGAGAAGACGTTTTAGCAAAATCCTCTCAAAGATTTTCGACAGGATCGGTAGAAGAGAAATGGGTCTGTATGATTTTTTATCGTTTGGAGGTTTTCCTGGTTTTAGTACCACTGACTTGGCACGTATTCAAGCCTCAGAGCCGCGTTAATAATGTGTAAGAGCTTTATAAGTGCTTTTTGAGGTAGCATTTTGGTTTTAATTTCCTTATTACAGTTTTAATTTCAGCAAGAGTTGCATTTGTCATTACAAAATTATTATATGCTATTTCTAAAGAACTGGTGCCGGGTACCAGTGTTGGGCCGTCGGAGGGCTTGAAAATTTCTTCAAGATAGTCGGCAAAAACCTCCGCTTTTTCCTTATCCCCCTTAGCCCATTCGTTATTGCCGACCTTGATTGGTGGCGCGGGGATTTTGGGCCTTTTTAAGCATTTTAAAGCTTTCCAAAGCGAGTAATTTGTTTCTTTTCCTGCCGTCAGGTTTTGAACATATGTATTTACTTCCAGAGGCATGTGGTTGCACTTGTATATGTACAATATATAGCTGCGCTGCGCAGAATGACTAGAGTGGGTCATAAAGGGAAAATTATCGGCTTCCCTTGAGGTAAAAACAAGATCATGACGAGCGCGCCATTAAAGAAATGTAAAGATTCCACTTCAGGAAAAATGTTTTACAAGGCCCGAGCATTAGTACAATGCTAAGGAAATATAGAAATCTCTTTTGCCGACTGTGAAACAATTTAACGTAGGTAATGACAGCCAAGAGCCCTCTTCACCCAACATCCCGACCAAAATGAAGTACAAATAGTGCTCTCACCCGACGGCCAAGCTGCCTACTTTTAATACAACAGCGAGAGATAAGCATATACCAACTCATTTTAAAAATTTGATCGGAACAGCATATGTCTGATGAATCGAACCTTAGTATCATTTGCCCGATCCACAGCAGACCTCTTAACTTCGCGTACAAGATCTTAATCGCCGTATTGTGTCAAAGACATTATGTCATTGCGGTTTTAGCACCGGTGAGTCCATAAATGACCAAATATTCAGACTACACCAAATACAGGCAAAAAATCCAAGAAATCCAGATCGATACTCACCTCCGAATGGTGATGGAGAACGCTTGCTCTTTTGTAAAGGTCGGAAACAATCCTACCGAGACTTCTGGTATCAAAAAAGTGATTGATAGCTTATTAGAAATCCTCGCATTGACACAGCTCGCAAGTGGAAACCAGTCTTGGAGTGTGCAACTGGAGGCAGCAGATGATTGACCCATTTTTTTTGAAGTCCACAAAACTGATTAGGTTAGCTGGTACAACTAACATCTTAATAAAGGCAGGCTTTCTACACAACCAACATATCAGTTCTTGATTCTTATAAATGGCAACTACGAGTAATAACCCAACTTTTCCTTCCGGATAGCTCTTCGTTCCACCTTCTCAAACAACATCACACAACGTCGACATATGTGTACATTCTCTGATTTGTTTTACTTATTTGAATGTTCACGCCCTCAATGTCCCTTGTAATAAAACTCTACAAGAACGACTGCAAACATATTTTGGCTTAACTAAACGTTCTTGGCGCATCACAACCTTCCGTGGGAAAAAAGACATATTTCGATCCATCGATGACTTCATGTGTGAAGAACCAAACAAAAAAAAAACACACACACAAAATTTCTGTGCAGAGTTGCAACTAGTTACTCGCATATCCCTGTACACAAGTAGAATTCTGTTCGAGGTCCGCCGGAGATCCGGGATCATTACATGAAAGAAGCACAAACGACGACGGTACGTATTCTCAAATACTCCACCCATAAAACAGTCCCTCAAACAGTTGCACTTGCATACAAAATGGTAATTTCGATGGACTCATCCGCATTCCGCGCTGGTCGGTTGGTCCGAACCGAACCGAACCGAACAAACATGAGGCACACCACACCACGTGATTACAGCGGCTTTGCTGCCGATCTATTGCTTCTGCTTCACAGCCTTCTCAAATACTCGTACACGTACAACCATTAGACGCGAGGGGCATCTCTCAAGCAAAACATCAAATTATTTCCAGAATTGAAGCCTCCACCAACACTAACACTAATACCATGATCACCGACGACGTCAACAACAACGACGATCGCTTGTACTTGTGCTTCTTCTGTTTTCAAACCCAACTCAGGAGACCCACAAAGGAGTGCAATGACACTGATCACCACAGCGGTGATGATCATCATCATCATTATTGGTACGAGTAACTCGAATGCGGACGACTACCAGTGTACCCGTACTCGTATGCCTTGTAGCGCAATATACACGCATTACGAATGACTGAATTAGCGTTCCTTCACGTGCCACAGAACTGTCTTGCACCCGTGAACTGCATACAGAGATGGCCAAGACCACTGCTTAAGAACTCACTTTGACTCTGACTCTGGCTCTGACTCTGACTCTTACTCTAACTCTAGAAGACAATGACCAAAGGAGAACTGGCAAAAGCCAACTAGCGGTGGCAAGAAGTGCATCCAGGATTTTACCGGCATACTGGCGATAGGCGCATATGTGACTCCGCTTTGTTGATTATATAAATACTGGTAAGCTGGAAGACGTGACAAGGTTTCGCTATCACCAATTGCGATACCGATTGCGATGTAGGAAATTAAACGCGCACTTAGATCATGCTGACGTTAAGGATGTACCAATTCTTGTTGCCCTGATTCTTCGGAAGTTGCTGTTCGATATAGTTGTCCCATTTTGTGCACATCTACAATAATTGCCTTTTCGCTTCAATTAAACCGAATGACAATTGAGAACCGAGAATGGGACACTTACGACTGCGAGTATATCTCAAGTATGGGAACTTTGGACTGAAGATGTACTTATGTATACTATTTATGTCGTTCAGGTTGTTAGACATTGCCGTTGCCGCTACCGCCTTCACTATATAGTTTGATTGCAAGCGACACAAGAAAATCACTTCTCCATCGGTCGGTCATAGATATAAGACCCTAAACCAGAGGAAACGCATCATGCTCCGCTACACATACTTCCTTTTCCTGATCAGTGCTGCGTGGAGAAGATGACGAAGTTTGTAGGGAAAATTACCACGTTTACTAGTAAGTAACTCAGGTGAGACGAAAAACCTGGTCGCTCCCTAACACTACCACTCACTATGGATGAGACTCTTGACTGTGTCACTCCTCGTCTACCTATTGTTAAAGTATTTATATATTTGAATCACTACACAAAACCAGGTACACTAGAGCGTTCACAGGTCTTTCAACTTGAAAATTGATGAGCCGGTAGCTTGTCGGCCGATGATGACTCTTTCGTAAATGGTCAATGGGCAAAGTCAGTAAGCATTTCCATTTGTGCACTTTTGCACAAAAATCGAAAACGAAAACCAAGGGAAGATTTCCTTCTTCACATTCACACGCAAACTTATTCTGTCATATCAGTGAGTGCTCCCATTTATGCAATAGACGAAGCATAAGGAAATATTGTAACTCTTCCTCATACTCCTTCATCAATCCCTATAGTTTCTCAACAACCAGCTCGTTGAGAATGGGTTTTTCTATGATACGAGTATAAGGAAAAGGAAACAGAACGACCTCATAGCCTACCTACCACACTAGTTTCCGTTCATCCGCTTCCGCAAAGCCAGCACATATCCCGCCCCACATAAATGTATGCACTGCACAAGGACAAATAACCCTTCGCTCCGGAAGACTGACGATGAAAACACCACCCCCACTCAAACTCAATACCAATCCCAATCCCAATCCCATCTCCTTGTCTGGTAATCAGGCATCAGTATCCCATCTCTTCCTCTGAATTCGGCTCTGTGTTTAAATCGCATAATCGAGTCTCAGGACACGGACTAAGTGGAAGCAATGTTGAACATTTCAAAATTGATTGCGGTTGCGAATGCGTTTCTTTTACCTATTCGTCCAAACTAAAAGGACATCTTGGCTCGTTTATTCTAAAATGCAGATTTCCACTGATAAAAGTGCGACTTGTCTTTGAGGGCGCATTTAAGAGGACGATTACAAGAAAACTATCCTATAGTTAGAAAACTAAATCCGCACATTGCTCAAGCACACAACTGAGAAAATATCCTTCCGTAATAACCTGCAGCACACATTCCTGTCTCCGATTTAGATTCACAGACTGGTAAGACTGCCGGAGGCTTGCCGAACAAGCATGGAACTTGTCCCTACGGAAAAACCATAACGAGATACGAGTACTCATCGTTGGCTCTGTGTACTCTTAGTCGTGTTCGTACAGACCGAACGGAGAATGGGAGTGGGCCATCCTGAACAGTGTTATTAGATTGAAGGATTTTTCTCTCCCAATCGTAAGGACTTTTATGCTGAAAATTCACTTTACGAGAGAATAAAAGCCTGCCACCGGTCTGTCGGCAGGAATCAAAAAAACAATTTTTTTGAACCACACAGGTGGCGTTTGATCGATAATGGCGGATTGCGATGTCAACAAAGAAAACCCAAGGGAAATTTGCAACAGGCAGCGGGTTAAGTGCTGCCACTTTCAGCTAGAGATGGTTTTATGGTTAAAAGATAGTAGTAAATCTCAAAAAAATAAAAAAATACCAAAATGTGTCTGTAGACGCCACGCAATCTTTTTGAAAAGGAATAGCGAAACCTTCAAAAAAAAGATGAAAAGGAAAAACCTTCAAAAGTTAAAAGTCACGTTATAACCAGCGATTTATTGATCGGAATCTCGTATGACACAATCGATTGAGCTCAAAATTTACTAATCAAGGTTAACTGGATGGCAGTTAAAACTACCGGAATGGAAACCGCTTCAGAGTGGGCCGCTATCTTAGGTCTTCCCGAACGTGTATCCCGTTTGTTTTTCTTTCTACGGAAGTTTTGCGAAAGCCTACCGAGAGCTCAGTACGCAATCTCACAACGCAATACTTAGCTGTTGTTTGGTGTTCTTCCTGACTCTCCCTATTGTTCCCTGATCCTGGCCTGTTTCCTTTTCCCAAGCGTTGTGGTCAACCAAGAAGTGACCGCCCTGATTCAACTTATGTCCACTCAGACCATTGGCCACCCACACACATATTCGTGCATTACATCCAATCAATTCTTAGCGGGCCCAATGTCTGGTATATGTGTACAGCGCTCCGCTACTTAGCTGGAGCGTGTAACCATGTCTTGGAACACCGCTAGACCGCTCTTTCATACACCCAAGTGTGCACTTTCACTGCCCATATGCTCAGCAAAATTTTCGAGTTCTGGGAATTTCCTTTGGCCTGAGTGAACATTTCCCCAGAATGGTCTTCGGTTCAAATAGCCTCTTCTATCCACGAAATTCATCCCTGAGATAAGTCGAAGTGACAATGTGACATTTCCTATGCATTTGAGACTAAGAAAGGGAAACCAAATCAGGATGTGGGTGCCTCTATTTAAAATTTTTGAAAAGTGCGTTTAGCTTTTGTGACGAAGGAAGGAGGAAGTTTTTCTCAAATTTAGTGGACTCAATAGTGGAATATCAGAGAGCGCCTTGTGTTTCGTTCGCTCCTGTGCTTTTGTGCGTGTGTTGTGTCTTATGTGTTGCAGAGAGTTGCAGACCGTCCGCCTGGCTCTAGGCAACTAATGTGCGTTGTAAGTGTTTCATTTACACAGAGGGTTCCAGACCGTCCATCTGGCTCTGTCTTTCCAGGGTGGACCTACTGGTTGTCACATCCGATGAGCGTAAAGACAGAAGTCCGGGATTAGAAGAATCCACAGGTCCTTTCTACGAATACGTTCTTCCAAAGCGACAATGGACAATGGACACAACAGACAAGGCGGATCAAAAAGTGAAGTGGTTAGGAGCTGAAGGGATGGAGCGGGTTGCCTTGGCACTGTTCGAGACTGGGGACTACCCATCAGAGGACAGAACAACACGAGGGTCAAGGGTCGACTATTTCGCTTGCAAAAAAAACATCCTATATAAAGCCTTCCTCGTGCTGTTGTAGCAGGCCGCCCGACTGCTCTCTTGGTGATTTTGATTGTCCGTCCTACCTGTTTATGTTGTCTTTCTAAGATACTGAGAGATTGCACTGATGGCTGATGCGCTCATGGATGCCCATCACTTTCTCAAGAAGTTGGAAGAACAACTATTCAGAGAGAAAAGATTCGAATGGATGAAGGGGACATTTTTCACGGGAAAAGAGACCAACTTATTGTGGTAAATTTTACCGCTACAACCCCTGAATTTGAATTCAATGTGGCTTATGACTTTTTAATACTCCTCGAAATTCATGAAGAAAAAATCTCAAATCTCAAGGACAAACTCCTAGAAAGACGTTGCCCTTCTTATTTCTAACAATGCATGGTCAGATGGAAGTCAAGAGACCGTTCCACCCCGGATATATTTACTCATATATCCTTTGCTAAATACAAGCAAATCAAAACTTAAATTCTAAGCCAAGAACTAAGAAAAATTTGCAAAAACTATTACTTAAACTTTAGAGCAGGACTCAGCAAGAAAGGTTGTCGAACTTAAAGGGGAGTATTGAAATAAAGAATACATATTTCGGCGACTAGGTTTGAAAGTGTTTTAATTAAACCTCTTGAGCGTGCAATTCGCAAATGCACTTCGTCATTAAAGATGCATTGCAGCCATAATTAGGGTATGAAGAAGGAAGACCGCTTCGCCGTGCTGAATGCATCCGTTTCAAATAGACCGCACTGGAACATGTAGCATCCGCCGTGCTATTCGCATAAGGAACTCGAAGAATTTGGACGAATTAGGACCTCCTGAAAAGCATACCCTATCTGGTTGCTTTAGAACCAGTTTCTCTTTAGTTTCCGAGGCTAAAACCCAAGTGAGAACTAGGGACCCAATCGGTGGTCATCATTGATCAGTCATAAGGCCCCAACTTTTCACCTTTACCTTGACAATGTAAGAGGTTGTACCTTTAGATCTACGGTAACACGGATTAGTTTCAAATACAATCTGAAGCAAAGTGTACTTCAGCAACTTTTCAATGTTTTTGGTTAAAGATTATTGGCTTTAGACAATCTACAATCCGCGAAGAGGAAAGTTAAAAATATCTTTCCAGGGATGGCCGCAAAGGGGATAGATCAAAGCTGAGCACATAGTGGATATCGTCAGAATACTCCAGTACGGGTCCTAGGAATTTACCCTACCTTTTGTGGGTTTTGCGACACAAGTGCTCGGGAATTTGGTGGACTATCGTATTAAGAAGCCTAACCTATAATTAGCTCTGTAAATGATGATATCACTACGACAGAAATAGTGGGTATCAATTCATTACCATTGAAATAGGTCCTCATGGCAGGCTTTTAAAACAAGTCTCCGATTGACATTAACTCAAGTTGAGCTCCATTTGTTTGACGCTAAGTTGAAGAACTAGTCAAGTCAAATTTGGGGGATAGGAGTGAAAACATTGAGATATGATTGCAGTGTTCTTATAGATCCTCCTCCCATCTGCATAGATACAAAGATGATTTAGATTTAAAGGCTGCTATTTATCTTTGACTAAACGATCTTGCGCATTTCAACCCGTGACATGAGTAGACTATAGCACAGCACTATGAATGGACTTATGTGTACGAGCACATCAAACGAAAATCAATCTTTAATTTGCGGAACGTAATGAAGACAACCTGATTTTTTCGGTAGGTATAATCGACCAACTGCGCTTAATATTCATCGTGTTGTGGACTAATTGCGTACCAGTGCATCCACACACCACAATAATAACACCATTCAGCTCCGTACTCTCTTTAGACTTAAGAAAATGATAGAAGTCCAATTGTAAACTATAAGCTTGAAGCTTCCTTTTATAATGAAAGTATAAATGCTAAACATGGGATCAACCGCTAGTTATCCTGTGAAAAATATTTCAAAGGGACCTAGCAACACTGCCCCTGACTGTAGCTATTCCAAGTAGATACTTTTGTGTGAAGCACTGTGCTGTAGAATACACATCCTCCTTATTGGCAGTGGGTGGTAGAGGCGATATGCCATCTAGCCACCAAACCACATACCCGGCAAGCTACCAAACCACCCAGCGAGTCTCCCATCCAGCCTGCACATCACATACAGGAAGCTGGGATGGCATCGTATTTTATTTCCTGAAAATGTCCTCGAAATATGAACATTTTATCCCGGAAGCAGGAAGCTGAACATTTTCAAGGAAGATAAATTTCAAAAGCCTTCAGAAGATGATTTGTAGACATTTTCAGTTTGAACTTTGTTGTTGGCTGCTGCGGTAGAGATGGAGATGGAGATGGAGATGGAGATGGAGATGGAGATGGAGCTAGAGACGACAAGTGGTGAGACTGGTTAGATGGCGGATGGACCAACTGTGGAATAATGAGGAAGTCACAAGGATGATGATTCTGCATTTAGAAGAGATGAAAGCGTTTATATGTTTGTGTGTGTGTGTGTGTGTGTGCTTTGGTGTATTAATGTATGGATAGCATCCCTTGTGTTGTAAATACAAAGAAATGTGGGTAAAGTTGGAGACAGTTGTTAAACGATGGGGCTCAGTTGCAACCACATCAAAATCGAATGGTAAGGGGAATAAGGCAGATTTCCTGAACCTGAAACTACCCTGTTTCCGTCGGATGCGACTTGGTAATGAAATGTTGCTTCCTTGGGTTAATAGACTCTGATTTTAGAGAAGAGATCATAGGGACGGGAAATGAGAGCTATGATTTGGTATTGTGAGTGGATCTTGAGAGCTTTTCCAAAGGTACACTCGTACATTCATAACAATGGAGGAAATCGTTCGGGCATCAATCAGTAGTCTTGGAAACTGTTACATTAGATTGACTTTTCACCCATTAGCATGCATTCACATGCAATGTTGAAGGTATGGCAATGTGTGCACGAGTTAATGACACTTCTGGGATAAATTTTAAAAGCCAATTGGACCGGCAGGTGGTTTAGGTGTACAGCACCTAAACTTCTTCTGAGGAAAGGCAACAGAAAATATTTATTTAATCAAATAATTTACAAATAAATTTACAAATTATTTTAGTAAGACATCTGGATAATAAAACCATAACAAATTTAATTAATGAAATATTAGTTAAGTTAAGGGACAGATAATATTAATTTTTACAAACAAGGTTTCAAAAGTTTACATAGTAACAGGCATAGGTAATTATATTTCGTTGAATTTGTTATGAAAATCTAAGGCTAGTTTTATTCGTTCGATTGTGTTGTAATCTAAGAGGTTAAGTATATTTGCTAATTGCTGTGATATACGTGTACTTTCCAGTGACGGGTCTATCTGACGTGATAGAGGACATTCGACAAATATGTGCCAAATAGATAATTCAGTCTGACAGGGTTCACATACTTCCGGGTTCTCGCCAGTGTACAGATGTTTAGTGGAGAATAATGTTTTTCCAACTCTGACTCGAAGTATTCTTATGCAAACTTCCCTGCTAAGCTGATTATTTTATGGTATACGATGGTTGTCGGGGTTGTGTGTTTAAAGGAATGTAAGACAATTTTTCCAACTGTCAGCAAGCTCCTGCTTCTGCTGTGTTCGGAATATTTGTCGAGTCAATTGGTAGAAGTTTGGGGACTCAATAATCAGCGGGTAATTTATAGCATCTTTGGCTCCAAGATCTTCAATTTCATTGCCTTGGATACCGATATGCCCTGGTACCCATGCTAGTGTGATATCTCCAGTTAGATTACCTCTAAGACGTTCTAGTGTAGGGCATTTGTTGGTTTCATTTCTGAGACCTTTAAGAATGCTTAAGTTATCTGTCAATATTATACTACGTCCAGAGTAAATTTGTGCTACAGATATGGCCTTATTTATTGCTGCCAATTCTGCAATGTAGCTTCCTGCGTCTTTAGGTAGAATTCCTTGCCAGATCGAAGGTGTTTGTGCATTTATTTCCCATTTAACTACAGTATAAGACGAATGGCTGTCACTATTTGATCCGTCTGTATAAAAGATATGTTCAGCGCCGATTTTTTCTATCATCTCGTGGTGTAGCATTTGAAACAATTCAACAGGGGTATTCGTCTTATTAAACTTAGCTAGATCCGTATTAATTTGTATTAAGTTCCTTTTCCAGGGCGGTGTACTATATGCTATTGAACTACGAGTATTATCAGCAAAGAAGTTCTCTTGGTTAGCTATTAAGTTGAGTAGTCGAGCAATTGCAGAGAGGGAGGTTTTTCGGTTATTCCCTCGTGAAGATAAAATTTCCTTTGTAGTACCATAGAGGAGGTGTGTTTGATCGGATATTGCCTTACTGACCAAGTTAACAAGTCTTATTTTGCCAAAATTTTGGAAAGCCTGATACCCAGTTTCAACACGTAAAGCTTCGATTTTAGTTGATTTAAGGCATCCTGAGGCTGTTCGGAAGCAATTATTAATTCCAGCGTCGATAGCGTTGCATTTTTTTTTATTGTTGTCCACATGTAGGTGGTAAGGTCGTGCTGCAAAGTTCCTTCAACAAGGGTTTTTGCTATCGTCAAGGCTGTTTCCAGATGGGGTACTTTTTTCTTGGAGCATATCATTTTCAAAAGATTGTTTCTTTTTTTTAATTGGTCAAGAATGTTTTTGACATGGAGATTCCATTTAAGATTCCCACTAAAGGTAACGCCTAGGATTTTCAATTCTTTTGAAGGTGAAATGCAAGTGCCTCGAATGTCCAGCGGAGCTGGTTGACAATTTCTTTTTCTGCATACGTGTAGCAAATCTACTTTTGAAGGTGGAGCAATTGCACCTGTGCCTTGGCACCATGTATGAATTGCTTCATCTGCAAATTCCAAAATAGATTTTACTGTCGGCGGGTTTCCAGATGCGGCTACATAAATATTATCGGCGTATACTCCAACGAGGTCGAGGTTCAAGTAGTTGTATATAACAACCGAGAGAGGAGATCCTTGCGGAGTTCCATTTTCCAATCTGAATCGAAAGGAGTTGTATACGTCGATATTGACTCGAAAGGTTCTTCCATTCATAAAAGAGAGGATAATTTTTAAGATTTGATGTGGAATTCCCCACAGATACATCTGCTTAAGAACAGGTGTCGATGTGACCCGATCAAAAGCTTTTTGTAAATCACTTGACATGACTACGTTGTGCTTAGTTTTTGAAAGGTTTTCTGTGAGCCTATGCTCTAACAGGTGGATAAGTGTATGAACACCTCTGTTCTGTCTGAAAGCATATTGTCCCGAATTCATCTTTTTCTCTGCAAACCAACTTATTCGCCTCGCAATAATTTTTTCAAAAATTTTGGAGAGAACGGGAAGCAGCGAGATAGGTCGACATTGACATTATGCCGATTTCGAGAGTCCTTAGGAATTGGTTTGACCTGAGCTTTTTTCCAATCGTGTGGAAAAAAGCCAGTCATTAAAATATTATTGTATAGAGTACAGAGTCTATCTTTGAGATTATCCGAACATTGCTGAACCATCCTATAACTTATCTTATCCTCCCCTGGTGTAGTGCCCTTTGTCATTCTAAGAGTCATGTCAAGTTCCAGTCGTGTTATTTGTTCATTAAGAAGTTCGTATTGGTTCTCATTTATCTGAAGCTCGCAGAGATTGAAATTGGTTTTTTCCTCGATGACGGATTCGGGATAAGTGTTGTCTTCGCTGTACTCTTTCCATTTCTTTCCAAATATATTAGCTAACATCTCAGGATCGTTTTGTACCCTATTATTATCAAGGATCATGTATGGAAACTCTTGGTGGGATCTGGAGCATTGTAATGATAGTATTCTGTGCCACAGAGTGCGCATATCTAGCGCTGGGTTCATTGAGTTGACGAATTTTTCCCAACAAGATCTTTTTGACTGAATTAATTCCCGTTTTAATTTAGCGCAAATTCTCCTGTAAACAATGCAGTTTTCAGTTGTTGGAAACCTTCGAGCTGTTTTCCAGGCCAAATTTTTATTTTTGACCAGGTTAGCAATGGCCGGAGTAAACCATACCGGGTTTGTTTTTGAGGTGTTTTTCTTTGTTACAGGGATTGATTTTGCTGCGGCAGTTCTAATTATCTTTTTGATTTTTTTTTTTTTTTTTTTTACCAGGTTTTAGGACGTTGGGACAACGCGTTGTTTATCAAGTGGCCCTTGTGAAGCAGCCGGTAATTTTAATACCGCAACTAAGTAGAACTTATCAAGCAGTTTTTATTTCATAAGTTAATCACGATTGGTAGGACACTTTCCAATGGAAGACCCTACATATTCCGCTTTCTTAATGCGGTTTCAATTTATCGCGCAAGGTCCAACGGTTTGGTTCGTTGAAGACGGCGTAGTATGTTTCGTTCGTCCAAGATTTCTAGGACTGTATTGTTGATATGGCCGCTTAACCGGACTTTATGTTTCCGTGCGCAGTTCCTGACTTCATCTTCCACGAAAGGAACTCCGAGGTCTCGATGCAGGTCATTATTTCTTATAAACCATGGGGCACGCACAAATTGTCGTAGCACTTTATTTTCAAAAGTTTGTATTATATTTATATTTGATTTCTTAGTACAACCCCAGAGTTGTATACCATAGGTCCACACCGGCTTTAGCACTTGCTTATAAAGAAGCAGCTTGTTTTCTAAGCTTAGCTTGGAATATTTACCAAGTAGCCAGTACATTTCTTTGTATTTGGCCTCTAGTTCTTTTCGTTTCTTTTTAACATGCGTTTTCCATTTAAGCTTCGCGTCAAGTGTCATTCCCAAATACTTAGCTTCGTTTGCAAAGGGGATATACACCGAGTTTATAGAAATGGGCAAGTGATTTATCTTTCTGTAGGTGAAGTCAACATGTACAGATTTTGTCTCATTAAGGGTATTTCGCCAGATCTTTGTCTGAAGTTTCGCCGTTGAGTCTTCTATTGATTCTCCAACCGCTAAGATAGCGGTGTCGTCAGCAAAAGTAGCGAGAACAGTATCCTCGACGTGTGGTATATCTCTTGTATATAAAAGGTACAAAAGTGGGCCCAGTACGCTTCCCTGCGGTACTCCGGCTACGATATCTTTAAATTTCGAAACATCATTTCCGTATCGAACGCGAAAAATTCTATTTTCAAAATAGCTTGTCAATATATTATAAAGCTTTAATGGCAAAATTCGTCGCAGTTTGAACTTCAAACCTTCATGCCATACTTTGTCAAAAGCTTGTGAGACGTCAAGAAATACGCCCGAACAAATCTTTTTTTCTTCCAGGGATTTTTCAATTACATCAGTAATTCTATGCACCTGATCAATTGTTGAATGCTTAGTCCGAAATCCAAATTGATGGTCGGGAATAAGATTTTGGTTTTCGATAATTGGGAGAAGACGTTTTAGCAAAATCCTCTCAAAGATTTTCGACAGGATCGGTAGAAGAGAAATGGGTCTGTATGATTTTTTATCGTTTGGAGGTTTTCCTGGTTTTAGTACCATAATGACTTCAGCAACTTTCCACTGACTTGGCACGTATTCAAGCCTCAGAGGCGCGTTAATAATGTGTAAGAGCTTTATAAGTGCTTTTTGAGGTAGCATTTTCAGAACTTCTCCGGTAATAAGGTCATACCCCGGAGCCTTCTTTGGTTTTAATTTCCTTATTACAGTTTTAATTTCAGCAAGAGTTGCATTTGTTATTACAAAATTACTATATGCTATTTCTAAAGAACTGGTGTCGGGTACCAGTGTTGGACCGTCGGAGGGCTTGAAAATTTCTTCAAGATAGTCGGCAAAAACCTCCGCTTTTTCCTTATCCCCCTTAGCCCATTCGTTATTGCCGACCTTGATTGGTGGCGCGGGGATTTTGGGCCTTTTTAAGCATTTTAAAGCTTTCCAAAGCGAGTAATTTGTTTCTTTTCCTGCCGTCAGGTTTTGAACATATGTATTTACTTCGGAATTTCTGTAACTTTTAAGAGTCTCCTTGAGCAGATTACAGAGCCTGTTTAGGCGTGTTTTATCCTGCGGCGCTCGAGTTGTTTGCCATCTTTTGCGAGCTTTTCTTTTTTCTCTTATCATATCTTTTACCTCAGGCGGGTAGTTTAAGTTACGTTTAGCCGTGCTTTTTCGTTGACAAGGTGTATTGTTCCACGCAGCACATTGGACTATTTCAACGAAAGAATCCACTTCGATTTCGAGTTCAAGTGCTGCTTTAAGTGAAACGTCTAGTTCTAGGTTATTATTAATCTCATTTCTGAATCCTTCCCAATTAGTATTTCGTCCAGTTAGTCTTAATGGTCCTTGTTTTTTAATAAACGTGTCGTTCATTGTCAGTATGACTGGAGAATGATCGGAGGAAAGATCGAAGCTTTCATCAACGTTTATATCCGAGTTACGAATTCCTTTAACAACGAAGAAATCGACAAGATCGGGTATTTTCGTTGTATCTGTTGGCCAATAAGTCGGCTTGCCCGTTGAATAGAAGTCACAATTGTGTTCCATACATGCTTTATAGAGTATTTTACCCTTTTGGGAGACACATCTTGATCCCCAAAAAGTGTGTTTGGCATTGAAATCACCGCCAATCATAAAAGCCGATCCAAGAGAATTGAATATGTTTTGAAGGCGTAAATCGTGGAGGACAGTAGATGGCTGAAATAGTAAAGGAGTTCCGTACCAATTTTACGCGCACCGCAATTAGTTGTACAGACTCGAGCTCTACTTTTATATCTTCGTTGTGCTCAAGAGACTCTTTAATGTATACAGAGGATCCGCCTCTCGCGTTTCCCGAAGGGTGATACTCGTAGTAATCTTTAAAACCTCTAATTTTTGCAGATGACCCATTTTTCAAGTGGGTTTCGGAAATCAAACAAACGTCAATGTCGTTTTTCCTTAGGAATAACTCAAGTTCATAAAGTTTTTCTAAGATTCCGTTTGCATTCCAGGTGAGTACGTTTAATTTTTCCCTTTTCATTTTTTAGGCGAAGGACGTTTTTTATTGAACCTATTTTCAAACTTCTTTAGCTTATCTAAAATAAGTTCATTGATTTTGTTTTGCTGCTCAAGCTGCGCGAGAATAACGGAAAATACTTGGGAAGCAGGATCTCCGGAATCTTTTGCCTTTAGCTTGGTAGCTTCAGCGTATGTAAGTTTTTCCGATGCTTTCTTTTCAACACTGGAATCAATCACTTTCACCTTGGCGTTTTTAACGATATTTTGAGCAGATCCCGATGTTTTTTCTTTAGTTTTGGGCTTCTCTTTTTGTGGCTTAAACAACTTGTCACGTCTATTTTGCAACTCCTTTGCTACTTCACAGCCACGGAAATTTGCTACGTGTTTACCCCTGCAGTTAACACAAGTCGGAGGGGTTTGTTTGCTTACGTTGCATTCTTTGGACAGGTGTTTACCTGCGCATTTTACGCACCGAGGCTCTTTTTGGCAGTAAGCTTGCGTATGGTTAAATTCCTGGCATCGCTTACACTGCGGGATCAGTTTCGAGTTTTTGCGTCGAGGCTCAATTTTAACAATAATGTTGAGGATTGACTTAATATCGTATATTTTTTGGGTATTTTCAGTGTTCTCAAAGGTTAGCATAAAGAGGGGAAGGCTACGTTTAACTGTCATATCCTTTCCTTCAATTTTTTGTTTCTCTCGCTTTTCGATGTTGACGACATCAATGATTTTAAAACCCTTGTTTTTTAAATCACTTACGATATCTTCTTTTGGGCAAGACGGATGCAGTCCTCTGGCGACGACACGAATAGGTCTTTCGCACTTGTTCTCGTATGTGTACCATTGGATTTTTTCGACGCTTAACTTGCGAGAAAGAATGCGATAGTTGTCAGCGTCCTTGACGTTGACTTTCCATACATTATTATTGCGCGATGTTACTATATAGTCCGATCTCGGCAGGGTCATCAATATGTTTTGGAGTTTCTTGTAATCTGAAACTCCAGTGACATTGATTGGCGGGGGTGTTCGTTGTTTTTCCGCTTTGATTTTTTCAGGACTCATGTTATTGTTGCCATTTTTCTTCGATTCAACTCCCTTTGCTTCACGTTGAGAGACGATTTTGGGAGAAGACGCAGCTTTACGCTTTTTTCCGGGACGTTTTTGCAAGATCCAGTCGGTTTCTCGACCTAGCTCTTCTTCATCTGTTTCGTAGATATTTTTAACAGATTCAATAGACATAACGTCGCTGTTTGACTTTTCCTTGGTTTTCAGTTTTTCCAGTTGTTTTTTAAGATCTTCGCATATCGCTTCCATTTTGGTTAGCCTAGTACGAAGTTCGGTATTTTCGTCTTTCAGGCTATTTATTTTCGCTGAAGTCCATTCTTCGCAAGACGACGTTTTTGGTGTCGTTGGACTTCTTTTGTTGTTTTCTTGTTTTGGAGATCTAGGTGGTGGAGATCTCGAAACCCGTGAACTTTTTCCTAACGGGTTGATAAGATGCAATAATTGGCTCGCCCCAGAATCCATCGAGCCGACCTCCGTAGAGGGTGGATTTTCCAGCATAGCTGGTCTGCCACCTGGGGTAATAATTCCATTTGTTTTACTCATTGCATATTTGGTATACACTTCGCGCTCGGTATACGGAGGGTGTATTTTAGTCGCCTCTTACGACAGGCATGCATACCTCGGGTATATTCTAACCCCTACCCGAAGGGGGCTTTGAGGCTTCCTATTTGGTGTTTTGGCTCTCGAAATCGTCAGTGCTAGAGTTTTTGTTGTTTTTTCAAATAAGTTCCAGTTGGCGAGTTCTTCCTTAAAGCGGGCTGTGAATTTAATGTTAAGTCTCCGTTCATGAGAACGAATTATAATAGGTATGTGGTCTTTACATTCTCCCTGGGGAAGAACCTCCCAATGAAAATAGGGTGCCAAATCCTGAGTTGCTAATCAAACATCAATTGCGGAAAATGTATTTCTCGTACTGAGGAAGGTTGGAGAGCCATCGTTCATAATGATAAGATTTCGGTCGTTGGTAAAGTTTTCAAGCAATGTACCGGCACGGTTTGTGGCGTATGGGCCCCAAAGAGAACTATGAGCATTTATATCTCCCAGTATAAAATGATGACATCCATCATTAGTTCCTGCGATACCATCTAATATATCCATATTTACTTGAACATCGTGCTCTCTATAAATATTGGTTATTTTTATAGGAGTTCTATCTGGGATTTCTATGGTATTGTAAAGCAAATTGGAGGAGGAAGTTGTGTGCGACGTTACGGGAATATTTTGTTTAACGAGAAAACCTATGCCTGCTTTACAGTAGTCATAATTCTTATTAAAGGGGAATGGTTTGAAATTTTTCATTTTGAATAAGTGTACATTTTTGGGAATCATGTGAGTTTCTTGCAATGCTATTATGTCTGGATTATATTTAGCGATAATTCGCTCCAGAGTGTGTTTGTTGTTGCAATAGCCTTGTAAGTTCCATTGGAGTATAAGTAAATTCGAAATTATTCTGGTCATTGTGATGGTTTATTATTTGTTGATATAATCGATATATTTGGAGTGTAGTCATTTGTGTTACTTAAGAGAGTTTGTTTTGTTTTGAGAGGGTCAGCAGGTGTCTGTGGTACTTTCTCAGAATCATCAGCTTCCATGTCAACGTCATTTTCGAAGTCCGAAATGGGTGACAGTGACAGATTTTGTTTGTCATTTGACATTACTTTGTCTTCATTATTTTTTGATGAGGTTAAGGTGGAGGATGATGTAGTTTGAATTGGGGCTAAACTTTTAGGTTTTTGTTTTTTTATATCTGCTATTGTTGTACTGCCAGCAGTCCTTTTCTTGGGAGCAGGGAGTTGGTGGAGAGATGGGTTGTCGTTGTAGATCTGCCAGGCGTCCCGGCCGGTGCACCGACGATCAATTTTGATCTTGTTGATGGATTTATATCGGAGAAAAGCCGGACAAGAGGGATCGGAGGGGGTGTGGCCTTCGGTGTTACAGTTGATACAAAAAACGCGTATGCATCTTTTGTGGGGAGGGGGAGAACAGCAATTTTTACATAGAGGAGCTCCTGTACAGCGATTCTTGGTATGTCCAAGTTTTTGACAAGATACGCATCGCATAGGGTTGGGTACGTACTCGTCAACCTTGCAATTAACCCATCCAACTTTGACTTCGTTTGGTCGCCGAATCAAGTCGAATGTCAAAATAGCAGCACCTGTTGGCACTAATGAATCACCTTGTTTTCTCAACACTTTCCTAACCTCAATAACTTTGAATTTTTTCAATTCCAAAAGAAGCTTTTCTTCGCTAATTTCCATAATGTGCTTCGAGAATATTCTTCCTTGAATAGAATTAAGGCTCAAATGACTAGTAACTCTAACGGGTATGGAATTTATGAGCTTGGTTTTAAGGAATTTTTTTGCTGTATCCACGTTTAGCACTTTGAGAAGAAGGTCTCCCGATCTCATAGCTTTAACTTCCAAAATATCTTTTGAAATAAACTCAAGCCCTCGGTTGATTTGGATGGAGTTATAAGAAGAGAGGGGGAGGGTATTTTCACCTGTTTCTTCCATCCCTGTGATAACTATGTATCTAGGAATATTGCTGTCATTGTTTATGACAGGGAGTTCTGGGAACTCATCTCCTGAGTGTTTGCGTTTTGTCTTTTTGGTATGGTTCTGGTTAAGGCTAACCTCAGGTTGTAAGCCTTTGAACCAGTTTTTTCTAGGGGGATCTGGCCGCCGTCCATAATTTTTTACCGCAGTTGTAGTAGTTTGTTATTTATGTAGATATGTAGGTAAGTAGTTAAATTTCACTTACCCCGAGGAGTAAAATAAAGAGACGTCAAATGAGAGAGCACAAGTCAACCAAATTAAATTTGTTAAGCAATACGTATAGACACGGCGCTTGCCCGAACTGAACTCAGAAAATATTATTTCGAATTCTTCAACTGGAATTTATTAAAAAAACAATAAACATTTTGTATGCAACTAAATTAGATCTTTTAAATCAGACCTTGACCATATAATTATTAGAAAGGCTCTTTAAAAGAGGCCATAGGATCCGATGTATGAGCACCATATGCCACTTTAAGCCACGACGCGACTGCATTTTGAAACTAAATACGTTTTACAGAGGTCAGATGAGATGAAGTAAGGTATTTCTTGCAAACTTTTAGAAGATTGGCTATTTTTGAGACACAAAATGAGAATGGAAAGTTTTCGGTTTCGATACTACGTGTACCATTTATGGGCAATGGCAGTGAATTCGGATTTCGCTTCAACAACAGAAAACCGGAGGTTATTTCTTAATCGATTATCTGCTAATAACATATCCTGCTGTTCCTGTTCTACGAGCGTCGTAATCCGAACTCCAACCGCGTTGGAGAGGGGAAAAATTGCGGACAACCCCAATTTCAGGGAGGAAGGGTTAGAGGTTTCGATCCCTCAAAAACCTGGTCCAAGGGTGGTAATAAAAGGTGTGACCACCTCCATCACCCCGGTGGAGTTCATGAACCAGCTTCATGAGCTAAATTTCAAGGAGGAGTATACCCTTGAAAGTTTCAAAAAGGAACTAAAAATGGTAACCCGACCATGGACTACCAAAGAAGGAGGCAGCGTTAACGTTGTGCTGGAGAGTCTAGGCTCAGCACAAGCGCTTAAAGCACTCCTTGATAGTGGGCGCTGCTATATTGTTGGCTGCTTCCGATGCCTCGGCCTTGACCATGGCATCGCTGATTGTAAGACCCAGGAGGTATGTCGCCGTTGCGGTGAAGAGGGACACCACTCAAAAGGGTGCTCAAAACCGGCCAAATGCCGGAACTGCTTGCTCAAGGGACGAGCAGCCAACCACCGTATGGTATCGGCTGAATGTCCGCTTTATGCGGTTGCTCTTGCCCGGTTGAATGCCAGAAACTAATATGGTATTCAACTTCGTGCAATTGAACTGCCAGGGCGCTTTCTCCATTATGGTAGACCTGGGAGCTCGGATGTGCGAGATGGACTGCAGCGTTGCTCTGGTTCAGGAGCCCTATGCTTCGAGGGGAGTAATTAGGGGTTTACCCGCTTCCATGCGGGTCTTCTATGACACTAGATGCAGAGCTGCAGTGATTGTAAGGGACACAAACCATACATGCATCCTTCAAGATGCAGATGAACGTGGCGTATGTGTTGGAGTAGAAGGCGTTTTTGGCAAGATATACTTTGCCAGCGTCTACTGCAAGTACGGTGAGGCAATCGAGCCATACATCCAATACATGGAGGAAGTGCGTTCGCTAGTCGGGAGCGACCCCCTCATCCTCGGCGTTGACGCTAATGCGATTTCCCTCTTGTGGCACAGTAAGATGTCCAGTAACTCGCCTGGATATCCAAGCTATCCACGGGGTGTGGCGCTTAGTGAATGGGCTATATCATCTGATATGCACCCTCTCAATCGGCCGAGTGAGTCGTACACTTTTGACGCTCATCGTCGAAAAAGCGACATTGACGTCACATTCGTAAATGAATCCGCACTTAGGGCGTTCTCTTTTTTATGGAAAATCTCCAGAAGCATAAGTGACCACAGCTGGATACAAGTTGAGGTCACCTATGAGGAGACTGTTAGGGCGCCTAGGTTAGATAGGAGATGGTGCACTCGGAATGCTGATTGGAATGTGTACGGTTCCCATATACTTGCAGAGGTATCCTCGATGCCCCTGCAGGTGTATGGAAGCCTGAACATCGATCAGCAAATCGAGTACATCAATGAGTGTGTGTGGCGTGTCAACGACGATCTCTTTGAGAGGAGCCGTAAGGTTAATCTCAAAAGAGTGAAGTGGTGGGTACGCAGTCTGAATGCGAGGCGGCGGGAAGTCCGAAAACTAAGGAAGAAATTCCAAAGGGCTCGGGCTACCAACGCTGAAAACTTGTCTCAGTGGGGCTCTGCCTTCCGGCAATGCCTTGCTGAGTACAAGAGCATGATTGTTAAAATTAAGGAAGACGATTGGAGAAGATTCGCGGATTCAAATAGGGACAATCCTTGGGGAAGGCTCTACAAAATATGTAGAGCTAACAATAAATTACCCGAGGTTGGACGTATTTGTGTGGGTGATACTACACATAGGGAGTGGAGGGACTGTATGGGTGCCTTACTCAATGCATTCTTCCCTAGAGATGACCGAGCTGAGGCCCCTCTGGCTACAGAGTCAGTGGTCAACTCAGAACTACGAACCGAGGAGGTGGAACACGCTGTTTCACTTCTCCGTTGAAAGAGGTCTCCTGGACTAGACGGAATGACTGGCGAATTGGTGAAAGCCATTTGGAAAGTAATTCCGGATTATCTAGGCTGCACTTTCAGCAGATGCATTGAGGCGAATCACTTTCCGTTGGGTTGGAATGAGGCAAAGGTGGTCGTTCTATTGAAGTCTCCCGACAGAATTAGGTCTAGCCCTGGATCCTATCGGGGCATCAGCCTGCTTCCGGTACTTGGAAAAGTACTGGAAAGGGTTATGGTGGAAAGACTTCTTGAGAATATGGCCGAACCGATGTGCCCCTTCCAATTCGGATTCAAAAAGGGCATATCCATTGAGGATGCTTGGGCATATGTCAAAGACTGTGTCCAGGAAAGTAGGGAAGACTATGTCTTAGGCATCTTCATAGATTTTAAAGGTGCTTTTGACAATTTAAACTGGGGAAGTGTATTTAGAAGATTGCAGGATGTGGAATGCCAGGAAATTGAGCTTTGGAAAAGCTACTTTTCTGGAAGAAGCGCATGTGCAATGAACACAGGTGACAATGAATGTGTGCATGTGAGTGTGGAGCGTGGATATCCTCAGGGCTCTATCTGTGGTCCATTCATTTGGAACCTCATGATAGATCCACTGCTAGGACAGATACGTGAGACCTGCAAGTGCTGTGCATATGCGGATGACCTGTTACTCATTCTTGAAGGACACTCCAGGAGAGTGTTGCAAGAAATGGGAACAGAGTAATCCAAATCGTCACGGCCTGGAGCGACAGTGTGGGCGTCGCCGTATCAGAGGAAAAGTCTGTAATGATGATCCTCAAGGGAAAATCATTTAAACGACGACCTCCCACAATCAGTTTGAATGGTAAAAGCCTTAGATATGTGACGCAAGTCAAATATCTGGGCATAACCATGAGTGAGAACTTGAACTTCTTACCACATTTGGAAAGAGTCAAGGACAAACTCACAAACGTCGTGGGTCAGGTAAGGCGCATTATGCGGTCTGACTGGGGGCTCTGTAGGCATGCTGTTCGCACCATATATGGTGGCCTTTTTGTTGCTTGTGCAACATTCGGGGCATCAGTATGGAGTGACATTGTCCTGACTAAGTGGAGCCTCAGAAAGATCCTCTCTTGACAAAGAGTGGTCTTGCTTGGCTGCTTACCCGTTTGCCGCACTGTCTCTACAGAGGCACTGCAGGTCTTGTTGGGAGTACCACCCCTTGACTTGGAAGCTATCCGTCGTGGATTAGCCTTCAAAGTGAGGAGAGGTACAGTATTAGGAGAGCGTGATTGGGTGTCTCACAATGGAATCAACCAGATGTCCTTCCGGGAGCGTAAGCACTTGCTAGACGAATGCGTCATATCAAGATGGCAATCTAGATGGGACGATAGCGTAAACGGCAGAGTCACTTACCGCTTCCTGAAGAATGTCTTATTCATGCGAGAGCGGCCTGAGCTGAGTTTTAACCTCAACTTGGGCTTTCTTCTTACTGACCATGGTTCCTTTAATGCATTCTTGCATAATGGAGCTCCTTTTGAGGACTGGATACACGTTTTGTGTGAATGTTCTCTGTATGATGATGTTAGGAATCTCGAAGCTATGGGCGTAGGTTTTGAAGACGGTGTTTGTGATGTTGGCAGTGTTCTAACTGACAACGCGCAAATAGCACGGATTCAGGACTATGCGAACATAGTATTTGCTAGGCGTCGGAATAGGTAGCTATACCCTGGAGCTCGGTGAGCAGGGTCAAAAGGCGGCCAGTCCTGGGCAATAAGGTGCCCCACTGGAAGTAACCGCAAGGTTGCGAAGCTCGACCGGAGGCTATATTCTGGTACCACAGGAGGTCAGGAGCCCCCGGAACTTGGTTTCGGCCTGACCTAGGAGTTGGCCCCCTTGTGGGAGTATCGTGGTGGCTGTGGTTTACACCCAAAATCGCGGGGAGAGTAGGCCAAGTGGTGTTTGGACATCACATGGCTGAGTATATGTTGTAGCGTGCTATGACCTGTGCTTAGCTAACTGGTCTGCTCGATGTGGAGTTGCATTGCAACCGGGTGCCATGACCCACAGACTGGCAGAGGTATTTAGATAGGCCTCAACCCTAAACAAGGGAGAAGATCGTGCCTTATACACGACTTCTAGTAGGCACTGCAGGTGGTATTTATACTATCCGAAGGGCGTTGATTGACACATTATTTCAATCCTGTTATGAGCGTAAGCGCTCCGTGGTAGTTCTGTTAAACACCAATTGTATATACCTTGCTTTTGGCAGGCTGGTATCTACTTAGGTCTGTCTTTTCGGTGACACATGCCTGGAATTCACAATTTTTTTCCTGTCGGAACAGACCACTCAGACAAGTTGTACTCCTTGTAAATTCCTTTTAATGGAATCTTTCAGTCTTTCTAAGAAAAGTACCAGCCCTCGCCAGGTCAACGCCGAGTACCTGCAGCCTGATGCGAGCGTAAACCGGACATTCACAGAGGTAGTGCTCCGCGGTGACATCATCACTTTCTAAATAAGAACGGTTATGTGTTAACCCATCCAACACCAATCTCAACCTCGGAAAGATGTGGGTCTCCAAATGGACAGATCAGCCAACCAATAAAAAAAAAAAAAACAAAAAAAAACGAAGCAACGTCTCATCTAAAGCTAATTATAAATCTCCCAGTTCCATTCCTCATCCACATCCTAAGCCTGACCCCAACTGGAGCCTTAAAACCAAAATATTTCCCAATTTTTCCCCTTCCGTTTATATCCCTAAGCAACCCCCTTCATGCCTCTCTTCCATCCAAGCCCCAACGCGTTTCTTTTAATTTAACCCCTGCCCCTGTTGTTGTCACTGCTCAAGCACCCACACCCCCTCCCACGAATACTAACAACTGCTATTCTAATTTGGATCTTACAACAAAAGCCAAACTTTATCAGCTCAAATCCCGCCTCTAGCCCGCTTTCTACCACGGTTTCACGGGCCCCTGCCCCTATTTTTGATCTCCTTTCGCCACCTAGGCTAAGGGATAAAAAGATATTCGAAAATATACGTCTCTTTCTCGCATATCTTTACGATAATCCGACTCTGTTTACTTTGAGGGAAAAACCAAAACAAGTGTCATGGTCTCTATCCAACAGGAAGGCCTTTCTACGGATATAACTAGTCTCAGGAAACTGTACAACAGGTACCACGAAATCTTCGATGACCTCCCTGCTTTCCGCAGCTATATACACTCTAAAAGAGTTTCTCACCTTTAGCGCAGCCGAGCTGACCATGACAAATTTTTTCGTTCCTAACATGCATACCATCCATACCTCTTATATTTTACTATCAAAACGTAAGAGGCTTGCGCTCTAAAACTCGTGCTGTCTTGTCTAAATCACACGATCTGTCTTTCGACGTCTATGCTCTTACAGAAACCAATCTGATCCCCGACATAAAGAGCCAGGAGCTATTCCTATCTTCGTTTTCCGAGATGACGATCACTCTCCCCCTATATTTAATGATCCTGCCATCCCTAAAGTTGATTCTCCATGTAGAGGTGTCCTACTTGCCATTCACAATAACCTCAACTCTCCTCTCATCGGTATCTCTTCTTCTGTTAAACTTGACTTTGTTTCAATTAAAATAGCACTTCCCAACAGGTCCCTGTACATTATGTGTTGCTACATTCTCCCAGCTCAACCTATCGAATCCAACATCCTTGCTATTAAAGAAATTGACCAACTAATTGACATAAGTGATTCCATCGACGATATCCTTATCTTTGGTGACTTTAATCTGCCCCTGCTTAGGTGGATTCCATCGGATTATCACTTACTTTCTTCCGCGTCAAACGCCAGTTCATCCAAGGAATGTCTCTGCATAACTGACTCAAGCCTGTGCCAAGTAAGTGGCGTCCCTAATTCTATCGGTAGACAATTAGACTTTATTTTCACTAGAGATCTTATTAACTCCACATTAACGTTGTGTCCCTTTATCCTATCAGCTGCCGACAACTTTCACCCCCCTTTTCTTCTCTTATTTTTCCATAACTCTCCCTCCCAGACCACTTCTTCAACTACCACCTCTTCTTACAACTCCATGGTACAACGGAAGACTTCGCTCTTTACGAAATAGAAGAAACAAATTATGGGCAGTTTCTCTTCTAACCAATTCTTATTATGACTACTCTAACTATCTTGGAACTTACCTGCAATTCACCCAGCTCTATAACTGCCTCTATCAGCGCTTTCTCGACACAGCGCAGACCAACCTTATCAACGATCCTAAGACATTTTATCAATTCGTCAACTGCAAAAGAAAATCAGACGGTTATCCCCCCTCTCTCTCGTTCAATAATATATCATCGACCGACCCACATATCGTACCCGACTCCATCTATTTCAAGTACCTTCCCAATTTCTCCATTGGCCCTTCTCTCTCTCTCAACCTTGTGACCCCACCCTTATCGAAGAAAAGTTACAAAATCTCAATGATGAATTTGTATCTGGTCCAGATGGGTTCCCAGCAATATTTTTCAAAAAATGTGCATCCAATCTTTCGCACCCACTTTATTCCCTATTTCATCTGTCCCTCACACAAAGGGAATTCTCCTAAGTTTGGAAGACCTCTTTCATAACCCCATTTCATAAAAAGGGATCAAAGAATGAAGTAACCAACTACCGTCCCATTGCTAAGCTTTCTCACCTAAACTGTTCGAAAGTTTTTTATATGAACTTCTAAGCTTTCAGTGCAAGTCACTTATAAATATCACCCAGTTGGCATGGATTTCTAAAAGGTAGATCAACTACTACAAACTTAGTTGAATTCGTATCCTTTGCGCTTTCAGCCCTAGAAAATGGCAACGAAATTGACGTTATTGCTACAGATTTCTCTAAGGCCTTCGATAAAATATCACATCAACTGATCCTTTTCAAATTGTCTTCCCTCGGTCTTTACCCCATATTGCTAAAATGGATATCTTTCACATTCGCTTTAGGTCAGCCTTCTCAACCCCGTTTTTAGCCACTTCTGGTGTTCCACAAGGCAGTCATCTAGGTCCCGTCTTTGTCATGTTAACTATAAACGATCTTAAGAGAATTATCAAACACTGCTCCGTATCCATTTGCGTCGCTGACACTAAGTTCTCCAAAACTATTTCTTCACCCAAAGACTCTATTTTCCTTCAAGAAGACCCCGATAGGTTCTCTACTTAGTGTCTAAAAAATTTCTTTAAGCTTATTGTCTCCAAATGCCAATCTATGACTTTGTCAGAACGCGATAAGTATTACGAAACACTTGTAGAGCTGTGCAGCATTGAGGACAGGTGATTTGAATGTGGTCGAAAGCTCTTTTCATTCAATCAATTGAAATAAATACGTAATCCTTAATTCAAAATGTCCTTTTTTGATTCTGATTTTGATAGTGACGGTGATAGTGATAATAGTGAGCCTCGTTATAGGTTGAAAGTTTTTAAATCGAGTATCAATTTTGATGTCAGTGATCGTCTAATCGTATTTATTGAAGAATTTCGCTTATCAAAATCAACTGCACACTGTCTTGCTGAACGAGTAACCAGAACCACAGTGCACTACAAATAAATATTCTTCATTGACGGTTTACCAAAAATCTCGAGTCAATGAATCCCGAGAAGAAATTCTCCAGTCGAGTCCTGAAACCAAAGGATGTGATAGATATCACTCTTGTCTCCGACAGCATCACTCAAAGGCTAACGAACTGGATGGTGTCGTCTGAACACTCCTTTTCAGACCACAGATACATCCAATTCAACCTGAGTGATGCTCCCCCCAGCCAACCAGGAGATTAAAGTTAGTTGTTCTGTTTAAAGAAGCGTTGAAGTTCGCTTTTAAACCGTCGTGCGCTTTCTAGCTCTCGTAAGTTGCGCGGGAGTGAATTTCATAGACGGATAGCAGCAATAAAGAACTGTCACTCTGATGTCAAACATGCAAATTGCGGAAGCAGTAACCAAGCAGATCTGTTGGATACCGGAAACTGAATTTTTTCGTAAAGATATGTTGGTTGCCTACCTTTAAGAGGAGTGTGCTCTGGGTGTTCGCTGACATTAAAAAAGCAAAACTGGCTCGGCAGCAGAACGTGGAGGTCAAACGTTCACCTGTTAGGTTTCAAACACCAGCCGTCACGTCCCAAATTTCCTACGCCCAAATGGTGTCAGGTAGGGGGGCTAGGGTACAGCAAGCGACGGTTGCTTCTCCAGCGCCAATGCCGAGAACAACGGAAGCTGCACCTAACATGCTGGCCATCTTGCTCGCAATCCAAGGGCAGATGGCTCAGCTGCAAAAGCAGGTTCAAGAACAGGCCAAGCGGTTGGACCAGATATACGTGCTGCTGCCGGGCCTAACGCTACACATGACGTAATGGGTACGCACATGGTGGAGAAAACTTTGAAGATCCTTGCGGTGAATGTTAATTCACTGATTAGGATCGAACGAAGAGCCACGATGTTTAAATTGCTACAAGACCAAACTTCTGATGTGCTTTTCGCTAGCGAAACCAAGCTAACCGATAATCACAAACTGGAGTACAATAATTATGTTGTTAGAAGAAGAAACCGGCCCAGATCCAAACGTCGAGGCGGTGTCGCAATCTTCATTAAAGAAGAAATAAAATTTCACAGAGTGTACAAGGGTGTGTTGCGCAGGTTCCGGGTGTTGGAAGCAGTCGTCGTTTACATCCCGCTCTGCAGTGGAAAGCGGCTGTACTTGGCCTCTGTTTATGCACCTGAGGCTTCACAATCCACCCTATTTATTACAGAGCTCGACACGCTTTTTCGACTTCTGAGGCTGGAATCGGGGGAGAATTATTTTATAATCGGCGGGGATTTCAACGCTAGACACAGAGATTGGGGAAATACGAGTAATTTGCCAAATACTAGAGGGAACCTGCTACTCGATTGGTGGGGTCAGCACGATGTCATGTATAGACTCGGTCTAAAAGCGACGTACTCAACTGGAAAGTCAATTGCGTGCGCAACTGAAGGCGGTTACTGCAAGGGCGCGCTAAATGGAAATAGCTGTTGTTTTAGCCGCAAGTTCACGACAAACTATAGTGCTACCTAAGGTAAGTAAGAAACTTAAAACGGCTTACGAGTATGATGATGCGGCTCCGCTAGCACGCTAAGAAAATCCACTGAGTTGATAGTATTGCCATCACAATTTAATGGTTTCTATCATAGTTCTCGGTACTATTAGTATTCCCCATTTTGTTTAGTTTTTTTTGAGCTTCTAACCTTTGGCCTTATCGTTAAGAGAATTTCGCCAACAACAGGAATAGTAAAACGACATCGACTTTGGTTTGATGGCAGCACAATTAGTCTTGACCTTGCAGTCATGGCTTGATGTTTGCACTTGCTGCAAGACAAGAAGGAAGAGCAAACTATCATTTCATAATCAAGACCAAGATCTAGACATCAGTGGTTTTGTTGGTGATCTTTGGCCATCACTACTCGAGTTTTGTTTGGAAGAAGGTCTTATATATACTTGACATTGCAATGAAATGACATATTCTTGACATTGTGATGAATCGGTTATCTAGCGTTGGTATTGCCAGATATGGGGCAATAGTGAGAACTACTTTTTATAACAATATTTTTCAACATTCCACCGTATTCACCAGTAGACTCATCGTCAATTGGAAGCACCACCCACTTTGACATAGCTCGTTTCAATATCGATGATTGTGTACGGATCGTAGCTACTCGCACCAGATCGTCGGCTCCAGAATGTACGTCCAAAACTCGGCCTAGTGGCCATTGAGTGGGTGGTGCACGTTCATCTCGAACCAGGACCAGGTCGTCCACTTTAATGTTCCTTTTGGCTTGTTTCCACTTGTTTCTTACCTGGAGTTCATGTAAATACTCACAACTCCACCTTTTCCAAAAATCCTGCTGCATTTGTTGGAGCTGTCTCCACCGTGAAAGTCTACCGGTCTTGATATCTAACAAGTTTGGTTCCGGAGTGGCAGTGATGGGGCCACCCACCAAGAAGTGCCCAGGGGTCAAAGTGGCTAAGTCATTAGGATCATCAGACAGTGCTGACGAAGGTCTCGAATTAAGCTTCAATCTGCTTGAGGACGGTATACAATTCCTCAAAATTCAAACTTGCTTCGCCGATGGTTCGCTTCAGATGATGTTTCATGCTTTTGACCCTGGTGGAATGAAGTGCCATGAAACACCGTTGCACGCAATGGACCGCGCTCCTTCCTCTAACTGCTTTCGAAACGTTGCAAAATCCTCCTTGAGTGCCGCATTTGCACCAGAGAATGTCGTTGCACAGTCGCTATAGATGCTAGAGCTGTATCCTCGTGTGGAAAAGAAGCGTCGCAAAGCCGCAAGGAATGTCTCGGTGGTCATGTCGCTCACGAGTTCGAGATGGATAGCTTTAGTGCTCAGGCAGACAAAGAGAACAACCCATCCTTTGTAACTACGATGACCTCGGCCTTTTGTGGTTCGAATGGCGTAAGGTCCAGCATAATCTAACCCAGAATGCTTGAACGGAGCAGCAGCTGTACAACGAGGAGTAGGAAGACTTCCCATAATTTGGGTTGTACTCGTAATTAGTGGTTTTTGACGAAAACATATCAGACAATGACGAATGAACTTCTGAACTGAGGCCCGACCATCGATTATCCAATAGCGTCTTCTGAGAAAGTTTAACGTTGTTTGCTTGCCACCATGCATTGCACATGAATGTCCTTGATCTATAAGCATCTCAGTAAATCTGCTTTCCTTAGGTAGTATAATAGGAAATCGTTCACATATAGGCAGCCAAGCCTTTCTCAGTTACCCATTCAATCGTATGATGCCACTTTTGTCGATAATTGGATTTAGTAACTTTCTTTTTGAACTGATAGGCTTACCTTGAGAGAGACAAGAAACTTCATTAGCAAAATGTATTTTTTGAACATACCTTATCCAGAAATGTAACGCCACTCTTCGTTGAGAGGCTGTGCACCAGGGTGATTTAGAATGTTGTCTTCCTAGTTTGATGTCAACAAAACGATGACACCAGCATGTAACTCCAACTAATGAGTCAATATTGGAGTATCTGCCGAGGAGTCCCGATGCTCCAACATTCTCCGTCAATTTGGATGGGCTTGAGTAAAGAACGAAGTTACCTCAAGTACCTCTTTGACGTCGCAAACTTGTTTCGGCCATTCGTTTTCGTCTTTCTTTAGCTAGTCTGGACCAGTCGACCATATGTCGAGGTTCGCTAGCTGGGAAGGATACACACCACAGGAGGCTACGTCAGCACTATCTGTGGGCACATACCTCCAACCGTCAGCTCTTGGATTTTGGTAATTCGGTTGGCAACATATTGCTTATGCTTTCCAGGATTTGACCGGATCCAGCTGAAAATTGTCTTCGAGTCAGACCATCAGTAAGTCGTAATTGACGTCAGCTTTAAGGTGTCGAGCACTTTGGTAGCTACTTTCGAAGCAAGAAGTGCTCCATTGAGTTCCAAACACGGGACAGTGATCTTCTTTAACGGTGCTACTTTAGTTTTGGCCATGAGAATCGACACTTTAATTTCACCATCAACTGTCTTGACTCTTAGATAGGAAACGGCCGCATAAGCAGAGGTAGATGCGTCGGAGAAAACATGTAGTTGGTAGTTCGAGGCCTCTGGTGACGAGAAAACCCACCTAGAGACTTTGATGTCATCTATCCATGGAAGCTCTTCTCGAAATCGAATCCAGTTCTGCTGATGAGGTTCCGGAAGTGGATCATCCCAGGAAATACCAGAAAGCTACAATTGTTGACAGATTATTTTACCTGTTATCAAGACTGGAGCCAGCAGGCAAGTTGTGTCATAAATTTTGGCGACATCGGAAAGTTGTTAACGTTTTGTAATTGCTGACCAGACTTTTGTGACGTTCACCTTGTAGCCTATGCAATCACTTTTACAATACCAGTAGATCCCAAGTGCCTTGGTTTCTCGGTCCAAATTCAAATCACAGCAAGGGTCGCTCAACTTGTCGTGCTTATTCCTTTCAGAAACTCCATTTCCATTTTCGTAGCAAGAAACCTCCTCGTTGTAGCAATTTCTGTAGTTCTATCTGAAGTTGTTGAGCAGTCTTAACCGAATCAGTGACGTGGAGGCAGTCATCAATGTAAAATGATTCCCGGAGCACTTTAGCAGCTTGAGGAAATTCAGCTTCTTCATCATTGGCCAGGGTGTGGAGCACCTTTATTGTAAGATACGGCGAGCAGTTTAAATCATAGGTGACCGTAAGTAGTCTGAAAATAGCTGGGCTACCCTCGTTATCCGTCCATATGATTCGCTGCATATCGGCATCATCTCGCTGCTCAAGTATTTGCCTGTAGCATTTTTCAATGGCCAATTCGATGAATACGAGAGCTCACTCTGAAGCTTTGGACCTGCATGAAGACAATCATTAAGTGATTTACCTGATTTGTACTTCCTGGATGCATTGAAGACAACTCTCAACTTTGTTGTCGAGCTACTCCTTGTATACACCATGATGGGGAATGTAGCACACACCTTGAGGTGGCACATCCTCGTAAACAGGTTCCATGTGCCCAAGCTTCAGATATTCCGACATAAATTCTTGGTACATTGTCTTCATTGTTGGGTTGTGGGCTAGGCGATGTAGCTGGTGAAGGAAAAGTTTCAAGACGTCTTCTCTTGAATTCCCCAGTGTTGCTACCTCGATGGAATTCTTAAACGGGTCAGCGAGTTCAGTTTGCGACAATGCACAAAGACTTGACGGTAACTCTCGAGTTACTGTTTCGGGTAAGCGCCCGTAGATGACCCACCCTAAATGAGTACGTTGTGCTACAGGAGCACCAGCAGATGACTGCATAATTTCCCCGTGTAGAAGAGAGCCATAAAGATCAGCTCCCAAAATTACGTCGATAGAGCCGGGCTCATGAAATGATGGATCAGCCAGATCAAGATCCAAAAATTTAGAAAATGGTTTGATGTCAATTCGCATAGTGGGCATGCGAGGACCCAAGCGTGGTAAAATTAGTGCTTTACAGATAATGTTGAATCCAGGTTCTCTGAGAGAGTTCACAGAGATATCGACCAGACCTGTTGATTTACCAACGCTCGATCCCCCTACCAAAGTCACCGGCACAAGCAGCCATGAACGTCGAAGACAAAGTTGTTGAACCGCATACTCACTAATAAATGAAGCTTGGGAACCACCGTCCAAAAGAGCTCGAAGTTTTAAATGATGTCCTGTAGCAGATCGTACTCCAATTTGAGCTGTAGCTAGGAGAACCGGTTCTAACTTTACACGTGCATTTTCGTCGACACATTCACCGAGTGAATTACGAGGGTGACGGGGGTCACAGGTGTTGTTTGTCCGCAAATGGTTTGTGATTACGTTGGGCTCTTGAACCTGTATGCTGTTGTGTAACATTGTGTGGTGGTTTTGGTGACATCTTAAGCAGGTAAAATCCGATGGGCAGTGCTGTTGTGTATGGTTAGCTTTGAGACAATTTTTGCACACCTTCGCTTTCATCACACACGTCAGTCTCTGTCCTGGGGTTTGTTTCTGAAATCAGGACAAATCATTAGAGCATGCTTACCAAAGCAACTTTGACATCGATTGACATTTGCTTGATGGCTGTGGACCGGTTGTGTTTTGGATGGTTTTTTGTTGACTTCCCTTAGATTTTGTCGAGAGCATGCAGCCATTGCATCCAGTCCTTGAAGGCGGTTTTCCAAAAACTTTTCCCGCTCTGCGTACGTGGGAATGGAATTCGGGCTATCAAGTGAAGTTTCCCAGTCTTTAATTATGACAGGATCCAGTTTTTCTGTCACATGCAAAATTAACCAATCGTCCCACTGCTCGGTTGGCCGCCCTAGTTGCTTCAGAGCCCGAACAGCTTCCGTGATTCCATCAAGAATTTGACGTAAGCTCCAAGACGACTCGGTAGTCATGATTGGCAGCTTTACAATGTCACGAAGGTACTGTTTAACAAGCCTACGTTTGTTGTCATATCGACTTTGTAAAATATCCCAAGCTGTTTGACAGTTGTCATCTCTAATCGGGATATTTTTTAACACGCTCGCAGCACTACCACGGCTACAATTGAGATAATGTAATCGTTGCATATTGGAGATCACTGTATCATTGATTACACAGCTGGTAAACATGTCTTTGAAGTTCAGCCACTCGTTAAACGATCCATCGAAGGTGGGCAGCTGAAGTTTTGGCAAAGTTGAGTTGAAGTTGCTGCCTCCGCTTATGACGGGACGGGTTGGTGTTGACTGAGACATACCTATGGTATCATGCGCAGGCGTGGACATCTCGTCGATGAGATCATTGAGTTCTCCTAAGGCTTCGCAATACGCAGATTCAATTTTGGCAAAATGCTCACCCGATAGCAACCTCTGAAGATCTTTTTCATTATGTTCTGTTACCTCTGTTGATGAGATGATATCATGGGCATCATTGAATTTGCTCCAGTAGTCGTCCAGGAGTTTTCTTCGGCCCACGAAGTACCCTTTTGTCTGCTTCGCCTTGGCGACTTTTTGTGAATTCGAGGAGAAGTTACAAATTAGCTTCGCAATAGATAGAAAGAACCTTTTTACTATGAAACACGAATATTTTGCACGGAAGAATCAGGTTCCCCGCAAGAAATGTCAATGTTTGGAAGAAGGTCTTTTTTGAGAACTTGAGAAGGAGCGAAAAGAAAGAAACCTAACCTCTTGCTTGAAACACGTTTTATTAGTGTAATGACATATTCTTGATATTGCAATGAAATGACATATTCTTGACATTGGGATGAATCGGTTATCTAGCGTTGGTATTGCCAGATATGGGGCAATAGTGAGAACTACTTTTTATAATAATATTTTTCAACAAGTTCTCTTCTACTACTACTCTTCTAAGTCGTTTTTGGTTTCCCTTTATTTTTCTAACGGCTAGAGCTAGAGTTTTATTTTAAAGGCTAGGGAAGGCTAATTCTTTTCTACTTTCTTGGATACATCTTATATTTACCATGTCTCCCAGAATACCGTAATAAATGGTTGTTTTGCCAAAAGACGCAGGTCTGTCGGTGTGTGCAAATTTTTTATTTCTTAGTTTTCAAAAGTCGCACGAGAGTAGAAACGTGGAACGCCTAGTGTCAATATGTAGCTGACACTGCAAAGAGAATTAGATATTTCTTCACCTCATGATTTGTGAGCTGAATTTTGTCCCGAGAAATTTGTAAAATTTATAAAAGTTATAGAATCTGCTCTCAGCAAGCTTAGTTTCTAGTCGGTATCGGACAACATATCTTTGGATAGTAATGTGGTACTTATGTCACCACAGATGTGAAGATATCACAAAATTCAAAGGGCGTAGTTACTTCAGTCTTGTCTTCTTTAAGGCATACTCGTATATTCATGCTCAATACTTTTTTATGGTTCAAATCAATTTTGCCTCTTAAGCAACCATTCAATTGTTGGTAGTTACGAGTATGTTTCCGTATCGCAAGGGGCTTTTTGTATTTGTCAAAAGGCTATAACTCCTGCTGTACTCTATATGATGGTGCAATGTATTTGTAGCTACAGTTCGTTCTTTAAAACTATGCAGAGAATAGGGTTTTTTATTGAGCACATACGGACATATAAAAGAATCCATGTCAAAGATACGAGTATACTCGTATGTACCTTACCTATCTACTTATCACCACATGCACTTGCCACGGTGCCTGGCCTCGTAAACACGTGATACCCATCACGGAAGCGGTTTTAATGCCACTTAGGGGAACTGAAGACAACCCAAATCGAACAGTGAATCCCTGGGTCGGTTGAAGTGCACCCCTGTGGCCTTGAGTCGTTTGTTCCCATAATGAGAGATATCCCATCGTCATCGTCTAGAAGTAGCAGCAGCAGCAGCAATAAACAAATAAAAGGGAAAGGAAAATTCGCCTTTAGGTGGGGTGAATTGGATGAGTAGATGTGGATGTACGAGTATAACATCCTGCATCCCATTTTCTGCATATGTCACTCGATTAGAATTTTGATTGTAGCATCTGTGTAAATACGGAACTCTGATCGGAACGGAAGTAAACGAGAATAATGGAAGGTGGTTGCAAGCGTAAGGCGTACGCAGGGTGTACCACAGACTATGACATAAAGATTTTCTCTATTGTCTGGGGAGGTTAGGCCATTGTCAGAGGGGTTGTTACGTACGACGAGATTCGAGGTGGTGCTTTTTTAATACAAAAAGAGGAAATTTCAATTTTTTTTCTTTTTTAATACTTTCAGCATCTGTATAGTACGTGGGTTAACATTAACGGAAGGAAACATGTGCGCGCAAATTATTTGCCAGGGGAAGATATGTACGAGTATTACCGACTTTAGTTTTGATTTTCGAATTTTCTGACGAATGTTTTCGATGGATTTCAGATGAAATGTGTGATAAGAATCACCATCACCAGTTGAAACAATTATACGAATTTTAAGCCACCAGCAATTTGGTGACAGCTACAAGGTGGTGCAAAAGTCATCACTCATCATCATCAATGGCAGCAAATGTCAATTCTACTTTGACATTTGTGAAGTAAACAGATATAAAATACACGTGAATAAGACATGAATCGCTGTACTCCTAAAGAACGTGGAATAACTGTTACGATTTCAGCACAGATTTCCCGGTCGTCCGGCCCTAACTGGGCAAACACTACGACGTTTAGCCTAGAAGAGTATGGGACACCTCTAGATGCTGCCAGGAGTGGCGGGCCCGGGAGCAGCCGTTCTGCTGAGAATATCGCACCTGTGGATGAAGATGAAAACGCCATGGGCCAAACTACCAGTGTGGGCGGCGAGCGCTACAGACCCATGCTCAACGACTTTCTCCTTCCCCAATTGGATGAATTCGGACTGGAGAACATCTGGTTCCAACAGGATGGACCAATGGCGCATACTGTACTAGCCACAACCGAAATTCTGAGCGCTGCATTTGCGGGTCGCCTAATCTCTCATTTTGGCGAATTGCACTGGAGGGACTTCTTTTTGTGGCTTCTTTTCCTCAGACTCAAAGAGAATATCCGTCAAGAATGCGAGGACTTATCGCCGGAAGTTCTGACAAAAGTGATGGAAAATGCTACAAATCGGGCCCGAATGGGCATCAATTCTGACGGCGGCCACTTAGCCGATATCATTTTCTCGACTTAATGGAAATAAATTTAAGACATCAAGTAAATAAAGGGTTTTCCAATAACTTTTTTGTTTTTTAAATAAAACGCAAACCATTTCAGAAACTTTATTATCGGCTTGAAGTACAATCAAAAAATTTATGAATGGAACTCGACTTTGTTCATATGACCACCGCGGGCACGTTTGCAGCGGTCGATTCGTTGGACCCAATTTTCAACGACTCAGCCACACATTTCGGCCGAAAGGGCCGCTATTTCGCGTTCAATGTTGGCTCTGAGCTCTTCCAACGTCGTCGGTGTGTTGGCATAAACCAATGACTTAACGTAGCCCCACAGAAAATAGTCAAGCGGCGTTAAATCACACGAACGAGGCGCCAATGGACTGGCCCATTTCTTGAGATAACACGCTCACCATACTTACTCTTCAATAAATCGATTGTAGCGTATGCTGTGTGGCTTGTGGCATCATCCTGTTGAAACCACATGTCGTCCAAGTCCATATCTTCCAATTCGGGCCAAACATAATCGGTGATCATGGCGCGATAACGCTGAAATTCACAGTAACGTGACGATCATTATCGTCGACGAAAAAATTTGGCCCAATAACGCCGCCGGCATGCAAACCGCACCAAACAGTTATTTTGTGGATGAAGTGGTGACTCATGAAGCACATGTGGATTTTCGCCCAACCAATAACGCATATTTTGCTTATTGACGAACTCATTGAGCCAAAAATGAGCTTTGTCACTGAAGATGATTTTGCGATGAAATTCATCATCTTGGCGCATCTTCTCCAGAACCCAATCGGAGAACGTACGTCGCTTCAAATGGTCCAATGGCTTCAATTCCTGAGTCAGTTTGATCTTGTATAGGTGTAAACCAAGATCTTTACGCAAAATACGCCATAATGTGGTCTGAGCGATGCCCAGTTCTTGAGAACGCCGTGGAATTGACTGATTTTTGATCGAACGGCAGCGATATTTTCGACACTTCGACCAACCCATTGTCTCACTGACACTGCAACATCACACAACGAATATGTAGACTCAAATTTTTGCACCAAACTTGTTATTGCCTGTCTACCAGGGTGAGAATTACGACCGAAAATTGGAGTTAACACTCTTAAAGTTGCAGTCACCGACTCCGAATTTCGGTAGAAAATTTTTATAATTTGGCGAAGTGGCTCGTACATGTACTTTACTGAATAAATTGACAGTGACAGTTTGATGATTAGTGAAAGAGTGCGTTCACAAATCAAATTTAAAGTTGTCCAGTCCCTATTGGAAAACCCTTTATTTGTAGATCTTCCTCAATTTTGATAACACAATCGAACGACGTGAGACCTTGATAGAAGAATGCTATATCATTAGCGAACGCTGTTGGTAAACCGTTAAAGTTCTGATTTAAGAGGGAGTTAATATAAATTAAGAACAAATGTGGACTGAGGACAGAGCCCTGCGGAATACCATTCTTTATTTTAAGAGATCTACTAAAACATCCATTGATATTGACCACTGTGAGATAAGAGCGAAATCAATCATGTAAGACTCCTCTAAAATCAGCGTTGTACAACTTATCTAGAAGAAAATTATGGTCCACCATGTCAAATGCTTTTATCATACCAATGAAAACAGCCATTGTTGATTTGGAATTATTGAACCCTTCATACAGTTGGGTACAGAACTTAAGAATGGCATCTTCTGTGGATTTGCCCGATCTGAAGCCGAACTGATTTTCAGAAAAGAAATTCAACACAGTTGGTGAAAAAAAATCTTCTGCGGGAACTTCGTTACATGTTTGAAAAAAGGGAAAGCAGGGAACATATAATTCTAGAGCTAGCATCAGATGGAATAACTTGGAAACAATTCCATCCAGATCGCCCTACTTCGGAGGGTTGTGGGAGTCCGCGGTAAAGTCTGCCAAGTATCATTTACCGTGCATACTAAATCACACATATCTAACATTTTTCGAACTTAATACAATAATCATTCAGGTCGAGGCAATTTTAAACTCGCGTCCTATCTGTCCTTTGCAAAATAATCCTAATAATTTTCCAGCTTTAACTCCTGAACATTTCATTATAGGTACACCATTAGTGGCAATAGTTGGACCAAATTTAAGAGATGTCAAGAACGTTAGCCGATTAGACCGATGGCAGCAATTACAGTGGCATATACAGCACTTTTGGGACCGGTGGTCCAAAGAGTACCTGCAATCCTTACAACAGCGGACGAAGTGGACAATCCTTTCCAAATCGGCGATATCGCACTATCATTACATTTAATTGCAATGTTGGCCGGATCAGACAAAACAACGCTATGTATTTCCAAGACATCGACTACTTTACAATTTCTGTCTTTTCCTAGAATATCATCTACAATTCTCCACTCTTCTTTAGTATTACCTTTAGAATTATGCGTATTATTAATGTAGTACTGGTTGCGAGCTTCTGCTACTTTTTTATTTACGTCTTTGCACAATTTGTCATAGTATTTTTTTTTTTTTTAGATTTTGTGTATGTTTCTTACATTTTTTGGCGAATGTTCTTTTACTTTTCACTTTCTTTAAACGATCGGAAGTCATCCAAGGGTTAAAGTATTTTGTACTATTAAAATTGTGCATAGACCTGTTGGTGCAGTTGTCTATATGATTTCTTAAAATCGATAAAAATAAATCATAGGCAACCGAAGGATTACTTTCTGAGTAAACTGAGTAAAAGTGCACCCTTTCTAGGTTTTTTTTTAGAGAGAGAAAGAAAGATGTTTGGGCTCTGGTGATTATTTCGCTCCATGGCTGACATCCAACATTTAATGGGGAGACTAAATTATTAGTATAATTGGACTTGTTTGTTGTATTCTAGGCAATAACTCATCTTATGTGAATTTATTTGCCTGAAAAAAAGAATGTCTTTCGGGCGCGACTGGTATTGAACCCTGAACCGTCAGATTTGGAAGTCAATACACTACCACTTGACCAACGGCCACCCACTAGGTTGTCGTCAGGGTGAGGACCAACATAATCGTGGCCAAGATATGCCAGTAGGTGCCTTTTGCAGTATCCAGTCTAGCAACGGTTAAGTCGGGCATTAGGAAATAAGACTACATTAAGACTACGTTTCACTAACATACAAGTTCTGGTCTTACCTTTGTCTATTGCATACAGTGGAACGTATTCAAGTGTACCAAGTCCACGAATCGTTAGTTTGCACGTAGCGATTGGTATACCTATACTACCTTTGTCCGGTAGGATAGGTAGAGTGGTTCCAATTTTGGTTTGCAGTTCCCTGGAATGTCTCTGTGGCCCGGCACCCAACAAAGGTGAATGTTGAACTGCTCTGCCATCTCCATGAGAGATGATAGACATTCAAGGGCAGTTTTAGAATATAATGAGACCGAGTCCAGGGACTTGATGGCGGCCTGACTATCCGAGAATATGCGGATATCCTTTGCAGATAACACGTTTTTCTTCAGCCAGGACAGAGCTTCTTTAATCGCCAAAATTTCCGCCTGGAACACGCTACAGTGATTTGGAAGGCGGAAAGAGAGGCTTAGATTTAGCTTATCTGAGAAAACACCGCCACCAACTCCGCTGTCGGTTTTAGATCCATCTGTGTAGAGATGGATTGACTTGTCCTCCATGAAAGCATTCTCCTCCCAGAATGATCTAGAGGGGAAGCTTACATGGAAGTTTTTGTCAAAACAAAGTTCAGGTATGGTGTAATCGATGTCCTCTGTGAGGATTCCTAAGGTGTTAAGAATGTTGAGGTGGCCAAATGCTGCAGTAGCAGCTACTTGCAAGCTAAAAATGTCGAGGGGTATCAAGTGAAGCAGAATATCTAATGCCGCAGAGGGGGTAGACCGCAAGGCTGCGCTTGTGCATAGACATGCTGTTCTTTGGACTCTGCTTAATTTATAGCGGTTGACTGCATTTTCCAAGGCCGTCCACCAGACAACCACCCCGTAAGTAAGTATCGGTCTTATGACCGAGATGTATAGCCAATGGATTATGCGAGGTTGAAGGCCCCATTTGTTCCCAATGGCTTTCTTGCAAGAGAATAGAGCTATTGTAGCCTTATTGACTCTTTCTTGAATGTTAGGTTTCCAGTTTAGTTTCCTATCAAAAATGAGACCCAGATATTTTGCTGTATCGGAGAAAACTAAACTGGTACCGTTTATTGAAGGAGGGTCTATAATTGGAATTTTGTATTTCCTGGAAAAGAGGACAAGATCAGTTTTATGGGGGTTTATTCCCAATCCACAGCGATCTGCCCATCGGGTTAATCTGTTGAGATTTACTTGGAGGAGTTCTTTAATGGTATTTAGATGTTTTCCTGAGACGGCTATGGCAACGTCATCCGCATAGGCAATCACTCTGCTACCACCCGCTTCCAGGTATATCAGTAGTTCGTTAACTACTAAGTTCCAGAGAAGGGGAGAGAGGACACCGCCTTGCGGCGTACCTCTGCTGACACATCTTTTAACAGAAGTTTCAGCCAGTGTGGAGTTGATTATCCTGCTTTTTAACATTAGAACGATCAACTCCCCAAGTGAGCCGTCTACCTGCAGAGTTGACAGCGCAGTCGTGATTGCGGATGTGTTGACGTTGTTAAAGGCGCCCTCTATGTCTAGGAAAGCAACCATTGTGTACTCCTTATATTGTAGGGATCGTTCGATGTGGCTAGTCAGAGAGTGCAAAGCCGTTTCCACCGACTTTCCTTTACAGTAGGCATGTTGAGCCGTAGACAGAAGTCTTGGATCAACTTTAGCTCGAATATGGATATCAATCAGTCGTTCTAAAGTTTTCAGAAGGAATGATGATAGACTTATAGGTCTGAGGTCCTTTGGGACTACATGAGAACATTTTCCAGCTTTGGGAATGAATACTACATTGACTTCTCTCCATAACAGTGGAATGTGGATAAGTTCTACACAGCTCCTCATAATATTTTCCAACACTGGTAGAATAATATCTGAGGACCTCTGTAGCTCGGCAGGTACAATACCGTCCGGACCAGCAGACTTGTATGGTTTGAAGCTATGCAGCGCCCAGAGCAGTTTGTCTCTCGTAATCAGACCATGAATTTTGGTCACGGTTGCAGTAGGCTGGTTTGGGCTGCTACTGGCCGCGAGTTGGGAGCTACCTGGAAAGTGGGTGTCCAGAAGCAGGTTGAGTGATTCATCACTTGAGGTTGTCCAAGAGCCATCGGTTTTTTTCAAACAGCTGGGCATCATAGGATTTGTGGAGAGGATTTTTCTTAGCCGCGAAGCCTCTGAGGTTTCTGTAATTTTATCGCAGAATGACCTCCAGGATTTTCGCTTTGCCTTCCTCAGTTCTTTTTTGTATAATTTGAGGGATTCTTTATATGAGTCCCAGTCGGTCACTTTTCTTGTGCTTTTTGCTGCGTTGAAAAGTTTTCTGCAGGTGTTTCTGAGCAGTCCTAGTGCCGATGTCCACCAATGTGGCTTTTTCTTGCCTCTTGGTTGAATAAGAGGGCAGGAAGTGGCCATAGCCTTATTGAGAGTCAGAGTAAATTCCCTGACTTTCATGTCGAGCTCATTGGTGTCACGCGGGGGACTTGATAGTTTAGAGGATATCGTTTCCGACAGTATTCCTCTATATTTTGTCCAATCAGTTTTCCGGTAGTTCCGGAAAGCTGGTTGGCTGGGGGGAGCATCACTCAGACTGAATTGGATGTATCTATGGTCTGAAAAGGAGTGTTCAGACGATACCATCCAGTTTGTTAGCCTTTGGGTGATGCTGTCGGAGACAAGAGTGATATCTAACACTTCTTGTCGGTTTTTTGTTATAAAGGTGGGCTCATTGCCAATATTGCAAATTAAGAGGTTAGTACTTAAAATATAGTCTAAAAGTGACTCACCTCTATCATTGATGTCGGTACTGCCCCATACCGTATGATGTGCGTTAGCGTCGCATCCGATTATGAGGCCAGTTTTTTGCCTTCCAGCTTCCAGTACCACCCTTTCTAGGTTATCACCAGGGAGAGGGCCCACTTGGTCGTGGCCAAGGTAAGCCGATGCCAGCCAGTAGAGCCTTTGGCAGTCTCTAGTCTGGCAACGGTTAAGTCGGGGTCACTGAGGTTGGGAAGTAGAAATATATTAAGGCTACGTTTCACTAATATACAAGTTCTAATCTTACCTTTGTCTCTTGTATAGAGCGGAACGTATGTGGGTGTCCTAAGTCCACGAACCACGCCTTCTGCAATCCATGGTTCCTGGATTAGAATTATGTCTTCTGCGTTTTTGGAAAGACGCAGAATGAGTGCGGCCGAAGCCTTTTTTGAGTGGTGGAGATTAATCTGGAGAAACCGTATCATTGCTACAGTCTTCCAGAGTCGCCTCCACCACGGTGTTGTTGAGGTCCTCCGATTCTGAAGATGTGCCCAAGAGCTCATCTTCTATCTCTGATCGTGTAGAACCTCTAATTGCTTCGTCATCGGTTTCCATTTCCGACAGAACATGTCATCTAAGTGGTTTTCATTTGCTGACGTCCTTACAATCAGGCTTCCGCGCTAACCACAGCTGTTCAACAGCTAAAGTACTTGATGATATCAGATTAAACTTTGATAAAGACTACGAGTATCTAACGCTGCTTTGCTTACTCGATTTTACAAAAGCTTTTGATTGTGTCAATCATGAAATTTTATGCACTAAATTAAGATTTTACTTTGGATTTCATGAGCGTTCAGTTAAATTAATAAGGGACTATCTCATCTCGTTCACAAAGGGTAGTAGCCAATGGAAAATATTCAACGCCGATCAATATAACCGCTGGTGTACCTCAGGGCTCGATCCTCGGCCCTATTTTATTTTTCATATTTATAAATGACCTACCACAAGTCTGCCAAAATGCTACGGTCTATCTTTATGCTGATGACGCACAAATTTATCTATCCCGCCCCATTGGGCTTGTGGAAGATCTTGTGGCTAGATTTAACTTAGATCTAGCCTCAATTGTTACTTGGTCACAGAATAATGGTTTATTATTAAATCCTGGCAAAAGTCAACTGGTACTTATATCAACAAAAAAAACATTTTTGTACTGAATGGCTTGAACCTTACTTTCTAAAATACTGTGACTAATCTTGGCTACAAAATAAATAGTACACTTTCTGCTTCAGACCACGTTAACCTCATTGTCTCCCGCATTTACTCAGGATTACGAAAACTCTGGATTTTTTCTTGCTTTACACCAAGAAGCACCAAGTTAAGATTGATCAAGACTCTATTTATTCCGATTTTTAACTACGCCATTCCTATCTTTTGTAAGCTTGATTCGATCTCTCAGCACAAACTACTCGTTGCCTTCAACGATATGGTAAGGCGTATATATGGAATAAGAAGATACGAACACATATCCCACCTTCATAAGTTTGTGCTGGGGTGCACATTACAAAATTATTGGGAATTACGGTGCTGTATCTTCTTGCACAAAATAATCCGAACCAAATCACCAGCGTACTTATATCAAAAACTCCAGTTTGTAACACCAACATCTAGATCTAACTACCTTAATACATCGCGTCTCTTTTTCGTTTACACCACCAGACTCTGGAACAATCTTCCTGCCACTATTAAGCAAATAATACATGTAAAGCAATTTACGAGTACATCACCAAAGAACTGGAGAAATGTGCATGCTGCCTGCCTGCTTTTTGCCTTAAAACCAGAATTACAACTGTTCGACCGAGCCATACGAGTACATGAAGCAGAACAGTTCAGGAGTTGTCACGGCATTTGGAAAAAAATTGCTAACATGGACTCTGTGACCCACAAGGGGATACAGGATATTACAATAGTACGTAAGTAAAGCAGAGTACAACTGCTGTTATCTCGAATATTTCCGCTCCATTTAAATTTTATTCAAAGGCCGTCCTTGAAAATCAATTTTCTTTCAAATACAAGGACCTATGGGTCCACTCAATGAAATAAAAATACCAACTACACCATTTGAGTTTTGATTTTTTGTTTTTTCTAATTCTTACTTGCGAATCTGTTTCGCCAGATCGCATTCCAGTCGCAAGCCCAAGACATCGTTCAAGTGCTCTTCAAAAAAAAAACAAACCAAAACAAAAAAGATGTTTATATACTCGTACATATATCCGCAAGAGATCAGATAATCGCAGGTGTTCCTTGATGGATGGTTTTAAATATCAAACAAAAAAAATTACGCAAGTGGATCATCACTTTGTCCTTAACCATCAAGCAAACCACTGTAAGAATTAGGCACGTTATTCGAATCTACATAATCCGAATTCCAGAGCCCGTATAACTGGCAGCAATGCTCCTTAAGTATAATAAAGACCGATGAACAAAAAAGAACCTTTTCAATGGCAAAAGGGACATGACAACGTACTGCGGAAAATAGCCATATTCCACATAGATCCGTAATGGGTCCTTTGAGACTGTAAGGAGTTTGTTTTCTTTACCTTCTTTTGTTTCTTCAAATGCAAAAGAGAAATAACATAAGTACTCATATCGCCACAGAATTTGAAGATGAATATCTGGAGGCACAAGCCTTGGCACTCTGTGTAATTTGAGAATTGGCGGCGTAGCCCGGAGATTTGTAGACGAATTGATACGTAATGGGTTTCTACGAATCCGGTTTACCAATCAACAAATTGCTATCCCATTCGAGGATTTGTCGAATTAATCTAACTCACTTTGTGTCTGCAAGTGTGGAACTATATCCACCGCGACTATTCCTTATAAAGGGTGTGTTTTTTTTAAAGGTATACAAATTCAGTATAAAATGAAAAAATAAAAGCTTATGTTAATGTCTATGATATTAGCTTCATTTAATAGGTAATTTTATGCCATTAGTGGCTAAATATAATATCGGGCATATGTGCGTCACGCCCAGCTCGAATGAAGCGCAATCGCCAAGTAAAATTTTCGACAATTTTATCGAGCAACTGGGGCCGTATATCAGCAATAACACGGCGAATGTTGACTTCCAAACTGTCCAACGTCTCTGGTTTATCGGCATAGACTAGTGACTTCACATACCCCCAAAAGAAAGTAATCTAAAGGTGTGAGATCACAGGATCGTGGAGGCCAGTTCCCAGGTCCATTACGCGAAATTATGCGCTCAGCAAATGTTTCCCATTTAACGCTTTTGTTTGCAACTAGTGCTTATTTCGTGAATGGTAACACTTAGCTCATGTCTGATTTGACAGATAATTAGTTTTATCCTTCCGGTTAATAATGGAAAATAATTTCATACTGGCCATGCAGTAGCCTACACGATCGGTCCAATTTTTAAGCACATTATCGATTGTGTGCAGCTGTATTTCTCCAATGGCCTCACGAATATTGTCCTTTAAAGCGTCAATTGTCTCTGGCTTATCGGCGTAACACTTATCTTTTATCGCACCCCACAAATAATAGTCCAACGGTGTCAAATCGCAGCTCCGAGGTAGCTAAACGACATCAGCTCTGCGGCTGATAATGCGATCTTCAAAAACAGGGCTAAAACATCGATTGTAGCTTCGGCTGCGTGGCACGTAGCGCCGTCCTGTTGAAACCAAATGTTGCCAATATCCTCCTCTTCAATTTTTGTGAACAAAAATTCGTTCAACATGGCCCGATAACGATCGCCATTGACTGTAACGGCCACTACTTGCTCATTTTCGAAGAAAAATGGCCCAATTATGCCTCTGGGCCAAAATCCGCACCAAACAGTGACTCGTTTTGAGTGTATCAATGTATGCGTGCGGGTTTTCTGCGACAATTTTGCTTGTTTACATACCCGCCAAGATCAAAATGAGCTTTATCTGAAAAGATGATTTTTTTGGTAAAATCGGCATCTTCTCTAAGTCGATCGCAGGCCCACTTAGCGAAGCTAACATCAGAGGGAGTGAAGTATCTCTTACATTGCTTGAGGAAACCTAGACATTTCGCAGCATTTTTGACGACATCAAATATGTGGTCATTCCAACGTAAACTGTCACGGACACACATACCGAAAATGGAAAGTTTTTCGGTTTCGACGATGCAAGTGCCATTCATAGATAATGGCTGGGTGTTTAAATTTCGCTTTAACGACAGCAGACAGCATTGTGTTTTGGAAGCATTAAATTCCACTCTGTTGATAGTTCCCCAATTGGTTATGCTGTTGATATCGGAATTTAATGAGCTTAGCATACGCTGCCGTTCTCGTTCTGCAGCCGAAGAGCAGGGCCGTGAGTCCGGAAACGAATATGAAAAGCAGATAGTACTGTCATCAGCAAAGGAATATATTGGATTAGAAGTAGCAGACAAGAGATCATTAATGAAAATTAAAAAGAGTGCCGGAGACAGAACAGAGCCCTGGGGCACACCAGCATTTATTCTGTGAATATCAGACTTGAAACCATCCAAGACAAATGGAATTGACGGTTCCGAAAGGCAATTTCTAATCCATTGAAGAAGAGAGTCGTCGATCCCAAATGCACGCATTTTCGAGAAAAGAGCTTGATGCCAAACTCTGTCAAATGCCTTAGAAATATCAAGTGCAACTGTCTTGCTTTCGCCAGATTGATGTACGCTTTGGTTCCACTTTTCGGTGAGACATGCCATCAAATCACCAGTGGACCTGTTGCTACGAAAACCGTACTGCCGGTCATTGAGAAGTTTTCGTGTTTCGAGATATTTCATGAGCTGGCGATTTATCAGCGTTTCCATGACCTTGGAAAGAAGGGACGTAAGTGCAATGGGTCTGTAGGAGGAGAGAGAAGAAGATTCGCCTTTTTTAGGGACGGGCTGGTCAAATGCGGCTTTTCATCTGCTCGGAAAGAGTCCTAAAGAGTAGGATTGATGAAAAAGCTTACGCAGTGGTTTTGCCAGCGAGGAAGAACACCTCTTCAGAAGAAGGGGAGGTATACGATCTGGACCAGCGGATTTATGTACGTTGAGATCTTTAAGTACTCTTGCTACTACACGAGTGCGAAAGTGGATTCGTCCTATTGAAGATTCGACGCACTCAAGTGTAGGCGGAGACAAAGCACAATCTGGGAGTGTTGAGCTGGCCGCAAAGTGTGCAGCTAGCAGATTGGCTTTGTCTAAAGAGCTGACAGCTGGAATGTCTTTGTAGATGAACGTTGGGATGGAGGATGAGGCGGAATTTCTAATGTTTTTGACGAACGACCAAAAATTTTTACTGCCTTTGGGACATTGCAGTATTTTTTGCCTCAGTTTTTGGTCGTATAGGAATTTCACACGCTTAAGAAAGGCGTTGCAGTCATTTCTGGCTCGTTTGAACTTTTTTCGGTTTTCCTCTGTCGGGTTGGTCTTGTAGGACCGAAAAAACATTTCTCTAACTCTGACGGCCTCTTTACAACTCGAGCCGTACCATGCCTTTTCTTTTGGTTTGATACTCTTCATCCGATGAGGAATAAAGGATCTTATTCCAAAGAGAATGGTGTCTGTGATCATATCAACAGCGGCATCCACGTCATTATCGAGTTAGCATAACGACCAGTTAAAATTCCTAAAGAAGCTGTTAAGACCGCTCCAGTTGGCTTTCTCGTATTGCCATACGGTTCTTTTAGGAATTTTTTCTCTAACTGTGTGGTCGGTGTACGGGAAATTAGCTGATATGACACAATGGTCCTACGACCCTAGAGGGGAGAGCACATCAATGGTGTCCAGGGTGTTGGCGGTATGACTATCAACGTCTGGTATTCGCGTGAGCTCTTTTACAAGCTGCGTTAGGTCGTTTTCCGCAGCGAAGATCTCAACACACCGTCCTTCGGGTGTTGTCTGTCCGGAATGTCGAAGCCACCCAGAAGTGTGTACAATTCTTTGTATGGAGTCAGACAGCGCACCAAACTCGTTGAAGGTCGAATTGCCATCCAGTTTGGGGTTTCTGTAAATAAAGCAGTAGTGGACAACTATTGTAGCTAGTAATCTAAGGAAACATTCACGAATGCTAGGCACATTTAGAGCACCGTGATAAGTAGCTAAAGCAACTGCTAATGCAGACGGATATCAATTTGTTTCTTAAGCCACTACCCCTTCAAATGAAGCGTTATCAATTAAAGATTTGCTGTTTACCAGTACAATTAAGACAAAGATAACTTTGATACGGCAATCTTGTTGAAACGTTCTCAAGCTAATAACACAACTGTGAAGAAAACCATCTAATATACATTTTTCTATTTCTCCCTTCAAACCCATAATTATATGTTTACTTGTATGACAAAAGAATTTCGTTTCTCCGGTGCAATTACGAGTACGAGTAGGTTATATCGATTCGTGTTACGTCATTTTCGAATTCCACTGAATTTAATGCACCCAGAATAGGTATGCACGAAAGAATGCTGACTCGATGAGGAAAATGTATTTTTTTTTTGTTCTTTTTTGGTTACTTCCAAGAACTTAAGTTCAATCGAGAACCTCACGAAACATATAATTTACCATTTTCCTACTCTAGATCTATCTATTCCCAGCAGCAACCGCCCACCTTCTATTCTTCTTTTTGTTTGTCTCCTTTTATTCTCCTTTCTTTTTGGTAAATTACGGACAAGGGTCTCGCGTCAAACTATGAAAATCAATCAGTTTGGCCACTATTCTTGTGTTAGAGGTTCAAGAGCGAATTCCAGAAACTCCTCACGCTTCTACGAGTATTATACTATAGATACTCGGACATGGAAAAACTCGTCACCTGTCGCACTTAATTATTCAAATATCACAGATTTCTTGGATATCGCAGATAATTCTGTTGCGAGCCTTCACGTCTCTAATCCCTCATAAGATTAAGTAAAGAGAAAGGTGCTGCTCGCACTTTGAAGTTCGAATTTGATTTATATGCCGGCCAGTGGAGTCCATGCCCATTTGGCAGCAAATCAACAGAAAACCGATTAATTACCAGCCGAGTACAAGACAGGAAGTAGCTACGAATCTGTTCATATGGCTCCGCACATCTAGGGGAAAATTGGAAAATTTTATGAGTACCAGGTGGTGCAAAAGCAGATTACCAGAGATCCGAGATTCGAGATCCGAGATACGAGGCGACACATCCATCAGTAAATTTATGCGATTTTAATTGGAGAAATTAATTTTACACGCGTCTTGTCGTGCGATGTGTGTGAGCTACAAAGTGGATCACTGGAGTAAAAATACGACCAAATAAATATCATAAAACCATATGATGGCTAATTACTACCAGCGTTGCCAGTTGACTGTTTTACAGCCGGTCTAGTTATTTTTAGTGTACTCGTATTGTTGTAGTTGGTAGTCCGAGCCGATTTAGATGGACCCAAGATACTCGTATATAAGGCGTAGAAGCGTCTTTTCAAGCTCATAGACTGATAAATTTGACAAATTTTGTCTGTTTCTCTTTTCTACTTGATTTGATTTGATTTGCGGCCCGGGTCAACCCCGGACAGATTTATTAAGCTTATTGCAAGCAAATACGTATGTTACTTAAAACTAACATTTTTACTTAAAAACTAAAGGGTGGCAGCGGTTAAAGAAAGTTAGGACGTGAGGCATAGGTAGAAATAAGTTTGCTGAGATGGTAGTCGAAGAGAGGCAGAATATCGTTAACTTCGCGAAGCATCCTAGACATTGGCTCCAGGTGTCAGTAATTCGTTCTGTGAAGATTGAGCCGGAAAAGTGGCACAGACCTAAGATTGCGGGTATTGGTGTTAAAAGAAATAATTTGAAGTAAGGAAGGACAGGCGATATTACCTACTAAAATTTGATGAATAAAGAGAATGTCGGCAACTTTTCGGCGTATAGAAAGGGGTTGTAAATTTATAAGTTTCAGCCGGTCAGTGTAAAGTGGTAAGTTTTGGCTATCATCCCAGGGAAGCCCACGTAAAGCAAAGCGTAAAAACCTGCGTTGAACAGAGGATGTGAGTTTAGTAGTAGAGTGACCAAACTTGGCTGGCATATTCCAGAAGAGGCCTAACAAAGGTTATGTAAAGAGATTTGGTAACATAAGGATTGGAAAACTCCTTAGACCAGCGCTTGATAAAACCAAGGGCAGAGTTGGCTTTTTTTATTATACTATCAATGTGAGAACGGAAATTTCCATATTCTCAGTAAGGACTGTGACTCTACTACAAGGTTTCCTTCTTCATCTCTACATATTTCTGTACGAGTCTTCTTCTGAAGAAGCCGAAGTTCCCGTCTCTTCTGCTTGTAGAACTCACGAGCGTTTCGCATCCAAAGCAGACCCGCTTTATACGCTTCTTATTTAGCTGCATGAGCTTGGCGGTATTCTTCATCAAAACGCGGATTTATTGGTAGTGGTCGAGGGGAACCGAGCACCTAATGGTCTTCGGTATTTGATGGTGGTGGTAGAGGGGTTTTTGAAAAATTTGAATTCGTACATTGCCTCCAACAAGATGGTGATCCGAGTCAATATTGGTTGCCCGGAATGTTCGCACTTCCAGAAAACTGGAGACATGCCTTACGTCGATCGCAATGTGATCAATTTGATTAAGCGTATCATGATCCGCAGACCGCAGTGTCTCCTTGTGTATTAGATATGAGGAAACCCTATGCTTGCTACAGTGATATTCTGTGCCGCCTCAAAATCAATAAGCCTAATTGCGTTGCCAGAAGTGGTCTAGTGTAGGCTATGCTTAACAACTGTCCTACCAAAAATATCTTCCTTTCCTATCCTGACGTTAAAATCACCTAGTAGGACTTTAACGTCATACTCCGAGCATTGCGTGTCAAAATGAAACGACTGTCCCGTGTAGAGTGAGTGTTTATTAATTTTGATAGACTTCATTTAGAACACAGTAAAATACATGATAAGCATTTGGCATATGTAAGGTACGTAGCTTACAAAAGAGAACGAGAGATTGCAAACAAGTTGGTGTCTAGGGCATAGAATAACTAATAAATATTGCTGAATTATTCTTAACACTCCCACTTTCACCAATATTTAATTTTATCGTTATAATCTCAATGCAATTTTAGTTAAAATTAATCTCAAAAAATATCAAAAGCAAATTATATGTTTTCTTAATTCAAAAGCAAAAAAAAACTTATTTAGTTATACCAATTTTATGTCGTAATAGTTCAAATCTATTCCTTGGCAAAGGTTTGGTAAAAATATCTGCCAGTTGATTTTCAGTAGGAATGTAATTGAGATCGAATATTCCCTCAGCGAACTTCTCTCTAATGAAATGGAAACTGACTTCTATATGCTTACTGCGTTTGTGGTACTCAGGGTTGCGTATCAACTTGATAGCACTTTGATTATCCAAGTACAGGCTCGGTTTGCCACATCCCTCTTCAAGTAGCTCGTTCAATAGCCGCAACAGCCACATAATCTCCTTAACTGCATGTGAACCTGCCATGTACTCGGCTTCCATAGTGGATAGTGCGACACATTGCGGCCGTTGTGAGGACCAAGATATTGGTGACTCCCCAAGTAAAAATACGAAGCCACTTGTTGAGCGCCTTGTCTCAACGTCACCAGCAAAGTCTGCATCGCTATAACAATTAATGGTTAGTTTTTTATTTGATTTAAAAGGTATACCAAATGGTCTCGTCCCTTTCACGTATCTTAAAACTCGTTTCACTGCGGCAATATCCTGGGTAGTTGGTTTGTCCAAATGCCGACTTACAACCCCAAGAGCGTATGAAATATCTGGCCTTCTTCCAATCGCCAAATACATAAGGCTGCCTACAGACTCTCGGTATGGAAAATCTCGCACCTCTTCATTTGAATTTGTTAGGTCCTTGTAAGTAACGCTATCAGCTGGTGTAGTAACAGGATTAGCATCATTCATTTTGAACTTCGCCAGGATTCTGTCAGCATAAGTAGATTGATGAAGAAAAATCGATCCATTTGTCTGCCGCTCTATCTGCAATCCCAAGAAACAACGTGCCTCGTAAACTTTTACCTCGAAAAACCTTTTTAAGTAATCTATTAGTTCGTTAATATCCACTTCGTTTCCTGCAATTAGACCGTCATCGATGTAGATGGCCATTATAATGTTTTTCCCGACAAAAACGCATGGATCGGCTTCTGTAGCCTTAAGTTTAAACGAATGGAGAAAATTCGAAAATTTTATGTTCCAACATCTGGAAGCTTGTTTTAAGCCATAAAGGCTTTTCCTTAACTTACACAAACGACCAGTTTTATCTTCAAATTCACTCGGTTGTCTCATGTAAACGTCATCCAGCAAATCGCCATTAAGAAATGCGGTTTTAATATCGAATTGCTTCAAAGACATATTTTTACTAGCCGCAATAGTAAGAATTGCTCTAATTGAAGCAAATCGGGCTACAGGGCTAAAAATTTGTCTATAATCAATCCCGTACTGTTGCGAGAATCATCTAACAACTAACCTTGCTTTGTATCTTTCGGGTTCATTGATATTTGCATGCTTTATTTTAAAAACCCAACGATTATCAATCAGTTTTTGTTTTAGTGGAGGATTAACCAGTTCCCAGGTATTGTTTTTATTGAGTGCACTGATTTCTTCCTCCATTGCTGCTCGCCACTTTGCCATGTCTTTGGATTCAAGAGCTTCCTCATAACTTCGTGGTTCACACATTGAAGCCACAAATGCTCCTGCTTCTAAGATAGATACTAGCGAATTTTTATTTTTATTTTGGGCGCTCCTTAATCGTTTGCTTATCGGCTCTATAGGACTTAATTCTACTTTATTTACCTGTACTGAGAATAAATCTTCTACATCCAGCTGGTCGTCTTCGTCCAGTAAGGTATCTTCTATCTTAGGATGCGATTCAGTTGTAAGATGCTTTCCTTCCTCGTCATTTTGTTCCATGCACTATGGATGCTTACTGACTGCATGCATAGTTACCGTTGCTGAAATAGGCACATTTTTAAAGACAACATCACAATTTACCTCAATTTTATTGCTCGCAGGAAAATAAACACTCCTTTAATATTTTCGGGATATCCGACGAAAATTCCTTGTTTTGCCTTTGGATCCCATTTCTGGCGTTTTTGCGAAGGAGTATGAGCGAAGCATTCAGTCCCGAACACCTTTATATCTTTAAAGCATATCGTTTGATCACTCCCAATCCACAAATCCATTGGTTTTTTACCATGAATGTCCGTTGGTCCCGTGCGATTCAAAAGAAAACATGCAAAATTGATCGCTTCTGCCCATAATCGTGAAGATAAACCTTTCGCATGAATCATAGTCCTAGCCGCCTCCACTATAGTTCGCTGCTGCGGAGAATAAGGTACAGATGTCTGATGCAGAATGCATTCTTTCTCAAACAAATTTCTAACACCTGAGTTCACAAATTCCAGACCATTGTCCGTCCGAATTGTTTTAACAGCCATCCCAGTTTCCGTCTTTACTTTGCTTATAAACGCTTTATCACATTCGACTACCTCGCTTTTTTCCTTTAGAAAATACACAGTTCTGTATCTGGAGAAATCGTCCTTAAATAAAAGAAAGTATTTAGAGCCTCCTATTGAATTGTTTTGCATTGGGCCGCACAAATCAGCATGGATTCGTTCACCTACCGCACATGCTCTACTGCAACTTTTTTCAAAAGGAAATCGATGCAACTTCCCTAGTGCACATGCATCGCAAAAGGCGTTATCTGTGTCATGGAAATCTATACTCCTCCTGGTAAGACAACTAAACCTGGGAAGATAAGAATTACAAAATGCTCTGAAGAACGAGAAAACGCACATCTCGAGAGTAATAAAAGTGTTAAAAATAATCGTAGTGTTAACAATAAAATTAAAAAAAGACTCCTGTCCAACTCCCTTCCAAATAAAAAATATGCTTCCAAAAAACGAAGCTCTAATCTCGACCCCAACTGGAGCTTCAAAACAAACTTATTCCCCAATTTTAGTCCTCCCTCCTCACTTATCCGACACAAAGCCCTTACACACCAATCTTCTAATCCCCCAATTCCCCCCGTTCCACCGAAGTCCCCGCGCCAACGCGTCTCTTTCAACTTAACCCCAACCACCCATATTATTCCTTCTCAACCTTCTACGCCACCAAACCCAGCTAGCAACCCAATTCCCAACTTCGACCTTAAAACTGGAGCTAAGTACCCTAACTTCATTAACTCCCATACCTTAAACCCCACATCTCATCCCTCGTCCAACTCCATATCCAATCATTTATATCTATCTCCCTCCTCCAATGCTCCTATTCTTGATCCCCTTTTTCCCCCCACTGTTAAACTAACACAGCAAACCAATGGCACTACAGAAAGTCGATATGCTCTCTCTAGGCTCAGAGAACGAAAGATATATGAAAACATTCGTCTCTTTCTTGCCTATTTACGTGACAAATCTGACTCGGTCTGCTACGAAGGGAAAACCAAAACCAGCGTCATGGTTTCCATCCAGCAGGAAGGCCTCCCTACCGACCCTATCAGTCTCAGGAACCTTTATGTCAGGTACCACGAGATATTTAACATGTCTCCTCAGAAAGTAGCAGACGACCTTGCTGCATTCGGCAACTATGTTCACTCTAAACGAGTATCACACCTACAACGAAGCCGAGCCGACCACGACAAATTTTTTCGTCCATAACGTGCCTCCCTTGCCAGCGCTTAAACCATCCTGCCTCACACCTCCACCCCACAACATCCCTCTTACATTTTACTACCAGAATGTAAGAGGTCTTCGCTCTAAAACCAATGCTGTCCTACGTCAATCGCATGCTCTTCCCTTTGATATTTACGCCTTGACCGAAACCAATTTGATTCCCGACATAAAGAACCAGAAATTGTTCCCTCCTACTTTTAATGTTTTCCGCGACGACGATCCTATCCGCACAAATAAAGATTCCCCCTGTCGAGGCGTCCTACTGGCGATGGACAACAGCCTTAACTCTTCTCCCATTACAATTTCTTCATCCTCTAAAGCCGACTCGCAATAAAAATATCACTGCCTCTCAAGTCCCTTTACGTTATATGTTGCTACATCCTACCAGCTCAACCTATCGAATCTTACCAATTTGTTATTGATGCGATCGATCATTTAATTGACCTGTCAGACCCTACTGATGATATCCTTATTTTCGGCGACTTTAATCTTCCTCAGCTACAGTGGACTCCATCAGATGATCAATCGTTTTTCATCGCTTCAAATGCCATCTCAGCTAAGGAATGTCTCTTCTTAGATCGCTTAACAGACTCAAGTCTATGCCAAGTCAGTGGTATATCCAATTATATGGGCAGGCAATTAGACCTTATTTTCACAACAGATCCAATTAACTCCTCAGTCTCACTTTGTCCCCTATCTCTCTCAACAATCGATAACTACCATCCCCCCCCTTCTACTTTCATTTTTTCATAACTCTTCATTCCAGTCCACTCCCCCCCACAACTCTCTCATCCCACGACTTTCATAAAGCAAACTTTCACAAAATCAGCGAATATCTCAGCAGATCCCTCTTTAACTTTCACAACCTAAGTATAAATGATGCCTTATTCATTTTTTATAAAGAAATATTTAATTCTTTTTCCCTTTATGGACCGTTTTCCCGCCTTAAAACATCATCTACTAGTCCTCCCTGGTATAATCGCAAGCTTCGTTCCTTACGAAATAAGAGAAATAAGTTATGGACTGTTTTCCTGCGTACCAGATCCTTTACCGACTATTCCAACTATCTTGGTGCTTATCTTCATTTCACCGAACTTTACGATTCCCTTTACCAGCGCTACATTAACAATGCGCAAGTCAACCTTATAAACCACCCTAAGTCCTTTTTCCAATTTGTTAACTACAAAAGAAAGTCCGATGGTTACCCTCCTTCCCTCTCTTTCAACAACAGGTCATCAACCGATCCACTCACCATTGCCAACCTATTTGCCACCTTTTTTAAGCAATCCTTCACCAACGACTCCTTTGTACCAGATTCATCCTATTTTAGTTACCTACTGAACTTCTCCAATGGCCCACTTCTCTCTCATATTTTTGATCCGTATTATATCGAATATAAATTACACCAACTCAATGACGAATTCATACTCGGCCCCGACGGCCTCCCTGCCATATTTCTTAAAAAATGTTCTTCCTCTCTTTCCCTTGCCCTTTCTAATCTCTTTCGTCTATCCTTTTCACAAGGAGAATTTCCTCAGGCATGGAAAACCTCCTTCATAACCCCGATCCACAAGAAAGGATCAAAGAATGAGATAACCAACTATCGTCCCATAGCTAAACTCTCCCATATACCCAAACTCTTCGAAAGTATTTTGTATGAAGCTCTAAGCTTCCAATGCAAATCACTTATTTCCCCTAGACAACATGGCTTCCTAAAGGGTAGGTCAACCACCACAAATCTCGTTGAATTCGTATCCTTTGCCCTTTCTGCCCTAGAGAATGGCAATGAAGTCGATGTAGTTGCAACCGATTTTAGCAAAGCCTTCGATAAAATCTCTCATCGGTTAATTATCTTTAAATTGTCTGCCCTCGGCTTTGAACCCATATTGTTAAAATGGATATCCTCTTACCTCGAAAACCGTTTTTACAGTGTTCGTTTTAGGTCAGCCCACTCGGCTCCATTTTTGGCCACCTCTGGAGTTCCACAAGGCAGCCACCTCGGTCCCCTTCTTTTTATATTAACCATAAATGATCTCGATATGATCATCAAACACTCGTCTGTCTCCCTTTACGCCGACGATACCAAATTTTTCAAAACCATTTCCTCTCCCCATGACTCTTTCCTCCTTCAACAAGATCTTGATAGTTTCTCGATCTGGTGCCTCAAAAATTCTTTGGAACTTAACATCGCCAAATGCCAATCCATCACCTTCTCACATAAACGGAACCAATCTCCTCCCCGACTCTATCTTCTCCATAACCAACCTATCAACCATTTTGTGTGATAGGGGCTCAACTTCCGTTGACAAATGGATGAGATAATCCTCAAAGCCAACTCTGCACTAGGTTTTGTAAAACGGTGGTCCAAAGAATTCACCAACCCATACGTGACCAGGTCCCTCTATATTACCTTTGTTCGCCCCCTCCTAGAGTACGCCAGTCAAGTATGGTCCCCATATCATCGTGTTCATATCTCGAGAATTGAAAGTATTCAACGTCGTCTTCTTCGATTTGCTCTTTGAGGTATGCCCTGGGACGATCCTTTTAATCTGCCCCCCTATCAAAATCGCCTCAACCTTATCAACTTAAACACCCTCGAAGATCGCAGAGATGCAGTAGACTTTCTCTTCATTCATCGACTCCTTTCAGGTCACGTTGAATGCGCGTCCCTTCACAACTCCATTTTCCTCAACACTAACCCTCGTAATCTACGTACCCCTCGACTCTTCTATCTACCAACCCACCACACCTCCTATGGCGCGAACGAACCAATCTCCCGAATGCTACGTCAAATCAACTCAAACCCTACCGTCTTCGACTTTCACCGCACCACTTCCTACCTCAAATCTGTTCTCCTTCACCACTCCAACCAACCTTAGTTTTAAGTTTTAGTTTAAGTTTAATTTTTAAGTTATAGCTTGTATTAAGAAGAATAAATGGGGGCGTTCGCCCCCACCAAAATTAAATTGAAACGAAGGCTTCGGGTGGTCATAATAGATCCCTGCAAACATACATTCAAATGCTAAAGTGCCTAAATTGGTACTCCTATGATTTTCTTCCTTAGAATTGCCGTAATATCGACGTCACATACGAATATTTAAAAAAAAATTTCAATGTACCCGCATACACATGTCTGCAATTACACTTCCTAAATGGGCAACACTGATTACTACCAACACTTACGGCCGCTCTCAAAATTTATATAAATAAATAAATTCATAAGAAATCTTCCCATATTCCGATGTTTCTATAGATATTCGCACCTCATCGGTGGCGTATCTAATAAAAAATACCTCCTACTAAGCAATGCCCACCGAAGATAAATAATAGAAAATCCGGCGTTTTGAAAACACACATCCACTCCGTCATGTTTGCTGTTTACGAGTACCGATGGCAAAAAAAAACTTTAAGCTTCTCGCATCGAATGGCGCAGCAAAGCAATTGTATCCGATAAATACGGATACTATACTCATAGGTAGAACAAGTGCAAAATATCTGAATGTTGTGTGGATATGGAATTCGCGCACACCTCCCACGGCCAATGTTTATTGAAATTAATTTGCAGCATGAGAGGTGCGCGAAAGGTTGAGTTCAAGCACTCCGTTCGCATGCTATGGCCATTAGAGTGTTGTACCAGAAATAGAATCATCGCTGTAGACAATTCTGGCTCTGGTTCTGACTTTGTTGGCTATTAGATTCCAACATTGCCTTGTTTCTTTCAATGGGGCCCAACTTCCACCAGAAGTAAGAGTTTCCGATAACACCGCATCAGGCCGGCGAGATATTCGAAAATGTTTAGATACACGTACGAGTATGTAGATATAAGTGAGCGAACTATGTAGCATGTAGTATGGCAGGAGCACTAAAACAACGCGTGTAAACACTAAGTAGGTATAAATTATTTTATTTTCCCCCCGTGGTCTTTGGAATAGCTCACTAGCACTCTAGCCTCTGGCACCTGTAGAACTTAAAAATAGCCCCATGTCGAGATCGCGTCGGGGCGTATATTGTTTTCTGTTTTTTCTTTCTTTTTATCTCGATCGCTGTTCAAATGTGTGGGATGTTTTGGATTCGAAAATATGTGAACAAATGTTATTTTGGTTTGGTTGCGTCTCTATTGAAAACACATTTTGCTCCTCGTTTACGGTGTTTTAAGTTATTGAATGAGGAAACGACCAACACCATACCACACAAACTCCATGGATACGTACATACATGGCAGTGAGGAGGAGCGCAGGCACAAAATAAATCAGGAATGCACGGTGGAGAATTAGGTTACTTGCGTGCTAGTTATTATAATTATGGAAATTTTTGATTTTATGTGAATTTTATACCGACAAGCCGCCAGTATATTTTTGAAGGTCATTTCATCAAGCAGACAGGAAAACCGACAGTGAAGACCCTTGTCAGTCAAAATCCTTGGGCAAGACAATGGCATCAATCGTGTTCGCAACTTCTCGTATGGATCAACGACAATTTATTCTATACAAACGAACAGTGTCAATATTTTTCGAATTTATGTTGATCTTTCATCGACCTCCCTTGACGTTCTTCTCAATGTGTCAACATGCCAAACAATTTGTTTCATTATAAACAGTTTCAAAAGCTTACCCCTTCAAAACTAATCTGTCTTACTTCACTCTGCGGAGGATTTGTATCACACGTTCACTTGGAAGTCTGCTGAGGGTCAAACAGATGTTGGAACCACCGGACTTAAACTGATTGGGTAGGGACTTCCCCGTCTGTGAAGGAATCAGTCTCATTTTCAAATTACCAAAACTGTATACTTATTAAACGACCATTAAATCTAACACTACGAGTATTACCTCTGAAAATTCTAGTTCTTTCCATCTTAGGTTGTTGAAATTGATCTTTTCCACCCAACGTAAAAAAACAGGCTGCTGAAAGGGCTGCTCATTCCGTGGTGTATAGAATTCAGAAATATAGGGTGCTCAGATAGCAATGGTAGGTTTTCCAATTGTTACGAGTATGTTTTAGCAGCTGTCAAAGTTACCAATGACAACCAGCTGTCAAAATATTCAGTAAGGTTTGCCATTCAAAAAATACTGCAATGTCCCAAAGGCAGTAAAAATTTTTGGTCGTTCGTCAAAAACATTAGAAATTCCGCCTCATCCTCCATCCCAACGTTCATCTACAAAGGCATTCCAGCTGTCAGCTCTTTGGATAAGGCCAATCTGCTTGCTGCACACTTTGCGGCCAGCTCAACACTCCCAGATTGTGCTTTGTCTCCGCCTACACTTGAGTGCGCCGAATCTTCAATGGGACGAATCTACTTTCGCACTCGTGTAGTAGCAAGAGTACTTAAAGATCTCAACATACATAAATCCGCTGGTCCAGATGGTATATCTCCCCTTCTTCTGAAGAGGTGTTCTTCCTCGCTGGCAAAACCACTGCGTAAGCTTTTTCATCAATCCTACACTTTAGGACTCTTCCCGAGCAGATGGAAAACAGCATTTGTCCAGCCCGTCCCTAAAAAAGGCGAATCATCTTCTCTCTCCTCCTACAGACCCATTGCACTGACGTCCCTTCTTTCTAAAGTCATGGAAACACTGATAAATCGTCAGCTCATGAAATATCTCGAAACACGAAAACTTTTCAATGACCGGCAATATGGTTTTCGTAGCAACAGGTCCACTGGTGATTTGATGGCATGTCTTACCGAAAAGTGGAACCAAAGCGTACATCAATCTGGCAAGAGCAAGATAGTTGCACTTGATATTTCTAAGGCACTTGACAGAGTTTGGCATCAGGCTCTTTTGTCGAAAATGCGTGCATTTGGGATCGACGACTCTCTTCTTCAATGGATTAGATATTACCTTTCGGAACGTTCAATACAAGTTGTCTTGGACGGTTGCAAGTCTGATATTCACAAAATAAATGCTGGTGTGCCCCAGGGCTCTGTTCTGTCACCGACACTCTTTTTAATTTTCATCAATGATCTCTTGTCTGCTACTTCTAATCCAATATATTCCTTTGCTGATGACAGTACTCTCTGCTTTTCATATTCGTTCCCGGACTCACGGCCCTGCTCTTCGGCTGTAGTACGAGAACGGCAGCGTATGCTAAGCTCATTAAATTCCAATATCAACAGCATAACCAATTGGGGAACTATCAGCAGAGTGGAATTTAATGCTTCCAAAACACAATGCTGTCTGCTGTCGTTAAAGCGAAATTTAAACACCCAGCCATTATCCATGAATGGCACTTGCATCGTCGAAACCGAAAAACTTTCCATTCTCGGTATGTGTGTCAATGACAACTTACGTTGGAATGACCACATATTTGATGTCGCCAAAAATGCTGCGAAATGTCTAGGTTTACTCAAGCGATGTAAGAAATATTTTACCCCCTCTGATCTGGCCTCAATATATAAGGCATATCCGCCCAAAATTGGAGTACAACTCCCACATCTGGTCAGGTGCTCCTAAAACATCTCTGCTCGTGCTAGATAGGATTCAAAACCGTGCGATAAAACTCATTGATGATACTAATATCAGTCAGTCAATTGATACCCTAGAACACCGACGTAATGTCTCCTGTCTCACTTTGTTTTATCGCTATTTCCACCACCAGTGCTCCACTGAAATCGCCAGTAGCATTCCGCCCATTCAAACTTTCAGCCGTAACACCCGTCTCGCTATGAATGCTCATCAGTATACCCTCAAGCCCATTTTCGGACGTACTCTAAAATATCGAGATTCGTTCCTAAGCCGTACAACTCGTTTATGGAATGCCCTGCCGATCTCTGTATTTCCTGGTCGTTACAACTTGCAAACATTTAAAAACAATGTACATCGGTACCTCTCTTTTCTTCCTCCCTAAATTTCCTTTGCCCGCGCTGTGTACAATCACCTTAAGGATACTCAAACCCCTTGAGCGCGCGCATATTATAAAAAAAAAAAAAAAAAAAAAAATTTCATCACGCATCATTTTACGCTAGCCGAACGTGGGGAAATTATTAAAAAAAAATCGTTTAGTCGGTCGTTATCGTGGCTTCACTGTGCAGGCAATTCGTCGCACCGTTGAAAAGTTTGAGCGTGAGTACACTCTTTTGGATCTTAAGCCACCAACCAGGCAGAGATTGAAGAAAATATAGCCGCCGTAGCGGCCAGTATCGATGAAGACCCATAAATGTCGATTCGGTGGCGATAAGCTGAAGTGGCCATCGCCAGAGAGCCAACTCGGTTGGATTTGGGCCTACATCCGTATAAGATTGTGCTACGCAAGAATTGAAGCCGGATGACCATAAACGCTGGAAATGTTGGCCAGAGATCCGGATTTTGACCAAAAAATCATCTCCTCAGACGAGGCCCATTTTTGGCTCAGAGGTTATGTCAACTACACTACAAGTGTTCGGCCAAGAATCAATGCATCCACAAAGATTGACTGTTTGGTGCGGTTTATGGCATGGCGGCATCGGACCTTATTTCTTTTGAGACAACGTTACCGTCAGGTCGGGTATAGAGCGATGTTAACCGATTTTCTGTGGTCAGAGCTCGACAACATCGATATATCCGAGCTGTGGTTTCAACAATACGGCGCTACATGCCATACAAGTGACTTAACTCGAAGTTGTGAAGGAGAAATTTAGCGACTGGGTCATCTCCCGACGACCGATTGACGGAATACCGCCGCGCATATTGGGCCAAGTCATCAAAAATTGGATCGACCTCTTGAAGCACTGCTAGCGAAGCCGATTCGGTCATTTGAATGATATGCAATTCCACACAATAGCTTCAAAATAAAGCCAGAATTAATTTTATATCTCCTATCTGGTGAGCCTATGCTTCTCTGTCAAGAACTCTACCATGATGGCTTTAACTCACATCGCAGAAGCGTAAAACAAAGTCAAAATAGAATCAGTTTATTAGTGGCCAAGCCATCCTGTGGCAGAAGCTCTGTCCAGCGATGAGTACATCGAGGCAAATAACACGGATGGATTGAAAAAAATCTGCAGACCTATCAGCTAAGCGCCTGGATCAGCTTTTCTGATTTCTTAAGCTCGTCTGATCTAAGTTAAAAGGTATTGCCTGTTGGATAGAAAGCTTGCCCAGAGTGAAAATACCTTTGAATTGCTCAGCAACCTTTATCGGCTTTGTTTTGCTATAAAAAAGACATAGGTTCCCGATGGGCCACGCTAGAGAAAAAGCCTAACATTGGTATGCTCCTTACGACAGCACTTCAAAAACTTCCATATTTTCTCGGGTATTGGTGGCACTAGGGCCAAGAAGCATCCGTCAATAGAGGAATCAAGACAAAAGCCATATTAACATTCCTTCTAGTAAGCAAATCTACCATCAAAGACAGAGGGCAACACTATCAAGTCTTTCGCAACAAATCGAAAAGCAAGTGCCTTTCAAACTTTTCTGTCATTGGAGTGTCTTCTACGTAAGCATAGTGCCGATTTACGAACGAATACGATTCAACAGGTCGATATTTACGTCAGCAATGAGATCGTGATCAAATCCTTAGGACCCTGGTCTACAAGTTCGTAGGCGAGGAATAATTATAATTATATGGCCGATGTATTAGCCAGAACATCTTACGCCAGCATAGATAGTGCATTTCAGGCCGGTGGTGTTCCTTGACCGGAGAAAACCAGAAAGGTTCATCAAATTTAAGAGACAAAATCACGGGAACCGCATTCTTGGGAGGCATGTCCTAAGATTAGGACTGAACACGACTTCTACCGAAGTTGAACTACCGAGATTTTGAGGGAAACGAGACCAGAATTCGGTTTCTCTGCACCTACCTATCTCTCGTCAACATTAGAAAAGCGTACTAAAGAATCTACTCTGGCTTTGAACGGACTGATCTTAACAAATCCTGCTTGTACATTAAAATTTACTATGCAGAGCAGTTGGTTCTCTACCCCCCAACACGGAAGCACAAAAATAGGCTGACATTAGTATCACCTGTTCCTCATCTTGGAACATGATCCACCTAACTTACTCAAGTAAGCAAATCGAAATATGTCGTCCCTTCAGATGTAAGAGGAGGTTTTCAACAGCAGCTCTGCTGGTCTTCCTTAGAAAGGTCAATCAAATGGACATTTATATGCCAAAGACTCTTCGCCAACAAAAATCAATCTGTCAACATACAACCCGTTATGATCTTGATTACAAGATCCACCAAAAGCTTGACGAAATCATTGCGTGAAATGCATTCTATTCACCAAATCCAGTTCAAGTTTATACCAGCTACCTTCACCTGTGTTGCACTCATTATTTGGTAACCGATTACATGGCATAACTGGACCAGTTGGTCGATCGGTAACATTAAATTCATCAAAGGCAAGTCTTTTATTCCCCAATTACAGTTCAACATCTCATGGAACCAGTGAAGTTGATATCAAAACATAAAATTTCCATCGCTTAAGTGTCAAATAGGTTTTAGAGGTAACCATGGCAAGAGGCCCATGCGTGGCATATAGACATTTATGTACGAGTATAGACCCGTCAACGTTTTTTAACTGATTCCGATTCGGAAAGCATTTCCAATAATTGGCAACCCAATGGATAGGTGGATCGTGATTTATTTTATTACGTCAAGAAATGGCCGCATACGAGAAACAAGAAACTGGAAACAGCGTGAACGTTATGTCATCTCTAAATAGCAAAGAAACGCAACAAACGTGGAACGTGGAATGAAATTGGTTCAATCGCAGTAGCCAACGGCAATAGCAACAGCAACAGCCAAATAAAAATCCAGCTCCAGACAGTGGACTGAAGAAGAGAAAGATTGAGAGGCAGAGGCAGAGGCAGAGTCAGAGGCATCATTACTGCTGGTGCAGAGCAGACAGCTAGGTAGAGCACTAGGCTAGCATGTCAAGTGAACAAAGCGACTAACTACGAAGTACGAGTACGAGTATATACCACAAACGGTCGATGAAGACAACGACGACAACTCCACAACGACGACATGGCTCCAATGAAGACCCAATAAACAGGTCTGTGATGCAGTCACAGTCACAGAGGCGCAGAAATAGTCACAGTTGGCTGTGCTGGTGGTGTTGGTGGCGGTGGTGGCGGCGGCGGTGACGGTGTCAGCAGCGACGATGTCGATGTAAGTAGTACTGCCGCTATGGACCATATGCCCCACAAAAGTGGAGCTGTTCGCAAATGTGTAATGAATGGTGGGTTTTGGTGCTTCTACCGGTTCGAATCAAACAAAAACTTTCACCTTTCACGTAATCGTTCCGTATATTGCAGCAATAGCTGCTCGATTGCACTCGTTGGCTTGTTCGCTGGTGGATGGTGCGGCACTATTCACCTCCTTCTCTTCATCCTTCTACTTAGCCGCAACATAACGCGCATAAAGCCAAGTGAATCAGGCTGAAAAGGCGATTTCTGTCGAACAGTCTGCAGTATCTTTACTAAGTTATCTGCGTCACAGTACGAGCACCTACAATGTCTAGCTGGCTGTCTAGCATGGATATACTGGTACTGGGTACATATGTCAAGACAACTTGCCACTTCGAACACAATTAAGCGGTTACATGCTTCATGAACATTTGCATTCGCAAGCTTGGATTTTCTACATAATGCAATCTGTTAGGGGATGTTACCTATTGGGAATAGATATGGCAAAGCGTAGGCGTGCAGGTGCTAATGAGTCTCAGGGCAAACTGTTCCAGGAAATAGAGCTTACGTAAAGCTACGATACTTTGTTCGAGTAACTAGTCGACTTACTCTTACTCTGTCATTGATATTATTCAAGCTAGAGCAATTTGTTTAGGAAGAACACAGTTTGTCATGTGGTAATTGGTAACTCAATAGGATACGATACGATTCGCTGATCTATAGTCCAGTTAATCAAAGTTTTTTTTTATTTTTCAAAGGACCCGAGTACTGGGCTGCAAATATAGCATTCGTAGCAGTACCAGTGGAATTCAGCAAGGTTTTTTCCAGGCGGAAGTTATAGCAATACGTTGGATAAGTAACACGTACGCAGGCCACTTATTAATAATGGAACCGTACCTTCAGCCGTACTACAACGCTTTTCAGCCTGAAGATTGATAGCTCGCTCAACTAAGTTGACGCTTCAAGGCCACTACTCGCTGTGAACGACAACATTTATTGTACAAGTGGACTAGACGAGACTTATCCGTTTTATTTGCAGTTGTCTGGGGCTAGCAAAAACTAGACATTGCAGTATCCTTTTTAGAGCTCTCAGTGGAATACTGTCTTGAGTTGTACAATACTGTGGGTTGTTTTCCGAGGTCTGGAATTGGTGGGCCACTGGCTGATGGGACCATGGCTGCCCTCCACCTCCGCCAGAGCTCGGTGTTCCCACTTAAAGAAAAGAGGGACCGAAGGGACTTGCAAGGAATACGAGAGCCAAACTTGTTGCGGGAAAATTTTCCGCAACAAACCCCACCCTCACCTCCTAGGAAATGGGCTTGTATTCCTAAGAATCGCAAACCATTTCCCGAGGCTACAGGTTTCTTAGGAGAGACATTTCCATCAAGGCCAATACTGCCAGTCTATACAAAAACAAACTAAAATTATGACCCAAACGGTCTTTCAAGCTACTCTACTCTACTGGGACTTAAGACTCTTCTGGCTCAGCGCTATAGGGCTTAAGGTCCTTAGCGTGCCAGGTACCTTTATTTTGACCATTCGAATCCACCAAACTGTATGTCCACGCTGACACACGTTTGAGGATCCTGAATGGTCCCACGAATTTCGGCGCAAGCTTGGCCGCGTAGTAATTAGCTGCGTCAGACAATACGAAGTTTCGTCGCCATACTAACTCGTTCAGAAGATATTGCACATCTCGCCGTCGGAGGTTGTAGGCTTTCGCCGACTTCTTTGCTGCCGCCGCCAATTTCCTACGTATGTCCTCCCTCAACAACTCGAATCTCCTACCTAACTCCGGTGTATCTAATTCCCTAGCTTCCCTATTCCTTTCCCTACTTTCGAGATCTAAGTCCCTACATATAGTACCTGTGGTCTCACTACCTGGTACTATGTCCCTACTACCTAGCCTATCCTCACTACCTATCCTATACTGGAGATAATCCCTCGAGGCATCAAATTTTGTGCCGCGAGTTACCATCTCATTCCCGTAGCTCACATAATATGGGGATACCCCCAGCACCTCGTGTTGGGCAGTGCGAATCGCGCACGCTACCTTCGCCAACTGCGAATCCCAACCTCGGTGATTTTCCGAGACATACGCTCTGAGCGTTGTCTTGATTATTTGGTTAATCCTCTCCGCTGGATTAGCCTGCGGACGGTAATGAACCCTAAACCTAATTTGTGACTCGTAAGAGTAACAGAGAGCTTTGAGCTCCCTTCCTCGAAACTGGGGACCGTTGTCACGCACGACAACCTTGGGTACGCCGAACAACAAAAAGACATTTTCTTCTAGTTCCTTGCACACTGCCTTGGCAGTTGCGGAACGTAGGGGAAAGAGCAAGGGGAATTTTGAAAAATAATCGACCACGGTAAGAATGTAATTGTAACCCCGAGTGGACTTGGGAAGTGGGCCTACCAGATCTACACAAACCATTTCCCAACACCTCGACACAACTACCCTCTCAACCATCAGACCAGCGGGTCGCTCGTTCACAGGTTTCACCTGCTGGCAAATCGTGCAATTCTTTACGTATTTTGTTACTTCTGACCGCATCTTCGGCCAGTAGTACCTAGCTCCTACTCTCGCAAATGTTTTGCGAACGCCCATGTGACCCGCTAATGGGTTATCATGGCATGCCTGTAAAATCCCTAATCTACCTAGCTTTCCTACTACTAACTTCCACTCGTTACTGTTATCTTCATAGACTACTACCTGCCTATTCTTCACAAACTTGAAGAGTTTACCCCCCTCTACTCTCCACAAGGGGTAGGCTAACGGGTTAGCTTCTACTGCCGCAATCATTTTCCTAATCCAAGGGCCTTGATCCGCTTCTGAGATTCCAGCCAACTCCGGAACTCCTCGCGAAAGCATGTCGGGAACTACATGCTCTTTCTCCTTTCTATGGACAATCTGAAAATCAAATTGCTGCAGCCTAACTGCCCATCGACCTAGTCTCCCTTGAGGTTCCTTAAGGTTACTCAGCCACACTAGCGAATAATGATCAGTTACGACCGTAAACCGAACCCCTTCGATGTATGGTCGCAACTTCTCAATCGCCCAGAGCACAGCCAAGCATTCCTTCTCTGTGGTAGAGTAGTTCCTCTCACTTCTCTGCAGGGACCTACTGAGAGTACAAATAAACTTCTCCCCATCTTCAAACTCCTGAGATAATACGGCCCCTTATTCCATAATTCGAGGCGTCCGTCTGAACTACGAACGGCCTATCGAAGTCTGGACATGTTAGGATGGGCGCCGTCACTAGACATTGTTTCGCCTTCCTAAAGCTTTCCTCACACTTTCACACTTGAAGCGGCGAAGTTTGGTACAAAACGTCTGTACCAAGAAATTGTCCCTACAAAACTCCTAATTTCCTTCACACTCTTCGGTGCGGGAATCCTAATCATACTATCTACTTTTTCTGGATCTACATGTAGTCCATTCCTATCTACTACATAACCTAAATATTTCAAAGACGGCCTACAAAAGTTACATTTTTCCCAACTAACTTTTAACCCTGCCTCACACAATCGCTTAAAGACCTCCTCCAGTATTTTAAGGTGTTGGTCGAATGTATTTGTGACGATGATAATATCGTCCAGGTACACAAATACGTGTGGCTCTAGATCAGCACCTAAGATGCTGTCTATAAATCTCTGCCACGTTGCAGGCGCATTGTGTAACCCGAAAGGCATTTTCTTAAACTGGAACAGGCCTCTATTCGGAACCGTGAAGGCTGTGAGTGGGCGCGATCTCTCCTCCATGGGGAGGAGATACCAATTGCGAATTCGTGCGCCTGGCATTAGTCAACATCGTGAACACTCACCAAAGATTTAACCAATCTCAAAGGGGCAACCTCATGTAACTTACAACTAGGAGGAGCATGTTACCTTAGTAACGTACAGATTTTTTTTTTTTTTTTTTTATAATGAGCGCGCGCTCAAGGGGTTTGAGTACCCTTAAGGTGATTGTACACAGCGCGGGCAAAGGAAATTTAAGGAGGAAGAAAAGAGAGGTACCGATGTACATTGTTTTTAAATGTTTGCAAGTTATAACGACCAGGAAATACAGAGATCGGCAGGGCATTCCATAAGCGAGTTGTACGGCTTAGGAACGAATCACGATATTTTAGAGTACGTCCGAAAATGGGCTTGAGGGTATACTGATGAGCATTCATAGCGAGACGGGTGTTACGGTTGAAAGTTTGAATGGGCAGAATGCTACTGGCGATTTCAGTGGAGCACTAGTATCGTCAATAAGTTTTATCGCACGGTTTTGAATCCTATCTAGCAGGTGCAGAGATGTCTTAGGAGCACCTGACCAGATGTGGGAGTTGTACTCCAATTTTGGGCGGATGAATGCCTTATATATTGAGGCAAGATCAGAGGGCGTAAAATATTTCTTACATCGCTTGAGGAAACCTAGACATTTCGCAGCATTTTTGGCGACATCAAATATGTGGTCATTCCAACGTAAGTTGTCATTGACACACATACCGAGAATGGAAAGTTTTTCGGTTTCGACGATGCAAGTGCCATTCATAGATAATGGCTGGGTGTTTAAATTTCGCTTTAAAGACAGCAGACAGCATTGTGTTTTGGAAGCATTGAATTCCACTCTGTTGATAGTTCCCTAATTGTTTATGCTGTTGATATCGGAATTTAATGAGCTTAGCATACGCTGCCGTTCTCGTACTACAGCCGAAGAGCAGGGCCGTGAGTCCGGGAACGAATATGAAAAGCAGAGAGTACTGTCATCAGCAAAGGAATATATTGGATTAGAAGTAGCAGTCAAGAGATCATTAATGAAAAGTAAAAAGAGTGTCGGAAACAGAACAGAGCCCTGGGGCACACCAGCATTTATTTTGTGAATATCAGACTTGAAACCGTCCAAGACAACTTGAATTGAACGTTCCGAAAGGTAATTTCTAATCCATTGAAGAAGAGAGTCGTCGATCCCAAATGCACGCATTTTCGACAAAAGAGCCTGATGCCAAACTCTGTCAAATGCGTTAGAAATATCAAGTGCAACTATCTTGCTTTCGCCAGATTGATGTACGCTTTGGTTCCACTTTTCGGTGAGACATGCCATCAAATCACCAGTGGACCTGTTGCTACGAAAACCGTACTGCCGGTCATTGAGAAGTTTTCGTGTTTCGAGATATTTCATGAGCTGACGATTTATCAGTGTTTCCATGACCTTGGAAAGAAGGGACGTAAGTGCAATGGGTCTGTAGGAGGAGAGAGAAGATGATTCGCCTTTTTTAGGGACGGGCTGGACAAATGCTGTTTTCCATCTGCTCGGGAAGAGTCCTAAAGTGTAGGATTGATGAAAAAGCTTACGCAGTGGTTTTGCCAGCGAGGAAGAACACCTCTTCAGAAGAAGGGGAGATATACCATCTGGACCAGCGGATTTATGTACGTTGAGATCTTTAAGTACTCTTGCTACTACACGAGTGCGAAAGTGGATTCGTCCTATTGAAGATTCGACGCACTCAAGTGTAGGCGGAGACAAAGCACAATCTGGGAGTGTTGAGCTGGCCGCAAAGTGTGCAGCTAGCAGATTGGCTTTGTCTAAAGAGCTGACAGCTGGAATGTCTTTGTAGATGAACGTTGGGATGGAGGATGAGGCGGAATTTCTAATGTTTTTGACAAACGACCAAACATTTTTACTGCCTTTGGGACATTGCAGTATTTTTTGCCTCAGTTTTTGGTCGTATAGGAATTTCACACGCTTAAGAAAGGCGTTGCAGTCATTTCTGGCTCGTTTGAACTTTTTTCGGTTTTCCTCTGTCGGGTTGGTCTTGTAGGACCGAAAAAACATTTCTCTAACCCTGACGGCCTCTTTACAGCTCGAGTCGTACCATGCCATTTCTTCTGGTTTGATACTCTTCATCCGATGAGGAATAAAGGATCTCATTCCAAAGAGAATGGTGTCTGTAATCATATCAGCAGCGGCATCCAAGTCGTTATCGATTAAGCATAACGACAAGTTAAAATTCCTAAAGAAGCTGTTAAGACCGCTCCAGTTGGCTTTCTCGTATTGCCATACGGTTCTTTTAGGGTTTTTTTCTCTAACTGTGTGGTCGGTGTACGAGAAATTAGCTGATATGACACAATGGTCCGACGAGCCTAGAGGGGAGAGCACATCAATGGTGTACTTATCAGGGTGAGAAGTTAAAAACAAGTCCAGGGTGTTGGCGGTATGACTATCAACATGTGGTATTCGCATGAGCTTATTTACAAGCTGCGTTAGGTTGTTTTCCGCAGCGAAGATCTCAATACACCGTCCTTCGGGTGTTGTCTGTCCAGAATGTCGAAGCCACCCAGAATTGTGTATATTGAAGTCACCCGTAATAACGATTTCAGTATGAGGATACAGGGATACAATTCTTTGAATGGAGTCAGACAGCGCATCAAACTCGTTAAAAGTCGAATTGCTGTTCAGTTTGGGGCTTCTGTAAATAAAGCAGTAGTGGATAATTTGCTTACGGAGATGGAATTTTAACCACATGAAGTTGAATTCCGGATTGGAACATGGATCACATTGTGGTGGAGTTTGGTAAGCTACATCACTACACACGTAAATGGTGAGACCGCGGGGAGAGAAGAATAATGGCACTAGTCCACTAGCCAGGTAGCTTCAGATCAGAATGATCTGAGAGGTGTGGGCGTGGATTTGCCTGTGTTTCACTAAGTGCCAAAACAGCTGGTCTGTACTTACAGACGTGGGCGTACGCAGAAAAGTGATTACTTTTTAGCCTGCGTATATTGGCTACATCCACTCTGAATTCCCTAGTCATAATCTACAACAAACACAAAAAAACACAAATACCGACGGATACTAAGCAAGGCTGCGAAGTGGAAATTCTGACGTTGGTTTACCGAATCAAATTGTTGTAGGTCTTATGCCCTTACAACAATATGAAACAGTGCATCAACAAAATTTTCACTCACAACCCGCTATCCATCAGTTGTTACGTACACTCAGCCACTGCCCGTACCGTATGGTAAATACAGTAACGGCAGTGACTGAGTGCAAGCAACAGTACTTCGACTAGGAACGGGTGAGGTGGGATACCCGCACTGTGTGATATTCACTGTGACTGCACTGCACTTCTTTTTGTTTTTGTATATATATATTTTTTTTTTGCACGCGCGCTTTTTTTTTTTTTTTTTTTTTTCTTTTTTTGCTGCACAGCACACAACAATATTGCGAGTGCACTGGTGGAGCTGTGCACTCGACGGTGGTCGACTCGGTACGAGCGAGCCAACCCTCTCTCCTGCTTGAAGCCGCCAGAATTCAGTGTTCTGTTTTTCAGCTTCTATCCGATCCCTGTCCGAAATCGCGAGACTAAAACAGAGGAGCTATGAGCATTGGCAGCATAACCGTCGTAGATAAGTCGCTTGTCCCTCGCACCACGGTGGCACCATTCCTGATTTGCACTTTGCATCAACATAGAGAAAAGCCTCCGGCGGTATAAATTGGCCCTGCAACGTGTCTTCGAATCACCTTAATCAAGAAATTGTCCATCCTATTCAGACCAGCCCCATCGTAAGGGACTTTGTTGGGATAGTAATTTTCGTATATACAAGTTGAGGCAGGTCCTAAGACACTGCCTTTCAAACACACGAATCTTATCTATCCGATGAAAGTTCTGATAGAATGTGGCACTTTAATTTCATAAGTTTAAGAGCACATTTACTTCAAACCAGGCAGTAGATTGATCAGCGGTATTGTGGTCAACGAAAGATGCTGATTCCTTCAGTAGATATGTCAGTTTAAGCTCAGTCCCTTTTCTAGAACTCAGTGGTCAAGGATCTGCTGATATACCACCTTGATCAAAAGGTTCCCGGAATTTATACAGAAAATTAAAAATACATGTTTATTCATCTAAATCTATATTGTCCCCTTCAAAGTAATCTCCATCGACTGCAACACACTTATGCCAGCGCTTGATCCAATCCTCGAAACAATTTTTATATTTGGTTTTCGGTATGTCCATCAGTGCTTCCCGCGATTTTTCCATTACTTCCTCTCGGCTGCTGAAACGCGTTCCCCGAAGTGGTGTTCTAACTCGATTGAACAGAAAGAAGTCACAGGGAGCCAAATCAGGTGAATTCGGTGGCTGTTGGATGGTATTTGTTGCACTTTTCGTCAAAAAATTAGGAATAATGATGGCACTGTGCAACAGTGCTTTATCATGGTGCAAAGTCCACGAGTTTTCTGCCCACAATTCTGGTCTCTTTCGGCGAATTGCTTCACGCAAACTTCTCATAACGCCCAAATAATACTCTTTGTTTACTGTCTGGCCTTCTGGCAAAAATTCACGATGCGCAACACCGTTGTAATCCATGAAAACCGTGAGCGTTCGGTAACACTACTTGAGGGTTTTTCCCGGATTCGCATTTCTTGAGGGCTTTTTCTGTTTTTGTGTTCAGTCAAGGTTTCACCACACTAGTTATAAATGGACAGCACTACTTTAGGGCTTTTGCACTATAACCGTGATTCGTCTGTGTCCCTGCTCGGGCGCCAATTAAACTTAATTAAATTTGTTTAGTTAAAAAAAAACTTTATCCAGTGAACTCTTTCTTAAGACTAACTTAATTCTAACATTTTTCTACCTTATATAAACTGTAACTGCTTACGTGGCAATCCCGCATTCATCCGGTGTTTGGTGATTAGGTGCATGGGAACGTCTCATGTGCACTGCATTCCTTTGGTCAAGTGCAATATGAGCTCCAGACGTTGTGTCAGCATTGTTTCCATGCGATGGGCTCGTGGTAGCTATGGTACGTGATGATTCGTGGGAACAAGTGAATAGGTGTAGCGAATTGTAATAGAATATTTCGTTAACTTGTACAATTGCAGGTGGAATGACTCCAAGAAATACGACCAAATGAATGCTTTTCGATGTTTCTACAAAGTAAATGAAGCACAAAAGACTCCTAACTGCACTACCTCTTGTGAGTTAATGTTTGACATCGTTTTGTCCAGTTATGCCACACAATGCTCTAAAATACTTCGCAATTTGGAAGCTGCTCCTATTGTAGACATGCATCAGATTTCAGCAAAGAATCTTCTTAGCAACATGCTGACTAGCTATTGCACTATGCTGATCATGGGTACTACTTCTTCTTCTTCTTTTCCTTTTACTAGCCCTTTTCTCGCTACACGAACTTATGCATAATGAGTTTCCCATTTTTACTGCATCGCTACTGCTCCGCTTATGGGATTGGCTAATGTCGCAGATCGCAGAACGCGTCTGCATACTGCTCAGTCCTGTATCGCTTCGGCGGTTAGCCCCAGGCGTTGTTGTGCATTTGCCATCTGAGCAATCCAGGAATTCTTTTTCCTACCTACTTTTCTTTTAGTAGGAGCGACCGTAGTTGATATTGCCTTCTTAACGAGATTTTCCGGAGATCTTCTTTGAACGTGGCAATACCAGCTAATTCTATCCGACTCAAGTTGTTCGATTACCGAATTCTTTATGTGTAGACTTCCTCTAATGTGCGTAGATCTAATGCAGTCGCGTTTCGTAACTCCATCATCCTTAACATTTTCATCTCTGCTGCCGTTATTTTATTTTTAAACGCTTCGTATATTGTCCATACGTAAGAGCTGGCCGAACCAACGTGGTGTAAAGGTTTCCCTTCAATTTAAGTGGAAATTTTCGGTCACAGAAGATTCCCGAATTTTCTCGCCATTTCATCCACCCCACGCTTACTCTGTGCCTTACGTCGTCGTCACATTTCGCTTCTACGTTAACGATTGATCCTAAGTACTTGAACGTAGTGGTTTTCGGAAGAACTATTCCGTCCAACATTATATCTGGAATAGGTCGCAGTGGATCCGAAAATGGGCAGGTCAAATGTTCCGTCTTTGAGCGACTTATTTTAAACCCGTTTTTCTCTAGCGCGTCTTTCCATTTACTTAGGACGTTTTGTAAATCTACGACATTATCGCTTAGAATAACTGCGTCGTCGGCGAAGAGAATCGATGTTACATTTGCTTCGTGCAAGCAATCTTTCAAAAGATAGTCTAGAACCACGTTAAAGAGGAAAGGGCTAAGAACGCTTCTCTCGTAAGTCCGGCGGTACATTTAACAGCAGTTTTGACGTTTCCATACATGTCTTGTATCATTCGTATATACGTTTCCGGTACCTTTTGATACCTCAACGCGGTCCATATGAGATCTCTAGGCACACGATCGAATGCTTTTTCTAGATCAATAAATACCATGTGCAGATCTTTTGACGAATCCCGATGTTTTTCCATTAATATTTAGCAAGCTTTGGATTGCGTCCACCGTCGATCTTCCTTCCACGAATCCACACTGGCTATCGTCGAGCTTTATGATTTTGCAAAGACGTTCGTTTAAAACTCTTTCAGCGATTTTCATCGTGTGTGACATCAGCTTGATTGAGCGGTAGTTGTTGCATTCTCGCGTGTCGCCTTTGCCTTTGTATAACGGAACCAAAAAGCTACTTCTCCATTGATTCGGCATAGTTTGTCCGCATTTTATTTTATTCAAGAGTTTTGACAGCCATTCACTGCCGATACATTCCATCTACGACCAAAACTCTGATGGGATGTTGTCTGGTCCAGCCGCTTTCCCGCGTTTCATTTTTCCGATAGCTATACGTATTTCTTCTGTTGAAAAGTCAGCAACTTCTTCTTCGAATGGATCAGCTGCAGGGACGCGAAACTGTTTGTTAAGTAGGTCCTAACAATATTCAAGCCACCTATCACAGATGTCCTTTTCGTTTGTTAGTAAGTGCCCGTAGGAGTCTTTAATGTATTTTGGCGACGTTATTTCCATCGCATTTTTTCGCCTTTGCGCAGCGAGTTTAAAAATATTTGTCACTTTACTATTGTACGACGTTTGAACTTCTTGAATAGCTTGTCTTCTATCTGCCGATCGTGAGGATATTTGTTCCAAGACCTGGTAAAGGTTTTCCGCTGCTGCTGCTCGGGTTTGGGCCAGGACTCTCTTTGTAACGTTTTTAAGTCGCTCATATTCAAGTGCAAGTCGAGACTTTTCGATATCGTTACTCCGATCATATTTTGTCCACGCTTGAAATGCTTGCTTCTTGTCGGTCACAACTCGTTTGGTTTCGTCATTCCACCACCATGTTTCTTTCTCGATGTGATGATGTCCTGATATCGTTCCTAGAAGAGACTTTGCGTATGTCATGCATGCCTCGTGCATGCTGTTCCACATTTCTTGAGGGCTAATTGAGTCTGCGATAACGTTTATATTAAGAAGTACTTCTTTAGCGCGTGCAATAAATCTTGTGCCTCGTTCCTTCGATAAGTTATACTACCGGATTTTAGGCTTTCTAACAGGCTCTCGTGTTTTTGGTGGTTCCGCTGTGAACAATTCTGTAATGAGCAGCCAGTGTTGGGTATCTAGCGATTCTCCAAGGATTACCTTGCAATCCTTGACACTGTTTCTCATCGATCTTTTGCAAAGGTGATAGTCTATTTGTGTTTCGTGGCCTCCGCTGCTATAGGTGATAAGATGTCGTTGATGTTTTATAAACGTCGTATTTAAAACAGTGAGACCGTGGGCTTTACATGCTGCAAGGATGTCTTCACCAGCAGTATTTCTGGTTAAAATGCCTTCACCACCGTGGCAATCCTCATAATCTACGTTTGGCTCTCCAACGTGGCCATTTAAATCTCCGCCTACGAAAAGCATCTCCTGGATGGGTATATTTCTGAGTAAATTACCGAAATCTGACCAAAATTTATCCTTTTCCGATTGATCGCAACCGTTTTGTGGGGCGTACGCGCTAACAATGTTCCACATTTTATTGTTTACAATGAGTTTTACACTCATCAAGCGGTCGCTTATTTTTGAAATACTCGTACCAACGATATTATTAAGAAGACTTGCCGCGACAATAACACCGACACCGTTTCGTCTATTGACCGTTCCATGGTAGAACATCTTAAATGACTTAGTTTTTAAATCAAGAAAACGCATGGGTACTACTCAATAGTTTTCGAAATTCACAGCACTTTTTAGACACAATTTTGGGTGATAATGGGCGAGAGTACAATTCCAATTCAATCCTTAAAAATCCAGTTTCCAGATTTGGTATTGTCCGGCGGAACATGGACGAGTTTTCTTTCTTTTCCTTTAAATTAAACTTTGAACTAAACTTTTTTTTTCGAACAGTTAGTGCACTGCTTCCTATTTACGAGTACCAAATCAAAAACAACTGGATTCCTGAGATTGATTCGATCTCACACAGACGGTAAGTACCCTTTCCCACACCAACGCTCTGATTAGGGAGGATATTTTCAATAAATTAGTCGAAACACATACAACAACTACAATACTACTGAACCGAATCTAATCTCTAGCTAAAAAAAAAAACAAATCAAATGCAACAATGAACAATTGAAACAGGAAAATGACGCAAAAGTTATTATGTTGTGTGCGACCTCTCACTTTTTGTCATCCTTTTCCCTTAATCACTTTGGTACATACTACAATACCATACATGCCCGTACATAGAAATGTTCTGGTTACATAAAAGGAACGGGAAAGGAGGATACACAAATTGGAAAACTGATCCCAATATCCTAGTCACCTGCGTATTGTTGGGATCAAGATCCTTCTTCATCGTGCGTATTGTCGAAGTCTATTAAATATCTCAAATGTAGGTTATCCTTCGACTAGAGAGTACCCAGCACCGTGGGAAAACATCTTTCAATCTGTGGATGTCTTCTGGAATGCAGCATTCAATTTATTTCCATTTCTGGATTTTCCTCTCTTCTGTTGATTAGGGATAATGGTTCTACCGTCCTAGGGGCCTTCCCAACTGCCATTTCCCTTTGTCTCGTCACATCAAAAGACGTACAGAAAAACAGAAAAAAAAAAAAAACAACAACATCAACCAACCCCAACCAACACTTGCATCGACTTCGAGGAAGGTTTCGAATTTCATAAGATGTGCACCGTTAGTAGTCCAAATAAATCTTTTAATGGATTTTCCGGCGTACACCAACAAAAAATGTATTTAAGTAGAAAACGCAGGATTGTGTTGTCCTGCACTCATAATTTCTTAATGGTGCGTTATGTAGATACGGATGTTTTTTTTTGAACAGGTTGAAAATAAGATGTCGTATTTTGAAGTACTCGTACGTTGTTAAATTGTTTGTAAGTGCTAACCGACGGAACGGGATGGTTAAAAAAGGCTGCTGGTGGAATCTTGTAACTAATATCTGGTTTACAAATTTTAAATAAGCAGAACCCAATTAGCAATTAACCATTGGCATAGAGGACTTGAATATGTTTAGATCTTTCGTAGTCAATCGCCCAGGGATCAGGGGCATACTATTTTAGCCCAGGCCTGACAACAAGCTAGCACACATTCATTTTACATAGATATTTGTGCGATGATTTCTAACCAGTCAGATTCTCTTAATATACAGAGACAGGTCGTTTTGAAGCACGGATTCCTATGCGACTTTCGAAAGGTGTGGTGCCGATATGTGAAGCGGCCATTAGTATCACTCAATCTTCCTGCTAAGTACTCGCACAAGCGCTTTTCGCATTCAATGCGTTCCGGAAAACCTAGCACAAATAGTATTCTCCACATCGGTAAAAAGGGAGACACTTTGAAATGCAAGCACCAAATGATGCACGACTCGAAACTTGACCCTACACCCAACCGAATTCAATGTTTTCAACATACAGTATTCCATTTCTCTCTGTATGGGCAAACATACTTAAAGTTTTCAAATGAAACCGTGTTCCAAACAAATAGCAGATAAATCTGAGTCTCGGGCAATCGAAAATTCCGGCAATGCTTAAAACCGCTGTGGTTAGACCAATTTATGAGGGTGTAGCTGCCGTTAATTGAAAAATGCCTGGAAGGAGTAATTGTTAGAAAATTACAGAGCTTCATAAAAATGTTTTCAAAAAGACAAAAGTGCGGGCAAGGTTAGGTTAGGTTAGGTAAGAGTGGCTGTTGGAAATACCAACCCACTTAGGCCTATTGGCCCATTGTGAGGCCACGTCGATCTACGATCTTCTTACTACTGGAACCAGTTTGAGCTTATAATAAAGCGTAGGAGACTGTTAACGTCTATGTTTTCTAGATCGTTTAGGTCGTTGTAGAAGAAAGCTCCTAGATGAAGCTTTCTTCTCTGGGAGAGAGCTGGGCATGTGCAGAGTAGGTGGGGGATTGTCTCCTCCTCTTCCTCGTACATGCAGCTTCTACAGAAATCATTAGTAAAAGCGCCAAGCCTTCTTGCGTGCTTGCCTATGAGGCAGTGTCCAGTAATGACACCTATTATGGCGCTGAGATGTTTCCTATCTAAAAGGATCAGACACTTAGAGCGATTCAGATCCAGCTTTGGCCAGATCTGTTTGGTCGCTAGACATGTTTGCCCAGAAGTCCACCTAAGGTCTGTTCATTTATTGGCATCCAGCTTTAGTGTTAGTTTGCACGTAGCGATTGGTATACCTATGCTACCCTTTTCCGGTAGAATAGGTAGAGTGATTCCAATTTTGGCGAGTTCATCGGCTCTGCAGTTCCCTGGAATGTCTCTGTGGCCTGGCACCGAACAAAGGTTAATGTTGAACTGCTGTGCCATCTCCATGAGAGATGATCGGCATTCAAGGGCGGTTTTAGAATATAATGAGACCGAGTCCAGGGACTTGATGGCGGCCTGACTATCCGAAAATATGAGGATATCCTTTGCAGATATCACGTTTTTCTTCAGCCAGGACAGAGCTTCTTTAATCGCCAAAATTTCCGCCTGGAACTCGCTACAGTGATTTGGAAGGCGGAAAGAGAGGCTTAGATTTAGCTTATCTGAGAAAACACCGCCACCAACTCCGCTATCGGTTTTAGATCCATCTGTGTAGAGATGGATTGACTTGTCCTCCATGAAAGCATCTTCCTCCGAGAATGATCTAGAAGGGAAGCTTACATGGAAGTTTTTGTCAAACCAAAGTTCAGGTATGGTATAATCGATGCTGTGAGGATTCCTAAGGTGTTAAGAATATTGGGGTGGCCAAATGCTGCAGTCGCAGCTACTTGCAAGCTAAAAATGTCGAGGGGTATCAAGTGAAGCAGACTATCTAATGCCGCAGGGGGGGTAGACCGCAAGGCTCCGCTTGTGCATAGACATGCTGTTCTTTGGACTCTGCTTAGTTTAATGCGGTTGACTGCATTTTCCAAGGTCGTCCACCAGACAACCACCCCGTAAGTAAGTATCGGTCTTATGACCGAGAGGGTTATGCGAGGTTGAAGGCCCATTTGTTCCCAATGGCTTTTTTGCAAGAGAATAGAGCTATTGTAGCTTTATTGACTCTTTCTTGAATGTTAGGTTTCCAGTTTAGTTTCCTATCAAAAATGAGACCCAGATATTTTGCTGGATCGGAGAAAGCTAAACTGGTACCTTTTATTGAAGGAGGGTCTATGGTTGGAATTTTATATTTCCTAGATAAGAGGACAAGATCAGTTTTATGGGGGTTTATTCCCAATCCACAGCGATCTGCCCAGCAGGTTAATTTATTGAGATTAACTTGAAGGAGTCCTTTAATGGTATTTAGATGTTTTCCTGAGACGGCTATGGCAACGTCATCCGCATAGGCAATCACTCTGCTACCACCCGCTTCCAGGTATATCAGTAGTTCGTTAACTACTAAGTTCCAGAGAAGGGGAGAGAGGACACCACCTTGCGGCGTACCCCTACTGACATATCTTTTAGCAGAAGTCTCACCCAGTTTGGAGTTGATTATCCTGCTTTTTTGCATTAGACCGATCAACTCCCCAAGTAAGTCGTCTACCTGCAGAGTTGACAGCGCAGTCGTGATTGCGGATGTGTTGCCGTTGTTAAAGGCGCCCTCTATGTCTAGGAAAGCAACCATTGTGTACTCCTTATAATGTAGGGATCGTTCGATGTGGCTACTCAGAGAGTGCAAAGCCGTTTCCACCGACTTTCCTTTACAGTAGGTATATTGAGCCGTTGACAGAAGTCTTGGATCAACTTTAGCTCGAATATGGATATCAATCAGTCGTTCTAGAGTTTTTTTCAGAAGGAAAGATGATAGACTTATAGGTCTGAGGTCCTTTGGGACCACATGAGAACATTTTCCAGCTTTGGGAATCAATACTACATGGACTTCTCTCCATAACAGTGGAATGTAGATAAGTTCTACACAGCTCCTCATAATATTTTCCAACACTGGTAGAATAATATCTGAGGATCTCTGTAGCTCGGCAGGTATAATACCGTCCGGACCAGCAGACTTGTATGGTTTGAAGCTATGCAGCGCCCAAAGCAGTTTGTCTCTCGTAATCAGACCATGAATTTTGGTCACGGTTGCAGTAGGCCTGTTTGGGCTGCTACTGGCCGCGAGTTGGGAGCTACCTGGAAAGTGGGTGTCCAGAAGCACCACTGTCCCATACCGTGTGATGTGCGTTAGCGTCGCATCCGATTATGAAGCCAGTTTTTTGCATTCCAGCTTCCAGTACCACCCTTTCTAGGTTATCACCAGGGGAGGGCCCACTTTGTCATGTCCAAGGTAAGCCGATGCCAGCCAGTAGAAGCCTTTGGCAGTCTCTAGTTTGGCAACGGTTAAGTCGGGGTCACTGAGGTTGGGAAGTAGAAATACATTAAGGCCACGTTTCACTAATATACAAGTTCTAATCTTACCTTTGTCTCTTGTATAGAGCGGAGCGTATGTGGGTGTCCTAACTCCACGAACCATTGATATGAAAATTAGTGACCATGAAACATTAGTAATACAATTATTCTCACTAGAAAAGCATGCAAACAAAAATATATTAAATACAATTAAGATCCTCAAATATATAAAACCACTTTTTTTATAAAAACTAAGGAACAGTACCGCAATACAGAGCTTACATAACACTCAAGACCCAAGTTTAATAGGTAGAATACTTGAGAATGAAATTTTAAAAATAACGAACATGTTAGTAGTTACTAAGGTGTTTAAAAACGAACCAAACGACTGGTTTAATGAAATATTATGGAACATGAAACGGGATAAAATTGAGAAATATCAAAGGTGTCGATTCTCAACTATAGAAGTATTATGGAATGACTATCGTGAATCTAGAAATAGGTACAAAATAGAAATAGTGAAAGCAAAAAATGAAAATATAAAACGAAAAGTTCTAAGTGCACGTGATCAAAAATCTATGTGGAGAACTATCAAAATGTACGTATTAAATGTTAAAAAAAGTCCAATAAATATTATAAAGTTTAATGGTGAAATTATCAAAATGGATAAAACTTTGGCAGATAAATTTAACACCTTTTTCATAGATAGTATTACTGATATAAATAGAACCATTCCCTTTGTACAGTATACCCCGCTAAACATCTATGTGAGTGCGTCATTCAAATTTAAATGTATTGATGTTCAACATGTGAGAATGATCTTAAAAACTATGAACCAAAAAAAAGACTTTAATCGTATAAGTCCTAAAATGCTGCTAGATGCAATGAACATAATCGGTGATGTTATTGTGCGTGTTATAAATCGTTCTTTGCTAACCGGTGTGTTTCCCGAAACCTGGAAAGAGTCTGTTACAACACCTATTGAGAAAATCCCAGGTACCGTTCTTTGTGAAAATTTTCGTCCCCTTAATGTACTTCCTGTTCATGAAAAATTTTTAGAAAAAGTAGTCAAAATACAATTAGAGGAGTATTTCGAATCAAATAACCTATTCCTAGAAAGTCAATCTGGATTTAGACGAAGGCACTCCTGTGAATCAGCGCTGAATAATGTCATAATAAACTGGAAAGAGGAATTCGCGGAAAACAATTTTGTCATAGCGGTTTTTCTTGACCTCAAAAGAGCGTTCGAGACTATCGACAGAAGTATCCTCTTGTCTAAATTAAAAAAATTATGGCATTATTAACAATGAATTAAATTGGTTTGAGTCATTCCTGAGTGGTCGTACCCAACGAACCGTTGTAAATGGCGTGTCATCCGAAAAAGCTGAAACAAATGTTGGGGTTCCTCAAGGTTCAATCCTAGGTGCGCTCCTTTTTATAATTTACATCAACGACATAAAAAGTATACTAAAGCACTCAAAGATAGTACTATTTGCGGACGATGCCCTTCTTTTTATATCGGGAAAAATCATAAAGGAGTGTGAACAAAATATACAACATGACCTATTTAATCTAAACAGATGGCTGAAGATAAACAAACTAAAGTTGAATGTGTCAAAATCGAAATGTATGTTATTTAATTGTAGTCATAGTCTTAACTTAAAGGTAGAAAGCCAATTATTGGAACAAGTCGGAGAGATCAAATATTTAGGTGTTATTAGTGATAATAGATTAAAGTTTAATTTGCATATTAATTATATTATCAAAAAAGTATCAAAAAAAATATACTTCCTAAGTAGAATACGTAGTAAGATTTCAACACTAAGTGCAATAAACATATTTAATGTAATGATCAAGCCACATTTTGAGTACTGTTCGTCAATTTTATTCTTGTGTAGTGATAACCTGTTATTAAATATACAGCGATTACAAAATAAAGCAATGAGGATAATTTTAAAACTTAGCAGATATACATCGGTTTCTTTTATGTTAAATATGCTAAAATGGTTAAGTGTCACGCAAAGAATTTTGGTCAATGTTTTATGTTTTATATTCAAAATAAAATTTAATATGTTACCTTTTTACTTAAAAAAATACATGCGATATGTTCGAGAAGCACAACTATACTACTCGTATTTACGAAATGAAAATGACTTACGATTGCCATCATACCGTTCAAATGCTACACAAAATAGTATTGTATATAAAGGCTTTAATCTTTTTAACTCAATGCCAGATGAATTAAAAAATGAAATGAATTTTGCCACATTCAAAAGAAAAGTGATTCATTTTGTAAAATACAATTTTCCTTATAGATAAATATAAGTTTTATTTTTTATTTTTGATTGTTATTTTCCTAAGTATAAAACTAGATGTAAGTTCTATGTAATTTTTGTAAATTTTAATGAATTTAAATGGTGGATTATCCACTAAATAAATAAACAAAACAAAACAAAACCACGCCTTCTGCAATCCATGGTTCCTGGATTAGGATTATGTCTTCTGCGTTTTTGGAAAGACGCAGAATGAGTGCGGCCGAAGCCTTTTTGAGTGGTGAATCTGGAGAAACCGTATCATTGCTACAGTCTTCCAGAGTCGCCTCCACCACGGTGTTGTTGAGGTCCTCCGATTCTGAAGATGTGCCCAAGAGCTCATCTTCTATCTCTGATCGTGTAGGACCTCTAATTGCTTCGTCGTCGGTTTCCATTTCCGACAGTGTGTCAGAAGGGGAGACCGACGGCTTGATAGTCAACTCGGACAGATTGGAGTCGTCGCTATCCAATTCTGGAAAGGATATCGACGCTCCAAGATCCGAGGTTGTGATGTCAGGTGTTAAAGGAGGAGGAGGTTGCTTATAAGATCCAGCTTGTGTAAGATTTGAAACCGCGTGACCAGTATACGCGTCGTAGGTTCGGTGAATGGGCCGAAAACATGATTCAGCTTGATCGTCATTTTCAACGCAAAATTTTGTTCTCTAATGAGGCTCATTTTTGGTAATTGGATATGTAAACAAGCAAAATTGTCGAATATATAGTCTAAAAAACCCAGAAGCCTTTGTCGAGACGCCCTTACAACCATTAAAACTCACTGTTTGATGTGTTGTGTTATTTATGGGCTGGTGGAATCATCGGCCCATATTTCTTTAAGAACGATGCCGGCCAGAATGTTACCGTCAATGGAGAGCACTATAGAAACACAATTTCTGACTTCTTCGTTCCACAGTTGAATGGCATTGACGTGAAACAGCTTTGGTTTCAACAAGATGGCGCAACATGCCATACGGCACGCGACATCATCAATTTATTGCGGGAAACATTTGCTGAGCGCATAATTTCGCGTAATGGACCAAGCCTCCACGATCCTGTGATCTCACACCTTTAGATTACGAGTACTTTCTTTGGGGGTGTGAAGTCACTAGTTTATACTGACGTTAGACGATTTGGAGGTCAACATTCGCCGTGTTATTGCTGCCATACGTCCCCAGTTGCTCGATAAAGTAGTCGAAAATTGGAGTTCAGCTAGCCGTGGGGCGCATATGCCCGATAGCATAGTCAAACACTAAAAGTATTTTATTTAATATTGAATTTGTATACCTCTAAAAGAACACCCTTTATAGGCTGTCAATCGACAGCTATAATTTCGAAGTAGTAAAAGACTTTGTCTAGCTTGGCTCTGCTGTAAATTTTACCAGCAACATCTCGCTCTGTCCAATCGCTATTTCTTAAGGCTGAGGAGGCAAATGAGTAGTAAGGCTTTATCCTAAAAAACTAAGGAGACTCTATAGACGACTATATACTTTAGAAGAACGGACTCTATTCGGTCCCATCAGCATTGACTGGTTTTGGGGGAGAAGATTCAACAACGAATTATTCGGGCTGTACAGCAACATCGACATAGTCAGGAAACTGCGCATCAGTCGACTCAGATGTCTAGGATATGCAGAATGAATGGCCCTCAGAGTCTTTGAATCTAAGCCGGAAGAACAACGCAGTAGAGGTAAGCCTCACAAGTCGAAGGTTACCTCAACTGACTTGGATTGCAGTACGCAACTGTATACAATTTTCTAAAAATCGCGCTAACTGGAGAGGTTTTTTCGTTGAGGCCAAGATTCACCCCGAAGTAAGTAATTTTCATAGTAATGAGTTATAAAGGAACGTTAGCTGCTAGGTAAAGGTGAGAAAGAATCTAGTCAATACATTTGGGGCCATGAAGGGTTGCGACAAGCTGCTGCAGTATCAAGTGATTTCGCGTTGACATTGATGTTATTGGTAGAACGCTTGTAAAGGACATTAGACATCTACGATTAGTACAGAACATCAGAATAGGGGGCTATAATTTTGAAGTCATTAGGAACTCTGTCTACCTCGGCTCCGTATTAACTTAGATAATGACACCTCGTCAGAATTCAAACGAAGATTGTCACTTACCGATCATTCTTTCTTCGACATAAAAAATCAAATAAGGCCTCGTCAAGGAACACTAAGGAGACTCCTGCTTAATGGTGCAGATGTATGGGTTTTTACGAAGGTGGATGAAGATATCCTTTGTCAATTTGATTTTCGATTGTGTCTGTGTTGAGTGTGTTTGGAGGAACTCTGCGAGCTATAGCGTAGTGCAGATCAGATGCATAGGAGGGATGAAGAATATTCGTCTAAGGCGTCACACTAAATAGAAAAGACAACTTCAACGGACCGTACCTCCAGCTAAAGAGCTAATAGATGGTGCTAGTTCTATACACACCTTTCTAGACAGAATCTATAACCTCCGCGAAGAAAAGCCTAACTATGGTTTTGCTGAAGAGAGGATCCGACCTGGTTTGACTAGCAATACAATGAACAATGAAAACTTGTCCCTCATGCAAGGTTTCTGTCTCTGTCTAAAAATTTTGCGAAACTTACATAGTACTGCCGGCTTACTCATCGTCTTCTGTTAACACTTTTTGTACAATGGTCCTCGACCCTCGATCTAAAACAGTTCAAACACATTACGGACGGTTAGAGTAGACAACAAAGCCGAGATCCATTCTGTGACTTTATTTGTCAACTTCTCACAATGGCCGAAAAAGTTCAATTAGAAAATCAAAATATGAAAGTCGACCGCAAACTCTCCCTAATGGTTGGGCATGAACAAAGAAAACAGAACTCCAAACTTAAAGTCTTACGAAGTCTCCAACCAATACAGAAATATTGCAACATTAGTAGGATTAATAATTCAAAAAGACGCATCCTGAAAGTTGAATACGGCCAGTGCCGATGGCTCATATGCATTGAGTCTGACTCTAACATTGAAATTAAAATAATTACACCACCCAAGCTGAGGGGAAGTGCACAGGACATTTGTCCTCTACCACTGATGCTTTGTCAAAATTGACACATGGTTCAGCCTAGAATTCCTTTTTTTAATTTTGCTAATGCACACACCTCATTGAGCACAATATGAGTAGATGTTTTGTCCTTTGTGTTGGATGCAGCACAGAAGGAAATATTTCATCTCTCCTGCAACACGAGGAAATTAAAAAAGCGCATTAGCGCTTCTTTATGCGACATTTCATTTCCATGGTGCACTTTGACCTCCCGGAAAGCGCAAGTCTTATAAAAAATAACTCATTCTCATCATCATTACCGTAGACGTCACTGAAAACCATCACGAAAGCCGACAATAACGTCAATTAAGACGAAGTGAACAGTGTTTGAATTCGAACTAATTAATTGTGCTTCTTCCGACCGAAGATGACGACAACGACGCCACTCACAAGCCAGAATTTGTATTATTTTCCACAATATTTCGAATCTCGCAAGATGTTAGTACGAGTAATCTGAATCTTATAGGGGTATGTTTGTATTTTCAGATCTAGATCACCCTTCCGCCATTACGAGTATTTCATATGTACTAACCGCACAAAAACAGATTAACATCTGAGAACGTTCCGTTCCAGTGCCAATAAAATTGGAGGAGGAAGATGACAAACAATGAGGAAATCACCCTCTTCGTAGGTGACCAGTATCTCAATGAACGTCGCCCGTCGTCTGTTGTCTGTCGTCGTCAGTTGGGTGGATATAACGATGAAAGCATAACGCCTTTCACAACTGCGGGTTATTAACGCGACCGGCCGCCCGTCGTCTTTGTCGTTATTGTCGGGAAGAACTTTAGCATCAACAACAGCTACAGCAACAGCCTCAGCAGTGTGTCGAAACTGTGACCATTCGGCGCATAAATGTCTTCGCACCAATCAAAGGGGTGTAGCCTCCACCAAGAATTAATCAATTGCCGGATCAAATGTGTAGAAAAGTGTATGACAGTATTCCATGTCATTCCAGCGACAATTAAGACAAATTTAACTTTTGATTGCTGTCAATTGATCGAAATGTTGGTCGGGCAATTGATATTCGTTCCAGAGAGGATCTGCAGAAATCAGAGGAAAATCTCAACTGGATCGTACTCGTAATTTGATTAGACAGAGACGACAGGCAAGCTAAATTACAAATCAATATTCCTTCGATGATTGCCTCTGATTGAGGACTTCCGATTTGTGTGGTGCGCCCGTACGGATCGATCGACCAATTGAAGCTAATTTACCGTCAATTTATTGATAGGACTAAATACAGAAACAGATATGTAGATAACATACGAGTACATGTGTATTTGTTTGTCTGAAAGATGCATGTGTTACTGCCAATGACTGAATCTACTCGTATGTCCAGATAGATTCTACATTTTCACTGTCATGTTGGTGTGTACGATTATGAAATCTGCGAATTCTGCGAAATCTACGAAATCTATTCTGGGCTTGCAAGGGGATATGAAAGACGAAGGAGCAAAACGTCTGGACGCGTTAAATATAGTATGACGGATGATGATTGTCCCAGGAAGAGAAGTGAGACGCGCCCAGCCAACCAGCTCGGAATGCAAATTCATCTTAATAATCGCCAAATCCGACGAATCAGTGTTGGTTCTTCACTCTCGTTCCGTCCATCAACAGACTAAGTGTCTGGGTGAATTCCTGTCGATGTGGTACGACTCTTACAAGTAATACCTACCCAGAGTCAATAGCTCATAACACGGTGGGATGATGTGGAAGAAACCCGCCGAATAGACACACACCTTGCTCCCGGTATACTCGTACTCGTACTCGTACATATGCATCCGTAGTACGAGTATTCTTGGAATACCATATGTACGAACTACGAATATCTTCCCTTTTGGCTTGGAAGGCTCTAATGGACTATAGGAATTAAATGCAGCGACAGAGACATGGCAGCATTCGGCTTCCGCCATGCCATCATTGCCTCAGAGTGTGTGACAAATAAAAAGCTCATACGAATAGACTTCTTGGAGTTTAAATTTGTTATGCATTTGTGACAGCTTCAATTAATGTTACATCAACAATATGACAAAATGGTACAAGGAAGTCTACGCCACTGCAAAAACTCAAACTCTCTTGAATCGTCTGTGGCTGTGGCTATGGCTGTGGCTGTGTCTGTGTCTATGTCTGGTCGAAGAATGCTCTCGGGTGTACTTTTTCGATTTGGTACACGATCTTTAATTGATCAGATATAAATCGTGCCTAATTAACATCTATTGAGAGTGCTATTTTTGTTGCAGGAACAGTGTTCCCGGTAAATGACTTATTAAATCAACAGACTAGACTAGAATAAGAATACGAAATTTGAAATATTGTTACCGGCCTTAAGATGGCTTTAATTTATTACAAACAGTTGGCCGTTGTTTCGTTTTATGCGGAAAGGAATCCAACCCAGTCACGAGTAATCCAATTATGTGTAAGTGGAGGAAAACAGATTTAGAGAATAAGTGCAGTCATAATCATCAATGACAGGCTAGTTCGTCTTTGAAGCCTTCCACCGGTTTAAGTTGAAAGTCGTATTTATCCTTCGAAGAGTTAAAGTAAACGATATACGAGTACGAGTATGTACTTCTTTCAATGGATCCACTTCTGTTTTAGACACGTGTTAGCTCTCTGCAGCGCATGATAGATATATTACACCTCAAATGTTTGCTCACGGCAAGTCACTGTCCTGCGTGAGCGGATTTTGTCGCAGGGCGAATGTCTTAATAGAGCTAACATCGCGGCTTGAAGCGTCTTGATCAGAAATCTCTGAGAGTGATACGGATACATTTACGAAGGTCTGCTGTCTACAATGTTCGAGTAACAATGGCGGTCTCCTTCCATATAAACTTGGAGCAAAATTGTCGCATAAAAAGCCGGGAAATGCGATCATTTATATTGACCCGGAAGGTCTTTATATGGTCCAGAACGAAAGACTGCTAGTTCGACATCGGGAGCGGAATCCAAGTGTTCTGTGATACTGTCCAAGGCTATACTATTGCTTATTTGACCGTCAACCACCACAAGTTTCGTTAAATTCGTATCCTTTGCCCTCTTTTTTTTACTTTTAAATTCATTTTTATTGTTTCTATCGCTATTACTTAAATTCTAGACAAAAATGCTTAAATCTAATTTGACAATGATGGTTACTAATTCTAGCTTACTGGCTCTTACCGAGCGCTCTAAACTTATCAATTTCATTTCAGTTTGCCTTTCAGCCTTAAAACTATCTTACGATTAATCTTTTCTATCAAATATACAATATATGAAATTTCTAAGAAAATAATTTTTGGAAAAAACTTAGATACCATATCTTTTTATAATTTTGTATAAAACTTAAAACTATGGCCCTATTCTACTTAACCTACCTAAGCTACTTAATCTATCTTAACTATAATCGGGGTGGTGAGCACTAGTAGCCTCTTGCACAGAGTGGTCACCATCCCAATTGCGATTTCGGGCGTCCGTCATTCGTCATCATCGTGCACACGCACCACTAAGATTTAACCAATGCGATAACCCACTGGTCACTTCTCAGAGGTGCGGCCCCATGCTAATAAACGCGGCCTTTCCACGAGATCCCCCTAACTATCCCTACTCTAACTTACAACTAAGAGGAATATGTTACCTTAGTAACGTACCGACCTAGGAGAGTGAGTCCACCCTTTCTCCTTCTTGAAGCCACCAGAATTCGGTGTACTGTTTCTCGGCATCGATCCGATCCCTGTCCGCAATCGCGAGACTAAAACGGAGGAGCTCCTGAGCATTGGCAACATACCCGTCGTAGGTGAGCCGCTTGTCCCTCGCACCGCGGTGGCGGTGGTATATTACCGGGATACCATCCCTACTTTGTATTAACCCTTTAGCATCAATATGGAGAAAAGCCTCTGGCGGAATAAAGCCCGATAGGAGTGAGCTCTCGTGGTACATTTTATTGGGGTAATAAGCCCCAAAGATCAGGTCATTATCGTTGGACATTGCCCTTGCAACGTGTCTTCGAATCACCTTAATCAGGAAATTGTCAATCCTATTCAGATTAGCCCCATCGTAAAGGACTTTGTTGGGATAATATATTTTGTACTCTGATTCTGGTGTTCTGTACAAGCCAAGACAAGTCCTAAGACACTGCCTTTCAAACACCCGAATCCTTTCCATCTGATACGGCGCTACATTGAACCACACGGGACAACCATACGCGATGACTGGCCTGATTAGGGCCACATAGCATATGACTTTCACCCTAGAGACAAGTTGACTGCTGTGAAACAGCCTTCTTGTCAGGGCTAAAGCCTTCTTGGCTCCAGCAAGACAAGCATCTATATGTTTGTCAAAATACAAATACTTGTCGAGCCAAATACCAAGGTATCTCACTACGCTTCTCACCGCTAATGGCAGTCCGTGCTGTCCAATGATGGCCAAATTTCGCCAGTTATGTCTGGTATCCCTAGAAGCCCATCTCAATGGAGTCCTGAACAAGATTGTTTCCGACTTTTGAAAATTGATTTTCAATTTCCAATCATCGCAATACAAAAGTCAGTATTGATGACTTAGATTTTTGGACCTGATCTGTACGCCACTAAATCGTCTGCGTACGCTATGGCATGATTGAGGGAACCTACTAGATCACTTGTGTAAATGTTAAACAGTATCGGAGAAATCACAGCCCCCTGTTGTAAGCCGTTTTTAATATCAAAGATCTTGCTCGAAATAACATTGTTACATTTAACAACGAACTTCTTTCCTATAAGCATGTCGTAAATCATATATAGCAGAGGTTTCGGCATACCCATTCTCGTCAAATTATAGAAAAGCCCCTCTAACCATACGGTGTCGAAGGCCTTCTCAAAGTCAACGAGGCAGGCACCCGTACACTGGTTCTTGCATTTATTCCATTGTATGTCGGAGACCAGCCTTGACGCAGCATGAATAGAGTCATGCCTCGCCCTAAAACCAAACTGATTTTCCGGAATTATATTATTTTCCTCAACCCACCTTAATAGAGCTCTGTTAATCACCTTCTCAAATACCTTGCTAATATTCGGAAGCAAACTAATTAACCGGAGATTTGCAGGGTTAGTTCTAACTTTATCCCTTTTCGGGATGGGATGTACCACTGCTGTTTTCCAATGCGTCGGATAATATACATTATTCAGCGCATTGTTAAACAGCGCAGTAAATATATCCACTGCTTCCAAGGGTAGGTGTCTTAATACGACGTTTGGAATACCGTCTACTCCCGACGACTTTTTGTTTTTCAGAGACTCGAAGATGCACAGGAGTTCATCTTTTCGCACGAACAAATGCGAAGAAGCTCGCTCATTGGCGATGATAACGTTTGCAGCGTTTTCTTCACTAAACACGGTGAAACCGTGATTCTCAGATCGCCAATTTTGAAGTTCGTTGCGCAGATAATAGTGATTTACATAGGCCCTGTTGTCAATGTCGTGATTACGGTAAACCGGATTGTTCACCGTATACACGGCCTCGAAAAAAGCTCCCAGCAAATCCACTTTCTCCTGTGGGTCTTCGACCACGAAAAGACCGTCGCCTGCGTCGGCTCTCTCTCTGGACTTATGCCAACGGTCAGTAGTGTCTGTCTGTTTTCTGTCGTTTGTGGAATGCAGACACACTGAATGTCATTATGATCTTTCCGCCTAAATAATTTATTTATCTGCGGGAACATATTCGGACTACTGAATTTTATAGCCCGAATCTTATTGCTCCAGTACAGACTTACAGACTTACTGTAATTTTCTTTAATTAATTGTTTTAGGTTTTTGATCAATGACTTTAGTGTTCTTATTTCCGGGTCGTTTCTGTCAGTAAACTGTCTGTACAACTGCTTAAGCCTCGAGAGCAGTCTACTTTTGTGTGCGTACAATGCGTTGATTGTTGGAGTTTTGTATTTTTCCACCTGGCTTTCGTCGGAGTATTTTATCCGAGGGATAGTCTGCTCCATAGTTAGTTTGATAACGTCTTGCATTGTCAGTAAACTACGGTCGATTTCTTCGTTTGTCAAGTTTCTGTTAGTCGGGGGATCAATTCCATTCAAACGTAAATTACGCTTTAAGATTCTGGAGAAGCACGGCCACCGTACCTTACGGTAGTCGTATGGGTACACTTGATCGTACTGCTCCAGCTGCGTTTGCTCGTTTGGGATCCGAATTGTGGCGGCAAGTCCATAGTGATCACTATCGTACTCGAACGCACGCAAGCAGTTCCTTGTGTTTCGATCCACGTTAGTCAGTTCTAGTCTACTGTCTATTAATGCCAAGTCTTGGAAAGAAACGGCAGATGGGAAGGATGGGATATTCGTGGCGTACAGTTCAAGTCTATACTCAATCATATTTTAACACCACCAGTAGTATAACTGGTTGCCTCTGGTGTTTGGCGGATTATTTCCCCATACCGCATGCCTAGCATTAAGATCTCCGGCCAAAAAATAATAATTTTCCTCCGATTGGAGCTGAAGGCAACGAAAAAGTAATTCGAGCTCAATTATAAATTGAATGGGATTAGGTGCTTCGGGTGCATAAAGCGACACCACATACACTCGCCTTCGACTATGAAGAGGAATGCATACGATGCATGCTTCCAACACCCGGAACCTCATTAAATCCCCGCTATATATGACCCTATGGCGCATGCCTTTGCGTAATAAGATACCAACCCCACCCCCTTGTGAGGAGTGTGAATGGTCCCTTCTATAAATATTGTAGCCACTGTAGCCAATTTTGTGATTCTGGTTAAGCTTGGTTTCGCTTACCAAAAGCACATCTGGGCATTCACTTAACAACAGATTTTGTAGGTTGGCCCTTCTCTCGATCCTGATTAGTGAGTTAACGTTTAACGCAAGGATCTTCAGATTAACCTCATTCAACGTAGCAGACATTATATCGGCGTGCCAGACTTGTCAAACAGGGTCGAATAGATGACGTCAATTCGAGCCGCTTGTTCATTTAATTGTTTCTGAAAATGATCGATTTTTCCGTGCAAGGACAGAAGGATCGCTTTCAAATCCAGATCCGCTTCAGGTGCTTTTTCGGCTACCTTTGGCGTATTTGCCCATTTGGGCAAAAGATACATTGGGTGCCACAAAATTAGAGAAAGCACGACTCTTTTGACGCTTCTCTTCTTCGATCACCTGTTTTCGAGCCTGAACTTTCTTTTTCAGCTCCTGGAACCTAGGACAACCCCTGAAATTAGCAGGATACCCCGAGTTCCTGCAGAGTACACAAAAGAGTTGACCCCTATCCACGACTCTATCATTTCCTAAAGGACATTCTCCATATTTGTGGTCCTTATCGCACTTAACGCATCTAAATTGCATATTGCAATTAGCTGCGGCGTGCCCGAACCTCTGACAGCGCATACATTGCAGTACACGATCTGCCCTCTTTAATTTTTCCCAACTTACAGCATGATAATACAGGAATTTGATCTTTCGCAGACTATCGATTTTGCTGTTGGGCGTTAACTGTACCAAGAAGAATGGTAATTTACGGTTACCATCCCTTGCCGCTGCCGTGGTACTGACCCCCACGAACTTAAGGTCGTCGCTCTCTAACCTTTTAAGCTCTTCTTCGAGCTCCTCCGTCTTTATTGCTGGATCGATGCCTTTTAACAGCACCGTTTGGAGTTTTTCACCCTTAGGGGTATATGTATAGTATTCAGTATCTGCTTTTCCTAGGGCGATACGTACTTTACGGTAATACTCCATATTACAACACATAATAATGTGCTCATTCGCAGTTAATCTTTTAACATAAAAATTCTTAGTTACTAACTTACATAACCTAATACTATCATTAATTTCTAAACTACTTACATTAATTGGGGGCACTCTTTCCCTCCCCTTGTTATCAAGCCGCTGGTTTTGTTCTTGATGTTGTTTTTGTTGTTTTTGTCGTTTTTGTGGGTTCGTCTTCTGTTTGTGTCTTTGTTCTTGCTGTTGTTGTTGATTTTGTTGCTGCTGCTGCTTTTGGCTTATTAATTGCTTTCCTTTTTGCATTGACATTCCTTTGCCCTCTCTGCCCTAGAGAATGGCAACGAGGTCGATGTAGTTGCAACCGATTTTAGCAAAGCCTTCGATAAAATCTCTCATCTATTAATACTCTTCAAATTGTCTGCCCTCGGCTTTGAATCCATACTGTTAAAATGGATAACCTCTTACTACGAGAACAGTTTTTACAGTGTTCGTTTTAGGTCAGCCCAATCGGCACCATTTTTGGCCACCTCTGGTGTTCCACAAGGCAACCATCCCGGTCTTCTTCTTTTTATATTAATCATAAATGATCTCGATACCAATGTCCTCCCCGACCCTATCTTCTCCACAAACAATCTATCTACTCAGTTCAATTACTTCGCGACCTCGGCATTTTGTTTGATAGGGAGCTCAACTTCCGTTTACATATGGATGGGATAATCCTTACAGCCAACACTGCACTAGGTTTTACAAAACGATGGTCGAGAGAATTCACCAACCCATACGTGACCAGGTCCCTCTATATTACCTTTGTTCGCCCCATCCTAGAGTAGGCCAGTCAAGTATGGTCCCAGTTCTGTTTTCTTCGATTTGTTCTTCGAGGTATGCCCTAGGACGATTCTTTTAATCTGCTCCACATCAAAACCGTCTCCACCTTATTAACTTAAACACCCTTGAGGAGCGCAGAGATACAGCCGACTTTTTCTTCATTCATCGACTCCTTTCAGGTCACGTTGAATGAGCGTCCCTTCACAACCCCATTTTCCTCAACATTAACCCTCGTAATCTACGTACCCCTCGTCTCTTCTGTCTACCAACCCACCACACCACCTATTGCGCGAACAAACCAATCTCCCGTGTATGCTACGAAAAATCAATTCAAACCCTACCGTCTTTGACTTCCACCGCAACACTCCCTACTTCAAATCCGTTCTATTTCACCACTTCAACCAACCTTAGTTTTAAGTTTAAGTTTAAATTTAATTTTATGTTATAGTTTGTATTAAGCCGAATAAATGGAGGCATTCGGCTCCTCCGCTAGAAGTTTTGTGACAGCTTGGACAAATAAGGCAGATATACCCCTGATAATCCCGGTTACAATCTCGATAGTTGTAAGGGTCTGATTCATGTTCATTCGAATTACATGCATTCCGTTCGAGTATGATATTCGAAGGCAAGTGTCCCGCAAGGCTCACTGGTGGTATTATTATTTTTTCTTATTGCAATAGAGCTCTCAGACAAAGAAGTAATCCATTATACTGTTTGTACGTCACCTTTACTGAAATGTATCTGCCTTTCGTAGCAAGGCGAGTAACCACTTCAGTCATAGAGTGCTTACAAACACCACATCAATGCTGAGCACCCACAGCCTGATGCCTAATCAGAGGAAGTACTCCGCAATGTGGTCATGACGTTTACAACAAGAGTCGCAGTAGTTTACGTCACTTACGCCTAAGGTTCTAAGTGTTCCGGTATGACGCCAAGAAGGAAACAGGAGTCCCACTGTTCCCACTGCGGAAAAGCAAGAAAGTCGAATTCAATTGTTCCAGTACAAACTTACAGCTGATCTGTAATTCTCTCTTATCAATATTTGGAGGTTTTTAATTGATGACTTCAGTGTCCTAACCTCCATGTTATGTCTGTCAGTAAACTGCCTGTACAAGGTTTTGAGTCTTGACAGCAGTCTACTTTTGTGCGGAATAAGTCTTCGTTGGATGTGTTCATACCAAGGTATTGTAATGTCCATCGTCTGTTTAATTGTTTGGTCCAATTGTTTTAGGTGCCTGTCAAGCTCCTCATTAGACATATTCCTATTGGACGGTGGGTAGAGCGAATTCGAGGCGAGTGCTCTTGTCAAGGTTCTGGAGAAGCGTGTCCAGCGAGTCTTACTCTGATTGTAAGAATACTTAGGAAAAAACTCCTCCAACTCCGCAATTTCGTTAGGAATTGTTATTTCGGTACTAAAACCGCTATGGTCACTGTCGTACACGAATGTATGCAGACAGTTTAACGTGTGTAGATTACTCCCCGTCAGCTGTATCCGTACGTCGTACAGCAATAGATCCAAATAAGAGCCGTATCTGGGAAACAACGGACTGTCCGTCGCCTTCAAACCAAGTCTATAAATGACACTGTGCTGAGCCCACCAATTGAGTAGTAGGTTCCCTCTAGTATTTGGTACGTGATTTCCCCAATCTCTATGTTTGGCATTAAAATCCCCTCCGACTATGTAATAACTCTCCTCCGATTCCAGTCTAAGGAGTCGAAAAAGCCTATCGAGCTCTGAGATGAACAACGTGGATTGAGAAGCATCAGGCGCGTAGACAGAGACCGTGAACAGCCACTTTCCGCTACGGAGAGGGATGCGTACGACACATGCCTCTAGCACCCGGAACCCATGCAAAACATCACAATTTCTGAATGAATGACTGAATCCGATCCCACATTCATCAAAAGGATCATTACTGGAGACGAGACGTGGGTTTCAGAGTACGACACGCAATACAGACATCAGGCAAGTGAATGGCGTTCACCAAATAAGCCGAGGAGAAAAATACACGTCGTTTTCAGTCAAAAAAGAAGGCAATGCTCACGGTTTTCATGGATTATAACGGTGTAGTGCAATCATGACAGTAAACAAAGAGTATTATTTGGGCTTTATAACGTTTACGTGAAGCAATTCGCCGAAAGAGACCAGAAGTGGATTTTGCACCATGATAACGCAGCGTTGCACAGTGCCATCATTATTCGTAATTTTTTGACGAAGAATGCAACAAATACCATCCAACAGCCACCGAATTCACCTGATTTGGCTCCCTGTGAGTTCTTTCTGTTCAATCGAGTTAGAACACCACTTCGGGGAACGCGTTTCAGCAGCCGAGAGGAAGTAATGGAAGTCAGGAAGCACTGACGGACATCCCGAAAACCGAATATAAAAAATGTTTCGAGGATTGGATCAAGCGCTGGCATAAGTGTGTTGCAGTCGATGGGAACTATTTTGAAGGGGCCAATATAGATTTAGATGAATAAACTTGTATTTTTAATTTTCTGAATAAATTCCGGGTGGTATGTTGACTGTCTTTCCTTCTTTCTTTCTTTCCTTCTTAAACGCAGAACGAATTTCGTCGGTACAAGTTAAAAGTCATGGTAACGCGCGAAATAAGGAGAGGTTCTATTTGGATTTGCCGCCAAATATTATTTTGCTGCACTGGAGAAAGTCAACTGGAAGTACGCGATGCAACGATACAGTGTAGCGGGGTAGGGTTCATGATAAACAAGTTAGGGAGAAACGATTCTTGTATGATACCTCAAAATCGGCGGCCGGATTTTGATGAAAAGTGAGAAATATCGCCATCATAAAATTTTACTCATCAACAGATCTGAGAAATGAAGACGTAAAGGAGAACTCCTAATGTAGATTCATCACAGATGATATGGTCATAACGATGGTAGATCTTGATGTGAAGGTGAGCAACAACAACGTATTGCTGTCCACCTAAACAATGCTGAGGTAGCACTGAACTTAAAAGTTGCAAGCAAAAATAATTTTTAGGAAGCAAACATGTTTTTGACTGAAATGGGCACCACAGAGAAATGTATTGAGTTTTCTAATAGAGATCTTTGCGAGGCAACCTGTCAAGAAACTTTTGATTCCATTATAGGCATGCCACGCCATGGAATTCAATAACTCAAACTATGCGCGCCACTTAAGGTGAGGTCTTCCTCTACTCCAGGTTATATTCGAAGACCCCACGGCAGCAGCATTGGTGTCAATTTGCTCCATATGTTCTAGTCATCTTAGGCGACTTATGCGCAATTTCCTGGCTAGGTCGATGTCGCTGTACAGATCGAATAGTCAGTCGTTCGTCTTCTCCTAAAAAGTCAGTCAACGCAAACTAGACAGAGTAGAGTCCGTGCTACAGCGCAGGACGGCGATGACCAAGGTCTTATAGAAAGTCTCCTTAGTTTTTCGGGATAGGAACTTGCTACTCAATTGCCTTCTTAGTCCAAAGGAATAGCGATTGGCAAGAGTGATTCTTCGTTTTATACTTACTGAGGTGTTGTTGTCAGAATTTATAGCAGAGCCAAGGTAGACAAAGTCCTTTACTACCTCGAAATTATGGCTGTAAACTGTGACGTTCTGTCCAATTCGTCGATATTGTGTGTCCCTTCTTATAGACAGCATATACTTAGTTTGCATCATTTGCCGCTAAAACCATTTTGGCAACTCCGTTCCAATGCAATGGTGACAGCCCTCTGAGTTCATCCAATTATGTCGATAACATCGGGGCATGCCAGTGTTCGCTTGTGGGCCCGGCACAATTCTTTCAAGTATGATGTTAAAGCAGTCACATGACAGCGCGTCACCGTCTAAAACCTTTGTTGACGTCAAAGGTTTTGGTTAAATCGTTAACGACCTTGACGGAGCAGCGAGCGTTCTCCATCGTCATTCTACACAGACTGACTTACTTACTTTACTTAACGGGCTCCCGACCCGTGGAGGGTCTCTACCTGAGACACTTCAGGCTTCCATCCTCTACGATCCCGGGCACGCTGCTTCCATTTATCCAGACCAAGCGCTCTGGCATCCGCGATAGCTTGGTCTTTGAAATGTAGGTTCGGTCTTCCTTGTCGTCTCGAACCTGAGGGCTGAGATTCGAAGATTCTCTTAGCTGGAGCATTGTTGTCCATTCGCTCGATGTGGCCGAGCCTATGAAGTCGACGTATTTTGGCTTTTTGGACTACATCCACATCTTGGTACAGCTCATAGAGTTCGCGGTTGTATCTTCTCCTGCATTCGCTCTCCTCGCACACAGGACCAAAAATCCGTTGAAGAATTTTTCTTTCGAAGGAGCCCAGAATTAGCTCTCCCTTCCTGCTAATCGTCCAACACTCGGCGCCATACAGTAGAACTGACAAGATAAGGGTTTTGTAAAGCGTACATTTCGTCCTTCGAGTAAGGAGTTTGGAACCCAATTGCTTTGCCAAACCGAAGTAGCAGCGGTTTCCTATGGTAATTCTTCTTCGGATCTCCACTAAAGTGTCATTCGTGGAGTTCATGTTTACTCCGAGGTAGATGAACTCCTTAACTACCTCGAAATTGTTGCTATCAATAGTGACGTTATGTCCTAGGCGGTGGACAGATGATTCTTTGTTTGTTGATAGCATGTACTTGCTCTTGTCCTCGTTTATTTCCAGGCCAACGAATTTCGCCTGTTCTTCAAACGCCGTGAAAGCCTCTATCACGATATCAATATCATCCGCATATCCCAGGAGCTGGACGGACTTGTTGAAGATAGTGTCTTCCGTGTTGACAGCTACTCTGCGCACTATCTTCTCTAGGGCGAGATTGAAGAAATCACTTGATAGCGCATCACCTTGCCGGAATCCGGTGCATGTTTGAAATAGTTGGGAGGAACTACTTCCAAACTACACGTTGCAGTGCGTGTTTTCCAGTGTCACGCGACATAACTGAATCAGTTTTGTCGGCATCCCGAATTCGGCCATCGCCATATAAAGCTCCTGACGATTAATGCTATCATATGTGGCCATGAAGCCGATGAAAAGGTGGTGAGTCTCGACTTGAAGTTCGTTGGTCTTTTCCAGGATTTATCTCAGTGTGAAAATTTGGCCTATAGTCGATCTGCCGGCCGGAAGCCACACTGGTACGTGCCGATTAGTGTGTTGTAGAACGGTTTGAGACGTTCACACAATACGTTGGATAGGATTTTATATGTGACATTAAGCAGGGATATGCCTCGATAGTTCTTGCAAAACATAGGATTGCCTTTTTTGTACTTCTTCTATACTGGGTGATGGAACTTCATTGACTTGACGTGGGTTCTCTTCTTGCCCTATCACTCTCTCTACATGATGCCCATTTATCAGCTGCTGGAAATGCTGCTTAAACACATCTACTATTCCCTGTGCTACGGTGACTAGGTTTCCTTCGGTGTTTCGAAGAACTTGTGTTCCGGTTTTGAAGCCAGCAGCCAGTTGCTTGGCTTTCTTATAAAACCTCCGGATGTTGTTTCGATCACGAGACTCTTCAATCTCCCTGAACTGGGATGCTTCACAGGCCCTCTTTTTTCTACGCAGGATCTTCTCCTGGCTCGATACTCTTCTACTCTTGCTGCCCTTGTTTTGCGCTGTAGCATTTTCCTGTAAGCGCATTCATCATCATACCACCACTGATGGTTGACGTCTGTGGTAGGTGTGTGCACAGTGGAGAGTTTCTCACTCAGGCGCTCTCTGTAATCTCTTGCTACTCCAGGTGTGCTAAGGTGTCCGACGTTGAATTTCTTTTTCTGGGCGGTTCGCAGCTTCTTCTCGTTGAACAGTCGAGCTCTGAATTTAGCCGCAACAAGAAAGTGGTCAGATTCAATATTTGCCCCTCGGAGTGTGCTCACGTCGAGGATGTTGGATGCGTGCCTTGCATCAATTAGCACACGGTCAATTTGGTTGGCGGTTCGACCGCCTAGAGAGAGCCAGGTTGCTGTGGATCCTTAACCTTGGAAGCCTAGTGCTACTTACCACCGTATTACGAGCTTCTGCAAAATCGATTAGTCGGTAGCCGTCGTCTCTTGTCGTTGCATGGATTCTGTGCTTACCAACTAACCCGACAAAGATGTTTTCCTTTCCGACTTTAGCATTTAAGTCCCCGAGTACAACTTCGACATCATACTCCGGACAGGCTCCGTAGGCTCCATCCAGGAGTTCATAGATCTCCTCCTTGAGCCTCGTCGGTAGGGGCATGTGCACATATTAGCCTTATGTTTTGGAAGGTAGCTTTGATGCGGATCACAGACAGGCGATCACTTATCGGTTTGAAGTCAATGACTTTTGACCTGAGCCGACTTGACACGACGAATCCGCATCCTAATACGTGCAATCTTTTATGGCAGCTGTAATAAATATCGCAATTTTTTCTTTTCATCATACCAGATCCTATCCATCGTATCTTCTGGATGGTGGTAATATCTGCCTTATATCGCTCGAGTACAGACTCAAGTTGTAGAGTAGAACCTGTATTCCATTGACGTTCCGGGTCTATTTGCCATTTGAGGAGTTCCATTACCCGAGGTTGGTTGTGTCTCTCTCATAACTATTCTTTTTTTCCATGGTCGGGAAGTTACCCCGACGGCACAACTTCCAACTTGGAGGACAAGGCCCTAGATACTGAGATTCCATTCATCAGGCACAAACTCTTCTGATCAGATTTGAGAAATGCGTTGGTGTATGCTTTCCATTTCCAGAAGCTTGGAATATGTCGGCCGGTAAACCGTCAGCTCAGGTCTGCTGCTTTGTTGGATTTCAGCTTAGACATTGCTATCCTTACTTCGTTTTGGTCAAGTGGACCGAGGTTTTGGCTATCATCGTCAAAGTTGATACCTGACTACAGACTTCTGCATGAGTCTTCTGCTTTGTTGGTAACACTTCCGTTCATTATTCCTGGAGTACAACCACTCATATCTTCGATCACACACTTTTCGTGTTCTTTTTTCTTCTTCTGGTGAGGCGGATGTTCTTCTCGTTTCTTCTGCTAGTAGAGCACACGACCGGCTTTCGGCAGCGCCGCTTTATATGCTTCTTGTTAAGCTGCATGTGCTTGCCCTCTGGTGGCACGTTGGCGGCATTGTCACTGGTATTCGGTACTTGATGCTGGTGGCATAGGAGTCTTTGAGCGATTTCGGGATACGCATTTGGCGAAGATTCTAGCGGTCCTTTACGAAAGCGGCTTCTCTACGTTATATCTTCTCACAGTAGCTTATCTTTGTTGTGGCGCTTGGGAAATACGAATTCGTACATTGGCTCCAACAAGGTGATGATCCGAATCAAAATTGGTTGCCCGGAATGCTCGCACACCCAGAAAACTGGAGACATGCTTTACGTGTATCGCAAAATTATCAATTTCGTCCCGCCGCAAAGTCAATAAGCCTAAGTCCGTTGCCAGACGTGGTGTCGTACCAGAAGATGTCCTCCTTTCTTATCCTGGCGTTAAAATCGTACTGGGTGATGTTAACGTCAAACTTCGGACATTTTTCATAGGGGTATGGGTGCATATTAGGCTTTTGTTAGCGAATTTAGCCTTGACACTGTCAATATTTTTTTTATCACCTCCCTATGTGCGGCATCATCACACTTCCTGAATGACAGTGATATTTGCCTGATAGCAATCAAGGGCCTCTGCAACTGCGAAGGTCGTTGTCCTTTAAACGCTTGCTAGGGTCTAGGGTAAGGTATCCCTCATCGATCTCACATGCTGACCAGTAGTGGGGAAAATATGAAGCCTTCGACGTATGGAATTATGCGTGTTACATATTTCAACAGCTAATAAAAGAAGAATAGGAAGAAGACTCGAACTCAAATCAATGTTAGCCTATAAAACCCAAATCTAATATAACACATCAACAACTGCAAATTTCAGTTCCTATCAGCATATGGCTCGTCATCTCGCCATCTCTACGAGTATATACAATAAGAATGCCCTGTTTTCAACAGCCACTCCAAAGTCAAAATAGCCGAGAAAACGAACGAATTGTGAGAGGCGAATCCATAAAGAAAATATCGAAACACAAGTACGAGTATCTTACACACAAAAGTGCTTTGCTTTGATATTTTTAGCAGTCATCAGGAGAAATGGCAAACTCCGAATTCCATCATACGGCTGGTGTAGCAGAGAGATGACTTTCCTCGCAACCAAACAACTGCTGCATTAGATAAATTTTTTGGATGGGTAAAATCTGTGAATTCTGTCGGTAGGCGATGCTAGGAAGGGATTTACGAGTTAGGTCCCTTACAACACAAAACAAAGCTATTGCACAGCGAATAGATTTTACAATTAATGCGCGGTGATATGCATGGACGTGTGGCTCAGTCATAGACCTATAGGTGCAGAAAGTCGTCTTTGGCACAACACCAACAATTATTCTGGAAACTCTTCCGTATCGGAGAGGTTGTAATTTATCGCAGAGTTTTGCACTATTTTTGTTGTTGTTTTATTTTTGTTTGCATTTGTTTTGAATAATGAACGGCAACGGAATCTATAGTTCTTCAGGTTGTCCACAGCAGCAGATGGGAGTTTATCATTAAATTTCTGATTTTACAGAAATGATATGGGGAAGCAGGTTCTTCGTTTTAAAATTTCAAAATTGACGTCACTAAGTAAAGTGCTCATCTATTAATTAATTATCGACGATACCAAATGAGTCTGATTTATGCTCGTAGATAATTCCGTTTAACAATGTTTTGACTAGCGCTTTTAAGAAAATGACTCTTCCACGTGATAGTTTCAGGTTTCTTTCATAAGCTATCTACTCGAATATATCAAGTGCTGATACAGGAGCAGTCTAACGATGGCTATTTGATTTATGAAGAAGATATAATGAAGAAGAGTTGTTAAGTAGCAAGTGACTATCGAGATGAAATCCTGAGTCCTCATACTATGACTGAACCATGCAATTGGGCATCAAGCTGCCTTTCTGTGTCGGAATTCATTTTAGGGAAAAATTGGACAAGGTATACTCGTATAATGCTGCTATAATGCCTCTTAGAAGTGACAACTTGCGACAGACGTTGATGACAGTCTAAAGCCTAATTCACAATTCTTTCGGTGACATCTGAGAATTTCTTTGGGTTAAGTAGTGAACTCTGAGTCCCCTGAATCAAAAAAGGGCTGTCTGAAAAGTTTCCGACCGCAACGTAAAGATAACGGCACTCGTCAATATAAGCTAGTGAGTGCTAGTTGTGCATCTTTTGACAGTTACTTACAGAAGTTTCAGTCATTTGGCTGAGTTGACAGTCGTTTCAGTGAGTCGATGCGAGTGTTTTTTGTGAAAATGGAAAGAATTGAGTATCGAGCTGTTATTAAATTCTTGTTTTTGAAAGGCAATACGCCTACGCAAATCAAAAATGAGTGTTTGGGGACTCTGCACCATTTACCACAGTGAAATTTTGGGCAGCTGAATTTAAACGCGGCCGTAAGAGCTTGGGAGATGATGAACGTTCGGGACGTTCAAAAACTGCAACCACTAACGATAACATTGCTAAAGTTCACCAAACGGTGATAGACGACCGCCGAATAAGTGAGAGAGATAGTAGAGGTTATGAAAATGTCCAAAGACCGTGTTTGTTACATATTCAATCAAGATGAGATGAGGCATGAGAAAGTTGTCCGCGCGTTGGGTGCCGCATTTGCTTACGTTAGACCAAAAACGTGTTCGAATGAACATTTCCAACGCTCTGTCGGCGCAGTTTAGGCGCAAAAAATTCGAGTTTTGGCGCCGATTAATTACTGTAGATGAAACTTGGATACACCATTATAAGCCCGAAATAAAAATTCAGTCAAAACAGTGGACTGCAAAGGGCGAACCGACTCCAAAAAAAGCCAAAAACTGTTTTTTGGCTGGGAAAGTGATGACGACTGTTTTTTGGGATAGTAAAGGAGTTATCTTAATCGATTATCTTCAAAAAGGAAAAACCATTACAGGAGCATTATTACTTCAAGCTGAAGGCAGAAATTGCGGAACAACGGCCACATTTGCAGAAAAAGAAAATCGTGTTTCACCAAGACAACGCGCCGTCTCACACCTCAGCGGTTGCCATGGCGAAAATCCATGAATTACGGTTTAAACTGCTTGACCATCCACCTTATTCACCAGATCTAGCCCAAACGACTGCTTTTTGTTCCCTCATCTAAAAATCACCTTCGTGAACAATTATTTTGCAGAGAAAAACGCCAAGTACTATTTGGACGGGTTAGATAGATGGGAGCATCGCTGGGAGAAGTGTGTTACAAGGAGACTATGTAGATCCGGTAAATCAATGCCAGAATTTTCACTTCGCAGCCATGCTTAGCATCGTCGGTGTTTGTGTTTTCTGTGTTTGTCTGTGATTATGACTAGGGAATTCAGGGTATACCTAGCCAATATACGCGGTCTAAAAAGTAATCACTTTTTTGCGTACGTCCACGTCTGTAAGTACAGACCAGCTATTTTGGCACTTAGCGAAACACAGGTAGATCCTCGCCCATACCTCTCAGATCATTCTGATCTGAATCTACCTGGCTAGTGGACTAGTGCCATTATTCTTCTCTCACCGCGGTCTCGCCATTTACGTGTGTAGTGATGTAGCTTACCAAACTCCACCACAATGTGATCCATGTTCCAATCCGGAATTCAACTTCATGTGGTTACAATTCCATCTCCGTAAGCAAATTATCCACTACTGCTTTATTTACAGAAGCCCCAAACTGGACAGCAATTAAACTTTTAACGAGTTTGATGCGCTGTCTGACTCCATTCAAAAAATTGTATCCCTCTATCCCCATACTGAAATCGTTATTGCGGCGATTTCAATGTACACACTTCTGGGTGGCTCCGACATTCTGGGCAGACAAGGTCTTCGCTGCGGAAAACAACATAACGCAGCCTGTAAATAAGCCCATGCGAATACCAGACGTTGGTAGTCATACCGCCAATACCCTGGAAATGTTTTTAACTTCTCACCCTGATAAGTACACCGTTGAGGTACTCTCACCTCTAGGCTCGTCGGACCATTGTGTCATATCAGCTAATTTCTCGTACACCGACCACGCAGTTAGAGAAAAGATTCCAAAACAAACCGTATGGCAATAAGAGAAAGCCGATTGGAGCGGACTTAACAGCTTCTTTAGGAATATTAACTGGTCGTTATGCTTCCTCGATAACGACGTGGATGCCGCTGTTGATATGATTACAGACACTATTCTCTTTGGAATGAGATCCTTTATTCCTCATCGGATGAAGAGTATCAAACCAAAAGAAAAGGCATGGTACGACTCGAGCTGTAATGAGGCTGTCAGGGTTAGAGAAATGTTTTTTCGGGCTATAAGACCAACCCGACAGAGGAAAACCTGAAAAAGTGAGGCAAAATGTACTACAATGTCCCAAAGATAGTAACAATTTTTGGTGTTTCGTCAAAAACATTAGAGATTCTGCCTCATCCTCCATCCCAACGTTCGTCTACAAAGACATTCCAGCTGTCAACTCTTTAGACAAAGCCAATCTGATTGTGCTTTGTCTCCGCCTACACTTGAGTACGTCGAATCTTCAATAGGACGAATCCACTTTCGCACTCGTGTAGTAGCAAGAGTACTTAAAGATCTCAACATACATAAATCCGCTGGTCCAGATGGTATATCTCCCCTTCTTCTGAAAAGGTGTTCTTCCATGCTGGCAAAACCACTGCGTAAGCTTTTTCATCAATTCTACACTTTAGGACTCTTTCCGAGCAGATGAAAAACAGCATTTGTCCAGCCCGTCCCTAAAAAAGGCGAATCTTCTTCTCTCTCCTCCTAGGCCCATTGCACTTACATCCCTTCTTTCCAAGATCATGGAAACACTGATAAATCGTCAGCCCATGAAATATCTCGAAACAAGAAAATTTCTCAATGACCGGCAGTACGGTTTTCGTAGCAACAGGTCCACTGGTGATTTGATGGCATGTCTCACCGAAAAATGGAACAAAAGCGTACATCAATCTGGCGAAAGCAAGATAGTTGCACTTGATATTTCTAAGGCATTTGACAGAGTTTGGCATCAGGCTCTTTTGTCGAAAATGCGTGCATTTGGGATCGACGACTCTCTTCTTCAATGGATTAGAAATTACCTTTCGGAACGTTCAATTCAAGTTGTTTTGGACGGTTGCAAGTCTGACATTCACAAAATAAATACTGGTGTGCCCCAGGGCTCTGTTCTGTTTCCGACACTCTTTTTAATTTTCATTAATGATCTCTTAACTGCTACTTCTAATCCAATATATTCCTTTGCTGATGACAGCATAACCAATTGGGGAACTATCAACAGAGTGGAATTTATTCTTTCCAAAACACAATGCTGTCTGCTGTCTTTAAAGCGAAATTTAAACACCCAGCCATTATCCATGAATGGCACTTGCATCGTCGAAACCGAAAAGCTTTCCATTCTCAGTATGTGTATAAGGCGTTTATCCGTCCAAAACTAGAGTACAACGCCCACATCTGGTCAGGTGCCCCAAAGACCTCTTTGCACCTACTAGATAGGATCCAAAATCGTGCAATAATAGGTGATGCCAGTATTACACAGTCATTCGACACCCTAGAACACCTACGTAATGTCTCCTGTCTCACCTTGTTGTATCGCTATTATCATCACCAATGCTCCACTGAAATTGCCAGTAGCATTCCGCCCCTTCATGTTTTTAACCGTAACATCCGTCTCGCTATGAATGCTTATCAGTTCACCATCAAGCCCACTTTTGGACGCACTCTAAAATATAGTGATTCGTCGTTTCTGAGTCATACAACTCGCTTGTGGAATGCCCTGCCTAGCTTTTTATTTCCTAGGCATCGTAACCTTCAAACATTTAAAACCAACGATCATCGGTACCCCTCTTTCCTTCCTCTCTGATTTTTCTTCCACTGCGCTGTGTGCATTTTGCTCGCGCAAATTATATAAAAAAAAAATTACGGATGTTGGGTGCAATCTTTTCGCAGAATTTTCCACAGTTGCGAATGACGCCGAATTTACACTTTCCGGTCTTCTGCCACACTTTCAACCACAGCGACTAAAGTTCTTTCTGTATGGGCTTAAGTTGTCACGTTGAACAACTCATTTGTTGATTGAAGGTCTTGAAGTAAAGTTGTGGCCATTTTGATTTGATACAGTGCTTGTAACATTTTTGAATTCCTGGTTCTGTAAGTATTGGTTTAGGCCTAGTTGTCTGCGCTAATTTTCTTAATTTTTCAGCCGTTTTTCAGGAGGTATTGCGCTCGATAACTTTGTTAATGTGAGCCTAAAACAATTAGCCAACAATTGTCAACAATTGTCATGTTGACAATTGGAAGCAAATCGTATAATTTTGGAAACCCTGAGCATGTGGCGGAATTCCTCAAACTATTAGCAGACCTTGAATCCGACCCTATTGAAGATTTTGGTGAAGCAAGTAGTAGTGAGAGTGAGTCTGATGATTTTATAGGAAATCGAAGAGCAGGAAGATGACAAGAAGATTAGAGTTACGGAGAGGTGGAACTGAATGAAAGCAAGAACTATTTTAGGAGAAAAGATAAAGTGGTATCATGTCCCAAGTTCAACAATGGTACCGAATTCACAATTTTATCATGCTTTTACCGAGCGTGAGAGGAAATGCCAGAAATGCTACCATTCCTATTGAGTGTTGGAGCTGTTTCTTCACATCTTGGACCTATAAATACATGTACAATGTACAATTCGGTATATTGTAGAAGTAACGATTCGATCGTGACAGGGATGCTAAGCTTTTAGACAAAATTGAGTTGAAGGTATAGGATTCAAACATAGTCTTGAAAATCTTGGGGAACAAGTGGTGATGGTGTTGAAAAATTTGGCTTAGTTATGAACGTTAAGAGGTTTAAATTTATGATACGATTGTCTGACATTTGATGATTGCCTAACACAAAAAGGAAGAAAAAAGAAGATCGATTAGCAGCTGTACGTGAGATGTTTGCAAAGTTTGTTCACAACTGCCAGGCAAGTTACCCATTGGGGCATAATGTCACTTTAGACGAAGAATAAGTATCGTTTCGTGGGTGGTGTGCTTTCCGTCAGTATAATTCCATCAAGACCAGCACGATAAGGAATTGAAATATGTGCTTTTGTTGATGCAATGCTCTGCTATTTATACAATATGGAGATTTACGCTGGTAAGAACTCCGGTGGCCCCTTTCAACACCAGTAGTAAACCTGTGGTCGTAGTACGAAGGCTAATTAATGCGATAAAACGATCCGTTTCTTAACTTAACCGCTGATGGGCTTATCGATCTTGAGCTTGTTGAAGAGCTTAAGGAGAACGAAATGCGTACATACATACCAAAAATGGGTAAAACAGTTATACTTGCACGCAAAATCAATAGATCCAGAAACAGATACTTCGGTCATGCGCCCGAGCTGTTCGTACTCCTCCATACATTTTTTGTATTTTCTTCGTATAAAATTGCATTATTGCTAAATCTTCTTTTAATCTGGTCAAACCGTCTAAGTGCTCCTTGGTATGAGGATCCTAATATGGGATATGTATTTCCTTTGAAGGTAAGTCGAACCTGGTATCTGCCACCGGGTAAGCGTTTGGTGTGTTCCCTGAAACGTCGTTCGCAAACCACATCTTCTTCCGATTCGTACGTTTCGAATGCCCGCTCTCCGATTTCCCAGAATTTTCGAAGCTTAATGTCAAGGTCGAACAACTAGACGAAGCTACGAATTGTTTGCGATGCGACTGGAGCCTTTCCCAACAAGATCCATCCAAGTTGAGTTTTCTGAGCTACCGGAAAAGTAAACCTTTCTGCTCTTATGATCGACCAACATCAATCCATTTATATGCATCCATTTATTGAAGTCTATCTTTTGGGACGGAAGCAGCCCAATCAGGGATTAAAAGACGAAGGCTCAAGTGTGTTCTTCGTATGCTGAATAAAGAACGATAAATCCACGTAATTGTGACATGCTCCACTGCTGACTTTTCCTAATCCAGATACTTCAATAAATGTGCGTTTGTTACGGAGATCTAACAGCTGGACTGCAGATCCTGTGATGAAAGAGGCCAGGTCGATTAAGGAGATTAAATATACTTTCCCGACGCTGCTCTTACCTTCACGATCGCTGTTGCCAAGGGGACCTGTGTTGGTATTGTGTTGTGTATGAACGTTGTGGAGAGTTGATGATCGTTAGTTGGATGAAATGCTGGAGCGTTAGGGTCTACTACTGTAGTGTGAAAAGTCCGTGATTGTGTATTGCGTTGTGTGGAAGTCTGATGGGTGTGTGATTGGACTGTATTATGTTGCGAGCTGTTGTGTATGAAGACATATGTGTAGGATGCGAGTTTGGAGATAAATTATAGCTATATTGCAATAGCGAGCGATGCCTTTGGCCGCAACAATAGCACAACAATAATCCAGATTAGTGAGTTGTATCGCACTGTTTCCAGCAAGTTTTTTGATCTGTAAATCAAGCTGTGTTAGGTGCAAAATAGGTGTCTAATGCTGCCGTAGGGGTGGAGCAGACCTGTAATGGCCGCTGATTTTCAGTAAATCGTTTTCTTGTTTGTTGCTTTCCACCATACTAGTGCGCCGTATGTAAGTATGGGTCTTACCACCACCGTATGTAGGAAACTGAATATTAAAAAAAGAAATTCATTTATTTAGTACAAATTAGAGATAATAAAATCAGAACAATGTATGATATGCTGCTGCACTGCCTAGTGTGTTGATCGACGATCACTCCACAACTGCCCCCGCTTGACTATCTTGTTCCGCTTTTATATCTTCCAGTTATAGCGTTGCAGATGACATGGTGAATGATGATTATGGTGATTGGTTATTGCCGATGGTTTGATTAACAGGTGATTATGGTGTGATGTGGCGTGCTTTCTACATTCGGCCTCCCTATTTATCGTCCGTCTCGGACGAGTCTTCTTTGGGATCAGTATCATCTTCTTGTCTCCTTAGTTTCATATATTCGCTGCTTGTTGTCGTTCTTTTTGGTCCTTCTGATGCTGAACAACATTTCTGAACTGTGTAACGATTACCTCAGCCTTCGGAAATGACTTCATATGGACCTACAAAGAGAGAAGAAAGCTTTTTACCACTTATCAACTGTGTTCGTTTAATAGCCTCGAGATCTCTGATATTAAATTGATGCGGAAGTTTGCGATTTCTGTTGAATGTTTTTTTGTTTTCCTCCTGTATTTTTTCTATCTGTTGTCTAGCCTTGAAACGAATTTGTTCTCTTTCCGCGTTGAAATCTTTTAACAGCGCTTCTTTTATTAACTCGCTAAGTCCTAAATCGTATTTTTTCCTGATTCGATACCTAAAAAGAACTTCGAAAGGCGTAGTTTGTAAAGATTTCTGTATCGTGCTATTAATTGCTATTTGGACCCTGGAAATTAAATTTATACCATTGTTCCGGTGAGTCCGCAGATAGTCTTTTCAAAACATCTAGTATAACGCGGTTTGTTCTCTCGGCCTGACCGTTACTTCGTGGCATACCCGTAGTGATAAGAGTGTGTTCAATATTCTCCTCGCTGCAGAAATTGCTAAAACTTTCTGATGTGAATGCCCCACCGCGATCAGTAATGATTCTTCGTGGGTTACCAAACACTTGCTGCTGTTCGTAAAGACGACGGACCACTTCATTTGTGCTCAGCGTTTTTGTGGGATATATCCACGTGTACTTTGAGAAACCATCTACAACTGTTAATATAGTACAAATGTACAGTACAAATGTACAGTACAAATGTACTGCTTTTTTGTAACATCGATTGGGCCTATGTGGTCAAGATGGTAGGTGTCAAGTGGTCGGGCCCCTTTCGCCAACTGTTCGATGAAAACCTCTTTTTTGCCGCCTTTTCGATTTGCTAAAATGCATTTAACGCAATTAGAGATATTGCTTTATTAAATGTTGTGTCTTGTTAACACCAAAGTGACCTTCTTCATGCTTAAGCCTTATTATCTCTTTTTCCATGCTACGTAGGACCACCAGAAGTTCAAAGCCATCAACATCTTTAAAAAGGAACTCACCCTTCATCCTAAAGTTTTCATATGTCCTTTGCTTAAGTATTTCTTTGATTGATGAGATAAAATCGTCTTCTTCTTGAGATTTTTTTAGGCGTGCTAAAATTTCTGGTTGCAACTGATAAACGGCGTATCTGCTCAATGTATCCACATGTTTCAGTCTTTTTCCTGGCCTATGCTCAATTGTATAATCGAAATCTTGCAGATAAATTATCCATCTTCTCACGGAATTCGGCAGTTCTTTTTTCATCATCGTCTGTCGGAACGCTATACAATCGGTAACCACTTTGAATTTTGTTCCGAGGAGGTAGACCCGGAACTTCTCTATAGTTTTATATACTGCATAAACTTTAAGTACGTAGCTGTGCATTTTTTGTTCGCTTGCGCTGTTTTTTCGGCTGTAATAGAAGACGGGATGGAGATTGTTATCCTCACCTTGTTGCATTAATATCCCTCCAATTCCATCCTGACACGCATCAGTGTGCACCTCAGTATAGGTGTTCTGCTTGTAAATAGCTAGAACAGGATTGTTTATGAGGGCTTTCTTCAGTTCATTGAAGGCTTTTCGCTGTAGAGAAGAAAATTGGAAGTTTACATTATTTTTAGTTAAGTCTGATAGTGGCTTTGCCACCAACGAATACCCCCTGATGAATTTTCTAAAAAATCCACTTAGGCCAAGAAACGCCTGAACATTTTTTATAGTTTTAGGTTCTGGGAAATTTTCTACTGCTTTGATCTTACAAGGTGATGGACTTACTCGGCCATTTTCTACCATGTGTCCTAAGAATTCCACTTTTCTTTGCAGGAACTTGCATTTCGACCAGTTGATCTTTAAGTTGTAATCGGCTGCAGTTTCTAAGAAAATTTTCAGCTTCTCAAGATTTTCCACCTCTGTCTCTGCTGCTATGAATAGATCGTCTATGTACGCCTTAAGAACTTTTCTTACTATCAACTAGCGGAGGATCCAGTGAACAAATCGCACGAAAGCTGCAGGTGCGTTTGATAATCTAAATGGCACAAAATTGAATTCGAAGTGACCATCTTCCGTGACAAATGCAGTGTATTTTTTGCTTGTCTCCGCAACTTGAACATGGAAATATCCGTCTTTCAAATCCAGCGTTGTGTACACCTTTGCATTTTCTAGATCGTCCAAAAATTCTTCTATCAGCGGCATTGGGAAGGGATCTTTAATTGCTTTTGCATTAAGTCTACGGTAGTCGATGCAAACTCTAGGGCTTCCATCTTTTTTTCTCACTACGACTACTCCACTGGCGTATGGGGAAGTTGATGGGCGTATGATTCCTTCTGCAAGCCAATTTTCTACCTGTCGTTTAACTACTAGTTTTTCATTAATTGGCTGACAAAAAATAGGGGTGTCATCTTTCAGCATCAAAGTTAGTTCTATGGGACATTCTTTCCTCTTCGTTGGCTTGTAAATTTAGACTAGACGTTTAACCTCTGCATTGTATGGAAAAGGTGCGTTCATGTCAGCGTTTTCATTAATTTCGATCTGCATTACAAAATTGTCTCCACCTTTGTAAGGAAAATCGTCCTGTTTGTAAAATTTTGCCCCCCCATTATAAAAAATTACCTTTGCTTTACGGATGATATCGTTACCAATAATAACTTCAAAGTTAATGGCTGATCTTGGCACAACCAGCAGTGGTGACTCGATGCAGACGTTGTCAATTAAAATGTTGCTTGTGAAACTTCCTATTGTTTTGATCGGAGCTGACGCTAATCCCACCAGACTTACTTGAGCATTGTTGAGAGACATGTTGTGCATTCTGCGGATTGCATCTTCTCGCACCAGGGACACTTGAGCCCCAGTATCGATAAGAGCCTGAAATGACACACTGTTAATTGAGACGTTTTTTGTAATTAAAACTGATATTAAATTTGTTTGTTTTTGATAATTTTTTCTTGGGCAAGCATTTGATACGAGTATGTGTCCCAAACCATTACAACTGAAACATTTTGTTTCAGCGGTGCAGTCCTTCCGTATGTGTTGTGTTGATCCACAGTTAAAACAATGATTGGCTACACGATCCTTGTTGTTTTTTATAGCGGATAAATAGCCGCCTTCAGAATTCACACTGCTGCCGCCGCTGTTGGCTTTCCTACTACTGCCACCTACGCAACCATTGTTGTTGTTACCGCTTTTTATGAGTTTTTGATAGATTTCATATTTTTCTTTTAGTTCCGAAATAGTTTTGGCATTAAACAGTATCATTTTGCTTTCCGCTCTCCCCGTCATGCCGTTTACAATATACCATATCAGCGATTTGTCATCAACATCTGCCAGCTGACCCAACTCCTGCATCTTGTAGACATACTCGCGAAACTATTCCCCTTTAAACATTCTTCTATTTTGTAGTTTGTTGTAAATTTCGGCTTTGCATATCGGTCTATTAAATTCACTACACAGTTTTGCCTTTAGATCCGTATAAGAGGAGCATACACATGTTCTAATAAAACTACGAGCTGAACCTGTCAATTGTTTCTTAGCAAATATAAATTATTAAATTTCCGACCACTTTAACAATGAAGCAAACTCCTCAAATTCGGCCACCCAGACTGTAAATGGAATATTACTCGTATCATCAGCATTAAATTTAGAAAGTACAGTTTCTACATCTTTGACTGCAATCCATCCCATAGCGTCTGGTCCACTCTCCTCCGGATTCTCTGTAATCGGATTCACCACGTTATCATTTTTTGGCATCGTTTCGATTAGATTATCCGCTCTTGTAATGTTCAACGTCGCGTCCTCTTCACTGCTTTCAAATTCTGCTTCATTCTGCTCACCAAGAGCTCTTTGCAGTCTTTCGATAAGAACTGATTTTATACCCGTTGTATCGAGATTAAGACCAGCCAGCCTTTGTCTCAGTTGTTCAACAGTTAAATTCTTTATCATGTTTCACCCGCGGAACAGGTTTTTTAGTTCAGCCCCCAAATATGTAGGAAACTGAATATTAAAAAAAGAAATTCATTTATTTAGTACAAATTAGAGATAATAAAATCAGAACAATGTATGATATGCTGCTGCACTGCCTAGTGTGTTGATCGACGATCACTCCACAATTGCCCCCGCTTGACTATCTTGTTCCGCTTTTATATCTTCCAATTATAGCATTGCAGATGACATGGTGAATGATGATTATGGTGATTGGTTATTGCCGATGGTTTGATTAACAGGTGATTATGGTGTGATGTGGCGTGCTTTCTACACGTAAACAGCCAATACAAAATAGCAGGTTTTAAGCCCCAAATTTTTCCTACTGTTCTTTTGCAGATAAAAAGAGCATTATAAGCCTTTTTAAGTCTTTCCGCTACGTTAAGATTCCAGTTCAGTTTTTTGTCCAGAATCACAACCAGATACTTCGCGCTGTCCGAAACGGACACTTATACCCATTGTATTAAGCTTTTTGAGGGTGTCATTGATAACCAGCACCCGCAGAAGTGGGCTCCCCTGGTTACGGACATTCTAACCGAGCTTTGCCCAATGGAACAGTTTATTTTCCTGCTTGCAAGCATGTTGCAAACCCAGTTCGTAAAGTGTCTGATTTTTTAACGTAGGTGGTTTACGTCATCAACGTCATTGAAGGGGGCCCGATTGAAGGGACATAGTGTCTGATTTTTAACGTAAGCCACCTGTCATGTAGACTTATGTTTACGCGATGCCCATACATCCATGGGGGAAAGGATACGCCTTGGCATCGCTCTGCCGCCTTCCTGAGATACCAAATCAGAACTGTGTTACCGGCACAAGTTCCACCCTTGGTATGTGTCTAGGCCGACCTAAAACCTCTTACTGCTCTTAGGGTCACAGCACCCAGAACTTATTGCTACTCTACGTTGGGTCAACCAAAGGAAGACCCTTCCCGCGGCTTTGGGTTTAAACCACCAAACAGCCACCATGACGCTCCCAAAAGGGGGCCTACCTCTTCAAGTCAGGCCCGGACCGAGATCCGGGGGGCTCGTGACTCCCATGTTACCGTGATTTAAGTCCTGGTAGGGACTACCGGTGGTCCAGCCGCCAACAAGACCTATGACCGGTAACTTGTGACTGATCAAATCCTAGCAATCTTCTGTAGCGTCATCTAAAGATGTTTACGATAAGATCAGTACTTTGCTCTGCCCCCGTTTATTATTAGACAACGTCGTTGATGGGCGAAGCCTTGATAATTGGGCGGGGGCCCCCAGTTCGTAATGCCATGTTCAATGTTAGCGTCTACTGGAGCATTTTTATGGCGATGCATTGAGAGCTCCTTCAATATTGAGGAAGGCCGCCTTCGCAAACTCTCCGAAGTGTTGACCCTTCTCTATTTTCCCCACCACCTTTCATGTATGCGTGAAATTATATTATACGATCAGCACGTGAGAGAATTGATCTAAAGTTGGCTACTTTGGCAGTAGACTCTTTAAGCGGAAGCCTGTGCAACTTATCAAAGTGCTTTCTAATGCGATAGATAAAAGGAAATAGCACTCGCCACGTAATTTTATTATTCGTATTATACGTTACTCACCCTATTAGCTTTCTGTGCATCACATAAACTGTTAACGCCCAAAAATCGTACGCCCTATCCAGTCTAATTGAGCATATGGCAATAAAACGATAATACTTGAGCATTTGTTCTTTATGGTTTGGAATGAAGAATCCATGCAACTGTATCCGTTGGAGAAGAATATATTTTCTTGAATAAGTATATGGATCCAAGAGATTCTTACTTAAAGGTCACCGGGTGAAATGTGCAGTAATGTAGCATCATCAAGTGATGGAAGGCTTATTATTGCTACTTGTATCTAGGAAACCGAAACTACTCGTAACTATGATAGTACTCGTATGATAGAGGCTTCTGAACTCCCATGCAAAACTGTCAAAGGTCCAAGTTCAACTGACTTGAATTAAAAAATAATTAGAGAATGTGCCAGTGGCACTCGGTTTTTCTTCCCTTTTGGTGCATCCACCATTCAACATTCAACATTAGTATTATGCGATTGCCTGGAAGCATGACTGTGCAATTATTATTCATTTGCACAAACCGCACTTGTACATTAGTGGTCTCAGTGTGTGGATAAGTTGCATCTTGTGGAAGACTCCGCCTCTTCTTGTCCTTTAATGGTGCTTTGGTGGTTTCATTACCTTTGGATCACGTTCATTACGAGAATTGCTCACGAGTATTTGAATGATTCATTCACCTTAATGTTTGTATTTTCAATTGAACTTTGGGTTTTGGATGTGGTGTGATTTGTCCTGTTCGAATTGGAAGCCTGACAATTTGGTCGAATTTTTATGGGTTTTCCCGGGAACGAGGAAATGAGAAATTATGAATGAAATGTTAAAATTCCTAAGCCTTTATGTCGATCTTTGTCAGTAAAGTTGTCAGAGAGGAAAATTGCAGGAAAAAGCGCTTTTTGAAAGGCTTATTGTTCACATCCGTATGGTATGGAAACCATTTTTCCTAATAAAGACCTCTGGGTTTTGCTTGAGGCTTGTGTTTGCTGTGTTAAAGAAGATCGACATTTTTATCGGTAAACTCTTAAATGAATCCCCCTGGTTTCCATATCATATATCATGGTGTTTGCTGGAATTGTTGAAACTTCGACTTGACGCTAGCTAGTAGAATGAATTCCCATACAAGGCTCATCTATACAATACAATGGTAGCCAGCCACGACAGTGGAGCATCGACAACATCGTCCATCTCGTCGTCTTCCATGTCCGATGATTCGAATCTTAAGTTGGATTTCATAATGCCACCCGATCAGACGAATCCGCATCATCATCGGGTGCCTCACAACCTCCACCGCCAGTTCCTGGGACTCCAGGTACTCCTCAGCAGCAGCAGCCGACAAATGGTAAAATCGCTGACATCTGCTTCGTGTCACGTCAGAGTGAGACGAAAACAGTTATTGTCGAGGTGCACAAAGCCCAGCCGATGGGAACAATCAGAAGGGTCGCACACCATCACCTCCAAAGCCACCACCACTATTGTCCTTATCGTCGTTCTCATCGTCATCGTCGCTGCCGGCCCCATCGTTAGCGGAAATGAAGGCGCAGTAGAGTATGGTAGCTGCTCTAAGCTACAACAACAACAATAACAACAGTCACAATAGATCGCCATCCATAGCTAGCAGCACTATAAGCACGAGCACAGCAGGTTCGATTGGCGGAACCAGTCTCTGCAGTGCCATCAGCGAAGAGTTGAAAAAGCGACGTGAGAGAATTAGCAACGGTGAGAGCCCTGAATGTGGACAATTATCGCAGCTAAGACAACAACCACATCGCATTGGAACAACGCCCAATTGTGCTAACGATGAACGCCGACACAGTGCGTTGATGGATGAATTCAAACGAGCTCACAAGCGTATGTTTCGCAACGGTTTTCTAGAGGCAGATCGACTGGAACGTCAAGAAGAACTACGTAAAACGGCAATGATGCAAGATGAAGTCGATCACCGTTCGAGTAATTGCAATGTCTCCAAGACTGAGTACAACAATTTAATCAGCAGTTCAATGCAGAATGGCACAAATCCATACTATCCCACACCTCCACCACCACCACAATTTGCCAACAAAAGCGACAATTTCACCCAACAGAGATCACCGCCAAATTCACCTGCGCCAGACTACAGCCAATCTCCGGTGCACACCCTTACACGTAATTCAAATGTGCCCTTCCGCAATGGCACTCTCACCCGTAACGATCGCAACAACGAAGTGGCCAAAGCAAATGGTGACATCGCCGAAATGGAATCCATCGATTCATATCAAATGAGGAACCCATCATCGACGATTCCACGTCCACCTTCGCTATACTTTGCCCCACAGAATTCTGGACCGCCAACAATGAAAAAGAACAAACGACCGGTGTCTGTAATAATTGGCGAATACTCCAGCACTCCAGTTGGTAGCAAGGAACCATCTAAGTTGGAATTCATTGCTAAGTCACCAGAGAATGGACATCGAGAGGAGCCAATTCAAGCGGACCTCCTTCGTAGTGAACTGGAACTCACACTCAGTCGATCGAACTTAAAGAAGCGCAACGAAGAGACAAACAATCAGAGTAGTGTCGATGCGACTTTAGAAAATGCCATTAGTGAATTGCAGAACGTCATTCTGCGCCAAAGAAGCCCAAATGGGAAACCCATTCTCCAGAAGACACAGTCATCAAATATTGAGAAACTCACCCAAATGCTGCAGAACAGACAGTCGGGCATTTTCTATGGAGCCAACGGAGGAGGAACCTTGCCACATCCGTCCCGGGTGACCATCAACATTCCCAATAATCATGCCGAGTTGCGCAAGTCCGAGAGTAATCCGCCGGTGATGCCTCTGACCAATGGAAATGACATTCTCAAGAACGGCTCGGCATACAGTCGAAGCAGCTATTCGTCCTCCGAGAAGAGCATATCGTTTGGCAATTAATCATCGATCGATTGAATGGCGTTCAGCGCCATCTAGTGTCATATATACACAATTATTTTTATAAACTTGCAAAAATTCGTCATTAAGTGTTTGTTTTTCTTTTTTCTATTTTTTCTATTTTTTTTTTGTTCTTTGCATTTGCATTCTGTATTGGAGTTTTTGTTATTCCCCCCTGAAAACACCAGGTCCCTGATCCCAAGTGATCCCAAAACCCCGCTGCTGTATATTGTATGAGAAGAGAGAGAAAGAGTGGATAATTCAATTTTTTTTTTTTTTTTTGCAAAATTTTGTTGTATTTAATGAAAAAAGTAATAATAATATGTATTATCTCGTATTTGTATATCTAGGAACAGTGGATGTAAACAATTTCATCTTCTGAGAAACTAGAAATCTTGCCACATGTTACAGTGCCTATGCTCAAAACTATATAGGGAGCAGAAGGATAGCAATACTGGTCACAGACCCACTGGTGTTTGAAAGTTAACTGAAAATGACGACCGACTTTATATATACTAGGTTAAAACAACTTTAAGGATCAGGTATTCCGGTTGAGACGAATTCGGTGTAGTAGATGATTGTCCATGCTGCTACCATGTCAGTGCTCGTATAAAGCGACAAATCTTTGACGCTGAATATGCCTTCAAATAAATGTCTAGAAGTAGCTGACAGATTTCTTTGCCACCGTAAGCTAATTAGTGTGGGTCCAAAGCGTTCAACTCATACCGCTTGATGTTATGTATCTTAATATGAGAGTGCGTCTGCTACTAGAACACAAACCGAATATGATTATACGCAATCAACCCAAACTTACATATGTATGTTGCAGTCACTCAAGAAACATTAGAGTTTCTAGGACTTTGATTTGGGAAGGCTAGCCCGCTTCACTACAAAACACGTAAATGTCGACTGAAACTCATATTAATCCAAAATTTGTAGCTACATATGCCTTCAAATCAAGAATAACCACCGTGTGGCGCTCCCATTGTTCCGATTTGAGTTCTGTTTTTTTTTTTTTTTTTTGTAGTTGGTACACATGTTGGTGACATTCCCTCTAAATCTTAGCGACATAGCTTGACATTTGCAAACGTTGCGAACGTGCGCGAACGATGGAAATGTTCGAAAAGTGTTTCGGCAACGATTCTCTAAAGAAAACGGTCGTTTACCAGTGGCACGAGCTGTTCAAAAGTGGTCGTGAGTCAATCGAAGATTATGAACGCAGTTGCAGACCATCGACATCGAAAACCGACGAAAACATTGATGAAGCAAAAGAAATGTTGGTCAATAACGGCAAATGAACCATCAGCGAGATAGCGGAGGACTTGAACATTGCCTATGAATCCGTCCAGGACATTATGGTTAATGATTTGGGTTCGAGTCGTGTAGCAGCAAGGTTGGTGCCAAAAGACCCCAATTTCATTCAATCATTTCATTTCATTTTTAATGCATTTTATTCTAGTTATCTTAAATTTACTAAACTTACATGCTAACAGAAAAACTAATTAAATGCTAGGTTAGGTTAGGTTAGGTAAGAGTGGCTGTTGGAAATACCAACCCACTTAGGCCTATTGGCCCATTGTGATGCCACGTGGATCTATGATCCTCTTACTACTGGAACCAGTTTGAGCTTATAATAAAGCGTAGGAGACTGTTAACGTCTATTTTTTCTAGATCGTTTAGGTCGTTGTAGAAGAAAGCTTCTAGATGAAGCTTCCTTCTCTGAGAGAGAGCTGGGCATGTGCAGAGTAGGTGGGGGATTGTCTCCTCCTCTTCCTCGTCCATGCAGCTTCTACAGAAATCGTTAGTAAAGGCGCCAAGCCTTCTTGCGTGCTTGCCTATGAGGCAGTGTCCAGTAATGACACCTAGGATCAGACACTTAGAGCGACTCAGATCCAGCCGTGGCCAGATCTGTTTGGTCGCTAGACATGTTTGTCCAGCAGTCCACCTAAGGTCTGTTCTTTTATTGGCATCTAGCTTTAGTGTTAGTTTGCACGTAGCGATTGGTATACCTATACTACCTTTGTCCGGTAGGATAGGTAGAGTGGTTCCAATTTTGGCGAGTTCATCGGCTCTGCAGTTCCCTGGAATGTCTCTGTGGCCCGGCACCCAACAAAGGTGAATGTTGAACTGCTCTGCCATCTCCATGAGAGATGATCGGCATTCAAGGGCGGTTTTAGAACATAATGAGACCGAGTCAAGGGACTTGAAAGCGGCCAGACTATCCGAAAATATGCGGATATCCTTTGCAGATATCACGTTTTTCTTCAGCCAGGACAGAGCTTCTTTAATCGCCATAATTTCCGCCTGGAACACGCTACAGTGAATTGGAAGGCGGAAAGAGAGGCTTAGATTTAGCATATCTGAGAAAACACCGCGACCAACTCCGCTATTGGTTTTAGATCCATCTGTGTAGAGATGGATTGACTTGTCCTCCATGAAAGCATCCTCCTCCCAGAATGATCTAGAGGGGAAGCTTACATGGAAGTTTTTGTCAAACCAAAGTTCAGGTATGGTGTAATCGATGTTCTCTGTGAGGATTCGCAAGGTGTTAAGAATTTTGGCGTGGTCAAATGAATTATTTGTCCACTGTTTAGTCGCTTTAAGGCGAATAGCTGCAGTCGCAGCTACTTGCTTGCTAAAAATGTCGAGGGGTGCCAAGTGAAGCAGAATATCTAATGCCGTAGGGGGGGTAGACCGCAAGGCTCCGCTTGTGCATAAACATGCTGTTCTTTGGACTCTGCTTAATTTAATGCGGTTGACTGCATTTTCCAAGGCCGTCCACCAGACAACCACCCCGTAAGTAAGTATCGGTCTTATGACCGAGATGTATAGCCAGTGGGTTATGCGAGGTTGAAGGCCCCATTTGTTCCCAATGGCTTTTTTGGAAGAGAATAAAGCTATTGTAGCTTTATTGACTCTTTCTTGAATGTTAGGTTTCCAGTTTAGTTTCCTGTCAAAAATGAGACCCAGATATTTTGCTGTAGCTTATGCTAGCTTATCATAACTTATTCTAACTTACTGGCCCTCCACAGGGGCGCTCTAAGCTAAACTATAATATATTTTTATTTTATATCTTTCGACGTCTAATTTACAATTTTCAATCTTAATTACTGTTCATTAACACCTTATAAACTAAGTTAAACTAAGAAAAAATTAAGTGTTTAAGAAAAAACTTAGTAAATGGTTGCAATTTATTATAGATCGGCCTTTAAATGTGAAGTTTTACAAAGAAGTGGAAGTTCTTCGTGCTGTGATTTTTTGTTTGTTGTAATTTCCGATCCTAATCAAAAATGCTTTATTGGTTGCATCGAAACATTGCTCTTACAGAAATCGAAACCGAGCTACTTACCTTCATCCCATGTTATGAGAATATAATAAATACTTTGCGGAGATTTCAATAAAAATCTTTTGAAAAATGATGAGAAAGCAAATTCCATTAAAAATCTTGCTATTAACTGTGGTCTTAATATTGTTCATAACTCCGTTCCGACACGTTTCCGAGTAGGTTGTCGACCTTCACTTTTGGACTTCTTTATTGTATCAGATGCGACCCTTGTATTATTCCACGATCAAATATCCGTACCCGGCTTTAACTCATCTCATGACCTAATACTTCCTCCCAGGAAGGTGCTATTTAGACATTTCAATAATACGAGTATTGACCTACCAGCTCTGCATAATGAAGCGTCAATATACCCTTGGGATGTATGTTGGAATCTCGCTAACGTTAATGACAAAATTGCCTTATTCGAGTCGATGGTGTTGGAGCTCTTCAATAAATATGTACCAATAATGCGGGTGGTTGTTAAGGATCCCGGTTGCCCTCATGAAGCTTCGTGACAAAGCCTATCGCAGATGGAAGACTTATCCTACATCTATAAATAGAGCCATCTTTGTTAAGTTAAGAAACTTAACAACTGCAGAGACCCGTAAACAAAAGCAGCGTTATTACACCTCCAAACTTAAAACCAATGCAAGACCTCAAGATCTCTGGGAAAAATTGCGTGAGCTAGGAATTACTTCCGACAAAAAATGTTGAGAGAACTGATCCGGATCTACTAAATAGTTTCTTTGTAAGCGAACCCTTTCTACCTAATCCTATACCTTCAACTGAAACAGATCTAAGCTGTGGACCCTCAGCCTACTCAGGTGCAACATTTTCCTTCAAAACTGTTAACAGCGTTGATATCATTTTTGCTGTTAAATCTGTAAAGTCTACCGCTATAGGTATAGATGGTTGTTGGCATCATTGGTCTACAACAATGCCCCCCAAGAAAGAAGCCACAAAAGGAAGAGAAAGAAATGTCAATACGATTTCATGTATATACTCGTATAAACGTCATGAAAAATAAATTTTTATAACGTACCGGTCTTTTTATTAAACTAAAAATCCGTATTACTAGGTACGTTTTTTTGCAGTTTAAACTAGTGGCACAAGACGCCAACGGGAGTGCTTTAGATATCGCGGTACAAAGAAAAAACCCCCGCTTATTTACTGGCACCAGACGCCAACATTTGGTCCTTCAAAGCCATTTAAAAATTCAAGAATTCAACCGGCTAATTTCTTGACTTGTGTGGAAAAATATTCTGTGGTGATAAAGGAGCCCTTTCGCCAGGACTGTTTTATTTGAGTGTGCAACGTGGGACGTTTCAACGGAACAACTCAAGCCTAGAATCAAGCTGACGGGAGTGTGCAACGAGGGACACAAACATACTTACGCAGTAAGTGAATTTTACTTATCTGAACTTGTAGATACATAATTAAATAAGAAAAATGAAGCCCGACGCGCTTATTAGGACATTTAAGCAGTTGGAAAGGGACGTCTCGAACTTTTCGAAAACAGGTTCTGTTAGGAGAACGGCAAATTATTTGGCAGGACGTTTACAGGAAGTTGAAAAGGTAACACAAACGGCGGCGAAGCAGTTTGAAGCCTTTGTTTCAGAGTTAGGGGATGGAGATTCGAAGATGGAGGAGCAGGCAGAAGTAGTGCATGACCAAATCCGCGAGCAGTACTTCAGCTATCGCAGTGATCTTCTGGATGCAATGGACAAAGCCCAACCATCAGCTACGGGAAACATAAAACAGCTAAACTCATCGGTAGCAGAGGGCAACACAGGAAAGCAGTCTGAATTACGGCTACCTAAAATAAATTTGCCAGTTTTCTCCGGGAGCTACGAGTCGTGGCGAGCATTTCGTGATCTTTTCATTTCGCTTATTCATTCAAATGAATCGTTGTCGGAGGTGCAAAAAATGCACTACCTCAAATCGAGCATTGCAGGTGAAGCAGACAAGCTTCTTGTTCATCTTGGGTTAGATATAGGAAACTACGACAAGGCGTGGAGAATACTCATCGATAGGTACGATCATACGCGTTATTTAGTGACGTCCCAATTGAAATGTTTTTTCAACCAGCCAGTGGTTTCTCATGAACGAGCGGAGGCGATTAAGCAGTTGCTGGACACGTCCACAGAGGTGATACACAGTCGGGAAAATCTCAAGGTCGTCAGTTGGGATGTAATATTAATCTACGTGCTCCTGCAGAAGCTGCCAATCAAAACTCAACAGTTGTGGGAGGAAAGGCTCGGAATGAAGGCAGACAGCAAAGAACTTCCGACTTTACAGGAGTTCAAGCAGTTCTTAGAGAACAGGTTCCGAACACTTGAAGCAGTCGTTCAGCAACCAGCAGAACGCCAAAACCATCATCTCATCGAAACTCGTTCCATCAGCAAACCAAAGTAGATAAGTTCGCCTGCAAGGTGTGCAGCAAAGGGCAGCATGAAGTTCATCAAAATAATACTGCTGCATGTGGTAGATACGCTCACCCATATCTATAACTGTTGCATTGTTAAATCTTGTTTTTCCCCAGCCTGGAAACATGCAAAAGTGGTACCAATTCCAAAGAATTCAAATCCTTCTGAATTGGCCGACTTTCGCCCAATAAGCATTCTCCCGGGTTTGTCTAAGGTTCTTGAGATCGTCATAAAGAATCAACTTCAGACACACGTAGACTCACTCAATTTAATAAGCCAACATCGATCTGCTTATCGTAAAAGTCACAGTTGTACCACTGCACTTGTAAAAATAATTGATGACATTCGTTTGTCAAGTCCCATGTAACCTTACTATGTCTTTTGGATTTTTCAAAGGCATTTGATTCGGTTAATCATGAAAAGCTCTGTCGGAAGCTAATTAATGGGTTTGGTTCAGTTCTGCCATGTGCGACGTCTCTCTTGTAGTTGAGTCGGCCCTCACCAACTGCACGAGCTAACATACGTGGAAGATTAGCGGCACCGCAAACCTATCCTGGATCAGCCCTTTCATGCCCAAATAGAGAAACGCTTCAGGAGGGACGAAGCCTTTCAAGCGCACACTCTCATGATATAAGTAGTTGGGGTAGCAGGGCCCAGATATCAGGTTATTGGACGAGGTCATTGCTCTTGCAATATGCCCTCGAGTCAACTTAATAGCGAAGTTGTCCACTCTTATCAGATTCACCTTGTTGTATAGAAGCTCATTGGGATAGAATTTTATGTACTCCGATTCTGGTGTTCTGTAAAGGTGAAGACAAACCCTAAGGCAAGCCCTCTCAAACACCCGAATCTTTTCCATTAAGCTCGCTGTCACGTTGAACCACACGGGACACCCATATACTAGCATGGGCCGGATAAGGGTCATGTAGCAGATAACTTTCACCCTCGCATCTTGTAGGCCGCTATAAACGGTCCCTTTGTAACACCTTTATCTCTGGCCAGAGCAGCATCTACGTTCTTGCTGAAATATAGACATTGGTCTGGTTTTTGCTTTTATTCCATTGGATATCTGACACCAGTTTAGACGCGGCATGTCCTCGACCCACTGAGCCAAAACCCTATTGATTACCTTTTCGAACACCTTACTGATATTCGGAAGGAGACTTATCGACCGAAGATTCGCCGGATTGGATGTATCTTTACCCCTTTTAGGGATGAGATAAACCACCGCAGTTTTCCAATAGTCTGGATAATGTGCATTATTCATTGCATTGTTAAACAGGGTGGTGTAAATGTCTACCGCTTCTAGAGGGAGATGTGGAAGCACAATATTCGATTTTTTACTTCGTAATGTGTCAAAGATCTCATGGAGTTCTTCCTTTGAGATGAACGGGGGTAGGTCCCGTTCATTGCCATGTTCTCGTCACTGAACTGGGTGAAACTCGAGCTCTCGAATCGTCAGTTCTGTATGTCATTTCGCAGGTAGAAATTGTGCAGAAGGACTCGATTCTCCAGGTCGTGATTTGAGCCAATAACGTTATTGGTTTTATACACTTCCTCAAAAGTCGCTCACAAGGTCTCAACTTTCTCCTGAGGATCTTCGATCAGAAGGAAATTATCATCATCTGCGACTTCTCCCGGATCTATGTCTGCAGTAGTCAGTATTCATTCGTTGTCCATCGTTCGAGGAATTTTAAGGCATTATGAGTCATTTAGAGTTTTTCTCCGAAATATTTTATTTATTTGCGGGAACATATTCGAGTTGCTGGAATTTACAGCCCGAATTCAATTGTTCCAGTACAAACTTACAGCTGATTTGTAATTCTCTCTTATCAATATTTGGAGGTTTTTAATTGATGACTTCAGTGTCCTAACCTCCATGTTATGTCTGTCAGTAAACTGCCTGTACAAGGTTTTGAGTCTTGACAGCAGTCTACTTTTGTGCGGAATAAGTCTTAGTTGGGTGTGTGTTCATACCAAGGTATTGTAATGTCCATCGTCTGTTTAATTGTTTGGTCAAATTGTTGTAGGTACCTGTCAAGCTCCTCATTAGACAGATTCCTATTGGACGGTGGGTAGAGCGAATTCGAGGCGAATGCTCTTGTCAAGGTTCTGGAGAAGCGTGTCCAGCGAGTCTTACTCTAATTGTAAGAATACTTAGGAAAAAACCTCTTCCAACTCCGCAATTTCGTTAGGAATTGTTATTTCGGTACTAAAACCGCAATGGTAACTGTCGTACACGAATGTATGCAGACAGTTTAACTTTTGTAGATTACTTCCCGTCAGTTGTATCCGTACGTCGTACAGCAGTAGATCAAATAAGAGCCGTATCTGGGAAACGACGGACTGTCCGTCGCCTTCAAACCAGTCTATACATGACACTGTGCTGAGCCCACCAACTGAGTAGTAGGTTCCCTCTAGTATTTGGTACGTGATTTCCCCAATCTCTATGTTTGGCATTAAAATCCCCTCCAACTATGTAATAACTCTCCTCCGATTCCAGTCTAAGGAGTCGAAAAGGCCTATCGAGCTCTGAGATGAACAACGTGGATTGAGAAGCATCAGGCGCGTAGACAGAGACCGTGAACAGCCACTTTCCGCTACGGAGAGGGATGCGTACGACACATGCCTCTAGCACCCGGAACCCATGCAAAAGATCACAATTTCTGAATGAATGGCTGAATCCGATCCCACATTCATCAAAAGGATCATTACTGGAGACGAGACGTGGGTTTAAGTGTAATCCAGACATCAGGCAAGTGAATGGCGTTCACCAAATGAGCCGAAACCAAAAAAACCACCTCGTTTTCAGTCAAAAAAGAAGGCAATGCTCACGGTTTTCATGGATTACAACGGTGTAGTGCATCATGAGTTTGTGCCAGAAGGCCAGACAGTAAACAAAGAGTTTTACTCATATTTGGGCGTTATGAGACTTTTGCGTGAAGCAAGTCGCCATAAGAGACCAGAATTGTGGGCAGAAAACTCGTGGATTTTGCACCATGATAACGCAGCGTCGCACAGTGCCATCATTGTTCAATCCAGTTAGAACACCACTTCGGGTAACCCGTTTCAGCAGCCGAGAGGAAGTAATGGAAGTCAGGAAGAACTGACGGACATACCGAAAACTGAATATAAAAAATGCTTCGAGGATTGGATCAAGCGCTGGCATAAGTGTGTTGCAGTCGATGGGGATTACTTTGAAGGGGACAATATAGATTTAGATGAATAAACTTGTATTTTTAATTTTGATCAAGGTGTTATGCTGAAGAAAGAGAACAAAATATTCGCGGCATACACCAAGATGGGCCTAGTTTACGTTAAGTTAATAAAGGATGGAAGAAGCTTTGTCGTTCAAACTCACCAAGAATTGGAAGCTATCACCCAGAAAAAAGAAAACAAAAGAACCAACAATGAAAATACGGAGTTGCCGTTGTAGTTTTTCGCCCCACTACTTTTATTCATTCATTTTTCTTTTTTTTACTTTTTTTTTTATATTTTTATAAAGATTTTATTTATGTTTATTTTTATTCACTTTCTTAGTTTGAACACACCTGCTAACACAAACACAATTATAAGCCCTCATAATAATTTAACAGTTTCAATGGTCATGGTAAGTTTTTCACTCTATTTAAACTTATTCTTAACTAGTCACTTAAAGGCTTCTGATTTTCCTACAAAAAATATATTCATAGCCACCCATCATGAATATGGGTACTGAGGAAAACGCAGTTGTTGGAGCTAACGGATATATTGTTGACATGATTCGTGCTCTCCAGACACAACACAAGGGCATTCATATCTGCCATATTAACGCTCAAAGTTTGTACCCGAAAATAGATGAATTTAGGCATATTTTCGTTGACTCTAAAATTGACGTCATATGTGTTTCTGAAACATGGTTTCATGCTGACGTACCAAATGAAATTTATAAAGTAAAAGGGTTTGAGCTTCTTCGGTCTGATAGGGTCGGTCGCGTCGGAGGGGGAGCTGCATTGTATGTTCGGAATACTCTCAATTTTGAATTTGTATGCAAATCAAGCCAGGACTGTCCTCTCGAATACTATTTCATAAACATCAAATGTAGTCATGAGAAAATATTGATTGGTGTAGTCTACAGACCAAATAACTCCATCTCTTTTGCTCCACTCTTTACCACCCTTGAGGAGACAAATGAAATCGCTTGATCTAAACCCAGTTAACACGTCTACCCCTACCCATTTTACGACCACTGCTTCAACTCTGATCGATTCAATTTTTGTATCCGATATGGGTAAAGTCCTGTTATATAGCCAACTCTCAGCACCTGCATTCTCTAAACATGACTTGATATATATAACTTACCAAGATAAAAATGACTTTGTTGAATCTAAAGTCATGTTTAGAGATTTCCATAACTTAAATTATGCTCAATTGCAAGCTGATACTATAGGCACAAGTTGGGAGCGTATTTATCGGATGCCCCTGTTCTGCAGGAAAAAATTGCTTTCCTCTTTAACAAATATGTGCCGTTAAAAACAAAACCTGATAGGCCCCCTCACCTTCAATGGTTTACCCCTAATATCCTACAGCTTATGAAAAAGCGTGATGTTGCCTATAAAAGCTGGAAAAAATACAGAATGCCTGAGTTCTTAAATATATATCGCAAATTACGTAATGAAGCGGTTTCTAAAATAAGAAACGCCAAGCGTGTCTTCTACTATCGGAAGTTCGGTAGCTGCTCCTCAGGCAGAGAGGTTTGGAAACATATCCGTGAACTTGGGTTAGGAAAACAAAGGCCTAAAACTCCCGATGATATAGACTACAACCACCTTAACTCAACTTTTTTAATGTCAAGTGATCCACCCTCAGTAAGCTTAACTACTTTCGACCAGCCACCGGATGATTGTAGAGAATCATACTTTGAATTCTACAGATCACGCGAGGAAGACGTTGCAGAAGCGGTACTATCGATCAAATCAAATGCTATGGGGATCGATGAAATTCATCCAAAATTTGTTAAGCTTCTGCTTCCATATTTACTGCCTTTTATAACACATATCTTCAACTCAATTTTAACGACGTCAGTCTTTCCCACTCATTGGAAAGACGCTCAAATCATTCCTATTCCAAAGAAATCGAATGGAAATGCAGTGGAATTCAGACCTATCTCAATTCTGCCATTCCTTTCAAAAGTTTTTGAGAAATGTATTCTCAAACAGATTCAAATCTATCTACAGTGTAAAGAACTGCTTTGTGAGAATCAATCTGGCTTCGTCAAAAACGAAGTTGCAAGACTGCGTTATTATTGGTAATTGACGAAATTAGGAAAGCTATTGATGACAACCATGCTACAATACTAACGTTACTTGACTTTTCGAAAGCATTCGACACCGTTAATCACACTATACTTTGCTTAAAGCTCAGAAAAGAGTTTAAATTTTCATTGCCCTCTACAAAACTTATATTTTCTTACTTAGAAGGAAGACGACAACAGGTTGTAGCGGGAAACCGATGTTCATGCTATTTGCCTATAAAGAGGGGAGAACCGCAAGGCTCCATTCTTGGACCATTGCTTTTTTCGCCCTACGTAAATGAACTGCCAAAGGTTGTCGTGCATTGTGCAATTCATATGTTCGCCGATGATGCCCAGATCCACTTAAGTTCTCCCATGAATTTGGTTCACGAAGCCACTGCGCAGATGAATGAAGATCTCCAGCGTATACTTGGTTGGTCAGCTAAGAACGAACTGCGTCTTAATGCCCAGAAAACAAAAGCACTTGTGATCCATAAAAGAAAACTGGACCTTACTCACTTTCCACCAATCCAACTAGCCCAAAGTCCAATAGAGTACGTTGACTGCGCCAACAACCTGGGCCTGATATTTAACCGGACCCTTACTTGGTCTACCCACATAGGTAAGATATATGGTGGATTATGTGCTCTCTGGACTGCACATCGCTTTGTTCCTACACGGACAAAGCTCTTGTTAGCGAAAACCCTCCTAATACCGATTCTGCTATATTGTTCTGAAATCTTTTGCTGCCCCGACTACGACTCCAGACAAAAGCTCAATGTCGTATATAATAATATTGCCCGATTTGTATTTCACCTAAAACGATATGACCATATTTCCTTTTACTCAAAGCAAATCAGCGGATGTACATTTGATAATGTGCTCAAATACAGAACGCTAAGTCTCTTGCATGGCATAATTCAAACTAAGCAACCAGCATACCTATTCAATAGGCTACGCTTCCTTCAGTCAGGTAGATCATGTATGCTTTTTCAAACGAGCTATGCCTGCTTGACGTCTGAACGCCAATTCTTCGTAAACTCCGTACGGCTGTGGAATTCTTTGCCCATAAATATTAGGAAAATTAGAAGCACAAAACAATTTAAAACCTCTCTCTTAAAATACCTGGCCAATGAAACTAATTAGATTTAGAATTTTAAACGCTTAAAATGTTCAATTTGTTTGTAAAGCCAATTGTTCTTTTCTCTCTTTTACTTTATCTTACTTACCTTTTTTGGTTTTATTTTGTTATCACTTCCTGAATTCTTATTGTTATATATACTTGCACATACTTGTATCTGATATTTGAAAAATTTAAGGCTTCCACATTTAAAAGATTCCATTATCTTACCGTGTAAGCAATACTTACTTAGTAATAAATAATAAATAAATAATATATCCTTCCTTAGTTTGTTTTATCTTTATTTTCACCACTAGTGATTCACTGAAATTACCAGAAGGATTCCGCCCGTTTAAAATTTCAACCTTAATACACTTATCTCTACAAAGACTCGCCAGTATTCTCTCAAGCCTACTTTCGGAAGTACTCTGAAATACCGTGATTCTTTGCTAAGCCGTACAACTCGCTTATGGAACGTCCTGCCGAGCTCATTCCTAGTCATTTAAGACCAACGTATATAGGTTCCTCTCTCTTTTTTCTCCCTAACTTCCCGTCGCCTGCGCTGTGAGCAAACATTTTAAGTTGCTCTAAGTTTAAGTTGACTCCCCGAAGCGTCCGGGCATCCAGAATATTGAAGCTGGGTCGACCGCATTGTGATTAATCCATCTGATAGTTTTATATCAGATTCCTTTATGGATGGCAAGGTGTGGAAAAACCGTTCTCACTACAATGGCAATTCACTCCACTGGAAAGTCGACTTGACTGCGTTCAATTTCGGAAGTGATGTTGTACTGAGTTAAGATACATTTGCACGCGATAGATGAAGAGATAGTTGGACTCCATTGGAGATACAACCTCTGGTAGAGGCATTCTTCTGCACTGTAGAGGCATGATCTCAAAACGGGCTTATGTTGACAAATTTAGCCTATATGAGCATTATACTCAAGCCTCAATCTTCGGCCTTTGATAAACCGATGGCTATATCGACGAACCAGAGATGAACCCCTAAAAGTACATCACCCGCTTCACTCGAACTCGTGTCGACCCATAATAACACTGCCTAATCTTTTACTAATAATTTGCAACAGCAACAACACCTTGTTTTGTTTCCAAGGTGCGTTGCTGTTGCATATTGATAACATTTAATGCTTATCCTACAATGGAAGCACGTAAGCTCATCTCCGTTACGCTGAAAATCCAAGATTGAATGCGCTGAAATTATCTAACTGTAGTGCCAATTGTTGGGAACTGCTATTTCGATGCAACATACACTGAGAGCACAGCACATAACCACAACAGTAAGTGATTATCCCTGAGCCGTGAGTGCACTAAGCGCCAACCATGGACATGGACTCTGGGGCACACAGCACAGTACAGCAGCTGTAAAGATGTGAATCTCATTTACGCCAATGGCCAGAGACTCCCATCCCCAGGTCCAACATTATGTATGCCGTAAGTGATTTATGAAAAACTAGGGAAAACGGAAAATCAAAAGAGCAAAAGAAGAATAAAACAACAATTGTTATCGATTCATGGAAGTCTCAGTATCAGCGGGCCCACGGGCGTGCGCTAGATGAAGCCGTAAATCCAATGAGGAAAAGTCGCATAAAACTTCCACTTCGCGGCATTACTGACCCCCATTCGGTGTTTTCCGTCGTCTTGCACCGTCCATCGTCCGTTGTCTATCATTGCATGTGGGAAAATCGGTTTAAATTTGCACAGTCAAGCTGAGTGCCAGCCGCGAGCCGACAGCCGCCAACTGCCAACCTCCAACCAACAATCGACATCGACATCGACATCGATTACCGACAACAGCAGTAAGGAAGGAAAGTAAGTACTCGGAAATTGATAGCGTGCTAAGCTTTTAAAAATACTCGTACGAGTATTCGTTTTCGTATTCACATTCGTACTCGTAATGTAACGTAATCGTATCTACAAGTGTTCATATGATCTAGGTCCAACAGGTTGCCTTATTCGGTGTATCTACATAGTTGTAGGTAGGAGTATGTGCATATGTTTTCATGCTCACGACACTGTGGGGTGGCATGAAACGTCTAATCAACACGATACCAAACCAAGTCTGATTGCGGTAAATTCATTTCGAAAATCTCTTCCTTCCTCATAACAATGAGCGATTGTTCTGAATATATCAATCAGAATCACTTAAATCCATCGCACAATGGATGTAATTTTCTTGAAGACATTTTTCTCGGCTATTTCCGTTTTGTCAGCAGTCAGTAACCAGCAGTCAGCCGCCCATCAGTTTCTAAACACAGCACACAATCTGTACAGACAACTAAACTGAAGGCAGAGCAATCTAAGTCAGCGACGAATACGTACCCTCCTCTATACCTTAAGACTGTATCTATGCCCGAATATATGTATGTTCGTGTATGTAACTATCCGTAAATATGATAATTTGGATGTTGAAGTACAGTGAGCACTTGTGCCGTGCTTGTTGGCACACCACAATTGGAATCTTTAGAAGCAATTGCTTCTTGATCCGAAGTCTCAGTTGATCCACTGCTGGTGCGACTGGTGGCTGCCACCCTACTCACTGGGGCGGAGCAGCTTTGGGGGTACACTCGCCAATTTATACTCTCGTTCAACATGATGATACGAATATATGTACCAAAGATGCTGTGTGTGATAAAATTCTGTCGTGTGCGACCAGCCAGATCGACATGGATTCGAATTCATGTGGTCGTCCGCCGTCGGGAGTATGCGACGCGCTCTTCTCAAGTACAAATAAGTATACTGACTGTGTAGACATATTCGTACATACGAGTATACTCGTACTTATGCGAGTAATAAGAGGAACAGAAGGAGCATTTCTGTTGATTCCTTCTTGATTGGCTCAATTGACGGTATTTGAACTCTGACCACGAGTTTTTTGTTTCGCTTAATCGAGAGTAATCGTCACAGAAGTATTCGTCGATGACAGTGTACGGCTACGAGTACCAGTTCCAGTACCAGTCCCAGTACGACTATCAGTACGATGGAAGGGCGTTGGAACCAATACTTTGACACGTGTACATGTGTGCATTTTTGTCATAGTTCTTTGGCAAAATTCTTTCACAAATAAGCAACACAAATTCAACAGGGAACTATGTTATTGGTTGATAGTTCCTGGAAGCCTTCGTTCCCTTGCATTGGCTTACATCACTTCGGTTAACGATGTTGACAATAGCGAGCTAGCCGGGTGTAGGTACTCTTTAAAAAATTCCATTCTATTGTGCACAGTTTCTGGGGGTCTTTTGTAGAAAGATGAGTAAGTGCCAAAGCAACCACCGCATCTACTCTAAGTACTCGTATTTGAACTTGATGCGCCTTGTATTCTAGAACTAGTTTGGGTTTATGGGTCGAGTAGAACATTATCACAGCTTGGGCATCAGTGCAGATGCAGATACGTAGCCCCCTTCATGGAGGACTGAGGCACAAACCCACATCACCGACTGAATGCAAGTTCAATTTGCTTTATCTTCTGATCCCGATTGTGGCTAAATCCGGGCCTTATAACAGGAAAATACATTTTCACATGCTTGCAGTACCCGGAGCACTGGTGTCATTGCATCAGATGGCGTGTTAAAGAAGCAGAGACCCGGTGAACAAAGTCGTCTGTTGCATCACCTGCTGGATGGTCGGCTTTTAAGCTGTTGTACTCATGATATGAACAGTGAGAGGAGAGAAACTCATCAGTTTACACCGACATGTGCATACAACTGCACTGATAGGAACCAAGCAGTTGGCACAAGAAAGGCGATTTTTGAGAATCTAATTCCTCTGAGGAATTCATTGAATATTCCCTTCTAAGCTTCAAACTTCCAACTTCAAAGTTTCAAACCTTCTTTCAGCATTTCCTTACTCTATGTTTGGGATATCTGCATGCGTAACTTGGCTGCAACAAAGCAGTTGTCAAGGCCTTTGGCGCATCTGAAAAGCTAGAAGAGTTCCATGATCAAAATGTGATAAATTTGGTTGTCGATATGACAATCTTACTTTCTTAAGGTGGCGCTGCAGTCCGGGGTGAACCTGAGCCTCAGCCAACAAGCATATCCAGCCACCTCGATCTTTAATTAGCTGCCTCCAGTTTCCCACGCTAAGTTGGTTGAGGTACCCTTCTGTTTGCGTGCGCCATCTGATTCGCGGTCTCACTCTACTGTGCTCTCCCTCGGAGGCGTCGTTAGACCTTCACTCTTCTGGCTAAGTCGATGTCACTGTACAGCGCTTTCAATTTGTTGTAGTATCTCCTCTTTCATTCACAGTCTATGCAGACGGGACCGAAAATCATCAATTTTTGATAAAGCCCATGGCTCTGCGCCATAGAGCAAGACTTTGAAAGACAGGGCTTTGCTAGTCAATTGCCTTCTTAGCCCAAAGAAACAGCGATTGGCAAGAGTTAGTCTTCATTTGATCTCAGTGCTGGTGTCATTGTCTGAATTGATAACGTGGCCTAGGTAGACAAAGTCCTTAACTAAATCTGGCGGGGTTGACGTTCTGTACGTGACGTCGGTGTTGGGTGTCCTTTCTTATTGACAGCATATACATGGTCATACCCTCATTCATCGTTAAAACCATTTTCGCCGCTTCCAACTCAATACTCACGAAAGTGCTCGATGGTGGATTTTCCTGGCCTAAAGCCACATGGAAATGGACCATTCATTTTATTGACGAACGGCTTCAGGCGTTCTCACAACACGGCAGATAGATTCTTCTAGGCGGTGTTAGGAAGACTAGTTTTCCTCTGTAGTTGGCTCATTTCAGAGCGTCTTCTCTCTTGAGGATCGGACAAAAATTGCTGAGGTGCCATTCATCGGGCATACTTTCATCCGAACATATTTTACAGATGAGTTTGTGTCTGCTCCGTACCAAGTCATCGCCTGCGGCTTTGAAAAGGAGGCAGCAACTGCCCCAGCAACTTTGTTGGACTTAAGCTTAAATGTGGCTATCTTCACTTCATCCGGATCGGGTGGACGGAATTATTGGTCTACATCGCTAACAGATTCAACGAATTATAGGTTGAATTGTTGAAGCCGGTGTACGTATCTCCTCCTCTACTCGTAAAGCTCGTGAGCAGCTCTAGTCCTTCTATACAGCTTCGCCTTATATGCCACTTGCTTAGCTGCATGTGCTTGCCGGCACTCGTTATTGCAGTGGCCCTGTAAAAACTAGCACTTGTCAATGTCTTCAATACTAGATGCTGGGAGCATACCACCACTTAAGAAATTCAGGGAGACTCGATCGGAAAAGGATTTGGCGATCTCTCTTATCTTTGCGATTTTCAACATATCCGCCACCGGATACACGGAATAATGGCCCGAGTCGATGTTGGCCCCTCGGAACATTCGGACGCCAATAATAACGGAGGAGTGCCCTCAGCCGATCGCAATGTCATCAATCTGGTTGACGATTGATTGATCATGAGTTCCCCAAGTCTTCTAGTAAATATCGAGATGTGGGAACCGTGTGCTAGCTACGACAATGTTTCATCCCGCCGCAAAGTCTTAGCCTGAATCTGCTATCGGAGGTAGTATCGTGCGATGGCAATTTTAATGTTATAGCTAAGGCACCACTCGTAAGGCTTGACGAAGAGATCGTAGAAGCTATCTTTGGTGTCATCATCTTTCTCCTCTGTGGGTAATATTGGCAAATTCAACCTTAATACGGATTGTTACGAGGTGCTCCTTAACATACCGGGAATTCAAGACTTCATGCCTAAATCTGCTTCTAACAAGAAATCTGCTTCCAAATAGGCGGTTCTTTTGCCATCGATAACAATCGCCGTAGTAAACATCGTAGTTTTTCATTTTCTTTTTGTCCGGTCCATGCCAGCGTAACATCTGCTTTGCAACAGTCCAGTGCCTCCGCTAATTGTTCGTCTGCACCTGGCCTAGTAAAGGACAAGGACCTAATATTTCACGTACAGATCCGAAGTTCGTTTTCCTTACTTCGTTTGCAGGGGTTGTCAACAGTAGATCCGTTCGTATTCGAGGCTTGTTGTTTTTTCTTGACCGGCCAATTAGCCCAGCGTTACAGCGTCCAACTTATAGGGCCAGTTCCAATACAGATACCCCTAGAAAGAGGGGTAACCCAGCATATTTTTTCCAAGACATTCACTTCGCCTCGGAAATTCTTAGCGGCCTGAGCTCCAAATATGTCAGAGTAGCCGGGATAAGATCTTATTTGTTTTTTCCCGCGATTTTACTTCACCGTTGATTCCATCAAGGGAATTCATCCGCAGTCCCGTTTATTTTATAGTGCTGCTATTTGCTGCTATATCATCGTATTTCTTTTATGTTGGAGCATGCGCACATAAATATTAGCGAATTTAGCTCTCATACGGGTTGCCATCTGTCACTCAGTTATATTTCTAAGGCACATGACTTAAACCTTAACCCAATGATTTGCATCAAATTACAATCGCGCTTTCTTGACTGATTCGTTCGATAGCATATTGCATGGCGATTGATCGGGAAACTACTGACTGCCCAAAACATGGATTTTGCCAGTACCGCAACAATCAAGCTCATAATGTAGTGCTTGCTTTACCTCCTCGTCGTGGTCTCCGGGAAACTGCATATATAAATCCTGATACATGTAGGCTAAAATTGAAAGTGCAAGATCGTCTAGAGTCTTATGTCTAGACTAGGTAACCTGGGCCAGCAATCCGCGTTACCGAAATTCGCCCGCTACAGAAACTGAAACAATGCCTCGGATAAGGACTGATAACTCGTTGACGACTTTTGGCTATTGTACCCGGACAAAGATTGGTTTCTGGAATGTAAAGACGCTCCTTGACTCACAGAGTGAAGGACCTCAGAACGCCAGATTCCTTCAACTTGAACATGAGTTCATGCGATATGGACTTGACATATTGGGAGTAACGGCCAGATTCCGGACTAGAGTACGTCGCGTCACAATTATACAGTGTTACGCCCCTATGGATGGTTCGCCTGAAGAAGAAAAGGAGACCTTCTACAACCAGTTGGGAGCTGTATTTAACGCAACACCCAACGGCAATAGTCATAGTGATGGTAGACCTGAATGCCAAGGTAGGCAGCGATAACGAAGGGCTCATACATGTGATGGGACGTCACGGACTATGCAACCGCAATAATAACGGCGAAAGATTCGTTGATTTTTGCAACGCAAATCGCCTTGTCATAGGTAGCACCATGTTTGAGCACAAAGCCTGCCATAAAATCAGCTAGGCGTCAACTGACAGGCAAGCAACCTCTAACCAAATTGATCATTTTGCCATCAGTCGCCGTTTTAGAAGTTGTCTTCTAGACGTCCGAAAGAAGAGGAGCGGACATGGGGTTGTTACGAGATCACCATCTTATGATAGCGACAGTCCAATTCCGCACTGCTGCCGTTCTGAGATCTAACGACACGAGAATGCCCAGATTCAACATCGAGATCCCACACTGCGCCAAGAAATAAGGGACCATATCTCACGTGGAGTGGAAACAATCAGCAGCTCACTGCCCCCCACCGTACAAGATCATTGGTATGCTGTGGAAACTGTTTTCACTTCAGGTGCAGAAAGGATTGTCGGTCGATCGCAGGGAAGACATAGGACGTGGCTTTCCGAGGATACCTGGAGAAGGATCGACGAACGTAAACAGCTCAGAACTCGAATTGCAGCAACTCCAGCAGCAGGGAGGGTCGAGCTAGAGTCCCTATATCGCATGAAGGTGAGAGAAGTACAGCGTAGCGTGTGGCGTGACAAGCGCAATTACATCAATGCTCTGGCTACAGAAGCAGAGGAAGCAGTAGCTAGGTGCGACAGCAGAACCGTTTACAGAATCACCAAAGAGCTAATAGGTGGCCGAAAGTCTAGTCAACACCTAGTGAAAGGCCTAGACGGTTCGTTGCTCATATCGGATGAGGATTAGCTCAAGAGATGGAAGGAGCATTTTGGTTCGGTTTTGAACCGAGTATTCGCTAGCAATATGCACCCAAGACAGACTGAGGAGTCCGTGGAAAGAGATCATTACTGCGATCAAAGCACTGAAAACCCATAAGGCGGTAGGACTTGATGGCATACCCGCAGAGCTGAGCTACTACTCCCACTTGTTGGGAGAACTTGGCAGGCCGAGAGTTTTCCGAACGAGTGGAAGAAGGGACTGATCGTCAAGCTCCCTAAAAAAGGCAATCTAATGCAGTGCGAAACTGCTGTGGCTAAGATAATAGCTAGAATTACTCTGGAGCGAATTAAAGAACACCTTGAAGACACACTAGACGCCGAACAAGCAGGTTTCGGCTTTCGATCCTCCTGTGCCGACCACATCAATACACTGCGGATCATCATCAGCAGGATCACCTGCTGTTCATCGATTTCGAAAAGGCGTTTGATAGTGTCAATCGGTAAATTATTTGGCGTGCCTTGCGAAGGAAAGGTATCCCAGATAAATTAATAGCAATTATTAAGACTACATACGATCGGTCCACAGGTCACGTTTTGCATAGAGGAAAGCTGTCTGAGGAAACCGAAGTCCAAAGTGAAGTTCGGCAAGGCTGCATTCTTTCACCAATATTGTTTTTATTAGTGATCAGCGATGTGCTAAATGCGGCTTTATCGATGGGAAATGAAGGAATTCGATGGACTCTTACATCTGAACTCAATCATCTTGACTACGCTGACTATGTATGCCTACTATCTCACAGAATAATGGACCTTCACCAAATGACAGCAAATGTGGAGAGGGAAGCAGACGTCGTTGGGCTGAAAATTAACTCGACAAAAACAAAAATGATCAGCCTAGGACCGAACTCATCAACTCATACTCGTATATGCATTGCTGGGCAAACGGTTGAGAGAGTATAGAGTTTCCAATACCTTGGGAGTATTGTCTCAACCGATGGCGTCATCGAACTGGATATATCCAGCCGAATAGGTAAAACGAAGTCTGCGTTTAGGATGCTATCTAAAATTTGGCGAAAAAACGCAATTAGCTTAAACAACAAGCTACAACTGTTTCGTTCCAATGTTGTGTCCGTGCTGCTATATGGGTGTGGTACTAGGCAAACGTTCGTTAATAGGTGCCTGCGTAATATCTTAGGGATTTTCTGACCAAACCGTATCTCGAACAAACAGCTTTATGAGAGAACCGGCCTTGAACCTATTGGCACAACCATACAATGACGAAAGTGGCAGTGGATTGGTCACTCTTTCCGAAAAGGTGACAGGTCCGCTTACTCAGGATGTCAGGATACGCGGCGGTCCTAGAAGTACATGGCGTAGAACAGTCGAGAAGCAAGCACGGTAACTGGGAAAGAGTTGGGGAGAGCTGAGGCACATTGCCTGAAACCGCACACGATGGCGCGTAGGCGTAGGTCTGTCTAGTATATCCACTGAGTGTTTGGGAGCACCAGAACTTCATTGTCCTATTCACGTTTACATGAGCCGTCAACAGCTGAGTCAATCTTGTTCGAGGATTTGGCTTCTCTTTCGCATAGGCTAATGAGGCCTAAGATGGCGTGTTATTTGTGAGCATTTATAGGGTACATCCTGCGATTTTCTTCCAAAACGTTTCGTGTTACAACCTCAGTGACGCATAGTGAATTACAGCCGATCAGATTAACAAGATATGCATGTACCCACTCCTTGCTGTATGTTTTCGTTTAAACTCCAATTGGCTGATAGCAATACCGCACTCGGCCTGTCACCCCACCGTTTAAATCCAGCAAGACGAGAAGGAGCAACTCCTAATTAAAAAAATAGAACACGCGAATTTCGTCCACGGAAATATCCCAACATATTGCAATGCATGCCTGTGCCAATAACAGCCACCGACAGAAGTCACATTCACTGTCAGATACTGCACACAATCTATTTGTCCTTATTTCTTATTCCTTTTTATAGAAGTTAACATATCGATACATAGATAATTGTCACACATCCGGAACGACTTGCGATTTATGGATTGGAATGAAGCCTATCGCCTATAATCACCTAACCATGCTCACCTAGATTCAATTCCACTCGAAACAGACGTAATGCATGCGATAAGTGTCCCACAAACTATGTCTCATAACTGCAATTCTTTTCAAAGCCACGACAAAGGTATGCGTATGATTTAAGAGAGAAAAAAAAAGCAACGTTTTACAGTTCTTCAACAGAGATATCCAGTAGCTCATTGTCACTGAGACGGATATTAAGTTGAAGATTCTGCACAATCATGTCTGTGCCATCGGTATCGACACTTACAAAGCATCAGCGCTACTTGTACTTCTATCCTTATGGAAGTAAGTACCAGCAGTGGATATGTTTCATACTTGTCTGACCGTATTTGGCTAATATATACCATCGGGCATTAGCGGTTGTGGGAATCTTCAGATCCGGTATCATACCATTTTTATCGAATCCAGCGGTCAACTAATAAAACGGCCAACTTGTTTCCTCGATATAGCCTTACCTATTTTCAACAAGCCTACATTTATCGTTGGCATTTTTTCAAATCTTAATTGTCATTGAGTGACTCTAGAATGGGACTAATCTTTGCGAATCGAATGGTGACTTAATTAACAAATACTCGTACAAATGTCACAGTATGTTTTTTTTTTCGCTCTTAAAATTAAGAGTAATTCTTGGAGCTAGGCACTTATGTACTTATGCTTACGAGGTGAACTATTTCCTTGCCCAGAGGCTTACGCCACTGCTCCAATTAAGTCTAGAAAAATGCAGTCCTAGAACTTGTATCTGCAGAAGATTATTTAACGCGACTTAAAACTCTAAAAAGACAGTATGTCTTGACAAATGTATTCACCATGTTTTTAGCAGCGAACAAGTTGACCATATAGAATCAACGGTGACGTCCCCTGTGGTGAGCTGGACGAAGCACGTTACTTAAAATTTACAAACCGAAATGATCAATACAAGATCAAGACAACAGAGGAAAACAAAAAATGTTTAAACCAGCCGGGAATGACTGAATAGACATATTTGGTAGTTGGTCAAAAACTTAAAAAAATCCGCCCTATCCTTTCCATTTCTGCACTATGGACAAGAATAATCTGCTCACAACGCGTCCAAATGTCCGCCTATACTAGAACCCGTTGAATATTCAATAGGACGAAAAAACTTTTGAATATATGATAGCGATAGTATTTAAAGCTCTTAACATACACAAATCAAAATAAAGTTTTGGAAGTTTTCAAGTGTGATATCCACAAAATAAATGATGGTGTGCTTCAGGGCTCTATTCTGACTACTACACTTTTTTTGATTTTTATTAATAATACCTTTCCCCTGCGCGGCAGGCATCTCCAAGGACACCGGTGCGAAGACTTAAGCCGTAAAGACTTAACCGACAACGATCGGCTGAGGTGTGGCGAAATAAGTACTGCCAAATCTTTGGTAGTATGAGCGTATAGCACGTTCGCTGCCATGAGAACGCCGGCAGTCTCAGCACACATGGTTTTTGTATTGGTTCTTTCTCGTGATGGCTTTTTTATTGGCCCGGGTCTACCCCGGACAACTTTATTAAGCTTATTAACAAGCCAAACTTAAAACTAGACTTAAAAACTAACAAAGATATACTTAACCTAATGGGGCGAGGAGAAATGGTGGACGGGGGAGATGTTAAGGGAGTGGCATATTGAGCAGCGCTGTTTTTATTTCTTGTTTGCTGCTATTTAGGTCAAAGACTTCGGCGTAGTTGTTCGTTATACGCAACATTCTGGATATGGGTTCAAAGTGACCGTAGTTGGTGCGGTGAGTTCGGATCAGGAAGAGTGGGACAGATCTTAGATTACGGGGATTGGGAGTGAATGCAATATTTTGCGTTATTGTCGAGCAGTCGATATTTCCAGTCAGTAACTGGTGGATAAAAAGTACATCAGCGACTTCACGACGTTTTTTAGGGTATGCATGCTAATTAGTTTTAGCCTATTTTCATAGGGGGGTAATCCATATGGATCGGCCCAAGGTAGACCACGAAGTGCAAAACGGATAAACCTGCGTTGGACTGCTTCTATTCTTTGAATGTGGGTTAGTTTATAGGGTGACCAAACTTGGCTGCAATATTCGAGAAGAGGCCTTACAAAAATAATGTACAGGGCCTTTTTTTGACCAGCATTTGATAAAGCCAAGTGCAGAGTTAGCTTTATTTATAATGCTGTCAATATGTGAATCCAAATTCAATTCTCTGTCACAGATTATACCTAGATGCCGTACTAGGGAAGTAGTTTCTTGGAAGGGGAGGTAGACGTTTGCGGGAATAGGTTATCGCTTGGCATTTGTTGACATTAAGCTTCAAAAAGTTTTGCTTGCACCATACCGAAAACCTATTCAAGTCATCTTGCAGGCAATGGCTGTCATGTCATGTCATCAGCGAAAATAGAAAGATTAGAATTCGTTAAAATGAGATTTATATCGTTAATTGTGAGGATAAAGATGATTGGACCAAGGTGACTACCCTGAGGGACACCAGATGTTGCTTTAATGGGTTCGGATATTGAAGATCTGAAGATGACCCTGTATTCTCGGTCTTCTAAATAGGATTTGGTCCATGCCACAAAATGAGGGGAAAAGCCAAGTTTTTTTAGTTTAAAGATGATAAGTTGGTGGGAAATTTTATCGAATGCCTTGCTGAAATCTGTGGAAATTGAATCGACTTCATCACCGTTTTCTAAAGCATGAAGCGTTCTAGAGATGAACTCTGTTAGGTTAGTGGTCGTTGATTTACCTTTCATGAAGCCGTTCTGATTTGTGCAGATAGTTGGCCTACAGTACGGAAGCAGCTGTTGATAGACTATGCTTTCAAAAGAGAGTTTCGCTATAGGCCTATAATTATCGACTTCGGCTTTACTTCCTTTTTTATGAATAGGGATAATGTAAGATTCCTTCCATAGGAAAGGGAAAGTACCTGTTGAGACAGACAAGTTAAATAGGGCAGCAAGAGGAGGACCGAGATGGGTAACACACTCTTTTATTACAATAGCCGGAATTCCATCAGGGCCGGACGAGAAATCATCTTTAAGTTTATTAATGTTTTCAGATACCAAAGTTGTTGTTATATTTAGTGAAATGGCTGACGTTTCAGGATAGTTTCTCATATAGCTAAAGTAGCTAGGATCGGGTTCAGCTGTTTTCTTAGAAAATGATTTGTTAAAATGAGAGGCAAAGAAATTTGCAATGGTTTTTGGGTCGGCAGAAGATTCACTAAGAAATTTAAGAGTAGATGGGTAGCCGTCTGACTTTCTTTTGGTATTAACAAACTGGTAGAAGCATTTAGGGTCCGAGACTAAGCTAAATTGCATGCGGTAGAGGTACTCAAGGTAAAGAGACTCACAAAGTTCAGAAAAACGATTATATACCGATCGATAATTAGGTTAGGTTAGGTTAGGTAAGAGTGGCTGTTGGAAATACCAACCCACTTAGGCCTATTGGCCCATTGTGATGCCACGTGGATCTATGATCCTCTTACTACTGGAACCAGTTTGAGCTTATAATAAAGCGTAGGAGACTGTTAACGTCTATTTTTTTCTAGATCGTTTAGGTCGTTGTAGAAGAAAGCTCCTAGATGAAGCTTCCTTCTCTGAGAGAGAGCTGGGCATGTGCAGAGTAGGTGGGGGATTGTCTCCTCCTCTTCCTCGTCCATGCAGCTTCTACAGAAATCATTAGTAAAAGCGCCAAGCCTTCTTGCGTGCTTGCCATGAGAGATGATCGGCATTCAAGGGCGGTTTTAGAATATAATGAGACCGAGTCCAGGGACTTAATGGCGGCCTGACTATCCGAAAATATGCGGATATCCTTTGCAGGATATTTAATCGCCAAAATTTCCGCCTCGAACACGCTACAGTGATTTGGAAGGCGGAAAGAGAGGCTTAGATTTAGCTTATCTGCGAAAACACCGCCACCAACTCCGCTATCGGTTTTAGATCCATCTGTGTAGAGATGGATTGACTTGTCCTCCATGAAAGCATCCTCCTCCCAGAATGATCTAGAGGGGAAGCTTACATGGAAGTTTTTGTCAAACCAAAGTTCAGGTATGGTGTAATCGATGTTTTCTGTGAGGATTCCTAATGTATTAAGAATATTGGCGTGGCCAAATGAATTATTTGTCCATTGTTTAGTTGCTTTGCAGTCGCAGCTACTTGCCTGCTAAAAGTATCGAGGGGTGTCAAGTGAAGCAGAATATCTAATGCCGCAGAGGGGGTAGACCGTAATGCTCCGCTTGTGCATAGACAAGGCTGTTCTTTGGACTCTGCTTAGTTTAATGCGGTTGACTGCATTCTCCAAGGCCGTCCACCAGACAACCACCCCGTAAGTAAGCATCGGTCTTATGACCGAGATGTATAGCCAGAGGGTTATGCGAGGTTGAAGGCCCATTTGTTCCCAATGGCTTTTCTGCAAGAGAATAGAGCTATTGTAGCTTTATTGACTCTTTCTTGAATGTTAGGTTTCCAGTTTCGTTTCCTGTCAAAAATGAGACCCAGATATTTTGCTGTATCGGAGAAAACTAAACTGGTACCGTTTATTGAAGGAGGACAAGATCAAGAAAAGAGGACAAGATCAGTTTTATGGGGGTTTATTCCCAATCCACAGCGATCTGCACAGCAGGTTAATCTGTTAAGATTTACTTGGAGGAGTTCTTTAATGGTATTTAGATGTTTTCCTGAGACGGCTATGGCAACGTCATCCGCATAGGCAATCACTCTGCTACCACCCGCTTCCAGGTATATCAGTAGTTCGTTAACCACTAAGTTCCAGAGAAGGGGGGAGAGGACACCGCCTTGCGGCGTACCCCTACTGACAAATCTTTTAGCAGAAGTCTCACCCAGTTTGGAGTTGATTATCCTGCTTGTTAGCATTAGATTAATCAGCTCCCCAAGTGAGCCGTCTACCTGCAGAGTTGACAGCGTAGTCGTGATTGCGGATGTGTTGACGTTGTTAAAGGCGCCCTCTATGTCGAGGAAAGCAACCATTGTGTACTCCTTATATTGTAGGGATCGTTCGATGTGGCTAGTCAGAGAGTGCAAAGCCGTTTCCACCGACTTTCCTTTACAGTAGGCATGTTGAGCCGTAGACAGAAGTCTTGGATCAACTTTAGCTCGAATATGGATATCAATCAGTCGTTCTAAAGTTTTCAGAAGGAATGATGATAGACTTATAGGTCTGAGGTCCTTTGGGACTACATGAGAACATTTTCCAGCTTTGGGAATGAATACTACATTCACTTCTCTCCATAACAGTGGAATGTGGATAAGTTCTACATAGCTCCTCATAATATTTTCCAACACTGGTAGAATAATATCTGAGGATCTCTGTAGCTCGGCAGGTATAATACCGTCCGGACCAGCAGACTTGTATGGTTTGAAGCTATGCAGCGCCCAGAGCAGTTTGTCTCTCGTAATCAGACCATGAATTTTGGTCACGGTTGCAGTAGGCTTGTTTGGGCTGCTACTGGCCGCGAGTTGGGAGCTACCTGGAAAGTGGGTGTCCAGAAGCAGGTTGAGTGATTCATCACTTGAGGTTGTCCAAGAGCCATCGGCTTTTCTCAAACAACTAGGCATCATAGGATTTGTGGAGAGGATTTTTCTTAGCCGCGATGCCTTATAGGTTTCAATTTTGTCACAGAATGACCTCCAGGATCGTCGCTTTGCCTTCCTCAGTTCTTTTTTGTATAATTTGAGGGATTCTTTATATGAGTCCCAGTCGGTCCCTTTTCTTGTGCTTTTTGCTGCGTTGAAAAGTTTTCTGCAGGTGTTTCTGAGCAGTCCTAGTGCCGATGTCCACCAATGTGGCTTTTTCTTGCCTCTTGGTTGAATAAGAGGGCAGGAAGCGGTTTGAGAGCCAGAGTAAATTCCTTTACTTTCATGTCCAGCTCATTGGTGTCACGAGGGGGACTTGATAGTTTAGAGGATAGCGTTTCTGACAGTATTCCTCTATATTTTGTCCAATCAGTTTTCCGGTAATTCTGGAAAGCTGGTTGGCGGGGGGGAGCATCACTCAGACTGAATTGGATGTATCTATGGTCTGAAAAGGAGTGTTCAGACGATACCATCCAGTTTGTTAGCCTTTGGGTGATGCTGTCGGAGACAAGAGTAATATCTAACACTTCTTGTCGGTTTTTTGTTATAAAGGTGGGCTCATTGCCAATATTGCAAATTAAGAGGTTAGTACTTAAAATATAGTCTAAAAGTGACTCACCTCTATCATTGATGTCGGTACTGCCCCATACCGTATGATGTGCGTTAGCGTCGCATCCGATTATGAGGCCAGTTTTTTGCCTTCCCGCTTCCAGTACCACCCTTTCTAGGTTATTACCAGGGAGAGGGCCCACTTGGTCGTGGCCAAGGTAAGCCGATGCCAGCCAGTAGGAGCCTTTGGCAGTCTCTAATCTGGCAACGGTTAGGACGGAGTCACTGAGGTTGGGAAGTAGAAATACATTAAGGCTACGTTTCACTAATATACAAGTTCTAATCTTACCTTTGTCTCTTGTATAGAGCGGAGCGTATGTGGGTGTCCTAAGTCCACGAACCACGCCTTCTGCAATCCATGGTTCCTGGATTAGGATTATGTCTTCTGAGTTTTTGGAAAGACGCAGAATGAGTGCGGTCGAAGCCTTTTTTGAGTGGTGGAGATTAATCTGGAGAAACCGTATCATTGCTACAGTCTTCCAGAGTCGCCTCCACCACGGTGTTGTTGAGGTCCTCCGATTCTGAAGATGTGCCCAAGAGCTCATCTTCTATCTCTGATCGTGTAGGACCTCTAATTGCTTTGTCATCGGTTTCCGTTTCCGACAGTGAGTCAGAAGAGGAGACCGACGGCTTGATAGTCAACTCGGACAGATTGGAGTCGTCGCTATCCAATTCTGGAAAGGATATCGACGCTCCAAGATCCGAGGTTGTGATGTCAGGTATTAAAGGAGGAGGAGGTTGCTTATCAGCATCCAGCTCATCCTTTTTGTACACCCTTAAATGAATGGACTCGAATCCGAACCGAATCATGCCTTTAGTCTGCGCCAGAGGATTAAGGGATTCCTTATTGATCACAATTAACGCGCATCTATAAGAACCCCTTAGTTCCTCCAGTTTCGCGACTTTCCAGTCATGAGTCGGAAGAGTCGGGTTACTGAGCCGGATGATTTCCAGAATACTTTCTGGAGAGGAGGGTTCGGCTGGAATCCAGGTACGAGTTCGAGGTCTACTAGGAATGTCTTCCTTAGATACGACCTCGAGTTTTGCAACTGGCCAAATCTCTCCTAAACAATCGATGGCCTTGGTGAAAAGATCGAGAGATCTCTGGTTTGAACAAGCGATGAGTTTGACATGGCCTTGGTGCCAGCCAGCGTCGCTTGTGATGGGAGGTGGTCCGGGGTTTTCCCGCATGATGGCCAAGAAGTTGCTCGAGAGCTTCAACTTGACCAATTGCCACCGTTCCGGTGTAATGGAACCGTCGGTATCGCTTCTGTCGATCACCGCGATCACCAATGCGTCCTTTAGGACTTCATTATAAGACCTCAGAGATCTGCTGTTGGATGGCCCAGGGGTTGTAGAACTGTGTGTTTTGGGCCTCTTGGAAACCGGTACGGTTTCCTCCAACGATCTCTGGCGCTTAGAGGAGTCTTTTGGCGTTTTGGGAGCAGTGGAAGCAGTGGAAAATCCGTCTTTTAGGATGTTTTTAGCTCACTCAACCTTGCTCTTTATTTCCGCACTTCTCTCAACCTCCGGAATGGATCCGAAGGTTTTGATGATGCTTGAAGCATTTCGACGTCTTATATAGAGCGCTTTAGATGGAGCTTGCCGTTGCGGCTGAGCTCCAGATTCCTCCTTGGAGGGAGGAGTTTTGGTAGCAGCAACAAGTCCGTGGCCTACCACAAACTTGCTGCTGCTAGGGGTGGAGAAAGTGATAGGACCATGGCTTGCCACAGTCTTAACACTTCCTGAATTCTTATTTTTAGGCTCGTTCCGTTTGCCTTTAGAGGATGGCGCACCACGGCCTGCCACAGTTTTGCCTCCTCTCGGCAATGCAGGAGCCTTGCTGGTAGTCGGTGTAGTCACCGTTCCACCGCCCGGTATTGAAGGAGTACCGACCTCGGTGTTTGTTTTTTTTTTGTTTTTTCCATGAATGGTCCCACGAGTAGCGGAGAAAAGGGTGTCCATCTGTACAGAAATCCGCTGTATACAGATAAGGCTAACTAATCCGGAGGTCGCCAGGTATCCGGATACTCCATTCGCAACTGAGCTATTTTTGGAGATACTGGGCCCTCAGCCAGGTTGATCTTCAGCACGGGTCGTATGACACCTTGATCCAGCCCAGGGGAAGAAGGGAGTGCCTCACGAGTTGTGGAGGGGGGGGGAGCATCCTTTGGTTTCAGGACTCGTCTGGAGAATTTCTTCTCGAGATTCATTGACCCTACTCAGCCTCTACAACTCGACAAGTTCGATGCTCGCGGTAGAAGGTCGTCGGTATTGCCTCAAAAAGATTCTTATGCTTGAAAATGTTTTTCTAATGCCAAGCTATCGAACCTCCCTCCAGGGCTGCTTAGGGTTGATTTGAAGTAAATCTGTTAGTGAAATACAGAAGTTTTGCTTTTTATAAAATGATATTAACTCGATTTCTGGACCTTATGAATTCATCATGCATGTTTCGGTACACCAAGAACATTAAACGTTTTATTACGAGATTATGTACGTTTTTGTTAAGAATTTCGACCTGTTGGCTCTCGTCAGGGGTATAGTAGATCGAGTGAAAGTCTAATTGATATAGGTTAAATTAATGTCGCGGAAGCCATGATATAAGTATGTCTCAGAGCAGATTTTGTCTAGGGAAATGAAAATAAAGTCGTAGTATGAAAAGGCAGGAAGTGATAGCTGATTTTTAGGCGGCTTGTGTCACTCAAGAGGCCTTCCATTGAATCTTTAAGTCGAGTACTAGACGCACTTAACAAATTGATATTAATATCACCACACGCAAAGAAATTCGGAGACAGATGTGAGATGACACATTTCTTCCAATACGTCTCTGAGCGATTTGTAATTGGCAACATCGGGTGGAATATATTCAGAACCGATTGTGCACTTATCGCTACCACTTAGTATATCGATAAATATGTATTCGAACCGAGAAAGTTTGTTTGATTTAACGACAAAACTGGATTTAGTATTTACTCTGACGTATATTACTGCGCCGCTTCCAATTCGATTTATTCGGTCAGACCGATACAGTCTAAAGCCTGTAAGCGAAAATAGGTCATTTGACAGATCTTTGTTTAGCCACGATTCAGAAATGCAGATGATATCCCATGTTGTTCCCATTATGTCAATGTCATCTGCATATGCGAGTAACTGAACAGACTTTTGTAAGATGGTACCTCTGCAGTTGACTTGTGAGTTTCGCCCATTTCTTTCAAGAACGATGTTGAAAAAATCATATGACAATGCATTGCAATGCTTAAGTTCTTTTCTGATATTGAAGGTCTCGGTTTTGTCTCGGACTTGAAGAAGCAGCGTCTATTCCCGATCGTCATCCTGTGTAGTCGAATGAGCATGTCACGAAAGAGCATTTCACGACGTGAAATCGGAGATGGATATAATTTATGATGGATTTTGAAGTCCTGGGTTTCTTCCAATATCTGCCATAATGTGAAACCAAATTCAAAGGAACCTGTCAGACCGTTTGCGAGGGATCTTAGGGGTTCATATAATACGGCAGACAGTATTTTATAAGCGATGTTGAGAAGGCGTATTCCTTACTAGGTAGGGTGAAAAGCTCCTTGACCGCCAGAATGCGCTGCTACTGCAAAAAGGGTTATGGTGCCTTGAAGTCCGTTCATATTCAGGCAGACATACTAAATTTCAGTGCGATACTGTCTTTAGTTTTGTTTTGACAGCTGATTGTTGTTGACTTGTTTGGCATCATATTGAGTATGGACAAAAAGGATTTTCGTTCTCTTATAAAACATTATTTTTTGAGAGGCAAAACGGCGAAGGAAACAAAAAAAAAGTCGGATAACCGATCAAGTCTGCAGCGGAAGGCCGTCCGATGCGGTTACAGAGGACAATGTCAAAAAAATACATGAAATGGTACTGACATAATAGTACTGTACTGGCGCACACGCCATATTTTGGGCAATATTTTGCATATGAAAAAGTTATCCTGCACGAACGCGAAAGCACTTGGAAAGAGTGTTTGGACTTGCTGATGCGGAATCGGGCGGACTTTTTGCGTCGATTGGTTACTGTTGATGAAACTTGGATCCACTATTACACACCAGAGAACAAAATGAGTGCCCGGCAATGGACTGAAGCCGGCACGAGTGCTCCCAAGCGGCCGAGGGAGGCGCGATGGATCGGAAAGGTTATGGCGTCGGTTTTCTGGGATTGTCAGGGCATACTCTTCGTGGACTACGTCGAAAAAGGAAAAACCATCAACAGCGAGTATTATTGTGCATTATTGGAGCGATTGAAGGGCGAAATCGCTGTAAAACGGCCTCACATGAAGCGAAAAAAATTTTTGTTTTTGCAATGCGCCGGCGCACAAGAGCATCGCAACCACGGCTAAAATCAATGACTTACGGCTCCAATTGTTGTCGCATCTACCACATTCGCCCGATTTGGCTCCCTCGGACTATTATCCCTTCCCAAACCTCAAAAGATGGCTCATCAATAAAAAATGCAGCTCACGCGAGGAAATCATCGATGCCACGGAGGAGTATTTTGCAGACCTTCCGGAAAATTATTTTTTGCACGGAATCAAGAAGTTGGAAAATCGCTGGAATAAGTGTATCAAGCTAAAAGGGGACTATATTGAATAAAATAAAAAAAACATTTAAAAAAAAAAATTGTCACTCCCAAGGAGGTTACTTTTCACTCCCCCTAATATAGTTGCTGCAGTTCAGGGAGGCTGCATTCTTTAGGATCGGACAAACAATGCCGAGGTTCCATTCGTTGGGCATACTTTCGTTGATCCAGATTTTAGAAATGAGTTCTGGTGTACTCCGTATCCAGTTCACCAGTTAAGACATCGAGTCCAACAGCTTTTTCTTGACTTTAGCTTGAAAATAGCTGTTTTGAGTTCTGACTTCACGCTCGTTGGTCAAACTTCCTCACAATGGCTCGGTGGCTTTGGGCTGCTATGGATGTCCACATTCGTATTTTGGTTACAACAAGGTATTGGTCCGAGTTCGTGTTAGCTGCACGCGCGTGGCATTTATGAAGCTTATGTTGACGAATTTATCCTTTATGCGAAGCGTCATTAGCCGTTCGCTTACATGACTGAAGCTCAAGACTTGCTACCTAAATCTTCCTCTTACGGCAAACCCGCATCCGAATAAACGCTGTGACTGCTGTCCTTGTCGCGCCGGTTATCTCCATAATAGATTTCACAGCTTTTCATCCTCCTTTTGTCCGATCCATCCCATCGCACGTCATGGTGTGTTAAGGGTTCAAACATTCCAAGTGCACATCCGAAGATCGTTGTCCTTTAATCGTTTACCAGTGTCGTCAACAGTGAATTCGTTATTAAGTATTCGAGGCTATTGGCTGTTTTGTCACATTTTTTTAATCTCTTCCGTATAGGGTTGTGTGCGTAAGCCAGTATTGAGCTACTGGTCGAGCATTCTCTTGCCAGCTTAGCCTGCATGAGCAAGGACTTATTAATTTTCTTACCGGAGACCACCACTGTCAGGTAAAGTAATCACTACGGTACGAACTTGGTTGTTTCGCTGCAGGCCCAATCCACGGTATAGGATGATCAGCAATTTCACGATCAATCGTGATCAATCGGGTGTTTTTATAAGAGGTTTGGTTTTTAGACTGGCAACACTGTTTCTACAGATTGTCAATTTGACAGTTGAAAGTTGATTTGTGGTTAGCACGTTTTGCCATTTTACGATGAATAGATTAACGCCAGAACAACGCGTGCAAATTCTGCAAACTTATTTTGAAAACCATGGTTCGGTTCGCCAAACTTACCGTGACGTCCATTTTACGGTCGACATAATCGTCCGACTTAGCAAGTTATTCGGAACACGATGAATCGTTTTCGCACCACGTACACTCTAGTGGATAATACGCATCCCCAAAGACGACAAACAGTGCGAAGAGAAGAAGTTATTGCCGTTGTGGAGTGCAGTGTTGAGGAGAATCCGAATGAGTTGACTCGGCATCGTCCTCAGCAATTTGAGCTATGCCCATCGGATTTTACGGATAGATCTTGGCTTAAAATCTTATAAGATCCAGCTTGTGCAAGAGTTGAAACCGCGTGAACATTATATGCGTCGTCGTAGGTTCGGTGAATGGGCCGAAAACATGATTCAGCTTGATCCTCATTTTCAACGCAAAATCTCGTTCTCCGATGAGGCCCATTTTTGGTTAATTGGATATGTAAACAAGCAAAATAGCCGAATTTGGAGTGGAGGAAACCCAGAAGGCTTTGTCGAAACGCCTATACAATCATTAAAACCCACTGTTTGATGTGCTGTGTGATTTATGGGCTGGTGGAATCATCGGCCCATATTTCTTTAAGAACGATGCCGGCCAGAATGTTACGGCTCATCAGTTGAATAGCATTGACATGACAGAGCTTTGGTTTCAACAAGATGACGCAACATGCCACACGGCACTCGACACCATTAATTTATTGCGAGAAACATTTGCTGAGCGCATAATTTCGCGTAATGGACCTGTGAACTGGCCTCCATGATTCTGTGATCTCACACGTTTAGATTACTTTCTTTGGAGGTATGTGAAGTCACTAGTCTATGCCGATAAACCAGAGACATTGGATGATTTCGAAGTCAACATTCGCCGTGTTATTGCTGATATACTGATGATGCAAATAGATGACTAAGTGGAATTACTTTTTCCAATTCGAGCATTGACCACTCTAAGTATCAGAATAGGCCCCGATTACTGTCTAAAGAAGTGGAGGACTCATTTCTGGTTAAATATGTTCGATAACATTTCTATTCACAGGAGGCTAATTTTGCAGAAAATTGATTTACACACATATGACTTGATGGGCTCTTATCACCGCTATTTTATTATGTTCATTTAACCAAACAACTTAGCTGGTGCGATGTTCTATTTTTAAGTAGTCAGCCGTTAAAAAATTCAACACCTGGACCCGTCGAATGTATGAAGCTTCTGGCGCCAAATTCGTCACGGAACCATCGCTTGTCTTAATGTTTCTGGTCGTTGCTCTGAAGCGCTCTATGCTATTCGTTGCGTCAGTCTAGGCTCCTGTTTTTACACCCATTTAGCACTGATAACGCTGCAATTTGGATTTTTTACGCAATTCACGCTGCGTTTTAAATTGGAAATGCCAAATGCTTGAAAATATGTTTTACTCGTTGTTTGTTATCTCAACCTGGATATCAGTGAAAACAATGCTAACAGCTTTTAATAAATAGACAACACGAAAATGACAAATAAACAATGACTTACACAAAATCCAATCAAAGTACAGTCCAGAGGAATCTGCCTCTGTGACAGATTCAACGTCTTTGCTTTTGATTATCCTAACGTCTGTTCTAACTGACATTAATGACAATGGACACTCTCTCACATATGTAAGTGACCCAAGGTATTAATTGAGGTTGCCTTTTCAATCCGAAATAAGTCACTTCACTCACTTCTATCCTATAACTGCTTGTGAGTCCTGGGAGCTCTATAACTTCGTTTCTGGCGATGTGCTTCAATCACTGCCAAATTTTTTCCAAACGAAAGCCCTCTTTGAATATTTCTACTATGTTCTCGTATGCATACAATATTTCGGTAAATTCCCTATTCCGTCCGGACTAAATGGCTTCCATTTTACTGAATGATAAGCAATGAAGTTTACGCTTAATGTCAGATCCACTATCTTCGTCTTCGGATTATTTTGCCTGCGAAAACCTAGCCTAATCTCTCATGGAGCTCCGCGTATATATTATAAAGGGTTCTCCAACAGGGACTTGACAACTTTGAATTTAATTTGTGAACGCACTCTTTCACTAATCATCAACCTGTCACTGTCAATTTATTCAGTAAACTCAAAATTTTCATCGTGGTAAAGTACATGAACGAGCAACGTCTGCAAATTATAAAAATTTTCTACCGAAATTCGGAGTGGGTGACTGCAACTTTAAGAGCGTTAACCCCAAATTTCGGTCGTAATTCTCGCCCTAGTAGACAGGCAATAACAAGTTTAGTGCAAAAATTCGAGTCTACATATTCGTTGTGTGATGTTGCCGTGTGAGTGAGACAACGGGTTGGTCGAAGTGTCGAAAATATCGCTGCCGTTCAGGCGTCCGTAGCAAACGATCCAAATCAGTCAATTCCACGGCGTTCTCAAGAATTGGGCATCGCTCAGCGTATTTTGCGTAAGGATCTTGGTTTACACTCATACAAGATCAAGCTGACTCAAGAATAGAAGCCGATGAACCATTTGAAGCGACGTACGTTCTCCGATTGGGTTCTGGAGAAGATGCGCCAAGATGATGAGTTTCATCGCAAAATCATCTTTAGTGACGAAGCTCATTTTTGGCTCAATGGGTTCGTCAATAAGCAAAATATGCGTTATTGGTCGGGTAAAAATCCACATGTACTTCATCACCACTTCATCCACAAAAAATAACTGTTTGGTGCGGTTTACATGCCGGCGGCTATATTTTTTCGCCGACGATAAAGATCGTCACGTTACTGTCAATGGTCAGCGTTATCGCGCCATGATCACCGATTATTTTTGGCCCAAATTGGAAGATATGGACTTGGACGACATGTGGTTTCAACATAATGATGCCACAAGCCACACAGCACACGCCACAATCGATTTATTGAAGAGTAAGTATGGTGAGCGTGTTATCTCAAGAAATGGGCCAGTCGATTGGCCGCCTCGTTCGTGCGATTTAACGCCGCTTGACTATTTTCTGTGGGGCTACGTTAAGTCATTGGTTTATGCCCGCACGCCGACGACGTTGGAAGAGCTCAGAGCCAACATTGAACGCGAAATAGCGGCCGTTTCGGCCGAAATGTGTGGCCGATTCGTTGAAAATTGGGTCCAACAAATCGACCGCGGCAAACGTGAACGCGGTGGCCATATGAACGAAGTCGAGTTCCATCCATAAATGTTTTGTTTGTACTTCAAGCCGATAATGAAGTTTTTGAAATATCTCAAATGGTTTGCGTTTTATTTAAAAAAAATTTGTCAAGGCCTTATTGGAAAACCCTATATAACTGCTTGTGAGTCCTGTCAGCTCGTTTCTAGCGATGTGCTTCAATCACTGCCAAATTTTTTCCGAACGACAGCCCTCTTCGAATATTCTCTGCCATGTTCTCGTATGCATACCATATCTCGGTAAGTCCCTTATTCCGCTCGTACTAAACGGCTTCTACTCGTATTTGATTGAATGATATGCAATAAAGGTGTGACTTAATATCTGATCCACTACCTTCGCCTTCGGATTATTTTGCCTGCGAGATCCTGGCCTAATCTCTCATGGAGCTCCGCGTATATATTATACATATGTTTCGTAGATAATGATTTAAAAACGTTTGCAAGTTTTGGTACATCCTTCCTGGCCAAGCCCAATGTAATTCTTTATTGGCACTGTCCATAAACGGAGTTGCAAGTAGTTAAATTACTACAGAAATTCGATATGCTCTCTCTAGACTCAGAGAACGCAAGATATATGAAAACATTCGTCTCTTTCTTGCCTATTTACATGACAAATTTGACTCGGTCTGCTACCAAAACCAGCGTCATGGTTTCCATCCAGCAGGAAGGCCTCCCTACCGACCCTATCAGTCTCAGGAACCTTTATGTCAGGTACCACGAGATATTTAACATGTCCCCTCAGAAAGTAGCAGACGACCTTGCTGCATTCGGCAACTATGTTCACTCTAAACGAGTATCACACCTACAACGAAGCCGAGCCGACAACGACAAATTTTTTCGTCCATAACGTGCCTCCCTTGCCAGCGCTTAAACCATACTGCCTCACACCTCCACCCCACAACATCCCTCTTACATTTTACTACCAGAATGTCCTACGTCAATCGCATGCTCTTCCCTTTGATATCTACGCCTTGACCGAAACCAATTTGATTCCCGACATAAAGAACCAGGAATTGTTCCCTCCTACTTTTAAAGTTTTCCGCGACGACGATCCTACCCGCACAAATAAAGATTCCCCCTGTCGAGGCGTCCTACTGGCGATGGACAACAGCCTTAACTCTTCCCCCATTACAATTTCTTCATCCTCTAAAGCCGACTTTTTCGCAATAAAAATATCACTGCCTCTCAAGTCCCTTTACGTTATATGTTGCTATATCTTACCAGCTCAACCTATCGAATCTTACCAATTTGTTATTGATGCGATCGATCATTTAATTGACCTGTCAGACCCTATTGATGATATCCTTATTTTTGGCGACTTTAATCTTCCTCAGCTACAGATGATCAATCATTTTTCATCGCTTCAAATGCCAAATCAGCTAAGGAATGTCTCTTCTTAGATCGCTTAACAGACTCAGGTCTATGCCAAGTCAGTGGTATATCCAATTTTATGGGCAGGCAATTAAACCTTATTTTCACAACAGATCCAATTAACTCCTCAGTCTCACTTTGTCCCCTATCTCTCTCAACAAGCGATAACTACCCCCCCCCCCCCACAACTCTTTCATCCCACGACTTTCATAAAGCAAACTTTCACAAAATCAGTGAATATCTCAGCAGATCCCTCTTTAACTTTCATAACCTAAGTATAAATGATGCCTTATCCATTTTTTATAAAGAAATATTTAATTCTTTTTCCCTTTACGTTCCGTTTTCCCGCCTTAAAACATCATCTACTAGTTCTCCTTGGTATAATCGCAAGCTTCGTTCCTTACGAAATAAGAGAAATACGAGTAAGTTATGGGCTGTTTTCCTGCGTACCAGATCTATCCAACTATCTTGGTGCTTATCTTCATTTCACCGAACTTTACGATTCCCTTTACCAGGACTACCTTAACAATGCGCAAGTCAACCTTATAAACCACCCTAAGTCCTTTTTCCAATTTGTTAACTACAAAAGAAAGTCCGATGGTTACCCTCTTTCCCTCTCTTTCAACAACAGGTCATCAACCGATTCACTCACCATTGCCAACCTATTCGCCACCTTTTTTAAACAATCCTTCACCAACGACTCCTTTGTACCAGATCCATCCTATTTCAGTTCCCTACTGAACTTCTCCAATGGCCCACTTCTCTCTCATATTTTGGACCCGTCTTATATCGAATATAAATTACACCTACTCAATGACGAATTCACACCCGGCCCAGATGGCCTCCCTGCCATATTTCTTAAAAAATGTTCTTCCTCTCTTTCCCTTGCCCTTTCTAATCTCTTCCGTCTATCGCTTTCACAAGGAGAATTTCCACAGGTTTGGAAAACCTCCTTCATAACCCCGATCCACAAGAAAGGATCAAAGAATGAAATAACCAACTATCGTCCCATCGCTAAACTCTCCCATATACCCAAACTCTTCGAAAGTATTTCGTATGAAGCTCTAAGCTTCCAATGCAAATCACTTATTTCCCCTAGACAACATGGCTTCCTAAAGGGTAGGTCAACCACCACAAATCTCGTTTTTATCCTTTGCCCTCTCTGCCCTAGAAAATGGCACTGAAGTCGATGTAGTTGCAACCGATTTTAGCAAAATACATTTATCTACTTTGAATTAATTTTTGAATTACGCCAAAATGACACATTGTAAATGAATCCGTCTATTATAATTAGCTTTCTCAGCAATATATTAGCTTATCACAAATTTTGTAAAAGATATTATATCTTAATGTATAAGCTCTCGATCTGAATGAAAAAAAAAAAAAAAAAAAAAAAAAAAAAAAAAAAACACTATTCTCTTTGGAATGAGATCCTTTATCCCTCACCGGATGAAGAGTATCAAACCAAAATAAAACACCTGGTATGACTCTAGCTGTAAAGACCAACGACCAACAACTGAGCCCAAAAATACTACAATAACCCAGATCGTTCGTCAAAAACATAAAAAATGCTGCCTCATCCTCCATCCTAAGGCTTATTTACAATGACATTCCAGCTGTCAGCTCTTTGGACAAGTCTAATCTTCAATACTTTCTGCACAATTTGCGGCCAGCTCACTCAAAACAAAAATCACTCAGCAAACTTTTCCATCAATCCTACACTTTTGGAATCTTTCCTAGCAGATGGAAAGAGCATTCGTTCAGCCCGTCCCTAAAAAAAGGAGAATCGCACTTACGTCCCTTCTTTTGAAGGTCATGGAAAAGCTGATAAACCGTCAGCTCATAAGATATCTCGAAATATAAAAACTTCCCTACGACTGGCAATACAGTTTTCAGAACAACAGGTCCACTGGTGATTTGACGGCACATCTCAATGGAAAGTGGAACCAATATTTACAGCAATTGACAGAATTTGGCATCAAGCTCATTTGTCGAAAACGAGTGCATTCGATGAATTTCTACTTTAGTGGATTAGATATTACATTTCGGAACATTCAATTCAAGTTGTCTTAGACGGTTTCAAGTCTGATAGCAACATAAAAAAAAAACCTGGTCTACAACAGGGTTCACATCTGTCTCCGAAACTCTTTTTAATTTTCATTAATGATATCTTGTCTGCTACTTCTAATCCAAGTCAGCAGAGAGCAGACGGCAGTGATGTCTGATTTTCGTATTTGACCCCGGACTCATCTCCCTGCTCTTCGGCTGTAGAAAAGGAACGGCAGCGTATGTTAAGCTAATTAAATTCCAATATTAACAGCGTAGCTTATTGAAGAAGTAAAACACCTAGACATTGTCCATGAATGGAACTCGCACCGTCGAAACCGAAAAACATTCCATTCTCGGTAGAATGGCCACATGTCTCCAAAACTGCTGCGAAATGTCTAGGTTTCCTCAAGCGATAATATATCTTGAAGTAAGACGCCCACATCTGGTCAGGTCCCCCAAGACCTTTTTCCACTTGCTTGGTAGGATTCAAAAGCGTGCGATAAAACTCATAGGTGACACCAATATTACACAGTCAATTGTCGCCCTTTTTCGCCGCCGTAATATCTCCTGCCTACTTTCGGAAGTACTCTGAAATATCTTGATTCTTTCCTAAGCCATACAACTCTCTTAGGGAATGCATTCCGAGCTCTTTATTTCCTACTCATTGTAACTTTCAGACATTTAAGACCAATGTGTATATAGGTACCTCTCTTTTTTTTCCTCAATAACCTTCCTTCGCCCGCGCTGTTTGCAAACATTTTAAGGGCACACAAAATCCCTTGAACGCACGCCAGTTATAAAAAAAATTCTGTTCATTTGTGTCTGTCTTCCAAGCCGAGACACCCAATCCTAAAGGGTCCAAATGCTTGCGTCTATAGCAACAACCAACTTGCGTTTAAGGCCCTGTTGAGCCATCTCTCACAGCTTTTAAGTTAGTTTCGACAATGCAGGGCTTCGCTGAATACATACGGCTGAATTTCCTGAGCCTTCTTCTGTCAGGGTCCCAGATGACAAGAGAATAGCCGATGAACTTACTAGACAGGGCTCGCATGATAACTTTTCAGGAACTGAGCCTTGTGTCTTTGACCGGCTTTCTCATTGACCATTGGGCTTCTTGTGAACACAATCATAAGTGGCATTACACTGTTGGTAGAACGAATGCTTCCCGATGTTTCTAAAAAGTCAGGTCTTAAGTAGGGAAGTCTGTGTAAGGGGAGCATGCTGTAAATTAACAACACCAAGTAAACATCCACAGATGTCATCAAGAGAAACGTCACCTAGAAACGTCAATACATATCTCGCATGCTTTTTCCCACGACATCTCGACAGGAGACCAAGCAGAATTAACCTCAGTTTCGAGTTTCTTCTTTTTACAAAATTATATAAATTAATCGTTGTTTTTGCTTCAATAAAAGTTGAATTTATGTTAAATCAAACTGAGGAATATCGCGTTTGATTTACATGATGCCGAAACCCGTATAACAAAAAAAAAAAATTACAAATAGATTCATAAATCGTGCGTTAAACTAATAAATTCATTACAGATAAAATATGTCGGAGAACCACTGCAGCTTCTTACGTCCACCTAAACCACTAATCGTGGAACACGATAAGGATATGGCCAGAGAATGGAAGCTCTGGAAACAGCAGTACGAATACTTCGAAATTGCAACCGGGATGACCGAACAACCACAAAATGTACAAATCGCCACCTTCATGTCTGCAATCGGCTATACCGCGATCCAAGTATATAACTCCCTACCAACGTCGTTATCAACCGCTGAACAAACTCTAGACGAAGTGAAATCCAAATTTGAAACATACTTTACGCCAAAGGTAAATACCACTTTCGAGCGCTACAAGTTTCACAATATAAAACAAAAAGAGGGAGAAACGATAGACGAGTTAGTTACTAGACTTCGGCTACAAGCTAATAATTGCGCCTTCGAACAACTGACTGACAGTCTGCTCAGAGATCAGCTAATTTTAGGTGTCCGAAATGATGAACTTAGAACTAAGCTACTGTCCGAAGACATAGGACTAAATAAGGCTATCCAAATTTGCCAACCGACCGAATTAGCTCAAAAACAAACCGCCTTAATAACAGAAGAACACGAGCGAAAGGTTAACGCCATAGAAAAGTTAAGCAGATCTAATACGAGAACTTTTGATTGTCGCAATTGTGGTAAGAACCACGCCTTCCGAAACTGCTTAGCCTATCAACACATTTGTAAACTATGCAAACAACGAAACCATTTTGAATCTTACTGCAAAAAGAATAAATCGCAGTATAGAAATAGAAACAAGGCAAGCACGTCAAAGAACATAAACCTTTGTGACGAGCAAAGCGAAAGCGATGACGACGATTTTCCGTTATTTATTGGTTGTGTGTCACATAATGAGGTTATCAACAACGACAAATTCACTGAAACCATAATAATTAATGGCCAAAGCCACAAAATTAAACTCGACACAGGAGCCCAATGCAACGTCCTTTCACAAAAAATAATCGAAAACTCAGAATCAAAAATAATACCGTGTACAACCAAAAATCTGATATCCTTCAGTAACCACCGAATGAAAGTCCTTGGCGAATCCATAATTCCGTGCACAATCGCTAACCGACAAAGCAATATCACGTTTAAAATCGTAGTCGAAGATATTATGCCTATTCTTGGAGCGAACACGTGCGAGAAACTCGGTCTAATAAGTCGTATAAATGAGGTCAATCTACACGACAGTGTTTTTGAAGGCTTAGGCTGCCTTAAAAATTACGAGTACGACATTGATTTAATAGAAAATCCAAAGTTTGAGATATGCTCACCTCGCCCCGCATTATTTATAAGATCCAAGACGACGTTAAGAATGAACTCGAAAACATGGTCAAATTAGGCGTCATCGAACCAACAAAAGAAGCCACAGACTCGGTATCACCAATGGTAGTAGTACGAAAAAACAAAAACATTCGAATTTGCATTGATCCAACCATCGTCAATCGCAACATAAAACGCCGTCATCACCCTATGCAAACCATCGAAGAAATCGCGGCTCAAATTCACGGCTCCAAGTATTTCACCCTTCTAGATTGCATGCGAGGATTTTGGCAGGTGAGAGTATCAGAACGTACAAAAAAAATTCTTACCTTTGCCACACCATGGGGAAGATTTAGTTGTATGAGGCTGCCGTTCGGAATTTGCTCCGCCCCCGAAATATTCCAACAGATAATGCAAACGTTATTTGGTAAAATACCTAATGTAAAGGTGTCAATGGACGACATTCTAATCCACGCGAAATCAATCAACAGCTTGCGACGAACCACAGACCTTGTAATCGGTATTTTGAAAGAAAATGGATTAAAGCTGAATAAATTAAAATGCAAATTCGACCAACAAAAAATTAAATTCTTGGGTCACATAATCAGCGAAAAGGGGATGAGCCCAGATCCCGAGAAAACAGAAGCAATCAAACGACTGAAAACACCAACAAACAGAAAGGAATTAATGCGAGTTTTGGGAAAATTCACTTACCTCAGCAAGTTTATAAAAAACTATTCATCCATCACAAACCCTCTCCGCTCACTCCTGGAAAAATCAACACCTTGGATATGGGAAGTTGACCAACAACAAGCTTTTGAAACGCTCAAATCAAAAATAAGTGAACCACCTGTGCTTCGATTATACAATCCAAACGATGACGTCAAACTGCAAGTCGATGCCAGTTCTAAAGCATTAGGCGCAGTTTTACTGCAAAAAGAAGAACCCGTAGGATTTGCCTCAAGAGCACTAACCGAATGTCAAACCCGTTACTCACAATTGGAAAAAGAAGCACTCGCAATCAAATTCGGCTGTGAAAAATTCCACGAATATGTTTGGGGAAAAACTATAGTGGTTGAATCCGACCAAAGAATTCGACTAAGCCTTCTCACATACAACCCAACAGTTGTGTATAAACAAGGCAAAACCATGCACCTGGCTGACCCGTTAAGCAGAGACTGCGAAAACAACGCAGAGAAAGATCGCAGAGAACAAGACTTACAAATCCAACTCATTCTCTCGATCTCTGATAACGAACTTAAACGACTAATCAAACTCACCAAGCAAGACGAGACACTCATTCAACTCAAACATTTCATCATGAATGGCTGGCCCTCTACGATTAAAAGCCTCCCAAAGAGCATAAGGCCATATTGGAATTTCAGAGAAGAACTTTCGGTAGACAACGAAATTATATTTAAATCACAAAAAGCCCTGATACCCATACAAATGAGTGAGGAAGTACTCAGGTTTATTCATAACGGCCACTTCAGTTACGAAAAATGCGTCCGGAAAGCTAGAGATGTTATTTTTTGGCCAAAACATGAGTTCCGATATAGCCAATTACATCAAAAAGTGAGCGGCTTGTCAAGTTTACCAACGACAGAACAATAAAATTGAGTTAGGAACCAAGGAAATACCAATTCACCCATTTGAAGTAGCAGCCGCAGATCTATTTTATTTTGATGATGAAGATTATATTTTACAAAGCTACAAGATGCTACAACGAAATACGTCATTCAATTTTTGAAAACCGTTTTTTCTAGCCATGGCATTCCACGCATTCTGGAAACCGACAACGGCCCACAATTTTCGTCGCGAGATTTCAAGAATTTTTCAACCGAATGGAAATTCAACCATAGGACCAGTTCACCTTATCACCCAAAAGGAAACGGCCTTGCAGAAAGAGCCGTCCAGACGGCTAAAAACATTTTGAAGAAGTGCAATTATGATGGAACCGATTTCCACTTAGGAATTCTAAACTACATGAATATGCCCAGAAGCAAGAAATTTAAGATCACCATTACCATCAACTATATCATCACTTATTCCTAAACCCAACACACCAGACGTGCCAGAATTACTCAAAGAAGAACGACAAAAACAAGCCAAATATGCAAATAAAGGAACTTTGCAAAACAAATCGTTGCATCCAGGACAACACATCGTCACTAGAGTCAACAGCTCAAAAGAGTGGAAACCAGCAGTTGTTATAAGTCAAGTTCATCCCAGGTCTTACATTATCCGTGACAAAGGAGGAAATACTTTCCGTCGCAACACTTGCAACATAAAGCCCACCGAAGCTAACATTCGTTCACAACCAAAAAGCATCCCAGACGTTGACTTCCAACAAAAGCCACCTGTTATCGTACCAGTGCAGCCCCAGAGCTCACAAACAGCACCACCAAACCCACACGACCAAATTCACCCTGCATTAAATCCTAAGGTTCACGATCAGTCACTGACTACAGAAAAGTCTTCATCACAAACCTATACAACCCGGTATGGAAGGACAGTCAAACCACCCCACCGTCTAATCTGCTGCAAGTAACTTTCTCTGTCAAGAAATTCCAAAAGGAGGGGAGCATGCTGTAAAGTAACAACACCAAGTAAACATCCACAGATGTCATCAAGAGAAACGTCACCTAGAAACGTCAATACATATCTCGCATGCTTTTTCCCACGACATCTCGACAGGAGACCAAGCAGAATTAACCTCAGTTTCGAGTTTCTTCTTTTTACAAAATTATATAAATTAATCGTTGTTTTTGCTTCAATAAAAGTTGAATTTATGTTGAATCAAACTGAGGAATATCGCGTTTGATTTACAGGCTGTCTACCAGTTATCAACTTTTGATAACCCTCTAGGTGAGCTAGGTATCAATGGCATTACCCCTGCAATGCTTTGCTGTGCGATCGATGACACTACACTACGAAGCAGTTCGCCTGTGAGGAGCACTGATGTTGTGGCTTTGTGAACCCTATCACAGTGATATTTGAGAAATTCCATTAAATTGAACTCATTTCTGGACTTGCCTGAGTGCTTTGTTGTCTCACATATTCCTATCGAATCCAACTGACTTCGGCCTTTATTTGCAATGCCTATTTCTTCAATTGGTGTTGAATACGAATTGAACTACGAAATCTAACAAATCCTCCTTTATTTCGACTGCTTGCATCCTTGACTGACAAGCGAAACGATATTAACCTAACACCGTATGTATAAAAGTTGTGCTTGTTGCATGAAATTGAGTATTCGGCAGTATTGGATGCTTTGCAAAAGTGGAGTAAGGTTTTAAAGGTAACCATCATTGAGAAAGCGCGTCTGTTTTTGAGATAAACACTTTTTTCTTAGTCTTTATCACACTCCTATTCCCCCTTGCATCGACATATACACACAGTTTTTTGACGAAAGCAGGAAAACATTTTAATCCAAATCTATCTTTAACAAGCATTTCTGGTACCCCATATCTTCCCTAAAAATTCTTGTGCACTAACAAAAAAAAAATCCAAAATCACTCCAGCTAACTTATTAAACCCATCAATCAACGCAAATAATTGGGACACCACATGTTTCCTCTACAATCTCGATTACTTCGACCCACTGTCGAGTCTCTGTCAAGTGTCAGATACATTCCACTATTTATACTTATTGAAAAAATATTCAAAAATACCATCATACGAAAAGGCTTTGTTCAATATTTCTACCAAATTGTTGGCAGTTTTCAACAAGAGGCATGCGTCCTCGCAAGGTAACCCTAACACATGGCCGAGAAGTGGAACATCAAATGACACATCAATTGATCGTGATCGGAATGTTTACACGAGGCGATTTTGAATTTGAACCATATGTGTGGCGTTTTCTCAAGGGATAGCCGGAAATGCTCAATCCCCAAAAAAGGCAAACTGATCCAGTGTATGCACTACGAACTGCTCGAGTTAAATAAACAAAGTGGTCGACTGAGAAAACTTACTTTCCTTCACCAATCCCTGCAATCCAATGGTATCCCGGTTTTAATTATAAACAAACGGCAAAATATTCTTTGACGAACAAATGCTTAGAACCATTGTGTACACAAAAGTTTTTTTCTTGGCCGATTCTAAATTTAGTCACATTTAGGATTCCCATAAGGCAGAAACGAGCACCAGAATCACGACCACTACAAAAGGTGCTCGTACATACTCGTACTTATCTACATATCTACTCGCGTCGTGGAGTTTGGGTGCCATCATATTTGTAGCCATCGTCATCATCATCGTCGATCGTCGAAACAAGTGCAATTTGACTGCGCTCTTCATCAAGGATATGCGATATGTTTTCTATTTCTATCGAGTGATTTATTCCATGTGGCAACCATTTGAATGGCATACGACTATGACTATGACTATGACTATGACTATGACTACAAGACAACTACTCGTATGTATGACTACGAGCAATTAGATTCTCGTACGAGTATGCTCGTATTTGCCATCGTATTCTCGACCAACACGAAAGAGATTTTCGATCTTCATATTCATATTCATATTCATGACGTTATTCTTGGAACGGCCCGATTGTTAAATCATTAAACAAAAGACGAAGATTCACATATTTAGGCAATGCCCCATCAGTAAACACTAACGGCAGCGCAAGTGATGCCCGAAAAGAACACGGCCCATGCCGTCCACAAGAACACAACAAACCTTTCGGCAGTTAAGTCCAAAGTTATGTTAATTGATGCTAAAACCAATATCAGACAATGATTGCTGTTATTGACACTTTTCGACACATAGCCGATCGTCCTTCACAATTCATAGATACACAAACGATCGCCCAAACAAACGCACATAACAAATACGAATATATGAAGCGCGCCAGATACAAATACATACAATTCACACTCGTACCTTCCCGTACTTATGGATGTTAAATTTGAAAAGTTGACACTGAGCTGCTGCGCCACGGAACAATTCAAGATCTCTTCCGAACTTCAGGCCAAACATTAAAGACGGATGATATATGGACGTGCTTTGCTTTTTTTTCCATGATGACCGTGCTCGATGTGTGCCCAATAATAACCACCTCTCCATCGGGAATTTTCTAGGAACTACATACCTCACCGATAGGCAAACAGAACAAAAGATAGCCGCTGCGCATGTGTACGAGTATACTTCAAACAATTTAAAGCAGCACAGACAGACATTCCGGCATAGAAAATTATACAACCATCCAAATGGCCAGTGCGTTCTGTGCGTTGTGCCTGTTGCCTTTTGCCTTTTGCCTTTTGCCTTTTGCCTTGTGCGTTAAACGTCCCTCTATTGAGATGAAAAAAAAAACAAATAAATGGAAAATAAAAACAAATTAAGTCAAAGAAGGTACCGGTTATTTTTTTTATTTTCTTCATCTCTCTGAAGAGGGAAGAGATGAAAAAGGCGTCACAAAGCAGTCACCTAATGAGCATTACATGTACCCAATTGACTTTTGCTACAGCGAGCAAATGGACACTTACCATTCAAATGCCGCTTAAATGAAGGGTTCCAGCCGGACTTTGACTTTTATCCTTTGAAAGTGGCCACTGGAGTGGTATACATACTTATGTATCTATATATGTGCACCAGGATCAAGGAGGGGAAACATTTAGACGACCGCAAAGACTAAGGTAAAACCGAACGTCTTTGCAGATTTTTTAAAAGTATGAGTGTACTCCAAACACCTAAAGTTCTTACAAGATGATTTTCAGATGTACTAATTGATAGATGCGAGTACATCAATCTTTAATCCAAATTTTAGGAACAAGACTCAAAAACTTGTACAGACAGTTAACTGACCGACAAGACCCGGAGGTTAGGACACTGAAGTCGTCGATTAAAAATATTCAAATGCTAATAAAAGAGAATTACAGAATTTCTGTAAGCTCATATTGGAACAACAAGGTTCGGGCTGTAAACACCAGCAACCCGAATATGTTTCCGCAAATAAATAAACTATTTCGGAGAAAAAATCAAAACGACCTTCAGTGTCTTAAAATAGACCGGACAACAGACAACGAACGGTTACTGACAATAGCAGGTATTGATCCAAATGAGGCCGCTGATGATGACAACTTCTTTGTGATCGAGGATCCACAGGAGAAGGTTGAGGCCATAGGGGCGACTTTCCAGGAAGTATACAAGGCCATTGATATCATTGGCCCTAATTACGACCTGGACAGTCGCGTCTTGGTGCACGACTTCTGCATTCGAAATGAAATAGGGAACTGGCGATCCGAGGGCTCTGGTTTCACCCGGTTTAGCGACGAAAATATGGCAAATAACGTCATTGCCAGAGAGGGTGGCCTACCCCCGTTCATTTCGAGGGCAGGACTCCATGAGATCTTCGACACAATCAGGGCTAAGAAATCAGTGGGGACCGATGGAATTCCGAACATCGTGCTTCGACATCTTCCTCTAGAAGCGGTGGACATTTACACCACCCTGTTTAATAATGCAATGAATAATGCACATTATCCAGCGCATTGGAAAACGGCGGTGGTTCAACCTATCCCGAAAAAGGGAAAGGATATATCCAATCCGGCGAATCTCCGGTCGATAAGTCTCCTTCCGAATATCAGTAAGGTTTTTGAAAAAGTAATCAATAGAGCTCTGTCTAGGTGGGTTGAGGACAAACATATAATTCCGGATAATCAATTCGGTTTTAAGGCGGGACATGATATCTCACATGCCGCGTCTAAGCTGGTGTCCGATATCCAATGGAATAAAGGCAAAAAACAATGTACTGGTGCCTGCCTTGTTGACTTGGAGAAGGCCTTCGACACCGTATGGTTAGAGGGTCTTTTCTATAAGCTGACTAGGCTGGGGATCAGTAAACCAGTCTTGTGCATTCTTTATAATATGCTAACCAACAGACAGTTCATCGTGAAGAATGGTGATGTGACTTCTGTTGGAATATTTCAAATTAAAAATGGTCTTCAGCAAGACGCGGTCAATTCGCCGATCCTATTCAACATTTTTACAAGCGACTTGATAGGCTCACTTCCCCATACTATTGCGTACGCAGACGATTTGGTAGCGTACAGAACAGGTCCAAAAATCGAGGTCATTAATACTCTCTTGCAGCGTGACTTCGATAAGATAAGACGATTTTGCGATGACTGGAAGTTGAAAATCAACTTTCAGAAGTCGGAAACCATTCTCTTTAGGACGCCGTTGTCTAGAGCCTCTAGGGATACCAGAAAAAATTGGAGAAAGTTCTCGATTATTGGACAACACGGACAGCCTCTTGCCTGTCGAAATGTAGTCAGATACCTTGGAATCTGGCTAGATCAGTTTCTGTATTTTGGCAAAAATGTAGATGCTGCTCTGGCCAGAGCTAAAGGCGCTTTTGCCCTTACAAAGAGACTGTTTTATAGCAGCCAACTCGATGCGAGGGTAAAGGTAATCTGCTACATGGCCCTTATCAGGCCCATGCTGGTATTTGGTTGTCCCGTGTGGTTCAATGTACGAGCAAGCTTAATGGAAAAGATTCGGGTGTTTGAGAGGGCTTGCCTTCGCTTGTACCAGAGTCGAAGTACAAGAAATTTTATCCTAAAGGTCCTTTACACAGGGCGAACCTAATACGACTGGACAACTTCGTAATTAAGCTGACTCGAAGGCACATTGCAAGAGCAATGACCTCGACGAATAACCTGATATCTGGGGCCTACTACCCCAATTACCTTTACCACGAGAGTGTGCGCTCTGACGGCTTCGTTCCACCGGAAGCATTCCTCTACCTAGATCAGAAAGGGTTGATCCAGGATATATCAGCGGTGCCGTTAATCTTCCATGTCGCTCGGACAGCTGGGGACAGGCGACTCAACTACAACAGAGACGTCGCACACGGCAGTGTGGATCGCCTCAGGTTCAGTAGGGCGGTGGGGAATCGCGATAAGAGGGATGTCGTTCGGCAGCACCAGCATTTCTGGTGGTTGAATGATGGAGAAGATGTTTCGTCGTCGTTTCCGTCAAATATGGACCAGCCTCACTAATGAGGCAGGGCTGACCAATATATTTGCTTTGTAAATAGCGATGGCCAGCTTACATAGGTTTAGGTTAGCATTTAAGTAATATATACATGAGTTAGTGTATATAAAGGTATATACTAACATATGTATATTATTGTGTATAATGTCTAAGTGTGTTTATGTGTATTTTGTGCATGTAGGTTAAGTAGACTAAGGTTGATTTTAAGTTAGATATTAAGTTTTTATAAAAAATAAAAATTGTCCATATGCTAAGTTTTTGTAATCAAATTTTTTTCTTAGCCCTAAGTATATAAAATAAATAATTCCAAATAAAATGTAAATGAAGTCGAAAGACATAGATATAAGAATTTAGAGTAGCTTAGAGTGCCTGTGTGGGGCCAGTAAGTTAGTATAAGATTGTAAGTAATTCTAAGCTAGCATTTAAGCATTTTTTGTTAGAATGTAAGAGTTAGTGTTAAGAAAATAAAATGCATTGAAAACTAAAACTAAACTAAACATATTTTGGGAACAATTAAATCAGAGTAAAGACACTCATAATGTGATTATCTGATCAAAGTAGTCCTTATTAGCCTTCACAATCAACTCTGAAAAATCAGGTCAACTCGCAAAATGCAAAATGTTAATAAAGAGGCAGCCAATATAAGAAAAATATTAAGGTTAGCAGCTTCCACCTCAATTCCCACCTCTTACCCGAAAAACTCTCCACAACAACCAGTCTGGTTTAACCCCACCATAAAAAAATTAACCATCGAGAAGAGACATGCCTGGCATTTAGCAAAAGATCACCCCACCAATAGTAACATCACAACATACAGGCGCCTAGCAGCCAAAGTTAAACGGACGGTACATGAAGCAAATACAGCAGCCTGGACGAATTTCTTATCTTCAGTAAACCCAACGATGGACTCGACAACACTCTGGAGCAAGGTCAAGGCTATAAATAATAAACAGACTCGAAGCAACATCACGGCAATCAGAAAAGACTCTACAGTGACAACTGATCCAAGTATAATCGCGCGACTTTTTGCTACTAAATGGGCAGGATACAGTTCAGATGAAAACTTTCCACCCCATCTTGTGCAGCTCAACAATAAAATGAAAGTAAAAAATGTTTTACCTGTCGAAAATGTACCACCAATTACACTACCAGAAATGTTGGAAGCCCTTTACGCAACTAAAGGATCGACCCCAGGCTCGGACAAAATAACTTTTAACATGTTAAAAAAAATCGCCCAGCTTAGTCATGTTGAGGTTATTAAAATTATACAACAATATCTTAAAAACAGGAATATTCCCACATTAATGGAAAAAAGCAAACTTAATTCCTATTCCAAAACCAAATGCGGATCCGCAATGCATCGAAAGTTACCGCCCAATTTCCCTCCTCTCAGTTCTGTCCAAACTATTTGAAAAAATAATTGTAAACAGGCTAAAAGGAACTCTCGAAACATGCCTGGACAATTGCCAACATGGCTTCAGACCTCAAAGAGGCACAAACACTCTGTTGTATACAGAATACAGTTTACATACAGAAATGGCCTCTAGAAACCACTCTGTGCTTCTTTCCATGGACCTGGAAAAGGCTTTCGAAAAAGTAACAACTTTCGGTGTTATTACTCGTACACAACTTCAAAAATGGGGAGTGAACTCAAATTTGCTTAATGCAATAAAATCATTCATGTCTACCAGACTAATAAAAGTGTGCGTGAATGGACATTACTCAACAGACCACAGATTAGCAAACGGAGTCCCACAGGGATCCCCAATTTCAACAGCCCTATATAACACCTATGTGAATTCGCTCCTTGAGCAACTTCAAACAAACGATCGGCAAATAAAAGTCATTTTAACATTCGCAGACAACATCTTCATTCTTGGGTCTGGAAATCCAGATAAAGTTTCCTATGCTTTTAAACAAGTCGTACTCGTAAGTAAAGCTCTGATATGGTGCAACAACACAGGCGCGAAGTTGCCGAGTGAAAAAATGGAGGCCCTGCATGTATGCAGGAAGAAAAACTGTTCAACCACCACCTTAAACATCAACTCCATCCAAATACCCATAAAAGAAAAAATGAAATTGCTTGGACTTACGAGTATCTGCACAAAAACGTGGAAATGGAATGCACATGCCAAGTTAGTGGAAGAGAGGTTAAACAAATCTCTAAACTTAATGAAAATCATTTGCCAAAAACACAAAGGACCTCACATAAACACTTCGATCGAGATAGCCAAAACACTCACAAGAGGAGCAACACTATACGGTTTTACTATCTACACCAATTGGACTAAAAACAAAGATCAACTAATTCAAACCAAAACCAACGCCATACTACGAAAAGCAATAGGTGCCTTACCATCTACACCTATCGATGCATTGTTGGCAGAAACAAATACTCCACATTTTATAGACATGAAGAGAGTCCACCAGAGTAAGGTAATCGCAAAAAGCCTCTCAGACTATAGACACCCATTACATGAAATTTGCAAAACAGGTTGGAAAATTAACGCAAAATCAAAAATAAAAAGCTCAATTTATAACTCCATACGTTACCTCACAGCCACTTCTACCGCGAGCATCGAACTTGTCGAGTTGTAGAGGCTGAGTAGGGTCAATGAATCTCGAGAAGAAATTCTCCAGACGAGTCCTGAAACCAAAGGATGCTCCCCCCCCCTCCCCAACTCCCAAAGCACTCCATCATTCGCCTGGGCTGGATCAAGGTGTTATACGACCCGTGCCGAAGATCAACCTGGCTGAGGGCCCAGTATCTCCAAAAATAGATCAGTCGCAAACGGAGTATCCGGATACCTGGCGACCTCCGGATTAGCTAGCCTTATCTGTATATCCGCTACTTGTGGGACCATTAATGGATAATAACCAAAAAACAAAAACCGAGGTCGGTACTCCTTCATTACCGGGCGGTGGAACGGTGACTACACCGACTACCGGCAAGGCTCCTGCATTGCCGAGAGGAGGCAAAACTGTGGCAGGCCATGGTGCGCCATCCTCTAAAGGCAAAAGGGACAAGCCAAAAAATAAAAATTCAGGAAGTGTTAGGACTGTGGCAGGCCATGGTCCTATCACCTCCTCCACCCCTAGCAGCAGTAAGTTTGTGGCAGGCCACGGACTTGTCGCGGCTACCAAAACTCCTTCAGGGAGTGTTAAGACTGTGGCAAGCCATGGTCCTATCACTTTCTCCGCCCCTAGCAGCAGCAAGTTTGTGGCAGGCCACGGACTTGTCGCTGCTACCAAAACTCCTCCCTCCAAAGAGGAATCTGGAGCTCAGCCGCATCGGCAAGCTCCATCTAAGGCGCTCTACATAAGACGCCGAAATGCTTCACGCATCATCAAAACCTTCGGATCCATTCCGGAGGTTGAGAGAAGTACGGAAATAAAGAGCAAGGTTGAGTGGGCTAAAAACATCCTAAAAGACGGATTCCCACTGCTTCCACTGCTCACAAAACGTCAAAAGACTCCTCTAAGCGTCAGAGATCGTTGGAGGAAACCATACCGGTTTCCAAGAGGCCCAAAACACACAGTTCCACAACCCCTGGGCCATCCAACAGCAGATCTCTGAGGTCTTACAACGAAGTCCTAAAGGACGCATTGGTGATCGCGGTGATCGACAGGAGCGATACCGACGGTTCCATCACACCGGAACGGTGGCAACTGGTCAAGCTGAAGCTCTCGAGTAACTTCTTGGCCATCATGCGGGAAAACCCTGGACCACTTCCTATCACAAGCGACGCTGGCTGGCACCAAGGCCATGTCAAACTCATCGCTTGTTCAAACCAGAGATCTCTCGATCTCTTCACCAAGGCCATCGATGGTTTAGGAGAGGTTTGGCCAGGTGCAAAACTCGAGGTCGTATCTAAGGAAGACATTCCTAGTAGACCGCGAACTCGTACCTGGATTCCAGCCGAACCCTCCTCTCCAGAAAGTATTCTGGAAATCATCCGGCTCAGTAACCCGACTCTTCCGACTCATGACTGGAAAGTCACGAAACTGGAGGAACTAAGGGGTTCTTATAGATGCGCGTTAATTGTGATCAATAAGGAATCCCTTAATCCTCTGGCGCAGACGAAAGGCATGATTCGGTTCGGATTCGAGTCCATTCACTTAAGGGTGTACAAAAAGGATGAGCTGGATGCTGATAAGCAACCTCCTCCTCCTTTAACACCTGATATCACAACCTTGGATCTTGGAGCGTCGATATCCTTTCCAGAATTGGATAGCGACGACTCCAATCAAGCCGTCGGTGTCCTCTTCTGACACATTGTCGGAAATGGAAACCGATGACGAAGCAATTAGAGGTTCTACACGATCAGAGATAGAACATGAGCTCTTGGGCACATCTTCAGAATCGGAGGACCTCAACAACACCGTGGTGGAGGCGACTCTGGAAGACTGTAGCAATGATACGGTTTCTCCAGATTAATCTCCACCACTCAAAAAAGGCTTCGGCCGCACTCATTCTGCGTCTTTCCAAAAACGCAGAAGACATAATCCTAATCCAGGAACCATGGATTGCAGAAGGCGTGGTTCGTGGACCTAGGACACCCACATACGCTCGGCTCTATACAAGAGACAAAGGTAAGATTAGAACTTGTATATTAGTGAAACGGAGCCTTAATGTATTTCTACTTGCCAACCTCAGTGACCCCGACTTAACCGTTGCCAAACTAGAGACTGCCAAAGGCTTCTACTGGCTGGCATCGGCTTACCTTGGACATGACAAAGTGGGCCCTCTCCCAGGTGACAACCAAGAAAGGGTGGTACTGAAAGCTGGAAAGCAAAAAACTGGCTTCATAATCGGATGCGACGCTAACGCACATCATACGGTATGGGGCAGTACCGACATCAATGATAGAGGTGAGTCACTTTTAGACTATATTTTAAGTACTAACCTCTTAATTTGCAATATTGGCAATGAGCCCACCTTTATAACAAAAAACCGACAAGAAGTGTTAGATATCACTCTTGTCTCCGACAGAATCACCCAAAGGCTAACAAACTGGATGGTATCGTCTGAACACTCCTTTTCAGACCACAGATACATCCAATTCAGTCTGAGTGATGCTCCCCCTAGCCAACCAGCTTTCCGGAACTACCGGAAAACGGATTGGGAATAAACCCGCATAAAACTGATCTTGTCCTCTTTTCTAGGAAATATAAAATTCCAATCATAGACCCTCCTTCAATAAACGGTACCAGTTTAGCTTTCTCCGATACAGCAAAATATCTGGGTCTCATTTTTGACAGGAAACTAAACTGGAAACCTAACATTCAAGAAAGAGTCAATAAAGCTACAATAGCTTTATTCTCTTGCAAGAAAGCCATTGGGAACAAATGGGGCCTTCAACCTCGCATAACCCACTGGCTATACATCTCGGTCATAAGACCGATACTCACTTACGGGGTGGTTGTCTGGTGGACGACCTTGGAAAATGCAGTCAACCGCATTAAACTAAGCAGAGTCCAAAGAACAGCATGTCTATGCACAAGCGGAGCCTTGCGGTCTACCCCCCCTGCGGCATTAGATATTCTGCTTCACTTGACACCCCGCGACATTTTTAGCAAGCAAGTAGCTGCCACTGCAGCTATTCGCCTTAAAGCGACTGAACAGTTGGCCACGCCAACATTCCTAATACATTAGGAATCCGCACAGAGAACATCGATTACACCATACCTGAACTTTGGTTTGACAAAAACTTCCATGTAAGCTTCCCCTCTAGATCATTCTGGGAGGAGGATGCTTTCATGGAGGACAAGTCAATCCATCTCTACACAGATGGATCTAAAACCGACAGCGGAGTTGGTGGCGGTGTTTTCTCAGATAAGCTAAATCTAAGACTCTCTTTCCGCCTTCCAAATCACTGTAGCGTGTTCCAGGCGGAAATTTTGGCGATTAAAGAAGCTCTGTCGTGGCTGAAGAAAAACGTGATATCTGCAAAGGATATCCGCATATTTTCGGATAGTCAAGCCGCCATCAAGTCCCTAAAACCGCCCTTGAATGCCGATCATCTCTCATGGAGATGGCAGAGCAGTTCAACATTCACCTTTGCTGGGTGCCGGGCTACAGAGACATTCCAGGGAACAGCAGAGCCGATGAACTCGCCAAAATTGGAACCGCTCTACCTATCCTATCGGACATAGGTAGTATAGGTATACCAATCGCTACGTGCAAACTAACACAAAAGCTGGATGCCAATAAAAGAACAGACCTTAGGTGAACTGCTGGGCAAACATGTCTAGCGATCAAACAGATCTGGCCAAGGCTGGATCTGAGTCGCTCTAAGTGTCTGATCCTTTTAGATAGGAAACATCTCAGCGCCATAATAGGTGTCATTACTGGACACTACTTCATAGGCAAGCACGCAAAAAGGCTTGGCGCTTTTACTACTGACTTCTGTAGAAGCTGCATGGACGATTAAGAGGGGACAATCCTCCACTTATTCTGTACATGTCCAGCTCTCTCCCAAGCTTTATCTAGGAGCTTTCTTCTACAACGGCCTAAACGATCTAGAAAAAATAGACGTTAACAGTCTCCTACGCTTTATTATAAGCTCAATCTGGTTCCAGTAGTAAGAAGATCATAGATCCACGTGGCATCACAATGGGCCAATATGCCTAAGTGGGTTGGTATTTCCAACAGCCACTCTTACCTAACCTAACCTAACCTAGAAAAAGGAAACTTTGACTGTATTCTATACACCGATGCGTCCACAGCAAATTCAATAACTGGATACAGTGTTTATAGATACGACTGCAGTCATGACAAAATTGTGTTCCAAAAACTCACAATCCCCAATCAAAATCCATTTATTGGTGAAGTAATGGCATTAGTGGATGCATTCGTAATCGCCAACAACAACAATTATAAAACATCTATTTGCAGTGACTCCTTGAGTGCAATACAAAGTATAGCTAACAACAAAGTTAAAACTGCCATAATTAAGTATATAAGAACAATCATCCGCTCAAACTTCCCGAGAATTCATTTATTATGGAGCCCAGGCCATGTTGGGATAACAGGCAACGAAAAGGCCGAATCGACTGCCCGCGAAGCTACTAAAATGCCATTAATTTACAAAACTCCCCCTTTTGCATCATCAATATATAATAATATATTAGACAAAATAAAAGAAGGTGAAGCGGAACGTTGGTATAACTCCAACACCTTCTTGAGGAAACACGAAACAACTTTAGGACAAGTCATATACTCGTACAACATCGCTTTGAGCCGTTCACAAGCAATAGCACTCTGCCGTATTAGATTAGGGCATGCACTGTTTAACAAAGTATATCTTTACAAAATAGAACAAGCACCACAATGCAGCTATCATCAAACTTTAGACATGGACCATCTATTGTGCAATTGTCCTGTGACAAAACAACACTTCCAAAACAAGACACCAACTTTACAAACCCTATTGGATACCACGCTCAATCCAGAACACTCATCACTTTTCTCTTTACTTAAAAAACACAATATAGCACTTAATCAAATTTAAAACTAACTATTTAATGTAAATGCCATGTGGGCTTGGTTCCCCGGCACTGTCATGTATTTTGGACAATGTAAATTAATTTGCATTGTACCGGTGAAAAATAAAATAAAATAAAATAAAGATCATGAGGCTCGATAAAATTGTGCACGTCCTTACTGAAGTGGATTCAATCGAAAGACCAATAGTCTTTTACCGCGTTGAACGCCAGTTCAGACAAGGAATGTCTACATATTCATTGATCGAATAAAGCCCATACCGAGTAAGCGGCGTCTCTAGCTCCATCTGCAGGAAACTAGACCTTATTTTTACCAGAGATCTCATTAACTCCACCGTAACGTCTTGTCCCTGGACTGTCTGGAATGTCTACATATTCATTGATCGAATAAAGCCCATACCGAGTAAGCGGCGTCTCTAGCTCCATCTGCAGGAAACTAGACCTTATTTTTACCAGAGATCTCATTAACTCCACCGTAACGTCTTGTCCCTTACCTCTATCAACTATCGATTACTTTCGGCCCCCTCTTTTTCTCTCATTTTTCCATAACTCTCTACTACTGTCCACTGCTTCCCTACTACTCACTCTTCTTGCAACTACTAGCATAGAGAAAATTTTCGGAAAATTATATCCATCACAGCAGATCTTCTTTATTTTGCTTTTGAATACAAACTCGATATTGAACTGAATGCGGCAAACCGCACTTTTTTACAACCTCTAGAAGTGGTCTAAAACTTGAGTCAAAGTTTAGGAGCAGAGCATGAGACTACGAACGACGAGCTGCCACGTGCTACCTCGCAGAGCACGGGCTTAATTGCCTCCAATCTCCTTAGTACTTTTCCAAGATATGGCTTTTATGTTCAACAAGATCATTACTACTAAGTGGTGCTTTTTGCTTTATTGACAAAATACCTTAAAATCCTGCACCTTAAATTTGTTAAATTCACTAAAATATGTGCATGCAAAGTTTGCGTGAGTCGGTCCAGCCGTTTCTGAAATAATGGATCACTTGTCTTCCATTAGAAATACATGTAAACGCTTCTCCCTTAACTGATGCTCTCTACATGCTGTACAGTTGCATATCTAATTCCATTTCTCTTTATGTCCCATTTTCTGTCCATAAAACATCATCTGCTTCCCCTCCCTGGTATAGCAGAAGACTTCTCTCGTTGCGAAATATATTATGGGCGGTCTTCCTCCGCACCAATTCTTATTCCGACTACTCTAACTACCTTGGAATCTACCTCCAATTCACCCAGCTCTACAACTGCCACTACCAACACTTTCTCGACACTGAGCAGACCAACCTTATCAGCGATCCTAAGACATTTTATCAATTCGCCAATCAATCTTTCTCGTTCGATAATATATCTTCCACCCACCTACATACTATCCTTCTTTAAAGTTCTTCAACTACTTCCTACCTGACTCCATATATTTTAATTTTCTAATTTTGGCAAAATCAATACCTACGAGTATCTTACCAAATCTTCTTTTGATTTCACCAACCTATCCTCATCTGATGCTGTCTCCATTTTCTACAGTGAAATATTTAATTCCATTTCTCTCTACGTCCATAAAACATCATCTATTTCCCCTCCATGGTACAACAGAAGACTTCGCTCTTTACGAAACAGAAGAAACAAGTTATGGGCAGCTTTTCTTCGCACCAATTCTTATTATGACTACTCTAACTATCTTGGAACTTACCTGCAATTCAACCAGCTCTATAACTGCCTCTATCAGCGCTTTCTCGACACAGCGCAGACCAACCTTAGCAACGATCCTAAGACATTTTATCAATTCGTCAACTACAAAAGAAAATCAGACGATTATCCCCCCTCTCTCTCGTTCAATAATATATCATCGACCGACCCACATATCGTACCCGACTCCATCTATTTCAAGTACCTTCCCAATTTCTCCATTGGCCTCTCTCTCTCTCTCTCTCTCTCTCTCTCTCTCTCTCTCTCTCTCTCTCTCTCTCAACCTTTTGACCCCACCCTTATCGAAGAAAAGTTACAAAATCTCAATGATGAATTTGTATCTGGTCCAGATGGGCTCCCAGCAATATTTTTCAAAAAGTCTGCCTCCAATCTTTCGCACCCACTTTCCTCCCTCTTTTATCTCTCCCTCACATAAGGGGAATTCCCCCAAGTTTGGAAGACCTCTTTCATAACCCCGGTTCACAAAAAGGGATCAAAGAATGAAGTAACCAACTACCGTCCCATTGCTAAGCTTTCTCACCTAAACTGTTCGAAAGTTTTTTATATGAACTTCTAAGCTTTCAGTGCAAGTCACTTATAAATATCACCCAGTTGGCATGGATTTCTAAAAGGTAGATCAACTAGTACAAACTTAGTTGAATTCGTATCCTTTGCGCTTTCAGCCATAGAAAATTGGTAACGAAATCGATGTTATTGCTACTGATTTCGCTAAGGCCTTCGATAAAATATCACATCAACTGATCCTTTTCAAATTGACTTCCCTCGGTTTTCACCCCATGTTGCTAAAATGGATATCTTTCGCATTCGTTTTAGGTCAGCTTTCTCCACCCTGTTCTTAGCCACTTCTGGTGTCCCACAAGGCAGCCATCTAGGTCCCCTCTTTTTTAATTTAATTATAAACGATCTTGAGAAGATTATCAAACACTGCTCCGAGAACATTCAACGTCGTTTTCTTCGCTTTGCTCTTCGTGGACTACCCTGGAGTGACCCATTTATCTTACCTCCCTATCGCGACCGCCTCAAACTTCTTAACCTGAATACCCTCGAAAAACGCAGAGACGAAGCTAACATTCTCTTCATTCATCGACTGCTCTCCGGTTCTGTGGACTGCGCTTCCCTTTACAATTCTATTTCCTTCAACACTAACCCTCGTAATTTACGCTGTCCTCGTCTCTTCTATATCCCAACCCACCGCACCTCTTATGGCTCTAGCGAACCAATCTTCCGCATGCTCCGTAAGGTCAACTCAAATCTCCCCCTTTTTGATTTTAATCTGAGCACTTTCCTAACTTCCTAACCCTTAACTCTTGTTAGTTATTAAGTCATAGTTTGTAAGTTACTTTAAGCTTGCATTAAGCAAAATAAATGGGGGGATTAGCCTAAATTAATTACCTTCCCGATTTCTCCGCAGGGCCCTCTCTCTCACCATCATTTGATTCTACTCTGATCGGCAACCCCACAATATTTCTCAAAAAGTTTGCCTCCAAAACTTCTCTCCCACTCTTCTCTCTATTTCATCTATCCATCACACAAGGGGAATTTCCCCAAATTAGTAAGACCTCCACAAAAACGTATCAAAGAATGAAATAACTAACTACCGTCCCATTGCTAAGCTTAGCCATATACCTAAAATGTTCGAAAGTATTCAGTGTAAGTCTCTTATATCCCCCAGTCAGCATCGATTTCTGATCAACTAGATCAACTACTACAAACCTAATTGAATTCGTATCCTTAGCGCTCTCTGTCCTAGATGTTATTGCTACAGATTTTGCTAAGACCTTTGATAAAATATCTCATCAATTTATTTTTTCCAAACTGTCTTCTATCGGATCTATAGATCACTCAACTTAACCCCGTTTTTAGCCACTTCTGGTGTCCCACAAGGCAGCCATCTAGGTCCGCTTCTTTTCATTTTAACTATAAACGATTTTGAGAGAATTATAAAACACTGCCCCATATCCATTTACGCTGAAGACACCAAGATCTCCAAAACTATTCTCCTTCAAGAAGACCCCGATAGGTTCTCTACTTGGTGTCTAAAATATTGCTTACAGCTTAATGTCTCCAAATGTCAATCTATGACTTTGTCACCTAAGTACAAACAGAGAGACATCGATGTGCGTTGGTTTTTATTGTTTGCAAATTATACTGACTAGGAAATAAAGAGCTCCGCAGGGTATTCCATAAGCAGTTGTCCGGCTTAGGAAAGAATCACGATAATTTAGAGTACGTCCGAAGGTGAGCATTGTACTGTATTGATGAGAATTCGTAGTGGGAGGGGTGTTACGGTTAAAAGTTTGAAGGGGCAGAATGCTACTGGTGGTAAAAATAGCGATACAATAAGGTATCACAGGAAGGTTCGAGGGTGCCGAATGACTGTGTAATATTGGCATTACCTATGTATTTTACTGTACAGTTTTGGATCCTATCTAGCAAGTGCAAAGAGGTCTTAGAGACCAGCTGTGGACACTATATTCCAATTTCGGGCCCATAAACGCCTTAAATATTGAGGCCAGATCAGAAAGGGTCAAATATCTCTTACATCGCTTGAAGAAACCTTGAAGAAGCGACATCGAATATGTGATCATTCCAACATAAGTTGTCATTGTCACATTGACACATATACACGATGCAAGTGCCATTCTTGGATAGTGGCTGGGTATTTAAATTTCGCTGTAACGACATCAGACAGCATTGTGTTTTAAAAGCATTAAATTCCACCCTCTTGAAGGTTCCCCAATCAGTTATGCAGTTAATATCGAAATTTAATGTGCTTAACATACGCTGTCATTCCTGTCCTACAGCCGAAAAACAAGGACGAGAGTCCTAGAACGAATATGAAAAGCAGAGAGTACTGTCATCAGCAAAGGAATATATTGGATTAGCAGTGGCAGACAAGAGATCGTTGATGAAAATTAAAAAGAGTGTCGGTGACAGAACAGAGCCCTGGGGCACACCAGCATTTATTTTGTGGATATTGTACTTCAAACCATCTAAAACAACTTAAATTGAAGAAGAGATTCATCGATTCCAGATGCAAGCATTTTCCAATAAATAAGCCTAATAATAAGCCTGATGCTTAACTTTGTCACATGCCTTAGAAATATTAAAATCTTGCTTTCGCCAGATTAGTGTAGACTTTTCGGCAAGACATGCCATCAAATTACAGTGGACCTATTGCTACGAAAGCTATACTGCCGCTCATTGAGTAGTTTTCGAGTTTCGAGAACGTAAGTGTTATGGGTCTGTAGGGGGATATAGAAGAAGATTCGCTTTTTTTAGGGACCGGCTGGACAAATGCTGTTTTTCATCTGCTTAGAAAGAGCCCTAAGGAGTAGGATTATAGGAGCGGGCCACTTTACATTACCTTTGTCCGGCTCCTTCTTAAATATGGTAGTGTCCCACTCTTCGAAGGATACCCGGGGATCACTCTTTTATTTTACTTCCCTATCAAGACCGCCACAAACTTCTTAACTTGAATTTTTTTTTATAATGAGCGCGTGCTAAAGGGGTCGGTGTACCCTCAAAATGTTTATACACAGCGCGAGCAAAGGATTTTAGGGAGGAAGAAAAGAGAGATAAGTTATAACGACCAGGAAATACAGAGATCGACAGGGCATTCCATAATTCCATCCAATTACACAAATGAAAAACTGACTTCCCATGGGCAGGATTCGAACCTGGACCCACCGAGTGAGAAGCGAACCACTACACCACGGCCACCCCGGCACGAATTGTGCATCTCCCTTTACAACTCTGTTTACTGCAACACAAACCCTTGCAGTTTAGCATATCCTCATCTCTTCTATGATCTGTGCCAAACCATGGCACCTTCTATGTTTCCAACGAATCCATCACAAACTTCTCCGTTTTTGATTTCAACCAGAGCACTCTCAAAACTAGATCTCCTCCACAATTGCCTTTGTTCTTAGGTCTTTTTGCTGCTGTACAGAGCCCAGGCTTGCAATCATTGGAAGACACGCAGAAAGGGAATGCATCCTTTTCATGTTGCAACTATAATTCTAATGTTTGCCTACAATTGTTTGGATTTTCATCACCCAATTCTCCACCGTCAGCTGTTGGCTATATGATCGATCTTAGGTACTTCCTGTTCAGCCGGGGTGTTAAAATGATTAAGAATGTCAGTCTGGGAATTCGTCGTAGTAAATCAGATCGGAGGTCATGGATGTTAAGCCAGGAGATTACAGAAGCCAAATTCCTTTCGTAAATATGTTAATCTACTATGTACTGACCCATGAGGGGCATACATACCTCCAACATACTGAATGTATGCACTTTACGAGGTGCAAATATCTACATGACCATTTTAAGACAGGCTCCGAAGAAAAGATGCTGCAGCATAAACCAAGGAAACTCTTAACTTTAGAGCCCTCATCCTGCATGGAGTTCATAAAGCCTGCAATGAGGGCCGAAGAATGAAGCTCTCCGGTATCCCACTGCCGTTCACAAACGTTAACGAGGAAGTAGCCGAAACTACATTGGGTCACATGCATATACCTAGCCCTGCCATAAGTTCTGTTACACAATTTCCAGCGCTTATCGTTCAAAACTCTTGCGTGAATAGAACCGTTAACTTGGAGTGGAGCGTTAAAGAGAATCGAGTCGCGGTAATAGCGTTGCATAAGTTCAGAAGGATTGCTGGCCAAATTTTCGAGCTGCTAAAACCACTCAGTATATCGGAAATATTCGTTTATCGGGATATTTCTCGCTTCGCCGAATTGTCTGAAGTAGAGGACAGGCCAATAAGTGGTCACCCACTCGTCGTCCGTACGAGTGCGGTAGTAAAGGCAGTGCGTGAACGAATTCAGCGAAATCCCCTTAGGAAGCAGAAGATCATGTCCAAGGAATTGAATATATCAATCAGATCCATTCCTAGATCATCTACGGGTCATCTTCTAACTCCTCAACTAAAAAAAATAGGCTGGAAAGATGCAAGAGACTTTTGCTGTAGCACGCGGACAATGGCCTTAAAAACATTCTGCTTACGGATGAGAAAATTTTTACCTTGGAAGAAGCTTTCAACAAACAAAATGACAAAATTGATGTCACTTCATCTAAAGAAGCAAAAAACGTTGTTGCAAGGGTTCAACGTGGACATCATCCCGCTTCCGTAATGGTTTGGTGGGGGGTCTCTCACCATGCTGTCACATCCCTCCATTTCTGTGAAAAGGGGTAAAAACTGGTGCAAAGGTTTACCAAAAAGATGTGCTAGAGGGTGTTGTGAAGGGTGTTGTGAAAGGTTTGACCAATACCCTTTTCAGTGGATACAGATTGATCTTCCAACAGGACTCTGCTCCAGAGCAAAAAGCCAAAACCATGCAGGAGTGACTCAGAGTCAATATTTCTGGCTTTATAGCAGCAGAAGATTGGCCTTCGGGGAGCCCAGATCTAAATCCACTGGATTATGGTTTGTGGTCAGAATTAGAGAACATGGCCTGCAAGACTACCCACAGAAATTTGGAAAGCCTTAAAACAGCATTAACCAGAGAAGCGTCCACGATCTCCATGGAAACCCTACGTGCCGCTATAGCCCAATAGCCACACCATTTGGAAGCTTGTGTTAGAGCAAAAGGCAGTCATTTCGAGTGAATCTAATTTTTAAATTTTTCTACTCTGTAAGACTCTTGGAGTAAAAACCAGCTGAACTTCTCCCCACATCTCTGGGATATACGAGTTGTTGAGTAACAGTGAGCCAGTGACGTACTGTCTCCAGTTGTCTTTGGAACATCATTGGTAAAATCTCGACGGCAATGCGATTTGTAAGGATTGAATGTATTAATAGCTCTTGAAAACCTTTCCTCGAAAATAGCTAAAGAAATTTCATCTTCAAATGTAAGATATGGATCATACGCCCGGAGACTTCTTATGAGTCCATCTAAGACCCATCAGATCGTTTGACATATGAGAGAACGGAATTTTTTTTTGGGAAAAATTTTGCGGTCTAGCAGAATTTTTGAAATTATCAATAGAGTAACAGTACTATTCGAACGCTTGCAATTTTACTTTTTTGTCTTTAAAAAGCTTCCAGAATTATTGCCGGTGACAGAAGTTCCCTACGAAAGGAATGACAATATGATCATGAGCAGGATACCTTGATCATTGCAGAATACCTTAAAAACTACTTTAGTTGAATTCTCGACTGTTCTAGACTTGACATGGGGTTCTTCCACAGACTGTGGTTAAGAAAAGGAAGGATTATGGAGTTGAAGAACTTCGGTATTGAAACTTGGCCAAAATAATGATAGTAGGCAGACCTAGTGTTTCTGTATGCTGGTGGATCTACTAACATGAAGCCACATTGAAAAATACGAATTTTTCATCCGTAAAGGAGGTTACGTCAGATAGTTCTCCAGCTTCCGACTCGGAAATTATCCATTTATCCCTGCTTAAAAAAACGAAAGTTAGATAAAGATAAATAGGTTGAAGATCGTAAGAAAGTCGAAAGAGTACGCTGGTTTGCTGACTTCGGTAATTCCATATATCGAATTCACGTGGCAACCAACTAACAAAAGGTTGTTCTCCGCTTCCATGGTTGACCCCAAGAGGCAATTGTTTATCCTCGCCCATTCGCCCTTGCAACATGTAGGCAGATCCTATACTATCTTGATCAAAAAGTTCCCGAAAATTCAGAAAATTCAAAATAAAAGTTTGTTCATCTAAATCTATATTGGCCCCTTCAAAGTAATCCCCATCGACTGCAACATACTTATGCCCGCGTTTGATCCAATCCTCGAAACATTTTTTATATTCAGTTTTCGGTATGTCCGTCAGTGCTTCCTAACTTCCATTACTTCCTCTCGGCTGCTGAAACGCGTTCCCCAAAGTGGTGTTCTAACTCGATTGAACAGAAAGAAGTCACAGGGAGCCAAATCAGGTGAATTCGGTGGCTGTTGGATGGTATTTGTTGCATTTTTCGTCAAAAAATTACAAATAATGATGGCACTGTGCAACAGTGCTTTATCATGGTGCAAAATCCACAAGTTTTCTGCCCACAATTCTGGTCTCTTTCGGCGAATTGCTTCACGCAAACTTCTCATAACGCCCAAATAATACTCTTTGTTTACTGTCATGATTGCACTACACCGTTGTAATCCATGAAAACCGTGAGCATTGCCTTTGTTTTTTGACTGAAAACGACGTGGTTTTTTTTGGTCTCGGCTCATTTGGTGAACGCCATTCACTTGCTTGATGTCTGGATTGCGTGCCATACTCATAAACCCACGACTCGTCTCCAGTAATGATCCTTTCGATGAATGTGGGATCGGATTCAGCTTCGCAAATCATCTCTTTTGCGACGGCAACACGGTCTCTTTCTAAAATTGTTAAAAATCGCCAAAACACACGGAGATAGATGTACTCTTGGCTACGTAACTTTTGCAAATGTCAAGCTATGACGATAAGATTTCGAGGGAATGTCAACAACTTAACGAAAAAAACAGAACTCAAATCGGAAGAATAGGAGCGCCACATGGTGGTTATCCCGGGAACACTTTGATCAAGATGGTATTACGCCGGTGAACAGGAGTGTCAATTGATTGCGCAATATTGGCGTCACCTATGAGTTTGAGCGCACTCTATTACATTCATATAATATATTAAGGCCAAATCAGAGGAGCAAAAGTATTTCTTACATCGCTTGCGGAAACCTAGACTTTTGCAGCATTTTTGGCGACATCAAATATGTGGTCATTCCAAAGTAGGTTGTCATTGATACACATACCGAGAGTGGATAGTTTTTTGGGTTCGTCGATGCAAGTCAGAGTGAGTTCATAATTGTAAAAATACCGCAGCTGTGCAGATTTTACGTTCATAAATGCAAAAACACTACCTTACCGTTGCAGCTGTTTTGGTATCACTTGCGTTCATAAACCTCAAATGACGGCTTTTGTTTTGCAAATTTGCAGCCGATTCAGTTTTGATGCACAGCTGCGACTATAGCGAAAATGTAAGTAGCAATTTTGAAATATAGAAAATGAAGAGCTTAACACAATTTGGAATGTTTTAGGGAAGATTCTGAGTCTAAGATTTGGACTGCTGCTGATATTAGATTATTAATTTCTGTACGGCTTATCCATGGAAGGTGACTTTATTAGTGGAAGAAGAAAGAAAGCAGTCCTTTGGGGAAAAGATTTTAATGAAATCAAGAAGGTTTGCAATGATTTCAGCCACAATAGGTTGGAAATTTGTAAAAAGTACACCAATTTAATGATAACTTATAAAAGAGTGAAGAATGAAGAATGAAGGGGTGCTTCTCTTGGGAATATTTCCAAAACTTTGATGAAGTTTATGAAGTACTACCAGATAAACTTGTGGCTGAAGTAGACGGCAGCGATGAGGATGCATCAAAAGAGCGTCCAAAGACAAAAACACGTAATCCGAGCAATACGACTTTGGAGTTTCTGAAGAAAGAAATGCTAAAACAGCTAGAATGTTTCAAATATATTTATGAACGGCATTTTGGCAGCTACATTGTTGTGACATCAGTGCTGCAGAAGTTGCGTTCATAAATGTTTTCAGAATTTGCTGCTCTAAATTTACAGCGATTTTTTTTACATTTATGAACTCACCCAGCTATTATCCAAAGCTGGGTGTAAAAATTTTGCTTTACCGACAGCAGACGGCACTGTGTTTTGCAAGCATTAAATTCCACTCTATTGATAGTTCTCCAATAAGTTATGCTGTTAATATCGGAATTTAAATATCGCTGCTATTGCCCTTCTATGCATAGCGATCGAATACGAAAGGCAGACGGTTGTGTCATTAGCAAAGGAATATACTTTATCAGGCAAGACAGACAAGAGATCATTCATAAAAATTGAAAAGAGTGTCGGAGACAGAACAGAGCCTTGGGGTACACCAGAATTTATTTTGTCGCTATCAGACTTGAAGCCGCCCAATACAACTTGAATTTAAAAAGAGATTCATCCATCGCAAATGCACACGTTTTCGAAAAATGAACCTGATGCCAAATTGTGTCAAATGCTTTTGAAAAAACAAGTGTAACCGTATTGTTTTCGCCAGATTGTTTCCACTTTTCGGTGAGACTTGACTCTAAATGACCAATAGACCTTTTGCCATGAAAACCGTACTGCCGTCGTACAGAAGTTTTCATGTTTCGAGGTATTTCATGAACTGACGGTTTAATAGCGTTTTCACGACGAGAGTAGAAAATACGCTTTTTTTCTGTTTTCATTTGACCGGAAAGAGTTCAAAAAGTAGGATTTTAGTTTACAGAATGGTTTTGGCTTTGAAGAATACATATCTTCAGAAGAAGACGATGGGATTTGTGTACATTATCTTTATGTACTCCTGGTACCTGGGTTTTCCAATAGGGACTTGACAACTTTGAATTTAATTTGTGAACGCACTCTTTCACTAATCATCAAACTGTCACTTTCAATTTATTCAGTAAACTCAACATTTTCATCATGGTAAAGTACACAAACGAGCAACGTCTGCAAATTATAAAAATTTTCTACCGAAATTCGGAGTCGGTGACTGCAACGTTAAGAGCGTTAACTCCAATTTTCGGTCGTAATTCTCGCCGTAGTAGACAGGCAATAACAAGTTTAGTGCAAAAATTTGAGTCTACACATTCGTTGCGTGATGTTGCCGTGTCAGTGAGACAACGGGTTGGTCGAAGTGTCGAAAATATCGCTGTCGTTCAGGCGTCCGTAGCAAACGATCCAAATCAGTCAATTTCACGGCGTTCTCAAGAATTGGACATTGCTCAGACCACATTATGGCGTATTTTGCGTAAGGATCTTGGTTTACACCAATACAAGATCAAGCATACTCAAGAATTGAAGCCGATTCTCCGATTGGGTTCTGGAGAAGATGCGCCAAGCTGATGAATTTCATCGCAAAATCATCTTCAGTGACGAAGCTCATTTTAAGTTCAATGAGTTCGTCAATAAGCAAAATATGCGTTATTGATCGGGTGAAAATCCTTCCAATCCGGCGAATCTCCGCTCGATCAGTCTTCTTAAAAACATCAGTAAGCTGTTCGAGAAGGTGATCAATAGAGTCCTGACTAAGTGGGTTGAGGACAAACATATAATTCGGGATAATCAATTCGGTTTCAAGGCGGGGCATGATATCATTCATGCTGCGTCGAAACTGGTTTCTGATATCCAATGGAACAAAGCCAAGAACCAGTGCACTGGTGCCTGCCTGATTGACTTGGAGAAAGCCTTCGATACCGTATAGTTAGAAGGACTCTTTTTCAAGCTGGACAGGTTGGGCATTAGTAAACCACTGCTGTATATTCTTTTCGATATGCTCTCCAGTAGACAGTTCATCGTGAAGAATGGCGATGTGACTTCTGCTGGAACATTTAACATTAAAAACGGTCTGCAACAAGGTGCGGTAAATTCGCCGATCCTATTCAACATTTACACGAGTGATCTGATAGTTTCACTTCACCATGCCATAGCGTACGCAGACGACATAATCGCGTACAGGTCAGGTCCAAAGATTGAGGTCCTTAATATACTTTTGCAACGTGACTTCGATAAAATTAAGCGATATTGCGATGACTGGAAGTTGAAAATCAACTTTCAGAAGTCGGAAACCATTCTGTTTAGGACGCCTTTGTCTGGGGCCTCTAGGGATACCAGAAAGAATTGGCGAAAGTTCTCGATCGTGGGGCAGCACGGGCAGCCACTTGCTTGTCGAAATGTAGATACCTTGGAATCTGGCTAGATCAGTTTCTGTATTTTGGCAAAAATGTAGATGCTGCTCTGGCCAGAGCTAAAGGTGCTTTTGCCCTTACAAAGGGACTGTTTTATAGCAGCCAACTCGATGCGGGGGTAAAGGCCCTTATCAGGCCCATGCTGGTATTTGGTTGTCCCGTGTGGTTCAATGTACGAGCAAGCTTAATGGAAAAGATCCGGGTGTTTGAGAGGGCTTGTCTTCGCTTGTACAGAACACCAGAGTCGGAGTACAAGAAATTTTATCCTAATGAGGTCCTTTACAACAGGGCGAACCTAATACGAGTGGACAACTTCGTAATTAAGCTGACTCGAAGGCACATTGCAAGAGCAATGACGTCGACGAATAACCTGATATCTGGGGCTTACTACCCCAATTACCTTTACCACGAGAGTGTGCGCTCTGACGGCTTCGTTCCACCGGAAGCATTCCTCTACCTTGATCAGATAGGGTTGATCCAGGATAGATCAGCGGTCCCGTTAATCTTCCATGTCGCTCGGACAGCTGGGGACAGGCGACTCAACTACAACAGAGACGTCGCACACGGCAGTTTGGATCGCCTCAGGTTCAGTAGGGCGGTGGGGAATCGCGATAAGAGGGATGTCGTTCGGAAACACCAGCATTTCTGGTGGTTTAATGATGGGGAAGATGTTTCGTCGTCGTTTCCGTCAATTACGGACCAGCCTCACTAATGAGGCAGAGCTGACCAATTTATTTGCTCAGTAAATAGCGTTGGCCAGCTTACATAGGTTTAGGTTAGCATTTAAGAAACATATACATATATCAGTGTATACAAAGGTGTATACTGATATATGTACATGATTGTGTATAATGTCTTTTTTTTTTTTTTTTTGGTTGCGCCAATGGATGTGTATAATCTTCATAGATGCGGTAGCCCGTGCCACCAACATGCACGATTCGCAACACCCGAATGTTCGATGCCAGGAGTGCGCCTACGTACTAATCCACACCCTTACGACCTTCAACCACTCTCCCCGCGGGACTGCCGTTAGGTATTACTTCGCGGGGCTGGTTAGCAATTATGCTCTATTCTACGAGGCCGCCTTTTGAGCTCTTCTTAGGGCTTCTGCTCTTCGCAGCGCGTACTGTACGCGCACTATAAATGAGCAGATCTCCATCCACTTGTCCTCTGACTGCGTCATGTGACTAATGAGATTTTCTGGACTTGGCAGATTTACCCTTTCTTCTGCAAAGCGTCTGCAGTAGAACACTGTATGCAACGCACCCTCTTCCTCATTTTGGCATTCTGGGCACTGCGGCGAACTATCGTGTCCAAATCTGTGGAGGTATTTCCGGTAACCGCCGTGCCCCGACAGGAACTGTGTGATATGGTAGTTACAGTTCCCCCATGTTCTCTTTGTCCATGTTTCTATGATGGGAATAAGCTTGTACGTCCACCTGCCTTTTGTGGAACGGTCCCACCTGGTTTGCCACAGCATTGCGGATGCTGCCTTTTCTTCTTCCTTGACCCTCTTTGCCTCTTGCCGGTTCGATGATCGCCTAAGATACACCCTCTTCATCTCATCCGCGAGGATGTCTATTGGGATCATTCCAGCTAAAACACAGGCTGCATCATAGGAGATTGTACAGAATCCGTTGATCACTCTGATTGCACAGAGCCTGTGAGCTGATACTAACTCTCTCCTACACTCGTTTGTCACCAGCGCACCCGCCCATATAGGAGCAGCGTATAGAAGTACTGAGCTGACCACTCTGGTCAGCAAGATCCTTCGGGCGTATCCAGGTCCGCCGATGTTCGGTAGCATTCGGGCGAGTGCCGCCTGCATCAGCGATGCTTTCTTAGTAGCGTACTCGACGTGGGGTTTAAAGCGCAGCCGATTGTCGATCATGACTCCAAGGTACCTTAAGGATTCTTTGGATCTAATTATCTGGTTTCCGACGCGGAAGTTCGCGTATTCCGCCGCCTTGCGACTGGTTATTAGTACAGCTTCAGTGTTGTGTGCAGCTACTTCCAGACCCGTAGACTCCAGCCATTCATTTATCTTTGAAACTGCCTCGTCTGTGGCAGACTCCACCTCGTGGATGTGCTTGGCTACTGTAACCACTGCTATGTCGTCAGCGAAGCCAATAACCTTGACTCCCTCAGGCAGGGTTAGTCGCAGAACTCCGTCGTACATTATATTCCATAGGAGAGGTCCAAGGACCGACCCTTGTGGGACTCCCGCGGAAACACTGTAGTGCTTAGCACCATCGTCCGTATGGTACTTTAATCTCCTGTTACTGAAGTAGTCCGTGACTATCCTCAAGAGGTAGTATGGTGTATCCATCCTGGCCAAGGATCTCCTAATAAACGACCAGTTCGCCGAGTTGAACGCGTTTTTGACGTCGAGCGTTACTACTGCGCAGTATCTTTTTGTCCCCCATTTCCATCTTTTCCCTTGTATTGCTTCAGTTGCTGTATCTACTAACGAGATTTTCTGAAGCCGTACTGGTGATCTGACAGCGTTCCGTTTTCCTCCGCCACCGCCAGCAGTCTGTTGTATATAATACGCTCTAGGATCTTACCTAGAGTATCAAGCAGACATATTGGGCGATACGATGATGGTTCTCCGGGTGGCTTATTGCCCTTTTGAATCAGCACTAGGTGTTGTAGCTTCCATGGCGTAGGGAATATCCCCTCCTCTAGACACCTTTGCATCGTCGCTAAGAAGATGTCCGGTCTCGTCTTGATGGCCATCTTTAATGCCTTATTCGGTATGCCATCTGGTCCAGGTGCTTTGGTGTCTCCATTTTTTTTGCAAGCAGCAAAAAGTTCTTCCGACGTGATGGCCGGGATATCTTCCATATTGGTCTCCCTTGTGATGGTGACCATAGTAGTTGGTCTATGCGGGAATAGGTGCTCTACGATAGTCCTTAGCATTGCAGGGCAGGTTAGTTGTGGGGACCTGTTGCCTTTGAGCTTCTTCATCACCACCCTATACGCTAAGCCCCAGGGGTCTAGGTTAGCCTCGTCGCAGAGCTGTCTAAAACTCCTTGACTTACTCTTTTTAATGGCACTTTCCAGTTCCCGTCTCGCCAGTTTAAAGTTGGTTAGTCGTTCTTGGAAATCTTCTCTTCCTCTGGATCTCTGAGATCTTCGTCGTGCTTGTAGACACTTCGTTCTGAGCTGTTTAATCTCGTCGGTCCACCAGTAGCAAGGCTCGCCTCTTTAACTGACAGATCTTCTGGGCATTGATGCGTAGCACGCTGCGGTGATGGTCTGGATTAGCTGATGAGAAAGGGCTTCAGCCGATCCATTGTTCATTGTTGCGCTGGTGTTTAGTATTTCCTTGAACATTTCTTTGTCAAGCAGCGTGTCCTTCCACTTTGGCCCTGTTAGAGTGGGGCACAGTCTGCGTTTCTCTTTGCCGACATTGAATAAGATAGCCTGGTGATCGCTATGGGTATATTCTTCACTGACTCGCCATTTGGTTTTCCGCAGGAGTGAGTTGCTCATGTATGTGATGTCGATGATTGACCCTCTGCCTGCCTTTCGGAACGTTTCAGCTGCGCCATCGTTGGCCAGAGTTATATCCAGTCTTGCGAAGGATTCGAGGAGAACTCTCCCTCTTACGTCTGTGGTTTTACTTCCCCAATCGGTAGCCCAGGCGTTGAAATCCCCAGCAATAATAACTGGGTGTTTTCCTCGTGCGTCAGCTACAATGTCGTCCAACAGCTTCATATAATCCGCCAATGATAGACTGGGGGGTGCATAGCAGCTATAAAAATGTACACCATTTATCTTAGCAGATACGAAGTGGTCTCCCCGATGGCCGACTGACTGTAGGGCATAATTCCCGCAGGTCCATATCGCGGCCTTTTTTGTGTTATCATCTATCCAGCTGCTTCCGTCTATGGATTTATACGGTTCGCTTATTAGGCCTACGTCGATTCTTTTCTCCCTTACTGTTTGCGCCAGAAGGTCCTGCGCGGCTGCGCAGTGGTTTAGATTTATCTGGACAGCATTTATCATATTAATTTGGCCAGTGCCTTCTTGAGTACCGGGCACTTGCTGCTACCAGCCACGTGTCCAGCGTTTTCTGGCGTAACCATCTTACACCAGAAGCATAATGCGTCCACTTTGCATTCTTTGGCTATGTGACCTTCTTCTCCACAGTTTCTGCACAGCTTGGATCGGTCATGCTCGCTCTTGCACTGGCGCGCCGTATGGCCAAACTCCAGACACCTGAAGCATTTGGTGAGGGTCTTTCGAACGCGAATACGGCATACGTATGTGTATAATGTCTATGTGTGTTTATGTGTGTATTTTGCATTTAGGTTAGGAAGGCTAAGGTTTATTTTAAGTTAGATACTAAGTTTTTATAAAAAATAAAAAAATGTCCATGTGCTAAGTTTTTGTAAACAAATTTTTTCTTAGCTTTAAGTATAGAAAATATGTATTTATAAATAAAATGTAACTGCAGTCGAAAGACATAGATATAAATATTCAGAGTAGTTTAGAGTGCCTGTGTGGGGCCAGTAAGTTAGCATAAGATTGTTAAGTAATTGTAAGCTAGCATTTAAGCATTTTTTGTTAGAATGTAAGAGTTAGTGTTAAGAAAATAAAATGCATTTAAAACTGAAAAAAAAACTGAAAACCTGATGTCTGGATTGCATGTCGTACTCATAAACCCACGTCTCGTCTCCAGTAATGATCCTTTTGATGAATGTGGGATCGGATTCAGCTTCACAAATCATCTCTTTTGCGACGGCAACACGGTCTCTTTTTTGCATGAACTTGGGGTCTTTTGGCACCAACTTTCCTGCCGCCCATGTCTTGGGCGGATCCATAGGCAATGTTCAAGCCCTCCGCTATCTCGCTGATGGTTTTCGTCGGTTTTCGATGTCGATGGTCTGCCACTGCGTTCATCATCTTCGATTGACTCACGACCACTTTTGAACCGTTCGTGCCACTGGTAAACGACCGTTTTCTTTAGAGAATCTTTGCCGAAGCACTTTTCCAACATTTCCAACGTTCGCGCACCATTAAATCCATTTTTACGCAAAATTTAATCAAATTCGTTGTTGCAAATTTAAATCCATTTCTAAAATTGTAAAAAATCGCCAACACACACAGAGATAGAAGTACTTTTGGCTACGTAAATTTTGCAAATGTCAACAACAGATTCACCAACTTAACAAAAAAAAAACAGAACTCAAATCGGAACAATGGGAGCGCCACACGGAAATCTAGTCGTCACCGAGGCATCCATGCTGCAGGAGTAGACGGCAGTGCCACGCTTGCAGTTGCTCGTATCTAGCTCATCGTAATGGGTTGGTTCCTTCCACTACCCCGTACATCTGAACGTAACTTACCCTTTTGTCTCGTCCCAAAATTTGAAAAAAAGAAAAAACAAACCAAGGACAGAGAAAAATTATAGACAAAAGGAGGAAAGGAATAAGTAAGATCATATCTGTGCCATCAGCAACATAGCTCCCAGAACGAGTAAATATTTGGTGCAGTTTATGGACCGGAGGTGTCATAGGTCCGTTCTTTTTCGAAAATGAGGCCGGAAAAGTTATTACGGTCAGTGCAGCGCGCTTTCAAGACATGATAAAAAATATTTTGTGGCCGGAGCTCGAGGGTATGGATACGGATGACCTTTACTTTGAACAGCATGTGGCTACATTTCGCAGACATTGACAGCTAAGTGCATGCTACTTGACGTCGTTAGAATTCTTTCTTTGGGGCTATGTTCAAAGCAAAGCCAACCATCTGCAAACAATTCCAACTCCGAAAGCGATCACTGAAGCCGCCATAGGTGAAATAGAGCCCCAATTATGTGAAAGAGTGATTTAAAATTTCGAGAAAAGGATGAGAGTCTGCAAGCTAAGCCGAGGCGGTCATTTGGAAGATATTGCATTCCATGACTCAAGCAATAAAGGTTTCAGAGATATGTCAACAACTGTTACTCTTATTTAAAAAAAAAAAAAAACAATCCAGTATTAGGGCTTGTCGCTGTGAATCAACAACGCGCCAACCTACTATCAGCTGCAGGAATTTCACACCTTGGCAAGTACTACACTTCCAACATCCGTATATTCCGGCGTCCATCCCTTGTGCGCCTCACATACCCACAACTCTTCTTAAGATACATCAAAATTGTGCCAAAAATAGCATTATTCTCGCACAACGTATGTACATATTTACACATAAGGTAAAACAATAAATCGTCCGCTTTTAATTTAACCTGTTTCCTGAACATGTGTAGCGACGACAATCACCGAAAATTTATTCATCGCTGTACGAAAATAATTTCCTTCATTTTCCGCCTATAAATAAGCGCCCCCTCCAAACCACTTCGATTGCACTTCGATCGCAATAGAATCACCGACCGATTCGTATAAATACTTGACTACGGCTACCACATGTAATATCACGCGCAATCATCTTCGTTCACCGGCTAATCAAATTGCCGATTATTTATAACGAAATCTTTCAATTCGTCGGCTATTTTTGCCGCCAAGTTTTAACGATTGGCCCAATCGAAGGAGGAGGAATGCATCAGACGGCTGGCTGCAGGCTTCCCTGATTTTGCGGACACTATGGGCTTTGTGCACAACCAAACGAGAGATTCTATGGCTGGCAATGGCCATAGAAAAATTAAATGGCATACAGTTCATCTCCACTCTATGGCACTGTTGGCATCCCAACATAATGATTACTCGCTTCTCGCAAAACTTTGGATTGCATTTACCCAACGAACTCAAATGCGGAAATGCACCATGCCCGCCGCCGTCGTCGTCGTTGTTGGTTACGTGAACTCCTGCATTTTCATTTTTATTTTTATTTTTTTGTACAAAAATTTCCAGCCGTAACAAAACAGTGCACATTGCATGGCACCATGGCACAAAATTCAAAGAAGGAAGGCAGTACCATGCCAACGCCAGTCACATAAGACCATGGAGTTGCATCGACTACTACGGATAGTTACAGTACGAACCTACACAGTCAGCGATAGCGAATATCTTTTCACTGGAAAGTGTGTGTAACCCTCGAGGATAATGACAAAACAGCAAGAAAAGAAGGCATGGTTCGGGAAAACGCACCCGCGAACCCCACAATTGTTGTTGTTTTGTTTTTTCTGTAAATTTTCTGCTGCAGAAATTGGGGGGGCAGGTTAACTGACAATCGTTTACTCGAAGCGTACTTCTGGGGTAGAAATTCCTCATCCAAATCAACCACACTCACTTTCGAATATTAGACTCGCGGTATCTGTGTTCATTGTTCGTTCCTCGTTCCTCGAAATAGCACAAATCTGGCTGTCTGATCTAACATCTGAGTTTGATCTGCCACACCTTTCCCATCGGCCGACCGACCGCCACACTGACCAAGGCCAAATACCGATAATCTTTCTCGGTGGTTTACTTTGGTAAAAACTTCGGTATTCGGCTAGCAATTGCCCATTAGACGATTGCTTTCGAAGCACCCTGTTGCAAATAGTAAAATATTGGTGCCAGTAACTATTATAGAAGCCAGGAGTCGGAAACTACAATAGGAAGCCAAATATGACGAAATCGGTTATATAAATATTTCGCTTACACTTTTCATACAAATGTGCATTAACGGTTCAGAGTTATGTGCATACATAGTTGATGCACTGATTTTGAATATCTACTTGTGGCGGTCGGTGTGTTGTTTTTTTCGTACAACAGGTTGTAAGAAAAGAACCAACGGATAGACAGAGAGCGAACAATTATTATCTAAACTCTAAAGTGTAGTGTAGCATCAGCTCGAATAAAACGCCCACGAAGCGTGCGTTATGATGACGATATCGTCGCTCTTTACCGAAATGTTGCTGAGAGCAAGCATTTATGTAAACACTACACACCGATCAGGCAGGTTGAGATTTTTTAGTTAGACTCACACGCTCTCAAAGCAAATTCATCAAAAATATCAAATTCAAACAAGACTCTCTCTTGCTCTTAATGAAAGGTTTCCAGAGTGTTGCCAGTGTAGAGGAAATTCCGCTCACATATCAGTTCTGAAAGGATTAGCCTTAGAACATATGTTACTTTATGATGAAATACGAGTACATCACTGCTATCAGTCTCGCTCTAGTTTTATGATTCTTTTGAGACAAATGTAGAGTATTTGTGCATGACAACATTTTTCGCAGTGAAGGATCCTTTAGTTCTCCTAAGTCTATGTTGGGTTTTACTTCAAATTGGTAAAGTGAGGTTCTATAGCTTACTTTTATAAGTTATTCATGTTGCTATGGGAGTCTTATGATATTACCTTCCAGCAATATTAATTAATATAGGGTTTTCCAGTAAGGACTTGATAACTTTTTTTTTAAATAAAACGCAGTACAATCAAAACATTTATGAATGGAACTCGACTTCGTTCATATAGCCACCGTGGGCACATTTGCAGCGGTCGATTCGTTGGACCCAATTTTCAACGACTCGGCCTCACATTTCGGCCGCTATTTAGCGTTCTGTTGGCTCTGAGCTCCTCCAACGTCGTCGGCGTGCTGGCACAAACCAATGACTTAACATAGCCCCACAGAAAATAGTCAAGCGGCGTTAAATCTCACGAACGAGGCGGCCAATCGACTGGCCCATTTCTTGAGATAAATTCGGGCCAAAAATAATTTAATTTTGGTGGCGAAGGCCCCCATTTATTCGGCTTAATACAAGCTATAACTTAAAAAATAAACTTAAACTAAAACTTAAAACTAAGGTTGGTTGGAGTGGTGAAGGAGAACAGATTTTAGGTAGGAAGTGGTGCGGTGAAAGTCAAAGACGGTAGGGTTTGAGTTGATTTGACGTAGCATACGGGAGATTGGTTCGTTCGCGCCATAGGAGGTGTGGTGGGTTGGTAGATAGAAGAGTCGAGGGGTACGTAGATTACGAGGGTTAGTGTTGAGGAAAATGGAGTTGTGAAGGGACGCGCATTCAACGTGACCTGAAAGGAGTCGATGAATGAAGAGAAAGTCTGCTGCATCTCTGCGATCTTCGAGGGTGTTTAAGTTGATAAGGTTGAGACGATTTTGATAGAGGGGCAGATTAAAAGGATCGTCCCAGGGCATACCTCGGAGAGCAAATCGAAGAAAACGGCGCTGAATGCCTTCAATTCTCGAGATATGAACACGATGATATGGGGACCATACTTGACTGGCGTACTCTAGGAGGGGGGCGAACAAAGGTAATATAGAGGGACCTGGTCACGTATGGGTTGGTGAATTCTTTGGACCACCGTTTTACAAAACCTAGTGCAGAGTTGGCTTTGAGGATTATCTCATCCATATGTAAACGGAAGTTGAGCTCGCTATCACACAGAATGCCGAGGTCACGAAGAGATTGTACGGAGGAGATAGGTTGGTTATAGAGAAGATAGAGTCGGGGAGGAGATTGGTTCCGCTTATGTGAGAAGGTGATGGATTGGCATTTGGCGATGTTAAGTTCCAAAGAATTTTTGAGGCACCAGATCGAAAAACTATCAAGATCTTGTTGAAGGAGGAAAGAGTCATGGGGAGAGGAAATGGTTTTGAAAAATTTGGTATCGTCGGCGTAAAGGGAGACAGACGAGTGTTTGATGATCATATCGAGATCATTTATGGTTAATATAAAAAGAAGGGGACCGAGATGGCTGCCTTGTGGAACTCCAGAGGTGGCCAAAAATGGAGCGGACTGGGCTGACCTAAAACGAACACTGTAAAACCGGTTTTCGAGGTAAGAGGATATCCATTTTAACAATATGGGTTCAAAGCCGAGGGCAGACAATTTAAAGATAATTAACCGATGAGAGATTTTATCGAAGGCTTTGCTAAAATCGGTTGCAACTACATCGACTTCATTGCCATCCTCTAGGGAAGAAAGGGCAAAGGATACGAATTCAACGAGATTTGTGGTGGTTGACCTACCCTTTAAGAAGCCATGTTGTCTAGGGGAAATAAGTGATTTGCATTGGAAGCTTAGAGCTTCATACAAAATACTTTCGAAGAGTTTGGGTATATGGGAGAGTTTAGCGATGGGACGATAGTTGGTTATTTCATTCTTTGATCCTTTCTTGTGGATCGGGGTTATGAAGGAGGTTTTCCAAACCTGAGGAAATTCTCCTTGTGAAAGGGATAGACGGAAGAGATTAGAAAGGGCAAGGGAAAGAGAGGAAGAACATTTTTTAAGAAATATGGCAGGGAGGCCATCTGGGCCGGGTGTGAATTCGTCATTGAGTTGGTGTAATTTATGTTCGATAAAAGACGGATCAAAAATATGAGAGAGAAGTGGGCCATTGGAGAAGTTCAGTAGGGAACTAAAATAGGATGGATCTGGTACAAAGGAGTCGTTGGTGAAGGATTGCTTAAAAAAGGTGGCAAATAGGTTGGCAATGGTGAGTGGATCGGTTGATGACCTGTTGTTGAAAGAGAGGGAAGGAGGGTAACCATCGGACTTTCTTTTGTAGTTAACAGATTGGAAAAAGGACTTAGGGTGGTTTATAAGGTTGACTTGCGCATTGTTAAGGTAGCGCTGGTAAAGGGAATCGTAAAGTTCGGTGAAATGAAGATAAGCACCAAGATAGTTGGAATAGTCGGTAAAGGATCTGGTACGCAGGAAAACAGCCCATAACTTATTTCTCTTATTTCGTAAGGAACGAAGCTTGCGATTATACCAGGGAGGACTAGTAGATGATGTTTTAAGGCGGGAAAACGGAACGTAAAGGGAAAAAGAATTAAATATTTCTTTATAAAAAATGGATAAGGCATCATTTATACTTAAGTTGTGAAAGTTAAAGTGGGATCTGCTAAGATATTCACTGATTTTGTGAAAGTTTGCTTTATGAAAGTCGTGGGATGAGAGAGTTGTGGGGGGAGTGGACTGGAATGAAGAGTTATGACAAAATGAAAGTAGAAGGGGGGATGGTAGTTATCGATTGTTGAGAGAGATAGGGGACAAAGTGAGACTGAGGAGTTAATTGGATCTGTTGTGAAAATAAGGTCTAATTGCCTGCCCATATAATTGGATATACCACTGACTTGGCATAGACTTGAGTCTGTTAAGCAATCTAAGAAGAGACATTCCTTAGCTGAGTTGGCATTTGAAGCGATGAAAAACGATTGATCATCTGATGGAGTCCACTGTAGCTGAGGAAGATTAAAGTCGCCGAAAATAAGGATATCATCAATAGGGTCTGACAGGTCAATTAAATGGTCGATCGCTTCGATAACAAGTTGGTAAGATTCTATAGGTTGAGCTGGTAGGATGTAGCAACATATAACGTAAAGGGACTTGAGAGGCAGTGATATTTTTATTTCGACAAAGTCGGCTTTAGAGGATGAAGAAATTGTAATGGGGAAAGAGTTAAGGCTGTTGTCCATCGCCAGTAGGACGCCTCGACAGGGGAAATCTTTATTTGTGCGGGTAGGATCGTCGTCGCGGAAAACATTAAAAGTAGGAGGGAACAATTCCTGGTTCTTTATGTCGGGAATCAAATTGGTTTCGGTCAAGGCGTAGATATCAAAGGGAAGAGCATGCGATTGACGTAGGACAGCATTGGTTTTAGAGCGAAGACCTCTTACATTCTGGTAGTAAAATGTAAGAGGGATGTTGTGGGGTGGAGGTGTGAGGCAGGATGGTTTAAGCGCTGGCAAGGGAGGCACGTTATGGACGAAAAAATTTGTCGTGGTCGGCTCGGCTTCGCTGTAGGTGTGATACTCGTTTAGAGTGAACATAGTTGCCGAATGCAGCAAGGTCATCTGCTACTTTCTGAGGGGACATGTTAAAAATCTCGTGGTACGTGGTCGGTAGGGAGGCCTTCCTGCTGGATGGAAACCATGACGCTGGTTTTCCCTTCGTAGCAGACCGAGTCAGATTTGTCATGTAAATAGGCAAGAAAGAGACGAATGTTTTCATATATCTTTCGTTCTCTGAGCCTAGAGAGAGCATATCGACTTTCTGTAGTGCCATTGGTTTGCTGTGTTAGTTTAACAGTGGGGGGAAAAAGGGGATCAAGAATAGGAGCATTGGAGGAGGGAGATAGATTGGATATGGAGTTGGACGAGGGATGAGATGTGGGGTTTAAGGTATGGGAGTTAATGAAGTTAGGGTACTTAGCTCCAATAATCGGTGATCATGGCGCGATAACGCTGACCGTTCACAGTAACGTGACGATCGTTATCGTCGACGAAAAAATATGGCCCAATAACGCCGCCGGCGTGCAAACCGCACCAAACAGTTATTTTTTGTGGATGAAGTGGTGATTCATGAAGATGATTTTCAATCAAATTCGTCATCTTGACGCATCTTCTCCAGAACCCAATCGAAGAACGTACGTTGCTTCAAATGGTCAATCGGCTTCAATTCTTGAGTCAGCTTGATCTTGTATGGGTGTAAACCAAGATCCTTACGCAAAATACGCCATAATGTGGTCTGAGCGATGCCCAATTCTTGAGAACGCCGTGGAATTGACTGATTTGGATCGTTTGCTACGGACGCCTGAACGGCAGCGATACTTTCGACACTTCGACCAACCCGCTGTCTCACTGACACGGCAACATCACACAACGAATATGAAGACTCAAATTTTTGCACTAAACTTGTTATTGCCTGTCTACTACGGCGAGAATTACGACCGAAAATTGGAGTTAACGCTCTTAAAGTTGCAGTCACCGACTCCGAATTTCAGTAGAAAATTTTTATAATTTGCAGACGTTGCTCGTTTGTGTACTTTACCATGATGAAAATGTTGAGTTGACATTGAACCGGACATTATATTCAGCAGGACGACTTAAGGTCTCATACTCCCCATGAAACCATTGGGATATGTAAGCCCAAAATTATTCAGGTGTTAGATGGCAATATTAAATTCTCAAAAGCGGGCTAACAATCCACTGAAAAAACGGTTTGTCTGAAATCGTGTTCAAAGCACCACTCACTTTGGCAATTCGTCATACAATTGCAGGCAGCTAACGTGCATGTATTCGTTTTGCTACAAGCAAATTAAATTACAACAAGAGGATGAGAGTCATTCCAGACAGTTCGTGTTAGTTTAGTGAATTTAGGAAAAATTCTTTTTATTATCCAATTTCTGACGATAAAATTAGTGTCGCCCTATGTAATCGCTTAGTATACATATATCTGTGCTTATTTGTCTTTTCGTGTTGGCTGAGAAAAAAGAAGCAACAAGGAACAAGAAAATCCTGAAGATATTGTTTTCTTATGGAACTCGAATGCATACTCGTACTCGTATGTGCTATGCTGCGCTCTACTTTGTGCCAAGGGAGATAAAACAAAAACCGACAGAACGGCCCCCTTTGGTGATTTGCTTCTAAGAATTTTCCTGCACTCTGTCTGACTGGAGCCTCGAAATTGCCATTGCCAAGATATTTATGGTACCTAAATGTTGTACATTTTATGTGTGTGATCTGAATTATTGGGGAAAAGTTTTCAAAAGGTCGATTTGCATAGATGGGGATGGATTAACTAACAATCCCTCAGCAAAAGTGTAGTGTTACATGATTGATACTCGTACAGCCAACCAAAGCGATTTGTCGGACATCAATTGATGCTGGCGTTTGAAGTAATGACCTTTTGTACGTATGCTCAATAAGACAATAGAAACAGAAACACAGAGATCGAAACAACAAAACAAAACAACAACAGCAAGGGCACACAATTCATTAAGGTGATTTGATGCGAACGGACGGTGTTAAAATTCGATAAAACTTGGTTATTTCACGACAAGAAACACCCAAAGCTGAAACTCATCATTTTCGATTGTTTAAAGTTGCAAAGGTCACATTTAATGACGCCTTTTTGAAGTAAAGGACGTTCCAGGACACCTCTTTACGTAAACTGAGAGAATCTTCGAAATTGTGTTTGGAGCTATGGCAACGTTTGATGCTTTTGATCGTAACAGTTGGTACTTTGGACCAATGTCCCGTCAAGATGCCACTGAAGACCTACCAGAATTGTTGACATTTTATAAATTACATTATTTGGATACTAGGCCACTTCGTCGGCCTGCGCCACGCAAATTAGAGAAAGTCATTGGCAAATTTGATATTGATGGAAGCGATCATGACGATTTGCCATTTCGACGAGGTGAAATTCTAACTATCATACGTAAAGATGAAGATCAGTGGTGGACAGCAAGAAATTCGATGGGACAAGTTGGGCAAATACCAGTACCTTATGTGCAAAAATATGATGAAAATACTGAAGAGAATAATATAGAACGTCCCAGTTCTGGAGGTAGCGGTTGTGGCAATATAATAAGCGGAAATAATACAGCTTCAAGAACGAGAGTACAAAGTGGTAGCAGTAATGGTGGCAGTGCTGGTGGAGGAGGTACTTTACCAAATTCATATCAGCTGGGCAATGCTTTAAAGAAGTCTGATTTGAATCGAAAACTCCCGGCTTACGCTCGAGTAAAACAAGCGCGAGTTCCGAATGCGTATGACAAAACTGCGCTTAAACTTGAGGTTGATGACGTTATCAAGGTGACCACGACCAACATCAATGGACAATGGGAACGCGAACTAAAAGGTAAAAAGGGACATTTTCCATTTACGCACGTTGAGTTTATCGATAACGAAAATGATTTGCCCAAATGCAATACAAATATCAGCAGTAATAAGCTAAGATTGACATAGAATTGACTTGATCGCAGAATTAATCCATCATTTTAGTTTGTTCGTTGTTTATTCTATTCACTGTACATCTATAATTGTTTAGCAATATTTTTTCTTTGTTGTAAGACACTTGCTACAATATGGTCAACTTATTTCCTTTCCAAAGTAAAATATTACAACGTCGATTGGGCTACATTTGAGAATATGATCGAAACCCTTTTCCAACTACAAATATAAATAAGAAATTCACATTTAATTGATGGCTTAAAATTGTACAAATTAAAGCTTTAATCTAACCTTCTCCTCTTACTTATTCATAAAAATGACAAACAAGTTTGTATTTATTTCATTCTTTAATCTTTGATTGGTGTATCTTCTATTTAAATGCCATTATTTGAACTAAAACTTGTAGCCAAAGGATGGTTTTAGGAAACTCGCCCTATTTCCCTAAATTCTTTATCCATTTTACCTTCACCCTCTCTCTCTCTCTCTCTCTCTCACCCGTAATGGATTAATTGTCAAAGTTAATTGCAATAGCTTACTACAGAGGTTTATTTGATGTTTTCATTGACAAGTGTCCACGCAACAAATTACTAAAACGCAACATTAATTAGTCATCAATAAGATGATAATTGTTTAAGTAAATTCTTTACCCCCTCATTTTTTTTGGATCAGACAAAACAATGCTGAATTTCCATTCATCAGGTATACACTCTTCTGAATAGATCTGAGGAATGAGTTGGTGTATGCTCTCCACAAAGTTATTTCCAGCAGTTTTGAATACCTCGGCCGATAAACCGTCAGGTCCAGCTGATTTATTGGAGTTCAGCTTAGATATTGCTTTCCTTACTTCATGTTGGTCAGGTGGATGGAAGTTTTGGGTATCCTCGTCTAATGTGAATGGTCTATTCTGCCTGAAGGCGTGATATTGCTGTTATACAGTCTGCAAAAAATGTTTTTCCATATTCTGAGCACCGATTGTGACTCTGTTGCCAGGTTTCCTTCTTCATCTTTACATGTTTCTGTACGGGTCTTCTTGCCTTGACACGTTCTTTTTTACTTATTGGAGTACAACCTCTCAATATCTCTGTTTCATGTCAACATCCACTTTTATTTGTCCAGTCCTAAGCCACAATTCATTGTTGGAAATCGTTTGTCGCCACCGAATCTATAGGATGTAACGCAGACAACGATTAACAAAGGCTGTAACCTGCTCGAGATTTTGGCGAAGCATTTCTTTTTTCATTGATTGGTACTCCGACGATTGCTCAAGGATGATTCGCAAGGTGTAAATATGATCGACGCGTGATCGACCACAGTGAAATCCTGTTTAGTGCCTCTTGAGCGTCGACTCAATCCTGCACTTTATCCTCTCGAAAATGATAGTTGCCATCAGCTTTGGGAATACGGACAACACGGTAATACCATGCCAGTTATTGAGGTTCGGTATCTTAACAATAACTCCGTCCTTCCCTTCCCTGGGAAAGGTTACATTCTCCCAAACAGCCTGAACAAGTGGAAAGAAAATACAGCCCGCTTTCAGGAACTCGGCAGATATGCCATCCAGTCCAGCTGCCTTGTTATTTTTTAGAAGAGGGATCGCGGTTCTTACGAGGGCGGGTCAATAAGTCCGTGACTTTTGGAATAAAACACAGATTTTTTGATAAAAAAATAATTTTATTTTTCAACGTAGTCTCCCTTGAGCTCTATACACTTTGTCCAACGCTTCTCCAATTTTTTTATCCCTTCCAAAAAAAATGATTTGTCGAGGTCCTCAAAATAGGCCTTTGTTTGCGAGATGACTTCATCATTGGAGTCAAATCTTTTTCCACCAAGCCATTTCTTCAGGTTTGGGAACAAGAAGTAGTGGCTCGGAGCTAAATCTGGTGAATAGGGTGGATGAGGGAGCAATTCATAGCCCAATTCACCTTCCTGTGAAGTTGTTACACGATTGCGTTTGTGGTCGACCGTGAGCAAACGCGGCACCCATCTTGCGGAAAGTTTTCTCATGCCCAAGTGATCATTCAAAATTGAAACCACTGAGCCATGCGAGATCCCTATGGCTTCCACAATCTCTCGCACTTTCAATCTTCGGTCGGCCAACACCATATCGTGAATTTTTTCGATTGTTTCGGGTGTAGAGACCTCAACTGGGCGTCCAGGACGTTCGGCATCTTCAGTGCTTGTACGGCCACAACGAAATTCAGTAAACCACTTTTTTACCATTGAAATCGATGGTGCAGAGTCCCCATAGCTTAGCCTTGGTCTCGGTAATGGTTTTTTTTCGCAAGAAATAATGCTTAATAAGCACACGAAATTCACTTTTTTCCATTTTCTCCTCAAATTAGTGAGTAGTCTGATAAAAATAGCTGTCAAACACAAACTAACTGACGCAGAAAGTTTAAATTTTGACAGCAGTCAACTGACATATGCTTGTTGACAGGAGCAGTGTTGCTGTTTCAGTAAAGAGGTCAGAAATTCAAAAAGTCACGGACTTATTGACCCGCCCTCGTATTTCTGCACTTTTTGGGGGGTTGATGTCAATTCCCCTGGAAGACCTACGTGATCCCAGCAGTTGATAATATGCTATTCTATTATACTCTAGTCTTCATTAAACAGTTCACAAAAATGCTCCTTCCACCTTCGTAGTTAGGTTTCTAGTGACACTAAAAGGTTGTCGTTAGTATTTAGCACAGGGTGGTTGGTGCTACCTATTTTGATCTATAATATCCTTAGAAATTTTGTACAGCTCCCTCACGTTCCCTGTTCTTGCGGCTTCTTCCGCGCTGTCCGCCAACTTGTCCAATCTTATGAGCTGTTCTATACTCGTTCTGTAGAACCAACTTTCGATGAGCATCAGTGTCATTGTTGATTCTAATTTTGAGTGCTCTGCGGCGTGTAATTTTCCCCAAGGTGTCTTGGGATATCCAGAGATCTCTATCCCTTGATTGCCTTGGAAGCGTTACAGATCCAATTTCCATAAAAATCCTATTGTATGACATATAGAATAAAAAAATAACACAAAGTCATGAACCATATTTGATTATGAAAAAAGAAGATTTTTGATTTTAAAAAAACGCTCAACAGCTCTCTAAAAACACGCTTTACATATTTACGGCTTGCCTAATCCTTTCTCAGCGCAATACCGTTATAATGGACTGAATTGGCTGTATTGGGTCCGTTTCATAGATCTAATTGCATATTATCAGCGACATCCATTTGCTTTTCTCCTTATTTTTATTAATCGGTAACCTCAGCTATTTAAGAAGACAGAATAGGCCGCAGAATTATGGAATGTAAAGCCTGTTGATTTTTCCTATCGAAAGTTAGAAGCTGATGGCTCAGTTCGCAAATCACAATAAGCCCGTATGTGCAGTTGTCATGCCACGTACTAACGGGACCTGATCATTTGGCAATATGTCGCGGTTCGTAAAATTTGAACCTGCTTGAAGCCGAATAGTTCATAATGAAAATACAAGTAAGGTTCCCTTGATTGTAGATGGTGTTGAATGGATTATCCAGGTTAGCAGGATATTTACAGTGTCCGCTATTGATTGCTACCGACTGTCTGTTTCTGGGCTTATCTTCTTAAATTGACTTTTTGAAGGGAATTCAAAAGTCCCCCGCTGAAACACTCTCAGCAAATTAGTCGACTTTATCATCACCGTGTCGTTGTGAATATTGGAAATAATTTTCAACAATATGCTCAGCTCTATTGTGTGTTTGGCTGTGATGTTTTTGGATGCGAAGTTAAATCAGATTAAAACTTGAATAATGTGGGAGGCGAAAAATTCTGTTTGAGAAAATAATTGATTCGATACCACCTTCTGTAGATTCGATACCTTCTGTATTGGGCACTTATGTAGGTATTAAGGAGCAGTCTCTTAACTTCCTATTCATCAGTGTCAAATTACCTGTCAAATTCGGTTTTAACATAAAAGGCGTCAGGGTATTTGGAACGTGAACATACTGATAATTTTTACTTATTGAGCCGTGATAGCTTAAAGAAGGTTTTTCTGTGAATAGAAAAAGCAAAGGCTTAGTTTAGTAAGGCAACCCTCTCTGTGAATTCACTAAGCACTGCGTTGAGGATTCCGAATACGAGAATCGACATTTGGTTGAAGGTCATGAGACATAGCCGATGCCGAAAAATACTGCTATTAGAGCACAACCCTGAAACTTCTACATTTTGTTGGGAGATCTTTGGATTGATTCAGTGTGCTCGTTACTCAAGGAATACATGCCGATATAAACAAAATAAGACTGTTTCAAAATTCCGTAGAATGTCCCGTTTTTTCACAACCATAATGAAGAATTTTGAAACTTTTCATCATATCTGAAGGATGTAATTGAATACACAATGTCGCTATTAGTCATTATTCAAATGCTTCTAAAGAATAATAAACTAGCCGAAATGGGTGCGACCGATGGGTCAGGCCAAGAACTTCCTTATACTCGTAAAGAGAAGTAGTAGTATTCACCAATTTTTTTTTTTTTATAATGTGCGCGCGCTCAAGGGGTTTGTTTGATTGTTCACAGCGCGGGCAAAGGAAATTTAGGGAGGAAGAAAAGAGAGGTACCGATGTGCATTGCTTTTAAATGTTTGCAAGTTATAACGACCAGGAAATACAGAGATGGGCAGGGCATTCCATAAGCGAGTTGTACGGCTTAGGAACGAATCACGATATTTTAGAGTACATCCGAAAATGGGCTTGAGGGTATACTGATGAGCAGTCATAGCGAGACGGATGTTACGGTTGAAAGTTTGAATGGGCGGAATGCTACTGGCGATTTCAGTGGAGCACTGGTGGTGGAAATAGCGATAAAACAAAGTGAGACAGGAGACATTACGTCGGTGTTCGAGCGTGTCAATTAATTGACTGGTATTAGTATCATCAATAAGTTTTATCGCACGGTTTTGAATCCTATCTAGCAGGTGCAGAGATGTTTTAGGAGCACCTGACCAGATGTGCGCATTGTACTCCAATTTTGGGCGGATGAATGCCTTATATATTGAGGCCTGATCAGAGGGGGTAAAATATTTCTTGCATCGCTTGAGGAAATCTAGACATTTCGCGGCATTTTTGGCGACATCGAATATGTGGTCATTCCAACGTAAGTTGTCATTGACACACATACCGAGAATGGAAAGTTTTTCGGTTTCGACGATGCAAGTGCCATTCATGGATAATGGCTAGGTTTTTAAATTTCGCTTTAACGACAGCAGACAGCACTGTGTTTTGGAAGGAATAAATTCCACTCTGTTGATAGTTCCCCAATTGGTTATGCTGTTGATATCGGAATTTAATGAGCTTAGAATATGCTGCCGTTCTCGTTCTACGTCCAAAGAGCAGGGACGTTAGCCTGAAAATGAATATGAAAAGCAGAGAGTACTGTCATCAGCAAAGGAATATATTGGATTAGAAGTAGCAGTCAAGAGATCATTAATGAAAATTAAAAAGAGTGTCGGAAACAGAACAGAGCCCTGGGGCACACCAGCATTTATTTTGTGAATATCAGACTTGCAACCGTCCAAAACAACTTGAATTGAACGTTCCGAAAGGTAATTTCTAATCCATTGAAGAAGAGAGTCGTCGATCCCAAATGCACGCATTTTCGACAAAAGAGCCTGATGCCAAACTCTGTCAAATACCTTCGAAATATCAAGTGCAACTGTCTTGCTTTTGCCAGATTGATGTACGCTTTGGTTCCACTTTTCGGTCCACACCAGTGGACCTGTTGCTACGAAAACCGTACTGCCGGTCATTGAGAAGTTTTCGTGTTTCGAGATATTTCATGAGCTGACGATTTATCAGTGTTTCCATGACCTGGGAAAGAAGGGACGCAAGTGCAATGGGTCTGTAGGAGGAGAGAGAAGATGATTCGCCTTTTTTAGGGACGGGCTGGACAAATGCTGTTTTCCATCTGCCCGGGCAGAGTCCTAAAGAGTAGGATTGATGAAAAAGCTTACGCAGTGGTTTTGCCATGGTTTTTGATATTTCATATCCTATTACAATTTAGGAAACCTACCACCCATAAAAGTTTGACCGATTAGATCTGAGACTCCCGGTATTTACCCAATCATAGTTATTACCTACTGCATTGACGGGTCTAAAATTGTTGCTATTCTGTTGCTGGCCCATTTTTTATTCAATCTTCTATTTTGAAGAAAAATGACTTAGACATCAAGACTTAGCATCTAATAAAAATTCAAATCAATAAGTCTATTCGTTCGCTAGTTATCGCGGGCTACATACACAGGCACATTGTCTTAAAAACCGTTTAAAAATATTATAGACACATTAAAACGTAAAAATATCACTAAAGTTAATAAATTTTGATCAAGTTGTAGCGTGTCGCAGTTCGGTGACTGCTATAAGAGAGGATCCAGGTTCAAAGTTCGTTGAATACCAGGAAAAGGTATCTAAATTTCTGACGTCAGCTAGCAATTTTTCAATCAAGACCCGATGACAAGAACAAACAACAAGTCAATTGTACTCCTTGTACGTTTCTATTATAAGAAACCTCTCAGACTTTCATAGGAAGATAAGTAAGCGCTTCAGTGGTTAAATGCATGCGGTACCAGCATCCACGACATCAGCCCCGAGTACTTACAGCCTAATGCGACCGTAGGCCGGAAACTCACAAGGAAAGTGTCCTGTGGTGTCGCCAACACTCGCAGGATGATGTGTATTTGGCAAAAGCGTAGTGCCCCTATACGATGCCAGTATACAGTTTATTGTCTTTCCTACTGGTGGAGAGCAGAAATGTCACTGTTATCTTAGAAACGTCGGGAAGTTTTCGCTTTGTCTGCAAGCAATCTGCTCAAATAAAACCCAAATATCAGTGACACCCTAACTGAGGAAGCAAGCAGTTTTGACGCAGATACCGGGCCTGAGGAACTCTTTCTGAGCTCTGCCTAACAAGTTTAAGTTTGACGATTCCTCTTTTCAATATCCCATTGTGAACTTGAGCCCAAACAAGACACTGTGAATTCAAACTTCCGATCAGAGAAGCCGTTCACTCTTGAACTAGCCTGAAACACGGGGTTCAACAAGCCTTTAAGGCGTTCTCTTCTATCGTATTTTGATTTTTTTTTTTTTAAACAGTCCAAGTTGTGTAGAATGTATGTTATTCTGCCGATCCGAAATAGTCTTGCAAGACTCCGCCGATTTAGCCAATCTGTAATAAAGTTTTCTTATAGTTCACACCTGTTAACCAACACTGTACTGCAAGAACCCTTTTCTAATACATTTTTTTAAATTAATTGTTAATACCACGCCCGCTCTACTGGCAACATTCTTCGCTCTCTCAATTTCATAATTTCACAAACCCACACATGCACACAAATCACCAAGCAGGTAGATATAAAGCAAAACAGATGGTTAATTGGTTGGTGTATGCGTGAGTTCTCATTCCGAAGTCGAGTCGAGTACAGCGATTGCTTTGCTCAGAAAACGTTCCCACCACTTTCCTTGTGTTGGTGTTTGCGGAATTTGTGTTCTCACAAAAATCTTGTAGTCACCGCTCTCTTCTCATTGTGCATGAGTGTTCGTGTCTGTTGCTTTGCTGCTGGCAGGTTCCGTTTGTTATGTTTCCAAGTTTTATTGCCAGTCGATGCCTCGCCGTCGATGACGTCGGTTTGTTTTTGGAGCTAGTGTCGAGTTCTAATTGGATTGTTTTTTTTATTATTATTTATATCTTCGCCTACTTGTGTGTATATTGAATGCGGATCTAAGGACTCAAATCAACAAAATTAATTAAGTCATAGTTTGAATTAAATCCGAGAGCAATTGATAAAGAAACCGAGATCAATTAAATCAAAACCAAACCCCCCCCTAAACAGTATAAATCGAAATCTTACTCGTATAACTCTAAATTGGTGAATAAAGTGTTGAAAGTGTAGTGCGGAAAGATACAAATACAAATCGTAGATACCAAAAACGACGCATCGAATTAAGAGATTTATTTGTCAAGAAAAAGGTGAAATAAAGCGAAAAAAATAAGCCAAAAAGCGAATTTAATAATTATCGTGTCTAACGTCTACAAGAGTCTACACAGTGTGGGATTACAAACATGAGTCGCTGAGAATCGTTGTTGTTTGTGTTGTGAGTGTTATATGCCGTCAGTCGTAAGCCGTATGTCGTCGTAGTGAATTTCGTTTCGGCAACATTGTTTACACGAAGAAGAACAGCGGCGGCAGCAGTAGTAGCAGCAGCATCAGCAGACCAATCAAAATATACTGAAGTTGTGTGCGCTTTGCTCTTGTTTAGTCCAAGCGAAGGACTTAATTGTGTAGTTACTCGTGGATTGTACGTTGAAGTTCCAGTGTATCCAGTGATCCAGATTTAGTGTCCGATTTAAATTTAGTGGTTTCCTGGTCTGGTAACATACATGCATGCGAGTATATCGTGGTGGATTAGTTAGTTGTAGGTACTTTGCTTGGATTACCAGTTAAATTCGTGAGTTTGTGAATTTCGGAGGCGCGCTCGTCAACAACCATGGAGTTAAACAGGACAGCGTATTAATTCGAATCTGAACTGAAAACGAAATAACGTAAATTGAAGTTTAGCAGCTAAGCACACCAGGCAGCAAACGCCACCAAACAACTAGCAGCTAACAATAAAAACAAGAAACAGGTAAGAGATTTAAATTGTCGTCTTTGGTGTGAATCACTAGCATGACACAATAGATGAAATATTCATGAGATTAGTAGCGCTCCCCTCCTGTTTATTGAGAATTCCGCATGAGTTGAACGGACTTACCCGGACTTCCTTGAGTTGTCAAATCTGTCTGTCTGGTAGTCTGTATGGAATAATTTGACCAATTTGTGGCGGTATCGTTAAGCGCATCACCTAATACCTATACCTGGCGGTATAGTGCCTACACGTACTGCTTCCAGAGGAGAATGATAAAAGTCGAACCTGTTCATGTAACAGCTTTTAGTGATTAGCATTTCACTAATCATGAAAGCAAACTTTGCATATTCCAAAGGGGGGTAATTCCGTTACAACCTCCGCCCTCTGGGGCCATGTGTCTGTAGTCGGTTCCAACTGCTAAACGATTGCTCGGACTTGCTTACCTGTTTTGCGGAAAGTAGCTCAAGTTCCGTGTACGAAATAGAGAAGCATTACCGTATCCGCATGTGACAACTGACAATGTACACACCACCACCATTCGCACAAGCACAAGGTCACATGAAAATTCGCGGAAGGAAAGATACTCACCGCTACACAGTATTTGCTGTTGGTACCTACCACATATTCTTCCTCTTCCTCCTCCTTCGGCATGTGTATGTATCTATTCTTGATGTAAAGTTGGCCCATAACGTGTATGTACGAGTGCACATTCATTCTACAAGAGTACTCGTACCTACCCCTCGTATTTACGTACTGTAAGCGTTTTCTTCTCGATACGATTGAAGATGCATTCGCACGGATGGTGTGCAAAAGAGAGAAATAGCGAGAAAAGAGAGACGAAGAAGAGCGTTTCTTGCTGGCTCCTCTCCCCCGCATTTAATAAGCTTAACCAAGCGACTCCGTTTGTTGGTTCATCGCTGCGGCACTGATTCGTCTTCGCCTTCATCTTTCGTCTTTCGACTTTGTTTCTGCCTTCTTCCATTGCGCGCCCATTAAAATGTAAAAAAGCGCAAAGCGAAATTAAATTCACTTCCGCATTGCTCCACAAACACACAAACACATTTGCACTATACTCGTTACTCGAGTCGAGTCGAGACTTGTAGTATAGTATAGTCAGAGTCAGAAAAAAGCAGCAAACTGATAGAAGACTGAGAGAGACTTTGGCTAACAACGCCAGCGACGACAACGAAAACGACGACGGTGGCGAAGTAAAAATGACAACCAAAGAAAATCGTAAAAACAAGCAAAAATAAACGCAGCACGCTTTGCCCGAGACTTGGACTTCAAAAACACAAAAGTTTCCTTCCTTCATGTTGTCGTTGTCGTTGTCGCAGTTGATGATGACGGTGACGGCGTTTATATGTTTCCATTGCCAGTGTGTCTTGCATTGGTTAGTGCTCCACCATGAAGTCACCACCAGAACGGCAGCGGCGACCACATTTACGGCACAATTGCTATAACAATTTTACAATTGTCGTCGCGCGGCGAATTGCGGCAGTGTGTTGATTTGATGGTGCTGTAACGACCGACATCGCTCCCGCCACCGCATTGAATTGATGCGATTTAAGTCGGAGTACTCAGCGGAACACATGACAGCATCCCATAAGTACTTTTTCTGAGAAATGCACGACTACACATGATACAGATACTTGTACGGATGCTGTGCGTTGGTTGCCGCGCCATCTCCGACAATATTCGTCCTTTGGTTTCTGTTTGTTTTTTTTTTCGTTTCTCTTTCAGGAAATATTTCCACCCTTCGTTTTGAATTCCAGGAAAAAAAATAACCAAGAAATCCCCCAAGGAGTTCAAGTGATGAGACAATGTTGCCATTGGTTTATTACCAACTCGGATATACGATTTTATAATTAAAATTAAGGGTTTTCGAGTTTCTAAATTAAAAAAAAGAAAACTGACAGGGAAACGTTTTGTAATAATAAACGGTGCCAAACGGTTATGTAAATGCTAGGGCCGAATTTTTTAGCAAAACTGGGCTATGACTTTGGCGGAGACTTAAGTTTATCGATCTCGATCTGAGAAGGACTATAAAAGCAAGTGAATCAATTAGAAGTTTCAATAGAAATTAGGGATCACATTCACGTTTAGCCAATTTGTACTATAAAAGTTGGCAGATAATCGGTGTACAATGCAATTCATGTCACTATAAAGGCGAATAATTATTTCTCCGGTTACGTTTGCAGGCCTTTTAGACTGTCAATTCAAGTATGTGCCATGGCTTTTTTCTTAAACCGAAGATTAGGCTGGGTCAGGGGTTTATGTATCTTGTGATCATTGCCTTCCATACGCCCGATAGATCTTCGATAGCTTTCCTATTTTGTCACTTTGGTCTAAATTTAGATCTTGGTGCAACTCATAGAGTTCGCGGTTGTGTCGTACTCTTAATTTGACACCACACGAGAGGTAGTGAGAAGACCAAGTAATTTTCTCTTCTAATAGACCCAACACTCAATACCGAAGATTAGAACTGCTACGATCATGATCTTGAAGAGCATTATCTTTGCCTTTCGAGTTCGTAGCATTAAACCATTTTTGGAAATCCACATCGACTGACGGCTGTGTGACGCTTTGCTTAAACGATGATTAATAATTTTTTGTCTATCCACAGCATGTATGGTATTTCGAAGTTTGGCACATAGCCCAGCACTGAAAGAATGGGCGTGTCAAGCAATTTAAAATATTTTAATAATAAATAATTGCACATTACTAACTACAGACAGATCATTAACTAATCTATTCCTTAAGATGGTTTTTCACCATTCAGTTTCTTATCAACTATCAACAATTAATCTTCTCTCTACAGTGGTCTTTAGCTCATAATTTGTTTTCAATTCAATATTATAAAAGATATGGGATTTGCGTTACTAGCCGAACACCACGTGAGCGTCATCAGGTTACGCAAGAACTTCAATATCGAACGCCTAGCATGAATTGCCTTCAATAGAGAAACTCGTAACCTTCGAAGACCTTATGTCAATTAGTTTGGTTACATCTTTTCCAGACCAATTTGAAAGCACAACTTCTATGGGATTCGAGTCATCGGTTTGGATCTCCCAATTGTTAAGAAAAATAAAATTACTTTGCCTGAAAGGAAATATTATTGAAAATTCAAAGTGGATTGCAGGCGCTCGTAATTTTTCCAAGGATCCGCTACAAACCTTTTCAAATTTTCTGAAGAATTTAACTCATAAAGGTAGTTTTGCGAAGACGGGCACCAAACTTCTTTTCGTTTTACCCAAAATCTTAAGATGGAGACCTCATCGAAAGCTCCCAGTATAACTTTGTCCAGTTCTGCAGAGGCATAGGATCTTACCCACACTAGTAAAAGTATCTTTTGTTGTTTTGATAGAGAAAACGAAGAAAATCTAATAAATAACTTCCTGCATAGGTATATGCTGCCATACAGGCGAAAAATAAAAGATAGATCCACCGATGCTTCAGAGTCAAAAGGGAAGATATTAGGAAAAACCTTACATGTTGTCCAATTTCATGTGATGATATGAATTCAACTCCATACATATGAAGCTTGGTAGAGATTTCAAAGAAGTTTATTCGTCACAGTCTTAAAATACTCCACGTCAAAATCTTACAGAATCTCAGTCAAAATGACTTATTCCCGGAAGAATAATGTATGACAAAAATGTTAGGCACCACTTTTACGTCAATGTGCAATTAATCAAATAAATCCGCACAAATAAAAAACGCATCGATACCATACAAAAAAAAAGAGAAAAAAAAGAAACTTAATTGGCAACTCTGTCAGCCGACCCTTCTTACCACATGACAAGTATGTAGGTACACACCGGAGAAAGGATGTTGCATGTTTTGTATCATGCCAACCCACAATCTCTATTCTATGCGGCAGTCACTGCATAACGTTATTGCAAAATAAGGAAGGGGAAATGTGGGTAAAATGTAAGCCAAAAGAGGAAGAAAATTGAGACCAAGACAGAAGCGAAACAAAAAAAAAAAAAAATAAACACGACAAGCAAATCGTCGTTTCTTTTGTGGTTTACTGTGCAACACACAATAACTGGTGTACGAATACCGATCGACATCGAATCTCAGCACAAGGCAGTTAAGTGCTGCTACCGCAGTGGCTGTCGCTATAAACAAGTTACGTAGCCTCCTGCTTCTTCTTCTACCGCCACCGCCACCGCCATCGTCATCGTAACCGCTGCTGCCGTCTTCGCTTCTCCATTATCCGCAGCGTGGGCATCAAAAAAGTGAATTAGTGGTGCACGTCATAGCCGCTGCTGTTGCAGGTCTCTCCAATTGAGCTTCTCTCTTCCAATCCAGTCTCCTCGTCTATCGCAAAGAGCTAACGACTACTTTACACTGCTCAAAACGGCACACACATCTAACCTGTTGTCGGGAGGGATTTGGTTACGTTTCGAAATAGGAAGTTGCCAGACATCGAGCGCATAATGTCGGTTGCTAGTTGTTGTTACCTAACACAACCGACTTCGACTTCGACTGCAACTTGGACGTTGTAGTCTTCCCCCTGTATTGTACGAGTATCACCGTAACACTGTTTAGTCCGGGGTACCATATGCGCTCCTTGTATAAGTCAGCGATTAAGATAGTTCAACGAGGAAGTGGCAAAGAAAGAAATGTGATAGGGGCATACCGCCATTTCAATTCTCTTACCTGTGATTGAATAGAAGGTGTCAAAGGTAACGTTTGTCCTCGAATTATGAATGTACCTATGTATGCATTCCTTCCACAGGTGGCCTTACTGTGAATTACTTGTATGTAATTGCGCCGAATTGCAGGTGTGTGTAATAGTTTAACAATTTTTACAGGATGCGGAAAACAATCTACATCCACTTAAAGGTAGACGACGTATTATGAGTGCGTACTTGAATTCTGAAGCACTGCAACCATTGAGATAATAAAATATTGTCATTGTCAATAAGTGGAACTGATTGTAAAACTAGAATACCTGCATGCATCCACCCCTGCCATGATTAGGTTTGATGATTTATGACTAGTATAAAACCGGGATTACCTTTACCATACCCATGTACGAGTACATGTGTATGTATGTGCATTTATGGACCCCTAAGAGCGGATCTAAACCCATTTCCTTAAGTATCTATCACATGATTCTCTCCTTCTCTAAGACAAATCTTTTAAGAAATATCCATTAACAAGAAATGCCTTATGGATGCTTGTACGAGTACATAGATTTGGAAATTGTTTTCGGGATGCTCTGAGGGACCTCCCAGTGCGGTGATAGTGCTTCTTCTTTTCTGATTTGAAATCTGGCTTTTGTTTTCTGAGTACCCTCTTCACAAGTGTCAGTTATTTCTTTTTCCTCATTTTCTTTTCACATGCAATGCAACAAATGAGACTTGCATCCTTGGTTCCGAATACTTTCGTATAAACTCGTACAACATAAGAGAATCTACGAGCTACGGTTATATACCTACAAATACAGGACATGTACACTGGACTCTGTAGAGATTATTTATTACGAATCCCAATTTTTCACTCAGGTATTTGGTGACCCACTCTGGATGCAAAGGTACGTGTATCCTATTTCAATCAATGAAATCGATACAAATAGAGGGCGATACCCTATTTCAAGGACCACTCAACAGAGATTTGTATTTTTATTATTTTATTATGAGTCTTGTTGTTTTATTTTTTGTTTTGTTTTTAATGTGTGCGGTTTTATGTATTGAATTTTGGGCAAAATTCTGGGAAGACTATAATCAGCAGGAAGTTTGGTTTGAGATGATGAAAATATCCTTCATTTAGCAATTACAAAAATTGGGTTTTCTGAATTTGGGTTAGGTTTTGAAAATTCTTGTTGTTTTGGTAGTTGTCGATGTCATTTGTCTATTTGTACTGCATGCAGATTGTCCTCTTTGATATCTCGGAAGAGTTAACAGGTCAAAGAAAATCAGCAGGATTTTTCAGATATGTAACATATGTAAGTACACCAATGACAAAAGTTTCTAAATAATAACATCTGCCGGACAATGTTATAATCTTTGTTTTAAGGGCCTTATGGATGCAAAAACAATCCAGAGACAAAACCTAAACGTTTTCAAATATGGCAATACCTGTGTAGACACGTCATTTCTGACATCAGCATCGTAAGTTTGACGTTTTCATTAGTACACGTTCGAGAGCGTTTTGTCATAACAGTTCTATTTGCATTTTTTTTACAGAGACTTGAAATTTTCATCTCAGCCAAAAATGAAATTAAATCGTGAACTCTTTCATGGATTAACTCAACAACCCTGTGCCGATTAACTCATTTTGGCTTTTGGTGATGAAGCGCCACCTCGGGCCACAATATTTTGGGGTTTTTCGACTTCATCCGTGGTGGTTGTTGAGCCAGAAAACATCGATGCAACTTGTCGGTATTCTTGGGCATTGGTTCCTCTCGCAACATACGTTAAATCAAAAAGAGTTTTTCGCGTTCGATAACGCATAAGTTGACGCCGAACACGGATCATTCTCCACCTCGAAAATGCAAGCTCTCCCAGATCGACTCAAACAAGTGACTTCTTGAGCGCTCAAAACATCGAATTAAAGGTTCATCCGCGGTGCAGCCCTGATTTGGCACTCAATGACTTCTTTTTATTCCCCCACATCAAGAATTAATTCGCTAGGTGAACGTCTTTCAATGCATAGAGATGCGGTTGATGCGTTTTGTTCAAACTTGGATTCATTTCGATTCCAATGACAGTGAAATTCGAGATTATTACGCCGAATCTACAGCGCACGATTACTTCGTCAAGGGATACTATGACCAGATAAAGATAGTTTATGAGTCAATGAAGACGAACATTTCATTGCGCCTTACGAAGAATCTCACACAAGAGGCAGCAGGTCAGGAGCAGGAAAAGCCATCAGCAGCACCACCGGCCAGGGAAATGGCTCTCGTTTGATGATGGTATATACACAACGGATGGCATTTCCAGAATCCAAGTGAGTACCCAATCCAAGTTTGAACATACTCCTCCTTCTTGAGGGGTTCCAACTCTCAACTTATTAAGTGGCTTCAAAGCGAGCGGCTGTGCGTCTTGGTGATGGTCTTGGTTTCCTGAAGCGGTAAAAATAAAAAATAATCAACCCAATGATAGCAGCCAATAGCAAATAAGTCAAGCCGTAATGGTGGTAGTCATGAACATTCATTGACATTCGCTCGCCGTTTGCTTCGGACTCGTTTATAAAATCTTCAACCCTTTTTCTCAGATTAGTGAATTGAGTTTCATCGATACCCTTTATTTCTGGTGGAGAGGCAGCTTCAATGGAGGAATTGCGAGTTGAAATCCAGCTGTTTAGTTTAGCGCTTGGAATGAATGAGTTTGTTACCGTGGTATTGTAAGCGGTTCGACCATTGATGATTGTATTCCCGATTTTCAGAGTACAATGTGTTTTGAATTCGATGACCCCATTGCCTATCAGCGACATGCTTCTGGTTACTCCTGATGACCTGTTTTGTTGGAAACTAATGAAAAAATCCACCTATTTGATTTTTTAAGACCTATCCATCGAATACAAGCAGTCAACGCGTCATCCTCGTGGTTTAGAAGAGCAATTTCGCAGGTTTTGACGTTTCCTGCGTTTCGTGCGTGCACAGGTAGTTCCTTGCTGAAACTATCAGTTGTGGATTAATCTTAGCGTGATTCAGATTAAGTATAACATCAAGAAGAATATCTTGCGTGCGTTCGAAATTTGTCACAACTAGGATTAAGTAAAAAGTCAAAGATGACAAGTGTTGGTTAACGCTGAGAGCATTCTGTGTTTTTTCAAAGGCACTAAACGTCTTTGCCAAATAATTGTTCAATGCCTGGAACTGTTGGTGAATTTCGATCGTGTTTCGTTTAAGGATGTTTAAAGTTGAATCTGAAATAGAGCTTTTTAATTAGATTTTCCAAATGAGATTCCTGTTGGTTTGCCAGGTTAATCTGATCTTGAATATGCTGAGCATGTTCCTGGTCAAGTACACCAAACAAACTATGAGCTACGTTGCCTACAAAGTCGAACGGAGATCTGGCGAGTATTATTCTTTCGTGGCTGGAAGTATTGAAACCGTGAATCAGCTCATTATTATGATCAATAACAAGAATTTCGATAGTAGGTCTGCAATAAACTCTTTCAGATACTTCCTTTGTACAGAGTCCTTCCATCTGCTGAAGATATGACTTTAGTTCTCTGAGCTCAAGCCAATAGTTCGTTAAGTTGTATTACACGTAAACGCTCCAAAAACTTTTAACCATCCTTAGACTTCCAACTAATCCAGTTTATCAGCATTAACTCCGTTCTTCGATCAAAAATGTAAATTGATTCGCGTTGGGGGAAGATTAGTAAACTCAAAACTTTTACCGGATGCTAAGAACCAAATATTGTTGCCAAAAAACAATATTATTACAAATTTACTTGTAACACATTTGCATAGAACAAATTTGCACGTTTCTCATAGAGCGGTTATAGCGATTTCTCGACAACAATACTGGATCTTGAGTGTGGCAAGGGAAGCTAAAACAGTGATAAGAACTTGCATAAAATGTGTCAGATCAAAGGAGAGGGTTTCGCCATCTAGACCCTTTCACACTACAAATCTTATTTGGCAATTTTTGTATGTTTCTCAACGATGGCTGTACACATAGAGGTGGTTGGTGACCTAACATCAGAAGCATTTATCAATTGTCTTAAAAGATTCATAGACAGAAGGGGATTGTGTCACACTATTTTCTGCGACAATGCTACGAACTTCGTGGGTGCAAAACATGAATTGGATAAACTAAAGGCTACACTGTGGTCATGTAAAATGGAAACAGCAATTCAATCATCATGTTGTCAAATAGGAATCAACTGGAAATTTATTCCTCCACGTTCGCCTCACTTTGGAGGACTCTGGGAGTCAGCTGTGAAATCGGCAAAGGGACTAATGGGACGATACTTAGGCGAAGTTTCCTTGACCTACGAGGAGCTAACGACAATATCAGTTCAGATTGAAGCTATTTTAAACTCCAGGCCCTTGACCTCACTGTCCTCGGATCCAAACGACTTGGAAGCCTTAACACCAGGTCATTTTCTAATAGGAACACCACTTCTGGCAATACCAGAGCCTGACGTCACCGACAAGCATGTGAGTAGCCTTAATAAGTATCGACAAATCCAGCACGTGCAACAATCCTTTTGGAAAAGGTGGTCTTGTGAGTATTTGCACCTTCTTCAACAAAGATGCAAGTGGAGAACACAGTCCCAAAATTTAATTTCAAACACCCTTGTTCTCTTGAAGGAAGCTAATACCCCACCGACTAAATGGAAATTGGGACGTGTAGTTGAGGTTACTCGTATAAAGGGCAAGGACGGATTAGTTCGTGTGGCCAACATAAAGACTCAAGGAGTGCTCCTTCAACGCGCCATCCATAACTTGTGTCCGTTGCCAAGTGAAGAGACACTCCCTTCCTTCAACAATAATACAAGGGAATCGTTAAATAAGGAAGAGATAAACAGAAAATCCCACAAACATCAAGAACCTTAAGGAGCAGAAAGTTAACAAAGAGATCATTACTTTCAATGGTTCTTGTTGCATTGTTGGTCATGCCTACTTACGCAACCTTTGCAGACAATCGCTTTGCCTTCGACAAACTGGATGATGCAGTAGGCATGTATTTTGAAGATGATGGTATAAAAACAACGGATGGCATTTCCAGAAGATTACAATACGTTGCAAAAGAACAATAGTGTGAGTACCCAATCCAAGTTTGAACACGTTTTTTGGAGTTACCTCGTTCAGAGTGGACAAGGTGCTTCGAAAATTGGTTCAAACGCATGCAAAAGTGTATTGATCTTTATGGAGAGTATGTTGAAAAACAATAAAGCCATTTTCGATGAGCATCCGGAAAACAATTCTAAATGAAAATATTCAAATTTCGATGGTCATATCACCGTGACTGGGGCCGTATATCCATAATAACTTGCTGTTAAATGTCTTCCGGAGTTTCATTCATTGCTGACAAATAGAAAAAAAACGATCGGCGGTAGATCGTAAGATCTTGGTGGACAATTTACATGTCCCAATCTGGAAATCACTCTTTCGCCAAACTTTGATTTCAGTAAATCAATTACTCGTAGCCCCATCTTGCTGGATCCATGTACCGTCTTAATATTTGTTGATCATCTTTCCATATCGGGTACCATAAACGGCGGTAACCCAAACTCCTGGGTCATTAAAAAAAAACCGACCTGATGATGCCAACAGCGTTCAAGCCGCATCATAGAGTGAATTTTTTATTTTTTTTTGTCGGAACAGAGCACTTAGACAGAGAACTAGACCTCTATTGCAAGGAGTACAATTAAAGTTACTTTTAGTGAAATCTTTCAGTTTTTCGAAGAAAGATGAGTAAGCGCTTCAGTGGATAAAGTTCCTACAGTACCAACAGCCATCACATTAACGCCGTATACCTGCACCCTGATCCGAAGATATTCACAGGTGTTCCGCGGTGTCTCATCATCCCAATCACAGCAAGCGCCCAGCACATTTAAGTGTTTATATGAAACCCAAATGTAAATGGAAGCCTTAACTTAGGTTCCGATTCTGAAAAACTCTCCTCAGAGCCCTGCCTGACAAGTCTTGCATTTCCGAACTAGATTGAAAGTCATAAGAGGGTTCAGATGCTTCGTCCCCTAAACTGGTTTTTCGCAATATAGTTCGTTGTCACCCGGATTACATATATATCCGCTTGGAAGACAGACGCTAGTTTTCCTAACAAGAATCTAAATCTAACGTCATCCTCCAGAAAGACACCAGCGCCGCATCATAAATCAGATTTGGACCCATCCGTGAAGACCCGACTACATTCCTTTATTCTCGATTTTGAATAATTGGCACTGGGTAATCCGAAAGTAGTATTGAGAATTTCGATATTCGGATTTCAAATTCTCTCATTTTCGATGAATTCGATTCGAAAGTTCTAGAGAGTGCCAAAGCAAGGAAAGTCAATCGATTTCGTAATTCTTCTGCAGCAGGAGTTCTGGTGTCATTGCACCAGAGTCAAAAGACAGCCGGCGGGCAAAGTGCTTGTTTTTACCAAAGAACACTTTTTTTTTTTTAAACAGAAGATGGCTTTGAAAGTGCAGCCCATGATATTATCAAGGGGAGGGAGATTCATTAATGCGTCTAGATCGAAGTCAGGCGTGCTACAGGTAGCTTCCATACAGCCGAGACAGACCGTTCTTTGGAGTTTGGTAAAAGCAGCAATGACATATTGTCGGGAGAGCTTATTCCACCAGACAACCGACGCAGAGAATATACATAATTGGCCTTATCATACCCGTGTATGGTGACAGGCCCCATATTTTGGTCCTTTGCACTGCCAGAGGGCCGACGTAACACGTTTAATCCGAAGAGTAACCACTGCAAATAGGGCAATTTCGGTCATTGACGTATCCGTTGAGCCAAACGTGATCCTCATCACTCACAATTTTGTCATAAATTTCCTGATCACCTTGCATGCCATAATCTAGCGGCTTCAAATCTCCCATCAATTGAATCTTCTAAGGGGCTGAACCAAGGACTAAGTTCAAGAGCATTACAGTCAGACAAAACAGCAGTTTGGTGTGGTTTATGAGCTGGTGGAAACATCGGTCGATATTTCTTCAATTTCTGAACGGCGCCCATTATTGCCATGATAAAGGGCTGGCTATTTGCTGCTTGGAATTGAAGCCAGTGGTTTCGATGACATTTGGTTTCAATAAGATGGCTTTATTGCATGAACAGTAAATTTCACGTTTTTCTAAATGTGTCATCACACCTCTAGACTTTCCCTTTGGAGGTACGTAAAGTCCAAAGTCTACGTGGAGGCCTACTCGAGTCATTGGTCAAACACCACTCTTACTGCTCGAGGGCATCATCGAAAATTGGTATAGACCTTCAGAAAGGACAATGCTATCCGCAGGTACGACCAACATTTGAAAGGATACGTATAAATGTAAAGAATGGTTCTTTTCTATGACAATAAAGATTACCCGATTAAGGGGATTCCTCCGTGTGACGGCCTGTTTTTTAAGCATTTTTTGAGATTTTTTTTTTTGCGTCTTATGAAAATATAGAACTTTGAGTTTCTATCACTTATCATTTAAAGTAAGTTGTACCACTCCGAAGACACTCTCCTTGAAAAAAATGACACTCACTTCCAAGATTTCGACTGATTGGTTTATCAAGAAAAAAGAGTCTAAATGCATCGAGTGAACTGGAATCATTTGAAAATATTGAAAATTGAGTTTTTGGCAGACCTCTGAAAAAAAAAGTTTCAAATTTCATGATTTTTTTTGTTAGGTTTTCGTTACGAAAAAAATAGAAATACTCTGAATTTTAGGATGATCCTATGCCAATCTGTGCGCCTGTATGTGCTGAGTCTAATCCATGAATTTCAAGTAAATCAGTCAAACCGTTTTCGAGATATGGTGGAGGAAAGTTCGAGTTTTGAGAGAAATGCGTTTAAAGTTCCAAGTACGGTTTAAACTATGAAAGTCTTAAAATCTGCGATGCGAAATTCGACAAAACAAGTGACCATAAAAATGTCCTTCTATACTTGTATAAACTTCTCGATACTTGTATAAGAGCACATTTGTATAGAAGGGTCTAAGGCGCGGCCTCTTACTTCTCAACCCAGTGCTCCGAGCATCTGCTTCTTCTAACTACTGTATCTTTATAGCGACTTCAAATTTAAAAAAAAATTACTTTACCAGCATATTCTACACATCTACACATGTTAAGGAATCAATTTATGCAAAAAGAAAAAAAAAATAATTTTTTCAACCCATCACACGGAGGAACCCCCTTCAAGCTGAATTTTTTGAATGTTTTTTTTATAAACAATCAACCCTAACACAAAAAACATTGAAACTTAAAAAAAATTCAGCTAGTTTGGCAGCTATCCCTACTAGAAACCCTTTATCAGCGGTGACTCGTGATGGATCTTTTGGCGCGCGATCAGCTTATTGAAGTTTTTTGTCTTTTTTTTATTTCCCCGTTGAAACACTAAATTTCCTCCAGGTGAAAAGCATATCGATTCAATTAGTTGCGACTTCAACTTTCCGAAATTAACCCAGCTAAACAAACAACAAATAGACAGGCAGACACAAGTATGTACGAGTATATGGATGTGTCATGTCAAAAATCATATGAAAAACTTCAGTTTCATTTATAGTATCATCATCCATACATATTGTACATACTTGGGTACCCACATATCTACATAGATGTAGATATTGATATTTTTACTAATATAGGGTTTTCCAATAAGGACTTGAAAATTTTTTTTTAAATAAAACGCAAACCATTTGAGATATTTCAAAAACTTTATTATCGGCTTGAAGTACAATCAAAACATTTATGAATGGAACTTGACTTCGTTCATATGGCCACCGCGGGCACGTTTGCAGCGGTCGATTCGTTGGACCCAATTTTCAACGACTCGGCTACACATTTCGGCCGAAACGGCCGCTATTTCGCGTTCAATGTTGGCTCTGAGCTCTTCCAACGTCGTCGGCGTGTTGGCATAAACCAATGACTTAACGTAGCTCCACAGAAAATAGTCCAGCGGCGTTAAATCGCACGAACGAGGCGGCCAATCGAATGGCCCATTTCTTGAGATAACACGCTCACCATACTTACGTGTGTTGTTGAAACCACATGTCGTCCAAGTCCATATCTTCCAATTCGGGCCAAAAATAATCGGTGATCATGGCGCGATAACGCTGACCATTCACAGTAACGTGACGATCGTTATCGTCGACGAAAAAATCTGGCCCAATAACGCCGCCGGCATGCAAACCGCACCAAACAGTTATTTTTTGTGTATAAAGTAATGATTCATGAAGCACATGTGGATTTTCGCCCGACCAATAACGCATATTTTGCTTATTGACGAACCCATTGAACCAAAACTGAGCTTCGTCACTCAATATGATTTTGCGATGAAATTTATCATCTTGGCGCATCTTCTCCAGAACCCAATCGGAGAACGTACGTTGCTTCAAATGGTCAATCGGCTTCAATTCTTGAGTCAGCTTGATCTCGTATGAGTGTAAACCAAGATCCTTACGTAAAATACGCCATAATGTGGTCTGAGCGATGCCCAATTCTTGAGAACGCCGTCGAATTGACTGATTTCGATCGTTTGCTACGGACGCCTGAACGGCAGCGATATTTTCGACACTTCGACCAACCCGCTGTCTCACTGACACGGCAACATCATACAACGAATATGTAGACTCAAATTTTTGCACTAAACTTGTTATTGCCTGTCTACTAGCGCGAGAATTACGACCGAAAATTGGAGTTAACGCTCTTAAAGTTGCAGTCACCCACTCCGAATTTCGACTTTGCTCGTTCGTATACTTTACATTGATGAAAATGTTTAGACATATGATAGATATTATACATCTTATTCAAAAGCTTGAAACCCTTTTAGACAATTCGATGAAGCAAACCTTATGTTATGGCAGGGCTTACCTAAACAAAAATAAGGTGAAGATCTGTCAAAATTCTTTCAGTTGTTACGGAGTTTATCCCGGACAAACAGACAGACAGACAAAAATTTTGGAAACAGCTATGTTGTTGGTTTTTTTTCTACAAATCTTTGATACATAAAGATTTATATAAGCAAATGTTTTTGTATAGATTCGGATTAAATTTTAGGCCGGGATGTATTGACCCATTGGTAATTTTGAGTGGTACTGTACTCTTTTAAGAATTCAAGTATGATAAAAATAAGAAGATTAGTCAAAAAATATCAGTAAAGAACAAAACATGTTACGTACGAAACGACCTTGCAACTAGCACAAATAGTGTTGGTGCGTTGTTTTTCAATCCGGTTTGCGGAGCATTGAACACAACGACGTCATTGTGTTGCGACTTCTGGCATATGTTCCACGACATTCTATACAAGTATATGTTTCAGTTTTCTAGATGGACCTCATTTTCACGAGAAACTAGAGTAGTTCCAACTTTTTATGGTACAAAGTTGGAGGTAGATAGTAGAGGCGTTTATAACTGCCATGTTCAATATCTTTTTTCACCATTTAGCATATCTTCGATCCAAACCGTACGTCGAAATTCTTTGGGCCAGATCCACTCCGCCAATTATTTTAGTTGCAATTGGTTAGAGTCATGGAGATGAAGGAAGAAAGGATACCGAAGATAGTGTGCCTCCCAAATGCTGCTTAACGGAGGAAAATGTGTTCAAGGCTGGGAAAATCTAGCATCTCAATGTGGTTTCAATCTCTTTGTTACACCAGATGAACAGCTGGACCCCCTAAAACATAAGTTCCACACATTACTGGAGAAAACAGTCCACAGAATTTACAAAGAATTTGTAAATGAAACTCAGTCATCGCAATACAGGACATATTATTCCAAATTCAATTATAATTCGCAGAATAGAACTTACTTTCTGACGAGTTACGGAACGGACAAGATAAGCAATATCTTCAAGGTAAGAGGTGAGCTGATAAATTTAAACTACATGCCGCACCGACCAGAACTCCCACTTCTATGTAACCTCTGCAACCTCAAAGAAAGAGAAGATGTATTCCACTTCGTTGCAATATGCCCTATCCTCAGAGAATTCCGCTGCAAATTCTTTGGAGCACAGGTACTCAATATTAATGAACTGAGAGCATCTTAAACGGTGACCGAGGCTGGGATAGATTATATAACTACGCAATAAACGCACTGCGCTATAGAAAATGCTTCTAAAAATAACACATTAAATTTGTTAAATTATTTGTATTATAAAAAAAAGTAAAAAGTAATTAAATTGTCATTCTGGTAGACGGCTATAAGGGAAGCCATATAGACTAAGTATCTAGAATTGTTAAGAATAAATTTTTATTATGAAATAAATAGTCAGTTAAACTAACTAAACTAACTAACTATGTACTTGCGAGCACTGTATATTTGTCAAATTTTTGTAACAGAGTACGGGTGAAACAACGATCAATGCCAATCATTATATCTGTCCCCCGAATCGTACTGCAAAGTTTTTTCACAACTCTCTTCCTTCTGAGAACACTTCCCCCTTTCCAGCATATACAGTGTCGGCCAAAACTAAAGCAACTAAAATCGCAAGTCCGTGTTTTGTGATACATTTCATAGAAATTAACCCGAAAGTTAAAAAATATATTTCCAATAGCCTTAACTATTGATGATTAATTTATAAAATCAATGAGCAGTAGTTTTACCGTATTAAAAAAAAAAATACAAACATCCAATTGAGTTTACTTTATTTTTCAACTGGCCAAAACAAAAGTAACTCAATTTGCTCCGTAATTTTTTATTATGGCCACATTTGACCACAACTACTCATATCTGATTTTTTTATATTCGAAAAAAACATAAATTGATTCAATTGGGTTTATCAGTCTGCTGCAGCAAGATCTTTAGAAGTGTTCCTTCAATTTTATCTCAAATGGCCAGAAATAACTACTCCCATGCGATTAAAGAAAAAACTATAAAACTACGAATATAGAAATGGTATTTAACAATCTGAATTATCCAAAAAGTATTCAATCCCGAAATCGGTGATAAAATTTTACAACTTCTTCAAGAAATTTGATTCACCGAGGTTTCAGGCCAAGAGTTACCGCATAGCGGGAAGACGACAAACTGATCATTAGAAAGACAAAGAGTAATCCCTTTATGTTATATAGGGAATTACAAAGCTTCGTCGAAGGGCTGCTGATGGTTGTCTTTCATCATTCGGGATCATAAAGAAACCATTTACTTCAGCTAAAAACAGAAGTGCAAGACTGAAATTTGCAAATAGCCATATTAATTATTTCCACACAGTATCGAAGTGGAAAACAGTACTATACTCCAACGAATCCAAATTGAATTTGAAGGAAACGGATGACTTTCGCCATATCCGCCGGCTACTCAATGAAGCATTGAATCCTCAATACTTAAAGGGCACTGCGAAGCATGAAGAAGGAAATATTATGGTTTGAGTGTATTTCTCTGGACATTGAATTGGTCTCATACATATAAATCATGCCACAATCTGAGGAGGAATTTCCACTGAAATGTATATTTCATCAGGATAAAGATCCGAAGAATGGTTCAAAAATAGTTCAAGTGTGATTACGGGATCAGAAAATCAATCTTATGGAATGCCAGCCCAGTCCTCCGATCTGAAACGCATCGGCGAATAATTTGGGAGAAATTCAGGAATAGAGACGTGTTTTATATTTAAGTTCAGGAGGCTTGGAAAACCGTCCCACGCTCTATAGTTTCCAATCTGATCGAATATGAAATTACTATGAAGTTGCTTTAGTTTTGGCCAACACTGTATATTCAAGTCATAAGTGTAACCTGTTCTCATGTCAAATCGCATTCAAATTTAAATCCTGCTTTCTATTGGTTTTAACGGTTGATACTGTTTCAAAGGAGATCTGCCTTTGAATTTCGTCATGCTTTTACCTATAGACTGGAAGGATGGACCTGTTCTTGGAGCTCGATAGGTGGTTTTTACACAATTTGCTAATTCTTCAATATAGTATTGCTTAGAGCAATCTGTTGGTTTTGATGGATAGTTTCTTTCTGCCACATTACCAAGAGACGTATTCATGCTCCAATAATCTTGCATTTTTGGGAATCTATTGTAGATCCTGACAAGACAGACATCAAGAAAAGTAAGAATTTCATACTGATCAGGGGGCCTACTTGTGAATCAGTGTCGAGTCACATTGCAAAAGTCAACTCACCGTCGAGTCGAGCGAAGTTTAGTATTTTTGAATTCGATCGAGAGCTACTCACACTATTAAAGTCTTCGCACTCTGAACACACCCAAAGAATGACACTAGAATTCGCAAATGCAAGTTCAAAAATACCATTTTTGTTGTGTGACATAAATTCTCACACGAGACCGATTTACAAATAGACCCCCAATTCTTGGAACTTCTTACCTGGTCGCTTTTCCAGAAGTTAAATTCTTTTATTCATACATTCTGCTATAAACATGAGCAAGCTTTTAGGAAAAAGTTTTTAGAAAACCTCTATCTCAGATCCTCTGTTGACGTTCGTCGTGATTACAGGTTGATGATCATTGGAAACATTTTTGTGTAGAACATAGTTCGGAACTGTACTAGACCAGATAATGGAATCGTTGCCTTGTTCAGTAGAAGTTGAAGAATTTGTGGCTGGGGGAGCTCTTCAGATTCTACAATATATCCGCGTCTTCAGACTCTTCATCAGAAGGTCTGTATTCAGATTCAGAAACACTAAAGTCATTTGAGTCATAGTCGTCGTTGCAAATCTTCAGGTAATTCAGCCATTTGAAAGCAGTTTTACGTCACAAATGCATTATAATTAACACAGCATCAATTAGATATATACTCGTAGATCCCTGATTTATGTTGTTGCAAATAATAATTTATACTTACAAATATTTATATTTTTCTTTTTGAGGTCGTTGAATGCAATGGTATTTAAACACTATGGAAACGTCAACAAACTACTGATTTACAATAAAATATCCACTTTGTGCAAGAAAATTGAATGCACCATGGAGGAGATTATATAGATGATCAAATAAGCAAACCTGTAAAAATAGCGGATAAAACGCATGATCATGCCTAAAATTACCAATGAGGCAACTGTTAATAGCATTTCAATCTAATATGCCTTTTCTGGGACTCTTCGAACTTGGTTTGGGACTTATAATCCCAATGGGAGCGAAAGGGCTAAATAACATAACCTACCACGAAAAAGGTTAAAAACTAAATCTCACTGCCAGACACTGCAAGATATTGTATTTCAACAATTTAAATTTGCCGTTTTAACAGCCATATCAATTATAACAGTTCGATGGTAAAAAATCGATTACTATTGAGAATGGATCGTTGTTCGATCCATTTCTTCGTTGTTTGTTATTGTTAAACAGTATTCCAAAAATGGTGTAAATTTAACTGCCACGATTTTCAAATTATGAACACAATTTGGAAATCAATATGTTCCAAGTGCACGAACTGTGAAAAGAAAAACCGAAAAATTCGAGGAAATTGAATCGATTACCGACCAAATGCACGGAAGTTCGCCAGAATATGACCGAAAGTCGGGCAATAGTTAGTCGGAAGAATTGAAGAAGTACGGCAACGTATTCGTAAACTGACTCAATAAATCAATCTTTCAGACCATACTCATACACAACGAAGAAAGGTCTTTAATTGGTTCATTAAACAACAAGAAGTAAACCGTGAGTTTTCCATCAAAATCATCTTCGACAATTGGACCCATTTTGATGTTTATGACTACTACTTGTCAAGCAAGCCAAATTGCCTCATTTGGAGTGACGAAAACCAGCACCTCTTTCATCAGAAGCAAATACATTGATTTTGGTCTTGAGGCATCATTGGATGATCCTGACGGGAATGCACAAACGGTATCAAGGAATTACTCGTATTGCACGATACATTCTCTGGTTGTGTAATCTACGAATAAGACTACGACCGCCTAGGCCTTGAAGGAAGAGATTAGATGCTAATCGCAATCCATCCGCATTTAGGCCAGAATCGTGATTAAAATTTCGTCAAAACAACACAAATGTGTCAGCAAAGCACAGTATTCATTTAAAATCCAAATTTTCTTCTCTTTTTGGATCAGCCTTTGTGCACGGAATTTTCTTTATATTTCGCATTTCTAATAAATTAATTTAAGTTGATGGTAGTTCATAACCTTTAAACTTCTCGTAGACATTGTGTTGCACGTTTAGTTTCATACATACATACATACATGGAAAGTTCAACAATATTTTGGAAATATTGAATGGCCAAAGTATAGGGGAAGTTTTATGTTCCACGCCGATTTTATTTGACTGTCGAGAGTGGTCGTTAACAATTTATTATGAAGCATCTAAAGCAGTGCCAATGCATATTTTGTTAATAATTGTTCAGCAAATAATCATCATGAGCTATAAGAAATATTTCGACTTGGCTGACTTTGTTAACAGCCGATTTTGGAACACTGAAAGTTGTTACACCAACGACTATAACACCCTCCTCGAGTTACTACTTGGGGTGCAAATTGGGCCAGCGGCATCACTAGGCCATATTTCTTTTTGAGATGTTAGAAGCCAAGGTTTACTGAGGATCACTATCGTGACATATAGGAATTCTTTCTTTTGCTGAATTAATTTTGATTTTTGAAAAACTTCTGTCACATGAAAAACTCCAATACTTGTCTCTAACTCCGGGGTTATTTTGCAATTGCTATAAAATTCATAAAACCAATTTAATGCGGAAACCGTTTTTGAAATTCTTAACTTCATTGTAAGCGTTTTTAACTGGATTTTGAAATGAATGTGTCGGAAGAGCATATTCGGCATATTTTATTGTTTTTGTTCCGGAAAAATCAGAATGTCAGTGACGCCACTAGAGAAATCCAAAATGTCTATGGGGAGGTTATTTTCAGCGAGTCCAAGTTTATAAATTGCAATTTTGACATTAAGGATGAACATGGTTCGAGTAGGCCAGAAGACATTGAGTTCCTGAAGTCCACCATCGAAAGAAATCCCACTGGCACGGTAAAGAAACTCAGAAGAGGACTCAACATAAGCCATATGAACATCCATCAACACCTAATAAATATGTGAAAAGTTATAAAGTTGGCAAAATAACCTTCAGCAAAGAATCGAAGTTTGCACTGTGCTTCTGTCCGCGTCGGTTCTTTACAATATCACTAAAAGTCGCCACTAATGGCTTAGTCCAGAAGGCAGACCAACACAACATCCCAGAGATGGATTTTACCCGCTCACGGTGTTACAGTCTGTATGGTGGGATGCTGAGGGAATAATCCATTTTGAGCTGTTGCCTCGTAATCAGACTGCTGATTAAAAGTCAGCATTCCGGCATTATATTTCATCAGAATAACGCCCTGTCTCATACAGGTAGGACCACCTGCACACAGTTACAGGAGGTCGGTTGGGAAAAAATATGGTTCTTCAGATTTCCACTTGTTCCAAAGTCTGCAAAAGTTCCTTGATAGGTATTTGTTCGTCAAAGCCAAACCTTTTTTTAGTGACCATATTACGAAGTTGACTGAGAGCGATTGTCTAATGGAATTTGGTGCAAATTAATTAAAATAAAAAGACATTCAAAAATCGCGTGCAATATTTATGTATGTTACAACTTGTTAGTTGAAAAACCATCACAATAAACTTGTTGCATCAAGCAGGGTGCTACTAATCCCTTTTTTATGAAGTTTCGCTTTTTGTTCCTTGGAAAGAAATGTTATATCATTGCTTCCTTAGCACGTCTCCACAGTCCACAGACCTCATTCATATTTGCAGATATAAATTATTTTGTTGGTGACAGATCCCTGTGTCCTAATAGTTTGCCTTGTATAAAACTTTTGGTCCCTCCTTTTGCTGGCTTATTTCTGACTGTTTCAAGTGAAACCTTCCCTTTTCTCTGCAGAGACTCTTTCATCATCCACATCTATAAAAAAAAAATTAAATAAGGGTTACGTTGCTAATGAAAATAGGTCTTCAGTCAAGGCCAAACATTCCTGCAAACTTAAACTATTCACAGACATGATTTATCAAGAATCGCTTCTTGGAGCAAGTGGAGCGATTTAACTAAATCGTCTCGAGGACCCTTTGTGCTACAGAAGACGAAAACTAAATTAACGTTAACGATGTAACGATGATTTCTGCGATTTCGTTCAAATTTCTCATCAATTTTCAATTTGTAGACTATAAGAATGTGGTTCATTAGTTATATGGAATTCCATATTTAGTGAATCAACAGAGCAGAAGCAGAACCGTTTTCAAATTGTCAATATCCGACTTCGTTACGGAACTAAGTCTATCAACCTTTTCCTACAAAATTACCAGAATCAAATCATCGCCTTCTGATCCGTTTTATTTCATTATTAGTAATAGTATAGGCCATATTTTTAGAAAAGGCCGAATCACGGTTTGACCCATATAAAACCGGTCTAAAATTTCATTGCCTTTCGGCCAATCCAAAGTGAGCACCACTTAAGTAGCCTTTTCGTCGATCCTAGGCGGAATTGACCTCATTGCGATCGTTTTTCAGGATCTGTTCTCTCGGTAATCGGCTTAAATTCTGTTCAAAGTCAAAAATAAAATGTCTTGCTTAAATTTGAAATGCAATTCAAAATATACTATCAATGAGAAGACATCAGTCCCTTTCGACACACAGCGCATATTTGGTATTCCAAGTTATGGCTGGGTACAGATGGAAGCCTTAAACCGTGTCAAAATAAACTGTCAGCGTGTCAACTATGCTTAATGCCAAACTTTATATATGGGAATAATCAGTTGGTCAATACCTCTTTCAGACATTCTACCTTTATATATGTACATGTCCATGCCTATGTAATTTTTGAACAGAACAAACAAAAAAGAAAAACCGAAAACAAAACCTCGTGCCAGTGGGATATGTAAGATTTTCATACGATTGACCTACAAAAAGTATCTTTTCAAATGCAAATTCACTTGATACGCTCTCTGGATTCCCGCTTTTCTTGTTGGATCATCCCATTTAAATTAACGTCTCCCGACTATGTATGACATTAGGTATTACCTTAAGCCAATAACTTGTGTTTCAAGTCTAGAGTTGTCTTGTTTGGTTTAGAATTCGGACATGTTTCGTTTAAAGTTACCGCTAAATGCCATCACAGCAAAACTCTGTCCAATGACATTAATAAAACCCAAAAAAGAAAAATACAAAAAAATAAAACTTGCAAACTATGAGTAAAGTCGATTACAAATCGCGCGTCCGATATAACGATATAAGGTGGTGTAATCGTCGTGCAATAGCAATAGTGCCATCGTCGTGCATTCATAAAACAGTGACGTATCGATGGTTCAATGAACCACTTGTTGTTACCCGAATCCAGCGCGCATGCATGCATTCAAATCACAAATCACAAGAGAGGTAGGTAGACGTAACAAATAAATCGAAGAATTTCATCTTCTGTTTTTTTTTTTTTTTGGTTGGTTGGTTTTGTGTTCTCTCTTTTATTTGATAATCACTGGGATAATCATCATGCGTTTCCAAGGAAAATTCCATCCCAGAAAAATGCTGTAAAAATTCAAGTCACGTACGGGAATGCACCTTAAGCACCTAAAGAAACCCAAAGCACCCCCTGATACGATATTTGGGACAAACATACAACAATATCTTTTTACTCAGGTAAAAGACGAGGAAAGATCAGTTGCTGTATCGTAGACATTCGGTTACAAAAAAGACAAAAAAAAAAAAAATTAAGACGAAGTAGAGGAAAAAAAAAAGTGAGAGAGCGGTACCTATTTATCCGACTTAACCGGAAAAAGGTGGTATTACCTTTCATTGATCTTTATCGCACCTTCGTAATGCATATATTGAACTGTCGGGGATGGATGATGTAGCAGCGGCAGCAGCTACAACAGCAGCAGCAGCTCTTAAGTGTTTGATTTGATAGTCTCTTTGTGTGGGTAGTGTACTGCCATCTAGGTGTACCTAGTCGTCATCGTGTTTCATAAGAATTCCAAACAGTTCAGAGAAGAAAACACAAAATGAAATGTTGAAATGGAAGAAATATGAGGGGAGAAAAAAAAAACCCTATTACTACAAAGTGATTGGGTTTATCCGACTCCGACAAACTGAAGCTTGAAATACCTGTCGTATCTCAATAGAATAGAACGAGGAGCACAGAAACTCAAAACAGCGTCAAGAAGTGTAGTCTCATAGGAGTATACGAGTATGTATGTACGATAGCTCTTGACAAACACAGTAAACATGACAATAAACTGCGGCTATCATAAATCAATTCGATCACTTTATAGTCCCACTAGCTATGTATACCATATACAATTGTATCTAATTACGGAAGTGACGCAAAAGCCGATTATTTGCAAATAACACTTACATCCACACACACACACACACACAAAGAAAAATTCGTATACAACAACCACATGTTAAGTACGCATGTGATTATAGGTATTTCAATTACAGTTATTGATCAAATCAGCGTTCCGTTTTTTTATCAGCTAGTAAGCGTATATACACATAGTATACGAACAAAAAAAAAATTTGTAAACTTCAAATAAATACCTTAAGCTGGTAGGTATGTCGGTATGTCAATACCGCCACCGTGCGTCCGACAACGTTGCGCATAGAGAGGAAGTTCCGAAATATAAAAATAAAAATTCAGAGTTCCCGCGGTTGGTTCGTGCAGTATTTTTGAACTTCATACCTACTTCATGCGCAAAGACTTATCGCAGTGGGTCTTTCTATTTTGGTGGCGTTATCTCGATGGGTTCCTGCAGATTTCCAATTCCCGATTATGAGCATTGACGTTTCGCATTTGCCATCACATTCACATTCTTATTAGCCTTCACATACAACCATTATAGGTAGGTCGATATTGCAGATTATGGATTTCATTTGGGGACAACTAGCGGAGAAGAACTCCGAGCTCTTCTAATGATATGTCCACTTTGGAAATACAATGCCTTCGTCATGTACACACATTATTCTCCGCGTTTCATCCTACCATCATCCGATGATGTAGCACTTAAGTGGTTAATCCGCGATTGACTGATTTGGAAAACCTATTTTCAGTGTGTCAATAAAGTTCCCGGACTGGTATTGGAAAAAAAATCTAAACAATATTTTAATAGGTTCCTCTAGCTTCAATACACTTGTTACAACGATTTAATAAAGGCCATTTTCGAAAACGTCATCTGCATCAAATTGCTTTTGCAAAATATTCTTAAACGCAAGCTGCAAAAGTCATTTGTTCGAAAACGACATTAGAAATCAAACTGCCTTTGCAGCATGTTCGATAATGCAGTGTTTGCAGGGCAGATGTTCATAAACGTCATAAGCGCTGCAAAAAAGCAGCCAGAAATTTGAACTGCATAATAACATGCATTCAAGGATGATTGTTCTGTTCGAAAACGTCAAATGCTCTTGCAAGAAAAAAATCATGTAGATGACACAGACCAACGATACCAAATGACGTTTGCAGTTTGATGTTCGCAACCCTTAAGTATTGCAAATGACGATCAATTTGACGATCAAATGACGTTTTCAACTCATTTTGTGTAATTGCCTCCAGTGCCTGTGGGGAAGGCGTTCGAATGGCCGAAATGTCATCCAAAAAACGTCCTTTCAAATCCAATAATTGAACACACAGACTTAATTTCAAGCCAAAAATTGACGAGCAATGAGTGAGGTTTGACTCGTTGCATTATCGTGTAACAGAAACTTTCTGGATTCCAATATTCAGGTCGAATATGATTAATTCTGGCTATCAATTGCTTCAAAACTGCGAGATAATATTCACCAGTAACTGTTGAACGAACTAGTTATGGATAATTCCTTTGCTATCGAAACATGTGATGAGCATTGGCCTTCCTTCATGTTCACCATCTTATAGGTTCTCTCTAAGTTTATACCACTAGAAAACACTTGTTCTAGACAAACAATCATCGCCGTACACTAGTTGCATCAACTGTAATGTTTCTGATGCACGTTTACCTGTACGTTTTGTGTTAAATTCAATGACTGCTCTTTAAAATTTCAACATCAAATGAAAAGTTGTTTACGAAGAACTGTCATATGTTTGTTATTTGACAATCAAAATATATGAAATTTTGACAGATCGTAAAAAAGATTCAAACCTCAAAAATACATCTTTCAACAAAGAGATGGCGCCATTGGTTGCCGAGTTATAGTTCGAGTCCGGGAACTTTATTGACGCACTGTGTATGTATGAGAATAAAAACTGTCTTTCTGTTTACACCATCAACATGATGATAACAGAATACTGTCTGTCGTTTGTTATTGCAGATTCGCTATCGTTGGTCAGTTTTTCTTGCGATTTCTGTTATCATTTTCATCACTAGTCCTTTTCTGTGTTGTAAGGACTAACTTAATCGGATCATTAAATCTTTTGAAAAATTGCACAATTCAATAATTGATCCAGGAACTGGTCTTGCCTTTGGACAGAATTAGCAGTGCAACCTAATTGATAAATTTTCCACACCCCGACAGAAATGCCGCCCACTCCTCTGTGGCATAAACAGAAAAAAAAACAACAAATAGCAACAACGAGTTTTGTGTGTGTTACATTTTAACATCTGCAATGCGCGTTAATGTACAGGTACAGGTACCTGCATACTTCCTCAATGATACAAAGCCGACATTGTGGCCAATTATAATGACAAATCGCATCCCATAGAGTGGTTATACGTGCACCATGCACTACCGTGTCACAGAAGAAAAGAAGAATTCCTCTACCACCCAGAATAATGTATAAACAAATTAGCTGGAGGGTGTGCTCGGTCTCAAAAAAAAAAAAAAAAACGAAACGAAACAAATTCTCATTAGCGGCAACAAAAGATAACTGCATAATCCTTCGTATGAGGACATGATGACGATAATGATCATGTTAATGATGATAATGATGTCTTCCTGCAAGAAAATGAATTTCTTACAATTGCTGTGCACATTATTTCATTATTGTTGGACAAAAGTACAAAAATATCATATCCTTGCTGATGTGCTGCTGCCATTGCTGAGGACTGTTGTTATGTATTTTAGTCCGGGAGATAATGAAGAAAAAAATTATGAAATCGACACGAAAATGACGCCTCTAGGAGCCTAGGAGGAGCACCATCACCTCCCACACCTTTCAATAGTACGAATCCGCTTATACAAAAAAAACTCGAAAAAAAAGTAGAAGAAACAGGTTGAAACGCATACAAGCGGTATTGCCTGGGGCTACTTCCACTTCTAGTTGACAATCGCTCATAATTGTGATAATGCAGCATCATTGACGTCTCTAAAGTCACTCCTTACCTAGCTAGGTACCGAACTACAACTGGCTTCTACTTCTTATTAATCTTCTTCTATTTCTTGTCATAGTGGCTGTGGTGTTTTTCTTTTCTTTTAATTTTTTTTGTTCCTGTTGAAGAGTGTGGACAATTGGTGTCTGCATCCTTGTGTCAATTCTCATCATTTGTGGGAAAATGATCTCTCATGACGTTTGTACTTTACTTTCCGGAGTGATGAAGTGGCTTGGTGGATCGTGTTTGAAATGCAAGCAAGCGTCATTGAAGCCAAGCACTAAGCAAAGCAAAGTCTTTGGAGTCATGTTTGCATTTTTAATTTAACAAGTGTCTTCGTCGTTAACCAGAAGTGGGGGGAAGAGTGCTAATGTGTCTTATTGTTTTAATAGGACCCGCGTTTTATGTTGTGAGGACTTTTGATCGTGTGGAGAAGGTTTTGCATTTAAAATGCTAAGATTGGATCTAGAATTGAAGAGGTGACGGTCTTACCAACTACACAAGTGCATGGATTGTCTTAAAACAAGTTTCTTAAGAGTGTTTGCTTTGTTTTATTAATAAAATGTAGTAAAGGTTTAATGGACAGACACGAGTATGTGCAGGCACGTGCTTTGCAACTACTTACAGCAATTTTTTCTAATAGATGGTTAAGTTCATCTTCAAGATTCGCAGTTGTACGTACTTACAGCCGTTGAGATTTGCTTCAGTGTTGTGACTGAGAGTTTTATAGATGCAACAGTTTGAGTTAAGCCAGGGTCATAGAGCTCTAAAAAGCCGTTTCGGTATTTCTTTTACCATGTATTCTCTCGTAAACTGCTCTTACGTTTCTGATCTCAAAGTGTTCATTTTAGATATTTCATTTCTGTATAGCTGAATGCATCTATTTAATTGTTTATCTTATGTTTATGAACAAGCGAAATTGGGAAAAGAAAAGTCGTCTTTTAATGTTCTAGGACGGTCAGCACACGTTCTCAGGAGGTTCTTGATTACGAAACGTTCTAATATGATACAATGCAAATAGATTAATAAATCAACAAAATGATGAGTCAAAAGGGTTAGCTCTCGGCCTCTGTTTTGGTCAGTATGAATTGATATCAGTAGTTAAAATTATCAACAAACAAAGCTTTTACTACTAAATCAACAGCCGATAAGTGATACAAGAGCCCGTTGTTTGCTGACTTGCTAAAATTAATCGTGCTCTAGAAAAAAAAAAGAGTAGTATTGACGATATCGTTTGTTTTTGGTTCCGGACTTTGTTGTGAAGTTATTCCCCGCTGGTGTCTTAAGACTTTTTTTTTGTTTTTAAGACAACAAGGGACATTGTTCTACGTGTCTCTTGTATTGGCTTTTGGTTTTCAACAGACATACAATACGAGTACGAGTATGCTTTGTGCCGTTGAACATTTCGATGAGTTTCGTTATTTGTTGTGCTGTAGTGGTTGGCTATGGTCCAATGCATTCTTAACAATCGAAAACTATAGGACCACGGATACAAAAAGGGCCCCTATTTATGACGACGAATTTCTTGATCTATCTTAACCTTCGTCTACGTAATCAGCAAAAGAAACTTTACGGAAACTAATAACAACACGGTGGAAACGTGATTTGCCAGTTTATTTCCGGATAAGTTATCTTTTATCACTTTAAATGATATACACATGATTGAGTAATCGATCAGAAATAAATACAGTCGGAAATACAAAGAATTAAGACTATTTTCATAATGTTCATCAACTGCCTCCAGTTTTATCTCTGCCCCGGACTAGGTTCATTGTCCATATTCACTCGTTCAGGAAAATCAATCACTGTTCAGCTTGATAGCTTGCTCCAAAGCTCGGCAACGCAAATGGAGTCAGAAGAAATGACAAACATAAAACTTTTGTTGGCTTCTGCCCTTAACGGAACAGCGAACGTTGTCCAAAATGCCAAAGAATGCCAAAACCAGATATAGCTCTATATAGACCGTGTCCATAGATACTGTCTTAAAATCGCCACAAGGGCAGTTAATATTGATCTTGACTTGGTCAATTGTGCACTTATAGCTCTAAAAACGCAATAATGGAGGCTAATCAAATCGTTGGCATTTCAAATCTTTGCATAAGCAGACAAGATTTCGTTATGTCTTAGGCGATACTAAGGATACCCTCTATTTGTTGGTGCAGCTTACAAAATCGCCTTTGTTTTGGATCCGATCTCTGACCAAAACTTGAAAAAAGTTGCCCAACCCTACAGATTTCTGTCCGAGTCTTGTTTACTTTTTACTTGTTCTTTTTCCCTTCTGTTCATATTTCCGAGTAGGATATTTCCATTTCCTTAATTTCTTCTTCTCCGCAGAAGCCAAAGCCAAAGCACTTCCCTTCTATTTTGGTCACTACACGAACAAGACTTCGTCATTCTTTACAGCGCAGTTTCGTAGCCAATTTGTTTTGTTACATGCTCTTGCCTGCACTCTTTATCAAACGAAGTATTTCGTGTAGGTGGCGAAACCCAGGATAAGTTGTGGCATTTTTGGTTGACGAGAGATTGAGGGATACGCAAAGGTTTCTGTGGCTTATGGCTATTGCAACAGATTCCCTCACAGTATTTTTCTTTTTATATATTTTTCCTGACAGATACTAATGCGAACGAGCAAATACGAGTATATATTCGCAAATTTTGACATTTCTTTCATAGCTACAAATTGAATTGTAAATTGGGTTCCACATTTGTGGAATGCGAGTAAAATTTGACAGTTCGCAAAGAGCATTCGCTTCTTTGCGGAGAAATAAGCGAATTCGTTGATTTCTTCGCAAAAACTAATTGAATTTTAGTTTTTCTTATATTAATCCACAGATAAATTAAGTTCTGTGCTTTTGGAATAGTAAAATTGTCATTTGCCTCTTTTTAAATGTACTAAAACTGATTTGTTCGCAGTCAGCTAATTCGCAATTCGCTGAATGAGTTGTGAATAGACCTTTAGTCCGACTTCATATTGATTGCACAGAATTTAGGACATCTATTGTATTTATTCTCCAGAATACCTACAACTTGATCAATTTGGTTGATGTTGTGAGGTTGTGGCAACCACATGCCAGCTAAAGCTGCAAGGCATTCGCTTGCACTTTGTGTGCGACTTACAACATATTTCTTCCTAAATAAAGATTGTTTCTATTCCCTGCAATAATCACTGTACCTCACTTTTTGGATGGCGGTGACATCTGGTTTATAGCGGTGTAAGACCGCTGTTTGTTGGGTTGTTTACGAAGAACTGTCAATAGTGAATCCGCATATATAGTGTTATTCTAATAAAAAAAAGGTCTGACCTTAAAACTAATAAAATATTTGACTTTCTTGTTAACTGTGAGTGAGTTCATAATTGTAAAAATACCGCAGCTGTGCAGAGTTTGTGTTCACAAATGTAAAAGGACTGCATTGCTATTGCAAATGTTTTGGTATCGCTTGTGTTCATAAACGTCAATTGACTGTTTTTGTATTGCAATTTTGTAACAGTTGTTATTTTGCTGCGAAGTTGTGATTCGAGTGGATAGCAAAAATGTAAGTAGCTGTTTTGAAATCTAGGAAAACAACTAATTTGTAATTTGTATTGGTTTAGGTAGGTGAGATTGCGAATTCAAGATTTGGATTTCATCACAAATTAAACTTTTGATTTCCATACGTTTAGCGATGGAAGCGGAGTTACACAAAATTGTCCAAATAAGCTTTTTAGACAATGGACTTTTTGAAAATAAGTTTTCGCGTCTTCGGCATTCATTAATGGCTAAAATGTTTATGATATATACATATGTACATTGTACATTTATGGACACAATGTTGACAGCTCCAAAAGTGCTACAGTAATGCTGCAGAAATTGTGTTCGTTTTACATTTATTATCTCTCTTATTATAAAGATTTATTTTTTATATTGCTCTGCATTCAGGTATTCTTCGACATTCTATTCTTCTATTCTACTACTTAACTCTGGAAAATAGCGTGTTAAAAAGCTTTAGAAATCGTTTTTAAATGAGTCAATTTCTGGAATTAAGTCAGATATTTGTACAGTGACTTGGTGGTGGGAGCCGATGTGAATTCCGATTGTTGACGTTCTAACGTTTGAACATATATTGTCGTATGGGTCGCTTACAGACAAAGAAAGTTATCCACTGACTTGAACTGGTGCTAATCTAGGTTTTAGTCTACCCATTTGTCATCGAAGTTAGTGGGAATTACCCGATTAAACTGGTTATAAACATATTGGATTCTGCGTATTTTCAGCTGAACAATAACTTTTGTAAAGCTTCTAGGGAAAAATCCAGTAATAGAATAACGTTTTCTCATTTAATTTTATCGTATGATAAATGAAATTTCATCCGAATACAGACGGAAATGTCATCTTTTTCTTATTCAATTTGGTTAGACTGCATATGATCGCAGTATTTCCAGTGAAAATAAAAAAAAATCATAAGAAACGCACAACGTAGGTACTTTCCTATTATTTACCCGCGCAATACGGAAGTTGAATTATATAAAACGTCTGTTCTTGCCAACAATATTGTCGTTAATATGCCAAATACGTCACTCGATGACTAAGTGTTAAGGTTTGTTTTTTGTTTTACATTTATTTATTCTTTTTATTGGCAAATTCCGCAGTTGTTATCGAGTGAGTTATCGATCATATTTTTAATTAACATACATAGATACGATTGTATCCATGCATAAATCGGTATCAATCAATCGTGTCATAGTTTGTAAGGTGTTCACATGTGTCTTCGCAAAAACTTGCGAGCACTACTTTGCCGGTTTTACATGTCGCCTCGTCTACAAAGCTACAACATCGGGATAAAATCTTATGAGTAGGAAGTAATAAGATAATCAAGGTAATCAACTTGTTGTGTTATGTCGTTTCTGTTATTTCATTGTTTTTTTTATTATTATTTTTTTTTTGTTTTCGCGCAGCATTCTGTTCTGAGTCTTGAGTTTTTAAGGCACTATAGAGCTGTAGCGGTTTAAGCAACTGTTGCGAGTAGCTTTCAACCCCCATTTCGTTTTGTTGCTGGAGCAGATTGAAGTCAAGTTTTACTACCCGAAGAATATGTACATATGTATGAGTATGTATGTATATATTGTGGATACGGAATCGAAATTGATCACTTCTGTGTACAGTAAAGAGATACACAAGCTTCCTTATGGCGCGCGCGCGGGTTGAATTGCCTTAATCGTTCGAGTGTGTAGAACAATAAATTTCCTGCCTGTCAATTGACTTGATATCTCGCAGTCACGTTTAATTTTTGCTGCCTCCCAATCGTCAGTTCCCCCAGCCACCTAGCTTAGGTAAATAGGTAAGATGTTGCTCGAGCTGACTGCTTGGTGGAGTTAAGGGGTTTCACCTCATAAACAAAACCACCTTTTGCGAGAATTATTATAATAAGATTTCCACTTGATTGCGTGATTTCACATTTAAATGAAACAGCAAATCTACCATATACATATTTTGTAGTAAGAGTATATGTACATATATATGTATAGTATACTCGTAGTTGGCGTCTCTAACAGCTAACTAGCTAGTCGCTACCACCTACCGGGAAAGAATCGCAATCTCAATATTTCCGCATTTAATGCAAATCATTTCTAATTCTACTCGGCGATGGTGGTGATAGTGGTGGCGATGGCGATGTTATTGCTTGGTTCTATTTCTACTCATACCCCTTTTCCAGCTCAGTTTAGGTCGTTTATTCAGGCATCTATAGCGTCGTCTAGCGCCGTCTTATGACAACTGGATAGACAAACTACAATACATAGTTGACTGCTGCTATCTGTTTGTGTCGGAGCAGCAGCGCGTCCAAGTCGATTTGTATAAATAACATGAACTGAGAGTGTTTAAGGAAGCGATAACAAGTGGCGGAGCTATAAATTCTTGCACTTTTGCAAGGCTGCGCATTCACAGACATATGTATGTGTGTGTACTCGCACGCATTAAAACCCCAGTTGAATAGTTGTAGATGGAAGGAGGTAACAAGGGGATGTTATATTTGTTGACATATTTACTGTAATTATTTACACTTTGATCGGAGTTTAATTAAATCAGAACTACAACATACGAGTAGTAACATGACTATGAGTACAAGTGTAGGTACTAAATGTATTATTATTGTTCTGTCACTTTGCTTCCTCATTCCCAGAGTTGACTGAAAGTTGACTCCTTCGGTTGTAAGTTTGTTGTAGCTGCTGCAGTTGTAAATATACATATTTATTGTTGTGGCCCCGACTATCGATGGACGGCAGCCATTGGCAGGGTGGTGGGTTGAGTGGTCGTTTAGTTGGTGGGGTGGCGACAGTATATCGAAAATTTTCTCTTCCTGAAGAACAATCCGTCGACAGCACAGTGACGACGCAGATAACGTCGATATTCTTATCTTAGTAGGAAATAAACAATTCCATTCGACAATAAAGCAGAGCAAATAGTACTTACTCGTACTCTCCAATACTTGTACATTCAGTAATACAACTAGAGACGAGAAGTGGTCGTGTTCTGGAAATGTTTGCGCCCTGCATGTAACAGCAATGCCTCTGTGATTTTGTTCCACTTAATAGAGCTACCGCTGAAAAGAACACGTACAGACAGAGATACTAGGTACTAGAGACTGTACCCTCTTTGCGTCGCGCATACAATTGTCGCGCAAAGTGAAGCCATTTTCCGCATTTAACACACACCGACACTGATGAAAACGACGAGGAAAGAAAAAATTAAACAAAAAAAAAAAAAACGACTAGAAACGGATAAGAACATATCGAAGTGAATCTCTTCCGTGAAGTCGTCGTGTCGTTTGCCATCGTTGCTGTCGTCAGCAGCAACTCGACGGTGGTGGTGGTGATGGTGGCGGTAGCGGTGACGGCGCTAGATTCAATGCAATTTTTCAAGCCTCAATCAAAATCAGCCTCAGTTAGTTAGCCTACGATACTCGTACATAACTTCAGTTAGTCTCGTAAATAGTAGCTGGCCTCAGACTAGAAATGATATAAAATGTGATATTGGAATAAAAATATCCGCTGGTTATGTAATTACATGATTCCGCTTAACTTCTGCGGTAGTTGTTAGTCGAAATGCTCTGTGATTTATTGGCCTCATAAAGGCAACGAAAACAAATGAAACTTAAGACAGCGAGCGTGAATACAAGATAAAATTGGAAGCGATGATAACAGAAATTGACGCAAACGCCTTCAGTTTTATGGGTACGAGTATAGTAAAATGTTTTGTCGCAAGGAAATCGGAACAAATTTCACAATTTTCGTATAAAGTGTGATCGGAACATAACATGTCTCCAGCTCAGGGATAAAAAAAAAATATTATTCATATAATTAAGATGGTACACAACGAAATTGTTTGTTTGGTTTCTTTTTTGGGAAGGAAAAGAACACAGTGCAGATTGTTAAAATGAGCTCATACAGAATAGCGCAGTAGCTTCAGTTTCAGGAAGATCAGAAGATTCAAACTCCAGTTTAAGATTTATTCTACACTCGAGGGAAAGTCTCGCACTATGCTCACAAATAAATGACACACAGTAGCTGTTGTTCTCAAAGTGTCCGCACTTTTGAGCAATCACAGATAAAAAGACCCATCTATATTAATAGTCATAAATTCAAGGGTGAAATCGGAGTTGACATATGTATGTATGAGTCATCCGTCAAGTACCATTGAAGAGAAGGAAATTCCTTTATTGATGACTCATAAGAACAAAAGCATTTAGTCGTTAAGTATAGATGACATGATTAGTCACTAACTCAGCTAGAGTCTAATTTGTTGCTTGCTTTGCCAAACCAATGCGCCATTTAAGACTGAATTCCCTGTGACCAGATGGAATTAAGCGATCAATATTTCAAAATATTAGTTGATCTCATCGGAGAACTTCAAATTAAGGGGAACACATAACCAATAACAATAAATACTGAAGGCCACTCGTACCACATTGAACATAAATACATGAGGATCACCATAAAGTTTAGAAATGATGTGTTTGGTCAAAAACATTCCCTTCGACATCAACGTCAGTATGGAATAAGCTCATCAATATTTGCTCTAAGAAACAAATCAGTTTTTCTTTTCAACTTATTTACTTTCGGCCAAGCGGCCCATTGCAGTTGTTCACACCAAGTTGGTTGAGGTCACTTTCCATAGGGACGCGCTACCTAAGGTGAAGACTGCCGACCTGAGGCTCAACTGACAGCCTAAGGTGAACACCTCCGTGACCACGTTTTCAATTTGATATGGACCCGAATTCTTTCCAAGCCGGAGCATTGGTGTGTTCATTTGCACAACAAGTTTAATTTACTTGAGTTGAAGTCATTATCGCTGTATAGCCCTTACGGCTCATTGTTGTATCTTCTATTCGAATTTCTGTTTACCGAAAACGGCATTGTCATCAAATATTATATGTGTTCTGGTGTCCTTACGATCGATGAATAACTAATGGGTAATTAGTGATTGTAATAACTGTTGGGTTCTTAAGACGTATGATGAATATCTGATGAATTGTGGACTTATCAGATCTAAGAAGACACTAGGAAGGACCTTACAGATCGATGAAACGATGAATCCGTTCACTTGAGCACACACTTGGTTTGCCATATTTTACATACTTTTTGTTGTGTACTATATACATAATTACCAAATCAAATCCGGATGGTTTAGTTCGATAGATATCTCGACTGTTCATCAGCCTTATTGATCTTTATGTGATGGTCTTATGTGATGATGGTGATGGTCTCGAGACAAAGTCGATTATCTTGAATCAGATTTCGCACGTTTTATGTTATGTTATGTATATGCCGTTTTCGAAAACGTCATTTGATCGTCAAATTGACCGTCATTTGCAATACTTAAGGGTTGCGAACATCAAACTGCAAATGTCATTTGCTATCGTTGATCTGTGTCATCTACATGATTTTTTTCTTGCAATAGTATTTGACGTTTTCGAACAGAGCTTCTAATGAGCATAATATTTAGTTAAAACAAATAAATTGGAAGATTTTATGTACTTACTGTTCACGAGACTGAGATTCCCCTGAATATTCGGATTCACTCATTTTTTTTCCAATTTTTTTAATGCACAGCGCAGATTTGTGGCTGATTTTTTGCAGCGCAGATGACGTTTATGAACATCTGCCCTGCAAACACTGCATTATCGAACATGCTGCAAATGTAGTGTGATTTATGATGTTGTTTTCGAACAAATGACTTTCGCATCTTGCGTTTAAGAACATTTTGCAAAAGCAATTTGATGCAGATGACGTTTTCGAAAACGGCCTATGAGAGATGCTTGTGAGCCGTTCATCACTGTTTCAATTTTGAAAACACGGGTAGAGGCCGAAGAATCGCCAAATGACCAAGCTCTGAGTATGTACATACATATACTCAAATATTTTAAATGAAGTGAATCCGTTGAATTGACCTCTCATGTCATCGTTGTCTCCATCCAGAGAAATTTCACCACCGAAACGTCTGTGTTTTTTCTTGTCTGTACTGAACTTATGCCCTAAATTTCGCACTGTCTATAGCGCATTCTGGTCCCTAAAGCTTGTCAGTCACCTAAAGAAACCTCAGACATCCTATTTGTTTAAACTGCATACGCATATAACATATGCATGCTGAATCAAAATAATAATCATTCTTTTGTTTTGTGTCTTTGCAGAAAAAAAGTCTTAAAAAATCTCGCACATATGACTGGTCTAAGGAAGCTGTCAACGTGAGGTATGCATGCTTATTATAACTTTTTTGTTTTATATTTCTAAGGCTATAAAACTATAAGCTTCTAATTAGAAAGTAAAACAAAAAGATACTGGTGTCTACCGTTTCCTCATTACATTACAAGCTACAAATGTACAAAAACACCTGAGTGTTTAAAAAACAAAGTACAAAGCAAAAAAACACCAGCAACAGCAAACAAAAAACATTTGAAATAAAACTAATTAAAAGAAAAATAGAGAAAAAACAGAACACGAAATATTTAAGTTTTTTTTTGTCAGGTTATGATGGTATTAGTCACAATACCTTATCTTATCATCATCCTATATACAAACTTTATAGCCAAACTCAAGCCGATCTATCGTGCAAGTATACCCATAGACCAAGAGTTTTTGATAGTATACTAATGGCGAGGTTGTCGCAAGCCAAGGGAAACAGTTCATTGCTTACAAATATCTACAAACTCTACAGTAAGCTTCTATTCGGGACACAGGCGTAAATCTGTGTATTCGAATATTCCCTTTTTTTTCGTATACGCATTATCTAATGACATAGAACAACAGACAAGCCTTATAATATTTTTTTTCCAACTCTTACCTGATGTGTCCATTTCAATTAAGCATTCTCCATTTGGCCGGAGGGCAGGGCCCCAAATAGAATCTGCGATTCCTTGAGGCTGATTGTGTGTTCTCTCCGCATCCAAAGGAAAGGTAATGACTTTTCTAAAAATCAAAGCTAATGTCCGCTCCGTCCTACAAAGTAGAAAACAGCAGTCACAACCGAAGCAGCAAGCAAATTCATTTGGATTCTATTGAATCTCTAGCTTAAGAATACTGTTGCTGTTGTTGCTAATGACCTTAATAATGATCGCGTTGATAACGATGATAATGATGATGATGGGGATGATGAAGATGATGATGATCTCTCATACCAACAGCGCAGTAGTAATACTCGTACAGCTAAGTATCTGACCAGCATAAATGCGTAAACGCGAAAGGTTATCGAACGATTAATAACACCTCTTAAGTTTACCTATTATTTTTTCGAATCTCTGTTTTTTTTTTTTATTCTATTTCTATTTCCACTTCTTTTCGAATAACGAAAGTCCGAGATTGAGAATGACTTTTAGAAAAAAAAAAAAGAAACAGGTATTCGGACACGGCACCACCTACTTCCAGCATAATTAAACCAGCGGCAACAACAACAGCAGCAATAAAAAAAAATTCTGCGACGAAGAATGAGGAAAAAACCGTCCAAAAAAAACCCACTCATCCAAAGTGAATAAATTAAGTTTCTTGTTTTTTTTATCGATTGATTTGTGTTTTTTAGAGATGATAGAAATTTTTTATGGAATCTCAATAAGATTCTGCAATGGGCGATTTTGACCAATCACTTCCAGGTCAATGATCTATGTGGAGATTATTAGAGTTTTATTGAGAGTAGCAGAGCTTCTTTTTAATGTCCGCTGGTTCCGGGACAAGGTATATCCGTTGGATGGTTGTCAGTAAATTTTAGGTTGTTTTTGTCGTGGTTCATGTTATTTCTAAAGGATACTCGTACATACTCGTATTCCTTCCTTAAGCCGAAGAATGGCTCTTTTGTTTGCTTCCTCTCGACAACATTGGCTGTGGGGTCTTAATAAAAGCAAAACACGTTCGTCGCTCGCAAATGTGATGTCATCATCATATTTCATGATATTCACGTCATACAATAAGTTCACTGGAAAATCCAATATCAAATATCCAAGTACTGTCTGCTTGCCTCTAGCAGGGCTCTCAAGTGCTTCTTACATATATACTATGAACAGGGTGATTGTTAAATTAGTAATAGTTTTGAAAAAAAAATTGTTTTATGTTTAAAGCTCATGTTTACAAAAATTTTAGAATACTCCTTTCCTGCTTCCGAAAGGTTTCACATAGCATTTTGCCCTTTCCGAAATCCGTCTGGTTGGAGCTTCTTTAACTACTTCAAGTGTTCTCAATTAATTTAAGCGTAACAGACTTTTCGCAGATGATGCGCTCATGTATATGAAAGAATTAGGATCTTTCTCTGAAGTAGAATTGCCAGTGGATTCGAAAAGTATTCCAGAAATTAGATCCTAAAGTAAAAAAGGTTCATATTTCTATTTCATTGCTTTATAAATTTCTACATTTATGCCTTTTACTTTATTTCTTTCAATAGGGACGCTTGAAATTTGTTAGATTTAGCGGCCATTTGTCAAATTTGTTGTGAATTGTTCAGTGATGTCTGCAAATCATCAGCACCGAATGCGTGCACCAAGCAAAGCCGCGGCGGACATTTGAAAGACGTTATATTCCATACTTAACACCATGAAATGTTCTTTCAAATGAAAAAATAATTAATAGATATCTTGCACACAACTTGCTTTATTTACATTTAAAAATCGAGCGTCCTCTTGAAAGACCCATGATTTTCGCAAACTATTGACCATTAGATCGACTTGAAAGAATCTTTTGACTGGTTTAATAAATGACAGGTTATTAAACCAACGGTTACAGCGACAGCACTGCGCTTGAGTATTTTCATTAGTATTTTCAATCATTTCTTACGCCAACCGACATTACCTTGGATTGGGCTGGTTTCTGGATCATTGAAAGCATCATGTTTCATCATCAGTCAGAATTTTTAGTTCTTTTGGCAATTCTTGGTCGTCTGTCATTTTTGTAGCGATGACATAAACGTACTGTCACTTCAGACGCAATAATTCCGCTTCTATTCATCTAAATGTCATGAAATTTCGACAGTACATCAATGAAAACTCTACCTTTCCGACGCCTGTACCAATAGATGGTCCAACTAGAAATGCCTATTTTTAAAAAGTCCTGTTTACTTTGGAATGGACGATATAGCGAATAATCACTATCAATATTGGCTGCCAAGGTGTAAATAGTTCCTGGTTTATCCGCTTAAGAGATTTAAAATCCTTCGATCTAAGACGAAAACTGATGATAGGCCCTTTTCGGTTTCAAGGTTCAGAGCCGAATCAACGCACAACCGGCGCATGCTTGCGTCTCGTGGTTTTACTTCTTGCCACATAGCGAATCTGTAGACATCCTTAGTTGTGAATGATGGGAATTGACAAGTCGGAAATATGCTCACCTAAAAATGGTCATAAATTTGGCGAACGGAACACGAATTTCGGAAAAATATTGTCCAGGCTTTAGGTTGGCCATTATCTTTTTTCGAAAATTCTATTACTTAAAAAAAAACCTAATTCTTTGAGTGATACAACAAATATATGCCACGTCAGCTGTCAACTATAAAGCCCATTTCTGATTACAGCACAGGAATTTACTTTTTTTTTTAATTTAAGTTTTTCTGTGTCTACGAACTTTTACATAGTTAATCCTGATTCTCGATTTCGATACTTTGTGAAAGTTTATCTATCCGCTCTTTCTATCTACCTCTAGCTTGTAGTAAAATATGACACATCAGATAGTTGGAACGTATTTTAATTTTAGTCTTCGGTATCAATTGTCAATCGAATTCTTGATTAAGGATACTAAAGGCAGACCCATCACGTGTACGTACGTACAATAAATGTACGAATACAAGCGATTTGTATCCTGCACCTATAATGCCGGATTAATTAGTTTCGTAGAGTTTTCCTTCACTTTTGCTTTCGTACGTAAAGTGCGATTTGTACGAAAGTTTGACAGCTACCCAACTACATAATTGCAATTTGCGATTACAAAAAGGAGCGTTTTTTTTCTGAGAGAAGCGAGTTTATTTCTTTAGAAAACATCATCATTAGAAAGAACACAGTTTTGTAGACGATTGCAAATACTTTACGCAAACAAATGCGCATATACAAAACACTAAACAAATGACAACTTGACTTGACAGATTTTAAAATCCTATTATGGGCAACTTGTTCATTTGAAGTAACATTGAAAGAAACTTTTCGTCCAGTTTTGACATTAGCTTCAGTTTGTCTTCGCCTATTATGTTTGAACCTAAACTCATCAGTTTCGCGTCATTTTGTCTGCAAATCGGAGTAATAGTAGCCGTTTCCTTTTTAGATCTACGAGTAATAGGCGGTGAACCTTGAAAGCTATTTTTGATGGAAAAAACGGACACTTCAAAACTACTCCTGACATCTTTAAATGAATTGGCAAGTGTTTATCGGAAAACTATCGTTGCGATTTCAACCCAAATATTCGTATCAATCTTAACGAATTGATCCTTATCTGGGAAGATATGTGCATACGAGTATATTCAAGTACTTCGAATTCCTGCACACCCTGTTCATGTTCACGTGGATGTATGATTGTGTTCGTTAAAGAACTTGGTCAAACTCATCATAACTGAAAGAGAAAAAATAGGAACCGATTTTTATCTTCTTTTTTTTTCTTTTATGTTCACTGACAAGTTGAAGACGCGCCCTATCTCTCCCGCTACGCACCCTCAGTCCTTATAGCGGCATGTGCACTTTTTTGTGTCTGTTTTTTTTTTTGTCCATCCGATCGCATCATCTTTCATTTTTGTGTATACAGCTCAGATTGGAGTGGTATAAACGGCAGCCACACACAGTTTAAAAAATTGAAGAAAAAGAAAATAACAAAAGTCGTAAAAAGAATCGTTTTTTACACATGTTCTGAAAGATACTCGAACTCATAGTCATAGTCATAGTTGAAGTCGCAGTCGCAGCCGCTGTCTCGTAGTCGCATTCGTATCGTATCCAGTGCATGGTTTTCGTTTTGTGTCTGAATCGTAAATAGCGATACTCATTATTCACTTGGCTGCAGAGGCATACGAATAGAACCAGAGACAAGAGTAGCTGAAGCTGGGTCTAGGAGCGGTACCTACCAACATACCAAAATGGAGGAGAGGGTAAACAAACAAAAAAAAGTCGATTTCAGTATGGAATTTGGCCATCGTCTTGGTCTCCTCCGTCCTCGTCGTTGTACCTCTTCTCGTGATGCTGTAGATGCTGGTTGTGCTGTTGCAGTAAAATGTTGTGTAGTTTCCGCTTAAACCGGTTTCCTTATACACGGTGCTCACACATTTCAATACAGATGCGCTACGCTGCGATATAAAGTACCAAACAGAAAATGAAGCGTATTTGCTTCCTCCTAGATTAAGGTTTCATCCTCTGCGCGATCTGGTAAAAAGGAAGAAATCACCTCGATCAACAAGAAGAACAACCCAGCCAAAGAGTGCAAAGAAGCTGACTGGCTATTTGGTTGTTTGGCTGGATCAGAAACGAATACGAGGTCATTGCAAGAGAACCATCAAGGAACAGCAAAAGCAACAGCAACAGCTCCAGCATCCGCAACATGATCAAAGGAGGAGACGATCAAAATCGGCAACATCATGATTATGATGCTGACGATCGTCGTCTTAAGTGCATGCAAAGATTTCAGTTGCACATCCATCGATTGCTGGCGATGATGGTCATGACGATGATGGTCTTCGTATTGACGGTGTTGGTGGGGGTCGCTGGAAACAAGATTTTCGTCTGGGATCCAGGAAGTGAATTTCAAGTAACATGTTAACGGGCATCGGGAAACAGGCTAGCCTATCGGTGGTGTTATGGGAAGAACAGAGAATGAATCCAGGAACTGTTTGGCTGTGTATAATTATTTTGGGGGATCTTTTCCTTTGGTATTCTCGACAACCTGTTGCCTATGGAGTTGTTGTGATGCCCTCGGGGGGGATGATCGCCTGGTCGTCGTGGTCAAAGTAAAAAAAAAAAAAAATACGAGTATACTCGTACAGTGCCATTTCATTTCATCGTAGCATTGCATGTTATAGATAATAGCAGAGCTTCCAAGGAAGCCCTATACAGTATGCGGAAACGAGTTTTTACGACCTCAGCGATAGTCTGATGCCTAAGGGGGAAGTGAATCCTGCATCGTGTGGGAATAATAGGTAATCACTGTCCGGAAGAGATTACTTACTCTGAAACTGAAATGGTAAAACGCTTAATTGGTGATTCATGCCCATTGCCCGGGTACCAGGAACTATATGACGACTTACTTTACATAATAACTTTGATTTGTTATGAGGAATCACAGATGGATGGAAGGCGGCAATAAATAGCCAATATGCGAATAATCACAAACACAAATTTGGCTAGCAATCTTTGGAGAACCACAAAATGGATAAGATTTGAGCATGAAACTTTTGGTGGCCCACACTGAAATGAAGCCGTACAATTCAATATGTAGATACCCACAAACACAATCGTGTATCTTGCGAGAGAGTAGGTACATACATATGTATGTATGTATATTTGCATAGATGTATGGATGTGTGTCGGTTTAGGAGAGCGTTTGCAATTGTTGTGTGTAGAGTGTAGAAGCTCCCTACATGCAACCAAGCAAAGTTGGTGCTGACGTCTGCTCATCGCTTTTCTTAGAAGAAACTGTTTTTTTTTTTTTGTTGGGCATGACACCGGGAAATGCCGCCATAGACAACTACTAGCAGTGAGCTACTAGCTCCGGGCGTAGGAAACGAAATTCATAGCCAAACAATAACACAGCACAACACAACATAACACACAAAACAACTGGCATGTTGGTGCTCTGCTGGCACGCTGGCAGTGGCAGTGTCAGTCGGTCGGATTGTCGGTTGATTGTGCGGTCGAAGGCGGACGTAAACGCGGACACGAGCGGGAGTCGTTGGACTTCCGCATCGTCTGTTGTATGTACACAGTTTGTGCTTTGGCTGTCAGGCGTTGTTTTCTCCTTTTCCTCTATAATACAAGTGCGATACGAATATCGAGTACGAGTATACTATATCTCTCTGTTATCTAATTATAGATTTAGAATTTTTTGACGATTTCCGTATTTATCTACTTTTTTGTGTTCCTTTTCGCCGTTGGCTCTTTTGTCTGATGAAAACATCAAAATATAGGAAAATCTTTAATTGAAACATGTTCGTCCGTATGTCCATATCTACATATGTATGTATGTAAATTGACTTGTGCTAACGAATTCGTCATATTCTATTATATTCTTTTTTTTTTTATTCTGTTAATCTCGCTGGGGGTCTACTTCTAGGTTTTGTACTCACCAGTTTAGGAAAGAGAGATACACCCGTACACAAAGATATGATGGAAAAAAAAGAAAATAAAGAAAGAAAAAAATGTAAAAAAAAACAACATAAATCAAGAATAGGTGAAAAAGAAAAGAAAACGGAAAAAAGATTGGAACGAAAGCAATGGCGAAGGCGAAGAGAGTGAGCATAAAACAAGATGATGACGGCAAAAGAATCTGAATTTCCGCTTAAACTGGATTTGCCGGATACTGTTTGCATTTAATAAAGCAAAAAAATGTTGTTATATCTGGTGACCGGCATTCCTAAGCTTCGTGACAAGTATGCCAGAGCGGTAGTTTCAGCCAAACGGACCGATTAAAGCGGCTGCTCTGGCGCTGATGCTGGTGCTGGTGATCTCTGACTACTGTTGAACTGAGTGATCTAGTCGCGTTGTCGTTGTGGTACCAGCAACAAATCTCTGTCATATGATACTTATCCACAGTATGCAAACATACAAACATGTTCATACGAGTATGTGTGTGTTTATGTAGCTATGCACGTACATATGTACATACATATGTGGAATGACTTGACGTTCGAACATAAATATGTATAAATGCATGAATATTTCCAGTAAAATATTGAATTTTAATTGTCAAATGGTAGCGTCACACTAAGTGGAGTTGTTTATCGTAAATAAATACACAATAGGTTCGATAGTACGCTAATAAGTTTAGAACAGGATTCAGATTGAAATTTCGAAATCGAATTAGCATTCTGTTTTACAGATTCGACTGAGGAACCATACTAAAGCGTTGAACTTTAATGAAACCTTCTCATAAATATAGTTTTACGTCAATGTTTTGTCTCACCAATAGAAAATAAACAAATGCACACAAACTTACATTTGTTGTTAGATATTCTTATAAATATCATATGTAAATACATACCTACATACTTAGCGTAGTGACTAAATTAGATATGGTTTCTAGAAGTGAGACACCGTTGAATTTTAGGTAAACCTCACACATACGTACCAATAATTTGGACTGGATCGCGCCAATAATGTCTACAACATAATCGCCAACAATGGTACAAATTGTCTTCGGTTTATTGATAAGACGACCCCAAAATTCTGCCTTCCATAAGGCCATTTTCGTTGGCCATTTGGCGAGTATATAAGTGTTAACCATTCAATTCCTGTCTTCTTCTTTTCTTTTTTTTTTATTCCTGAAGCTGCTATTAGCAGCAACACTTTAACTTCTCGTTGAGCTTAGGGCGACAACCAGGTCCTTCTATTTCTCTCTGTTTGCAGTTCGATACCTTAGCTGTTTCCACGACCGCAAATTTTGGAACTGAGCTTCCGTCATAACAGTTGACCTCAATGTTGTTATTGTTTTACCAACTCGCCTAACAAGTTAAGAGCTCCATTGGAAGCACTGCTTCGCTATGTTGTCATATGGTTTCCTCAGTGTATGACCAATCCAGCGCCATTTTCCCCATCAACATCCACTTTTGTTTGTCCAGTCCTATGCCACAATTCATTGTTGGAAATCATTTGTGGCCACCGTAACACAGGTAACTGTTTGTTTTTGTTTGAAAATGTGTATCGAGAATGAAATTAGGACCAGCTGATCAACCCTAATGGCTCTTTTGAGAGACAATGGCAAACCTCTAAAACTCAAAATGACGAGGCAATCCCGTTGTCTAAGCGAATAATTTATATCCTTACTTTTCTGTTTTATTTTAGATATCAAGTTTTATTATTTGGCTTAACATTTGCAATAACTATTTTTTTTTTGGTTTTTACAGGTTAATTCGAGCAGCAATCAAACCAAAAGGACAAACCAAGTAGAAATCTTTTTTTATCCCAACACAGTTGATTCAAAATGAAAATGTTACCAGTGCAATTATCATTGAATCCACCGCTAGGGCTATGGAGCGATGTTTTGTGGCGGTGTCCACCAGCCCCTCCGAGCCAATTGGCTGAATTAAAGACACAGTTACCGGCATCATTACCATCAGATCCAAGGCTATGGGGTAGAGAAGATGTCACAGTATTTCTGAGGTTTTGTGAGCGGGAATTCGATCTACCAAAAGTTGAACATGAGCTCTTTCAAATGAATGGTAAAGCATTATGCTTATTAACGAGAGCAGATTTTGGTCATCGTTGCCCTGGAGCCGGTGATGTTTTACATAATGTTTTACAAATGCTTATTATTGAATCGCATATGATGCATTGGCACCTGCCTAATAGTCCAGTTACACCGACCAGTCGATATCCCCTGTCACCACATAGCCATCCACCGACGCCTACATGGCCCCCCATAGTACCACCAGAGAGTCCGTTTCATAATGCGCACATGCATCACTTTATGCCTCCCAATTCAGTAACACTGAGTCCACCGCCATCTGTTGACTCACAAGCCAGTAGCCCGCCACAGGTTCAAGAGCAAAATGCTAGTAGTAGTAATGGTAGCTCCACAAACAGCAACATAAATATGAATAATGGAAATGTGTTTAGCCAAAATAATGCGACCAGTTCTAGTAGTAATCAGTCAGATTCAGATGAGGAAAGCTATTCAGAATCAAAGGCAGCATCTAGGGCAGCAGCAGCAGTAGCCGCTGCGGCAGCTGTGGCACAATACAATAACACTAGTCCGCCACCTACACCAGTGCTTAAGGACATGTCACCAAGTCTTACGCAACAGATCACGAATAATTTTGTGAATACTTGGTCACAAAGTCAGGCTAATCAAAAGATGCATAGTACACCTGGTAGCAGTAATAGTGGTGGTTCCGTGTCAGCGCCTACTACACCGAGCTATATGCCAGCGAAAAGGGAGTTTTTCCCAGAGAATTCCGAACCCAATACCAGTAAGTTGATATTTATTATACACTCATCTAAATCTAAAGCTTTTTCTAAGATAAAAAATCTATTCATTTCTTATTGCAGATGGACGTCTGTTATGGGATTTTTTGCAACAGCTATTAAACGACAGAAATCAAAAGTACAGTGATTTGATTGCTTGGAAGTGCAGAGACACTGGAGTGTTTAAAATAGTGGATCCAGCCGGACTAGCTAAATTATGGGGAATCCAGAAGAATCATCTATCGATGAATTATGATAAAATGTCAAGAGCGCTCCGATATTACTATAGAGTAAATATTTTGAGAAAAGTTCAAGGGGAACGCCACTGCTACCAGTAAGTAACAAGTAATAACATTATCTATTTCTTATATAATACAAAAATTGGCCTTTTCATTATATTTAGATTTCTTCGGAATCCCACTGAATTGAAAAACATCAAAAATATTTCCCTCCTGCGACAATCAGTGACAAATTCATCAAGTAGTGCTAATAGTACAGGTGGCACAGCAACAACACCCGCTACAAGTGGTTGCTCCAGTAGTACAAATTGGTCAATGCCATCACAAAATGCTCAAGGTGGAGGTCAAAATGGACAAACTCAGCAACAGCAAACAGTATCCCAGCCTTCTCAGTCCCCACAGAGGCCTTCTTCACGAAGCAATAATAATCAATTGGGCTTACCCGGTTCTCTGTCATCAGCTTCGGCGATCTCACCTTCAACAGCAGCTGCGGTAGCAGCAGCAGCAGCAGCCTATGGACCACCGCCAACATCTCCGCTTTTTATGCATGCCATTAATGGTGCCTTCCATTACCTCACATCGAACACACAACCGCCCAATTCACCGGTGCTGCCTACAACGCCCAGCGAAAAGTTGCAATTTAATTCGATTAAATTGGAAGCGAATAGCCAAGATGGCGATGAAATGAAGCCAACAGATTTAAGCGTATCGGGCCAATCCAGTTCGGAGAAGAGAACATATTCGCAAACAAGTTCTGATTGTTATCCGTAAGTATCCATATAAACGTATTATTTTCCAAAATTTACAATTGTGTATGATTCCTTTCAAATAATGGAACCAAAAACTAAGAGCAAGTACCGCTTTGAGATTATTTACCAACGTAGTTCAGTATGATACTAGTTTAAGCAATTTTTCAATACTAATTTAAATATTTACTGGTTCACCTATCAAGATCAGGGAGTATCCATACTTGGCCCACCTTGGACTTTCATTTTCGTCCATCTTGAGATTAAGAAAGTCGATAGTTTGAGTCTTATAACGGACGCTTCTGGGGTTTTTCTGGTGTTCTCAAACCAATTTTCTCTTGAAAACGAATCCATTTCGTTTTTTTCTCTATATAACAGCTTGTACTGGAACACTGATTTGGGAACACCAACAAATATTTCGAATGCATTAGTAGCAGCGACTTTTGTATCTTTAATGTTTATTCCGAGATAGTAATGATGTTGATGAGAAACCCTTTTTTTTTCTATTGGTTCAGAGCTAACTCGCTTCTCCAATAGACGTAAACACTGCTGTGACAGTCCAATCTAACGATTTCGATGTCATCCGCGTATCTCAGGAGTTGGATGGACTTGATAAAAATTGTGCTTAAGCTATTCATAACAGGTCTATGCATCTATTTGCATATCGAATTGAATATTTTATAAATTGTAAAGTTGTTGATTAGCATGTCTTGACTCATTGGTTATTCTTAGTATTTATTGGTGCGTATTGCAAGTCTACTGATTTGGAAGCCACGCTGCTAAGTGCCGATTAGTATGCTGCAGAATAGCTTAAGATAGCATTTTATACCGTATCATAAATTGAGCGGAATAGTTGTTGTAAGGCCGGATCACAACTTCTTTCAATTATTATTAAAGACTACTAGCACTGATGCTATAGGTTACATAGATATTGCACGCCGAAGGAAAAAATCTAACCATTTTTCCATTCAATGGGACGTACCGCCCCAATTCTAGAGTCTAGTCCCCAAACTAGAGTGAATCATACTCAGACATGATGTTGCTCTTAATTGTTTTGTATTATCAAGTTGCGTGTTCTGTTTGTTGGATAGAAGTTTTCCGTTTTTCGCAACATAATTTTTTTAAATCAAATTTGACTGATAATAAACATTATATTTGAGAACCGTAAGAAGGTCAAAGCAGAATGCGCTCTCTTTGATGTTGTGTTTATTGAATAGTTGTTTTACGTTTTTTTCCAGATAAAATTTGAATTTTTTGATTTTTGGATGCTATGTTTTTTTCTATCTTCCACGAACAATGTTTCCGTAATAGAACGAGGAGAGCAATGTATAGCAGGTCCTTGCGATGCTCATAGCAAGGACTTTTTTCATCAAACCATTTCGGATCTCTAGTATTTGTTGTCCTTATGCATTCCAAGGCCATTGTCTCTCTTATATTTCTTTCTAGTGGACGTTCTCTGAAAATTCTATTAAATACTTTGAAGAGAACTTTATAAACGTTAAATAGTTGGTTCATTAGTTGACTTCAGACTTCCAAAGTCACTTCTTTGAGAATAATTTTTTGCAAAGATGAACAATTCAGAAGGACATGAATTTGGAAAGTTTGGAACAATTGAAATTGTTGTTTCTAATGTGATCTTAGTTTCGATTGCCATATCACAAATGACTTTTTCGTACACAGTTTCATCGCATACGATATTCTTATGATCCTTTAGCAATGAAGGAGTTTTTGGTATATTAGTTGGAGTTGGGGATAAGTCTACGTTTAAAAATTCGACATCATCCTCATCACAGTTACAGAAAGGAGAAAAATTAATAAGATTTCTCGAGAGAATTTTCGACATCAAAACATTAAATTCGTAAACCACCTTTGATGCGAATAATAGAAAATAAATTTTCTAATACGTCTTGATGAATTCTCTTTGATAGTAAATAATCCACGTTCTCATATAGGACATTGCTTATATCATGACAAAGTAATAAGACCCCGTTTATACTTTGTTCCATTCCTTTTCTTTCTTGGAAGGTTAATTGATAATTGTTTCAACTATTTATAAGCTGGATTGTCTAGCTGAACTCCCCGCCTTAAAACATTCTTTTCATAATGTGAACCACTAAATCAAATACATTGTTCGTTCACTTTTAGTACGAACTCTTTCGTTGCTACAGCTTTATTAGAGCTTTCTTTTAAGCAATTAAGTTCAAAAGCAGTTTGAATCGATGCCGCAGTTGTCCGGCTAAATATTTGCGTTGCAAGGTGAACATGCATTTTTTCGAAGGCATTTGATGCTATATGACAACTTCTAAATTTTAAACATGTCTTAGCTACGTTGTGAAATTCTAAATGATATATCTCTCTGATAACATCAAAAGACACTTTACCATCTGGAGTTTGTAGATCTGATTTCAATAGAACATTACGAAGTGATTTTAACAAATGAGGGAAATCATAAAAACAAAATATTTTTTCAAAATTAAAAATTATAAATGGGTTTTCTTCAAAAATACCTAAAATTTTATAAGCTTTTCTATTATTGGCCCCTTGGTCGCAAACAATAGCACATACCTTTAGACCAAGTTCTTGACAGATTTTCAAATTGTTTTTTATAATTTCGCTTAAGTTATCCCCATTTACACCGTTTGCTGACACAAAATAGTTTAAAACACTTTTCCAACTATCAAACAAACCATTTAGCATGAAAACACATATTTCATTAGCAAACAATCTACTTCCTTCTACACCAAGGTCTACGAAACCAACTATTACTAGGTGGGGTAAAAAGTAACCTCCTTGACCGCCAGAATGCGCTGCTAATGCAAAAAAGGTTATGGTGCCTTGAAGTCCGTTCATATTTAGGCAGACATGCCAAATTTCAGTGCTATACTGTCTTTAGTTTTGTTTTGACAGCTGATTGTTGTTTACGTGTTTGGCATCATGTTGAGTGTGTACAAAAACGATTTTCGTTCTCTCATAAAACATTATTTTTTAAGAGGCAAAACGGCGAAATAAATAAAAGAAAAGTCGGATAAATATTATGGGGCTAATGCTCCGTGAGATTACACTATCAAATATTGGTTTCGAGAGTTTCGTGGTGGCCACAACTCCACTACCGATCAAGTTCGCAGCGGCAGGCCCTCCGATGCGGTTACAGATGATAATGTCAAAAAAATATATGAAATGGTGTTGGCTGACCGGAAAGTGAAGGTGCACGAGCTAGCAGATACCACAAAGATTAGTACTGAGCGCACACGCCATATTTTGGGCAATATTCTGCATATGAAAAAGTTATCCTGCCGCTGGGTGCCGCGCATGCTCACTCCTGACCAAAAACACGAACGCGAGAGCACTTCGAAGGAGTATTTGGACTTGCTGATGCGGAATCGGACGGACTTTTGGGGTCGATTGGTTACTGTTGATGTAACTTGGATCCACTATTACACATCAGAGAACAGAATGAGTGCCCGGCAATGGACTGAAGCCGGCACGAGTGCTCCGAAGCGGCCGAGCGAGGCTCGATGGGTCGGAAAGGTTATGGCATCGGTTTTCTGGGATTGTCATAGCATACTCTTCGTGGACTACCTCGAAAAAGGAAAAACCAACAACAGCGAGTATTACTGTGCATTATTGGAGCGATAGAAGGCCGAAATCGCTACAAAACGGCCTCACATGAAATGAAAAAAAATTTTGTTTTTGCAAGACAATGCGCCGGCGCACAAGAGCATCGCAACCACGGCTAAAATCAATGACTTACTGCTCCAATTGCTGTCGCATCCACCGCATTCGCCCGATTTGGCTCCCTCGGACTATTATCTCTTCCCAAACCTCAAAAGATGGCTCATCAATAAAAAATTCAGCTCACGTGAGGAAATCATCGACGCCACGGAGGAGTATTTTGCAGACCTTCCGGAAAATTACTTTTCGGACGGGATCAAGAAGTTGAAAAATCGCAGGAAAAAGTGTATCAAGCTAAAAGGGGACTATATTGAATAAAATAAAAAAAACATTTAAAAAAAAAATATTTTTCATTCCCAAGGAGGTTACTTTTCACCCCACCTAGTAAATCATTTTTTATATTATATGTGAGGTTTTTACGAATCCTAATTTCATCAAATATCAGGACAACACAACGTTCTCGCTGGTTTAATAAAGCGAACTTTGACATAAGATACGAATGAGCATACGAATGAATGAGCATCCTTTTACAGGAGCCCATCTACAGAAAGAGGAAATGTGAGGAAATTTAAGCCAAGTCTATCTCTCAAAAATTTATAGGCGCTTTGTGATCTAGGTATAATAAATATGTTGGAAAGTTGCATTTTTTTTCTCCTCCTTTGCACATCTTTCCAATAACTGATTGCACCTTGGACACGAAATGCTGCAACTGCTCGACGTTCTTCTTCGTTTAGTTAAAGAAGACTTCAGATCTTCTAATTTCAAGTTAGAATCCAAATCAGAATTTTAATTTAAGGAAGGAAGGAAGGACAGCATCCGCCTTAAGATATTTTTTTCCTACAAACTCGCGAAAAAAATTAAACAAGGTATTTGCCTTCATTTTTAAAACCACATGCCTTCTTGCACCTTGCACACGAAATGCTGCAACTGCTCGACGTTCTTCTTCGTTTAGTTAAAGGAGACTTCTTCTAAATTCAAGTTTGAATCCAAATCAGAATTTTAATTTAAGGACACGACAAAAATGATCTCCACAAACAAACTATTTGCCTTCATTTTTAAAACCACATGCCTTCATCCACAAATTATTTAAAATTTCATTTTTTTCCCCTAGAAGGACATTTTAAAAAAATTTTCAAGTCAGGGTAATTCCTTTTAATTATCGCTGACAAAATTTACTAAGAAAAATTGTTCAGTCACATAAATAAACATCCAAATCGGTAGAGAGTCGAAGGCGAATGAGGTAAAGCAATTACACAGCCAGCGAGCGCGCCGCGCACCTGCGTAAACTGTGGTTGTTTTATGTATGAAGATAAGGGTTGAAAACAGAAACAGACACATCTGCACAGCGCGGCGCATGCCTGCTCGTCGGCTGTACACACAATACAACACATACGATCCCAAGAATTGACTTCGGTTTTATAATACATTTTGTTCATACAAATTGTTCAGAACTTGAAGTTCGACGTAAAAACAGGCAATTAAAAACTGGTTAGATTTTTTCCTTCGCCGTGCAATATCTATGTAAACTATAGCATCTGTGTTACTAATTAGTTATAAGCTCCTTAATTTTTAATTTTTAATTTTTTACTTGTAAAACACTATAATATAATTTTTTTTTCTTTTTAAGATTAATTCGAAATGCTGATGGGTTGACTACGATAAAACTCATTCGCTACAATGAAAACAGTTCGCCTGAATCGCCAAGTCATATGCAACAGGGTCATGATTCATCTGAAGAAATGCAGACATCTACAATGGAAAATGACAATGGCAGCGAAGCGACTAGTTATGACGGGTCTATGCCAACGGATTTGCGCAAATAGACTAACAGTCGCTAGACAATATTTGAATTCACTTCAATCCACTGGCCAACCACACAACATTAACAACAAAATCTAGACAATCAAAAGTAATAGCTCGTGTGAGATAGGACTAAAAAAACAAAAAACAAAACAGAAATATTTAAAAGAGGATATTTTTATTATAATAATATTATTGAAAAAAATCCAGTTTTCTGGACAAGGGGAATAATAACAATGCGGATTATATATTTTATACACAATATACATATACCCTATGTTATACATAAACAGAATAAAACATAGTTTATTTTATTCATATGAGAATAATAAAAAATAAAAAATAGTATGAGTACAAGTTGACGTACCGGTACGATCGTAGTTTAGGTGATTCTCCAATCAAAAACAATGTAAAATGTGCCAATTTAAATGATAATTCAATTTTTTTTTATTTTTTTTTTCTTCGTAATTTTGCCGTATTAAATTACAATACTCGTACGTACAGACATACGAGTACATTATGTGTAAGCAATTAGGATTTAAGTTGTTAGTTTTTAGTAGAAAATATAAGAAATATTTAAATATGTAATGATGAAAATTTTGCCGGTGGCGCATTGCCTGCCAACCATCGTTTATTGCTTTAGCATGTAAGGAATCCCTCTCCAAGCTTTACTCTTATTACATAAATAGGAAATAGAAAATTGAAATGAACGATTTAACACACACATAAAGCACATAAATTGGTAAAAAGCTTTTTCTTTAATTTTTAATGATTACACACACTTTTCGTTTATATATATATAAATAATTACTAATATTAAAACAATTGTAAATACATACACACATAGAAATACCGTTAACGATGTTATGATTTCATTTTATTTGTTTTAAATTGTGTATTAACTTTTGTGCTTCCTTTTGTTTTCCAACAAATCCACTGAAGAAATTTTTGTTAACCCCGGATGCTAAGAGCTGGTTTTATTATTTTCAAATTTTTTGCTTTTTTCTTTCTCCTTAGTTTTATACTCATTGTTGGTTTTTGTTTTACGATTAATGTGATACATTTTATTTTTTATTTTTATTTTTGAATTTGTATTTTTTTTAATTTGGGGTTGCGCACTTGCAGCTCTAGAGCATTGAGGCTGATAAAGCGTTCCAATGATCTTGTGCAAAGCACATAACTAATGTTTTGTTTAAGTGCGCCCCAGGGTCATGCAAATATATGACTTGAATTTATATATATATTTTTTTTTTGTTTCTTTCAAACCTAATTGCAGAAAATTTAGGAAAAATTACAAAACAAAAAAACGAAAAACAAATTGGCTTCCATTTAAACTTTTGTTTAACTAGATGATAGGTTTTAGTTGTAAGTAAAGATTAATTATAGATATGTAGTAGAGAAGAAAAGAAAAACAAACATTAAATTATATCATAGACTATGTTCATACATACATACGAGTAAATATCAATTCAATTTGTATTTTTTTATTTTCTTATTCTTAAGACAGCCAAATGATTTCAACACAAACATTTATATTGTGGGGTAATTGGTAAATAATCGTATTTGTTTTGCCAATTGCCAACATTGTTTGTCCTTTCTTCATTTAGAGTTAATTCAGATAACTGCCCTTATTGTTTGGGGCAGGCAAAGTACGGGCAATGGTTTAAAGAAGAAAGTTAACTTGAAAGGATTTACGAGCGGAAGATAGCTTCCGCTGTAGAGCTAGAAAGTGTTCAGCTGTACGCAGAAAGCAAACTTTGCATTGTACATACATACATACATAGGTAAAATAATAAATAAAAATAGTTCTATATATACATATACGTATATATATATATATATATATATTTACATTACAATAATTTTCTATTTTACATTCTATAAATTTTTATACAAAATAATATTATTTTGAAAGGAAAGAAAAAAAAGATAATTGAAAAAAAAAATCAATAAAAATGTATTTGTTAATAGAACAAAATGTTGTTTTAGTTGGCTTTGTAATTTGTTTTTTTGTTTTATGCCTTTTATGCTTCGAATATAGCTCGATTTTTTGAGGATGGCATCGAAGAAGTTACCAGCGAACCAACAGTCCCCTATAGTGTACTACTAGTACTCTCCCTTTAGGAATTTTATCTTCCAAGTTGTGGACAATGTGTAGGCTGCTTTCCAAAATTGGTGGTGCTTGTGACAACCGGATATTCACAAAATATATTTTAAAGCTAAAATATAAATTCAGCTAGAGCTGAATTCCTTTTCAAACTGCAGCCTCGTTGTAATTAGGTGTAAAATCTCGCTTTTTGTCATATATATAATATAAATAATTATTATAATATAATTGAATGCTTTTATTTATTTAAAAGAAAACTTAATTCTCCGAATTCGCCATTATACTTCAGATTGCATAAACCAAATATACAACTGTCAGTTGCATCGTGCTAGTGCTAGTTCATGATGCGCTGGTTGTTTTTCCTTGCGCAATACTAGTAGAAATGCTCTCTTCCTTACATTGCTTAGGTAGGAGTTTCAATGAAGTTCCTCAAAGTATTACAAAGTATGTATGAGCAAAATCAAGCGGCAGTGTGGAATGGGACCCAATTGTGTTACTGGTTTGATACAAAAATGGGCGTCAAACAAGGATGCTTATTGGGCCCTTTATTTTTTTCAATATTCCTTGATGACATTACTGCCTTTCTTCCAGGAGGAATTGTTTTCAATGGAATAAACATCAAATGCTTAATGTATGCAGATGACATCGTCCTACTGGCAGAAACGCCAAATATAATGTGCAACTCATGGCCAACAAATTACAGCAATATTGCAGCAAATTGAATTTAAAGGTTAACACCGATAAATCAAAAATTATAGTTTTCAGAAATGGCTCTAGTAGATACGCTAGGACGAGAAACGGACCTGGGAAGGTGAGGAACTAGAAAAGGCCAAAGAGTACAAGTATCCTGACTCCCAAATTTTCTCTTGAAAAGCACTTCAGATCCAAACTACATGATACTAAAATAGCCCTCAACTTCAACTGGCAAGGACTCCTTGGCAAAAATAACGTCGCAACAAATTTTGGTGGGAGCGAATGCCCCCATTTATTCGGCTTAATACAAGCTATAACTTAAAAATTAAACTTAAAACTAAGGCTGGTTGGAATGGTAAAGGAGAACGGATTTGAGGAAGGAAGTGGTGCGGTGCAAGTCAAAGACGGTACAGTTTGAGTTGATTTTTCGTAGCATACGGGAGATTGTTCGTTCGCGCCATAGGAGGTGTGGTGGGTTGGAAGATAGAGGTGTCGAGGAGTACGTAGAATACGAGGGTTAGTGTTGAGGAAAATGGAGTTGTGAAGGGACGCGCATTCAACGGGACCTGAAAGTAGTCGATGAATGAAGACTATATGTACGCACAAATTTGGGAACAGTTTAACTGACAATTATGAAATAAAATAGGAAAGGAGATACTCTGCTAAATATATTCCTAAAAATAGAAACAAGTGTATTTTGCTACAGCTCGCAATTTATTGTAGTTTTAGGCTCAGAACCAGAGCCATGAGTACCAGATGTGTGGGGCAAGGAGTTGCACTTGTTGCTACATTTTGCCGCTGGAACAGTCAAGCCAATCTCTATTGCCGTACATACAGCTGGGTTTGATCTTTGGGTCTATCTTGGTACCACTAAAAAACCATCTGAAATCCTCGTAATGCTCACAAGAAATCCAACTGCCAATGAAAGCACTAATCGAGGACTCAAACTAGCGTGGCCGTGATGGTATGATTAAGGCTTTAAGCGCAATTTGGGTGTCACTACGGATAAGTATGGGTGTTTTTAAAAATGGCATACTAGCATGCAGAACTAACTTAGTCAAACTGCTTTACTCTTGTGTTCATAAACGTTAATAAATCGTCACCTGTGTGCAAGAAATAGATAACTCGATTTTTTTTAATTTTTGAGATAAATGGGTTCTTGGCTACCTGGATTCGATAAGAATGGGTTTCAGTGACTGGACAACTCATTTTGCTGCCATCTATCGTGTGGTTATGCCGGAAATAGCTTGTGTAAAAGGTCTGGCAAATTGCAGGTCAAATTATTTTTGCGAATTTCTCGAAAGTATAAAAAGTCTAGTTACCTAGTTCTTGCATTCAGGTGACGATATCATCATACTTGTGCATATTACTTAAACATCTCAATTGCGGCTGCAGAAAAACTTAGAAGATTTTAGTGTGGAATAGTTTAATGTTATGTGAAGAGGAAAGATGTAAGAACTGTTGAAATGTATAACGAAAATAAATAACCTCCTTTTTTGAAAAAAGCGAATCCAAGATTTGATTGAATGTTACTAACTCTGTTCAGTGAGCCTGTTCCGGACTGTTTCTCTCCAAATCTGTTATGCTCTGTGTTCATTGAGGCTGTTCCAATCTGTTCGGAACAGAAAATCTTGCACCTACTTTCGAAGTAGAACACAATTATGAAAAATGTCAAAATCAGCTGTGAAGTACTTTTCTGTTCTCATTTGATTTGACGTTTTTCACAAATCTGTGCTGTTCTGTTCTGGATTTTCCTCACTGAACAGAGCTACTGTTTTTTGCACTGACATGACCTTTTTGAACGCAAAACAAATGACGTTCGTACTCAGATATGTCTGCACAGTGAATGCGTTCAAAAACACACGTGGAAAGATAGGAATGCTGACGTTTATGAATGTACCCTATATCTCCACTTGGAGAACCGTCTCAAGTTTAACTAACGAGAAGTTAAATTTAACGTCATCGTCCGATACCACCCGTGATTTCCTGGCTTAAATTCTGGCTCAAACCAGAAAAGGTCAATTTCGCAACAACAAGAGTTTGGTGTTATTGCATCAAACGGTATTTACTAGGACAAGAGTCAAAAGACAACATCAAAACTACAATATGTTTACAACACAAGGACTACTTTTTTCTAAACAGTAGATGGCTTTGAACCTCCAGCTCATGATCTAAATATCAAAGTGTGTTTAGAGCAGCGCTAGGGGTGATAAGGAAAGTTCACATGCAGCCGTAACAGACGTTTCTTTGATAAGAGCAGCGGTACGTACATATGTATTTACATAAAAACTTAGGATAGAAACCGACTCATTGGATATATTGGTCTTGTCATTACCATGTAGATTCTTCAATGGACCCTACTCGACGAGAACCTCCATTTCTTGCAGAAAGCTCATTTACACTGCCAGAAAGCGAACAGCTCCTTGAATGTTTTCTATGAAAAATGTTTAGTCCAAAGAATGTTGTTATTCAAATATTTGGATTCGTTGGAAAAACGGATACTGCACTAGGTGAATCAGACCCGATAGCTATGTCCCTCAGTTTCGAGAGGATGGACTGAAAGCGCATATCTAGTGCACCAATTGTCGATCACGTCTACAGCTCCCTGCGCTTTAGAGCAAATAGATGCTAGGCAGAATCCACAGATAATACAAATACGTCGTTTGCATAGAGACCGTTAAGCATTAAGTCGACCAATATTCATCGTAGCAGTGGAGAGCGAGTGAATAGGGTTAGTAAGGTTTACCGATTCTCGGTGTAAAAACTCTTCTTCTATTGACCAGGTGTTCGGTAGGTTCTGTAGGTCAATGCCAGACTTGAAGATTCTATCTAGTGTCGTCAGCAGCAGTTTTATACCTTTTTTTCAGTACAAATACTTTTAAGACCTTTCAACAGCATATTCAATTAACTCATTCGTCACCACAATCGATGGCAGATACCAGCGACATCGGGATTATTTAAATCCTAACTCATTCTCCACCTCACAAGTATAGTTATGCGTCATATATATATATATATATGTGTATTATCCTTTTCTAACACACCCACACATACATAAAAACATAGAATGTAAGAAAATTTTATTGAAATTTAAATTTACACTAATTACAATCAAGTACAAAAAATTTGAACTTTATTGCCGCTTTACCCACATGCATACGTATAAGTATATAAATATGTATATATGTATTTTACAAATATTAAGACTTTATTTACAAAACAATACGTTCAAAGCGTATTTTGGGTCAAGGGCAACATAATTTGGTTGCCTTTTTATTACTTAAAAATATAATGCTACGACCATAACCAGTCTCGTGAAACCAAAATAATGTGAAACATGATCCTTAAATCAACAGCCTTAATGCTAAGTTACAAAGCAAGGTTAACATTCCCAACTGTCGCATTAACATAAGTTTCTTCAGTCTTAAACAGATGATCTATTTTGCTAGCCATCTTATCCAAAAATATCAAGCCATCTTTGGCATCCTTCTGGTACTCCATTTTAAGCAGAACATCAGTTTTAACACCTCCTAACGCAGCAGATTGCTTACTGGCACTCACCTTTGTATAGAAAATAAATTGATAGATAAAGTTGGTAAAATTTGGAAATATAATTCTTACACTACTGATAACGGGCTTTGCTTCAACAGGCGTTTTATTATTACGGTCATGTGTCCTACAGTGACGACGTAGATCACCAGAGACGCGAAATTTCTTTCCACACGTTCTGCATTCATAGGGTTTTTCACCTTGAAAGAAAAGCCAACAAAAACAGAAAACATTATTTAATATTACAACATATTTAGACCAACATTAAAAGTACCTGTGTGAATTTTGCGATGATTCTGTAGGTATGAGCTCGCTCTAAATGATTTTTCACAAAATTCACACTTGTAGTTACGTTCGCTGGTATGTATTCGCCGATGAATTACAAGAGAATAGTTTCGCGAAAATGATTTGCCACAGAACTCACACTGGTAGTTCTTTTCATCCGAATGAATAGATACATTGTGATACTTTAAATCACTCCACTGCCGGAATTTGCGTTGACATTTCTCACATTCGTAAGGCTTGTCACCTGTATGCACTCTCAAGTGCGACTTAAGAGCACTTTGAGCAAAAAATGATTTCCCACAGACATCGCATTGGTGAGGTCGTTCGCCAGTGTGCGAGAAATCATGATATTTTAGTGCATTGCATGAGTTAAACTCACGATTACACTTCAAACAAATATAACGTCGTTTATTATTGTCTTCAATTTCCGTTGAATTTTCATCCTCCATGTTAACATCGATTGTGGCTTTCTTTTTCTTTGAACCTTTTGGTCGTCCTCTTTTTCGCTTCTTGACCAAATCTGAATCTTGAGCCGCAGAGTTAGTTAATTCATCGGAGCTTGGATCACCATGATGATCATTTTCAAATTCTTCATCGATTTCATTTGTCTGTATGGTGGGTAATGGAGTTTTTTCTGCTTCATTGCCTTCATTTGAGATTGGTTGCATTGGAATTATATCTGGAACCCTTGAGAACGACCCATTGTTTACGGCTTCTTCTTTAAAATTTAAATCACTAAAGGCACTATTTGCAAACCATGGTTCCTTCGATATGGATGTTGGGGGCATATCGAGATCATCGGAAGTATCGTCAACCGATACTTTGTCCACAACACCGCGTATTCCTTCTAGCATATCCTCAGTATCGCTGAACTCGACCTCATCCCGAGCGCTACATGTTTGCGTTGTTTCTTGTGACTGTACAACGTATTCCATGCACTTGGCGATAACATTTGAATCTAAAATTTTCATATCTGTGCGATCGGGAGCGGTATTTGAGACATGTTGATGCTGGGCAGATAATGCAACGACTTCGTTAAAACTATCAAAATTCAGTTCTACCTCATTGAATACTTGATCTCCAACAACAGTTGTTTGTGGGACGTGCTGTAATAACATTTAAATAAATATATAAAGCCATATACATGTCATGTTTTAAAAAATACGGTTTTTTCCAAGGCAGATGTTGTTTCAGCGGCGATCACAATGGCAGGGGACTGGACATTTTCAGTTGTACATTTGGTTTCTTGTATTGTGCTGGGCTCATAATGCCCTTTAAGATGAGAAAAGAATTGTACTTGAGATTCTGAGATAGAGCCACAAAGCTCACATTCAAACTGTGTGCCACTGGAAATCTGAAAATAAACAAAACGCCTCCATAAGCCTTATTTAAAGTATACCTAGTAAATTTAAATCGGGAAATACAGTACAAAACAGTGATAATGGGTTGATATTTGTAGCTTTTTGTTGTAGTATAAAGCTGCCACTTAAGATTACACTAAGCTTGTCAAATATGAATGCAACAAAACGCCAACTGATATCCTCTGCTTTGAAAGAATTCGAATACCCAAGGTTTTTAAAAGCCATTCAATAGCAATGACATCTAGCAGTATGCGTGACACATTCAAAGTTTTTAAAGTAAGATGTTGGGCGCGCTACAGTTCTTAAATTAACGAATGTTTTTTATGTGATACGGAAATTGTAACGAAATATAACTTATACCTGTGTCGTTACTTCTAAAAAAACGAAGACATCAGTGGGAACAAAAAACCTTAAATGTTAAACACTAAACGAAAACGAGTTGCACTAATATATTTTCAACATAGAAAATTAATGCTCTAACAATTCTAAATATTTCTTCGCAATTCCTTTCGCAAATGAGGTTTAACTAACAACACATTACTCTTAATTCAAATGGAAGACATATGCCAAAATATGTGCGATCGATCAGGCAGTTCCTGACAGTCAAGTACTTGGATTGGGTCAGTAGCGCAACAAGCGGGTTTGGGGTGAAGTGGTTGCTTTACCTTTTCGAAAAAAAAAATATGCATGCAAGCTAAAACAGCAACTGTGGCCGATTTTCCTGTTTACCTTACACTAATAAGTATTCCGCCTACCAGAAATCATTCACTTCCTAAAGAAACCGCAACATATCGATTAACGATGACGATTTCTGACTTTTGCAGCTGGACTAAGGTTGGTTTCTCTAATGTCATGTTTATAAAAAAGGGCTTCTTCTCCCAGTGACATCCTCACTATACTAGACACTGGAATTTGACGAAAGATTGCAGTGTTTGGTTCCAAAGAGGTCCTTTCTCGAGGAGTAAGGAGGAAGAGAAACAATCCTGAATACGAATTGGGATTGATGTTTTGAAAAGGATTTAAGATCTATTGTTTTTGCAGCGTTAAGCTTTCTGAGTAGAGTAAGAAACGTCACGATGATACAGCGTTAAGCCTGCCAAAAAATCAGACGATTATGATCTGACGGACAACTCATCTGCTGATAAACGCCTGAAACAGACGCTAGGATGGCACGAGAGCACCATGCTATAGTAACCGTTCTCTACATCAGTGCAAAGATTCTGAAACAAATTTAGGATTTAAGTTACAAAACAGTCCTACTAGAAAACAGTTGAGAAGTAGAACCGTAAAGGAGCAAAGAATGACAAGGAATACAGAGCACATGGGGTGGCCGTGGTGTAGTGGTACTAACATTCGCTTCTCACTCAGAGGGGTCTAGGTTCGAATCCTGCCCATGAACAAGTCTTTCAAGTTTGTCAGTTGTGTAATTGGAACTCAGACAGAAAAATTCTGCGTGTGAAGGCATAACACTGACACGTAGATTTGGCTGTTGTAGAGTTTCAAGCACAAATAATTACTGCGAATTATAACCTTCCACTCTGAGTGGACTACACCCCCCCCACCCACCCCCCCTGGAGAGCAAATACCGAAACCAAACACAACGGAGTTTCAAACCACTACAAAACAATTTTCCTTTCTCCTCCTTTCTACCTTTCCGCCCGCGCCCTGGCAACAGTAAAAGGGTATCTAACCCCTTAGGCGCATGGCTAAAAAACATGGCTTTCTGGAGACGCGAAGTCAAGTCAATGTGCAAAAGTCTATAAGATTTTAAATGCCAGTATAAAGAATCTGTCGGTTATTTGTTATCTGTCGAATAATGAAAAAAGAGATTAGTCGTCAAGAAATGCTGAGCAATTTTGGTGGAGCGTGCAGTTACAAAAAAAAAAACACAAAACAACTTTAGGACAAGTCATACACAACATCGCTTTGAGCCGTTCACAAGCAATAGCACTCTGCCGTATTAGATTAGGGAATGCACTGTTTAACAAAGTATATCTTTACAAAAAAAACTTTAGACATGGACCATCTATTGTGCAATTGTCCTGCGACAAAACAAGATACCAACTTTACAAACCCTATTGGATACCACGCTCAATCCAGAACACTCATCACTTCGCAGTCTGTCTACTTAAAGTATTTCGTAGATCCGCACATTTTAATAATTTTTATGCATTACAAAATGTAAATCGAAACCCATACAACTTACCACTAATCGATCATTGCGGGAAGGATTTTCTTCGTTTATTTGGTAAAAGTTTTCCGGCTTATCCATACTTTTCAGTTTTTTCGAAATACGTTTCTTATGGGGAAGAATTTTTTTAGCAGTAGCACCCAAAGGACCAACAATCTCAGACATCTGCTCAATTTGTTCAGGTTCTTCATAGCGCTCTTTTTTTAACCATCTAGTTGGCGTCAGAGACGGTGCTGGCACAGAAATACTTTGAAGAGGTAATACATTCAAGTCTTGACTAAGTGCTTCCTGAGTTGGAATACTTTGTTGACTGCAAAATATTTTAAAATTCTGTTCATTCAATAGATTTCCATGCATCGCCATGAATTCTGAGTCTAATATCTCTTTGTCCGCATGATGTATCAAATGATCATTTGAACTTTCCTAAAATAAAATAAAAATTCCATTTGATAACATCAATTGAGAACTAACAACATTTTAAATATATAGGGCACAAACATTTGGTTGGGTTCGGATTTGACCTTGTCTATTAACAAATTGGAAAATAGTGTGTAGTTGAGATTCTGAAGGAAATGTCTCATTTGTATTTAATGAAGCAATTGGGCAATCCGCAGCATTCTGGCCTGGTGAGTCTTGTTGTTCCATAAAATCAATGATGAAATTATTTGATATAGCATTTGAGATGTATTCCGGTGGAAGAAGCGTCTGAAAAGGTAATTTCTAAATAATTAAATTGCAGGTATGTATTTCTTAATTTTGTATTTTATACATGATCAATATATTCCTGTTCTCTACTTTGGATACTCATAAATTGCAGGTTTCCATTTTCGATGCCCTTAAGCACTGTTTGTGGATTTGGCTTTCGTATTTCCATCTAAAAATACAATAGAGACTTATTATATTCGGTTGCAGATTAAAACATTTAAACGTATGTACATTAGTGCAATTGTTAGTGAAATTGTCCAAAATTGTTCGATTTATATGTTCGTCCATAGTGTGATTTTATTCAAATAAAATCAAATGTAACCGTTTTTAAAAAGCATATTACACGTATTCGATGTTTAGGAACACAATAGAACTTTTTTTGGGTGTCCAATGTTTCCGGTCGCAGCTGTATTTACTTGTATTATTTTGCAACAAATGAAAACGAGAAAACAAAAAAAATTATTTCTTGAAAAATTGACAACGCTGCGAGCCAATGACAGCTGTCAAATTTTGACAACAATCCGAGTGCATCTGGATTGGGTCGATACTTACCTGTGGCTCTCAAAGTGTTTATATATTTATTAATTTTTTCCGTTTTCCTATTAATAAATTAGGAACGCAGTTCTTTGCTGAATGACTGTCTAGTTGTACACTAGTTTGACTTTGAACCAGTAGGTGAACAGCTGGATTTACGTAAGCACTCTAGGAGAAGCATTAAATGGGAACAAACATGTGCAACATTCAGTATAGGTACAATTGCTCCTAAAGACTACATGTATTGGAATTCGTTCTGGTAGTGAAATACTGCCTTCGAGCGAAGTTCAGTGATCTTAAACTCACCTTCCGCTATCTCTTTAAAGCCACACACCGTATTCCGAGACTTCAATGATAGAATGGGTAAGAAAGACCTTTCTGACAGACTTTTTGGGGGTACAGTATTCATGGAATGGCAACATAAAACAGCTTCCGGCTAGCACAGCTACGTAAGACGCTGTGTAATTAGCAAAAGGAGTATAAAAAAAGTATTCACTTAGTAGTCCTGCTAAATAATCCAGATGGTCGAACTACCAACGACCACGTGAGACACAAACTTACTTAATTAACTATTTTCTGCCGGTTTTTTTTCTATAATTTGCTTGTACACAGCAAGGGCGAGAAGAAAAATCAGGGAGTAAAGAGAGGCACCGCTGAAAGTTGGTTTTAAATGTTTGAAGGTTATAATGACTTTTTCTAGAGCTCGGCAGGGCATTCCATAAGCGATTTTTACGGCTTAGAAACGAATCACGATATTTTAAAGAACGGTCGAAAGTGGGCTTGAGGGTGTACTGATGAGCATTCATAGCGAGGCGGGTGTTATGGTTACAAGACAGTACGTCGTGTCACCTATGAGTTTTATCGCACGGTTTTGAATCATATCTACCAGGTGCAGTGATGTTAAGGGCGTATCTGCCAGATGTTGGCATTATACTCCAATTCCGGGCGGATAAATGCCTTATATATTGAAGCCTGATCGGAGGGGATGAAGTATTTTTTACATCGCTTGAAGAATATGTGATCATTCCAACGTAAGCTCTGAGCATTGACATATATACGGAGAATGAAAAGTTTTTCAGTTTCGACGATGCAAGAACCATTCATGGACAATGGCTGGGTGTTTAAAGTTCGATTTCGAGCATTGTGGTTTGGAAGCATTAAATTCTACTCTGTTAGTGGTTCCCCAATTAGATACACAATTAATATCAGAATTTAATGAGCTTAACATACACTGCCGTTCCCGTTCTACAGCCGAAAATCAGGGACGTCCGGGAACGAATATGAAAAGCAAAGAGTACTGTCATCAGCAAAGGAATGTATTGGATTAGAAGTAGCAGACAAGAGATCGTTGATAAAAATGAAAAAAAATTGTCTCAGACAGAACGGAGCCCTGGAGCACACTAGTTTTACTTTGTAAATATCAGACTTGAAACCATCCAAGACAACTTGAATTGAACTTTTCAAAAGGTAATTTCTAATCCATTACAGAAGCGAGTCGTCGATCGCAAAATCACGTATTTTCGATGTCCGATTCAGAGCCTGACTACCCAACGAAAGGCACTGGGATCTGGACAAAATGAAAAAGGCTAATGTTGAATGCGTTAGTAGCCCTTAAGTAGCTATACTTTTCTTTAGGTTCTATCTTAAGTCAGGTTTGTGAGTTCATCGGGTATCCGCCGTAATGCCTGAAACAAACGTGCAGAAGACTCTTGTAGCAAAACTAGAGAACATGGTTTTTTATTAAAGCAAACACGCGTGTTTACTCCACCCCATCCGCTGCTGCAATATATAGAAAATTCTAATCTTACTGCAAATCCGATGCAATAGAATTACAAATTAGTACTGTACAGTGCTAAATTGTACATTTTAAGTCATTTTGATATTATTTTTCTCATTATTTTCATCAATGTGACCGAAGAGCAAATTGTAGCTAAAATGCGACACCAAGGTATTACTGAGGTATACAAATTCAAAGAATCTGTAGATGGCAAAGAACGCGCCACTGGTCTAATACTCCTGACTTTTGATCTCTTCCGCCCCCCAACCTCAGTTAACATCGGCTGGCATAACAGCAAGGTTCAGGAATATTTCCCAAACCCAATGAGCTGCTGGGTCACACAACTAAGCGATACAAAGGGAGTCCCTCTTGCGAAAACTTTAACCTTCACCCCCGTGCTCCGAACAAATGCTCACGTGTTTCATGTGCTAACTGTCTAGAGAAACACCCCTCCTGATCAAAAACTTGCAAACGTTTCATACAAACGAAAGAAACACTCAAAATAAAAACAATCAATAAATGCAGCATGTTTGAGGCAAAAAAAATATATAGGGAACAAAACCCTAACCCACCACACATTTCTTACTCTTCTGCACTAAAAACCAATATATAATCAAAAAATCATCCACACAACGAAGATAACTCAATCCCTCTCCCCACTTCCACTTCTAAAAATGACTCGGAAAAAACTTTCCACCCAATCCCAAATAACGATCAGACCAATAACCAATACCGCAATCTCACATAGTTCAATCAGTCAAACAACTTTACTCAAAACTAACACTGCACCAAACCACTCAATCATCATCATCTCAAGTCCCACACTTCATCAACATCAAAGAAACATTCAACTGGCAAAACCTGTCTCATTACCCCTCTTCACGAACATCATCACCATCAAACTCTCCACTAGTGCTCGAATCAAACTCCCTCACACAAAACAAATCTCCGCTCAAACAAGCACACTAATAAACCCTCCATATTTCTGCAGTCACTGAATCACTTATCAATTCCAAACAATATTACATGGAATTGAATGATGATGATAATGACTCCTCTTAATTCTAAAGAATTAAACAAAAACATAGACCCTGCTGATCGGGTGTCGAGCTGCTTGAGTTCTAACAAGAACCCTAACTAACCAAACACTCTCCACCTCCAATATTTTTACGCAACACTGCTCTCGGGCTACCCGAAGCAGGTTGCAACCAATAAAATCTCAATCCAAAACACAATAAATACCTTTAAAATTCTACAGTGGAATATGAAATGTTACTCAAATAACTTGAATAAATTGAACGTCCTAATAAAGGAACAAGCTCCATCAGTGGTATGTATTCAAGAAACCCATTGCCCATTTAACCTCACTCCAAGTGTACATAAAACATACAAACCACACTTTTCCAATTTTCCTCACACTGCCAAACAAGGCATTGGTGTACTAATTAAGCACTCTATACCATATAAGGAGGTATCAATGCGGTCTAACATCTTATCACTGGCATTCGAAATTCAATTATCTCCCATTTCCATCATTATATGCTTGTACGTACCAACTGAACAACAAATCACTAAGGCCGATATAACAAATGACCTTAATCAAGTCCATATACCCATTCTGATGGCGGGAGATGTCAATGCTTGGAGCGTCTTCTGCGGCACTAATAAAACGAACACTAGAGGCGATATCTGGGAAAACCTAATTCTTGAATCTAACTTGATGGTTTTGAATAACGGTTCCTCCACCCACTTCTCGATTCACAATACGCTTACGAATGTCGATATCACTCTTTGCTCCCCAGAATTGTTTTCAAAAGTATCTTGGGAAATTATTAATAATCTTTGGAACAGCGACCATTTTCCTATTATCACATCTATTAATATTGGCACAATGGAAGCTGTAGTTCCGAGAATCATAAAGTATAAAACCGACCAAGCAAACTGGCCTTGCTTCAACAAGGCCCTACTAGAATACCTGTCGTCCTACCCCTCATCCCCCAATATTAACAAAGAGGCCACCACATTCTTGAAAGCGATCCGCTCGACAGCAAACACCACAATCCCGCAAAACAACCCATCCGCTACAAGAAAGCGCTCGGCTCTATAGTGGAATAGCAACCTCAACTCCTTAAGGAAGGAAAAACGACAGTCTGGCAAAAATTTAAAAGATATCTCAACACAAATAATCTGATAGCATATAAAAAGGCAAATGCCATTTCAATCAAGTCTCTCGAATCTCCCCAAGGGCTGCTGATCAACTCAGTAGCCATCTGTAATCATTTCGCCGCCTTCTGGTCCAGTAACTCAAAGGATGCAAACTTTCCAATAGACTTCAATAGGAACAAAGCAGGCTCCCTGTCTCTGACAGTTAACCCCAACTGTACAACCGCTACGTCGAAACACATTGAAAACCCTATCACAATTTTGGAATATGAATCGACTACAGGCAATTTAAAAGGCAAAACCCCTTCCAGAGACAGAGTTTCATATCCAGTGATAAGAAACCTTTGTCATTCTGCTAAATTGAGACTCATACAACTTTACAATAACATTCTTGATAAAGGCACCATCCCTCAACAATGGAAAATTGCAACTGTCCTACCCATTCGAAAACCCAACAAAAACTCAAACTCAATATAAACTCTTTTCGTCCTATATCCCTTATCCGCTGCTTATTCAAAGTATTAGAAAAAATTATTGCTAAACGTTTAAAATAAAATCTGGATGACCTAAGTTGCATCATCAACTCACATCCTAAATTAAATCACTGCATATATACCGATGACCTGTACATCTTGTGCAAGCACAGTGATTTAAATGTTGCTAAAACCATGTTCAATAATGTTGTCCAAGATATTCAAGACTGCTTTAACTCCTCGGGAGTAAAGTAGCTCATTGATAAGTGTAAAACCATTCATATGTGTCGTAAAAAAAACTGTAATGGCCTAGTATTAAGTATATCTAATAATGTTATAAAAAATGTTAGGACTTATTTTTAATAATAAATTTACTTCGAAGAACCATTTGTATAGAATTAAGAAAAGCCCTAGCTACATGAACAAATATTGTAACAAAGTTTAAAAGTTTAACACCCACATTTCAACTCAATGTAATTTAATTAAATAACTAATCCTTAGTAAAATAGATTACGGCTTATTTATATTTGGCAATTCTCTTAAAACCACCCTCGACATCATCAAACCACCTTAAAACCACGCCATCAGACGCAGTCTCAATGCCTTGCCAACGACCCCGTTTAAAAACATCCTAGTAGAAGCTGGTCTCCCAAGTATTGAAGAACGATTTACTCAAGCAATTGCCACACTGTCTGTTAAATTAATTTGTTCCTACGACTCAATAATCGACAAAGATGTTGCATCACTGGTAAAACAAAATAACCCCAGACGAACTGACTCAGTTATTGCACGCTCTCTACGATCAGCAAGAATTGCAAATTACCACCAGCAGACAAAAACAATATAAACCCAAATTCACACCATGGTCTATCAAAGATGGTTCTTTGAATATGACTCTCACTTCATATGACAAAGCATCAACTCCAAACAGGCTATTTCAAAAACTCTTTCTTGATGTCTCCTCAGAAGCTAAAAGCAATGGTTGGGATCTCACCTTTACCGATGGCTCTAAAAAAACATCTGAATCCTCTTTTGCCTCTACAGATGAAAACGGGAACCTCATTAAAATAGGCATCCTTCCACCATCTTCACAGCCGAAGCAGTAGCCATACTAGAGCTTAAATCTAAAAAAAAGGAAGATTTTTAATATGCTCAGATAGCCTCTCCGTTTTAAAAGCTATAATGAACCCCAACCACAGAACTGATCTAATCGACAGAATTAGAGATTTTCTTATAAGGCTTTCACACCCGTCTCAAAATTATGTGGATTCCTAGCCATCTTGGGATTATGGGTAACGAATGTGCAGATGCTGCAGCTAGCCTCGCCAGAAACAGCCCTGTCGTTCTCTTCAATTACCTTAGCTTTCTTCTGAAAGAGCTCCCAGAAGAGTTATCACAAATATCAATGTGATCAATTACATTGATCATCAAAGAGACAAGATGTAACGTTCAATAGGTTCATTATAGCCATAATTAGTTCTATGGAATCGCTCACGAAGATGAAACCTCTTCCGGAGATTTCTTGCTGGAAAATGAAAAGATATTCGCTCCAATAAATAGCCACATTTAATATGATAACTAATTGTATCTCTTATCAGCATTATACAAAAATACCTACGTCTGCCTTCAAGAGTCAATAGATTAAAGAGAAGGCATCAGCCTTTTGAAAATAAATCTAGTGAAATATTTTTGAACCCTTTCTATCCTCTTAGAGTGGATATCGTAGTAGGGATTCCAGATGAAACTACAGTAGTTTAAGACGGATCTTACTAGAGCAAAATAAAGAGCCTTTGATGCGTAGGGATCGGTGAAATCCCTTGCATTTCGCCTTATGAACCCTAGATTTCTGAAAGAGTTGCTAACTATATTGTCTATATGCAGCTTAAAAGAAAGTTTTGGGTCCAATATAACACCTAGATCCTTTTTGGAAATCACCTTTTCCAAACAAGTGTTGGCAATTTTATAATCGAAAGATATCGAATCTATAATCTTAGTGCAGGCCAGACTTTGGCACTTTGAAACATTTAAATGTAGTTGATTGAGCTGCACCTCTTAGCAAGACTATTCAAATCTTCCTGGAGAAACCAAAAATCATTCAATGTCTTAATTTTTCGGAACGCTTTCAAGTCATCTACAAATAATAGGGATATTGCATTACAAAAACTTAAGGCAATGTCGTTGATAAAGAGAACAAAAAGCAACGATCCAATGTGGCTTCCTTGTGGAACACCAGATGTTACTACAATGGTCAGACCCAATTTTGAAAAATTGTATTCGGCCACGAAGATACGAAATAATCCAATCCAAAAAACAGGAGTGGAAACCAATCTGCCTGGATTAAAATCGGGTGGTTCACTCTATCAAAAGCCTTGACAAAATATGTGAATAGTACATCGGTCTGGTATCCATTTTCGAATTTTTCAATAATCTTTCCACATAGAATTACAAGGTTTGTGACTGTGGATCTTCCTTGAACAAATCCGTGCTGTGAGTCGGATATGATTTCCTTAACGGTAAAACTATTGACACATACAATCTTCTCGAAAACCTTAGGCATGACTGACAACTTACATAAACATATAGGCATGTAGTTAGAAACTGTTTGTTTGCTCCTGCTTTAAAAATGGGTGTTATAAAAGACACTTTCCACTTTTTGAGAAACTGGCCGGTTCTAAGCGATAAATTGAATTTCATGTAAATACAAGGGCACTGAGAGAGATGTAGCGCATTCTTTTAAAAACGTGGGAGAGATCCCATCTGAACATACACCCTTATTTATATCTAGGTTGGTTAATGCTTTAGAGACTTCCAAAAATTTAAATGTATGTTGCCTACATTGACTCGATTTGGAACAAAGGAGCTAACAGGGTCAGCCGAAGAGGAAGAACTATACACGGATTTAAAGTAATCTGCGAAAAAGTTGCATATGATGTTAACTTCTGTTAACTTATCTATGTAAGTCATACACTTAGGGAGACCAGCAGATTTCCTCTTATCATTTATGAAGGTCCAAAAATATTTGCTATCGTCTTTGATTTATGATTCAGCTGACAAAATATAACTATTATACAGAAATTTGTTTACGTGATCAAACTCTTGAAGACATTGCATGTATTTGTTATATAAAAACTGGTTGATCATCAGACTTTAATCTTCGAAAAAAAGGACCCAGATTGGATAAGTATATGTTATACATCTCTAATGAGCTACCCGGGCGAATACAACTAACAATAACATATAAATGTGTATGCTTGGTAATAGTCACTATAACAATAATAAGATCCACATCATAAATGGGCAAACTAATGTTTAACGGAATTTCATCGGTAGATAAATGATTTCCGACAGCTACGAGAACCCCGCCATCTCTCAAAAAACCGGTCTTGACATGACAGCGATCTTTGCGAAAAACCTCATATTGGTTTCCATTAAACATTTCCGAGTTTTTACGGTCGTTATTGACCCAAGTTTCAGTTAAAACTACTATATCGGCCATATGAGAAGAAAAATAAACATATAATTTATGCAACCTGGTTCTTATTCCCCCACAGTTTCGATAATACAGACTAAAATTACTACTTTCGGCGGCAGATGATACGGCGACAGCATTACGAGCTTTAGCTACAGGAGCAACAGCAGAATTAGAGGTGTTTGAAACGACAGCCGGAGCAACAGCTATTACAATTGTGCTTGATGAGACTATATATCACCGATAGAATGTAAGTTTGGGTTTACAATAACTATCCTTTCTTCATAGATTCGGAAATTTTGGGTTTTTTTTTTGACCCGACGATCTTACTCGTACTGATACTGGCCAAAATTGCGGATTGTAGATGTCGTTTACATATTCAGATGGAACTCCTAATTTGAAATTAATGTAACGCAGATTTTCGTTCCTTTCTCCTGAACGAGTAGGCTTAAAGCAAGAGAACGTAGTGGCATCCACTTTAAAATTTGAGGACGTAAAATCAATTTTACAAATAACGGGTTTTTCAACAGGGACGCTACAAAAATAGAGCGACAGGGAAAGCAAACGACGCCATATTTCTTACCGCTCTTTTGACATTTCTCTTCAGTAAGGTTTGCCATTTCATGATGGAAAGATATACGAGCCAACAACGAGTCGAAATTATTAAAATTTACTACCGAAATTCGGAGTCAGTGGCCTCAACGTTAAGAGCGCTAGTGGAAAAATTTGAATCCACAGGCACAGTACAAAATGTTCCCGTGCCAGTGAGACAAAGAAATGCCCGTAGTGTCGAGAATATTGCTGCCGCTGAGGCTTCAGTTGCAGAAAGCCCAAATGTGTCTCTCACACGTCGTTCTCAAGCGTTGGGCATCTCTGTGACGTCGTTGTGGCGAATTTTGCGAAAAGATCTTGGCCTACATCCTTACAAGATTAAATTGACGCAAGAACTGAAGCCGCTTGACCACCAGAAGCGTCGTATGTTCGTGAATTGCGCTGAGCAACGATGAGGCTCATTTCTATCTGAATGGCTTCGTCAATAAACAAAATATGCGGTATTGGTCAGGCAGCAATCCACACGTACTCCATGAGTCATCATTGCATCCCGAAAAAATTACGGTTTGGTGTGGTTTATGGGCCGGCGGCGTCATTGGGCCGTACTTCTTCCGTGATGAATGGGGACCGCTACCGTTCAATGATAAGCGAATATTTTTGGCCCCAATTGGATGATATGGACTTGGAGGACATGTGGCCATAAGCCACACAGCACACGCTACAATAGATTTATTGAAGAGTAAGTATGGTGAGCGTGTTATCTCAAGAAATGGGCCAGTCGCTTGGCCGCCTCGGTCGTGCGATTTGACGCCGTTAGACTATTTCCTGTGGGGCTACGTCAAGTCTATGGTCTATGACAACAAGCCAGCGACGATTGATGAACTTCGTACGAATATCGAACGTGAAATTGCAGCAGTATCGGCCGATTTATGCTTGAAAACCGTCGAAAATTGGGTTCAGCGTCTGGACTTCTGCAAGCGTGCCCGTGGTGGCCATGCAAAAGAAATCGAGTTCCATACATAATGGCATCGAACGTACTTTCACAGGAATAAAGAATTTCATTGATATCCAAAACCGTTTTTGTTTTATTTAAAAAAAACTTTTGTAGCGCTCTTATTGAAAAACCCTTTACATACTTAACTTAAATGTTGCCTTTTGATGCATATGTCAAGCTTGCTTGGAGGGCAGCCCAATTATTTGCGCGAGTACATCCTGCGGTAGCTATCCGGCACATTAAAATGTATACATATAAGCAAATTCTACACTCTCGTAATATTCTCTAAATTTTAAATAGAATAAAACAAAAACATTCTTTTTAATTTGGTGGTTTTTCTTTTATTTAGCATTCTATGAAAACACTTCAAACTAATACTAAATTGCTGCATTTAATCAATTTCAATTATAAACCAATATGTTCGTTTTAGTAATTTTCGTTCACGAACGAATAGTAAGAATACTAAGCGACACTGTCGGTTAGACTGTTTGGTGTTGCTTCAAAAAATAAATATCAATATAAATATTTAATTAGTTATTTTGTTTTTTGTGTGTGTGTTGTTTTTTAATTCATATTATTAAATAGAGCCTTAGTTAAAATTAATGGAAATTATGTTTGCTAATCTTTGCGTGGCCTACGCTTTCGAGTGCCTTCGGATGGTGGTGGTGTTGTTTTTTCCTGCAATTAAAAATTCAAATAAATCATTTTTCGATCGAAAGGTGAATTAGTTATTTTATTATTACTTCAGTCTCTTCGGGAGCCTCTTCGCTGCTTTGCTTATTTTCTATGGTTATTTCCTCCTCCTCACTACTGCCACCACTAACCGGAGCAGCGGGTGGCTCTGTTGTATTCTTCACTTCTAAATCGGCTTTGTTCGCCTTTGGACTAGATTTATGTTTAATTTCATCACTGATTTCTTCGTTTTGGTTCTCTTGTGTTACTTCAACTTCATCGTCGGGTGTAACTTCATCGGTTTTTTTCTTATCTGATGTGGAATCCTTAACAAATACACATACCCATTTATCAATATATTAAATATTCTTAACTTAAATTGAACATTTATAGCAAATAGCATTAATTTTACCTTGCCGGCGGAGCTAGTACAGAATCTATAAAGAGTAAATATTAGCGGTGTTCCTAGCAATACTATACTTATACGCCAAAGCCAAGGATTTTCATTTAAAAACTGCATCATTCTGTTAACAAATGTTTCCTAGAAATGTGCGATACAAAGAGGAATATATACAATACTATACATATAAATAAGCGATACATTTAGGAGTTGCACTGACTCTAAATAATATTCAAAAGCAGTGAGCGTTATATTTGTATAAAATTTCTATTTGTTGGTACCTCTTTCAATCGCTTTGAAAGGTAGATCATGTAGCAAATGAATGGTAATGCAAGATAACAGAAATACAAAGCCCACCAACCAGGTTTGTAATTCATTCGTCGTAAAATTCGATGTAATAAAGTTTTCTTTACAAAAATTTAATAATTTTCTCTGCAATTGTACGCTTGTGCTCTCGTCTTATTTATACTTACCGATTCCTTGTCAATGTATTTGCGTTTGAGATCAAACGTCTGGGCAGCGAAATCATCTGCAACTTCAATCTCATCGGTAATGATCAAGTTATCGAACAGAATATCACTAGACATAGACCATAGCTCAATTCCTATTGCTGACTGCAAAGTTAGAATTCATGGAGACGTTCTATATGGCATACGTATTACATAAGTATTTAAAGTATAAACTCACAATAGATGTCATTTTGAATGGATTAAGATCTTCAAAGAAGTCAGGGTTTGCAATCTTGCGAGGAGACCATTTTCCTTGGTAATTTGGATTGTCTATGAGAGGTGCACGCCATTTTCCTTTGTATTCTTTATTTTGAATAAGAGGAGCTTTCCATTGACCACAGCCAACGGCCTTCTCGCAGGCGGGATTATCGACCAGCGGTGCCTCCCATTCTCCATCGATTTCTGTATCCCAGTCTTCAGGTTTCTCTGCATTTGGATCTGGAATCATTTCTGGTTCATCATCTAACCAACCGTCTGGTTTTGCTGCCGATGGATCAGGAATTTGTGGAGGCGCTTCATCATCCCAGTCGTTTGGTTTTTCAGCATCTGGGTCCGGAATCTAAAAAAATAAAAAAAATCAAAAATACACATTTTTAATAAATACCCTGGAAGATTTTTCGGATTCTTTTGATTTTACCTTTTCACGCTCATCCCATCCTTGTGGCTTTTCGTCTGTTGGGTCATCGATTTCCCGAGGTGGATTTACAGCTGGTGTAAAATCATTAAGTAGTGAACCCTCGTTAATTACTTTGTGATCTACACGTATTTGGAATGTATTGTCTGGCTTCACTAGTAATTGGTACAAATGTGGGAGCTTATCTTTGAATGGTTCCTCTAACCGTTCTCTGTAATGCAAACACACACAAACATATGTAAAATTAAAACACATCAGCAAGCAGCAACAGTTTGGTGTCTTTTCGACAGGTAAATCAATATCGGTAATTACTTTGGTTTCCGGCAGTGTTTTTCTTCTATGGAACCATTGATTGGATTAACGTGGCGGAAAATGAAATGCAACTTTATGTCATTTCCACACTTGTCTGGGCCGAACATTATAGTGTAGGGTGTCTTATCATTGAACTGGATAATTGGGTGATGAAATTTGTTAGTTGATAGTGTAAGCCATGATAAAATAATTGTGACATGCAAACCAGCGTTTTTTTTTTTTTCTTAACATACCTTTTTGAGATCTTCTGTATTTTTTCCTGCAGATAGGAGTTTAATATATGAACCACCACATTCTTGCCCATCCTTAAATCATAGAAAGGAACTTAGAAATTTCTGGTGAATAGTATGTCGCCCTATTTTATTACCTGTAATGTAACTTCATACTGAACAATTAATGGCTTTGATTCAAACACGAAAGGTTTGGTTAAGAATGATGAGATTGCTGCGTGTTTGGCTTTTGATTTAAGAACAAGACCACCATCGTTCTTCCATACAATTCTTTGGGGTGCTTCGAATTTCCATTCACCGTCATATTTGGAAATTTCCTCAGCTATATCATCTTTTTTCGCTTGAGATCTTGTCCAAACTTTCTCTGATTGATCAACGTCATCGAAATGATCTACAAAGTAGAATTTTTTTCCATCGTACTTTGGGCTCTCATAGTTTATCTCCTCATCAGAACCATCAACCGCAATGTCATCCTAAAAAAAATCAACAAAGAAAACGATTCATGAGTATAACAAAAAAAAAAATTATATGCTAGTGTAGAAGGCCTATATATAAATTGTGTATTAATTGCAACAGAAAAACTAAAAGAAATATTTATTCTTCCTACGTTTGATGTTGATATTCTACAGCAAGTTATCTATAAAAACAGACAGCAGCATGAAACGAAAGTGCTCCTCAGATAAGGTTCTCCACGTTGAGGTAATAAAATTCAGAGAATTTACGTGTTCATTTTCTTATACCTTACAGCTACCGATTAATTCTTTTCTAATCTTAAAGTAATTGTCGTTGCTTTCGTTTGTTGATGCATTAGCTCTTTAGGAAACGTTAAAAACTTCTACTCATACCTTTCCCCTTATCTGGGAAATTCCGTTTTTATACTCAATTTACTGGAACAAGGTTTGAAGTGCAGGAAGACGATTTAAAAATATTCCGACGTCCGGTCGAATTTCTTCAAAATGTGGGCAAAGTGGAATTGTTATTTACTCGTATATCAAGTTAATTAAAAGTCACCAGCAGAACACATAGAACTTGCTGATTTCCTCATTATTAGAATCCTTTTCTACCAGGTGTATGCATAAGTTGTTTTTGGTAAAAAAAAAAAACACGTAATTTTCTAGGGAAATAAATTTTTTTTATTCAAAATATTGGCCATCGGCTTCAACACATTTCGCCTATCTTTCAGGTGATTTATGAATATCATGCTTGTCTTTTGCGGCAAACCATTCGTCGAGCCATTTTCCAACTTCCTCGGAATCGCTGAAGTGCTGCTCTTCGAGCGCGTGCCCCATTGATGCGAAGAGGTGATACTCAGATGGCGCCAAGTCTGGGGAGTACGGCGGGTGCAGAAAAATAAATAAAAAATAAATCCAATTTTCGTCACCCGTCACAATTTGAGGCTTTGAAGCAGCATTTCACAAGTGACTTTGACGTTTTCCCATTTGACTTTCATTCAAATCGTGTGGTACCCATTTACCGAGTTTATTGAACTTCCCCATTTCTCGTAAACGTCTGCTGATTGTTTCTTGGGACACATGCAATACTTTTGCTAATTGCCGCTGAGTTTGAGTTGGGTCATCATCCAATAACTCTTGCAATTGCTCGTCTTCGCATTTTTGTGGTCTACCAGAGCGCTCATTGGCTTTCATATCGAAATCACCACTTTTAAATTGTCGAAACCATGTGTCACATGTTATAATTGATGAAGCGTGTTCACCATAGGTTTCTACCAGCAAACCATGACTTTCAACAGCCTTTTTCTTTTGATTAAATAAGAAAAGCAATACGTGACGCAAATATTCTTTTTCAGGCACAAAACTCGACATGATCATTGACCACGCTAGTTTTTGGTGCACTCAACTTGTGTGCGTTTGTAGTTAAATTTTAGACGAACAAAATAAAGTATGTGTCAAATTAATACGCTGCATACTTTTCGCTGACGCCGTCCTTCAGTTAAACGGGAAAGTACTTATGCATACACCTGGTATGTGTGAAACGCATAAGATCATGGCTTTCAAGACGGTGCTTGTAATGGAATTAAATTAAGTGTTCACATACGACTAGTTTCAGAGAAAAATAACCAAGCGACCTTTTCCCATCGATTTTGATGGTTACAAGTTTCCTATCTTATTTCTTCATTTATGTTTTATCAGGTGTAAAGGAAATTTCTTTCGTTTTTCATCACATACGTGCGCTATCGATCGTTAGTAGATAATCTGAGATTAATTAAACCTGGTTGACTTTTGAAAAGTGCTGCATATGTCAGTCAATTATTGTTTAGTAATGTAGTAGCTCGAACACGCCAACGGCGTTTTTCAAAATTATGTTCTGGTGCCTTTTCTCTAAAAGGTGAACACTGATCAGAAAGAACATCAGATTTGAATGATGAAGTGCTATACATTATGTTCCAGACTAATTCTTCACCAACGTACAGGCTACTGCGTTGGATCGCATCAAAATGCTTGTGTAAAAACTTTCGTATGGGTAACGTACGACTTAAAAAAAAAAAAAATAATAATAAACTGAATATGTGCCCTAACAGTGCTGCTCAGAGAAGGAGTCGGTTTTGGACCGCTTGGTTACTGGAGACGAAAACTGGATAGCATATGCTTATATAGGGGAAAGTCTGCCATCAAAATCAAAAGCTGGTGTTCATAAAAAGAAAGTAATGCTGCATTGTTGGTTTTATCGTAAGCGTCTGGTGTACTATGAGCTGCTTAAAACAAAAAGTCCATCTTTGGTCAACAAAAAGAACAGAAAGAGTGTCCAAAAAGCCACCATATTCTTCTAATATTCCACCATCGGATTACCACCTACAGTTTCTACAAAATTTTCTTGAAAAGATTATTTAAATTTTGATGGTGTCCAAATGCCACAGAACAGTTTTTCATCGGGAAAAGCAGGGATTTTTTTCCAACCGATAGGACAAACTGTCGAAACGTTGGCAAACAGTTTTAAGCAATAAAGAAAATTACATTTTGGATCAATTTTTAAATAAAATTGAAAAAAAAAACAAAAACGTTTAGTTTTTGTTTAGTTCTTTAAGAGACAAAAAACGACAGACCATTTCCCTATGTTGTGTGAGTCAATCAATATTATTGAAGGATCGACTTTTGAAACGGATACGACGCGTGCACCCGGAATTGTACCGCACCGGCTAATGCTTCCTGCTTCACCTCCTATTTTTAGCTAAAAAATCTGTTTTTATAATCATACTCGATAACGTGGAGGCTATTCAGCGATGTGTGATGAGAGTGCTCCTTAGCTTTCTGGAAGAAGATTTGTCGACGGCTATCCAGTGGCTTACGGGCGATCTAATTTGTATAGAGAGCGCAGGGTACTGTTGAATACCAAACAAAATATTTTATCCTTACATTTCGTGTCTCTATTTTTTCAAAATACATAAGTTCTAAGTATAAGATATTGCCACGTCAAACAAATTTGTAATGATATTAACAAATATAAATAGTATTTCACACTGAGTTACGAGGGGCGTTCAACATATTCTCGGTATCGGGTGAAGCTGTGGTTGTATATATAAATTGACTTATTTATCAAGTAATACTATTATTTTAGTGCATTCATTTAAAATTTCATATAAATGTGATTATTAATTCGCGTTTTATCTCTAGTTAAACAAAATCATAATGGCAACTGAGACGATGATGGTGAAAATTGAGCATCGCGCTGTAATTAAATTTCTCACTAAGCAAGGAAAAAGTCAAAAAACTATTCATGAAGAGATGGTGGCTGTTTACCAGGGTTCCGCACCTTCATTATCAACTGTGCAAAAGTGGTCAAGTGAGTTCAAGAGAGGCAGAGAGGGCATTGAAGACGACCCCCGCTCCGGCGCCCCGGCTAATGCTTGTACGGGAGAAAGCATCAAAGAAGTCGAAAAACTTGTTCTTGAGGATGCCCGAATAAAGGTGAAAATGATGGCAGACATCACCAAGCTTTCAATTGGTACCATTCACACCATTCTTCATGACCATCTTAACCTTTCAAAGGTCAGTGCAAAGTGGGTGCCACGAATGCTCACAGCGCCTCAGAAAAAAGGGAGAATCGCATGCTGTAGAGAGCTTTTGGAGATGTGTAGTGAGAACGCGGACGGTGTTATGGATCGAATTGTTACTGGGGACGAAACATGGGTCCACCACTATGACCCTGAAAGCAGACAAGAGTCCATGCAGTGACATAAAAAAGGAACAGACCCCCCGAAGAAATTCAAAGTCACTCCGTCTGCCGGGAAGCTCATGGCCACAGTTTTTTGGGACTCAAAGGGAATCTTGTTCATTGAGTACAAAAAAAAAGGTGAAACTTTCATAATTTGCGGGAGGAAATTAAAAAGAAAAGACGGGGTAAACTCGCAGCGGGTGTGTTGCTTCTTCATGACAACGCTCCTGTTCACACGGCGCGAGTTTCCAACGCTACTGCGCGAGATTGTGGTTTCGAAGAAATCCAACACCCACCCTATAGTCCAGACCTTGCCCCTAGTGATTATTTCCTGTTTCCGGATTTGAAAAAATGTCTTCGTGGAAAAAGATTTTCGGATGATGAAGAACTCAAGTCGGCAATAAATGGGTATTTTGCAGAGAAAAAGGAAATTTATTTTTTTGAGAATTTAAAAAAGCTTATCTCAAGATGTAACAAATGCATTGATGTTAGGGGAGATTATATTGAAAAATAAAAACAATTTAAATTGAATTCGCATTTTCCTTCATATCGATACCGAGAATATATTGAACGCCCCTCGTAAGTTCCCACGAATTTAATTTTCAGTGAACCATTATTTTGGATTGCTTTAATAAGCAATTTCAATCTAAAGTGGGAGTAAAAATAAAAATAACTGAGAAATATAGCATAAAACTAACAAATCTTTATTCTGTTCTGCCAATTTCCCTACCATCAGTGTCTTTTTGAACCCTGCATGCATGCAGGTTTATCTATCACAGTAAAAGTCACAAACAATTCTAATGCAATCATTTTATATGCTATTGCTTACTTTTCTCTTCCAAAGTTGAATTGGTAAATAAGTTTAAGATCTTCACCAGATTTTCAATGTGTTGTTTTTTTGAAGTGAAACTTTTTATGGATCGCTGGGCGGTAACTCCGAGCTCCGATGATGGGAAAAAGCGACATGAAGTGATTCCGAACTTCTATGGAACGAAAAAGCGACATAAAGTGTTTAAGAACTCCGATGAAAAGAAAAAGCGACATAAGTGATACCAAACTCCGATGAGACGAATTGCTAGACCCTTTTGCATCCACTAGGTGGCACTCAAACCCTTACGATAAAATTTGTAATTGAAACTAATATTATCCAACAAGGATGTAGTATTCCGTGTTTCACGATGTTGCATCGCTATTTGCACCAGCAGTGCTCTTACGTAGGCAATAAAGTTCTTCCATTTCAAACTCTTTTTAATGCTAAGACCGCTTTTACACAGCGCATGCTTTCAAAGATTCAAATAAGTGCAAAAGAGTGGGATAATGAAACAAAAAATACCCAATTAACCAAATTCCCACTGCATGTGGATAAGATTTTCATTGCATCTTTTTGACATTTCTTTTTCTCCTTCTTCTTTCTTTTTCGCATTTGATTCATTACTTTTTGGCTGTTGTTACGAGCACAACATTTCAGTATGGCGGATGAATTTAAATGGACCAAAGAATTAACAAGCTTGCTCATTTTCAATTATGAAACACTGAGCGCCAAAGATGAAATGAAAGAGAGCTGTGAAATAACGTGAAAAACCAAAGAATGGGAAAAAGACTTCGTGTAAAAATGCACGCATCACAGGACAGTTCAAAAGTAAATAACCAAAACATTCGCTGTGTAAAAGGCGCCTAACTCTCGTCGTGAATGCTAAAACCCCGATGAAACGAAAAAGCGACAGGAAACAGGAGTGGTAAAACGCGTGGCGAGGTATATCGGGCAGAATGAGACATGTAAGAGGCATGGAAAAGGAACGAAAAGCACATAGACTCGAAGTAGGGAACAAGAAGGGAGGTAATAACGCTCGTGGTGAGACATTAACTAGGACAGAATAAACCATGAGCGATAAAGGAGGCGTCGTGGTTGAGTGCACAATGCACGAGTTACGTGCATATCAACATCATCAAAGTACCTACCCAGACATCATTTGGTAACAACACCAAAAACAGCGACACAGCGTTACGAAGACTTTATTAACTATTAAACCTTCGTTCTAGGTATTGTGCTAAGTTAGTTTAAGATAACAAGTCAGTCGTGTGAAAGAGCTTGAAGTAAAAAGACATTATTCAAATAAGTTGTGTTTTTTTTATATTTAAAGGCTGGATAAAATACATAACTCGCTCCCGGGATACCGACGCTCCATTTCGTGTCCGTACTATAGAACCGACTATAGGCACATAGAATCATGGCTGGTTTCGTATAAGTATGGCTAGTTCTCATGAGAATTTACATGTGGATTAGCTATGTTGTAGAGTATCCCTAGCACGTGTCATCAGTCGTGCAGCACTTGTTATTTATTGAGTTTCTATAGTGTTTCGAAATTTTTGAGGATATAAAGCGAGAAATACTCCCCAAAAAATTTCTGAATAACGAAAAATGGCTTCTGTTACAGAAGTTTTTTTTTTTTTTAATTCTGATAAGCATAATTGGGGGTGGCCGTGTTGTAGTGGAAGATTCGAATCCTACTCATGAAAATTTTGCATTTGGGTAATTGGAACTCAGTCAGAAACATCTGCGTATGAAGGCATAACACTGACATGTAGATATGACTGTTGTAGAGATTCAAGCAGAATTGATAACCTTCGAATCATTCCGAGTGAAGCAAAAACTCTCCGTATTATTCAGACTCCCACACCCGGAGAGCTAATATCGAAACCAAATATACCTGAGTTTCAAACCACTACATCAAAACAATGTTTTCCTTTCCCCTCCTTCTAACTTTCCGCCCGCGCCAACGCAACAGTAAAAGGGTATCATAACCGCTTAGGCGCGCGTAAATTATAAAAAAAATAATTAATTATTTATCGAGCTTCATAAAATTTCACTTCTATAGCCTAGCTTTCTAGGTTGATCTTTTTTTTTTTTAATTCCATTTTACTAGCAATAATTGAACGAATCGCTGGAAACTAATGCGTTACTTAGCGTATATATATTAAACAACAAAGAACACATAACAATTTCATTTCTCTTTACCAAATACTACCTTGTGAATCCAAAAATAAGGGTGAAATTATGATAATGGAAAGTGGAAAAACTATCTATAGTTTAGTTTGCCTCACAACGTGACCCTAAAATGAAATGTATTTCACAGCGTAAAGAATTCTACATCAGCATACATATATACATGTATTCGTATCTAAGTTCCTATGTTTGTTGGCAACAATTGAAGACTACCAGCATATCAGCCATAAAAGATTTTGGGCAGATGCTGATGATGTCTGTTATTTCTTTTTCGAAGAGTTAATTCATAAAATTCTAGGGGAATGCCGTTCATATAAAATGTTTTCCAAACTTAATTTTGTTTATCTACTAATTACTAATTTTCATCAAACAACAATTTGTGTTTCTTTAAAAACATGTCTCACTCTGGTTTTACACAGTACAGTCAAACTAAGATGTCTTTCATATTAGTGTACTGCAAATTTCAGTGCAAAGTTTCGGGGTTTTTTTTTACATGACTCATTTTTTTTTATAGAAAAAAACAATTAGGTTTCTCATAGACTGTATTTTTTTTTTTAGAATGCTTTGAATGATTTAACATAAAGGTGACATTTTTATTCGTAAGTCTAGAGTGACTATTTAAATTAATTTAGGACCTTGAAAGCTGCTTGATCCATTGTTTTGGGAATATGGACTGGGAAGTACATTAAAAAAAAAATATTAAACATATCTAGATTTACAACCTTAAAAATAAACCCGATACATAGAGTTCAACTAAACATCTTCGACATTAAAAGGAATAATTTCAAAATATACTGTAAACGATTGCATACTCAAATGCAAATCTACAACGAAAATTTACTATAGGTTTAGGATATGTGCAACAGCTTTCGTTTTCTTTTCCTCCATTCACCCCCCTAAAAACTGATGCAATTTTATGGTAATTAGTGCAACAATGGTCTTTCTATATCCTATATACTCTAAGAGACTAGGTTTTTTCTGTTCTGATGCAAGGAACCCATTTAATTTTTACGGCTTTGTACTTAATCCCCAGCAACAGACAACATATCACATATTTGTTTTCATTGTGGTTCTGTAAGCCTGTGTACATAATGAAAGTAAACACTGTGGACTGAATAAATTATCACTTTTATGATGTTATACAGTTACCTAGTTACTGATAAACTTATCGCACATCAAATTAAGAACTCCGGAGGGAACACAAGAATACAAAAAAAATGGTATGTTCTCCTCTGATTTTATTGTCATGTCGTTTGTGGAAAAAAAAATTATCAATAAAATATCTCTTGCTCACCTGATTTTCATCTGAAGTGATTGAGACTCCATCGTCAAAATCTTGTTCACTACAAATCACAAAATTAAGTAGCAATAGCGTACAAAAGATTCCTAGATATTTTCGCCTCATTGTGCTCTGCACAATCTAAAGAGAAAAAAATAAAAAAACGTGAATGAAAAAAAATTCTTAATTAAAATTAGTTCTATGAACTTTTTTTATAACAAAATGAATGGGAGGAATGGGAGGAAAAAAGAACACGTACTCCCTTCCTCGATGCAATGAGTGGCGACAACGATTAGTTGATTGAATTTAATAGGGTCGATCACACACTGTCTTTTCCCCCAATTGATGAAAATCTAGTTTTTTTCAGACTTCCGAAGAACACGTCAATGAATGGCTGAGTACGGCTTACTTTTGCATTACTAAAATACAAGTGAGAAATTGATGAGGGGTGGTTTTTTTAGAAATAGACTCCTTGCAAGGAACTTACTTTTCGTAAAATAATTCGGCCTCCTTAATTGAATTTATGAGCACACGACACGATTCAGAAAACTTCAACTCAGCATTTGCCGATTAATTTAAACGAATTAAGTTGGCTAAACTGAATGTGAGACTCGAAGTTATGTTCGAAAGTGAAGTTGTTTCGTTTTTACTGTTATTAGAGATGTTTGAAGGGGAGAATAAATTTTTATTCCGTGTAAACGTTTCCAAAGAGTTGAATAAATAGATAAACCTTAAACCCAAAAAGAGAAGAGTCGTTTTGAATGATTTATCACAGTAAGCACACTTTCAACGGTTTTTCGTATTTCACCTAGGCTGAAATTCATTTTGTGGATCGCTATTAAGAAACGAATTGAACACCGATTGCCACTTTATCTTCCTTATTTTCGGTTTGAAAAAGCATTCGTCGGTATTTATTTGTGCCTGTTCAAATTGTCCGAAATCGACGGAATGCTTCTTATTGAAGTGGGAAGAAGAAGGCTTACTTCCACCGAAAATCCCTTTCTAATGCGGATTTTCGGGTGAAGAACGTCGTTTTTTTCCCATATGGTTCCATTTCTGACACATTTTTTCATTTTAGTTTTGATCGTTGATGAGCAAGGAAGTGTAAAGAAGAGGTAAAAAAGTATGTTTCAGGACAACTGCTTAAATTTAAATATTAAAAATGCTTTCATCCCCATGAAAATGTGAACACGACGTTCATAGTGAGGACTTTCATGCCCACGCCAGTGTGAACAGGCACTTTAACATGCATTGCGTAGGAATTTTGTATCTGACAAAATGTAAGCTACTATTAGGGCAGCAAACCTATTATGGATCGTTCACGTACTTATGCTTACTTCTTCAGCTACTACTCTGCATTCATCGAATTTTCTGAACATTGTCAATCCCTCAACCTTAACTATTCAAACCAAATGCTTTACACTCTCTTTTACGATACCAAGCAATTCCTTAAATTCAATAGAATCACATGTACATTGCAATTCACGATCAGTTGCCTGAATATCTCCGACAAGGATTAACTAATTAACTAAAGTATTAATACCAGACCGATACTCAAAACTCAGCGTTGCAGGACACTTAGTAGACAAATGAAAGAATTTTTAATGTCTTGAAAGTATTGTACTCATAGTTACTGAAAGTGGCTCTGATTTAGAACCGTCAAACCTAATAGATGAAGAGAAGTTTCTGCTTGGTATGTTGCCCAAGACACGGAGAATTTGAATAACTTTTAATATCATGTAAGAACAATTTTGCGGATTTTGATTCCTAGTCGCATATACATCCAGAAATTTCACACCATTATCCATGATATTCTGTGAAGTTTAGGCCCGTACATCCCACAAAAATACTCATAGATACGTAGATTCACCAGAGTTGCTACAGCAAAGACATTTATGCAAGGGCGGAGCTGCTTTTAGCAACAGACTCGAGTATGGTTTCAATGCTAAAAGACAAAAGTTGTCTAAAGATATTTGGAACTTCTTAGGACGAATAAGAGACTAGGGTTAATCCACTCCGTGGACTACTTGTATGGTCCCATGCGCACCCAGTCATTGAGCAAAGCAGTATATTTCATCCCATTCATAGACGATTATTCTCCACATGTTTGTGTATTTTATGCAAAAGAAAAACGAGGACTTGGAGAAATTTAAAATCTTCAAGGCATATGCAGGGAAACAAACAAAAGAATCAATCAAATCGGTAAGAATCGATAACGTTACGGGCTATACAAAATCAAGATTCGAAGAATTTTTGGAACAAACTGGGCAGCATAAGGCTTACTAAGGCTGATTGCAACGACTTAACTTTTAAATGTACTCAGTTCTTTAGTCAGAAGACTGCTCTCATTTTGTTCGTCAGCGTTTTTTTGGAGGCAGTTCCATTTTTGTTGTATTTATCCGAAGTGCATATTATTTTTTCTCTACTATGCCATAAATTTTGTGAAATTACGATAGCGGATTAAATAAACGTTTGTTTACGCTGGTATCCCAAAAAGGCGAACTAAATTATTAATATCCTTCTGAATGTGCACAACTTTTCATTCGACATTTGGTTTTGCAAGCTTCTATCATAAAATGGTCAGAACTTCCTCTACTATAGGCCATGACTATTACTATTACCATTAGCTAATTCTAATTGGATCGGCCAACTTATATTAAAACTTTCATGGTCATAGGATGATAGACTTTAAATTGAGTTCATATAATGATGCCTTTAAAACTTACGTTCGGACCATGTTATTTAAATTTCTTATCAGAATTAATGACAACTCAAACATACATGCCTAAGATAATTTCAACGAACTGCAATCAAAATGTTGTATACACTTCGAATTTTCCTAAAGTTTATGGAATTTTATTATATGAGAAGATTTTAAGCCGTAAACACAATTTAAACACAATGACACAAAATATAAAATATCCAAATTTTGAGATTTCTGTTTCTGTTTGTCAGAAGTCTGACATCAGGTATATATTTACGAAAAAAATAAAACCGATAAAAAAAAAATTGTCATCCACTATTCCAAGGATTTTCATATTTTAATACTAAACAAGAAACTAGTCCATATGTACTTAAAGAAAGTACGCAATTCCTGAACATCTCTTGCAAAGAATGAGATGGATTAGATAAAAAATTAATACAAAAAAAAACAAAACGAGTATCGTTTGGCAAAAAGACGGAAGCTTCACAAGTGACCAGCGTTACCACTTGTACTACATATGTAGTACTGTGCTACATATTTCCTTGATTTTTGAGCGCTGTACTACATACTACAACGTTACCCTAAAGTACTACATTTCTTAAGCTCCGTCTAACCATTTTACTTTTTTACGAAAAACTTTTCTTTTGCTCTCAATTTTGCCCCTTTGGCTTTTATAACTAAATAAATATATATAAAAACTTGGTATCACTTTAAAGCAAGTGCAATTCTTCAGCTGCATGCTTCCATTTACGTATGACACGAAGTTTTAATCAGAATGCAGACAGCGGATCGTCAATTTTTGTTTGTTATTGTTCATTGATTTTCTTGTGCTTCACCTGCAAGCAACTGCAAATATGGATCGGTTTTTGAAAGTGGTTTCGGAATCGGATACTGAGAGGTTACCTTTATAAGCGTATGAAAAGAAGATAAATATATACTAAATCAACTAATTATTACAGCCAACAAGAACAAACATCGAATCCAGAAAATAAAAAGAAAATTCGCACTCAAAGATATCGCAATGAGTGGGAAAACCATTTACGTGGGTCGAATGTAAGTCTGACAAACCTTTTTGTCGTGCTTGTCAGAAGTCATTTGTTTGCAATAGGACTTTGCTCGTTAGACATGAACTCTTGCCCATACACATTACTAATTATAATAGTGAAAAAAAAAACTCCAAGTGTGTCCGACTGCTTTAGAAACATAACAAATAAAAACAGCATTGCATCCAAACTGCGTTCTGAAATTGTTTGCGTAATGTACTGCATTCAATACAATCTGCCATTTAGGCAAATGGATTCAATACCGGCATAACTAAAGAATGTGTGCAATGACAGTGAGATCGGTCGAAGCCTGAAGTGCGGTCGGACAAAAGCAACTTCCCTTGTCAAAACTTGTATTGGTCCTTTTGCCAAATTACATTGCAAAACAACTAGCAAAACGAAAATTTTCTTGATGAGACTACTGATGTGTCAACCGAAACCTGCCTAGTGATAATAGCTAGATACTTTGATGAGTGTGCTGTAAAAGATAGATGCATTGGATTTCACCAGCTCAAGGAAAGCAATTCCGAAGAAATTGTTCAGTCAATCCTGCGTGGATTGATATGCAAGGACAATGATATTGACATTTTAAATGCACGGGACGTCTGATGATCTGAATAAACAATTTCAGAGTGAAACAGTACAGATACATTTAATCCACAAGGAAATATGTAACTTACTAAAAGATATTTATACAAATTTTATCAAAGCAGATTGCTTATCTCCTTCAGTGGATTTCAAAAATGAATCCTATTATTTACCAATCTCGTCATACTATTTTGGATTTCAATTTGAATTGTACATTCAAAATTCTGAAATGAATATTAATAGTATAAATAATGTTTAAAAAAAACGCTTGAAATGTGTATATAGAACTATGTAACCAACTTAATCAAAGATTTGATCTTAATAATACTAAAATGCAATTACTAAAGTACTTAGATCCTTGGATGATAGCTTCAGGCAGCGAGCCAACCATTTTAAATTTGTGTAAGGAGTTTCCCTGTGGAAATTTTAAATAATCAGTGGCGCTTGTTGATTGGGGCTTTCGATCTTATTTGAAATGTAGACATCAAAATAGCGACATTATAGCAATATGGGTGGAATTGAACAAACAAAAAAATAGTTTAGGGAGCTCAATGTTTGGTGAACTATCAGCCTACATGCTGGATTTATGCTGTAGTGCTCTGCTGAGCGAAAGTTTTCCCAGCTTTGTTTAATAAAAAATGAAATGAGAAGCAGATTGAACTCAGAAACAATTCAAAATGTATTATTAGCTAAAGAGCTAATAAAAGATGATGCAATATTTGAACCAACAGACGAATTGGTAAAATTTTGTTTGTCCTTTCAATGTGTTAATGGAGAATTGGAGTTATTTAAATATAAATTAAATACTTTCTCTTAAAAAAAAAAACGTTCGGTCAAGAGAGCATACTATAATCTTATAATTATTATTAATTTATTATTATTTTTGTTTTTTTGTGAATTCAAATTATATTTTTGGTTTGTTATTTTAATTTAAATTTCAATAAAAAAAAAAACACATATGGTACTACATTTTGTTTGAAAATACTACATTTTGTTGGCTAACGTACTACATTTGCTCTAGATGTTAGTGGCAACGCTGCAAGTGACATTACTCTTTTGTTTTCGTTTTTAAACAAAAGCAATCATGTTGCCGATAGAATTAAATATTCTAACGCTTAACGTGTGGTTAGTGTTAATTGTGTTTATATAAAATACATTGAATGTATAATTTATTTTGCATACATTTCCAGGGGTATACCATATGTGTCACATGACAGAGACACGAGAATAAACTCAATAAGCACCGAGTTGGCAAGTGGCAAATATGATATCGTGTCGTTGCAGGAAGTCTGGTCACAAAGCGATTACAACTTGATTAAACAGAATTTGGAGGCCGTCTTACCATTCTCCCATTACTTTTACAGGTTTATTGCTGGAATAAAATATTTGTTCAATTTATGATAATCGTTTTCTAGTGGTGTAATGGGAGCTGGATTATGTGTGCTTTCAAAATATCCAATAATTGGGGCCCTTTTCCACGCTTGGTCTGTGAATGGTTACTTCCATCGAATACAACATGCGGATTGGTTTGGTGGAAAGGGCGTCGGTTTATGTAAGATTTTAGTTAATGGACATATTGTGCATCTCTATAATGCACATGTAAGCTCGTTATTTCTTCTAAAAGTCTATGCTTGTTGAACATTGTCCAATTTATTTTAGTTACATGCTGAGTATGACATAGAAAATGATGAGTATAAAACACATAGAGTTATTCAAGCTTTCGATACGGCCCAATTTATAGAAGAAACTCGAGGAGAATCGGTATTACAGATTTTAGCGGGAGACCTGAATACACAACCTCAAGACATATCCTACAAGTAAATCTTTGATTTTTATGATTTGCTAGTGCCTAAATCTGTATTCTTTCAATTTAGAGTATTATTGTATACGTCGAAAATGATTGATTCTTGTGCAGACGAAAACATTGGCACCAATGAATGCCAGCACAACTCTTACACATCGCGTTCCATAGGCGAGAAAAATCCTGTTGGAATTCGAATCGATCATATTTTTGTGAGAAGTGGAGAAGCTTGTGATATACACGTGCAAGAATATACCCTGCCTCTACCGGATCGCATACCCGGACTTAAAATAAGCTATTCCGACCATGAGGCAGTTCTGGCCAAATTAAAGTTGACTTCCAAAGAATGTACAAATATGAAAGGTGATTACTGTATGAAGAAAGATCTCGACCAAGTTTCAAATATAAAAACGATTGCTGTCCTTCAAGAATGCATGCTGCTCTGTGATACGAGCTTGCAAAAACTTAAAACTGACCGTATTCTCTACTACAGTATAGCAGTGTTTGTGACGTTTTTACTGCTAGCCCTTGTGGATTATGCTGTGCCCAGTGGATTTAAGACGCTTTATCTTCTTCTCAAGTTTATTCTTTTTGGAATAATTTTATTTGCATTGTTTATGGGTTCCCTATGGAATTACATGGAACATAATGGCATTCTTTCGGGGAAAACATCGATGGAAATTAAACTTCGACGGTTGGAACAATTGGAGCTAGAACTGAATTAGAAATACGAAGTTTTAAAATTAATAAACACGTCGGACCACATCTACATATTTAGATTCTAAGATAATATCCTTTGTAATCAAATGTTGTTTTGTTTTCGTACATACATATTATTTGTATTATGTGATAAAGTTCCAGTAAAAAAGTTTTGTTTATACCCCCAAAGATGTCTTGAATTGAAATTTTATTTTACATGAATTTTCCTACGTCCAATTACGCAAACCACAAGCCCGTATCATCCATCACACAGACAGCGAATATTCAAATTTTCTATTATAATACTGCGCCCTAAATATGATGCTAATTTCCATAGTAAGCTGCTGAAAACGCTCCCTTAGAACATAAGTAACGCCCAAAAATATATTGATGATGGGGAGTACAAAAAAATCATTCCCCAAATCAATTTGAAAAAAAAACGCACCTCTTATCACATGAAATATTTTATTACTCCATGTTAACCCCCGACGCACATTTATATTCCTTTTCACGCTATTCCTATTGACACATATTAAACTTAGAGTCAACAAGTGAATGGCCTTGAAGTAGTTTTATTACGTCACCTTGGTTTTATTTTCGTAATGTAAAACAAAATCGATGGTGAGTAGAGGGGAGAAAAAAACAAATAAAAAAAACGCACGGAACTCCCTTTTCTAAAATTAAACAATAGGACTTTTTAAAACAAGATTTTCCATTTCTTCTATCTGATTACTGCTGGTGTGGGTTCTTTTTTTTTTATGTTCAAGTAGTATTCAACGTTTAAATAAAACCAAGAGATGAGTCAACTAGGGAAGGGGAGGTATTTAAAACGATTTTAATTTCAGAATGGTCTACAAATAAATTGGTATTTTTTTTAGTGTTGGGCCTTTGCAGATTTGGTAATACTGACAGAAAATGTTGGGGATGTCTTTGCCACATACTGAAATAATACTGACAGAATCGTCTTGACAGTCTGGTTTATTAATTTGAGTATGTGCCATTATTTTGTGCCTAAATTTGGCAACAAATATCTAACTCGTTGACCTTATAATCATTTGAATTCTTTGTATATAAGTGGCGCTACTGTTCGAGGTGAACCTGAGCCTCAACTAACAAGCCTCTCCAGTTAGTCCGGTCTTTAGCTAACTGCCTCCAGTTGCGCATTCCAAATCGGTTGAGGTTCCCTTCTACTTGTGCGCGCCACCTAAGCTAAGGTCTTGCTCTACTGCTATATATCGATTTGGACTTCTTTTGATTTGATTTGGTCGATTGCGGGCTTTCCTGGTCTGAAACTGCACTGATAGGGACAAACAGGTTGTAGTGTTTCAGACGTTCACACAATATCGCAGGTAAGATCTTGTATACGGTGTTGAGGAGACTTATAATTGGCGTAGTTGTGTTTTCCTTTTTTGTGGATCGGGCAAACTGTGCTGACATTCCATTCATCAGACATATAGTCTTCTAACCAGTTCTGAGAAGTGGGTTGGTGCATGCTCTCCACAAAGACATTACCAGCAGCTTTGTATATCTCGGCGTGTAAGCCGTCAGGTCCAGCTGATTTGGATTTTAGCGTAGATATTGCTGTCTTTACTTAGTTCTTGTCAGGTGGGCAGAAGTTTTGGCTATCATCGTCTAAGTTGAATGGTCTATTCTGCCTGACCTCGGGATGTTGGGCTTCTTCGCCGTTATAGTCGGCAGTAAAAGTTTTTCCATATTCTCAGCACCGACTGTGACTCACTACAATAGAAGGTTTCCTTCCTCATCTCTACAGGCTTCTGTACGGGTCTTGTATCCTTCACACGTTGTTCTTACCAGTTGGCAAACTCTGCAGTACAAACTATCAATATCTTCGATCACGCTCGTAAAAGAAGTGAAATGTTGACCTTGTTCAGTGTAAAACTCAATTAAACGATACGAAAATCGTAAAAATTCCAGGAGAAAAAAGATTATCACACGTCGGGAGGACTGTAATTTAATACGATCTTCGCTTAAAACTCGGAAGAAAACCTCATCTGAGCTATTAGTATATGCTGAATTATCGGAGACACTGGGAAAAGGAATTTCTACCAGAATTATTAGAAGAAGGATTGACGAAGTTGGCAAGCAAGATCAGAAAGAAACCATGGCTTTCAGAAAATAACAGGAATTCACGTTTGGAGTGGGGAAAAAAGATTGGTTAAATATACTGTTGTCAGACAAATTTAACTTCGAGGCACGTATCATTTATTGATCACTTTTTATTTAGACATAACAAAATTTAAGTAATTAATGTAACATCAACGCTAGGTAATTTTATAATTTTTAAAATACTGTTCTTTCACAAAATTTCAGATTTCAATTTCAACTCAGAATGTGTGGTACCTATAATGGTCTGCGGCTACATAACAGCCAGCGGTGTGGATGATATGCATGTGTGTGACGGTCGGATGGACTCCCGCAAGAACATATTTAAATGTTTCGGAAAATGTGCTACTACCCTCCTTGTCCAACATTTTTTGGCATAGCAATATGCAAAACATCAAATTCCAATAGGACAATGTATTCTTGTCACAAAATCAGATCTAATTATGAAGTAGTTTTAAGACAACAACATAGATTTGCTCAAGTGACCTGTACAGTATCCGGATCTGAACCCTAAAGAACATATATGGAGTATTCTGAAGCGCAGCATAAAGCAGCACTCGATTACATCGAAAGAAACACTTAACATGTGTTACAGCAAGAGTTAACCCTATGCCTCATGTCATAAAGGCCAAAGACGGTCCACCAAAATTGTAATTATGTTTAATAAAACTACAATATTTATTTACTTACCTTGATTTCATTAAGCCTTTTGCTTTTAAAAGACAGAAACAATTTTTCCAATTGGTCCTGATATTTTTGACCAAGGCTATATGTATGTGTTCAGTCACGAGAAATATCTGAAATCGGGATGAAGGTAAAATTTGTCGCAAGCTTGCATTCTAATAGTACGATATTTAAAAAAAAAACTCAAGATCACTCAAAACATTAGTCTCACTGATGATGTAATCTAAAATCGAGCGGGTTCTAGAAAGGTGTCGAAATCCATAAATTTAGACAAGTTCATAAGAGGCGCAATAGCACTGCAAAAAGGTATATACATGCAATATACATGAGCCATTAGATATATTAGTACATGTTGAATATTTGCGTTTAATAACATTACGACACAATTACATTTTGTTGAAAAATTGGAGTAAATAATGAGAGGCGCTCGAATGCCTACCTAACCAGTAGAGGGAGAGCTTTCTCGTTCCACTGTATAAAGGCAAATGAAACACTAAAAATTGGAACAACTATTGATCGGTGAAACTAAAGTCGCATGTCGCATACTACGTATGAAATTTTACGAGCAAGTTCCGGAGAGTCGACAACGGAAATTAAATTCCATGGCAGTCAATAGGGCGGTAAGACCTCAAAATGTACCGGGGACATATGTACATATGTATGTAAGAATCATACGCGATATGAAATGATGTTAAAAGGAAAGTTAAATGAAGAGCAAGAACAATTCTGTGTATTCTGCAGTGTAGAAAGTCTGTTGCTTTTAAATGTCGTGCAAGATTCTTATTGAAGCAGCACATCAACGAGTCCGGCACAACTGTTCTTTTTGCGGTGCACGCTGCTTTTCCGAAGCAGCAAACTCAACTTCTGACATCTATTTAGTAGTTGTCGCGCCAAAGTGTGAAAAATGTAAATATCTAGCTTCCGTTGTTAACCACCCAGAAAATAGCGATGACGATGTGTGCAAACAAAAGAATTCCGCTTAAACTTAAGGGTTTGTTATGTACGACAATACAAAATGTTGCGGATAAAGAGAAAATGTAAGCGAAGGATATGAAAGTTGTTCGAATTTCAGCGGGTGTAACAAAACTTATTCTTTAAGAAATGCGCACATCCGCGGACGTCTCCACATATAGAGAATTCAAAGAAGAGGCCGAAAGAAAAATAATTGGATCAGGTGTGCCTAAAACATCTCTGCACCTGCTAGATAGGATTATATCGTGCAGTAAAACTCATAGGTAATATCACTCAGACAATTGACACTCTGATAATGTCTCATGTCTCTCTCTCTGTTTTATCGCTATTTCCAGCACCAGTGCTCCATAGAAATGGCTAGTAGTATTCCGACCCTTCAAATTTTTAACCGTAACACCCGTCTCTATCAATGCTCATCAGTACACACTCAAGCCCACTTTCGGTCGTACTCTAAAATATCGTGATTCGTTCCTAAGCCGTACAATTTGCTTATGGAATGCCCTGCGAAGCTCTCTATTTCCTAGTCGTTAAGACCATGTATATGGGTACCTCTCTTTGCTTCCTCCCTAAGTTTCCTTCGCCGGCGCAGTGTGCAAACATTTTAAGGGTATAATAGCCCCTTAATTGCGCGCTAATTACAAAAAAAAACTCAAATGTGGAAACATTAGCAAACAATTGACCTCACTAGAGAGATGATCCAAAATAGAGTGGCCAAACGGGCGGCACAGTAGCAATATAAATACGTGGAAGAAATATGTAACATCAGATGTATCTGCTATACGTGTTACATATTACAGTTAATAAAAGAAAAATATTGGAGTAAATAATGAACAACCCTACAGGTACTTGTGTTGCGATCGCTTTAATTTTTTTTTTATAAGACCATCAGTCTTAACATGCAATGTACTCGCTATGCGATTGCCAATTATACTACCAGATGTGAGCATTATACCCCAGATGTAATTCTTCTTCCTATAGTGTGTAGACATAAACATTTTTCAGACGTTTTGAACTTCCTGATAGGGAACTCTTGCATCCTCGAAAATCTAAAATGAAAATTTTGTGATATCTTTACGTTTTAAGGCGTCTATTATATTTTTAGAAAGTTTTTTCTTAGAAAATGTATGTGTACGTATGTGTGTGTCTAACTAGCGAACGAATAGTGCTATCGATTTGAATTTTTGTCAGATGATGCCGCTTCATTGCGGCCATTAGTTTCTAACCAAAATCCGCCGATAGCTTTTTAATTTTTTCTTAAAAATAGAAGACTCTTTTGAAATTTTTGCAGTACTAATCGATATCTATTAACATAGCACATATTTAACGAAAATGTGAAAAAAAAAACGTGGCCAGAATCATCTGAGTTATGCAATTTAGAGCGGCGAATGTGGTACAACATACAATTTCGTTAATAAAAAGTATCCCAGACCTGACCTTAACTTCTTAAAAAATTGAATATTTATTTCTTTAAATAGAATAAGAACTGCATGCTTCATAAAAGGAGATATTACTGAAACAGCAGGCTAACGGTTCATTCATTTTTAAGCCTAACACCACGGATAGGAAGACAACTCTCACAATCTCACGTACATTTCTTGTATCAAAAGAAGACTACAAAAAAGTTACTGGACACAAGTCAAGGGTTAATGCTCCAAAACTAACTGAAGTTCGTGCACCGAATACGTATTAAAGGAAATATTTTCAGCTTAGATCATTAACTGAAACTTTTTCTTTGTTCCAATTCACTTCAAGTATGTTTTCAATTCATTTTTGTTCGATGGAGAGAGGAGATAAACCCTCCTGCCAAACTTTTTTCCCTAACTTTACAAAAACTTTTAAAGCTTAACCGGTCAGGCTTAATCTAAAAAAACCATTGGAGAATACTACAGGTTCTTTTTTTATTAATTCATTTATTTTTTCTTATCTATGAGGATGATGCCTTACAATATAAGAAATTGAGGAATAAATAAAAGGTTCATTCTTTAATCTATTAAAGATTAGTAGCGAATAACCCGCATATATACAAAAAAAACTATGATGTGGGGATTTTTTTTTGAGTTATTAAGAAAAAAAAATTAAAATAATCTTTATACTATCAATTTCAAACAAGATTAACAAATAATAGAAACAATTGAACTCAAACTGTGCACATAAACAAATTTTTGACGTGGGAAATATCCAATGAAAATAGCCAGATTTTTATTTTACTAAGAAAAGAATACCGCATTTCGCAAGGTAATCTATTAAATAGCGTAGGTGCCGAATCAGAGTAAAAGTTAGAAAAATGTGTCCTTTGGGAAACTGGAACTTTCAAAAGTTGCTGAGAATTAACTCTTAATCCATGGTTAGGTTAGGTAAGAGTGGCTGTTGGAAATACCAACCCACTTAGGCCTATTGGCCCATTGTGATGCCACGTGGATCTATGATCTTCTTACTACTGGAACCAGTTTGAGCTTATAATAAAGCGTAGGAGACTGTTAACGTCTATTTTTTCTAGATCGTTTAGGTCGTTGAAGATGAAGCTTCCTTCTCTGAGAGAGAGCTGGGCATGTGCAGAGTAGGTGGGGGATTGTCTCCTCCTCTTCCTCGTCCATGCAGCTTCTACAGAAATCGTTAGTAAAGGCACCAAGCCTTCTTGCGTGCTTGCCTATGAGGCAGTGTCCGGTAATGACACCTATTATGGCGCTGAGATGTTTCCTATCTAAAAGGATCAGACACTTAGATCGACTCAGATCCAGCCTTGGCCAGATCTGTTTGGTCGCTAGACATGTTTGTCCAGCAGTCCACCAAAGGTCGGTTCTTTTATTGGCATCTAGCTTTAGTGTTAGTTTGCACGTAGCGATTGGTATACCTATACTACCTTTGTCCGGTAGGATAGGTAGAGTGGTTCCAATTTTGGCGAGTTCATCGGCTCTGCAGTTCTCTGGAATGTCTCTGTGGCCCGGCACCCAACAAAGGTGAATGTTGAACTGCTCTGCCATCTCCATGAGAGATGATCGGCATTCAAGGGCGATTTTAGAATATAGTGAGACCAAGTCCAGGGACTTGATGGCGGCCTGACTATCCGAAAATATGCGGATATCCTTTGCAGATTCTTTAATCTGCCAAAATTTCCGCCTGGAACACGCTACAGTGATTTGGAAGGCGGAAAGAGAGGCTTAGATTTAGCTTATCTGAGAAAACACCGCCACCAACTCCGCTGTCGGTTTTAGATCCATCTGTGTAGAGATGGATTGACTTGTCCTCCATGAAAGCATCCTCCTCCCAGAATGATCTAGAGGGGAAGCTTACATGGAAGTTTTTGTCAAACCAAAGTTCAGGTATGGTGTAATCGGTGTTCTCTGTGAGGATTCCTAATGTATTAAGAATGTTGGCGTGGCCAAATGAATTATTTGTCCACTGTTCAGTCGCTTTAAGGAGAATAGCTGCAGTGGCAGCTACTTGCTTGCTAAAAATGTCGAGGGGTGTCAAGTGAAGCAGAATATCTAATGCCGCAGAGGGGGTAGACCGCAAGGCTCCTCTTGTGCATAGACATGCTGTTCTTTGGACTCTGCTTAATTTAATGCGGTTGACTGCATTTTCCAAGGCCGTCCACCAGACAACCACCCCGCAAGTAAGTATCGGTCTTATGACCGAGATGTATAGCCAGTGGGTTATGCGAGGTTGAAGGCCCCATTTGTTCCCAATGGCTTTCTTGCAAGAGAATAAAGCTATTGTAGCTTTATTGACTCTTTCTTGAATGTTAGGTTTCCAGTTTAGTTTCCTGTCAAAAATGAGACCCAGATATTTTGCTGTATCGGAGAAAGCTAAACTGGTACCGTTTATTGAAGGAGGGTCTATGATTGGAATTTTATATTTCCTAGAAAAGAGGACAAGATCAGTTTTATGGGGGTTTATTCCCAATCCACAGCGATCTGCCCAGCGGGTTAATCTGTTAAGATTTACTTGGAGGAATTCTTTAATGGTATTTAGATGTTTTCCTGAGACGGCTATGGCAACGTCATCCGCATAAGCAATCACTCTGCTACCACCCGCTTCCAGGTATATCAGTAGTTCGTTAGTTACTAAGTTCTTAATCCATATGCATTTGAATTTCTAAACATTGTTTTGTAGCCACTGAGAATGAAAAAAACTTTTAGGACCGTATAGATGTTTCAGAGGCAGAATTTTTAGATCGAGGAATACTTTTTCTACAAATAATTCTGACAATGTGTTTTTGGGATATAAGTAATGGTTCCATCATATTATTGTAAGCTCTGTAGAGATCCGATAGGTCGATGCGATTGATTAATTAAAGGAAACACAAATTGATTTAATTTATAAAACAATGTTTAATAAAAGAAGAAAAATAACGAAAGATCTGTCCTGAGCCAAAAATGCCCTTGCACACAGTGTAACGAGAGATGTACAGTAATTTATTTTTGTTAGTTAGTTTGACATTAGAAGTGTGAACGCATTCAACTCATGAAAGCATAAACGCATTCAACTCAACACTCCTCCTCGTTCACACTAAATTACATTTAGCTCTTAAATATTCATGTTTAGCAAATGTCAATGGTTTAGTTAACAAATCTGCACTCATTTCTTCTGTAGGACAATATAAACAATCAATCACCTTTTTCTTAACTAAGTCTCTTATCATTTTGTACTTCGTGTCGATGTGCTTTGTTTTGTATGAAAACTTGCTATCACGAACTAACTCAATACAGCTTTGATTGTCTTCGTAAATCACAATTGGCGTTGAAATCATTTCGTTCATCTCCTCCAACAGTTGAAGTAACCATTTGACCTCTTTCGATGCTTCACAAATTGAAATGAATTCAGCCTCACATGACGATCCTGCAACTATGTTTTGTTTTTGGCATGACCAACTGATTGTACCGCCGTTGAAAAATACGATTCTCCCGCTGTTTGATTTCCTATCGATTCGATCATCGGCCCAAGTCGCATCAGCGTATGCATGTAACGATGAATTTTCCGAACAAATGTCACTGAGTCTCAGTTTCATGTTGTGTGTTGACTTTAAATATTTCACAACTCGTTTCAATTGCTCCCAATCAATGGTTGTTGGTTTTGATACCTTTTGTGCCAAAATACTCACACTCGCTGTTATGTCCGGTCTTGAATTTACCGACAAATACAACAAACGTCCAACTAAACGTCTGTACTGTGTGTTGCTCTCAAGTTGGCTTGATGAATCATCGCTTTTTCCGTAACTTACGTCCAATGGTGTTCTGGTTGGTTTTGCATCACTGAGCCCAAAATCGGATGCAATTTGCTTGATGTATGTAGATTGATTCAACTCAAAATTGCCGTTTTTGTCTCTTGTAACTTGAATGCTCAAATAATGTCCAATAGCACCCAAATTTTGCATTTTAAAATGTGTTTTGAAAATGTCTTCTATGTGATCCAATTGTTGTGTTGTTTGGCAAGCGACTATCAAATCATCAACATAGACAATGACATAACAAAACTGACCTGATATTTGTTTTGTGTAAAGGCACGTATCATTGTCGCTCTGATGAAAACCCGACTCGATAAGTACGTTATGTAAAGCATTATTCCATGATCGAGCTGCTTGCTTTAGTCCGTAAATGCTTTTCTTCAGTAGACACACTTTCGAATCGCCACCGCTGTGAAACCCTTTCGGTTGTCTCATATAAATCGTTTCATTCAGTTTGCCGTTTAGAAACGCGGTTTTTGCATCGAGATGATAAACATTCATTTTTCTTTTCGCTGCCACTGATAATAATGTTCTGAATGTTGTGATGGATACAACTGGTGCAAAAACTTCATCGTAGTCTTCGCCGTATTTTTGAGAGAACCCTTGTGCGACGAAACGTGCTTTGTATCGTACCACTTCGCCATCTTCTCCGATTTTCACCTTGAAAATCCATTTGCTGCCGATCGCTGTCTTGCCTTTTGGTAAATCAACCAATTCCCATGTGCCGTTGTGTAGATGTGATTCAATCTCCTCTTGCATTGCTGTGAGCCACTGTACCCTCTCATTGCTTTCAATTGCTTCACTGTATGACTTTGGTTCGACGATTTCATATGCAATAAAAAGCTCATCAATTAGACGCGCAGGTGGGATCCCCTTTGTTGACCTTCCTGAAACTCGTGGAATATCTGGATCAGTTTCAGCTGCCTTAGTCGTTTCAATTGGTTCACTCTCCTCCTGAATTGTCACACTCTCCTCCGGAATTGTCATATTCTCCTTCTGAAGTAATGATTTGTGTGACGTGTTCGATGACAATTTTCACCTTGAAAATCCATTTGCTGCCGATCGCTGTCTTGCCTTTTGGTAAATCAACCAATTCCCATGTGCCGTTGTGTAGATGTGATTCAATCTCCTCTTGCATTGCTGTGAGCCACTGTACCCTCTCATTGCTTTCAATTGCTTCACTGTATGACTTTGGTTCGACGATTTCATATGCAATAAAAAGCTCATCAATTAGACGCGCAGGTGGGATCCCCTTTGTTGACCTTCCTGAAACTCGTGGAATATCTGGATCAGTTTCAGCTGCCTTAGTCGTTTCAATTGGTTCACTCTCCTCCTGAATTGTCACACTCTCCTCCGGAATTGTCATATTCTCCTTCTGAAGTAATGATTTGTGTGACGTGTTCGATGACAATTCTACTGGAACCAATTGCTCATCTGATGGGTTTTTGTTTAATGAGCAAAACTTGACGTCGCGACTGATAACCACCTCTTTCGTATTGGCATTGTAGCATCGATAGGCCTTTGAATTTTCGTCATAGCCTAAGAAAATTGTCTCGATTGCTACATTGTCCAATTTGCGTCTTTTTTCTGAGGGTATATGAACGAAACATTTAGAACCAAAAATGTGAAATTCTTTAATACCTGGTTTAATTCCATTCCAACGTTCATATGGCGTCGCATTTGTTGTTCTGGATATCACACGGTTTTGTATAAAATTGGCCGTCAGTACTGCTTCACCCCAAAATGTGTATGGCAAATTCCCGTCAATCAGCATACAACGAGCCATTTCAACTAACGTGCGATTTTTCCTCTCTGCTTTTCCATTCTGCTGTGGGCTGTATGCTGCTGTGTATTGGACTTGTATGCCTTCCGATTTCATGTAATTTTTTACGCTGTTGCCAACGTATTCACCACCACGATCCGATCGAATTATCTTTGGTGTCCGCTCAAATTTGGTTTTACAAAATGCAACAAACTGTTTTATTTTACCTTCAACCTCTGATTTATGTGTCAACAGATAAACGATCGTAAAACCAGAAAAATCATCGATAAATGTCACTAGGTATCGCTTTCCACTTGGTGTTGTTGTTTGCATTGGGCCGCACACATCGGTATGTATTAATTGTAACGGTGCCGATGACTCACTTTTAGATTGCTTAGGAAACGGTACCCTTGTTAATTTGCCTTTAATGCATACTTCACATACCTCTTTAATGCCACAATCGATAATTTTTAAACCTTCAATTGAGCCAAGCGAAACCATTTTCTGTATTGCTGCTGGATCTCGATGTCCCATTTTTCGATGTAAATTGTGTATGCAATTTGCATTATGCTCCAGAATTGCACAGACTGAATCTGGTTCACGCAATACATATAAATCACCGACGATATCTGCTACACCAATTTGCTTATCTTTGAATTTAATTTCACACATTTCACTGTTAAATTCGATGCGTAAATCCATTTTAGTCAAGCGTTTTACCGAAATAAAGTTGTTAACTAAATTTGGTGCAAATAGCACTTCATGCGCTCTCGTTGTATGCCTGTTACCTTTCTCATCGACGAGTGTGATGTCGCCGCTGCCGATACCGTTAACTGGAACAATTTCACCATTTGCCAATCGCACTGTGCCATGATATGACTCATCAAGGTCGCTGTAAAATTCTTTATCGTTGACTACATGACGTGTTGCCCCTGAATCGATAATCCATCCTCTTTTTCCTCTTGTAATATTGCGATTCAATTTGACTTCTTTGAATGTGAACAGAAAATCCGCATTTTGTTCCGATGCACTCGCTTTATTTTCTTCTTCGATCGAATTAACTTTATCACCATGCTTTGTGTTGCCTGTACTTTTGTTAGCGCCACGCTTCGATAACCATCGTTTGTACTTCATACAGTTCCGTTTTAAATGGTTGTTTTTACTGCAGAAAAAACATGCATTAACACTTGATACTGTATTTAAAATTGAATCACCTGAATTTCGATCGATTGTTGAACCGCACATTCGCTCATATTCCGCTATCACCCGCTGTGAGACCAATGCAAATGTGATTTCCTTGACCGGCAAATTTTGTAGCGCTGTGACTAACGGACTGTAACTGTCTGGCAAACTCTGCAACAAAACGCCTGAGCTCCATCTTTCTGATGACTTTTCTTCACCTAAATCGGTCAATCGCTGGAATAAATCTTGCAGTTGTGTGATATGTGCTTTTGCATCACCGCCTTCAGCTAAACGCAATCTAAAAATTGTTCCCATTACAGCAAGCACATTTGTAATTGACACTCTCTCATGAAATTCCTTTAAAGCGTCCCATGTATTTTTTGCTGTTTTCATATTCCGTATGTGCGTTAGTTGATTGTCTTCTACCGCTAAACCAATAATGCCTCTCGCTTCGTCGTCGTACTCGTCCCATTTATCCAGCTCATTTTGATTCATTACTGTAGTCGTTCCTTCCTTTGTCACTGGATTTGGTCGGTCTTTTTCAATTACCTTTTTCCATAAATTTCTTGAACGCAATAATAACTCCACTCGAAATTTCCAGTTGCCGTAATTATTGTTGTTCAACCTGGTAATATTCGCCTTTGTTGCGTCAGCCATTTTTCACTTATTTCCTGTAGAGATTTATTTCAATTATTTAATCAATTATTTGTTATGAACTGGGCCCATAACCTGTAGAGATCCGATAGGTCGATGCGATTGATTAATTAAAGGAAACACAAATTGATTTAATTTATAAAACAATGTTTAATAAAAGAAGAAAAATAACGAAAGATCTGTCCTGAGCCAAAAATGCCCTTACATCTCTCGTTACACTGTGTGCAAGGGCATTTTTGGCTCAGGACAGATCTTTCGTTATTTTTCTTCTTTTATTAAACATTGTTTTATAAATTAAATCAATTTGTGTTTCCTTTAATTAATCAATCGCATCGACCTATCGGATCTCTACAAGCTCCACCCCAACTTGTCAAGCCGTATTGAAGCTTCGAATTTACTATTCCATAATAAATAACAGTTAAAATTTTATTGGAACTTGGAAATTTTCCAACTTAAATTTCTATCTATTGAAACTCCAAGGTACTTGAAATATTCAACAGAATCTATTTTGAAATAGTTTGAACAACATGTTGATCTGCACAAAAGTTAACTTTTCCACAATTATGAGAGAACATTGAGAGCCTTGGGCAACCAGCTGAATGGAAAATAACATTAGTCTCAAGCAAAGGTGAATTTTTTAAGCTGAAAAGCATAAGCTTAGTTTTTTCACTGACAATATATTCATATTTGGCAAACCACTGTCTCAATCGCTGTAAATCACTTTGGATTCTAGCCATCAATTCAAATAAGTTGCCATCAATTCAAATATTGTTATAAGTTGGTGTAAGAAAAAGCAATGTCATCGGCGAAAGCTGTAATGTTTCCATAAAAATTTTGTTTGAAAACTGAGTTGGCATATATTAAAAAAAAAGAATCAGACTAAAAACAGAGCCTTGCGGAACTCCAACTTGTAATTCTAACTTTTCGCTAAAGACTTCGTTTATTTTCACTCTTTGAAATCTAGTTGATAAATAGGATCTAAGCGAACTCAATACAGAATTTCTAAATCCAGCTTTGTAGAGTTTGTCCAAGAGAATCTTATGGTTCACCATGTCAAAAGCCTTGATCATGTCTATAAATAAAGCCATGGGACTTTATTTCTGTGTTAAAACCATTACATAGTTCACTACAAAATTTCAAAATGGCATCTTCCGTCAATCTGCCTTCTTGAAGACCATACTGTTGGTGGCCCAGGACATAATTCGTTTTTTCATAATTTTCTCAAAATTATGAAATGGATGGAAGCAAGGATATTGGCTTATATTGACTTACCGATTTTCTACAACCTTTTTTGTAAAGAGGAATTACTTCAGCCGTTTTTAGTCCTGACGGAAAAATACCACACTTGACACTCATATTGAATATATGACACAACACGTCAACAATAAAAAAAAACAATGCGTTTTACAAGACAGTTATCTTTATCAGAAAGTTCTTGCCTTGATTGTACTTGATTCAATGATATACATATAGTAATTCTAACGAAGTCTTTCATTAAACTGTGCAATAAACAATTTTTTCCTTTCCTCGATACAAGTGAAGTTGAAAGCTTAGATCTATATCATCTAGATTTGAAATTATAATATGAATGGTTTTAAGGGTTAAACCGGCAAATTTTTTTCCGATGAAAAAATTCTAATTGATTAATTTATATGCTAGAAAGCCGAATTTGTTTTTTGATGTCATTTCGGCCTCTTTGGGCCGAAAAAGACTACCTCGCCTTTAGGCGGACTGGCCTGGAAACGGGTACTTAAACAAGAAAAACTCATAGAAAGCTTATTTTATTTATAATTATAATGTATTGTTTACAGCAAAATAAACACATTTATTACGATGTATGGAAAAGCTGGAAGCATTTATTTTTTATCGATAAACACAAATTGAGATTGAACTTAGTGCAAAACATTTACGTTTCTGACTGACAACCAGGTATTTTACACATTTTTTTCTTGCTCCGATCCAAAATATCACGCATATGGCCAATACCACCATAACGAATATCAGCTGGTGGAGCGTAAGTTTTTATTTGTTTGCCTTCGATTGTGTACTCAGTTGGTGCTACAACTGTTTTTTTTAGATTCTTTTGGGTGTTGCAAAGCATTTCAGCTACTTCAATGCGAAAATCAGGTAGCTTCAAATGTGTACCGTATTCGTAATCCTTTGCATGAATTCGCCGATAAAGCAAATATGAGTTCACCATAGCCATATCCACGAAATGATAAAACATACGCAATGTCCACTTCTTCGTTCTCATGCGAACATGATAACGGCCTAATAAACCGTCCATGAGATCAACACCTACCATGTGGTGGTTGTATTTTTTTTTTATGTTGGGGCAGTCGATTTCAATACATTTCTTATTCTTTCTGTCATACCTGGTTGTTTTGTTTGATGGAGCAACAACAGAAGCGGCTCTAAATGGGTTTGCATCTGCGTATGTCGAAGCTAAGCGTACAGTCTTCGTATCTTTCCACAATACCGTTGTAATATATATTCCGAAAGCACTACCCACAATAGCCCCTATCTTTTTTGGTAACATCTTAGTCGTTAGATAAATTACAATTCGGAACTCGATTGGCACGGATTGTTCCAAGCCAAAGAATTCCTTTACTTCGTAAATATACCAAAACTGGGAGCGACGTATAAAAATAATCAAAAAATATAGGATGTGATTTTTGAATTCAGGAATCGTCTGCGATAAACGGACAACGACATTCGATGTCGCACCCAAATTTGGTGTGTTTTCCAGCACATCATTGTCACCTGCACCTTTATATACTTCGAATTTGTATGAAAACCCATAGGACACATAGAAGAAACAATTTCATACTATATTTGTGTGGTTTAGCTGGCATACGAGTATATTACCACAAAGCAGACATCATTTTTCTGGAACATATTTGCTCATCAATGCATAATCGTGCCGTTTCGGCACAGAATCGGAGCGCTCATCGAAATGATTAATAAGGGTTTTCTTTTGAACAGCTGATCGTACGCTTCTTCACCTTCATCAGAAATGTCGTTGAAATGAAGGTTTTTGCGAATCTCGAAAAATCGTTTCGATGTCATCGTGTAGTTCTAATTGCTTCGAGTGCATGTTTCGACCAATAGCTTTCTGTATTTGGATATCGGAAGACGGACATATACACCAATATACACCAATATTAAAAGTGCTTGCGATGTCTTATTGAAGGGCGTATTTGATACTCTCGTTGGTAATTTTTCATAAAATATGTTAGTTTTCTAAAGTGCAAATATAAAATTCACTTTAAATTTCACGCCCTAACAGGCAAGTTCGCCTTTGGGCAGGGTGCGGTTTGCGGCTGTTAAGAGTTTGAATTGAATCGGAATTCTAAATTTATTTCAAAGATTCTATTTTACAATAATAAATCTACTTACCGATAATTTTTTCTCTTGAATGGGAACACTGGAAAACAATTTTTCTATACTTGCAAAAATATTTCTTGTGTCCGATGCGCGCTAATTTTTCTCAGAGAATAACTATAACGGTACACTGCTGTCATTCACAGTTGTAAATTTTGTATAGTCGTATAGAGCAAATATTTTACTATATAAAAAAATTAATATTTGAAAAACAAAAAATTGGAAGTATAGCTTTTTTAGCGATTTACCTTAACCCCGCCCAAAGGCGGTACTGCCGGTTAGAGGGTTAAATAACGAAGCGATGTCGCCTGCTGGTAATTATTTCAACAACTGAATACTATACAATACTATGCGACAGTTAGCTTGATAGTTACATCCGGACTCGTAACTTAGATGTGATTTCTGATTGGATATTTATGATCACTTCTCCCGATCAAGGGGTTGGTGCTTAACAATTACTTTGCTATATTACAACAATCTATTCCAAAGAGCAATAGCATTGGTTTGACGCAGTTTGGCTATAATGCTAGGCAACATACTCGAATATTAGCAGGAGCATGTAGCGCACAATTCTTTAATAATTGTTTGCGTAATTCTTTTAAAATTAATATACTCCTAATATAAGAACGCATAGTTGCTGTTTGTCGAAATTATTGCCAGCATACCAACGATAGTAACCTAATAAGGTTAATTTTTACAACTTCCGTTCAACTATACTCGTATTTCTTTTAAAAATACACCCATCAGTATGGAACAAGGCTTTCGTTTTTATGTTTTCATATATAATACGGTTTTACACACTTTAAAAGTATATACATTAGCATTTTATTTTCTAACAGTTTCGATATTGTACAATGCTTATTAAATAATACATACACAATAATAGATACATATTTAATAGTTCGTTAAGCTACGTTTATAAAAATGTTCAACTTAAATTTAAAATTAAATTCTCGTATATGTATGTGTATATTTGATTTTTTTTTTGTTTTAATATATCTAATTTCGTTTATATAAACCTGAAAGAAAAATACACATAAATTGTTGTTAAACGAGGGAAAGAGAATAATACATGTAGTTTGACCATTTGACCAGTCAAACATCAACCACCGTAAGGACAAACTAATCGATACTTAATGGAATTTTTAACATGAATATTATTAGTATCGCGACATGAAGTGAAGAATCTAATTAGTACATTAAAATACCAAACCAACGATGTTATGCTCGCACTTAATGATGTAAATGCAACTCTACAGATTGATGACAAATGAATCCTTCAAATAGTTTACATAACTTCTCTCCGATTAAGGTACACAAAAAAAAAAAAAAACAAAAAAAAACAAACACAAAATATATTAAAATTTAATAAACCACAATGGACCATGCTCGTTTTAGTTAGTCTTTGGCAATATAAGAGTATACGTGAGAAGAGATGTTAAATATTTGTATACCGTAAACAGAGATAGCCCAGAAAAGAATTATTATGAAACAAAGAAGCAAGTGAAAATAAACAAACTAACATGGCCAGCAAAACTGAACTCGATGTTAATTGATGACAGATCAAGAGCAAGAGCAAGAGCAACACGTACCCTTAAAACACTGACGAAGATTCAAGCCTTTGGATTACCCATATTGTACATAATGCGATCTTTCTCAACACCTCTGACGTCAATGCCTAACATCTCATCGGTGGGAGTACTCAGCCAGTCGGAGTTATTGCTGTCAGATTTCTTAATTGTACCAACGCCGCTGTTAACTATTGAAATTGAATCGCTTTTCGATGAACTGTCGTTTCGAGTAGTTGTATTTGAATCAGAATTCGAACCAACCGCGTTCTTTATGTGTCGGGCTTGAAGGAAATTACCCGAAGTTGGTGCCCCATAATGTGGTGAGTATTCTTTTATTTCATCCCTTTTATTGATATTTATCGCAAAATTCGATGAATGTTTCGAGGAAGAGGCATCGGCAGCAGCTGCAGAAGTTGAAGGCGCTTGAAGAAGATTATCTGTAGCTCCATAGCGGTTTTTGGTTACCATCGGATTACTAAAAGACTTTCTATTACCTGTGTCGGTGTCAGTCTGGTAGGGCTGGGCATATTGTGACGAACCCGCCTGACCTGTTGCCATTAAGTACTCCGATTCACTGCTCGAACGACGTCCACGCGATAGCGGTTGATAGGCAGCTCGTCCCTGGAAGCGACGACTAAGTGAACTGCTAACAACGCCAAAATGCTCCGTTACATCCTCTTGCATGTCTGAAATATCTATCATGGACAAACATGCACTAAACCAATTCGTACTTGGATTATTCCAATATTGAGGCAAGTTTATATGAAACGGATGATGTGGGAAACTGTAGATGTGTGCCACTGCCGCAATAAACATTTCTATGCATATGAGAAAATTCTGCAATCACAAACGATTGAATAATAAACAAACATTTAATAAAAATCGAAAATATTCACTTGTAGCATTGATGCTAGGTTTGCATGACCACCGAGATCAGTAGTGGATCCAAAAATATTCTTAATGTATCCATAATAAACGAGAATATTCAGTAAAACTCCTTGACTGTAATTTAAAATAAAAATTAATTAATTAATATTTAATCTATGAAAACACTTACAAGAAAGAGAAGAATACAACAGCTTTTATACACAAAAATTTAGGAATCGGCTTCATGGGCTTAAGATCGTCCTGAAATTCAGAATGATTTATGTTTTAGAAAAAAAGAAAAAGTATTTTCAAGTTTAATAAGCTTTTAATACCTTATTCGCTTTGTAGAACAGAACTAGACAGTACATAGCGACAAATTGCGATATGTTATTTATAACAACTATATAAGGGAACGCAACATTCGCACTAAATGTTCCCTCCCCATATACGCCGCATAGCTCACAAATGCTGCAAGTAAAAAAAAATGAAATCAAATAAAGTTATTTCCATTGAATACTTTCAATAAGTAAAAAGCTACTCAAGTTTCATGATAACATACGAGTAGTATTCATACAGGAACGAATGGGTGTGTGGTTTAAATCATTTCACACCAGTGTATCACGAGCAATCGGAAAGACCGAGAGCTTGTCCTTTTGTACCGAACTCACTTTCACCATCTAAACTTGGGCAATTTTGCAACCAAGATTTAGTGTTACCACTGTTTGTTATAACCACTTTTTTCTCTCAAGATTGTCCCTAATAAAAATATATTTTGTTTCTATGTGATATGCAGACATCGTTTCTAATTCTGTGGCCACCACTGTAGGTACATCGCATTTAAAATCGGATGCGAAATCTCGACCATGTTGAAGGGGAGAATCCGCGGAAAACTAACTGGACACGATTTAAGTTGGAGCGTGGCAAGTCTGACCACCTAAACTCAAAATAAAACAAAATCCCTCTGGCTGTTCAAAACCTGAATGACACCCTCACCAAGTGTTTCGAAATTACATATTCATCCAGAAAACAATTCTGCAGATCGTCCCCTCCTTAGTGGAACGCAGATTCTAAACAAGTCACTCAATACTAATTTCAGGGAAGACTGGAGTCTTTACAGATCGAAGCAAAAAAAAATATAAAAAAGCTGATTTCGAAGAGTGCCTCTTATAAAGACTTTTGCGAAAAGATCGAAATTGTCGGTGAAACCCACAGGCTATTCAAAGCCCTCAAAAGAAGAAAATAATCAAGCAGGCTGGAGTCACTCAGAAAATCTGATGGCACCTACACTGACTCAATTCCAAGGTATCTAATCAGAACTCAGCTGAATAACTCAACACGCTGTAGCTGGTATATTTCATCGGTTGTAGTGATGGATAAGGCCATAAAATATCCTGTTGCTTTCGTGTGCCCACTTGTGCTACAAAAAGGTATAGACCATCTCCTTTGGTAACTCTGACCAAAATCTTTACTGCTAGTCCGGCACTGGCCCAATACCGAAATATTGGGGGACAGTGAGAGTACCCTTTACACCGAAAAGAGGATTACATGCTCGCTGAGAGCTTCGGACCTATAGGTCGAGCTCCATGTGCGCAAAACTTCGTTACGAACGCATCCTCTGTCCAATATGCAACATGTTCACCAACGCGAAATATCTTACGAAAGTGCGCTTCAAAATCTGGTAAGCAGAATTGAAGACGCACCCGACAAGGGCATTTTCATCAATATTGATTGGGCTTTCGGCAACGCAAATTTTGACGGCATATGTAACTCACCGAAACAACACTGCGTACATGAATCACTAGTTTTTGAAAGCAACGCTGGAGAATTAATTACACATTCAATTTGAATGAAAATGTTTATTGAAGAATTTTTTGTCCATGAATCTTGTCAATATTTATAAAATTTTGCAAATAAATAAATTGGTGTCTCTTTCAGATGTCTCATTCATATGAGAAGTTGTGTCCTATGAAAATGAAATCGGAGCAGAAAAATCATTTTATTTCTTTTCGCTGTTTGCTCTTGCCACTCATGTCGCTCACTCATGCAAAGTCGTTTACCTCCTATCACACTCCTATGCAAAAACAATACGTGAACGAAAGAAGTAAATAAAAAAACACAATTCGCACATTTCAACCTGAATGGACTGCGATTTGTAAAGGTATCATAGTATAGCCGATTTGCTTGGGTTTATGTACGTGTGCTTGTTATTTTGTTTGTAACTTGTTATGTAATGTAAATTAAATGGGGATAGGAATATAATTTTTAAGATCATGAGATCGATGGTCCGTGAAGGTGGAAGTGCTGGAGGGGGTGGGTATGACGTTGCACCACAATATAAAAGTTTTTGGTATTTGAAGCACGAGGTGTTAATAGGGGCTAATACATGTTATGGGGTTGAAGATATACATACATATGTACATAAGCGCAAGAGCAATTTTCCGATTTAGATTTTTGTCAAATTTTGTGCTCAGGACATTAAGTAGCTATAAAATTTCATAAATTTCCAATCATTGAGCAACATCGAACTTATTCGGAAAATGTATATTTACGAGCACATATTTGCTCACTTTTTTTTCAAGATATGTAAAAGGGAGTTTTTAAAACTATACGCAAAATATTTGTATATAAAGATTGAAATTCTTCAATTCCGTGACTCGGGGACAACGCAGTAAGGGACGGCCGAATATATGGTAGTGCGAACAAGTAGAATGGGATCTCAACCAACTTGGAGTGCAGCACCGCTGGAAACAACTGGCGAAAGACCAGAGTGTTCTATGCTCAGAGAGACGTGTTTTTCTTTCCGTCCAGTAAAAGTAATCTAAAATAGTGTGAACACCTCAAATAAACTTTATTTTGTACAAAGACTTTGAATTAAGTTATCTTAAACATTTTTCTGATTGTTAATTCTTGTAAAAGTCCAATCAGTCTTTGTTAAACTGACTTAACGCCACCTCCATATTGCTTCCGTTGTTTCACTTCCCCCGATCGTTCTCTTTCAACATGTCTACTCCCACCGTTCGCACAAGAGCAACAGCATCATCTCAAGCCGAAAAATCCCCTTCGTCTGCTCCTAAAAGGGGAATAGTGACAATGCTTCTATATCAATAAAAATCTTAAAGGAACATCTCGCGGAGCAGACTGCTCAGGTGCGTCATGGATTTAAAGAGGACATCTCCAAACTGCAAGACGAATTTCTTCTTAAACTCGAAGACATCAAAACTACCTGGAGTCAAAGGTTTGACGAGCTTAACACGAAAATCGTCAGTATAGTTCAACGCATTTATTTGCTAGAGGAAAAAACCAACACATCTAATCAAATGCATAACGCGGAAATTTCTACTCTTCAACGAGCTCTTGAGAGAAGGGAGGCATCTTGCGACGCAGTTCTCTTTGGAATATCTGCACAACCCAACGAAAACTTAAAAAGTTTATTTAACAGACTCTGTCACACTATTGACTGTAAGCCGCCGCCTTTACAAAACATATTCCGACCCATCACAAAGCGTAACAGCAAAAACATCGCATCGTCATCGATTATTTTGAAATTCGCCAACTCTCACGAGCGAAACGCCGTTCTGATGTCAGCAGCAAACTACCGCAAACAAAATGCAACTGAACTACGTCTACATGATCTTGCCATCGATTCGGGGAACAGCTGTTATCTCAATGAGAGTCTACCACGACAAACCAGATTTCTCTTGAGCAGCGCACTTGCGCTCAAGCGGAAAAAGCAATTGTTTGCCGTGTATACGAGATATGGGTGTGTCTATGTCAAGAAGTCAGCGGATGGGAAAAGCCTTCCAATCGAATGCACTGATGATTTGATTACTGCTGCGGCGACACAACTATGAAATTCGTACTTTTATAATTTAAGTAAGACTACTTAATATTGAAAATTTTTTATTTTATTCGTTTTTACTCCTCCTCTTCTTATTTTCTATTTCTATCCTTCTGCTCTTCTCTTTACCTACTTAAATCTTGACCCACTGTTTGTTGTTTGAATGCACTTTTTTATTTGTTTTTAATGGCTGCATCTGCTTTAAGTAAACAATACAATGTGAATGAAAAGTCAATGTACACTATGTTAAATGTTCTTGCTAAGTCTCATAAGGGGTTAAAGGTATGCTATTTAAATGCACGTAGTCTAAATGACGAAAAATTGGATTATCTAAAATATTTGTTTTCTAGTTCCTGCATTGATGTGATTTGTGTAAGTGATACCTGGTTCAAGCCAAAAATATCTGACTTGTCGTATAAAATACCAGGTTATGAGATCTTTAGAAATGACAGAGTAACTGATACCACCGGAGGCGGAGTAGCAATATATTTTAAATTCAACATTAAATGCGATGTGATCAATAAGTCTAGAGGTGATGGTATTGAATATATACTTGTTGAATTACGTGATTGCAATACCAAATGTTTAGTTGCTTGTGCTTACAAGAAAAAGAGAAATTTCTCCTCAGTTCATTTGTTCTCTGTTGTTTCTGAATACTGTGCACACTACGATCACACTATAATCTGTGGCGATTTTAATGCTAACTTATTAAAAGCAGACTCAGTTTGTTTTCATATGAAAGATTTAGTTTCGTCTGTAGGAATGAAAACTATCAACACTACATACGCTACCACTTTCGCTGAAAATAGGTTACCCAGCCTCCTCGATTTTTTTATTGTCGCTAATCCATCTCTTGTCCTGCAGTTTGATCAATTATCGTTTGATATTTCTGATCACGATGTACTTTTCTGCACTTATGATGTGAATTTGGTGAAAAATGTTGTGCATGATACATTTACCTATAAAGATTTTAGCTCAATTGACCTACTTGCCCTCCAGACTGCTACCTTTTCTGCCCCTTGGGAGCAATGCCGTTTAAGCGCTGATCCAGATGAAAAAGTCTTTGTCCTGCAAACAATTCTGACTCAATTGTTTGATCAGTGTGTACCGACGAAAACGGTCAGAATTATAAATAAAGTGTGTCCATGGTATACTCCTGAAATAGTTCGCTCTATAAAAACCCGAAACAAGTTGTATAGAAAATGGAAGCAAAGACCATCTGCTACTGCCTGGTCTGAGTACAAGGCGGCACGGAACAACTCGACTTCTATAGTGAGAATTTCTAAAAAAAACTGTTACGCTTCCAAATTGGACACTTCCCTCCCGGCTACGAAACTTTGGAGCAATATTCATGAAATCGGTGCGACTAAAGTTACCAGTGACTCCAAATGCTCTCTTGATCCCGATGATTTAAATGATTTCTTTCTTGGTGAAGGGCCCAGTCATTGCAACTTTAACTTTAGTCAAAATGAAAACTATACTGTTCCAAGGTTGGACGATTTTGTAGTAGCAACTGAAGACGAAATTTTTCAATGCGTGGCAGCGGTCAAGTCTGACTCTAAGGGTGAGGATGAAATACCTATGCGCTTCATTAAACTTGTACTACCACAAATTGTCCCCCATTTCACGCATGTAATTAACTGGTGCATTACTACCTCAACCTTTCCACAATGCTGGAAAGTTGCAAGAGTCTTGCCAATAGCTAAGAAAACTAACTCATCATCCCCTGCCGATTTTAGACCTGTTAGTATTCCACCATGTTTATCAAAGGTCTTCGAGAAGATAATATCAGTGCAGATAACAAAACATTTATCACTACACAAACTGCTGAGCCCCCGGCAATCCGGTTTTAGAGCTAACCACAGCTGTTCCACAGCGATGGTGAACTTGCTGGAGGAAATAAGGCAGGATTTCGACAAGGGGTTTGTTTCGCTCCTCTGCCTACTAGACTTCTCAAAGGCCTTTGATAAAGTTAATCATTCAATCCTGTTATGGCGTGTAAGATAGTTTGTAGTTTTCTTTCTGGTAGATCGCAAAGGGTTAGTTGCGGTGAACATTGCTCATCTCTTAAAGAAATGATGCAAGGCGTTCCTCAGGGTTCAATTTTGGGCCCTATATTATTTAGCATGTTTATAAATGACCTCCCATCTGTGTGCAAATATGTTTCACGTACAACTTCATTTAGCTAAAAACTTTAAGGAGTTACCAGAGCTTTTTTTTGTTTTAAACGAGGAGCTCAAAAATATTTATAATTGGTCAGTATTAAATTTATTACTCTTGAACCCGATTAAAACTCAAATAATCCCTATTTCCAAGAAAAGTTTTAACTTAAATATTTTACCAGATATTTACCTAAATAATAGCAAAATTGAAGTTGTTGAAACTGTAACCAGCCTTGGCTATGTTATTAATCGCTCTCTCAGTGGTTATAACCACACTAACTTAGTGATTGGTCGTATATATGCGTGCCTTCGGAAACTGTGGCACAGTGCTTACTACACTCCCTTGGAACTACGAAAAAAGCTAATATTAACTCTCGTATTACCTATTATTCCATATGCTGAAGTTGTTAACAGTAATCTTGACTCATTATCACAACATAAGCTGCAAGTCGCTTTCAATGATGCTGTACGATACATTCACCGCATCCGTAGACATGATCATGTGTCAGTGCATGCTAGGGATTTACTCGGTTGTACCTTACAGGAATACATTAACGCCAGGAACTGCATATTCTTACATAAAATCATTCATAAGAAGTGCCCGTCTTACCTGTACAACAGGCTTACTTTCACTCGGTCCTCAAGAACCATTAGCTTTATTCCATTACGTTGCAATTACCTTAACTCCTCTCGTTTATTTTTCATATGCACTGTTGGACTTTGGAATTCATTACCTATTCATATCAAAGCCATATTTAGTTGTTCGAATTTTAAAAGTGCAATCCTTCGACATTTTTCCTCTTCAACTCGCCCACAATAGTCCTGCCCCCTTCCTCTGCTTCTATAAACCTTTTACTATTCTTCACTCTTACTCCTTATCCATAGGTTTAAGTTTATTATTTTTTATTATTTTTATATTATTATTTTTTTGTTAGTTTAATTTTAATGTGTTCATATTGATCAAAAACATATAATGCTAATGTATTGCACTCAGTACTAAAAAAGATGTTAAATCTTAATGTACAAACCATTATAATGAAATAAATGAAATGAAATGAAATGAAAGATCGGGCAAGGTGGAAAGGCTTGTTGGTTGAGGTCATGGTCCACCCCGGACTGTAGTGCCACCTAAGTAAGTAAGTATATTGGAAATATTTTTCCGACAGCCATGAATGAATGAATTTGAATCCAATTTGTTAAACCAGACTGAAGTAGCACCGGTTGCCTAGGCTTATTCTGGTGGTAATCTTTGACAACGTGTCATTTGTGGAGTTTGCATTAACCCAGAGAAAGAGGAACTCCTCTACAGTAATGAGTGTGGACAGTGACAAATTATACGATTTGGTAGACGACGGGGTTATCTATGCTCGACAAAATGTACTTTACAATGGTAGTAGATTTTGGCCACCCTGAAGTGTCTATATCAATGACGTGTCCCAACAGCTGGGCAGATCCTTACCTGTATGCGGTTACATAATACGAGTATTTTAATATGAGATTGAAAAAACCTTATTATGAAAGCGTATCTATTTGCCGGAGTCCGGTGGAGGTTTGGAAAAATTCAGAGGTTTTATTTCCAAGCTGTAAGACGCATTGCAAATTTTTTCCACGTTTTCTTGGGACCCCAAATCAGGCCATCGCATTATAAATCCTAGTACAATGGATGCTGTCATAAGCATAGGTGGTAGGTATTGACTTGGAACTGGCTAGTTCTGTTCCAGATTTTCAAGGCCAGAAGTCACACTGCTTTCGGTAAATTTTTGTGGACCGAAGAGGTTTGACACGTTCACACAGTATACTGAATAGAATCATATAACCGACATTACGCAAAGATATCCCTCAGCAGCGGGCGTTATCCATCGTCATCCTGCACAGACGGACGAGTTTGGCAGGGATGTCAAGACTAGATATCGCTCTATATAGCTTTTCTCTATAAATGCTGTCATAGGGAGCATTAAAATCGATAAGCAGGTGGTGGGTATCGATCTGGACTTCTTGGGTTTTCTCCAGGATCTGCTGGAGTGTGGAAATCTGATAGATTGTGGACTTTCCTGGCGTGAAACCGCACTGATAGGGTCCAATGAGGTTGTTTACTATGGGTTCAATCAAATCAATCCCAGAAGAAACATGTTTTTATCAGTGGTTTTGTCAAATGAGTCCGGACTTGGCTCCGTGCGATTTTTTTTTATTCCCCAAACTCAAAAATTACCTTTAAGAGTAAGGGTTCGGCACGGTAGAAAATGTAAAAAAAGCTACGACACCAAGGCTATGAAGGCGATGTCAGAAATTGGCTTCCATCATTGCTACGAAGAGTGGCAGCATCGCTGGAATCGCTGTGTACGCTCTCAAGGGACTTACTTTGAAGGTGACAACTTGTAATTCATTTAAAAAAAAAATCATTCTCATTACTTTTGGGACATACCACGTATATATTCTAATACATGTACATAAAATTATCTATATATGTATATACCTGTATGATAATTGATCACTGTTCAGGGCCTACTTAAGTAAAGTACAAAATTGAAAAACTAATTCTAAGAAATCACATGCTTTGACAAATTATAGTTAAATCACCCTAGTTCCCAGGGGACACGAGCGAGGAGGTGGCGGGACATCAACCCTCAACCTCCCAATGTATCATTTCGGCTTACTTATAGTTTTAAACGTTCATTACATTTTGCAATTTTTTTATTTTATCTCTGGGAATCGTGTTTTTATTTATGTTCTTATCAAGGACCAATTTACAACCATTGGGGGTGGCCGTGGTGTAGTGGTACTAGCAATCGCTTCTCACTCGGAGGTTCCAGGTTCGAATCCTGCCCATGGCAAGTCAGTTTTTCACTTGTGTAATTGGAACTCAGACAGAAAAATTCTGCGCGTGAAGGCATAACACTGACACGTAGATTTGGCTGTTGTAGAGTTTCAAGCACAGAAAAAAATACTGTGAATTATGCCTCGAATCACTCTGAGTGAAGCAAAAACACTCCGTCCTATTCGGACTCCCACCCCCTGGAGAGCGAGTCTCGAAACCAAACACACCTGAGTTTCAAACCACTACAAAACAATTTTCCTTTCTCTTCCTTCTACCTTTCCGCCCGCGCCCTGGCAACAGTAAAAGTGTATCTAACCCCTTAGGCGCGCGTAAATTATAAAAAAAAAACTTTTCCAGAACAATACAATTATTAGGAAATTAAATTAATCTTGTGCTCGTAACATACACTAGAGGTATCAAATCATTTCGGAAAATTCATATTTGTTTCCCTTATACATTCTTTGATTATGCGGAGAATATTTGTATATGAAGACGGCATAGTGGATAATATTTTTTGGACGGCCACAAGAGAACTGTATTTTCTTTCGAATTCTCATATTCTTTTAATTTTATCAGTACTTCTGTTAGATTGAAATCGTGTTTGTTTTTTAACATTTCTCCCGCACAATTTTTACAGATTTTATTTATCTTTTTTATTGCAAATCCGGCAAAATATCTAATAGCTCGGTCGTTGACTTGCGGTACTGTAGCTGATACTGTGTTTTCATCTAATGGGTTAATTATATTATTAGCATTCATGTTATTTTCAAAATAGTTTTCATTCTGAAGAATATTCTCATTAAGCACTGTTTTCTCCTCTGTATCATTTGCAAAACGGCATTCCAATACACCTGCAAGTATTCCGAATATTCTTCTTCGCAATTGGAACATTTCGATTTAAATTTAATCGATATAACTTTGGCTATCAATGAGCTAAATTCAGCAACACTGGGGTTACTTTTATTTATGTTCCGCGCTCTTATTTTCCCAAATAAGTTTTCTAATGGATCTTGGTTAAATTTATTTACATAAACGTAATATAAAATCGTAATGATTCATAAATAACGTATCCCTTATTTTGAAAACGCTCCCTATAGTTAAGAGCCACACCTTTGAAACAGAAGAATGATCTATTTGTTGCGTTAATGGGTTTAATATTTATTCATTCCTATTATAAAATGGATATTTTTATCATTCCGTACAAATTCAGCTGTCGATTTCGCAAATTGGGCTGGCCTGGAAATTGTTCAGTTTTATTAAAGCTTCAATTCCACAGCAACTCTCTAAATGCAGCCAGCACCGTTCATCTTTTGAAATTCAATAGGGTCGTACACGTGCCGCTGTCAGTTTTGGGCAGTACAATTGGTAGCATAATTTTTTTCTGTATTTTATTAAGTTGTTTCGAATACTTTTCAAAAGATGCATTCTATATATGGATTTATTTACTTTCAGAGGATCGATACAAATTCCGGGATTTTACGCCGGGGTACTTTTATCTATGCCATATTGTGGCGTTTGTCAACAGCACGCGGTGTGTGTCCCCCATCTAGGTACTTACCGCGCCCAACACTTCTTGATTTCGGTGATCTAGTGGGAACCGATGCTTTCAATGTGGCGAGGCCATTGACATATAAGGACTTGTTTTTTGTAAATAAAGCTTAAGGTTTTTTCATTTATACTAAGCTTACTATAGACGTGTACAACAACAAAAACGAAAAGTGGCGATAATTAGGTCAGTAAATAAGTCAGTATAAAATTGAACATAGAATTCAGGAATTCTAAAATCCAGGGAGCGCTGACAGGTTTTGTAAAAAATCTGACTTTGTTTATTTAAGGATGTGTTCGTTGACTATGTATTTTATATAATTTGTGTAAAGATGCAAAAAGAAAAAAGTGAGAGAAAAGTGAGGAATGAACGTGGTTCATTTTCCTGTATTACAAGAGAGCTGCAAATTGGTGACGAGAAATCTTTCTTCAGTTATTTAAGGACGAATAAGGAAGTTTTTCAGTAGCTCCTTTTGCTAATAAGAGGCGATCTGCAGAAGAAAATAAAAGCTGTAAACTGCTGTTAGTATCTACACAACATGCAGATATATTGGTGCATGGATATGCCTTAGTTCAAAAATTATGTACATTGTATATACCTATGTTATTACCTGTAAAAAAAATCAAAAATCAAATACTAAGCACTATACCAAAAAAGAAGAGAACAAATATGCACAAAGGATGAAACGTATAAGTATTTGTAACACACACAAAACATCGAGAAACAGAGCGACGACGATTCATGTGTCCATGTATAGACTCTTCTCCAATATCCCACAACTTTGCACAGTTGATTTGTTGTGAAGCACACAAACCCAACAACAACATCAAATACGCACACAGAATACGATCACTGAACGGTAGAAGGAAAGCAAAAAATGGAACACATTTTTCAGAAAGACAAGCGGTTAGACATATCCATGTCAAAACACCATTATGAGATCCGTAAATACACCAGAGCAAAAGCTGGCAGTAACTTTGAGATTCCTCGCAACTTGGAGATTCCTGATTTCGACTGGATGGCGAAACAGGGACTTAACATCGCAGAAAACAAGACTGAACTAATCATACTAACGAGAAAACGGGTACAGACGATTCTCCCGATGAAAGTTAGAACGGCAACGATTGAGACCAGAGGGGAAGTCAAGTATCTAGGGTTGATACGAAACTAACTTTCTGGCCTCACATACAGAAAACGGCCAAAAAAGGCGTCGCATCGAGCGACCTGCCTGGGTCGCCTCATGGCTATCATGGGGGGACCACGACCGAACAAACGCAAACTACTAATGGCAACTATCCACTCGATACTTCTGTACGGATCTGAAATCTGGGCAGAGGCGCTCCGGATGAAGAAGTACGCCACAGCGATGACAAAAGTACAGAGACCGGGGCACTGCGGGTTGCCTCGGGCTACAGAACTGTCTTGCAAGAGACTGTTCTGGTCGTGACCAGGGTAATTCCCATAGATCTTCTTACGCAGGAGCAGAGGGGGATCTATGAAACTACTGCCAAGACGGGTAGAGCGGATGCGGCAGAAAGGGAAAGACTACAGACGCTACGAGAGATGACTTATGAGGGGGGTGGGGGGTGCTTTGTAGCCTACACAGAATGGCCAGTCGGACGGAAGTAATGGGGTCACCTGATAGGATGTAAATTTTCTAGCAAGCGGCTGGGCCAACTTCCCAGCTGATGAAGATTCTCACCATACCCTCGTAAAAATAAAAATAAAATGCTAGCAACCCGCAACATGCGGTCCATTTAAAAAGTAGAGTTGCACAGGGATCTGTATTAGGTCTTACGTTGCTCAGCATATTCATAAATGTCATTCTAAACGTATTTAATCACACTCCTGATATTATTTTTATGGTGACGATGTACGGACTTATTCTTCATTCCCGATCGATCCGAGAATAGTAGTGTATATACCAAACGCCATCAAACATGAAACTGGGAACATTATTAGCAAGTATGCAGTGAGCTTCTGAATTAAATAGCAACGGAGGTGCAGTTTTATACGGACAAGTCAAAGCTCGAACTACGAATACGAAGATTGGGATGGAGAAAACGGTTTCGGAACGAGAAACTGAGTGGAAGAGGATGTACTAAAATTCATGCAAATAACACAGTCTTACATATTGCACCTAAGACGAAATCGTACGAAACCGCGAGTCCGTAAACCAAAGCCCGGATATCGCTTACACCTAAAGGTCTATTATAGGGGTGGCCGTGGTGTAGTGGTACTAGCAATCGCTTCTCACTCGGAGGGTCCAGGTTCGAGTCCAGCCCATGGCAAGTCAGTTTTTCATTTGTAATTGGAACTCAGACGGAAAAATTCTGCGTGTGAAGGCATATAACACTGACACGTAGATTTGGATATTGTACAGTTTCAAGCACAGAAAAAATACTGTAAATTATACCTCGAATCACTCTGAGCGAAGCAAAAAAACTCTCCGTCCTATTCGGACACTCCCACCCCTGGAGAGCGAATATCGAAACCAAACACACCTGAGTTTCAAACCACTACAAAACAATTTTCCTTTCTCTTTCTTCTACCTTTCCGCCCGCGCCCTGGCAACAGTAAAAGTGTATCTAACCCCTTAGGCGCGCGTAAATTATAAAAAAAAAACTTTTCCAGAACAATACAATTATTAGGAAATTAAATTAATCTTGTGCTCGTAACATACACTAGAGGTATCAAATCATTTCGGAAAATTCATATTTGTTTCCCTTATACATTCTTTGATTATGCGGAGAATATTTGTATATGAAGACGGCATAGTGGATAATATTTTTTGGACGGCCACAAGAGAACTGTATTTTCTTTCGAATTCTCATATTCTTTTAATTTTATCAGTACTTCTGTTAGATTGAAATCGTGTTTGTTTTTTAACATTTCTCCCGCACAATTTTTACAGATTTTATTTATCTTTTTTATTGCAAATCCGGCAAAATATCTAATAGCTCGGTCGTTGACTTGCGGTACTGTAGCTGATACTGTGTTTTCATCTAATGGGTTAATTATATTATTAGCATTCATGTTATTTTCAAAATAGTTTTCATTCTGAAGAATATTCTCATTAAGCACTGTTTTCTCCTCTGTATCATTTGCAAAACGGCATTCCAATACACCTGCAAGTATTCCGAATATTCTTCTTCGCAATTGGAACATTTCGATTTAAATTTAATCGATATAACTTTGGCTATCAATGAGCTAAATTCAGCAACACTGGGGTTACTTTTATTTATGTTCCGCGCTCTTATTTTCCCAAATAAGTTTTCTAATGGATCTTGGTTAAATTTATTTACATAAACGTAATATAAAATCGTAATGATTCATAAATAACGTATCCCTTATTTTGAAAACGCTCCCTATAGTTAAGAGCCACACCTTTGAAACAGAAGAATGATCTATTTGTTGCGTTAATGGGTTTAATATTTATTCATTCCTATTATAAAATGGATATTTTTATCATTCCGTACAAATTCAGCTGTCGATTTCGCAAATTGGGCTGGCCTGGAAATTGTTCAGTTTTATTAAAGCTTCAATTCCACAGCAACTCTCTAAATGCAGCCAGCACCGTTCATCTTTTGAAATTCAATAGGGTCGTACACGTGCCGCTGTCAGTTTTGGGCAGTACAATTGGTAGCATAATTTTTTTTCTGTATTTTATTAAGTTGTTTCGAATACTTTTCAAAAGATGCATTCTATATATGGATTTATTTACTTTCAGAGCATCGATATACAAATTCCGGGATTTTACGCCGGGGTACTTTTATCTATGCCATATTGTGGCGTTTGTCAACAGCACGCGGTGTGTGTCCCCCATCTAGGTACTTACCGCGCCCAACACTTCTTGATTTCGGTGATCTAGTGGGAACCGATGCTTTCAATGTGGCGAGGCCATTGACATATAAGGACTTGTTTTTTGTAAATAAAGCTTAAGGTTTTTTCATTTATACTAAGCTTACTATAGACGTGTACAACAACAAAAACGAAAAGTGGCGATAATTAGGTCAGTAAATAAGTCAGTATAAAATTGAACATAGAATTCAGGAATTCTAAAATCCAGGGAGCGCTGACAGGTTTTGTAAAAAATCTGACTTTGTTTATTTAAGGATGTGTTCGTTGACTATGTATTTTATATAATTTGTGTAAAGATGCAAAAAGAAAAAAGTGAGAGAAAAGTGAGGAATGAACGTGGTTCATTTTCCTGTATTACAAGAGAGCTGCAAATTGGTGACGAGAAATCTTTCTTCAGTTATTTAAGGACGAATAAGGAAGTTTTTCAGTAGCTCCTTTTGCTAATAAGAGGCGATCTGCAGAAGAAAATAAAAGCTGTAAACTGCTGTTAGTATCTACACAACATGCAGATATATTGGTGCATGGATATGCCTTAGTTCAAAAATTATGTACATTGTATATACCTATGTTATTACCTGTAAAAAAAATCAAAAATCAAATACTAAGCACTATACCAAAAAAGAAGAGAACAAATATGCACAAAGGATGAAACGTATAAGTATTTGTAACACACACAAAACATCGAGAAACAGAGCGACGACGATTCATGTGTCCATGTATAGACTCTTCTCCAATATCCCACAACTTTGCACAGTTGATTTGTTGTGAAGCACACAAACCCAACAACAACATCAAATACGCACACAGAATACGATCACTGAACGGTAGAAGGAAAGCAAAAAATGGAACACATTTTTCAGAAAGACAAGCGGTTAGACATATCCATGTCAAAACACCATTATGAGATCCGTAAATACACCAGAGCAAAAGCTGGCAGTAACTTTGAGATTCCTCGCAACTTGGAGATTCCTGATTTCGACTGGATGGCGAAACAGGGACTTAACATCGCAGAAAACAAGACTGAACTAATCATACTAACGAGAAAACGGGTACAGACGATTCTCCCGATGAAAGTTAGAACGGCAACGATTGAGACCAGAGGGGAAGTCAAGTATCTAGGGTTATACCTTGATACGAAACTAACTTTCTGGCCTCACATACAGAAAGCGGTCAAAAAAGGCGTCGCATCGAGCGACCTGCCTGGGTCGCCTCATGGCTAACATGGGGGGACCACGACCGAACAAACGCAAACTACTAATGACGACTATCCACTCGATACTTCTGTACGGATCTGAAATCTGGGCAGAGGCGCTCCGGATGAAGAAGTACGCCACAGCGATGACAAACGTACAGAGACCGGGGCACTGCGGGTTGCCTCAGCCTACAGAACTGTCTTGCAAGAGGCTGTTCTGGTCGTGGCCAGGGTAATTCCCATAGATCTTCTTACGCAGGAGCGGAGGAGGAGGAGGATCTATGAAAGGGAAAGACTACAGACGCTACGAGACTGGCAATGTCGTTGGACAAACACATCAAAGGGACGATGGACGAAAAGACTAATAACGGACATAAAAGCCTGGACAGATCGGAAATTTGGGGACGTGAACTTTTACGTCACTCAATTTCTGACTGGAAACCGAACTGCGCGTACTGTGGACACGACAGGGGCGACGCGGAACGCACGTTTTTCTGCGGCTGCGATAGATGGACAATACGCCGACAGGAAATCGAGACTGTTGTAGAAACAATTACGCCGGAGAACATCGTAGGCGTGATGCTCCAAAATAAAAATGACTTTATCGAGACCGTTTTAAAGGGGTAAAAATGCGGATGGATGCCTGAGAGATGACTGAATGAGGGGGTGGGGGGTGCTTTGTAACCTACACAGAAAGGCCAGTCGGACGGAAGTAATGGGGTCACCTGATAGGATGTACATTTTCTAGTAAGCGGCTGGGCCAACTTCCCAGCTGATGAAGATTCTCACCATACCCTCGTAAAAATAAAAATAAAATGCTAGCAACCCGCAACATGCGGTCCATTTAAAAAGTAGAGTTGCACAGGGATCTGTATTAGGTCTTACGTTGCTCAGCATATTCATAAATGTCATTCTAAACGTATTTAATCACACTCCTGATATTATTTTTATGGTGACGATCTACGGACTTATTCTTCATTCCCGATCGATCCGAGAATAGTAGTGTATATACCAAACGCCATCAAACATGAAACTGGGAACATTATTAGCAAGTATGCAGTGAGCTTCTGAATTAAATAACAACGGAGGTGCAGTTTTATACGGACAAGTCAAAGCTCGAAATACGAATACGAAGATTGGGATGGAGAAAACGGTTTCGGAACGAGAAACTGAGTGGAAGAGGATGTACTAAATTCATGCAAATAACACAGTCTTACATATTGCACCTAAGACGAAATCGTACGTAACCGCGAGTCCGTAAACCAAAGTCCTGATATCGCTTACACCTAAAGGTCTATTATATGCGACAGACGTTCGTTCAGCGTTAACAAACGCACCCTAATGTAGAATGATGTATCAAAAACATAAAGAAAAAATGTCAATGGGTGTAACAAAGTGTGATCGTGATTCACAGTGAGAAACCGATAGTGGGCAAATTTCAGGCTGAGCAAATTATCTGGATGTGTCATGTCCAACGAAGGTCGTCAGAAAATCTGTTTCAAAAAGCAATAGAGCTTTAACTTCCAGCCGAGGTTCGAAGAAGGCGCGAAAAGAAAAATAATTGGATCATTCAAATGCGAAAACATCACCAGAAACATGTAGTAGCAGATGTAAATGCCCCTTTGTTTGCAGGTATTTGAAATGGGATTGATTGATTCTGGCCTAATAGCGCACAAACTACCCTTCTTTACATTATATATACTTGCTAGCCATAACCCGAATGAATAAGAATAAGATTCATATCGATTAATATGCTTTAGTCTTGCTACTAATAGGTATATCAAAATGATCATAAATACACAAGCTTTTCTCTAAAGTCAGCTCATTATTCCTGTCACATATGTACGGATTCGAAAAAATGTAGGGCGTTTACTACTTAAAAAAAAATGTCATTGTACGCCAATCGATATGCGTTCTTGTGATTTATTTCAAGCAAAGATCAAATAGAATACCACTATTCTTACGTTATCTTTTGAATTGTTTTAAAATTCACATATTATATGCCATCAATTATAATGCTTTAGAATCCTTGAAATCTTACAAACCACAATGTCAAATCGAAGATATACTGGTGTGAATGTACTAACACATATTATGTAAACCGATTGCAACTTATAAAACTAATAAAAAGAATATATAGAAACAGAAATATAAAAAAAAAATAACACACATAAAATAGTAGGCTTTCGCTTTCTCCATAATACAGAAAACAAATATCAAATTTCATACTTACACTGAAATAAATGTGGTTATAGGTCTCACTACTGTGTACTGCAGTATGCCATGTTTACAATTGTGTATGAATTCTCTGCCCATTTCCCATGGACGCATACAACACAAAGGGAAAAAGTGCTTCACTTGGGGTTTATGCTCCATGGTGGCTTCCAAATCCATCCCCAAATTCAGGTAGTGCAACAAGTAAACCATAAAGTTGTAAATTACATAGGCTTCATAGCATTCACGTAATGAATCAACATATATCGAGTGCTCAGGAAAAAGTAGACCCAACCACTATAGAATACATAATCATAATAACATCAATTGGTGGCAACCAAAGAGTTTAAATTAAAACCTACAGCATTTAATGCATAAATAGGCACCATCCATAGAATCCTTATGATGTGTTTTTGTAAAATCGGTTTCGTGAAATGTATGACGTGCTGAACGATGTGCCAAATAGAAATCGGCACCGCCGACAGCACAAACAATCCACCGATGAGTATCAACTGATCTTTTCTTGAAAAATCATCTTTAACTGAATTAACTATTAACAGCGGTACCACAATTATTGCAAATATCACATATGTAACTATGAGTAGGGGACGAATCCAAATTCGCCATTCCTCGCAAAAATGACGAAAATTAAGTTTACACATTTTTGCAGCTTATCGATGTTTCTTTTGTAAATTTCATGCTTTCTCTACAAACCGCATTGGTTTTATTCACTTAAAAAAAATTAAAACTTCCCTAATACAACTATTATGAGATGATCTTTGCGTTTATTCGAATAAAATACAAAATTATCAAAAGAAAAGTGGAAATCCCTTTCTTTTCATCTACTGTTTACTACGCGGTGTCAAAAAAAAAATCTATGAATTTACAACAGCTGGTCGATTCTCGAATGCGCCAACAATAAAGTTTTCCAGTGTTGCATGGTTCGTAGCAATATGATGACGTTTCAATAGTTGGATGGGGAAAAGTACTTTTTGCATTTTAAGCAGGCTTTACGATAGGTTTTCGCACAATTCAAATCAATGAAAACTGTTTTTTGCCTCTCAGAAAGAAATCAAAATCGAAACTCACCTCCCACAGAAATATAATTTCTTGCAAATATAACAAAACCAGTCCTTAATAATTCAATTAAATTAGTATTTGATGGCATGTCCTTGGCAACACTATACTTTTCTCGTTTCGATACTCACCAAAACGATTTGCTCGCTTGATATAATCGATTGTTATTTTGTTGATCGACAAACTGATAGAATTGTCAAGTAAAATTATTAAACGATAATTCAAGTGACGATTTTGTAATCGATTAAATTTACTCAAAGACCGTTTATATTTTGATTATTTAAAAACATTAATCAAGTGTTTTATGTGCTAAATACCTAATAAATATGTCCTCAAGTAAAAAGCTAAAACGAAACGATTCACAACTTTCGTTCTCGAGGATACATGTTCCAAAAATGAGAAGCGTCTTTTGGAAGTATTTTGGTTTTCCCGCAACTGATAATGATGAGATTATAACTAAGCAAAAGGTTGTTTGTACATTATGCAATGTTGTGCTTAGAAATCATTTCAATACAACAAATATACGCGCTCACATGCAATCAAATCATAAGACAATTTTTGCTGAACTCTTAGCAACACATGGAATCCAGATACCACCGAGAAAAATCCAAAAAAAGTCATCGAGGCTATCCATTAACAATGAGGAAACTATGATGTGCGAAGATAGCCAACTAGAAGTAAAACAAGAGAAAACCTTCATCAGTGCGAGCATAAATGAAGATTCAGTCAATTTATTAGAAGAAATCCCACTTACATATGAGGATACTGACCGTATATCTAAAGATCAGGAAACTTCAGATGGAGAAACTACAAATATTTATGTAGAACAGGCAATTTCACATACGAGTACAAAAAAGCGCAAGCTAATGAGTCCAATGGACATAAAAGTCGACATTAACCCAATTCAAATGCCAATTGAACACATGCTTGGAGGGGCACTCAGAAAGATGATCATAACAGATCTTTTGAATGTGTCGTCAATATACAGCTGTGGAATGCAAGAATTGGTAACAGGCTTTTTCAGTAGTCAAGTATTACCACCAATCAGTGCGGTATGTATTATATGTATGTACATACATGTTTTAAAAATAAAGGGTTACAGCCAAATTGTAAAATTCAATGAATTATCCAATAACTTAACTATCTTCATTAATTTGCAGGCGTTAATCATTTCTCGATATTATAAATTTAATTAAAAGACGTAGTTTTTGCATTTTTGCAATTACAATACATAATCCACCGTTGTTCGAACTCATCATCTTATTTACTATTTCTTTTCCTCTAGATGGAATCAGCGATAAAGGATTTACACGAGGAGAAGTTTGTGAAATTAAAAGATCGGATTAAAGTTCACTCGCAAGTTAAGTTCTATTCTCTAAGTTTTGATGTATGGACAAATGTGGAAAACAATCAATTTGTGACAATCTACTTTAACAACATATCTGAAGAGTTTGAAAATCATTTTTGTGATAACCTTTTCCTAACTGCCGAACTAAACGATTATACAGCGTTTAATCAGATGTTTGAGGACTTTAATTTAAAAAACTGCTCAGCTGCAGTTATCAACTGTAATCACAAAATTCTAAACACATTTCTATCAAACAATGGTAAGTGCTCGTACAAGTATATTCACATTAGTAAAATGGTTTCAAGTGCTAATTTATTTCTTACTAGATATCCCCATAGTGTATTGTTTTTCATATATTGTCAATACTTGCATGGAAAATGTGTTTTCAATACCCGATGTATCTAGTGTTTTGAAAGATGTCCAGAATATTATGGCACGTTATGCCTCTGAAATATGTAACCAAGTAAGTACTAGTAGTGAGTAGGTATACAAAGGTTCGCGTTTAAAAATTGATTTTTTTTATTTTTTTAAATGTACGTGCAGGATGTGGAAATACCTACAATTTGCAATGAATTTCCTTTAACAAAATTCTATTTGTTGAAATTTTTTTGCGAAAACGTATCATGGCCCGAAGAGATTGATATATCAAAAGCCAAACACATTCTAGATGCCATCTCTCCACTTGAGGTTAGCAAACATATCAGAAATTTATATATATTCAAAAATAAAAATAAAGTTCATAAATATATTTAGGTATCTTTAGACACTCTTAAAGAGGAAGACATACCTCTCAGCAGTTTGTTCTTGCCGTTTGCGAATAAAATAATCGAAAAACATTTTGCTATAAACGAATATGATGATAGTACAATACAAGAAATAAAAGCGATAGTGATAACCGAATTCGAAACAAGGTACAATAAATACAAAATCTCTCCAAACTAGCGATCCGTATTGAATACAATAACATTACCTACTTAATTCTCTAGTGTGGTCTCAAATAATCATTTGGCAGTTACTGCATTACTCGATCCAAGATTTCACAATTTTCTTTCGGTCAAAAATATAAACACATGTAAAAACCTCATAGAAAAGAAATTCTCGAAAATTAACAAGCAACGTGGTTGTTTGCAAAAACCTGAACCTGTTCCGGAAGATAGACAGAAGAGTTCAAAAAAATCACGTGAGTACTGGGCATTAATACTTGATGTAATCTCTTATTTTAACTTGCAGTATATTTATTTATATATATAGATCTCAAAATGTTTTTCGATTGTATGGATAAACCGACAAAACAGTTAAACCATTTAAGTGAAAGTCATATTGAAAGTGATCTGCGGCGATATCGAGAGGAAGCGTGTGCCAGCTGGGACGAATCTGTCCTAATGTGGTGGAATCGGTGGGGAAGTATATATGGCAGTCTTGTGCAGGTTGTGGATGCGTATAGTTGTATTTTAGGTTTTGTAAATATGAGCTGTAAAAATTCTTTAAAAGACCAAATAAGTTATAGTCGCAAACGTTTTATGCTGACGGGAAAATTGATCGATCAAATCATATTTTTAAATAAAAACTGCGAATAGTTTATTCAATGTTTTAATATTATAACATTTTTGCAATAGGGACTCTTCGAGGAAATAATGAGATTTAAGGTAAAGTAACAACGCTGCATCGAAACATTTCGTAAACAACTGAATTGAATACCCAAGCTCTTCTGAATCTGGCACGAATATTTTTAATTTTAATGTAAAGTATTTTTTTTTCCAAGCTTCGAAAGTCTCTCTTTACATTGGATGCCTTAATAAGCTTAGGAAAGCCAGAACCAATACAAAACATGTAACTCTTCGGTATAATACTGTATTTCGCAAACGGGAACAAATACTGTATCTAGTAACACAGAGTTATTCAAAAGTTAACCGAAAAAAATTCGAGCTATCAGCTATTTTCGTGAAGGAAATAAAAAAGCAGCACAGAAGGAACAGCGAGCTACGAGAAGGGAGGAAATAAAAATCTTACAAAGAAAGAAAGCAGCACAGCCAGCATTCCAGACCAAGGATTGTTATGGGAATAACATCCGGTTGCATTTAATAGAGCTAAGTCAAGCTAATCTAACAAGAATATGGTCACCGATCTAAATCGCCTGTGCATTTAAGAGTATTTCTAGCAACTATTTTATGGACCTTAAATATAAGGAGTAGTAGATTGCACAGAAAACCCAATTGCAAGGAAAACGCTTATCTTACTCCATGATACCAAAAGCATTATTTTCAACAAGTTGGAAAAAGATGGTCTATAAGTAAATTTATTTTTATTTAATTACTAATTTCGTCTTACAAGAAAACTTATTCTAGACTACGTCAAAATTTACAAATGGTATGCTTATAATTCAAAATAGGTGTTCAGTAACTCAAAAAATAAATGCACTTTTAGAAAAAAAAAAAACGATTTATTCTGTGGACTGTATGTATAAGCACAACTGCTCTCGTATAAATTCTGATTCCAAGTGACGAGAATAGTATCGCGTCGCACAATATTTCTGCACACCGCAGCCGTACATTTCACGGATGTCGGACGCAGGTACCGTTACCGTCCAATGTGCCCTTATGAATGGTGGAAGAATAGTCGAATGTTATCGGCTGTTCTTCTTTGTGTGCTCTTCGCTGCGCCTCGTGAAGCGGTATTCTGTTTTGCCAGTCGCTGTGCTGATTGTACCGCTTGCCATTGGGTTGCTCTGTGTGCTGACTCAGCACAAATTTGGTGTTGATGTTGACCCTTTGCGCTGCTCAGGAAAACCGTTGGCTTCATGCGTTGCTATTGCGCTTGGTAGCTTGACATGGTCATGCTCTATCACTGCCATATGGTGTTACATTCTTGGTTTTGAACAATAAGGGATAGGTAAATTATGGATTACAAAGAGTTTGAAAAGTATGTACGAAATTTATTCCATAAGCAGTAACTCCAGAGTTCGAGATTTTCCCTATACTTATCTCCAGCATACATCCATCTGTTTTGAAAATTATCATTGCAAATTTAGAATTCAGGACTTAGTGCTAACCAACCATGATAATTCTGAAACTCATTTTTGAAGAATTATGTACAATATCAATCTTAAGAACTATAAATCGTTTGTATAGGGTAGACTATGAAACCAGTAGCACAGTGATAACTATTTAGTAGTTACAAAAATATATAAAGGGTCCGCCATCTAACGTTTTTTTTTTCAACTAGCTAGTGCTTATTTCGTGAATGGTAACACATAGCTCATGTCTGATTTGACAGATAATTAGTTTTATCCCTCCGGTTAATAATGGAAAATAATTTCATTCAAATGGCTGCCTCGGCTGGCCATGCAGTAGCCTACACGATCGGTCCAAATTTTAAGCACATTATCGATTGTGTGCAGCTGTATTTCTCCAATGGCTTCACGAATATTGTCCTTTAAAGCGTCAATTGTCTCTGGCTTGTCGGCGTAACATTTATCTTTTACGGCACCCCACAAATAATAGTCCAACGGTGTCAAATCGCAGCTCCGAGGTGGCCAAACGACATCAGCTCTGCGGCTGATAATGCGATTTTCAAAAACAGGGCGCAAAACATCGAGTGTAGTTTCGGCTGTGTGGCACGTAGCGCCGTCCTGTTGAAACCAAATGTTGCCAATATCCTCCTCTTCAATTTTTGTGAACAAAAATTCGTTCAACATGGCCCGATAACGATCGCCATTGACTGTAACAGCCAAAAAAAAGAAAAATGGCCCAATTATGCCTCTGGACCAAAATCCACACCAAACAGTGACTCGTTTTGGGTGTATCGGCTTTGCAATGTATGCGTGCGGGTTTTCTGTGCCCCAAATGCGACAATTTTGCTTGTTTACATACCCGCCAAGATCAAAATGAGCTTCATCTGAAAAGATGATTTTTTTTGGCAAAATCGGCATCTTCTCTAAGTCTATTGCAGGCCCACTTAGCGAAGCGAAAACGCATTGGATGGTCAGTTGGCTTCAAATCCTGAACTAATTGGACTTTGTATGGCGTCATACCAAGGTCTTTATGCAAAATTCGTCTCAATGATGTCTCCGAAATGTTCAATTGTTGAGAACGACGGTGAATTGATGTTGATGGCGCTTCACGCACACTTTCTGCCACAGCAGCAATATTCTCGGGTGTACGCAGTGTTTTTGGCTTTTCACGCTTTGGTTTATCGATGAGGATGCCAGTTTCTTTCACTTTTTTCACAAGATAACGAAGAAACGGAGCTGACGGTGCTTCTCTTCTTCCAAAATCCGTACGCAATTGTCACACACATTCTGCAACATTACCATGATTTTCAAAGTAATGTCGCAATATTTCCCAGCGTTGCTCAAGCGTATACACAACCATATTCGTTCAGCGGAAGGAAGGAATTATCTGTCAAATCAGACATGAGCTAAGTGTTACCATTCACGAAATAAGCGCTAGTTGAAAAAAATGTACATATGTATTTCTCGCACATATTTGCATTGCTACTGTGCCGTTTGTAGGATTGAGTACACTTGTTAACCTTAGAAATAGGGTTTCGTTACAACTTTCCTCGGATTTGATATCAGATTTGAAGAAAAAATCTCTAACATCTCGTCATTGTTAATATTAACAAGTGTAGCAGGTCTCTCAAAAGAAGCAAAAACTCTCTACCGCATATTTTACACAAAATCCAGACGATAATAAATATTTGGCGACATCGAATATGTGGTCATTCCAACGTATGTAGATACTCATTAAGCTTAGCTACGCTGCGGTTCCCGTTCTGAAGCTGGAGAGCAAGAACGTGAGTCTGTGAAGAAATATGAAAAGGAAAGAGTACTCTCGTCAGCAAATGAATAGCTAGTGCTTATTTCGTGAATGGTAACACATAGCTCATGTCTGATTTGACAGATAATTAGTTTTATCCCTCCGGTTAATAATGGAAAATAATTTCATTCAAATGGCTGCCTCGGCTGGCCATGCAGTAGCCTACACGATCGGTCCAAATTTTAAGCACATTATCGATTGTGTGCAGCTGTATTTCTCCAATGGCTTCACGAATATTGTCCTTTAAAGCGTCAATTGTCTCTGGCTTGTCGGCGTAACACTTATCTTTTACGGCACCCCACAAATAATAGTCCAACGGTGTCAAATCGCAGCTCCGAGGTGGCCAAACGACATCAGCTCTGCGGCTGATAATGCGATTTTCAAAAACAGGGCGCAAAACATCGAGTGTAGTTTCGGCTGTGTGGCACGTAGCGCCGTCCTGTTGAAACCAAATGTTGCCAATATCCTCCTCTTCAATTTTTGTGAACAAAAATTCGTTCAACATGGCCCGATAACGATCGCCATTGACTGTAACAGCCAAAAAAAAGAAAAATGGCCCAATTATGCCTCTGGACCAAAATCCACACCAAACAGTGACTCGTTTTGGGTGTATCGGCTTTGCAATGTATGCGTGCGGGTTTTCTGTGCCCCAAATGCGACAATTTTGCTTGTTTACATACCCGCCAAGATCAAAATGAGCTTCATCTGAAAAGATGATTTTTTTTGGCAAAATCGGCATCTTCTCTAAGTCTATTGCAGGCCCACTTAGCGAAGCGAAAACGCATTGGATGGTCAGTTGGCTTCAAATCCTGAACTAATTGGACTTTGTATGGCGTCATACCAAGGTCTTTATGCAAAATTCGTCTCAATGATGTATCCGAAATGTTCAATTGTTGAGAACGACGGTGAATTGATGTTGATGGCGCTTCACGCACACTTTCTGCCACAGCAGCAATATTCTCGGGTGTACGCAGTGTTTTTGGCTTTTCACGCTTTGGTTTATCGATGAGGATGCCAGTTTCTTTCACTTTTTTCACAAGATAACGAAGAAACGGAGCTGACGGTGCTTCTCTTCTTCCAAAATCCGTACGCAATTGTCACACACATTCTGCAACATTACCATGATTTTCAAAGTAATGTCGCAATATTTCCCAGCGTTGCTCAAGCGTATACACAACCATATTCGTTCAGCGGAAGGAAGGAATTATCTGTCAAATCAGACATGAGCTAAGTGTTACCATTCACGAAATAAGCGCTAGTTGAAAAAAATGTACATATGTATTTCTCGCACATATTTGCATTGCTACTGTGCCGTTTGTAGGATTGAGTACACTTGTTAACCTTAGAAATAGGGTTTCGTTACAACTTACCTCGGATTTGATATTAGATTTGAAGAAAAAATCTCTAACATCTCGTCATTGTTAATATTAACAAGTGTAGCAGGTCTCTCAAAAGAAGCAAAAACTCTCTACCGCATATTTTACACAAAATCCAGACGATAATAAATATTTGGCGACATCGAATATGTGGTCATTCCAACGTATGTAGATAGTCATTAAGCTTAACTACGCTGCGGTTCCCGTTCTGAAGCTGGAGAGCAAGAACGTGAGTCTGTGAAGAAATATGAAAAGGAAAGAGTACTCTCGTCAGCAAATGAATAAACTGTACTAGAAGTAGAGGATAAGGGATCGTTAATGAAGCTAAAAAGACTCTCGGACCCAGAACGGAGCCATGGGGCTTCATTTATTTTGCAGGTACAAGATATGAAACCGTCTAAGACTATTTGAATATGAAATCTAATCCATTGAAGAAGCAATTAATTGATCTGAAATGGATACATTTTCCACAAAAATGCCTCATGTCATTGACTAGGAAATATAAAGTGCAGCTATTTTCCTTGTGGACTTAATGAATGAAAAGCGTTGAAGATTCATTGCGCTTTAGAGTAATTGGAAACATAACATATCTGCAAGCGTGGAGTTGGCTGCGAAGTGCCCAAAAAGCAGATTGGGCTTGTCCACATTGCTGACAGCTGGAATGTCATTATAAGCGACTACTGAGATTGAGTATAAGATGAAATGTCTAATGTTTTCGACGATCAACAATTTGTACTACCTTTGTGCAACAGTATAATTGTTAGCAGCGGTTTTTGGTCGTATTGAGGTTTCACACGTTTAAGGAAGGCATTGCAGTCATTTCTGGCTTGATTGAAATTTTTTTTTAAGTTCTTCTCTATCGCTCTGTCTTAGGGGACAAAAAACCTATTCTCTAACCCTGGCAGCCTCTTTTCACATTTAGTCATACGTTTAACTTTGGTTTAATACTCTTCATTGAATTAATGATAAAGTTTTTGATTCAGAAGAGGATAGTGTTTGCAACCATATCAGCAACGGCTATAGTATCTTGTATTGTCATACGATTAGTTTAGAATTTTTTTCTTTTAACTGTTTCGTAAGAATACGATTAACTAGCTGATTTGGACTTAACAATCTTTTTCGGTAAAAACATTTAATCGAAATACTAGACAGCAGAACTTGCGACTCATTTTCGAACTCTCAAATATTTAATTCGCCTTTTCTGAATCTGGCCATTCTCCGATTTCTTGGCTTTACTTCAATTGAGATAAAACAATTTTAATCGAACATACCTGGCGTCTTACCGTGGTTTTGACGTTTCTCCTCCTTCTAAATTTTAATTTCGTCAAAGCCAAACATCAAGCATCGGAAGCAACGTCTTTTCTAATTTGTTTTCCAATTGCAATTTGTTAATGGAACGAGTTTATAAAGTAAATCACTTTAATAACAACTTTGTAAAGTAAAATACACGATGGATAATACAGAGGAAGTAACTACTCAACACATAGAATACACTCGCACAGTTGTGCCTTCGACTATGCGGAGTCCTTATTGGAAATTTTTTGGATTTCCCTCGGATAACGCTAATAACGTCCTAACGAGGCAAAAAATTGTGTGTTCACTGTGTAACGCCGTGATTGCATATAATAAAAATACTTCAAATCTACGTACACACATAGTAGCTCGTCACCCAGAACTTCTGATTGAATTGTACAATCAGAAAAACAAAAAAAATAACGAAACAGCATCTGCAAACTTACCAAATAGGACATCACCTTCAGAGCCAGTAGCTAAACGTGCAAAAACTTTGTACTTACTAAGCCCCAATGGAAACAAGGGAAATATATTGTCTCAAACATCGTATGTGTCTGCAACAAGCGAAAGCACTACGGGTGACATAAAATCGTACAATGAAGCTATTATTGAAGTCAATGAATCTATTGAACATAGCGATGAGAAGGATGCGGATAATAGCGATTACGAGGACTATCCGGCATCTGTTACGAACAATACAGAATACGAAATAGAAGAAATTGATGATAACCAGATTAAAGTAACGGTCTCATTAGAAAACAGCTTAAATAGCGAAGAACAACTTCTTAACATGCTCATCACAGATCTGCAGCCACCATCTCTTGTCAGCGACTTGGGTTTTCAAAAATTCGCAACAAATATGGGCACTCCATTAGCATTACTTCAGAGGAATCAAGTAGGTATCACCGCCCTAATATAACATTAACATGAAAACCTAATTATGTGCCTTGTAGGTAGAACAACAATTGAATAAAGTTTTTATCAAAAACTTTGAAAAAGTCCATCAACAGTTAACAGCAATTACCAACACAATGCCGTATTCCTTGAGCATGGAGTGTTATCAAAATATAGAAAGCAAAACAATGATGTGCATTTATTTCAATCACCTAATCCCAGCTGAAGCCCGCTTGCAATTTACTGCTTACACTACAATTGAAGCAACTTCCAATACAGATTTGGCGGCCATTTTCAGTGATTTCAATCTAAGCAATTGTTCTGCGGTTGTGATTGGAGAAGAAAATGAAGCCTTTGAACAGTTCTTTGCTAGTCATGGTGGGAATATATTCCGATAGTCCGATAATCATTCATAAGAAAAAAATTATATTTCACAGGTATTCCTATTGTTCCCTGTTTCGAGACGGTGATAAATAATTGTATGATAAATATTTTTGCACACACTGCGGTCAACAACGTTTTCAAAAAGACATTAGAGTTTTTTGAAAAACACGATTGGCCCTCAATGGTATGTTTATATGAGCAGTGGAAACAAAATATCTGCTGCAGATATTTTTTGTTTTATTCCCGGTTTTATTCAGAAGTATGCAATTCTATTGCTGTTTTTTTTATGATTTTAGTTGGACTCAATCCCAGAAATATGTGAAGAGAATCCCTGGTCTAAGTACAACTTCCTTCAGTTTGTGCAAGAACATGTGTCGTTAGCAGACGAAAATATAGAATCGATTGAAATGTTCAAACAAATAGTAGGATTTCTAAATCCACTAAAGGTAACCCTTGGCACGTTTGAATTGCTTTTACATTTTTAATTTTTTTTTTTTGTTTAATAGATTACACTAGAAACGATAGCTGATGAACCGCTGCCTTTGTGTTCACTTATGAAACCATTGAGTAGAAAATTAACAGAGGAATATTTTTCTTCCTACTTTTGTGAGAATGAAGCGATGACCGACGTGAAAAATATCGTCACCAGTGAATTGTCCCAAAGGTATTGCTCTGATTTATTTTCCATTATTTTATTTCCCCTTTTTAATATGTGAAGTTGAAACAGTTGGTTGACCAGTATCTTAACTGCTCTGGTTTTCCTGATAATGGTACTATTAAAATCATCAGGTACAATATGTTTGTGACGGTTAACTTTTGTAAGTAATAAAGAGAATCTTCACTGCTTCAGCGCTAGCCTGATATTGGCATACATACCGAACTCCTGGTGAATAAGAGTAGTCTTAATACAGAAAATCAGAAAAGATCTCTCCAAGTGGGGATAGTCTGATTTCTTTCATATTGGAGAGCATGAAGAGTATGAATTTTAAGTGTACAGACGTGAATCCTCTGTACAAAATGCAAAATGCTTAGAAAAGTGGAATATGCTGTGAGACTACGCGTCAAACTCTGGTAGACAGAATTTAAGGGGTGGCCGTGGTGTAGTGGTATTAGCAATCGCTTCTCACTCGGAGGGTCAAGGTTCGAATCCTATTCATGACAAGTTTTTCATTTGTGTAATTGGAACTCAGTCAGAAAAATCTGCGTGTGAAGGCATAACACTGGCATGTGGATTTGGCTGTTGTAGAGTTTCAAGCACAAAACAAGCGTAAAAAATTGATAACCTTCGAATCATTCCGAGTGAAGAAAAAACTCTCCGTCGTATTCGAACTTCCACCTCCGGAGAGCTAATATCGAAACCAAATATACCTGAGTTTCAAACCAATACATCACAAAAATGTTTTCCTTTCTCATCCTTCTAACTTTCCGCCCGCGCTCTGGCAACAGTAAAAGGGTATCATAACCCCTTAGGCGCGCGTAAATTATACAAAAAAAAAATTTAAGGCGCGGTCGGCCAAAGGATTACGTGTTTATGCGTTTTCATCCACGTTTAACGTGCTTTCCAATAACTCGGTGTAACTCAGCCACACAACACGGCGTAGACGGATCACTTGTTTTGTGGATTAAAGGAATGCTATTGAACAAAACCCTGATTGCGGATGTTGACTGCGGTGAATATGTAATTACTGGCAAATAGGCGTTGCCCACAGGGCAGTGCTCTCTCCACTGCTATACTGCATGATGCGACCATCATACTCCATACTCTCTATTTAGCACTCTTAACAACTGTAACTTCTACGCTTAATCATATGCAGCTAATGTAGCTGTATTTTCTTTTGGATCACCATGTGATTGCTTAATCTAAACAGCAGGCTGGCCTAGACGGGACCGACTATTAGTGTGCTAGAAATCATCACCATTCGTTTGTGTGGAATGGATCTTTTGAATCGACATGGTTATGGTAGGACTATAATATCATATTCATCGATTGGCTGTATTTACAAACTTTAACGTAAATACATCACTGCTGCTTTTACCAGACTCCAAAAAAGATCTGTCTAGACTGCATAGATGTTTTCGGGCTCTGCCTCTGTTATTCATATCATAGACTGCACTGCCGAAGTCATTTTGCGTTTCAAAGAAGAGGTATTTGATACAATTCCCACTGGAGCTTTGATTACCTTCAGCGCCGGCTGTCTTTTGGCTCTGGTCTTCTGATGAAATGGCACAAACAATTCAATCGGATGAACCCTAAACTGATCGGGATGCGGTGCTGATGTGTTTTTGGCCGACGTTAACCTTAGATTTCACTCCTCGTGGCTGTGTCTTACATATAGAAATATATACATTTCTGATGGCAATGAACTATATGGTGAACACAAATTCCACTCGTGTTGAGAGCACGATGGGATCGCTGGAAATGACACTGCCAATAAATTTGCAATGTATGGGGTGAGTTATTAATTGTCTTCGTTTGGGTGCATAACTGCAGATGCAATGACTTTTCAAGTTCTGGCAGACCAAGCGAATGCTTCCCGGTATCTCTAAACAGTCAGTAACTTTCTTGCAGTCCCTCAGTAGAGATGACTATAGAATTTTTATTAGCGCCGTTACGGGATAAGTGACAAAACATGCTGTCTCTCTTCCCACGAGAGTAATAACGACACCGCGGAGCACATCCTCTCTGAGTGTGGGTAGTGGGTGCACGTAATAACTGAAGCGCTAACTCATCTTTATGCGAAGGACTGAGAAATTTCAGTTAAAGGAAGGACAAACTCTGTGTGCCTATGTGTGTGAATATTTTTTCAAGAAAAGAATATAAGTTTTTCCATTATGTCTTTTATTTAGATTTATTATACTTATTTATGTACATACATATATATTAAACCTTTGAATTACCAAATATTTTTAGAATCCTAAGCAACATATTTTTTTCGGAAGCGTCCTTCTTGGATCCACGATTTCAAGGCGTTACGGTTGAAAATGAGAACTTACAACAAATTAAACAATCAATTGCAGGTCGTTTCGAGCATCTTTTAGCTACCAATATTATAAAAGAGAAACCAATAAAAGTAGAAACGAAATCTGCACAAAGAAAATCATGTAAGTAAGAGAATTTATTGATATAAAACATTTACATTGTCGAAGCAATTAAAAAGTCCATTCATATATTTCATTGTGATTAACGTAAACCAAAAACTGTTTGATGGTCTTTACAATTGTCGGTATTGAGTACCGCACATTGTTTCCTTCTTCCCCAAACAGTATTTCTAACACACAATTCGCGCTTGAAAAATGTCATTCTTGACTTGACTTTCTCTTTTCATTTTGCTTGTTAGTTTGTTCTAAATTTGTGCTATGTTACTAATTTGCATTACTTAATTTTTAGCTCTTAAATTGTTTTTTAATCGAGGGACTGACCAGGATATTAAACCCCTACAAAACACTACGAAGCGGTCTTTCGATTATGAGATTATGAAGTACACCTCTGAGGCTGCAGCAGATTTAGAGCACTGTCCAATGAAATGGTGGGAAGAGAATGAATTCCTTTATCGAAAACTTCGCAAAATATCAGAATATTATATGTGCGTGCCATGTTGTATGACTAATCTTTTTAAATATCCCCTTAACGACCGAATAGCAATTACCAACCGTCGTTTTATGTTACGCAAAGCTGTCGCAAATCAAATGTGGTTTCTGCACTTCAATAGAGATATTATAGAAAAGTTCAAAGTTGACGAACAATCGAAGGAATAAAAGTAAATAATGTGCATTTAATAGCAACAAATCTCGAAATGATTGTCCAAGTAATTTTTTTTGTAAATATTTATTTTTGGAACCTTTCTTAAGACAAACATTTATTTATGTATTTGTTTAAATGCCGCTGCAAATTTTAGTAGATATGAAATACTCAGTTTTAAGAGAATTGTGATGTTATATATTTGTAAAACATGTAAATAGCATCTACTTTTTAGGTAAAATAATATACTAGTATAAATTATGTTTGTGATTGTTGCTAATAGTCTACATATGTATATAATTGCCACTCATGGCAAATTGATAATCAATAGCTATTTAGAATTCAAATTTTCTCGGTAAGTCAGAAATTAGATATGACAACGCTTGCAGTCCAGATAATCAGCAAAGCCGTGTACATAATGAAAAACTCAGAATCCTTTCCGATCACATTTTGCTCAAAACTGAACAGACATCCAGCAAATATACTTCGTGTGTGGTAAGAAAACATGCATAAAGACAAGAGTCAATAGTCAACTTGACCAGGAACAACACCGAAAAAATGGAAATGCGGTAATCATACCACACATTGTTCTTATGCAGCCCTCAGTTGTGGAGTTAATGCTTAATAGCCACATGAGTCCGGTGTATCATCACATAAAGGGATTATGCGTTCTGATACCTGGCACTATGTGTGAAATGGTATCGCAAATTAGCAACTGAACCGTTGACTAGAACCGCAATAGTAATAGTAATTCAGTGGTTGAGTTTGAGAGCTCATTGAAAAAAATATGACGAAACCATGAAGGAAGACTCTGAACCTGAACACAGACTTAAAAATGTTGGCCATTCTAATAGACGTAGTTGCATCACTTGTTACAAAAAATTACGAAAAAGCATTTGCGTCGAGGAGCGCTAAAATTGTACAGGGTTTTCCAATAAGGACTTGACGACCTTTTTTTTAAATAAAACGCAAACCATTTGAGATATTTCAAAAACTTTATTATCGGCTTGAAGTACAATCAAAACATTTATGAATGGAACTCGACTTCGTTCATATGGCAACCGCGGGCACGTTTGCAGCGGTCGATTCGTTGGACCCAATTTTCAACGACTGGGCCGCTATTTCACGTTCAATGTTGGGTCTGACGCCAACGTCGTCGGCGTGTTGGCATAAACCAATGACTTAACGTAGCCCCACAGAAAATAGTCAAGCAGCGTTAAGTCGCGAGGCGGCCAATCGACTGGCCCATTTCTTGAGATAACACGCTCACCATACTTACTCTTCAATAAATCGATTATAGCGTGTGCTGTGTGGTTTGTGGCATCATTCTGTTGAAACCACATGTCGTCCAAGTCCATATCTTCCAATTCGGGCCAAAAATAATCGGTGATCATGGCGCGATAACGCTGACCATTCACAGTAACGTGACGATCATTATCGTCGACGAAAAAATATGGCCCAATAACGCCGCCGGCCTGCAAACCGCACCAAACCGTTATTTTTTGTGGTGATTCATGAAGCACATGTGGATTTTCACCCGACCAATAACGAATATTTTGCTTATTGACGAATCCATTGAGCCAAAAATGAGCTTTGTCACTGAAGATGATTTTGCGATGAAATTCATCATCTTGGCGCATCTTCTCCAGAACCCAATCGGAGAACGTACGTTGCTTCAAATGGTCCATCGGCTTCAATTCTTGAATCAGCTTGATCTTGTATGGGTATAAACCAAGATCCTTACGCAAAATACGCCATAATGTGGTCTGAGCGATGCCCAATTCTTGAGAACGCCGTGGAATTGACTGATTTGGATCGTTTGCTAAGGACGTCTGAACGGCAGCGATATTTTCGACACTTCGACCAACCCGTTGTCTCACTGACACGGCAACATCACACAGCGAATATGTAGACTCAAATTTTTGCGCTAAACTTGGTATTGCTGTCTACTAGGGCGAGAATTATGACCGAAAATTGGAGTTAACGCTTTTAAAGTTGCAGTCACCAACTCCGAATTTCGGTAGAAAATTTTTATAATTTGCAGACGTTGCTCGTTAGTGTACTTTACCATGATGAAAATTTTGAGTTTACTGAATAAATTGATAGTGACAGTTTGATGATTAGTGACAGAGTGCGTTCACAAATTAAATTCAAAGTTGTCAAGTCCCTATTGGAAAACCCTTTATATAGGGTCCGCCATCTAACGTTTTTTTTTTTCAACTAGTGCTTATTTCGTGAATGGTAACACTTAGCTCATGTCTGATTTGACAGATAATTAGTTTTATCCTTCCGCTGAACATGGTTGTGTATACGCTTGAACAACGCTGGTAACGTGGGCCTGCGATCGACTTAGAGAAGATGCCGATTTTGCCAAAAAAAATCATATTTTCAGATGAAGCTCATTTTGATCTTGGCGGGTATGTAAACAAGCAAAAAGCCGATACACCCAAAACGAGTCACTGTTTGGTGCGGATTTTGGTCCAGAGGCATAATTGGGCCATTTTTCTTTTTTTTGGCCGTTACACTCAATGGCGATCGTTATCGGGCCATGTTGAACGAATTTTTGTTCACAAAAATTGAAGAGGAGGATATTGGCAACATTTGGTTTCAACAGGACGGCGCTACGTGCCACACAGCCGAAGCTACACTCGATGTTTTGCGCCCTGTTTTTGAAGATCGCATTATCAGCCGCAGAGCTGATGTCGTTTGGCCATCGGAGCTGCGATTTGACACCGTTGGACTATTATTTGTGGGGTGCCATAAAAGATAAGTGTTACGCCGACAAGCCAGAGACAATTGATGTTTTAAAGGACAATATTCGTGAAGCCATTGGTGAAATACAGCTGCACACAATCGATAATGTGCTGAAAAATTGGACCGATCGTGTAGGCTACTGCATGGCCAGCCGAGGCAGCCATTTGAATGAAATTATTTTCCATTATTAACCGGAAGGATTGTACTTTCAAATAAAAAAAAGAAATTTGAGAAAATATTCAGTAGTTTTTTTTGTAGTATTTCAAAAAAAAATATTTTTGGCGGACCCTATATATTTTTTCTACCTGGAGTGCATCTTATGGTTACGGTACTATGCGGGTATATGTATTTCAACCTACTATTAGTCCATGCCGACCTCACGCGGCATAGGTGTTTTAAATTTGTGCGAATTACTTTGGTCTCATGCAGCATTAAATGTGTTAAGTAAATTGTTTAAAACATAGCTTTTGTCGTCTCATGACTTTGTTCTTTTGGTATACCTAAAAACTAATCTAATTCGGTGACATTTGTCATAATCTTCAGGACGGTACGTTTTAATGAATGTTAAAGTTGGATGGGCATACTATTCGTATGATCACACTTTTTTTTCGGATTCACGCCAATGACCAATGAAGTCTAAATATATCTGTTTATCACAAATTTTATTCAATAAATGAAAAATAAATTGATGGCCCGTCCTTTGTGAACCAGGATCTGATCCCTGCGCTCACTGCAGCACACCCATTTTGTGCACGGTTGAAACGGACTTTATTCATACGCTTTGACTTTCATAGGTATACCATTGGCTTCTAAAATTATAAGGACATCAGAAATAAGGTTCTGGTATGCCACGTGATTTTGCACCCAAACCTCTGACGTAGTAATGGATCAGTTCATCCCAGTGCCAAACCGATCAGGCTTCAGTTCAATATACTAAATGTTAAAAAAAAAAAAATTAATTCATAATAAAAGACTTACATACGTATTTCAGACCTCAAAAGGACGTTCATTTATATACACATACGAGTACGTTAGATAGGTAGAAAGGGTTATTCTATTATTGCTATGCGCGCAGAACCAACCTACGAGGTATTGTTTTCTACCTTTTTCTTTTTTTTTGACACTCTGGTTACACTCTTCTGAAATGGGTTGTTTTACACCTGCTCAGCGGGTTGAAATAGAGGAATAATCAGCGACGAAGCTTATTTTCACCCCTATGTCAACGGCTACCTTAATAACGAAAATTGTCGCATTTGGGTTGTGTGCCTTCAGAAATGACTCATAAAATTCTTTTGAATGCATCTAAAGTGAATGTCTGATTTTGAGCATCTTGACGTTCTAATAAAAAGATTTGTCATTCAATGTCTGAAATTGAGTACGACCTTTGCTAATAAGACATCGAAAATTGGTATAAGCGATTCCTAAACTATAGGCAAGCTTGTCGAATAATATTTAATAAATGTAAATAACCTACTTCCGAAATACAATACGAAATAAACATCTCTAATTGATTTGAAAATTATTTATTAAATAATTTTATATAAACAAATCCACACACTCTAAATTTGTAAAATATCATACATAAGTGCTGAATCAACCCAATTCACTTGTTCTAACGTAACATGTCGTAATGTAAGAGAACAAATGTCAAAAGCCAAAACAAAGCATACATCGCCATTGCAGCAGCGAATAGATGCTAATCGTTCAAGTATTCCAAATTTGTTGTAATTAATCGGTTTTGTGTGTTTTTCCAAGTTATTGTAAATGAAAAAATGATATCCAACGATGAAAACAAATTGCAGGAAAAGTCGCTCGAAATAGAAAAATCGGCAGCAAGGAGTTCTGGAAATAAAATTAGTACAGGAGACGTTTACTTCATACGTCGCACAGATGGTGATGTTTACCCCGCGCAAATAATTCAATCCAGAAATAGCGAATACGATTCCTCAAACAATGAATACTATGTGCACTACGTCGGCCTCAACAGACGTCTTGACGAATGGGTGCATCGTGATCGCATAACCGATGTCACTACAGAAACGGAGAAAGGCGTTACAACAACTCCATCAAACAACAATGCGAAAACCCTGCAGCAACTAAGTAAAGAACAAATAGCTTCCCTTGAAAATCCAAGTCCAGTTGAAAACAGTGATCGTAAATTGACAAGGAACCAGAAACGACGACACGATGAAATAAACCATGTCCAGAAAACCTACGCTGAAATGGATCCAACAACAGCAGCACTTGAAAAAGAACACGAAGCCATAACTAAGGTCAAATATATAGACAAGCTAAGGATTGGTAAATTTGAAATTGATTCCTGGTATTTCAGTCCGTATCCAGATGAGTACGGAAAAGTTGGGACTCTTTTTGTCTGCGAATACTGTTTAAAGTATATGAAGCTTGAAAAGACATACCGCTACCATACAACTGATTGTAGTAAAAGACAACCGCCAGGCAATGAAATCTATCGCAAAGGAACAGTTTCGATTTTCGAAATCGACGGAAAGGACCATAAACTCTATTGCCAGACGTTGTGCTTGATGGCAAAACTGTTTTTAGATCACAAAACCTTGTACTACGATGTGGAGCCATTTTATTTTTATGTTCTCTGTGAAATTGACAAAAGGGGCGCCCATATAGTTGGATATTTTTCTAAAGAAAAGGAATCACCGGAAAGTAATAACGTTGCCTGTATTTTAATTCTACCTCCATACCAAAGAAAAGGATATGGGAAACTATTGATCGGATTTAGTTATGAGCTTTCCCGCAGGGAAGGAGTAGTAGGTAGCCCAGAGAAACCCCTCAGCGATCTGGGCAGACTTAGTTATCGAAGTTACTGGGCATACACGCTTTTAGAATTAATGAAAGACAATCGTACAACAACACAAAGTATAAAAGAGCTGAGCGAGCTAAGCGGCATAACACAGGACGACATAATTTACACGCTGCAGTCAATGAAAATGGTAAAATATTGGAAGGGTCAGCATGTTATTTGCGTCACACCAAGAACCGTAATCGAACATCTACAGCTACCACAGTTCAAGAAGCCAAAACTTACCATTGATCCGGCATATTTGCGTTGGATGCCACCAAAACGTGTTACTAACCCAGGCGCTAAATTTAAGAAAAACTTGTAATTCAGTAATGTAAAGTAAGCAAAACAAATATGTATGTACGTATTAACTTGTAGATTTTGTAGGTAATAAATAAATTATATAAAAAATAAAACAATATTGCTTGCAATCAATTTTATAATTCGCCTTCTTGGAGTGCGGTGTTTCATAGCTACTTGATTAAATACATGAGTGTAAACAGTCAAGTTTGTGGTTTAATATTTTTAAACAGGATGATGTTTCTTCATCTTTACCGTTCTGATGCAGCTGCTAATTATTGTAACGAACATTCAAAGGGCCTAATAAATTTTTGAGTGTCAGAAAAATCCTTCGCTTTTGAAGTAACACCGTCCTTAACACATTCGCGGACACATGATTTTCTGTGGGGAACGCTAAATATCTCCGACATATTTAGGGATATTTTATCCGGGATAGGACCAAAATGATGAAAATCGAAATAGAATGCGATTGTGATAGTTTTTACTCACTCTTGAATTTGATGGCTATTGCCGCCGCAGCCCAGCTATAGCGTTAAAGTTTGTCAATGAGACAGCGCGGGATAGCCGCCTATAGCCGTCATGACCCATCGAAGAAATAACTTATGTAAATTGACAAGACGGCATATCCAGCTACATATAAGGAAGGAATGAATACTCTCAGGTATGAAAATGAATAGAAAAAAAGGAAAATATTTGCATCACTTTGTTTTGTAACGTGAGAAACATTATGTATTGAAGAAGTGTGGTATTCGTCGAAGCATTTACCGGGACAAAGGGCAACATTGTCAGGACAGTTTTTGCACCTTTATGAGGTTGCCTTCCTTATCTTTGACTTGTTACATTGCTTGTATCTCTTAAAAGCAACTTACGATTAATTTCAAATGGAATTCTTTCAATGAAGTACTAACGAGAACTATCAATTGAACCGCCTTTTGAAGTTGATGGTCGATTTGGTGAAGAAACGGATGATTTATTTCCTCCATGATCAGGTGTAGAGATTTGATGAGACTATTTCTAAATTGAATAAAATCCAATTTCGTATCATCAGTTTTTTTGTTTTTATATGTGAAATGAATTCCAGACCGCAACATCTAGCATGTGGAACATCACTTTCTTATACCAGCGAATACTTTTCTTGGTGAGGAATAGTACGATGTCAGTTGATCCGCTCTATCTATCCCAGACATGTAGCGATTAAATACATCAATTTCCTTGGGCTTTTCCTTAGAATGTATATATCGGTTGGAAGTTGTGATAATTATAGGATGATTCGCAGTTGTAATACAAAGTACGTCACGTCTGTCGCGTAATTTCGATACATATACCTGACCTTAACGTACCCACACATGTTCTCCTCGTGTAAGTTTCTTAGTCGTTACTTTACTAGGGTTTCCTTTCCGATTGGTGCGTAACATTCCGGTAGTATGTTTCCTTTGAGTCAACAGAGTTTTGGAGAGACCAACACTATTGTAGATATTATCCATAATAAGATGATGGCCTCTGTAGAGGTATGGAGACATAAGGAGAGTAACTATATAACCAACTTTTGGAGATTTGTTATTGATTGCTTTCCCTTGGTAGATTTCGAGATTTAAAACGTGCCCGTCACTCGTTGTAAGCTCGTAAAGCTTTATCCCATATCTCTCTTTCCTTTAATATACTGCCTGAAACTAAGTCGTCCTCGAAACAAAAGAGGAGACTCATCCAGCGCAATATGTTCCTTAGTCTTTCCAAGTTTAGTTTCTTTCTTTTAGTTTCATCACATTCCTCAGTAGAGTAGCTGAAGCATCTTAATAGTTGTTTAAATCGCCTGCCGGTCATTGTATACCGAAATATTGAATGATAATATACCGGATCATTAGAAAAGAGATCACGAATCTTTGGCGCTTTGACTTGTGCTTGAAGCAAGCTAAGCCCAAGGAACTTAAACATCTCTTCGGAATGCGTTGGCTTGAAAACAGCAAAACCTGCATGTCTGGTTTTACGACTATAGCTTGAGCAAAGTTTTTCTCCATAAGCATTTGTCAAACTCACAATTATGTCAATTAAGTTCGGTCAAAATATTTGGTGGATAACGTCAAAGGGAGTACATTTTTCGTCCAATTTTATGTGCACTCCACTAATCCCTGTATCGAAATTGAACTAAGAGCGCTCAAATGCGACCGTTGTCTGGGGACACTCTAAATTAAATGCACTGAAAACTGACGGCATATGCCGGCTTGATCGTACGAAATGCAACAAGTTTGTGAAAATTTTGTAAAAAGATAAAAATGATTCCGCAAGTCACAGTGAAGTGAAAATTGGACTCTGGTAGGAGAAATAATGCTGGAGTATGGACATATAATGTATTTCTAGTCAGTGTATTCCGTCTTGTCATAACAGACCTAAAATTCTTTGACGGCATATGTCGTCATGACCCATTTCTTTCCTTAACCATCCGTCTTGTCCGCGAACGTGTTAAGGAATGCGCAGCCCTAATTCGCAGAAAACGAAATTCTCACCCTTGGTGATTGGTTTATTATTTTTATATTTTAAACATCAGTGATGTTCTTATTTAATAATTGGACTTTACAATTTAAATTTATTTTCAATACATTTAAACTATTAAGTAATTTAAGGCCTTCGTATACAAGGAGGTCTAGTGCCTGGCCACACAAGCGTGGGATTGAAAGGCATGTCGGGCGAAATAGGTAGATTTTTAGTAAGTTAGAAAGAGAAAGGTTGATTGCACCAAAAATCCACCGAAAATCATCTTCAAATATGACAACCTGGGCATGAATGTTTCGTTTCCAAATCATATCGTCTTTGACTTAAATTTTCATTTTGTAAGTGTTGCGATACGGGAAAGGTCTCATCAGGTGAACACAACAAGTTGTATGAATTTTTCTTAGTATACTACGTTTAATTCATAATAAAATCTGCAGGATTTAACCCATTCTCTTTTTTCTTTCCTCATATGCTTTTTTATTTTCGTTTTCGGCTGCATAAAACAATATAGGAGCGGTTGCAAACAATATTCCTCGTTATCGCTCATTTTGTATTTCACAAATACATAATTACTGCAAATCAGAAACTTCCGAATTGACCTACTCTTTACAAAACAAATGTTCAAATGGTTCATTTCAAATTTTACTGTTCCTCTATCTGTCAAAAATTCTGTCATTCCAATGACGCGGTTTCACAGATAATCTCTTCAATGCTTTGTGATTTCTGTGTAATTTTTCCTACAAATGTCGTCAATACGAATTGCGAATAAAAATGTCTGGTCTAAAACTGTACCTAGATACTTTATTTCATTTATTTTCCATTTCTATGTCGCCAATATTAAGATTGTTGTCCTTACTTTTTAAGTTTAAGTTTATTTTGCACAAGCTCCTGGTTAACAGGGTGTAAGTCCTCTTGTAATCTGCATTTACTGTTTGTGACATTATTACCGGGGATGAAAATAACCGCTTCAGCTGCGAACAAAGCCAATTTGCAATTTTACAACACATTTTAGGTTGTTTATGTAAATTGTAAAGAAAAGAGTCCCTAAGACGGACGCTTGAAGAATACCAAAATTTACTTCGACCGAGTCAGACAATTTTCCGTTTTTTTTTTAAATTAAAAACTGCTGAAAATACTGAACATAAAGAATTTTAAAAGTCGTTTTCTAATGACGATTTACATACTCTCTATTTCACGTCGTCTTAGAAAAGAGTTTCTTCATTGACATTATCTTCTCCACAGTCAACCTATACCTTGACATTTTATAGGACAGACAGACAAAATCGTTTCTTAGCTTTATCAAAGGGCCTTTAGTGAATTTTCGAACGCTTACATTACGACATCCCTCAACATTACCTTTTTTTGCGCCTTGCTTGAGTACGGCAGTCAAGCGTGGTATTCAATGCGATCACGTGTGCAGAATTTAAAACATTCTTCAATTTGCTCTTCGTGGTTTCCCCTGAAACGATCCATCTGTCTTAACTCCTTATATAAACCGTATCAACCTTATTAATGTGAATACCCTTGAAGAATGTAGGAGCGTAGGTGATATTCTGATCATTCACCGACTCCTTTCAGAGTCTGTTCGTTGCGCATCTCTTTACAATTCTATTTCTCTTAACACTAAGCCTCATTACCTCTATAAACCGACTCATCGCAACTGTTATGGTTCCAATGAACCGATCTCCCGTATGCTGCAAACTAGATCTTCTTCACCATTTTCTTTAGGTTTCAGTTTGTTAAGTTATCGTTTCACATTTCAAGTCGAATAAATGAGTCCTTCGTCTCCAACCAAATTTTTCTTTCTAAATTTCTACAATATATTGTAGTTTTTTTGGTTCTGTGGAAAGCAATCTTAAAAATAGCACAGAATTTATTAATTCAAAAAAAGTACCTGCCGGTTTCCAATCATTATGTATCAAGTTCGATTTTCACACCAGTTTGACTGAGACTTTTAGGATGAGTTACTACTATACACTGTTCAACAAAAATCTGCAGTAAAGACCTTATGGGAGACCTTTTTTTCGAACACGAAAATCAAAACGTAGCTTAGAGAAAATGGCAAAGTTGTTGAAGAAAATGTGGTGAAAGCTGAGTTGTTGGATGTTGTCGAACGCCACGAAAACAAACTTGAGTTACATGAGCCTTACCACTGCGAGTTGAATCCCATAGATTTGATATGGGTTCAAGTAAAAGTATTCGTAGCAAGCCAAAACAAAACTTTCAAAATGAAAGACGTTAAGCTACTATTAGCAGAAGCACTTGAGAAAGTGTGCAGTGAAAAATGACTTAATTGCATCAAGCTTGTTGAACTAAAAGTTAATCCTAAGAAGTGGGATGTAGATGATTTCGCCGAAACAGCAACAAACTAGATTGTTATATCTTTAAATGATGAGAACGACAGTAGCAGTAGATTTTCTTCAGATTAGTTAGCTTTTATTATAGAACATTTTGCACTATTTTGTTAGTACAATAAATAAAAAATGCAACTTATGCAATTTTTTTTTCTCAAAACTATAATATCATCAAAACAGGCAACCCAATGGTAATTATTTTCAGAAATTCCTATGAGAACTATCAATTGCGATGTGCTTATACATTTTTTTGTAACCAGAGTGAGAGGGAAATATTCCTAGCTTCGCTGTGCTGGAGATATTTGTTGAACAATGAACGTGTTTAGTACAGTTATTTGTAAGTAGTGTAGTAATTTAGACTGAAACATAATGCGTCTCTAGAACCGAGAACCATTATTTTAGGCTACATACTCACGCACGGTTAGACGTTGGTTTGAGAAGTTCCGTTCTGAAGATTTCACCGTTGAAAACCATTCACGGGGAAATCGAACGAGGCAATTGACGAAGATGTCTTAAGAGCAACTCTAAATCCAACGAAATCGGTGTGGGACATTGCAAAGAACATGGGAGTATCCCTCATGACAATAAGTCGATACCACCCTCTTATACGAAAGTTGAAGAAACTCGGCAAGTGGGTACCCATAAACTGAGCGAGTCGCAAAAACTACATCGGCTAGAATAGAAATCTGTACATCGCTTAGCTCAAGACACCAGAGTGAGAAATTTGTACACCGGATGATTACCGGAGTTGAAAAATTCTGTATGCCAACCGTAAAAGACCTGAGCAGTGGTTGGATGCACCCAAAAACCCATCATAACCGAGCAGTTTACAAAATGGGAACAATTGATCTTGAGTCACGTTGGAAGGGTATGGTAACGGATCATATTTTGATTATATAAAAATGTACAAACAAATTATATTGGTTTCTAAGTTTTTAGTTCAGACATTTCGTGTTTTACAACCTAATGCTTTGATGAGAAGCTATTTAGTGACTCTAAACGAATGGCTTCACAGTACATATCTACAAATCGAATTGATCTACCTCCATCGTTTCGGTGTTTGCTCCCTTCTCTCGATACTTGATTATTTTTGTTATTCGTTTGATGTGGTGATGTTGAGTCAGTTTAAATCATCATCATGACTAGTTTTCCTGCTTATTAGAATTTCTTAATCAATCCCCTTCTAATGTAATTTTCTCTGATGAAAGTGTCGAAGAGTGGAAGGTTTCCAAAATAGATCTTGTATATAAATCTCGTACTAGACTCTTATTTCTAACTACAGACCGATGACCAAACTTTCGGTGGCTCCTTTGAATCGTGTAAAAAATATGTCAGCAAATACCAACTTGGTCACCAACGGACGCGAATATAGTGGAATTAATTAATTTTTCCATCAATTCTTTTCATTTCAGGCTTTATCAATGTTTTCAGTAGAGAAAACTTGATGATTCTCTTAGAAAAACTAACTGCATTTATGGTTCATTTCTGCAACGGTTTAAATCCTATTTACGTGGCAGGAAACATTTTTATTATATTTTTATACGAAAATCTTTGTTATTCCAGAAGGAAACCAACTTTATTCTTACTTTTCATCAATGGAATGTCGAATTTATCAAAGCATTCCATTGCCTCTGTTATGTACATAATATGCTGGTGATTTGAATTTGCGTGGATATCAACAACTAATGACTGTTTTCTGTTACAAGATTTCAATTCTTTCAGAACGACTTGATGTTAAACGACTTGACATCATGTGCTTGTATGATAGTCCTCTTCGTCATGTTGTTTCACATTATTTATTAGATAGTGTGGAAACAAAAGTAGACCATGATATTAAACCTCTTGCTGAATTTGTTAATAGCAAGTGAAAGATGTAATTCATTTGTAAAGCGAATTCATTTTTAGATTTTTTCTAAACAAAATAAACCCTTTTAATTTTAAAGATTCGTTAATCGTAAACGCTAACGCATTGTTTTGCAGCACTGTGCGTCCTGTCTTTGAGTAGGTTTTTGTTGTCTGGCTCTTCCCGATATACATAAGTAAAATCGAAAGCGTTTAAAACAAATTTTTTTAATTTGCTAGAACAAGGTTCACCAGGTTTTTACAGTTCTAAATGATATTACTTTGGATGCCATGTTTTTATCCGAAGAGAAAAATGAATAATATCATGCCAATCAAAGATATTTTATCCGCGAACATTGACAATAAGATTTCGATTAGTTGTTTGAACTTATACCCTGCTTCAAGAGTCCAAAGGTCTAAAACTACTATTATATTTGAAATTCCCCATTGCACATTCTATGGTTCACGTGAACCAGTATTTTGATGTAGTGCAATACTTTCAATAGAAATATGTATTTTCAAAAATAAGTTAAGGTCTGTTCTCAATTAATGAATTTTTGTAGTTTTAATTTATGATCAAGATACAAACTTATTTGAAACTCAAAATCTGTTGAGTGCAAATAAATAATAAAGCCAGCAGCGCTGATACAAATTTTAAAAGGTCCTCGAATGCAATTTTTACCTTCTGTTCCAAATTAAATAATCTTTCCGTCCTGCTTATTCTATGGCGGCGTACGGACCATGGTAAGCGCATGAAGTATTAATTCATTTGAACCCTACCTTTCTACCCCATGTCGAATTTAAAACAACCTTGAATCAAATCAATAGATCAATTTTAATTAATAACAAACCAGGAATTTGCTTATTTACATATACTCATATTAAGCAGACTTAACAAACATAATTGACTTTTGAAATATTGGTGCTACGCATCTTTTAATAAATCCTTTTCTATGTCCGTTCCCTCATAAAGAGCCTGTTGTTTCATTGCAGCTTTCAGCTGCTGATACTCGAATCTCTTTTGCGACCATTGGTATCTGTAATATTATTATTTTACCTGTTTTTAAATTGGAAATATGTGTTTTTTAAATACAAACGTACCGGCAGAGGAACCAATAGCCAAATGAACCTACGACGAAAGTACCGAAACCGAAATTTGTTGAATATTGAACTCGTGACGTTCTTAAGAAAGCCAAAGTACCTGCAACCAGTCCACCTCCTATGCCGTAGAGAAAGGTACTTCGAAAGCATGGTATTTGAGCGACATCTCGCCCAAATATCACAAGACGCTGTAAATTTAAAGTAAAGTAAATTTATGTAGTTATGTACCTATGTACGGACGATAAAAACAAAAAAAAACTATTGAAGTAGCTTTCTTATGTAAGTATAAAGGATGCCTTCTAAAAGTATCATACAATGCGTACGCTTGCTTGTTAAAATCAATTAAGCGGCACCTGTAATTTATAAAGATCAACGCTCTAAACACTTTATTATTTCATAATTCCTGTGAGATGTCCAAACTAGAAAGTTGATTTAGCCGCCAAATTTATACCCATAAGATTGATTTTCACGGTAGCACTCGTATCAAGAACGATAATTCGTATCAAATTGGAGATTTTATGAAGATCAAAACAATTATCCAACCAACCTTATTTGGTTCCTCGTCAGTCATTTTACTAGAATACAAGAACAAAACAGTTCTAACACTATCCTATGTCCTCAAAGCCAGCTGTTTTATGTCACTTTAGAAGGGTGGCTGTCAAGAAACTGCATTACCCACTGTTTTCAAATGCACAGTAGGATTCTTAAAATATTTTTGGACATTTTTTTTAATAGCTTATCAACATTAACCCTCGACCCGTGTACTGTAAAATTTTAAGTTATCGTGTACCTGGGCAAAATAAATATGGAAGATTGCATTTTTCATATGAGATCAAAGTAAAAAAAATGTTGTTTACTTAAATTCAAATTATATACATACGAGTACTTAAAAAACATAAACATACGAGGGGCGTTCAATATATTCTCGGTACCGATATGAAGGAAAATGTGAATTCAATTTAAATTGTTTTTATTTTTCAATATAATCTCCCCTAACATCAATGCATTTGTTACATCTTGAGATAAGCTTTTTTAAACCCTCAAAAAAATAAATTTCCTCTTTCTCTGCAAAATACCCATTTATTGCCGACTTGAGTTCTTCATCATCCGAAAATTTTTTTCCACGAATACATTTTTTCAAATCCGGAAACAGGAAATAATCACTAGGGGCAAGGTCTGGACTATAGGGTGGGTGTTGGATTTCTTCGAAACCACAATCTCGCGCAGCAGCCTTGGAAACTCGCGCCGTGTGAACAGGAGCGTTGTCATGAAGAAGCAACACATCCACTGCGAGTTTACCCCGTCTTTTCTTTTTAATTTCCTCCCGCAAATTATGCAAAGTGGAAGCGTAGGATGTGGCGTTGATGGTTTCACCTTTTTTTTTGTACTCAATGAGCAAGATTCCCTTTGAGTCCCAAAAAACTGTGGCCATGAACTTCCCGGCAGACGGAGTGACTTTGAACTTCTTCGGGGGGTCTGTTCCTTTTTTATGACACTGCATGGACTCTTGTTTGCTTTCAGGGTCATAGTGGTGGACCCATGTTTCGTCCCCAGTAACAATTCGATCCATAACACCGTCCGCGTTCTCACTACATATCTCCAAAAGCTCTCTACAGCATGCGATTCTCACTTTTTTCTGAGGCGCTGTGAGCATTCGTGGCACCCACCTTGCACTGACCTTTGAAAGGTTAAGATGGTCATGAAGAATGGTGTGAATGGTACCAATTGAAAGCTTGGTGATCTCTGCCATCATTTTCACCTTTATTCGGGCATCCTCAAGAACAAGTTTTTCGACTTCTTTGATGCTTTCTCCCGTACAAGCTGTAGCCGGGGCGCCGGAGCGGGGGTCGTCTTCAATGCTCTCTCTGCCTCTCTTGAACTCACTTGACCACTTTTGCACAGTTGATAATGAAGGTGCGGAACCCTGGTAAACAGCCACCATCTCTTCATGAATAGTTTTTTGACTTTTTCCTTGCTTAGTGAGAAATTTAATTACAGCGCGGTGCTCAATTTTCACCATCATCGTCTCAGTTGCCATTATGATTCTGTTTAACTAGAGATAAAACGCGAATTAATAATCACATTTATATGAAATTTTACATGAATGCACTAAAATAATAGCATTACTTGACAAACAAGTCAATTTATATATACAACCACAGTTTCACCCGATACCGAGAATATGTTGAACGCCCCTCGTAAATACTCGTGTTTTGTACAGTTGAATGTTCAGGTCGGTGATTGATTTCTACTGCGCTTTGGTTTTGATGTAGAAGCAAATGTTTCATCAACATCATCCCGATTAGGAACGTCGATAGCTTCAGCAGGTGATTCATCTCTTAACATCGTTCGCAAATTCTTATCTAGTGCTTTGTGCCTTATTCACATATTTGCTTTTTTATATTTTGCCGTTTTGAAGGGAATGGTATAATCGTATCTTTTTTATATCCTATCATTGTCATCGCCGTTTTCACAGAATTTCGCAAACTTGATTTTAAAATTATTTTCTCTAAATGTTTAGCGGCTAATTCTAATGATAGTTCTTTGATAAAGGCTTTTCTTTCTCCCGATCTTTTCTTAGTTGTATACCATTCCGGTTGGCTTATATCATATGATCTGTAGGCAGCTAGGGCTGCAGTATCTATGATGTTGTAAATTAATGTGACTGGTCAACAGTTAGTTTTTCGTTTGCAGCTGTAGAGTATAATCATTTGGTCAAAAGTGTTTACACCTCCCTTATTTCTATTATAGTCTATAATAATAACAGGCTTCGCCGTTGTGTGAAGTTGAAAATAAAAGAACGTTCTTTTTTGTGTAACTCGCATAGCAAACTAACTGCATGCACCTTGAGAAACAAAAAATTGAACTAATTTTTTCCCGAGTTCCTTTGAACTCCATGTCATTTTTTGTAAACTCCATTGGTAATTGTGGTTTGTTGCCTCTTATTGTGCCCACTAGTATAGTCTTATTACTTGCTAGCTCTAAAGCCAATGGCACAGATGTAAAAAAAACTTGTCGGTGGTAACGTTAAAATTGTCATCCAAAAAACCTTCTAAAAGATGCATCATAAGGGCGTGTGCTATGCCATCCGAACGATCGTCACCAGGTTGCTGTCCTAAATAAATTTTTCCACGCAGAGGATAATTGGTTTTGGCTTCTACAACCCAAAATATTTTTGAACCATATCTGCCAGATTTATTAGGCATATATTGCCGAAATGAACATCTGCCTCTGGTAGTTGTACTAGTTGTTCGTGTATAGTAAGCTCTTTTGATGGATGGTAGAGTGCAGTGAGATTTGACTGAAATACGTCCCAAGTATATCTAAAAGCTGCCAGCTTATCAGTTTGCATGCGGAATTCTCTAGTTCTTGAACCGTCGAACCGAACGAAACGGGATATTTGTTCAAATCGTTCTAAAGACATGGTAGTTCTATAAAAGGGCATATTGTGCTGATCAAATAAGTCCTTAGCTTCTTCTTTTGACGATTTTTCGACACCTGCATATAGTAATACTGCAATATATGCATACATCTCATCTGCATCCATTTCATACCATCGACGAAGTATCTTTGGTGTTGCTGACAAACGATTGTCTTCATAGACCCTCTTGACTTTCCTGTTTAAGTCAAGAACCATAGTACCAATAATTTCTGGACTAACCAAACATCTAATCGGCTTTTTTGAAAATATTTTTTTGCATTTTGGCTTATGTCTCTTTCATTCGTTTTGATCATTTATTGCCCTGGATTTCTGAAATTCATCTGGCACAGCCCACCAAATATTAGAATGAGGGACGTTCCTAGCTGTGTAGCGCATTCCTCTGTTTGATCCAAAAGGTTCATCTTTATGAAGATCGTCCTGACGCCGCTCACCAGATTGAATCTGCATATGTATTTCTTCTTCTTGTCGCAAGTCATCGCCTACTTGTTCAACACTTTTCTGATCAAGTGCATGTACATAGATTGTTATCTAAAAACTCCTATTCAACATCATTCAATGAACCAGAAGGTTTGTCCAATAGATATGCAACACGTTCTAACACATCGGTTCGATCCATTTTTCTAGAGCAAACCAAAAACAATATTCAGATTCCTTAGAACAACAAAACACAACAGAAAAACAAAATACAAAAAAAGCAGATTCAGCTATTACTTACCAAAAAATCTCCCATTTACAAGACAATTTTGTTCAACGCGACAAGTAATAGATTTGTTCAGTGAGGAAAAACTAGAACAGAGCAGAACAGATTTGTGGAAAACGTCAAACGAGAACAGAAAAGTACAGCACAGCTGATTTTGACATTTTTCACAATTGTGTTCTACTTCGAAAGTAGGTGCAAAATTTTATGTTCCGAACAGTTTGGAACAGCCTCACTGAACACAGAGCAGATTCGGACAGAAAATTTTCTCACTGAACAGGAAAGCTTGTACTTTTCTGTTTGGAACAGTCCGTTACAGCCTCACTAAACAAAGCTCAAATCTCTGAGAATGCTAAAAAGCTAACGGTTTCAATAAAGATGTATAGTGCTATTCAAAACAATTGGTCTGCCACCAAATGCGAAGAGAGAGTTCGGTAATACGAGTAAATATGAATGGGTGTGCAGGTCCTTTTTAATTTTTTTCTATTTCAGCGATTATTTTCGTATATTTGTTGTTGTAAATATCCTTTTTTTTCAACAATTTAAATTTCTGTGAGACCAAATTTCGAAAATCACTATACTGAGTGCCCAGGTACACGATAACGGTCTTTTTTTGTAGCTCCGAGATACAAAAACTAAATACAACATTAGTTCAACTGTTGTTTTTTATGTACTTGGACATCGTATTCTTTAGGAAATCATACCATTTTGCATGTCATAGACCAATAAATACGTTAAAATTCGATTTGAAATTTCCTCTGTGCCTAGTACACGGGTCCAGGGTTAGTGTACATACATACATATGTACTTTACTTTGCACATAAACGTGTGTATTAAGTTGGTTGAGTTGATATCCCTTTCCGCTTTTGTTTTATCGGGGCAGAGCATTCAGACAGATGACTTTTCATTTACTCCTATTGTGTTCCTCCTTGTGCTTTGTTCTTACTTTTTTAAAGAAAGATGGGTAATAGCTTAAGTAAAAAATTCCCTACTACAATATCAGAAAACACCATATCAACCTCTGGTGTTCGCTGCGGGGGCAAAGTCTGTAGACCTATAAAAATCTAGAGAGTCATACCATTTTCAGTTGTGCTTATAAGACACCCAACTGCCAATGATAACCCTAGCGGAGGAAGTAAGTAACGCCAGCGTGGGTCTCGGTTCTGAGAAGTCCTCCTCTGAGTATTTCCATCTTTTTTTTCGCGATCTCATTTTGACAAGACTCATTGAATGCAGCCTTCCAACTGCATTCAATGAAGTCTTGCATTCTCGAACCAGCTCGGAGAAGGCGGTATGGCTAAATAGCGTTGCAGCCGCAGCTTGATTGTCTTTACACACGCGGATTCTTCGCCAACTTCACGTAGCCCTTACGTGGCAGCTCGTTATATGAATAGAACGAAGAGGGAGATTCATCAATGCATTTAAATTTGAGCCTGGGAAAGTTTCCAGACCGCCGACATAAGCCACTCTTAAGAGTCTGCAAAACCTTTTTCCATTAAACAACTGACTCATGCATAAGATAGAATTGTATTTTCAGGTTCCTCAGTGCTTGAATTCTTTAATTTTTTTGTGTAATTTTTTCAGTGCTAAGCCCCTATCTACATATATAAAATTGCAACCAAGCAATACAAAAATAAAAACAATAATTCGACCTAATGTGTTATTTATACCCTCACTGACCTAAACAACAAATTTAAACATGGGTTGTGGAATTGCCAATTGTGTAATCGATGACTGCAATGCTGACGGGTAGCTTGCAAGGGCATCTGTAGGAAAGCCTTTCATGCCGTTTGTGTCGGCTTAAACAAAAGAAATACTGTATTGATCAAGGAATTCTCCGATAACCTCCTTTTCTTCTTTGATGAATGCAAGTGTATCTCACTCTCGCATGTACTTTTGGCAATAAAATGCCTAAGCGATTCCAATAACTCCCACCAAGACGCACTCGCGAAAAAGATCGCGGAAAAAATTTCGGTTATTGAAGGCAGTGTTAAGAGTTTAAGAGTTGTTTAAGAGTTACGTAACTCAGTGCAGACCTCAGCCGAACTAATAAAATCTAAAAGTCTAATCGAGTTAGACTCCGGGAGATCCAGGAATGAAGAAACTCCCTTACATCACCTGGATAAACTGACATCAAAGCTATCTGCTGTACGCAATTTATATCCAACCAAAAAACTTGCGAGTTGATAGGCTCCCTGCGTGACGATATTGACATTCATTTCCAGTCCTCGTCACACAAACAACCATCTCTAAAACAATCTGCTCCTATGCTCGAAGTTATCTTCGACAAAGTGAACGATGCCAGTGATGAACTTACTGCGACTCGATCCCTCGTATGCGATATTGAACACCACATCGCAACAATAAACAGCAAAATCGTTGACCCACCAAACTTCCCGCAGCCTTACCAGAATGTTCCCTATAATACATCACTAATGGCTGAATTAATGGAACTTGAAGTGGATTCACGCTCACCCATACATACATACAAGTCATCGGAGGATGGTTTAACTTACTGATTCCTGCGAAGTTTCTTCCAACTTGACAATAGAACATATGTCAACTCCTCCAATCGCTGCCCCACGGAAGCTTATCAATCACTTCAACTCAACTTGGACACCTTCCGAATGGCAGCGTAGAATTGATAAGCTTGTTTCGAAGAATCAATTGGTCACTACGCTTCTTATCAAAGGTGCCCCAACAAACGCTGATGCTGATTGGATCTCGAATTTCTTCGGAAAGAAATATGGCATCACCATTAGCCACTGCAATTTAATTCCAACATCTCACCACAGAAGTAAGCACAGCTTCAAGCTCAATATTCCGGCTAATAACGAATGGTTATTCCATAATCCACCCAGCAATAATTTCAATCTTGGAAAGATGAGTGTCTGCAAATGGTTGGAAAATACGACCAAGAAGCAGGATAAAGTCAAGCATTCGTCTTACTTAAACCATCTATTAAGTTAGCAAGTAAATCCAATTTACCAAGACCCACCTCCTCTTCCCAAAACAGACCCAGCTGCAATTGGAGCTTTAAAATTAAAATTTTTCCTAATTTTAAACCTCCCACCCATACTTCAACTCCCTCTATTCCACCCCAAACCAAGCCCCGACGTCAACGTGTCTCTTTCGACTTAAACCCTACAACTCAAACTCTCAGCATTCAACCCCTAACGTACACGCCTTTCCCTAATAATTTCCCAAATTTCGATCTCAAAACCGGAGCTAAATATCCCAATTTCATTAGTTCGCATCTTATAAATCCTTCATCTGAAAATGTGTCTAAAGCCCCTTCAATTACTGCTGCATCGCCCCCAACATCTTCGTCCACTAGCCCCATTTTTGACCCCTTCTGCCTCCCGCAGTTAAAATAACTCAACAAACTTTTGACACAACAGAATGTCGTTATGCACTTTCCAGGCTTAGAGAAAAAAAGACGTACGAGAATATACGTCTCTTTCTAGGGTATCTGCATGACAAATCCGACTCAGTTTGCTATGAGGGAAACCCTAAAACTAGCGTCATGGTCTTCATACAGCAAGAACATCTACCTACTGAACTTACAAATCTGAGGAACTTATATATCAAGTTCCACGAGATTTTCAATATGTCTCCCCAACAAGTCTCAGACGACCTTGCTGCTTTCGGTAACTATCTGCACTCAAAAAGGATCTCACATCTTCAACGGAGCAGAGCTGACAATATCAAATTTTTTTGTCCCTAACGTATTACCATTGCCCGTGTTCCAACCATCCACTCCTACGCCCTCTCAAAGTAACCTTCCTCTTACCTTCTACTATCAAAACGTAAGAAGACGGTGCTGTCTTGTGCCAGTCTCACGCTCTCCCATTTGAGGTCTACGCTCTGACCGAAACTAATCTCATTACCGATATAAAGAATCAGGAATTATTCCCCCCTAGTTTCAACGTTTTCCGAGAAGACGATCTTACCCGTCCAAAGAATGATTCTCCGTGTCGAGGTGTCCTGCTGGCCGTCCACAATGACCTAACCTCTTCTCCAATCGCTGTTTCTACTTCTTCTAGGCTTGACTACGTTTCAATAAAGATAACTCTCCCCTGCAGGTCCCTGTACGTTATGTGTTTTTACATCCTACCGGCGCAACCTATCGAATGCTACCAACTCGCTACCGATGCAATTGATCAAATAATTAATTTATCTGATCCTCTCGATGATATCATCGTATTCGGCGATTTCAATCTACCTCAACTGCATTGGACTCAATCAGAGGATGAATCTTTTTTTATCGCAAACCCAAACTCGAGTAAAAAATGTCTCTTCTTGGATAAGCTTACAAACTCTAGCCTATGCCAAGTTATTGGGGTCTCCAACTATATGGGTAGGCAATTAGACCTCATTTTCACCACTCCATTCACCCCATAAAATAATCTGTCTCGCTCTGTCCCCTTCTTCTTTCTCTTTTCCACCACTCTCCTAGCCAGCATTCCCCATCTGCAGCTACCTCTCTTACGACTTTCACAAGCGAATTTCCGTAAAATTATATCTTATCTATATATCTAATATCTTAATAAGTGTTCTTTTAATTTCGTCAATATGTCCCTCAGTGATGCTCTCTCTATCTTCTACAGAGAATTATTCAACTCTCTACGTCCCCTTTTCGCGCAAAAAAAAACCTTCTACGAGCCCCAGTGGTATAATCGTAAACTTCGCACTTTACGTAACAGGAGAATCAAATTATGGGCAGTTTTCCTTCGATCCAATTCCTTAGCGGACTACTCCAACTACTTCGGGTTATACCTTCAATTCGCCCAACTTTATAACGTTCTCTACCAGCGATACCTTGATAGTGCGCAATCAAGGCTTATAAATCCTAAGTCTTTCTACCAATTCGTTAACTACAAAAAAAAAATCCAACGGGTTTCCTCCATCACATCCATATCTCACAAACTAATCCTGTTCAAATTGTCCATCGTGGGCTTTGAACCCATTTTGCTAAAATTTGATATCTTCTTACCTGGATAATCGCTTTTATAGTGTTCGATTCAGGTCTGCCCTATCGATCCCTTTCTTGGCCACTTCTGGTGTTCCTCAAGGTAGTCACCTAGGTCCACTCCTCTTCATCCTAACTATTAAAGACCTTCAAAGAGCCATTCAACACTCAGCACTTTCTCTCTATGCTGACGATACCAAATTTTTTAAACCCATTTCCTCACAACATGACTCCAGCCTCCTTCAAATAGATCTTAATAGTTTTTCCACCTGGTGCATCAAGAACTGCTTGGAACTCAATGTCTCCAAATGTCAATCGATTACCTTCTCACGTAAGTGCAACAAGTCTCGTCAACGAATTTACCATCTCCACGGCCAACCTATATCCCTTGTTGAGTCTATCCGCGACCTTGGCATATTATGCGACCGGCAGCTTAATTTCCGCTCCCATATTGATGAGATAATTTCTAAAGCAAACTCATCACTCGGCATCGTTGAAAAATGGTCGAAAAAATTCTGCAACACGTACGTGACCAGATCACTATACATCACTTACGTTCGCCCCCTTCTCGAGTACGCTAGCCAAGCGTGGTGTCCCTTTCAACGAGTTCACGTATCCCATATTGAGAGCATCCAGCGTCGTTTTCTTCGATTTGCTCTTCGAGGTCTACCTTGGAGCGATCCTCTAATTTTACCTACCTAGCGAGATCGTCTCAAGCTTATTAACCTGAATACCCTTGAGGAACGAAGGGATGCAGCTGACATTATTTTCATTCACCGACTGCTCTCAGGCTCCGTCGATTGCACGTCTCCTTACAACTCTCAAATCCGATCTCCTTCACCATCTTTAAGCCTAGCTTTAAGCCCTAGTGATAAGTCCTAGTTTTTAAGCTTGTATTAAGAAAAATAAATGGGGGCATTAGCCCCCATCAAAATAAATAAATCTAAAGGACCCTTATCGGTGAGAAGCCCTATGTCTTGCTAAAAGCTCTCTTACGGTATAAGACTTAGATACTTAGCTTTGTTACAGAAACTGCTGGCTAAATCTTTTACTACTAGAGTAGTGAAGTCAGCCAGCTTCGTCATTCTTGTGAAGAACAACCTCATTTTTGAGAGGATTGATATGAAACCCATTCTGGTGCATTGATAGTCTAGGATTGCATACGCATTACAGCAAGATTTGCACAGTTATTCCCCAAAGTGCGTCCAGTCGGCTATATTTGGCTAGGTCGAGACTTTGAACAAAATTTGAAGATATATGTATGTTACCCACGTAATATGTCATGGAAAGCTGCGATAGTAGTTTCCTGCGTTAGATAGGGTAAAGTCTAAGTCTTTTGTAAAAAATGGTAGCTAACGATTTTGATAACCAGGTCAGAAGATAGTATGAAATCGAGGGGATGGCCATGATTCACATTTCACTTGCTGCTGCCCCTTAATTTTTCAAATTCCTGGACATATACATATAAACGGTAACCTCCCAAAAATCCAAAAGCAAAGATTCTGTTCTTCCACACCAAGAGCTTTCTATGATATATAGGGATGCAACGTTGTGTGAGTAATTTGTACAAACTTTTTGGAAGAAATATACTGTAATTACATCGGCAAAGATATTGTTTGGCCCGCCTTGGGCCAGTGAGTTAGAATAAGTTATTCAAATTAGTTAAGCTAATTGTAAGCCTTTTTTCCCCTATCTGAATTGAGTGTTGGAATATTGAAGATAATTCTGAGTTGTGTCCACGTTTCTGAGTATAGAAACGCCAATTACGGGAGATGTCGTTTTCCTAAGTTACCACTGGATTCGGCAGACGACAGGTATAAGTTTGGGTGCCTTGAAAATCCCAAGATGTGGAAATTTTCGACAAAGTATTGCGTCGAAATCTGCCTTATTTAGCACTCACTGTAGATCTATTGTAATTCTCAGCTTTTCCAAATCGAAACATCAGAGAAATGGCGATACACCTACAGGCCTCTTTCCTTCCGCGAGATCCAATTTCTCTATTTTATTTGACTGCATCATCGGATTTCTGTTCATCAGAACTACGATCTTTTCTAGTTGTAGCACCGGTTTCATCCGTCCATCATGGCTCAACTACCGATCAAATCTATTTGCGTTGTGCATCAGTCTATGTATCTCAGACGGCTGTCCTTAATAGGATCCAGCTTTCCGTCGAATCCTTTGGGGTCTACAGGTTCTTTTTAGAATCACCTCCACGACACAACATTCCAGCCGATGTAGAAAGGCTGTTTCCTCTTGTGTGCACCATCTGAGTCGAGGTAGATTCGAAGATTTTCCCCATCGAAGTTAATTTCAGACTGTTGTCCTAAGGTTGCCATCGTAGACCGCCTGTCGGCGTATGCATATGATTGAACCAACTCTTGAAAATACAATTCCTTCTGATGTCTACCTTAATTTCGTAGGTGCTTCATCAACTTTATGGTTAAAGTCATCAACGGTTGCTATTTCTAATGAAGTCTGGAGATCTTGGAGGCCAAAAGATTGGCCCATCTCGCTCAATTCCCGAATTTTCGGATTTAACTACCCTCAAACTGTATCGCAATAATGTGCGGCGCCAACATCCTGCAGCCACACGATGGCTGTTCCCTGTTGCAGAGTACTGTTTCTGTAAATTGTTCCTTATAAATTCCAGGTAAATATTCAAATTACATCTTGAAGAAAGCCGATATGGACGAATTAGTCTTTTATCCAATATGACTGGCCACAAATTGACGTCGAACGTCAATGGCTCTTTGTTTAAGAGAGTGAGGATTCTTTTCCACCCCAGTGTGTACGTTGTCGAAATTCGTAATTCCATCCCAGCTAAATTGCTAACTATTTGTTCAAAAATTTGAAACTGAAAGAGTGATTCCCTAATCAAATCAAAACAAACAATAATACTAGGTTCCATTCATGGGGCATTCTTTCGTTCGATCTTATTTTGCAGATGAGTTAGCGTATGTCCCTTATCTTGACATCTTCCGCAGTATTTCGGTATAGTTAAGTTTGGATTTGCTCATCTTTACATCGCACGGGGCGGATGGACAGAGTTATTGGTTATTATCGTCCACACTGCTTGACAGGGCGAGAAACTCGTTCCTACTGGTTAGTGGGCTTGGGTCGTTCTACACATAACTCTCATCATTCGAATAGATCGAATGAAGACCTCAACCAACTTGGTGTGCACAACTTGAAAAGGTTAGCGCAAGACCAAGCTAAGGAGAGAAAACTGTTGGTTAGGGCCCATGTCTACTCCGGATAGCAGCGCCACCTAAAGTAAAAGTAAATACGCTCAAATAATACAATGAAAATGCTTAAGTTGGCTTTTTATCTTTTATTATCATTATATAGATCTTTTCACTTTACAGTTTGAAATATATTTCAATAAGTTTTACTTTAAAAGTTGTGTGCACATACAAATTCAACTTGATGTCTAATTTTTAGTCTTTCTTACAATACACTGCCCAAGTGCAAAAGAAACTCCTACTCCTACTTCAGCAACTCTGTCTTCGAAAATGTATTGTAGCTTAGATAATATAGTATGATACAATTAACTTCGATTATACTCGTATTTTTTTTTTGTATCTTGTAGCGAAGTTTATTTTATAAACAAATGGCTCAAAAAATAAGAAATTCAAAAAAGAAAAAACAAAAAAAACAAATGAAACTGTTTGTTGAGACATTTCGCTTATTCTTAGATAATTGCTGGAAAGAGGAAAAAATGAAAATAAAAACAAATTAATAATAAATTACTTTAAGTTTCAGGGTCCAGTTCGAGCGGACTATCGGCGATGTAACAAATTAGATAGAGTCCTGATTTGTGATTGTAATTCGGAGTCCATCTTCATGGCCTCTTCGTCGAAGTGCATCTTGATATCGAGTAAATTTGGTAGGATATCCTGGCCCTTTATGTTGAGCATGCTTCCAAAGAAGTCGGTCCAAACATGTTTTTTCAGGTAGCGCGGCAACTTCTGCTTGATATCCCATGTATCGAATTTTTTTGCAATCTGCATATATTCACCAAAGAGCATGACATGAACTGTTCCAGCAACGCAGAATAAGTCAGTTTCATAGGACCAAGGTCGACCTTCCTGCATTTCCGTGCAGGTAAACCCATCTGTTTGTATTATCTTACGGAATTGTGTGCGCTCGGGAAATAGAGTCATATCGATTGCACAACCAAAGTCTATTAATCGGAGCGATGGGTAATGGAGATCTGTGTTGGGTACTCGCATTAGCAAGAAATTGTCCGGCTTAATGTCGGCGTGAATAATTTTACTCTTGTGCAAGCTGTGCACAATGTTTAATATTTGACTGCTGAAATGCATCACTAAACTCTCGTGCATAACTTTCTTTGTGGCCTGGCGGATTTTGTTGTTTATGTCCAATAGAGAGCCGTACGGTGAGAATTCAGTGGAAATTATACTTGCGTTTGGTGCTATTACCGCTGAAGAAATATTCATTACGCCCGGTAGAACTGTGTCTGTACGAATTCTCTCTCGCACTTGGTGGCATATGTAAATTTCCCAAATATTGGGTGGCTTCTGGTACTTTAGTGCTACAACCGCTCCTGTCTTGCAATCGGTCGCTTTGTAAACAGATCCGTAGGAACCACGGCCGACCTCTTTTTCGATACTATAACGGGCGTCTGCCAGTGTTATCACCTTCGTGTTCGCTAATTTCGGCAAAGGTGTACTTACGACCTTGTAAGCATTGTCTGTCGCATCATAGGACGGGAAGTTAAGTTTTGTCAAAAACGCCTTGCATAGCTCATTGTTAAACGGGTCGATTGCTGGCTTTGCCATATGTGTTTCAATTATGTTGATGGCTTTTTCTAGTCGTTTCTCTTGTAGTTCTTTGTCATTCTCCGTTGCAAAAAAGCTATTCTCAGCATATGTTGAGTAATCATCACGCGTTGTGTCGTTAAAGTTTAGGCGTCCTACTGCTGAACTCACTGAACAATTTGAGTTATCAACGTACGTGCTCTCATTGAAGGAAAAGCTGGCGTTGTCATTGACCGTGTAATGAATGGAATCACCATTTTTCTGTCGTATCTTTATGGGAGTCCTCCGTTGTTGGTTCGTGGTATTTTCTTTGGCGAAGGTTAGCAGCAAATTCGCGTCTTCATACTGATATTGTGCCTGGTGATTCTGGTGGTGGCTGGTATAATCTGATGAGTTACTGTCCCCGTGTGTTTGTGTGTGGGTGACGGACAGGTATTTAGCACTCGAGTGCTTACTCACACTCTTTAGCTTCTTGGGCTTTTTCGTCTTTGGGGTAGACGTTTGCATCTGATATGGATGGAAGCCATTTCCTTGATTAAAACCTCCATCTGCTATGCCATCGTCCTGCGATGCCGTTTCTACTGCATACGAATTTTCAATAGTATAATTGTACTTGTTATAGCCATTGGTAGAGCTACTCGACGCATCCAATGACGTTAAAGGCTTCTCCTTTTTGAACTTGATTTTAATTGATTTACTCTTTGTCACACCGTGCTCTTCGTGGGTGTTAAACCGAATCGTAGACGCTTCGATTTGATCTTCGATGTTTGTGGATACTACAGGTGCTACGGTGGGAGCCTTGGGAACTTCGGTTTGTGTTGGCTGCTGAGACTGAGACTGAGACTGAGGTTGTAATTGAGCTTTTCGCTGACCTTTTTTCCATTTTTTGGAACGAATTTCTTCAGGACTGTATTCCACATCACCGCCAGGATATACCAAGTGTTTCTGATATTGACAGCGTCTGTTTGGGTCTGCGGGTTCTTCTAAGAAAAGTGCTGGTTTCCATATCTCGTAGTTATTGCGGCAATATGTAGCAAATTGAGCCGGTAACTTTACATTGCTCAGCGGAACTTCCAATGGCTGGCAACTGTACGCGGCTTCTGTTGGATATGCGGCTGCTGCCACTTGCGATTCATTGTATATGTAATTTAATGAGGAAGATATGGCAGTTGCAGTTGAATTTTGTAGTTCGGTGTACTGGCAGTTCGTATTTACAGGCGCTGGTATATGCTGTATCTGCTGCATTTGTTGCTCTTGCGGTTGAACTGGAGTTTCTATTACATGTGGCTGTTGAAGCTGATGAACATGTGCTGGTTGATTATCGATGTTGCACTGTTGAATCTCTGCAGATGTTGTTCGTACTGCTCTTATTTCACTGGGAGCCTCATGGGGTCGCTTCACTGGTAGTTGTGCTGCTAGTGCAACTTGTTGTCGCTGTTCACAGGGCTGTTGCACAACAACGTTCTGTTTTTTCGAAGAACTATCCTCGTATATCATACGCTGCGAAAGCGAATACAGGAACTTTGTGTGCGCGCCTTCTAATTCATTATATGGCTCTGCTTTAGCTTGGAACCCAAGATTATATATTGACTCAGCCTCTTTGAACGCATTCGCTGAATCATAGTAGTGTGCCCAACTAGTATAGAAACAGGCACATTGCCTACCAACACCCCTCTGGTATAAGATCTGATAAAAGTGCAACGGATTCGGTTGTAGATCTATGTATTTGACCCACAATTTCACCATTCGTGGATCCTGTTTATAATATTCACTGTGCTCATATTGTGTAAGACATCTCTCCAAGGTTTCCCGAAATTTGTTCTCCGGATCACCTTGGATATTGCTGTTGTACCAACAAATATAATTGTACCAATGTTCCAAAGGGTCAGGTCCATTGTACATGACAATGGCATTTTCCCACGCCTGTTTGTCTTTCAAGAAGCTATGCATCTGTTCCGGTGTGATATTCCGCCGCATGTAAGAATTCATCATTGCGAAAACTACAAGATAAACAAAAAATTGATTACTTGCTTCCACTTGCACTATACTCGTACGCAAAACACAAATTCCATTTCACAGAGCACAGCAGTATTGCAAGTAATTTGACAGATGAGCTTTACAGAATGCCCATGTCCATGTCCATGCCATGAGCAAGACCATAATTCTTGGAAAACTGCTGCATCCTACTGTGTGTTTGCGAGATTCGTTTGGAGGAACTTCTTGGTAAACAAACCTTTTAAATTTCAGAAATAAGATTTTCGGATTAAACTATCCGATTTTTAATATCTGTAATATAAAAAAAAAACCCAAACAACCGCAACCAACTAACTTGGAAAATTTATCCGTACTAACTTGACGTGTGTGAAAATTGAAAATGGAGGGATGCACAGGGCTGTTATAGGTTTGTGTGCAGTAACGGACATCGTTATTAGTTCTAGTACTTTGTGAATTAAGTTGTTGATTATTTTTTAACAGATTTTGTAAAGAAGTAGATATTATAATGCTTTATTTATGGATACAAGGAAGATTAATATCATTTTCGAACTCCAAAAATAAGTATACTGTCAGTTCGCATACTGCCAAAATATAGGAAATCCTATTAAATCAACAATTACATGGATTTTGACTGTTTAGCGTAGATTCTAACAGTAGTACTTTTGCCAAATTTTTTATATATATTAGATATATTTTTGATTATGGAGAACAACGTTCTATTAATTGGCAAAATGAGTGAATCTCAATACAACGTTTATCTTACGAGTATATGTTGTTATATGTAGGTATATGGATCCTGATGGCACCGCGACGGACATGTACCATAAATAACCCAATGTGAAGGTTTTAATGCAGTGAATATAAGAATCACTTTACTTTTTTCCTCTGAGATTTTTTTACTTCATGTAATTTTGGTGATGCATTCGATTTTAAGAAATCAAGATTCTAAGCCTTACTGTGTATCCGAAATGATAAAAACAAAAGAACAAATACAGCTCAAAACACTTTATTCTCAATACAAAGGACTCCGACTTTTCAGCACTTTGCCGAATGAAATAAAACCAGAAAACAACTGCAATAGGTTTAAACGTCAAATCGTGAATTTTGTTAAACTTAAAAATTTATCGTGAGAATTAAATTAATTTTACTAAATTATTTATGTTATTTATATCCTTTTTTGTTTAACTTAATTATTTATTATACATTTCTATAAATCTTTGTAGCTACCTTTAATACGTAATCATAAATCAAAAATTGTTATTATTTGTAAAATTAATAGTTAAAAAAATACCAAATAAACAAACAAACAAACAAATTCATGAGTTTCATTGGCAATCATTCATACGAACTTATACGTTCGACAAATTGTAAATTCGGTTGTGCCTGTTTACATTGGCGACGGGATGAAAGTCCTCACCATGAACGTCGTGTTCACATTGTCATGGGGTTGAAAGACTTTGTGACGAGTGGAACACTTGAATCGGAGCATTTTTAATTTTTAAATTTGAGCAGTTGGCCTGAAACATACCCTTTTTCCTATTCTCCACACTTCCTTTCTCATCAACGATCAAAACTAAAATGAAAAAATATGTCAGAAATGCAACGATATGGAAAAAAACGATGTGTTGCACCCGAGAATCCACTTTAGAAATGGATTCTCGGTGGAAGTAACCCTTCTTCTTCCCACTTCAATAAAAAGCATTCCCTCTCTTTCGGACAATCTTCCTGCCTGCGCCAATGTGAACAGGCACGTTGTATCATGAACATAATGAAATTGGCCCTCAGAATCAAGTTAGATGATTTGATTATCAGATTATTATTCTCAAGATCTGAAGCTGGTTTGTGAATTTTTCGGCGTTAAGATGAGTATATTTGAAATTACGAAAGCATTTAAAAAACCATTGAGTAGAAGATGTTAACTAGGTTAACTAGAATATTCAGACTTTATAAAGCTTTGCTCTCCTGATCCCTCCACCTATGCCGTAGCGTATAATGAATAGAACGATGATGTTTTAGATATCAAACTTTATCAATTTCAAATTAACATATAACCATTCGTATCGCGGATTTTCTGTTGTAGGTATGATATTCAATTTAGAGTTATAAATTGGAACGATCCCTCCTATGTCACTTTTTTTTTTTGTTCACCAAATGATACAAGATTTTAGATAAAAAAAGATCGCAAAACCTAATTATCTCAAATGTCCTAGCGTTATAAAAGTTATTAAACAAAACAATGAAATTAATTGATTCCGTCATGAAAAATAATTTAATCTCTTCCGAGGTCCGTTCCTCGCTATAATTTTTTCTTTGTATTATTCAAGGGTGCGTTGCATTTGTTTGACGCACGGTTATCGTCTGTATATATATATATATATATATATATATCTAGCCCAGGCAAGCCTAAACTTTTGCAAAACTTTGATATGCTCGTTATAATATGCAAAGGTTAAACAATTTTTAAAAAATACGCCGAAGGATGAAGAGAAATGTGATATCCACAAAACATATTGTTATTATATTGTATTGTAAATGCTGTTTTCTGTGCATTCTGAAAATTCCCTTAATTTCATTAATGATTCATTTTGTAGGCCTAGACATGATCCAATCTGAAAATGTAAGGCTCTTTATGAAGTGTGGTAAACAGGCCGTATACAAGAGGGAAAAGTGTTTTCTGGAGACATTATTTGTTGCTTGAATTAAATTTGTTATATTTTGCAATCCAGAAACTGATGCAGCTACCAAGACCTGGAAGAAGCAGCCAATGCTGTATCATAGAACCGGAAAAAGCAACGAATTAGCTTGAACTTAGAGCCAGAGAGTTCTGATGCTAGATAGATGACGGAAAATGGTGCCAGTATTACAAGGTTTACAGAGAAAAAAGAACTAATTGCTTGTACTTTAAAGGTAAAAATTTGCAGAAGTTTCAAAAATAGATAAAATCAAATATTGTGCTGTTCGCACCAGAGAGCTGCAACGGGTACATTGTATTTGTGTATACCCGATCAATAACTCAGATTTCGTTTGAAGCAATCACTTTCGTTGAGCAACAAGGAATAATAGTTTGCTCATGAACTTAAAAAATACATGTTGTTTGAAACATTCGAGTCATGTAGATACATGCATTCGAGTGTTCGGTTATTTTATGCAGTATTAGCAAATAATGATCGTTTGTTCGGGTGGTTAAACACACTCGACACAATCGAGATACTGCAGACACTCGAATATACCCTTACCCATGTCCATACACAATATTACATATCAATATTACTTTTCATATGTTGTGTTTTTTGTTTTTGTTGTTTGTTGTAATTATGAATTTTGTTCCCTATCAGTAAAGAATGAAAGTTAACGCATTTTCGTTTGTTCGGGTGGTTGAACACAATCGAGAACAATAGAGATACTCGAAACACTCGAATATACCATACACTCATGATGAATTCATACATATGGAGACATCCATCCGTTCCGTAACATTCATTCGTGACGAGACATACACGAGATTAAAAATCAGTAATAGTACACTACCGCACAAACTCGAAAAAATAATGTTGTGTCTCATACATGTTTGCCCAAGAATTTTTGTTTCGAGTGCGCAGCTCGAACGAGCGTTCGATCGACTTGTATCGAATTTTTGGCGACAATGATCGAATCGACACGATCATACTCAATGCAGTTCTTTGGTTCGCACCAATTTCAGGAAGTAAGAAAAAGGTAGAGGACTTGTGTCCTTACAACGTGGACGAAATATGAAAAGGAAACTTACTCATGAAGTACTAACATCTATTGAAAGGTGTGGAGAATAAAATCTAGGTACAACATTAAAAAAATTTTAGCAATTTTTGAGAGCCAATACAAATACATATATGAATGTCATTTTGTTCAATTTTAAATGTCCTTATATAACTGTTATATCACATGGAGATTGGCTTCTATAGAAGTTTATAGGATAAATAATCTATGAAGTTTCTGTGATGCATAAGGCATACTAGAGACTGACTGGTTATTCATAATGAGTGTGGCTTAAGTTTAACCCTTGAAATATCACAGGACAGGGTAAAAACAAAATAGCTTCATGATTTGGTCATAAATCCCAGTGCTAAAATAAAAAATCAATTTAATTTTCAAAAACAAAGTCAACTCAAATAAAAATTTAAAGTAAAATGTAACGTTGTATACAAATAAAGACAAATTACCTATAATAAATTATAGAAAGGTTTTTCTTTTCTATTCACTTCTCAAATAACAAAACACCCAGTTATATTTTTTATTGTATCGATAAACATATCGTCTCATCGATAATTTTGTTGATATATGTAAGAGAGATACCACTATTAGCATGTTATGTTATTCAATGTTCCTGTAGTAAGTTAGAGTAGTATCAATATATGTGTGATGGGAGAAAATTTATTCGTTTTCTCTTCGGAAAACTGTCAATGACAACACACGTACAAGAAAATTGCCTGCACACTGGGAATTCCGTAAAATTGTGTGTAGAAAAAGAAGTAAAGAAGGAAAAGTCTACGTATATGTAATATTTATTTTTATTTATATTTTTGTGTGTTCTGCAGTTGTTAACAAAAAAAAAAGAACAAAAACATCTTCGTTATTATTCACGTTTTAGGCTAACGCATGTAACATTTTCCTGTTGAAACTAAAATCAAAATTAAAACTGATTATTTACACAAATTAATAATACACTGCACATATTGAGATTGAGAGCGCAATCAATTAATTCGTCTGGTGACCCAAAAGTGAATAAAATGGAAGTTTCATCGGATCCATATGAGCAAAAATTATTCCAAATGTTCACGAGCTGTGATACAAATTGTAGCGGTGCACTGGACGAAAACGCCCTGAGCAAACTGTGCGAAATGCTTGAGCTGCAGGATAGCGGATCCGTTATCATAAAGAGTCTCATAAAAAATCCAAGGTCACGAGTTTCATTCGGCGACTTCAAAGAAGCATTATTGAACTTTCTTGGCACAGAAATCGATGGATCATTGTCACCGGGGGGTAAGTGCACCTATTTGTGTATTGCATTTGGGCTCGAATGCTATAGTGTTATGTTATATGCCAAGTGCACACATATGTATTTGCTTACATAACAAAGAATGCAAATCGCAAATTGGCTATTTGGAATTTTTATTTGATTTTGACAACAATGATAATGATAATGATAATAATTATTTATCAATTTCATATCTGTGGTTCTGGCGCAACTGATTTGAACAATACCTACATATATCATTTGCATATTTTGTCAAAGATTTTCTACTTGTTGATTAAATTTTAGCATAATTTGTAGTTAACTACTTATTAATTAATTTATTTTTACATTTTAACATTTTTTTGTTTTCCTTTTGAATTATGTTATGTGTGTGCACGTGTATGCAGCAGAAGCATGCACCACCGCGATTTCGTCATGGCTCCAATAGTTTCATTTTTCTATTTTACGTACGTTTATGTGTATCTACATTGTACGTACGAATACATCGTATGATTATAGATTGAAAGTATATTTTCAAAATTTCTCGCAGTGGGAGGGAAAGGATGTCATTCTCACCGTTAACCACAGAACACATATACAAAGGTATGCATTTTGTTAAAAAGTACACGCAAAAGATGAATTACTCGTAACTTAAGATTCAAATCCCACGCTCTTTGTCTGTTAATCCAGATAATTCAATCTATGTCATTTTCGCGCTTTAAAATAGTTGCATGCTTTTGTTTTTATAAAGCTGATCTGTGTGGGAAACAAATTTTTTTATATTTCGATATTTGGTTTAGAATGTGTAATCACAATTTGCTGCACTAACCATTCCGAGAAAGAATGCAATAATATGTTGTTTCAGCCATAATTGCTACGCGGATTGATAGTCTTTCAAGTTTGGTTGACATTGGTTTTCAATAGTTAATCAAAGTAATTGGGGCACCTAAGAAGACAATGCATTTCTTCCTCTTGGAGGAGTAGTAATTCACTGCAGACGCCTAATGTTATGCTTGTCATCATGTTTTTAGAAAGGAAAAACATAAATTTCTTTAGCAGTTATGAAACATTAAATAAACTTTAAACCAAATGTCAAATATTTATTCCACACCACAGCATATTAATGTGAATGTCCAATTGGATATTCGCCCGTAAAAAGAGTAACCATGAACCATTTAATCTTCTTATCACAGCTCCATCCAAAATTTGAATAAATGCACCTTGAATCTGTGTAAATGTCATTAAGGAAAGCTGTAAAGTTGTACATACAAAAAAAAACAACAAATATCTACGAAATCTGCTGTCTTTCTAGTAAAGTGTGGCAAAAGTAACTATAAAAAAACAAAAAGTTTAAAAACGTTTTTATGAAAAATAATATCAGTTAAATGAGAACCATTTTCTTGAATGTACAAATCTGACCTTTCATGGCATGTTCCTTAACTTTATGGAGTTTTTCTTGTGTAAATGGTTTGTTTTAGTTTTTGCAAGTTTCGGGAACTTTTTTAGATACACTTTTCACTTGAGAAAGGCCCAGGCGCTCGCTGTATCCGAAAGATTTGGAAATTGTTGCTTCAACAACTTGGTTAGTGCATGGACGTAGGGCCTATACAATATTGTTGGGTGATTGCCTTTAACTTTATGATTCCAAAAATCCGCAGTTTTGTTTACATACAAGACCGATAAGTGAAAATACGTTTCGGTAATAATTATGTGTGCGAATAAGTTTTTATGCGAAGCCCCCAGAATTTAGTTTCAAAGGGATGAAACCTTTTTCAAAGAGTGCAGTTAGAAAGCTGCAACTGGGTTGATTTTCTTCATCTTTATGTCTTCCCGCTTTCTGTCTTATATCAATATTTTCGACCGATTTGCTAGTTCGAGTTTTCACCGTACTTCTTGAATCCGCAACAGCGAACGAATGGTTTAACCCGTTGGAACAATCCCTTAACTATAAAATCTCCTGTAAGAAACAATTTTAGCTCTTTGATCAATTATGTATCGTTTCAGTTTTTATATCTCCCAAGTTTAATCTGTGAAATAGAAAAATATATTTTTTTGCCGTGCCGTACCTCTCATTGGGCAGAAATCTTAATGTTTCTAGGTTCTCATGATCATAGAAAAAGTCCAACTGGCCTTAAATGATCTTTTTAGATCATGATATGATCTGACCTTGCAAAGTACTTATCCCCTGGTAGCCTCCATAATCGTGGGCGGTCTTGCATTCTTTGCCCTGATAATGGATTAAACAGCTTTGGATGCTGCTTATTAAACAGACTTTAGAGATCATTCATTAATCATTCTATTCAATGCCAATGATCAGCATATCCCCAACCTTGGAAGCCAGTGTCTCAAAAAATCTTTTGAAAACTCACTGGACTCATTAGAGAATCTACCAAAGTCTTAGTACTCTATGTTACGGCCACCCAAAAGGAGGAAATTAAGCCTCTTTGCCGTAACTTTAGTGGTAGCGTGTTGTCTTCCCTATTACACGGTTCGGCGTTCCATTCCCTAACGTCTCCGAAAAACATTCATGTTTCATTAAAACTAAATTAGATGATATAATATATTATATAAAATGTATTATCCCCATTAATTGTTGGATGCAACCCATGGGATAGAATAACCAAACAAATCACTCTCTTTCTCTATTTCATTTTCCAAAAAACCAAAACGTTCTAAATCATTTTCAAGAACATAAAGTTCTTAAAAAAAAAAAGTAGTTTATATTAATTTCTTAGCTTTTCAGAAACCTGATTGTTATTCCAGTTACTGACTGCGTTTAATCTTTCTGATGTGCATTTATCCTTTTGGGTGTGATTTATTACACAGAATGGTTTAGGAGTCTTGAAGAGGCTTAGTACCCCCTCTCAGTTCAATTAAAATTTGGTTCATTGTCAGACATAAGCTAATTGTCTCTAGTTGCGCGCTTTTACTCCTTATTGCTTAATTGTATTCCAAAACCAAAGAAATCGGCACCGATATTGGGCAATGACAAAATTTTAGCTGTAAATTGTGAGATATTCACGGTGGTCGATCACTTAGATCGTCGTTTAACTCACTTTACGGAACATTAACTATTCTATTCTCTTTGAAGTGTCTTAGGATCACTACTCAGTTTCGTATAAGTGTTCCAAGTATGGTACCAAAAAGTCTTATAAAAGCGCGTAGCTTTATTATTCAATAAAAAATAGAACCTTGAAAGTTGAAAGTGTTACTGTAGTTCGTCCCGACCTTGATGGATCAGGAAACATTTGCTTTAACCATCAATGACAAAATTCGATATCTTTGAAGATGCTAGATGTTGGCACACTCTGTCTTAAAATTGATATGCAATTTGTAGGTCTTCTGCAATAGCGGTTGTAGTGGAATAACTGATCTCAGCTATATTCCCCCGGCTAAAAACTACACAGATATGTAGTTGAGAAGGGATTTAAGATTATGGTAGCAAAGGTCTTATATGTAATGCTTAGAAGAGAGATATCCCTATTTAAACTGGGGCGAATTAAATACAGCACTACAAAGTACTTCGATATAGAAAAATTTTAACAAAAAAGAGGAGAAAAAAATGCATACACACATTTATAAACTCCACATCCAGACATGCAAAATCCCAATATATGTCCACCAATTGTAAACTGTTCGTATAATTTCATTGTTTGCAGAAATGTGATTAACACTTAACCATTAATTAACAATTAACCATTAATAGTTTTAATTGCCTGTCAAATAATGAAAAAGTTTTAGGGATCGACAAATGTTTCCTGCAGTGGAGCAAACTGTTTCGTTAAGGTCCATATTATGACTTTCCTAAGTCAAGCAAGATTAGATTTAAATTAGATTAGATTTATTAGATAACATGGTATGTGCATTAAGACATAGGTTTCTTATAGTACTTAGGCTTGATAGTTAAAATAGAAACTTAATTTCATTACATTAGATGTTTAAATTAATAAGATTTTAATATTTCAAAAATAAAAGCAATCCATAAGATGACTAATATAAGCAAGGTTAACTTTTTGAAAATATAGCGTAACCGATACAGTTATTGACACCCATAAGAATTTTTTTTCTTTAAATCGCCGTAAAAAATTATTGACGAGAGAACTTTGAAAACTCTTGGGATTTCGAAATATGTTATATTATTAGAATTCATTTAGTTTTTATATAAATTCAGGAAAATTGACAAAACAAAGTTTAATCACAATATTTCAAAGGGCTTATAAAATTGTATATTAATTGACACCCATGTATAATTGTTGACACCACGTAAAAGTACAATGGTTGACATTTATACACAGCTATTGACACAATGTAATGATATAGTTATTGACATATCTTTAAAAGTTTTACACGGCAGGAAAAAAAAATAATTAGCTACCTTGATTCGTTTATCTTGAGCAAAAATGTATATTACAATGCAGCGATTTAAAATTAAAAAGCATAGCTATAAACATTTTGGTTATATTTCAATTTTATTAAAGTGATATTCATTTAGGTTACAAATTATGTTTAGTTTAACTTAACTTAAAATCACATTTGTTTGCATAGGTTTCAAGCATAAAAAAACATAAAACAATTTATTTGATAACTCAAGGAATCATATACCAGTTCATAAGTCGGTAGGTGTTTTAAATTAAGTAAATAAGTTAAATAATGAAATAAATTAATCGATGTTTTATGAAAAAAAAATTAAATCACATTCATTTGTGTATGTTTAACATAAAAAAAACTTAAAATAAGTTAATATATTGTAGTTAACTAAATAAGTTAATACAAAACTAAAATAATCACATTGTTGGTAAGTCTTATAATTGCTTTTTACTTTTTAAAAATATTAATTTAGGCAATTGGCGCATTTAAATACGGGAATATATTGCAATTTTAATTTTTTTATGCATGAAATGTGCATTTCTCTAGTGCACTTTGAACATTTAATTCCCAAGTTTTTCTTCATTGAAAATGTGCATTCATAGCATATCGATCCAACTGCAATTTTGTTTGTACCAATGTTTTCAGTTTCCTGAAAAAGGTTTCTTACATGACAGGTTTTAGGTTGTTTCGTTTCAGTAACAACTTCGTCATTAAATTTAGTTGGACTAGTGTTTGCAATTTGTTTTGAACTAGAAAGACCAAATGATTTAATAATAATCTAGCTGTCTAGCTCATATATTTGAAGACAAAGTTTTCCTCACCTTTCATTTGGCGCATCCACTCCTGAGTCGCAGTTTGCTCTATCTTGATAGTTTCGTTTAAGCTGTGATAATTCTAGAATTATATAAAATTGCTATGTTAAGTAGCTATATGAGCAGGATTTCTTAGACAAAAAAGAATCTTACTGGAAGTAGTGGTACTGGTAGGTGGCTTTTGGTACGTTGTTCTCTTCATTGAAACTTTTTTGATAACTTTCTTTTTTCTTTGATTTTCAAGTCTTTCGATCTTCCTTTCTTCTTTCTTCAATCTTTCCTTTTCTTTAGCATCTTTTTTTGACTGTTCTGCCTTAATCCATAATGGGTCGGTTATAACAAACGATCTTTTTTTTTTCATTGGCTTGATTCCCTGTCGTTCCGGTGTTATTGGCCAATCTAAGTAGTCATCAATTTCGGGGGGCGTTGGTTCATTAGTAGGTACTTGGTTTGGAATCTCTATAGTATCATCATATATAAATTCCTCAATATTGTTGATGTCAATTCCATCTACGAAATCTATAGAGGTTAATGACTCATTAGTCCCGAAATTGGTGTCGTTGCTGACGATGTCTTGACAGCTACAATGCTGTCTTGGATAAGATCAGAATCGGGCTTTAATTTAAGAAACATTTGATAGAGCATTTTCCATTCATCCGAACAATATGAGGCGACTTCCATTCCCTTAAAAACGTTTTCAAATTCTTTGATTTTTTGTGTACCAACGAGTTCCAAAAAAGTAGCAAAACAAATTGTTTTTGCATTCGTTACATTTTGCTGTGGAGCAGGCACCTCAGTCCATTGTTTATTAGAAGATTTTCCAAGGCACCTAATATAGTTGATCGCATTCATATTCCAAGGAAATATCCCACATGCTCTGAAACCATTTTGGATTGCTTCGGGTAAAATGCATGAAAGAACCACTTCGTCAAGCAATGGAGCGAATTTTTGTCTTGTTAGAGACTCACCATTGTTTTCACGACGCCACTCAGCAACTTTTCTGTTCCAACCATTTTTTAACGGCTTGAATGCCGCAACATCCGCTGGCTGCAATATTCTCGTGGCATTTGGATATAATGCAATTAGTATGATTCCTAACTGAACACATAGTTTGCTGACAGGTAAGGTTTGATGTGTGCTATGACCATCAACAAAAAATATGACTGGGAATTTAGTTCCAATACTGACCAGATGTGGATGAAGGACTTTGGAAATATATTCATAGAACACTTCTTTGGTCATCCAACCATTGTCGCTTATACCCAAGCCCCATCCCTTAGGTAATGATTTTCGAATATCCTCTGGTATTCTCTTGTATGGATATATAACCATAGGTGGAACCAAACTGCCCAGGGCTGAGAATGAGAACATAACTGTTAGGTTAGATTTCGCCAGTCCTCTATCAATCTCGTATATATTACGAGCACCTTTTGCTGCCAACACGTTTTTGGTTTTAGGACACAGTAAGAAGTTGGTTTCATCGCCGTTAAAAATCCTGCTACCATCGTCTAGAATCTCCCGCCAATCCTTTTCCTTCAGGAAATCTTCAATCATAACAAACCACGATCTTATGTCCGAAGATCCCACTGTTGCACTTGCCGATGTAACCGGGTCTGGTGTTCTTAGTGAAATGGAAGGGTGTCGACTTAAAAATGCTTTAAACCAGCCATTCCCTGGCATGTTTTCTGGCCCAAATGGATGGTCCCGTTTGTCTCCATCGAGAAACTCTTTAACGGCATGGAGCACATCCTCTTTTCTTTTAGGAAAACCTTTTCGCTGGGATATGGTTATCCATTCTTCCAAGGCTTCTTCTTCGACGGCAGTTAAAACTGTCCTAGGACCTGGTCTTGTTTTAATAAATTTCTTGCTTAATCGAAATATAAGCGTTGTTCGAGGGACCCCATAAAATTTGGCCGCTGCCTTTTTAGACATAGCTTGCGTCCTGACACTTTCAAGAGCTTTTTGAAGGTCATTTTCACGGTATTTGTGGCTGCATTTAGGCATTTTTCAGCTAAATATTTATTTAGAGAAAAAAAAACTATAATTGACACCATCCAATAGCATAATTATAGACACGGTGTCAACTTTTGTATTCCCATAGAAGGCAATTATTGACACCATGATGTCAATAAAAGGAATTGAGCAAATACTAATACAAAAGTTGACACCCCATTTATTTAATTAGATATTAGCAGAAAAAAAAATTAAATATAAAAGATCATAGGTAAAAGCATGATCTTTTACAAGAAATGAAAAATCTGATCCTGATTGTATAAAATAAATCATGTAAAGTCATTTACTTGTTTCAGTTTCTTAAGGTATTGTTCTTGTTTCTGTGCACGATTTAAGAGCCACGAACCACTGATGTTAACTCACTGAAATTTTGCACTACACTAACAGTCTCTCACAGCGCAATAACGCACGAGTGTAGAGAGAAGAAGAGTAAACGATTTAAAAAAGCCGTTACTGGAATTGTTCTGCATTTAACCCAGTGAGACATTGTGTTTGAAGAGGATGTCAATAATTGTATCGAAATTTTGCTGTGTCAATAACTGTATACGTTACGCTAATTTGTATAAACGATTAGACAAAAAAAACAGAATGTAAAAGAAAGGAAAGTCAACGAAGATGAAAAGTAAGAAGTAAGAGAAAGAGGAGTTAAATATACATTAATCTTTATTATTGCTGAATTGTTAATACTCTTGATATTCAAGGGCAGAGAGTTCCATAACCTCACGGCGTGGACGAAAAAGAACCTTGATGAGTTGAGATATTTAAATTTTGGTAAGTTTATATTAAGTGTTCTGCGAGAAGAAGAAAACTCAAGCTTACAAATCAGATAATTTGGCGTCTTTGTCATTATAAGTTTGTGTAAGAATATACAATTTCTTGCATACATGTATTGTACTAAAGTGCAACTCAATAAACCTTTCACATAGACTGATATCCGATCGTATCTGCATAGCCCATGAATGTATCTAACTGCATCATTGAAGGCTACCTGTAACTTATTACGTGACAACGAATCCATGCTACTAAAAACAACATCGGCATATGTTATTATGGGAAGTATAAGGGCTTGGACGAGCTTCCGTCGAATTTTAAAGGGTGTGAAGTTTGCAGCCAACCACAGTCTACGCAAACAACCATAAATGCGACCAATGACGTGGTTTATGTTTTTGTTGCAGGACAGATTGCGATTTATTACGAACCCTAGGCTAATAGCCGACTCCACTATAGCCAATTTCGATTCCGATATGCATATATTTGGCACCAGACTCAGTTCAAAATTACTTTTTGATATGGGTAGAACCTGACACTTAGAAGGATTTAGCAGCAGCCCGTTTTTGTCTGCCCAGTCATTAATCGCCGACAAATCCCTGTTTAAACAAAACACTAGTTCGTCAAGCCGATTCATAGGCATAGACATGTACAATTGAACGTCATCTGCGTACATATGCGTACGAGTGTGCACACATACCAATGGCAAATCGTTGACAAACATGGAAAATAAAATCGGTCCAAGGATGGAACCTTGAGGAACACCTTGTAATAAGGGCAAAACAAAGGAAATCCTTCCACCAGCAACGATCCTTTGAAATCGGTTCGACAAATAACTTTGCAAAAGTTTAACAGCTCTTTCGCCAAACCCGAACAAGTGTTTAAGCTTCCATAAAAGAATTTTATGATTCACTTTGTCAAAAGCTTTCGAAAAATCGAGAAAGCAAAGTAATGTCACGAGCCCTTTGTCATAGTCTTGCCTTACATCATCCAAAATCTTCACCATTGCCGACTGACAACTATGCCCTTCTCGAAAGCCTGACTGAGAAGAAGTCAATAGAGAGTTGAAGGATAAGTGGCATTTGATCTGGCGGGATAAGACTATCTCAAATACTTTTGATAGGCATGGGAGAATGCTTATTGGCCGAAAATCGTTAACAGAACTTGCGTTCGATTTTTTGGCAATCGGAATAACCCGTGCATGTTTCCAAGCTTGGGGAAAGGTAGATGTCATAATATATTGTAAACCTAGAAAGCGTTACCTATTTTTTATTTTCTTATTATTTCAACCCTTCAAACATTAAAGAAAATCAAACAAACAACATACATTAAGTATAAAAAAAACTTAATAGAATTAACGTTTTGGAGTTGTACTCCACCTAGTCATAGTGGGCAGTTAGAGGTAGTCCCTTCGAGATCCTCCATTGCCTTTGTATTTTATTATAAAATACTTCATGGAAAAAAACTCATGTTTTTTTAATGCTCTTGTGTTGTGACCCTCAATCGGCAAAACTCTATTATTATCTTCCAGTTTTTTGCAAATTTCTGTGGATTTTTGAAGGAAGTATGTAGCGATTTAATACTCTTCTTCAGTTTTTTCTGCACACCCGTTTTAGCGATGCTATACTTATAATACCAGAATCACAATGTTTTTCATTACACAAGGCAATCAGGTAAATTATTTCAGCATCCGAATGGTAAATTAAAGAAATAAAGCCTGAAGTATAAACTGGACGATTTTATCTAAATAATAATAAAACAAGAACAAAAACAAGTAAAAAACACTATTTTGCCCGTCAAGAAAGTGTTTTTACAATTCGTTGTTTCACCAATTCTGCGATGCGGAATGCATTTACCGTTATCTGGTCGATACTTATCTATTATTTTGTTCGTCAGTTATATTTGTACATACTCGTACATAGTTGCAGCCTGCTCATGAAATAAGGGAGGTATCTTCAAATCAATGAGACTTAAGATCCCTGGCAAATGAACATCATTTGATACGGCTCATGTACCATATTACTAAGGAGAGTAGTCAAAAACCCACAAATTTCGACTTGGATCCATACGAGTGAATTTAAAGAAGAATTTTGTATTGTCGTTTCCCATGAAACAATAAGAAGGTCACACCAAGAGTTGCTCGAAAAAATTACTGCTTTGACAAAACATTGAAAAGCGATTGTCTTTCGTTACCTGGTACGTCGGTAAACCATCTTATTACTGGGATGACGTAATTTTCTGTGACAAGACCAAAACGATGCTTAATAACAAAAACGGACCCAATAGAGTCCAGCGACAGCATTGGAAAATCGCAACATTATTCTAACTGTGGAATTTGGGGATGAATTTTGGACAAAAGGGGGTTGGAGATTTCATAGAGAACACCATGGATGCGGAATAAAATTGAAATATTTTGAAATGTCATTTGATAAACAGTATAAATATGTAAATATGCGCTTAATGGAGCTAAAAAACCACTACTTAAATTTTATCAAGATAATGCTCCAAAACATAAGGTGCATATGATGAGCGTGTGGCTTCTTTTCAGCTGCAGCAAATTATTGTATACGACAGCCCATAGCTTTGACATAAACCCGAAACAAAATTTGTTCGTTCATTTGAAAAAAAAACTCGAATAGAGCTTAAATCTGCAATATTGGAGGAATGGCATAAAATACCGAGCGATTATTACTTACTATTACCGATATTACTTACAGCAATTGATTAATTCAGTGAAAAGACTCCGAGTCGTGATAGATGCTAAAGGTGGCCATACTAAGTAGTGAATACTTCATACTTTAATTTTCTCACACTGCCATAAATAACAAATCTTATGTAAAAGCACTTTCTTGACACCTAAATATTGGAGTATATTTTGCTTTTTTTTAACATTTATCGTTACCGAATTGTGAGAATTCTATAGTAAATACGCAAATTAAACAAAATAAATTAAAAAAAAATTATAATCGAAAGAAAAAAAAGTACTATGTACGAGTATTTCGAAAAGAGTTATTTTTACATTTTTTTTTATTGCCAAACACTTTCTTTACAAACTGTTTACACACTGACTTTGTTACTCAAGAGATCAAATGTTCTAATTTTTCAATTCTGTAAGCGAATAATTATATATGTACAAACTTGTACGTAGTATATGTGCATTTTCTTACACGAATTGTACCTTTGTTCGAAATATCGAATATCAATATCTGCAGAGCTGCTCTTTAATGCTGAAGTGGTATTTATTATTTTATAACACTAACTCTACTCACGTACAAATTGTGCACGCAAAATTTCTTGGCAACTAATACAATACATATGTACATACTTCACAAAGTCGCACAACTGAATCATGGGTTTTCCCTTAAAACCAATAAAAAGGACACAAGTGATCGAAAATAAGTACTTACTCGTACATCCGATTCGATGATCATGTTAAAACTTGTTGTTTTTCCGTGTTAACAACAAAATGTTATCACCAAAAGAGTAATAAACTTCTTAGTTTTTTTCATCTCGTAAAAGCATCCTTTTAGAGAAAAGTCTTATCTCAAGAAATTCTCGAACCATGATGATTCATTAAATGTATAAAGTGCATTTGGCAAATTAAAATGCAGGTAGATTCTGCATCTCACTCACATTGTTTAGCATTGATTAGGGGCGTTTATTGTTTATGGTGCTATCATCCCTAAAGACGTAGCAATAAAAGTAAAAATTTCTCCTTTTACCTCACAACATATTTCTGCACATATTCGCGCTTGTTATTGTATGACTATTTAAGACCTACTACTCCTGATAAATTATGTCAGTTTTAAAAGAATCTCGATCGAATAAAGATCTATATTATAACGAACAGTTGTTAATGATGAAACAAAAAATCAGCGCCAGTTTCCTTCAAAATAAAACCTACGAATCAGCTATTGATGATTTGATTAAAATCTTTGGTAAGATATACTAGAACGAACTTAAAATAACCTAATAAAAATCATTGTAATAGTGTCGAAAGTTTTTATTTCAGTTTTTTATATGAAATTGATCATATTTTCAGAACGTACATTGATTTTCAATGACGAGCCTGAACAAAAACATGTGGACAGTCCACAGGAATCATCAGATCGTGAAGTCTCACCTAAATTTGTGGTCGGAGCTAAAAAATATGGAAGAAGGTCAAGACCACAATTTATAGGAACAGATTCTTCACCCTCAGAATCTGATGATCAAGATAATGTTGTGAGAAAACCCATTAACAATACCGTAAGTTAAAAACTAACCAAGTGTTAATTTATTTATATACATATGATTAATTGTTTACAGGTTCAAAGATCCTCATCACAAAGTGATATCCTATCATCACATAGAAGACGGCCCATATGTGGTGGAGCTAAGCTCAAGCGTTGTGCATCACTTCCAGCTCAAAAAAATCAACGTGTACGTGATGCGATTTTGGAAAAAACGAAAGCAGCAAAGGCGGCAAATAAAATCAATAGCAGCGCTGAATCTTTAGGTGAGTATTATCAAACGAAGCTTATTCTATCAATCGTATAGCACTTCTGACAATATATATACAATCTCCAACACAAGGCTTGTATCTATTGTAATATCAGAGTTAAAAGTTATTTTTATAGCCGAAGCACCTAAATACATATGCATATACGAGTATAACGAGCAACGTTTTAGTTTCAAACACTCACATACATATGTATTTCTTAATTTGACTAAACAACTTTACAACTTTACATATTAAATAAAACAAAAAACATCATCGTTACATTTGAATAGGGAATTTAGACTGCGATAATCTTACAAATAAGATTCTTGACATATGGAGAAGATACGGAAGCGAAATCGGTACATATTATTTTACATGTGGTCAACTGCAAATTGTTTGTGAACGTGTAGGACTCTCGAGCGCAGTTGCAGAAAAAGTTGCCGAAGAAGTGTTCTCTAAACTAAACAAAATCGAAACAGAGCCAGTGATTTCGTTTAACGAATTCATAAACCTCATTAGTGGTGATAATATGCCATTTGCACCATCAAAGTATTCTGATTCAGAATTTTCACCGACATGCCCTAATAATAATAATAATTCGATTTCGTTTTTCGGCAATAAACCCTTCGACACTGCAGCCCTCCATGTGGACAGTAGTCAGAGTATATTTTCACGTGCGTCTGACGATAAGCAATTAATTGTGAAAGGTTTGTTCCAGAAATTGCTTATTATGTAATAATTTTTCGTTTGTATTTATTATAGTTCAGTGCACTGTTAATAGTTAAAATTTTTTTTTAAATGAAAAAAGAAAAAAAATGCATTTAGCTCGCAAAGCACTTTGATTTTTGTAAGAGTCTCTCAGTGGGACTCCTCCTGGTTTGGTGTTGGCTTTTAGCATAATTAATCCTGTTTTGTTTTATATTCACATGCACACGCACCATAAATTGTATTAGTATGTGCTTGTTCTTTTCTTTTAATTATTACTCGTATTCGTATACATACATATCTGTCTCTCCTCGTTGGTTCCCTATTTCGTTTAGCAGAATGTCTTAATCGTTTCGTTTAGTAAAGTCTTTTCAAAACGTGTCCTGCATTATTGAAATGTAATAATAAAAAAATCTATTTATAGATATTCCAGCTCAATTGGAAACAGTTCCAGCTCATAGTGTAATTGAAATGTGGGAACGAGCTAGTATCACAAGTGCAAAGGGACTTTTGTTAAGTCTTGGCTTCGATGAAGACGAAGTTAATGTACTGCAATTGTCTAAGGTTTTGGAAGAGGAATTACGTGGCTTAGTTGGTGAAGCACAGACAACACTTCTAAAAGCATCTTTAGCACTTCAAACAGCAGAACTTTCCACGCTAAAGCAATCATACCATCAATTGGGTGAAGAGAATAAAAAATTGCATGCCGATAACAAAGACGCGAATAGAAGAGTGGTGATGTTGGCTCAAGAAATCGACGAAAGACACGCTAATTTAGAAGACACAACTAAGAAAGAGGTAACTTGAAAAATAACACCTTTTCTCTTTAATTTGGACTTGACTTAAATAATTTTAATTTTTTTTTGTTAGATAAGACTACTAGAGCAGCGACATGCAGAGGTAGTGCGTGACTTAACTGCTCGGATGGCGAACGATCGCGAAAATTGGTCAAATTTGACAGCTCGATTAGAATTACGAATAAAATCCCTGGAACAAGAGGAGTTTAAGCTAAAATCTGAAACGGAATCACTTCAAAAAGAGAATAGTGCCTTAGAAAACGAACAAATAAACCTTCAGAAGCAGATAACCGGACTTCTAGAGACAAACATCCAGTTGAATAAAGAAATAGTTGAATTCGAAGAAAAGAATAGAGACAAGGAAGGATCTAAAAGTGAGAAAGAGACCGAGGAAATGATGGACTTGATGGAGAAAATCTCAAATTTACAAGTGGAAAATGCAAATTTGCGTGACAAAAACGACGAGCTAGTTGCCGAAGTGGAAGGACTAAACTTTGAAATATCGCGTATCAAGGCAAAAAGAAATCCAAAGGTTGCTCCCACCAGTGCAGACGAGGATCCCGATCATGCTTCTGCGGCTGTGAAAAGACGAGGTGATTCTCCAAGTAAAACAAGAATAACTGAAGAAAGTCCGCGATTAGGTAAATTCCGTAGATGTAATGCAGATGCTAACAGTGAGAGTGATACAAGTGGCGATTGGGTAGCATTAAATTCTGAACTAAAGAATCCTGTTAATGTTACCTCGACGCCAAGTACTTCTTCAGGCTTTTCCCAGGAAAGTTGCAGTTCTACTCTCGATGCTAAGGATCAGGAGATTGTAACTTTAAAAACAAAGATTTCGCAGTTGGAAAATGAGTTGAAGTTATACAAAGATAATGTAACAAATCATGATTCAACGATATCAAGTGGTGATATTTCCAGCATAAGCATTGAAAAAGAAGCTATAGATGCACGTTGTAAGGAGCTCGAGACAAGTTTAGAACAAATGCAAAAAGCTTACGAAGAATGCGAAGATTATTGGCAAGATAAACTTTCTGAAGAACGCCAACTCTTTGATAAGGAACGAAAAATTTACGAAGAAGAGCAAAAGGAAAGTGATAGCAAGTTCACAGAACTTGTAGAAAAGGTACGTGAATATGAAGAGCAATTTAGTAAAGATGGACGGTTGTCACCTATCGAAGAAAAAGATGCACTCGAGCAGCAGTATTCTGATCTAGAAGCAGAAGCAGAACAACTTCGTGAAAACGCCAGACTAATGTTTGAAGAGAAATCCAAAGAAATCGAAACACTAAAAAATGAAATTGAAGATCTAAAGGTGAAGCTGGGTGAAAGTGTTGAAATTTTAACGGGTGCAAATGAAATGCAAGCAGAACTGTCCGACTTGGATAGTCCAGCGAGCTCTCCCATCAGCTATCTTTGGCACCAAAGCACGATTCAGTCTCCAAAGTTTAAATTGAATGGTCAACAAAAATCTCCTACAGTACAGAGAAATAGGTAAGCCCTAGCGTAAGGTCTATTTGAATAGAAAAATAAAAAAAAAATAAATAAATAACTAATGTAAATGAGGTTGACATAAACGAAAATATATTTTTACAATTTGAAGGTTTTGGCTTCAGGAAAAGGTGGATCGACATATATCGAGATGTGGGGAAAAATAAACTTGATTTTAAAAGTTTTTTTTTTAATTGTAACTGTGGTTTAATTGTTTTTTATTTGAATGCGTGGGTTTGATCGTTTTTATACGGTGCATATAGGAGTTTATTGTTGGAGGGTGGGTGCCATGAAAAATTGGTTGATTCTTTTTCAATTGCTATATCAATTGTCTCACAAAATTCTATGTGATATAGGATTAAGTTAGTAGTATACATGATTATCAGACCTTTTCTAGGCACTGGCTTATGCCTTCGTTACTATAATAAATAATCGCTCTGTCAGTTAGTATACTTGTTAGTATTTGGATTATTATCAGCTTATGTTAAATCTATCAGCTCATCACTTTTTTTTCACTGAGGTGCTTCAATGCCTGTGAATTTGCTAAAAATGTATTATGTTGCAATCACATTAAAGAATTAATAAGAAAGATTTGATAGTGCTTTTTTAATTCCCTTATGACCTAATGGGTCATTACGCATCAAACCTCCCCAGCTGAATTAAGAATTTGTAATTTAGTTAGGGTTAGTTTTCAAATGAGTTCGCTTAATTAACTGACACCATATGTCTCGTCCCCTAGATTTATTGTCAAAACGAGACCTTAAACCACTCAAAGAATCAAATCAACGAGGGTTGAAGCTTAGTCACAAAAATCCACCAACTAAATAGGGGGTTTTCAGATTTTCTGCAGAACTAATTTAGTCAATCTGTTACCCTTGTGTTCATATCTTCACACTTGTGCAGATTAGTTAGACATTTCAAATGTGGCTGCAGAAAAAGTTAGAAGATTTTAGTGCGGAATAGTTTTGTGTTTCTTGAGGAGGAAATATGTATAAGAATGTAAAGGGTCCGCCATATATCGTTTTTTTCTTTCAATTAGTGCTTATTTCGTGAATGGTAACATTTAGCTCATGTCTGATTTGACAGATAATTAGTTTTATCCTTCCGGTTAATAATGGAAAATAATTTCATTCAAATGGTTGCCTCGGCTGGCCATGCAGTAGCCTACACTGTATTTCACTAATGACTTCGCGAATATTGTCCTTTAAAGCGCCAATTGTCGGCGTAACACTTATCTTTTACGGCACCCCACAAATAATAGTCCAACGGTGTCAAATCGCAGCTCCGAGGTGGCCAAACGACATCAGCTCTGCGGCTGATAATGCGATCTTCAAAAACAGGGCGCAAAACATCGAGTGTAGCTTTATCTGTTTGGCACGTAGCGCCGTCCTGTTGAAACCAAATGTTGCTAATATCCTCCTCTTCAATTTTTGTGAACAAAAATTCGTTCAACATGGTCCGATAACGATCGCCATTGACTGTAACGGCCACTCCTTGCTCATTTTCGAAGAAAAATGGCCCAATTATGCCTCTGGACCAAAATCCGGCTTTTGTATCGGCTTTTCAATGTATGCGTGCGGGTTTTCTGTGCCCCAAATGCGACAATTTTGCTTGTTTACATATCCGCCAAGATCAAAATGAGCTTCATCTGAAAAGATGATTTTTTTGGCAAAATCGGCATCTTCTCTAAGTCGATCGCAGGCAATATTTCCCAGCGTTGCTCAAGCGTATACACAACCATATTCGTTCAGCGGAAGGATAAAACTAATTATCTGTCAAATCAGACATGAGCTAAGTGTTACCATTCACGAAATAAGCACTAGTTGAAACGTTAGATGGCGGACCCTTTATAACTATTGAAATAATATGTAAAATAATAAACCTTTTCCTTTTGAAAAAAAGCAAATCTAAGATTAATTAAATCTTTTGCATTGGCATGACGTTTCTGAACACTAAGTCTGCTTTCACATGTCGCAAGTTTCGAAAGATTCAAATGAGTGGAAAAGAGAAAAATAATGAAACAAAAAATACCCAATTAACCAAATTCCCACTGCATTTGGGTAGCAATTTCATTGCAAGTATTTGACATTTCTTTTTCTCCTTCTTCTTTCTTTTTCGCATTTGCTTCATTACTTCTTTCGCTGTGTTACGAGCACAACATTTCAGTATGGCGGATGAACTGAAATAGACAAAAGAATTAACAAGGGGCTCATTTTCAATTATGAAAGACTGAGCGCCAAAGATGAAATGAAAGAGAAGTGTCTAATAACATGCAAATTCAAAGAAGGGGAAAGTCTTCATGTAGAGTTGCTCGCATCACTGAATGACAATTCAAAAGAAAATAACCAGAACATGCGCATTACACACTTGCGACGTGTGAAAGCGGACTAAGCAAATGACGATCGTATTAAAATGTGTGAACGCAGTGAATGCGTTCAAAAACAAACTAGGAAAGATCTCCGATTGTACTAAGGTAGAAATGCTGACGCTTATGAACTCAAACAAAAAAATTGTATTAATAGGTCTGGTCCCCCGAGATTTTTGTAACCATTCGTAAAAGAGAATTGTTTGCTAAGGTTTCAGGAGTGCAATAAATTCTCTCTTAAACCCAAAATCTCGCGGGAACTCGCTTTTGTAAAATGTGTAGGAAACGTCAAAAGCAACAAGTAAAAACAAAACCGGACAAAGATTTGTTTTTATTACTATTTTTTTTTTCTGTTGAACTGAACACTCAAGTGGGTATTTCTACACTTAAAGTGCCTGACCACGTCTTAAGTTTTTAGGAAAGTCGGACAGAGAGAGAAAGAACGATTTTTGGGCTCAGTGGTTATTTCGCTCCATGGGTGGCATCCAACATTTAATGGAGAGACTAAATTATTAGTATAATTGGACTTGTTGTATTCTAGGCAACCACTCATTTTACGTGATTTTAGTTGCCTGGAAAAAAGAATGTCCTTCGGGCGCGGTTGGTTTTGAAACCCGAACCGTCCGGTTTGGAATACACTACCAGTTGAGCCACGGCGTTTAATGAGTTCTATAGTACTAGGCGAACAATTCGCTTCAATATGAAGGTCTTTTTTCTCCTCTTAGTCCATGTCCGAGTCATCTTTTGAGTTAATTTCCATAAAATTGTCGTTAAACTTCTACGAATTTGATCTTTTAAAATTTAATTGATTTTGTACATTATTTGACAAAGTCCTGGAATATAACATAAGCAGCATTTGTAGATTGGCAAACTACTGCAGTCAGCATGGATTTCTAAAAGGTAAATAAACTACTACAAACTTAATTGAATTCGTATCCTTTGTGCTTTCAGCCCTAGAAAATGGCAACGAAATCGATGTTATTGCTACAGATTTAGCTAAGGCCTTCGATAAATTATCACACCAACTGATCCTTTTCAAATTGTCTTCCCTCGGTTTTGACCCCATATTGCTAAAATGGATATTTTTCGCGTTCGCTTTAGGGCAGCCTTCTCAACCCCGTTTTTAGCCACTTCTGGTGTCCCACAAGGCAGCCATCTAGGTCCCCTCTTTTTCATTTTAACTATAAACGATCTTGAGAGGATTATCAAACACTGCTCCGTATCCATTTACGCCGATAAAACTAAGTTCTCCATATTTTTGAATACTCGTAGATGATTTGCACAATGTTAGCAAAATGACAATATGTCGCTACATTTGAGAGGTTACTCTAGCCGTAAATGAAATGGAATTTAACAACCAAATCTGTTGGCCAGAAGATGTACAGACATTTTTTGGAAAAGGTGGGATGCTGGAAGTTCGTGGTGCAGTTGATGGCATACTGAATAATATTGATGCCCCTTATATTAATGAAGCAGCTCTTGTTGATCGGCATGGTCAACACTCATTGAATTGTATGGCAGTTTGTGGGCCCAACTTACAGTTTTACTACATAAATGCAGTTCAGCCAAAGGCATCTACACACGAAAACAATATATCTCCCGTTGCTAACAATCGGGGAGCTATAGGTCAAATTTGTCCATTACCCTTGCATAAACCATGTTACTAGGCTCTTCGTTTAGCAATCAAATAGATTTTAGCAACTTCTAAGTCACATCAATTGATGTTTAACCATTTCGTCATAATAAAAGTTGTGATCCAAGCGCATTTATTCGAAAACCATCTCACTGGCAGATTTGCTTTCTGTATGTCTTTGAAGCAGCGTGGGTGTGCGCATTTCCCAATCACAACCAATGGTTCAACTTCTCCAAGCATGTTAACACAATGTAACATGGTTAATCTCTCCTTGGAAGATTTCCCCCCTGAGCAGGACTCACCCCTGATATGAAATGTCTTCATAGGGAGAGCTTTAAAGAACAAAGCCGTCTCATCTGCATTGCAAATATCCTTGGGATCATATTTTTCAATTAATGACCCAATTCGACAAGTCCATTCAGCAATGGTTTGTGGATTCACATCAGCAACTTCCCCAGATATCGCTTTGTATGAAATGTTGTGTGGCCTTTAAAATCGGCGCAACCAGCCGGATGATGCTTTAAAATTTGTAAAATTGATTTTCGTAGCACAATCTTTGGCTTTCTTTTGAACGAATGGTCCAGAAATAGGGATGCGGTTTTCGCGAGCGTTGACAAACCATTCATGTGTCAACGTATTGACCTTTTTACCTTCGAAGCTATGAAACCTTCGTTTTTGTAGCTCATTCGCGCCAGTGCTCCAATCAGCAAGTGGGGATTTTTTATTTTTCAATATGTTGGCCACACACGAGTTACCAACATCAAATTTTTTTTCCTATGGAGCGCACTCCACACCCGGTCAGCCCTGTCTTGAATAAAATCGTTTAAGTACAGAGAACCAGAATAAAGGCTTAGGCAGCAGAAAGAAAACAATACCGTCCACCTGGAGACAAAACTTCCTATTGACTATCTTTTACATGCAAAGATCTGTTTTGGCAAGTTAATGCCTTACGAACAAAACATCCTAATCAAACACATATTGTCCGTTAACTTGCACTCATTCATTTCAACCGAATGCGAAAATGAGGGAGCGCAAAACGTAGTAGCGATTTTCCTGAACAATTTGTGTGTACAACCGTTGTACACGCGCTTGCTGTCATGTCACACAAATCATAAGTATGTTACATAAGCCTACAATGATCTTTCACCCAAAAGCGATGTATGTATGTGAATAACTCAAATCGTCTATTTAAAGAAATGTGTTAACACAAATAAATATGAAAATACTGTCCGTGTCCACTTAAGAGGAAAGAAACTCAAACGAAATCATACTAGCCATCATCATTAATCATTTTTAACTTGTATTTTTATACTCTTTTCATTGTTGTCCATAAAGTATAAGGATTAATGCTTATGAAATTACTGTGTGTGTTTATTATGTATAATTCCTGGTAATTAACGTACTTATTTAGTCTGATGAATAATGACACCGAAATTGACTCCGAGCTCTTATACAAAGTTACTGCCTTAGGAAATCGAGTAAGGACTTTTATTTATCTGAGGCCTTTATAAATTAATTGTGTATCTGAACTATTTAACGGAATACCTTCGAATATGAAAATTTCGGAATAAAGTAGGTTTTTTTAAATGATTAATTTTTTTTTAAACCAAAATGGCCTCAATAAAATATCAACAACAATAGTTTTCTCTTGGTTTTTATAATCTATTTCTCTTCATTCTTCGGAAATTCGTTTCGATTGTCTGTGCACATTTTTTGGCACAGAATAATTTTTTTCTTTTCTGTAGTTGTTTATAATTGCGACAGAAATTACTAGAACAACCGAATCTGTAAATCAGCTTGTTATTTTACAAAATTAACAAGTGTCTTTATAATGTAATCACATCAGTGTAATTTAGAAATAGGGGGTTTCACACAATCGCCTACTATTGGGTTGGCAAGAAAGCGATTTCGATTTTTTAGTGTGGAATAAAACTATTTATACAAAACTTTATATACAAATAACAAACTTTAATCAAGTATTGTATATACTTTCCATTTTGTTCGATGACATTCTGCCATGTTTCTGGCAACTTCATGATTTTGTGCTCATAGAACTTCGGGGCGTGGACCAATTCTGGCCGGTCTTCTTTAATTGCTTCCTCAAATTTCATTAGTTGAACTAATTGTTTGATTCCTTGGAGGCAGCTCAAAATACACTACCACTTTAAATCCCACCAAATCGACAGCATAACCTTCTTTTGAAGCAGTTCAAATTTCGATGTAGTTTGTGCTGGTTCATCACGCTTAGACTGTGATCGTTTTCGGTGGATATTGTTGTAGATAGTCCACTGATCACCAGTGATGATTCGTTAAGTGAGCTTCCTTCAATTCATGTGAAACCCAAAGAAAGTGAATTTCAATTGTTGTGTGTGATGCATTAAACGTCACTGTAATCTCTCGGATATGAGGGTCTGATTCAATTATAACTTCGATTTGGCTATCATCAACTTTGGCCATTTTTGAGTAAAAAGTCTCCAATACGGAATTTCTCAAACCAATTCTGACACGCCCGAGTAGTAAACACCAAAACATCAAATATCTCTTTGTGACCCTTAGCAGTTTTTTTTTTGCTTATACGGAGCACAATATGTCGAAAACGTTCTCTTGTTAAAATTGATACTTTACTAACAGATGTCAACAAAATCAAGCTTTGTTTGCTTCTAATCTACTTGTAAAACCGAAATTGCCAATTACATTACATTACATTATGTTTTATTGGGACTTTTTCCAATCAATACATTTGTGTGTGTACAATATTTGTTTCTTAAGAGCTAAGACTAAGTTTGCGTCTGGCTTAAAAGTAAGGTAATAGTTTTATAAACAATTAAATCGAAATTATAAATAAGTTTACATAGCTTTGAAGTATACGCTTGCTCCCGGCGTATTACATCAACGTTGCTTCACATGGCACTTAAAAACTAAAAACTAAAAAAAAAGAAAAAACAAATGACTAGGTATTGAAAATTATTAACAATAGTTACCATATCATATTATAACTATTCACTTAAGCTTTTGATCCGCTTAATGTTCATATATATACTATATGGACAAAAGCAGAGCACTAGCTATAGTGATTATAAAAAAAAAGTAGGATTATAAGCTACCCAAAAACAAAGAAAAGTTACCCGCGTAGATTTAAAGGGGATGCTTTTTCATAAAAAGGAACTGAAAGGTTTCGGTTCGCATTTGGTCTCAACAAAGGAAAGGATCTTGGATTCAATAGATTAAATGGGGAAAGGTAATAATTTTCCTCCACACTATCGTTGATATTTGAGTCCAACAAAGATTTAACCATTGGATTAGGATGATCACGTATACGCTCTAGCTTTTTTACAAATAATTCGGTTTGGTATGTCATTATGGGTGTAATGTTCGTTTCGGAATACAGGGTCTTATTAGAAAACCATTTTTTATCTGGCCTTCTATATTTACCGCAGCAGAATCTTAAAATTTTTCTCTCAAAAATCTGGAGCTCTTCGGCTACCGTAGGCGAAATTGTAAACCAAGTACAAAACCCATATGTTATTATTGGTCTTATTAAGGTCTTATACAATAGCATCTTGCTATTCGGCGAAACTTCTTTAGAATTGAGCAGTGGCTTAAGAATTGCTGTAACCATTTTGGCTTTATTCAATACTCTTCGAGCACGTTTGTTGAAACCGACTCTCTTATGGAAGTCAATACCGAGGTGCTTGACTTCATCTCGTAGTGGAATATTATTTCCATTGATCTCTAGTCTCAAGGTCTTACTTTCTTTTACTGCAAGATAATGTCTTTTCCCGCTTGCATTTCTAAAGCAGGTTAGGCCACATTTAGCTGCATTAATTTTTAGCTTCCACTTTTTGAAGTATGCTATAAGAGTCGGTAGTTTGTCTTTAATCTTATTAAGCGCAACATTTGGCCTTTTGTCACTTGCTAATATCAGACTGTCATCTGCGTATAAAATAGCACTAAGGTCATCTTGCGATGGGTAGTAGAAAGGAAAGTCATGAATATTGATATTAAATAAGATTGGTCCTAGGATGGATCCTTGAGCTACACCGGAAAGGCCTGAGAAATAGTCTGAGTGCTCATCACCTATGATAACAGAGCTGAGCCTATCTTTTAGAAAGCTGTAAATGGTACAAATTAGCCACTTAGGAAAATTTAGACCAATTAACTTATAGATTAATCCCTTGTGCTAGACAGAGTCAAAAGCTTTTTCTAAATCTATATCAAGACCTACCGTGCATCTCCTAGATCTTAAGTTTTGAATAATTTTATTGTGCAGTACCAGTGAGGCATGTTCTGTTGAATGACCCTTTTTGAACCCAAACTGGTTACTTGGAATGATGTTGGAGTCTTCGCACATGAACTTAGCTGCCCTACTATATGCCTCTCGAACAGTTTTCCTATATTAGACAGCAAGGATATTGGTCGAAAGTCTTTTATATCTCTTGCTCTCTTAGACTTAGCTATTGGGAATATTTTCCCTTTCTTCCAAATTGAAGGGAAATAGCCATTATTCAGGCAGTGGTTGAATAAAATAGAGAAAGATGTGTCAAGAGAAATAGGACATTTTCGAAGAATGAAGTTTGAGATATTATCTATTCCAGCTGACTTTTTGTTGTTGAGGGCTTCTCTCAACAAACTCACACTATTTGGGGATGTAAATGCTTGCGCATTGTTGGGATTTATCGCGGTATTTGAGGGCGAAAAGATTGTCAGGGTTTGATTGAACTCGTTTCTACGAAAAGATTCTATTGTCGAGTAGATATCATTCTCCTCAGATTGATCTGGAACTGTTTCTGGACTCGAGTAAATATGTGAGTAATATTCTTTAAACGCGTTTAATTTAGTTTGCACATCATTTAGGTTCCCTCCGTTGTGGACTAGAGTGTCTTTCAAACCGAAATTGCCAATACTCGTATAATATTTCATAATATTATATTTACGTATGTCTTAATTGAGCTTTTAAATTAAGAACGTAAATATAATATTATGAAACATTGAGCAATTGCCTAACTGCTCAGATTTTATGCATATCCGTAGACATATCTAAACAACAAAACTACATCAGCATAATTTTCTTATCACTTTCAGATTAAACAACTTATCAACATCTGAAACTACTGTATTCAGTACTACACAGCCGAATGCAAGTGTCCAAGAAAACGATGAGCGCAAAAACATATCACCTATTCAAAAACCTAATACACCAAAGGCGAATACTAATGAAATTTCAAAAGACGAAGATTCTTCTTCAACGGCATCCGCTAAAAGTTTCGAATCTCGAAGTGTTGCTTCCACGCACAGTATTCAAAAATCATCGATTAATGCTCCAAGTAGTTGTTCCAGCCCGAATATTATGAAAGAAGAATTAAAACGTTTAAAATATTTCGAAATGCAATTGAAAGATCAAATAAAAGATTTGGCCTTACAGCGAGATGGGCTGGTAATGGAACTTCAACAGCTACAGGAAGCCAAACCTGTACTCGAGAAGGCATATGCTGTAAGTTGCAATATGTGTAATTCTTTTTGCATTTTTTTAATAATTGCCTTCTCTTTGTCAGCGCACTGCACATCCTTCACTTATTCAAAAAGTAAATCAGCTTGAATTGAAGAACCGACATCTGCAGAATGTTGTCAAACAGCAGCATCACTATACCGAGTCTCTAATGCAGCGTAAGTAAAATAGAAAGTTGTACTTAGTAGAATGATATAATATGCGATATTTTTACCTACTCAATAGAAACGTGGCAGCAGCAGCATGCTGAATTGTCTGACCTTCGGAATCGCCTTGAAACGCAGGGCATGATTATGACAGAGCAAACACAACGTTTAGCTAATGCTGACGTTCTTGTTAAAGAATTATATGTAGAAAATTCTCATCTCACTGCCACTATACAGCGGTTGGAGCAACAAATGTGTAGGGTGAACCTTATGCATCAGCACCAGAGCTTAAGTGGCCTACCAGGAATGCCTTAATCCAAACTAACTACTTCAAACTAGCACCAAATAACAGAAAAATAAACAACCTAATTTTTAGTGCCCGATTCTTTCTTTAATCAGGTATAAAAGTCGGTCGATCTTGGATTATTCAACATCGAGGATATAATTCTCTTAAATCTCAACTTCTCATAAAATAAAAGGATATTGGGTATCGCAACTGTACATGTAAATTTGTATTTTAAACTATTTCCAACAATGTAAATAAAATATATTCGAATGTCCTCTCATTTGGTGAAGGTAAAAGTGTTAGGTGTAGGTTCAAGAATAATCACAGTTCGACTGCATAAATGTTACTCAGTATATTATAATTATAAAAAGACGTACATATATGTATTTTTTTTTTTCGCAACTAAGATAGAAATTTTATGAAAGTGATAAAGTGTGTTTGTGTCAACGAAAAGTCCCTTAGATTGTACGAGTATTTGTTCAGAGTTAGACTTTATTTCTATAACGTTATTAGATAGTTTAATAATTAAAAATAACTACAAAACAAAAAAAGAAAAAACTTTTTACTTTAATATTTATTTATATTGCTATTATATACATTCATTTATATCATGCGATACGATACAATATTGTATTTTGTTTTGATTTGTTAAAGAAAAAAATAGACTATTAAGCGCTTATTTAGGTGTATTCTCATTGCATATGTCCTTGCAGCGTACTATTCTTATTCTTAAGAAATCCTATTTTCGATCAAGTAATTTCGTATGAAATTACAATTTTTTACGTACATACGAGTACACTTTAATTTTTTCGTTCATATTGTGAGAAATGTAAAAGTGTGTATAGATCTGATTCAAATGTTAAATTAAATGAAATTACAATTGTTTAAAACTAAAAGTCATCAGAAGTAAGAATAAACACATGCATGTTCAAAATTAAATATACAAAAAAAAGTATTAATTTTTTTTTAAGAATAAAAAGCACTCCAGAAAATTTAAAATAGAAAAAATAATAAAACAAAAAAAAAATAATGAAATTATATTCTGCTCTTCGCAGTTAAAGCTATCAACGAATCAGCAAAAAAATAAATGAATATATTTTATGCAAAATTAATTTATACTAAATGAACAAAATATATGGCATAACAAATTTAAAGAACGTTTTTTTCTGTAAACTCAACAAAGGAAAATCTTTGAAATACAGAAACTTAAAGACTTTTCTGCCTCTTCTTCTTTTATTAACCGTTAAAATACATAATGCGTGTAATTGCATCGAATGGTACATATTTCTCGCACGTGTCTGCATTGCAACTGCACCGTTTGTGGGATTGGCTAAATTTGCGGATCTAAGAACTATTACAGGTTGCTCTATTTTGTATCACCTCGGCAGTAAGGTCAAGATTTTGCTGATGTTGCTGCATTTGTGTGATTCAATTATTTTTCTTTCGGGCTGTGTTTTGAATCTCGCCTTTTTGGATTTTAGACTGGATTGTCCTACAACCATCATTGAAATAACATGGTAAAACCAGCTGGTATGCTCAGCCTGAAATTTCTCCACAAACAGCAATGAAAATATAATATAGTGGACTATAACCAGTTTCTATTTATAACACGGCAAAATATGTATATTATTGTTGAACTAAAGTGTAAAATAATAATAAGAAAGATTCAGGACATCAACGTTGAAAATTTAATTAGAACCAATTGAAAAAATATATGTACAAAATATTTTGTCCAGTATTGTTGCATTGTATGTCTAGTACTGTATACATACACCGCCTTGACGATATCCATTCGAGATCTTTTATGGATTTATTTCGAACTATGTTTTTGTGAGTTTTATCTTGTGCTTAGAAAGATTATCCTGCTAAAATTTTCCAATAACACACATGTTTTCTCAGCCCACGGTAAACTTCATATTCTCGAGAATATTAATACCAACATGTACATACTTTTCCTTTGTCGAAATCCCCTAGTCGAAATGAAAAATATCCGACCTATTAAGTTGACTAACGACACCTAAACAAGACATGTTCTACTATTCCCTTTTATTAAAATGTAATCTTTAATTCTTCACAAATAGTTGTTTTATAGTGGTCATTTTATTTACAAGTATATTGCGTTTCAATTCACTATGCAGTTGGGCAGTGAGAACATGGAATAATTGCCTACTATAGGGTGGGCAGGAAAGCGATTTTGGTTTTTTAGTGTGGAATAAAACTATTTATAAAAAACTTTATATACAAAGAACAAACTTTAATCAAGTATTGTATATATTTTCCATTTTGTTCGATGACATTCTGCCATGTTTCTGGCAACTACTTCGTGTTTGTTGTCCCGCTACTACTGGAAAGTTCTTATATCTCACCTAAAGTCAGTTCAGTAATATTCTCTTCAAACTTCAAAACAAAGCGGATAACATTGACTGCATTGCTTGTTTATAAAATGGAGGACACAAGACCAATTGCTCGTTGGCGTCCAGTGGGGCCGTAGCAAAGTCTTTCCGCCGTGCTTGCAAAAGAAAATGCACGAGATGACGGTCTAACCAACAAATAACCCTCAAAATCTCAAGAATGGTGATATGGCCGAGGTCTAGGTCAGTTAATTGGATATTTCAAGAACTGAACTGAAAAATATTTCTAAAAATCAAGGGAGTGTTGCCAACAACACGCGTTGTTCCCAAGCGGTCCTCCATCCAAGTACTAAACTGCGCCCGACGCTGCTTGACTTCGGTCATCGAACGAGAACCGATACATTTTTTTTTCATTTTATATGCATTTTTATTTTTAGACTTCATTTACATTTACAAGCTAGACAAAAAAATTCTTAAAAATTAGCTTAAATAACTTACACATAATCTTATTCTATCTTACTGGCCCCATGCGGGCACTCTAAGTTAAACATAATACTTAATCTATGTCTTTCGACGTTTCTTACAGACTATTTTTATTTTTGTTTTTACATTTATCAAAACTAAAACTAAGAAAATAAACTTTTAGAAGAAAAACTTAGTATATGGACTTTTTGTTATAATATAAAATTTAAAACTAAACGTATAAACTACTTACAACTAAATCTTAACCTACTTAATCCTACTTAAACTATCTAATCCTATACCGTATTTTAGAGGGTGTTACCCACCTCTGTTCTAATATAATTTTTTTTAATTTTTTTTTTCTTAAAACTGCCCTAATTCTACCTAACATTATGTAAGCCGGCCACGGCTAATAAAATATGCAGACGACCGACTCTGCTTCCTATGGAGCTACGTAGTATTGGAGGAATTCGACGACGAAACTTCCTCTCCTTCATCTAGCCACCAGAATTGTTAGTGCTGCCGAGCAACAACTCTTATGTCGCGACTCCCTACCGACCTACTGAACCGGAGACGCTCCGCACTGCCATGTGCGACGTCTCTGTCGTAGTTGATTCGCCTCTGTCCGCAGATGTTTGAGCAACGTGGAAGACCTTTCATATCTAGGTAGAGGAACGCTCCTAGAGGAACAAAGCCGTCAAAGTGAACTCTCTCAAGATACATATAATTAGGGTAGTAAGCCACGGAGATCAGGTTGTTCGATGAGGTCATTGCTCTTGCAATGTGCCTTCGAGTCAACTTAATGACGAAATTGTCCAGTCTTATTAGGTTCACCCTATTGTACAAGACCTTATTAGGATAGAATTTTATGTACTCAGACTCTGGTGTTCTGTATAAGCGAAGACAAGTCCTATTACAAGCCCTCTCAAACACCCGAATCTTTTCCAATAAACTTGCTCTTAAGTTGAACCACACGGGACATCCAAACACAAGTAGCAGATAACCTTTACCCTCGCGTCGAGTTGGCTGTTATAAAACAGTCTCTTTGTAAGGGCAAAAGCACCTTTGCCTCTGGCCAGAGCAACATCTATATGTTTGTTAAAATACAGATATGATCTAGCCAGATCCCAAGGTATCTGACTACATTTCGAAAAGTAAGTGGCTGCCCGTGCTGCCCCACGATCGAGAACTTTTGCCAATTCTTTCTGGCATCCCTAGAAGCCCCAGACAAAGGCGTCCTAAACAAAATGGTTTCCGACTTCTGAAAATTGATTTTCAACTTCAGTCATCGCAATGTCGTTTAATTTTATCGAAGTCACGTTGCAAGAGTATATTAATGACCTCAATCTTTTGACCTGGCCTGTACGCGATTAAGACGTCTGCGTACGCTATGGCATGGTGAAGTGAACTTATCAGATCACTTGTGTAAATGTTGAATAGGATCGGCGAATTTACCGCACTTTGTTGCAGACCGTTTTTAATGTTAAATGTTCCAGCAGAAGTCACATCGCCATTCTTCACGATGAACTGTCTACTAAAGAGCATATCAAAAAGAATATACAGCAGTGGTTTACTAATGCCCAACCTGTCCAGCATGAAAAAAAGTCCTTCTAACCATACGGTATCGAAGGCTTTCTCCAAGTCAATCAGGCAAGCACCAGTGCACTGATTCTTGCCTTTGTTCCATTGGATACTCGTATCAGAAACTAGTTTAGACGCAGCATGAATGATATCATGCCCCGCCTTGAAACCGAATTGATTATCCGGAACTATATTTTTGTCCTCAACCCACTTAGTCAGGACTCTATTGATCACCTTCTCGAAAACCTTACTGATGTTTGGAAGAAGACTGATCGAGCGGAGATTCGCCGGATTGGAAGTGTCTTTATCTCTTTTGGGGATGGGATGTACCACCGCAGTTTTCCAATGCGCTGGATAATGTGCATTATTCATTGCATTATTAAACAGGGTGGTATAAATGTGCACCGCTTCTAGTGGGAGATGTCGAAGCACAATGTTCGGTATTTCATCGGTTCCCACTGATTTCTTACTTCTAAGCGATTCGAAGATCGTTTGGAGCTCTGCCTTCGAAATGAACGGTGGTAGTACCATTTCATTGGTGATGACATTATTTGCCATATTCTCGTCACTGAACTGGGTGGAACCCGAGCTCTCGAATCGCCAATTCACAATTTCATTTCGAAGGTAGAAATTGTGCACAAGGACTCGATTTTCCAGGTCGTGGTTCGGGCCAATGATGTCATTCGCCTTATATACTTCCTGGAAAGACGCTCCTATATCCTCTACTTTCTCCTGCGGATCCTCGATCACAAAGAAGTTGTCATCAGCAACAGCCTCATTTGGATATATACCTGCTGCTACAAGTATTTGTTCGTTGTCCGTCGTACGGGCGATTTTAAGACTACGAAAGGTCGTTTTGTTCTTTTCTCCGAAATATTTTATTTATTTGCGGAAACATATTCGGGTTGCTGATGTTTACAGCTCGAATTTTGTTGTTCCAATACAAACTTACAGATGCTCTGTAATTTTCTTTTATTAATACTTGGGGGTTTTTGATCGACGACTTTATCGTCATAATCTCCGGGTTATGTCTGTCAGTAAACTGTCTGTACAAGGTTTTGTATTGGTGTATTTTGTATAAGGTGTATTGATACCAAGGTATCGTTTTGTCAATTGTTCGTTTAAATGTCCCGTCCATTAGTTTTAGATATGTACCTGTCAATCTCCTCGTTTGACAGATTTCTATTGGATGGTGGGTAGAGCGAATTCGAGGAGACGAGAACCCATACTTTCAGCGTAGTATGGTCGTTGGCGTCATTCTTATTAGAAAATTTCAATGTTCCGTTAATTTTACCGCACCTCAACACGCCAATTTCTCCTATTCCGTATGAACAAAGCAGTGGTCAGGATGATGCAAAGAGGCATGGTGCGGCGGATGAATAAGAAGGCTGTTTTTTGCATCAGCAACCATTCCGAAATGCAAACCCAAACTGGTGACAGAACGCAGTACGTTCCGCAATTCATTGTGAATGTATATACTGCGCAAGGAAAAACAATCAGCGCATCGTGCACTAGCGTGATGCAAATAGCTGTTTGTTTGGTTAATGCAATCTGAAGTACAATATAATGGCGAATTCGGAAAGCAGTTTATTGAAAATAAGAATAGTAAAAAATCTAAAAAAGAAGCGTAATGGAGAAAAAACTCATGTGATTATAAAGACAGAATAATTTATGGCAAATTTCATCATCTTTATCCCCAATTACGAGCGGATGGAAATTAAACAGCATGTCGCCAGTATACGAGAATGACAAAAAAAACATTCGACTACATTTTAAAAAATATACATGGTGCTCGTACTTGTTATCATTATACCACAAACTTTCAGAGACCAATCTCTGTCGTCTGCCAAGTTGATAGAACAAAGAAACTATATTTATTTTATCAAATATGTATTTCATCTGATTCGTTTGTATTTTCTACAACAAATTGTGATGTCGAAGCAAGGTTTACAGAAAGAGGTTGTTGAATGCCATTCGAGTAAACTGGTAAAATAGGGGAAGCTGGTGCAGAGATGTCGCAATAAGCTGAATTAGGATTCGAAGACAAGTGAGTTCGTTGACTGCGCATTTACTCCATTTCTTGCAACAACATATCCTGAAATTTTGTTCTTACTCGAAGTTGTCCTAATGGATTCATTTTCCTCAAAAATGGAAGCAACGACCAAAGAAAAAGATAATTTTTGTCCTCCGATGCTTCAAGCAAAGCCAGCATTTTTACTTCAATGCCTAGAAGCTTAAGCTCAACATCATTTTCTTCTTCATACACTCTTTTTCTCTTTCGATGAGGTGCTGAATCCTTTGAAGAAGGGTGTGTTCCAGTGAAATTTAGTTCTGGCCCATTTAGTTTCAGCAATGAGGAGTCACATTGTCGACTACAATTGTGAAGCTATTCGAATTGTTTGATACCAGCGACAAATTTCTATCAGTATCTTTTGGAGATACGTAATTTCCGTCAGGTTTTTTAGGATCATCTTCTGGAAATAAAAAAGTACATAAATTTTTTTGCAGGTATTTTCTTTGCACGAACTTTCCCAACTGTTTGGGCAGTATTGACGGACAATATATTCAACTTAAGTGTACAGCAAATTCAGGCAGTATGTATTACAATTATAAAGGATTCATTTGAATAGTGCTCTTGGCAGTGGTTGATGTAAAATATCGTTTTTCAATGATTGATGTGGGTGCATATGGAAAAGATAGTGACGCAAAGTTTTTCCAAATTCAGCCATTTATAAAAATATCGAAAATGGTAATTTAGCTTTACCAAGAGATAAGCTGCTACCCAACTCTGAGAAGAAGGCTTCATTTGTGTTTCTAGGAGATGAAGCATTTCCCTTAAGAACTTACTGAATGAATCCATACCCTTCAAGGTGACTGGAAAATAATACAGCTTAGATTTCAATTATCGTTTTTCACGAGCTAGAATCACAGTTGAGTGTGCATTCGGCATTAGTTCAGCCAAATTTAGGATTTTATTAAAATCTATTGAAACTAATGTTGAACATGCAGTTCATATTATAAAAGCTGTTTGCTTTTATGCACATTGCATACGCAATGTTATCATTGATATGAGGCAAGACACTTTGCCCAACATCTTTGAACAAAATTTCAACTCAAGAAGTCCGATGGAAAACCACAATATACAGTACAAAAAATATAAATGTTCTAAATTTTCTACCTTCGTACCACAAAAAGAGGCTAAGGCAAAGTACTATACAATAACAGAACTGTGAGTGAGTCTTCTACTGAATGTGACTTACAAAGCTTGTTAAATCATAGCAATAGCATTGCACGAATATGTGTAGCTCAAAAAGATGTGTTAGATTTTGTTGCGGATTCTAAACTGGACTTAAAGAATTATTTCTGGTTATAAAATGGGGTTGCGATTGTGCTCAACGAAAACATTTCGATGAAAACTTCTTCAGTATTTCCATGGTGCAAATTCAGTTGTATTTCTTACAGGAAGAAAAAAGCGCTTTGGCAAGCCCAGCCCGTTCTCCGCAGGATACTGCCGGCCTATTAAATTGAATTTTGCAAAGGAAACGACCGAATCGATCAAGTTAGAAGTAGATTCAATTCAACAGTAAACAATGACAGCTTTCATATCCAAGTCAAAGCAATTTTTTTACTTAAAATGATCGACGACAAAATATGTACTACTTTATCATCTATTCTCGCTATCCTCCTTCAAGAAAACCTCGATAGGTTTTCCACCTGCCAATCTATGACTTTGTCTCGTTAGTTCAATCAATCCCTTTCTCGACTTTATATTCTACATGACCAGCCTGTACCCCAGGTTCAATCCCTTCGCGACCTTAGAATTTTATACGATAGATAGTTAAACTTCCGTTCGCATATTGATGAGATAATCCTTAAAGCCAACTCATCGCTCGGTTTTATCAAACGTTGGTCTAAAGAATTTTGCAACCCTTATGTGACAAGGTCACTTTACATTACCCTTGTCCGGCCCCTTCTCGAATATGCCAGCCAAGTGTGGTCCCCCTTTCAGTGAATTCATATATCCCTAATCGAGAACATTCAACATCGTTTTCTTCAATTTGCTCTTCGTGGAATACCCTGGAATGACCCATTTATCTTACCTCCCTATTGCGACCGCCTCAAACTTCTTAACCTGAATACCTTCGAAAAACACAGAGATGTAGCTGACATTCTATTCATTCATCGACTGCTCTCCAGTTCTTACAATTCTATTTCCTTCAGCACTAACCCTCGTAATTTACGCTGTCGTCGTCTCTTCTATATCCCAACCCATCGCACCTCTTATGGCTCGCATGCTCCGTAAGGTCAACTCAAACCTCCCCCTTTTTGATTTTAACCTGAGCACTTCTCGCTTTAAACTTGCCTAACCCTTAACACTTGTTAGTTTTTAAGTTAGTTTAAGCTTGCATTAAGCGAAATAAATGACAAATTATGACGTCTTCATCACAAACCTGTTACATTTGCGCAGCAAAACCATCTAAAATGAACAATTCAGCCAAACTTTCGGAAAAGCAAGTGGGTTAAGTCCCCTTCACTTTTGGATCCGATTTATGGAATGTATCCTACACATCGTTTATACATTGGATGTTAAAGTTTGGCACGTTAGAGACCAAGAGAGTAAAAAGTTAATTCAAAGAAGATTTAAGGCTGAAACTGGGTTATTGGTTGATATGCCAAATCAACAGTCAGCCAATACGAATGATGAAAACACGGCCAGGAGATTCCTCAGAGATGAAGAAAAAACTGCTGAAATTACAGGGATAGATAAGAAAATTATCAAAAAGTTTCACATTATTTTAGAAGCGCTTGGGTCTTGGTTTCCAATTAACACAGATGGCTTCGAAACGTTTTGCAAGAGAAACGAGAGAACTATATATTAGAAACTATGGATGGTTTTATATGCCAATAAATGTACACAAAGTTTTAATTCATAAGAAACAAATAGTTTCCACTTGTATACTTCCAATTGAACAACGTTCGGAGGAAGCTCAAGAAGCTAGAAAATTTAGGGAGCTATTTACAAGGAAAACCTCGCGAGTGAATACGAATACTGACCTTCTAAATAGGTTGTTAGTATTCTCAGATCCATTTTTAGTAAGTCTTAGATTCATTCAAAAAAAAAAATAGTTCTGCACAAACGAAGTTCTGCGATTGTTAAGTATACCAAATGATTAATAAAATGCAAATTATCGGCAATTTTGTTTTTTTTTTCTCAAAACTCTTATAGATATGTTTTTAAAATTTGTTACATTTCATTCTGTGAACACTGCTCATAAAAGCAAGTAAATAACATTTGACAAAAACATTGAATTCTAAGCATTATTAATTTAATCCCGCTAAATGCGTTAATTCTCACACTGCTCGTCGACGAGAAATCCATCCGTTTCTCCTTTTGGTGAATTTATCATATTTATGTTTTTGAAACACATATTGCCACCAGTGATAGCTTAAAGGTCGTAGTAGTTTTAAGTATTAGTATTTTTAAAGTATTTTATGTTCAAATGGCTAATGACTTTGTTAACCACTTAATTAAATTTTAATAAAAATTACTTACTCACTAGCATTATTTTCAAAAACGAATTTCTGTACTTTTTGCAGGGAGACAAAACAAATTCACTGCCAAAGAATTCACATTTACAATTTCTACCCGGTTATTTTTGTTGAAAAGAAAACAACCTTAAAAACAAATTAAAACTCAAAGGCATTTGACCCATTATAAATAAGAGGCACTTTTATTTAAATACCAATTCATCTCATTACATGATTATACATACATAATACAAGTCATTGCAAGAAATCGACAACTTCCTCTAGTTCACGTTCCCTGGCTTGCTTCTGAGCCCATCTTATCTCAGCAACTTTTACATTTAACACCCATCGATCATGCGCCAAACGAATGCCACAAGTTAAATTTTCATTCTTTGTAATGATCTTAGCTGTAGTAGAGTAACTAGTATCAGACCGAGGATGTCTTTTCTTTGCTGGACAAACTTTACCACCTTTTGGGAAAGGCGGCTCCTGTAAATACTTTTTCAGACATCCCTGATGAAATAGATGGCCACAAAATACTCGTTCGCAATGCATATCACTTGTATCGTCAGTTATTATGTCTGTGGCACTTTCCGGAAGTACTGCCGAAGCACAAATCGGACAGTTCTCTTCGTAGAAATCTTGTGTAGCATCAATGCAAAATCTCAAGGCCTTGTACAAACTCGGAACTGGCTGAAATGGTTGAGAACTTTTATCCTTTGTTAGTTTAAGAGGTGGTTCGACGCACTGTCGTGCTATTTCTTTAGATTGTCCATTAAGATATCTTAGAAGTACTGCCGGTAAATTTGTTTCGGCATCTTTTAATATACAACATTGTTGTGGATATTCAACAGGAATGTCGGCTTTTACTTTATAATAGTAATGACCACCTTTTGCTACCAGACTCACACTTGATGATTTCTGTTTCAATTTCAATTGATCATTGGCATTCTTGCCAAGCGCTTTTTTAAGGCCCAGAATTTCGTCATATGCAACACAGAGAGGGTTTTCTTTTAAATACTGTTCAATAAATTTCAGAACGTAGATGACTTGTGGTTTACCCAATATATCCTTTGCTTTGTTCTCGCTTATATTTGCCAAACCGTCGAGAAATTTACCGGAAAGTGTGCGACTTTTTAATTCAACTAAAATTGGCAATCTTGGATAGTTTTCAGGAAATCGTAGACACACGGTTAGCTGTCTACTGTTAGTTTGTTTAATATCCACACGAATGAGCACTGGAGTGCATGCAATTATTTTTGAGTTTTCGACAACATTTTCACAAAGTTTTTTGATTTCTTCAATTTCAAAATCAATTATACTCATAATCCTGAAAGAGTATAAACTATATTCAGATGCCTCTGCTCAAGATTTTTAAAAAAAAAAAACTTATTAACAAAAACACGATTTCAGGCAGACGAAATTAGTAATATGACAACTGACACTGACAAGATGCCAACTATTTGTGGTGACCAATTCACAATAACTTGTTAAGCAGTCTTAACATGATGTTAACTTCAAAAATTTGGTTATGGCATTTTCCATTTTTTTTCGGCGAAACAAACTTACTTCGGAATAAAATAGAATTTAAGACATATTTCCGATTCGTATGTCATGTTTTGAATGTCTTATCCCCAGTAACAGAAAAAAAGAATTTAATAGCAAACAAATTATCTTCTGTTTTGATTGTTTGAAGGTTGTATAGAAATATAATTTAATAAGAGTTTTTTCCACGACAACGACATTCATTTAATCACACTACTCGAAGAAAACATATTAAATGCTCTTTTGTATTCTGTTTTTATTTTGAAAGAAAGCCAGATTGAAAAGAACAATGGTTCCAAGAATTCAATGCATATCTTAAATCAAACCCAGTGTGTGCTACAGTACTTAACGGATATAAGAAAAACTCATATAAGAAAAAACGGTTAAAAGAACCAGAGAACAATGCACCATATCCTTTCCCATATTAATCCCCACTAAATGAAACTGATATAAGAAAAACGTTTATAAGAAAAAAAACTGATATAAGAAAGTTTTTTCTGACACTAATATCTGAAATTAAATGAAAGAAAAAACGCTTATAAGAAATTGTCTCCCAAACAAACCATGTTATTTTATACTGTACAATACCTCCTCAAACTTCATACAAAACTTGGAGATTAACAGCTCAAACGAAATGACAATTGGTTCTGATTTTTCATTCAATTCAAACTAAATTAAAAATTTTAGAAGAGGTTAAATGTTGAAAATCACGAAAAGACATTTCAAAAGAATTCAAAATTGTCGAAAGCACTCTGTGCAAAATTGTTAAAAATAAAGAACACATTGAAAAAGAAAAATTTGCGTTAAAAAATTTAAACAAGAAAAGAGATAGAAAGGGAAAACACGAACTTCTCAACAGAACGATGGCCAAGTGGTTCGAACAGATGACTGAAAAAAATGCTAAAATTACTGGCACCGTTTTGCTTGAAAAAGCACAACAGATTTACATAGAATCGGGAATCCCAGATTTCCAAGCCAATTTGGGCTGGTTACAACGTTGAAAAAAATAAAATCAAAATATTTGTTTCCGAAGAGTCCATGGAGAGGCCTGTTCTGCTGATACAGAGGCTGCGGAACATTTGAAGGAGAATATTTGGTCAGAATTATTGGAAAAGTACGGAGCAGACGATATATTTTTGCTCTACAAGGCGCTTCCTAGTGGAACATACCATATGTTCCACAAAATCAGAAAATAAGTGGCCAAAAAAACAGAAAGACCGAATAACACTTCTATTGGTTTGCAACTCCTCTGGTTCGGATAAATTTTGTGTTTTCAATTGGGATATATACAAACCCAAGATGTTTCCGGGGGAAAAATATCCCCATCCCCTACAAATACAGTAAAAAGGGATGGATGACGAGTTCACCGTGGGCCGAAATAATTAAGGAGCTTGACGATGGAATGAGGACAAAAAAGAGTAACATTTTACTTTTCATTGTCAATGCTTCATTCATAGAAGGAAAAATTTCAAACCTACTAACATTGAATTATGTTTTTTCTCGCAAATACCACAAGCATCATACAACCCTTGGACCAGGGTAGGTCGCTTTAATATTGAGGCATGTGCTAGAATGAAAATCTCAAGTTTAAATATGGTTTTACTATATAAATGCCATGTTTAAAACCGAGTTTTTCCGTCTATGAATAAGGCCCATTTTTTTAAATTCATGGTGGGTGATGGGTGACATAATTCAATATTTATGTTTTTTCAGGCATCATTCACTCGTTTAAGGCTCAATATAGAAAATGTTTAGTTCGAAAGCTAGTGCGTGCTTCAGAAGTCGGTCGTATGGAAAGCTTTCTTCGTGAACATGAACAACAAAGATTACACAAAATTAGTAGGCATGAGGCAATTAATGCATTTTTTATACTTCAACAATATCTGGATACTGAGGAAGAATGTTTTTTCTTATATCCGTTGTTTTTTTATACGAAATTTTTTGGAATTTGACTTTTTCTTATATCCGTGTAATACTGTAGTTACTTCACTCTTGAATCATGTATAAATTGACAGCAGTTACTGTATTCAAAAAATTCTAAGTTAAAGGAAGATTTTTTTTCTGCCTATAATACTTAGAATAAATGACGTTTGGTATTCATGGTAATTACTCATAAAATATGATTCAATAACTGGGAAAAATAATAACTTACACTCATAATCGGGGATCAAGAGCATTAAAATTCAATACACTATCACCTGCGCCACAGCTAATCCGGGACCCCTCGAGGCATGTGATTTTATTTTTGCCTTTCATTTTTCTCCGCTAATAAATACCACTATAGAGTTCTTTCAATGTATTCGAAATAATCTTTCAGCGATTATTGCTATGTATAACAATATTTGTAAGTCATTATTATATTGATGATGAGGATAATTTGTACGAATTTACGTTTAATTTAATTTGTTCAGTATATGAGGTATTGTGATATGAAATTTTTTTGTTTTTATTTCAATGTAACCTCAGCCGTTTATATAATTCTAAATTCTTAAAGCAAACAAGTCTTGAAATTGCGTCAACGGCATTTTTGGCATTTCTTTTTGTTGCTCATTTGTTGGATTGCTCATTTGTCATCAAAATCGTAGAGAGCAGCCACGTTGTTTGGCTAAAAACCCAAGAGCAGGCTTCGCTTTTTTTTTTAAATTAATAAGATAATCATGGTTCTGGATTTGGATCTATTTCGTAGCGATAAGGGTGGAAACCCAGACAAAGTTCGTGAAAACCAAACGAAAAGATTCAAAGATGTTGGCCTCGTTGAGACCGTAATTGCTCAGGACACCGAGTGGAGGCAGAGAAGGCACCGGGCAGATAATCTTAATAAAGTTAAAAATGTTTGTAGCAAGGAAATTGGAGAAAAAATGAAGAAAAAAGAACCAGTTGGTGACGAAAAGGAAGCTGTTCCCGAGAGTTTGAAGGAGGATTTGACAGCAATCACTAGTGATGTTCTCAAAAGTCTCACTGTTAACCAAATTAAGGTATTTATTCAAAGCTTGTAATTCTTACCTATTCATTACAATGACTAATTTGTCTATATACATACATATTTGCATTTTTGAAGAAAGTTCGTGTACTCATCGATGAAGGCATGGCAGAAAATGAAAAGCGTTTGCAGGAAGCTGAGGCAACACGAAACTCTGCTCTGCGTGAAGTTGGCAATCACTTGCATGAAAGCGTCCCAGTTAGTAATGATGAAGAAGAAAATAAAGTAGAACGAACATTCGGCGACTGTACGAAACGAGGAAAATATTCTCATGTTGATCTCATTGTTATGATTGACGGTATGAATGCCGAAAAAGGTGCTGTTGTCTCTGGTGGTCGTGGATATTTCCTTACCGGCGCAGCAGTGTTTTTGGAGCAAGCCCTCATTCACCATGCTCTACATATCCTGTACAAAAAAGACTATACCCCTCTCTATACGCCATTTTTTATGCGCAAGGAAGTGATGCAAGAAGTTGCACAACTTTCACAATTCGACGAAGAACTTTACAAGGTCGTTGGAAAGGGAAGTGAGAAGGCTGAAGATGGTGCAGTCGATGAAAAATATCTAATTGCAACTTCAGAACAACCAATAGCCGCATATCATCGTGACGAATGGCTACCAGAATCTTCTTTGCCCATTAAATACGCTGGCATTTCAACTTGCTTCCGACAAGAAGTGGGATCTCATGGACGAGATACACGTGGAATTTTCCGAGTACATCAATTCGAGAAAGTAGAGCAGTTTGTCCTAACCTCCCCGCACGACAATAAGTCGTGGGAAATGATGGATGAAATGATCGGCAATGCTGAGCAATTCTGTCAATCTCTTGGCATTCCTTATAGAATTGTGAACATTGTATCCGGAGCTCTTAATCATGCTGCCTCGAAGAAACTCGATCTGGAAGCATGGTTCGGTGGAAGTGGAGCATTCCGTGAACTTGTTTCATGCTCAAATTGCTTGGACTATCAAGCCCGTCGATTGCTTGTGCGTTACGGACAAACTAAGAAGATGAATGCCGCCGTGGACTACGTTCATATGTTAAATGCTACTATGTGCGCGGCTACACGTGTGATTTGCGCTATATTGGAAACACATCAAACAGAGACTGGAATAAAAGTACCCGTAGTTCTCAAAAAGTATATGCCTGAGAAATTCCAAGATGAAATTCCGTTCGTTAAACCAGCTCCAATAGATGTTGAGGCAGCAACTGTTGTTAGTAAGAAAAATAAAAAGCAAAAGGACGCTGCCGCTTAAGTCTCACAAATATCCTGTTCTTTGCTCAATACGCTACAATGTAACACACTTTGATGAACAACTTAAACTGAAATCGGCTTTTATACATATATGCTAGGGATTGCATTTTCCAAACAATGTTTACAATAAATTATTTAATTCAGCTAAACTACTAAAGTGAAAGGCTTTTCTTATTTCATGGTCAGGACTTTTCTAATTTGTACGAACGTTAGAACTTCCCTAGTTGTGGGAAAGGAAAGTTAATGCCTATCGATGGAAGTCAGAAATCATTGGTAAGTGTATAAAAGTGGGCACTTCGTCACTTAATTGCATGCGCTAAGTGCTTCTTAATAAAATGATGTGCTCCTTAAAGTAGGCAAAAATGGAAAAGAAAAGAAAAAAACTCGTACATACATATTTAGTGTTGAGAATTGTTGAATAAAAACAATCGACTTTTTTGACGGTTGCAAAATGTTCATTTATTCGATAGTTATCGTATTATCGGTCAACAACTATTTTTCAGAATATTCATTCAAAATAACCGGATGAAAAACACATTCAAACGTTTCACTGTGGATAGTCCGATAGTTACTTTGACTTTGAATGATTTTTGTGTATGTATACTTTGAATGATTTTTGAGTATGTACATCGTCTGACTCTGGCGATGGCTGCTCTGTCAAAACTTGTCTTGCATTGACATTTTGGTTTTATCTCTTCACTCCAGAGACTTTTGTGTATATATGTATATATCCGCATTGCCCTTTAATTTTTAACTTTGGACTATCGGTGGAAAAACATTTCAATGAATAATTTTTTCGTGTGGACTTTGAACTATCGAACCATTTGAATGTTTTTATTTTTGTATTGGATAGAATGAGCTTCAGTTATATTGATCAAAGTTGTTTCGCGTCTAATTTCCATTTTTATATAATAATAAATGCTGTCTAATGCTCTACAAAAATTGTTGTAAATTGTGAGTTGAATTTTTCATTCGTAAATTGCAAAAATTAAGCGCCTTGCTTTCAGATTAGTTTGTGTTTTATACTACGTTTTGCAGGTAAGCAATATATCTGAGTATTGTGTTTTTGTTTTCCCAAACATTACAGCATAATTTTTGGTAGAATGCGTACCGGATTTAAGAGATCGCTTGCATGGGAGTTCTTCAAAAAGACAGGCAACATTGTTCGCTGCAATATATGCAAAAGAAACCTGAAATTTTCAGGCAACACGTCCAATTTAAACGATCATTTACGCCGTAAACATCCTGGCTATTTGACTGGAAGTGATGCAGGAGCTCCAACTGCAATTGTTGTCACACCTTCAGTGTCTGTGGTAACAAAACAACCGCAAACATCAAGCATTTCAAACGATCATATGCAATTAGCCGAAACATCAATAGGTGCAATTATAAAAATTGAAAACACAGAGGAGTCTAGACTTTGTGTGATGGATGAACGGTCAGAACTTTGCGAATCAGAATTTTCAGGCAACACATCCAATTTAAATGACCATTCACGCCGTAAACCTCATGGGTATTTGACAGGAAATGATGCAGGAACTCCAACTGCAATGGATGTCACAGGTTCAGTGTCTGTGATAACACAAACACCACAAACATCAAGCATATCCAACGTTCATACGCAAGTAGCCGAAACATCAAGAGGTGCAATTATAAAAATTGAAAGCACGGAGCAGTCTAGACTTTTTGTGACGGATAAATTTTCAGAACTTTCAGAATCAGAGAGAGATAGCATCGACGATTCAATTATAAAGATGATAGCTACAGACCTACAGCCACTATCGATTGTTGAAAACGCTGGGTTTTTAGAATACTCACAGAAGATGCAGCCTTTATATCGAGTTCCCGATCGAAAACTTTTGTCCAATACCATGCTACCAGCAAAATATTCGGAAATTCGCAAGAGACTACAGGGTATATTGGATAATGTGAACCATGTAACTGTTACAACGGATATGTGGACATCAAGTGGAAACAGCGTATTTTTAACAGTTGCCAGTCACTTCATTTTCCAAGATAAAATGTCTTCAGCAGTTCTGGCAACGAGGGAAGTTCCCGAGAAACATACTGCAGATAATATAGCAGCAGTTTTATTAAGTATTTTTGAGGAATGGTGTATATTGACAAAAGTAGTGACTATCGTAAGTGATAATGGAGCCAACATTAAAACGGCTATTATAGACAATTTAGGGAAACACCACCATCCGTGTGTCGCTCATACATTGAATTTGTGTGTACGCGACACCATTAAAAATGTTTCAGAAATTGCACAGCTACTTGTCAAATGTAGATCAATTGTGTCACATTTTAGACATAGTACTTTTGCAGCGGAAAAACTCACGAGCATGCAGAGGCAAATGGGATCAAAACTACTAAATTTAAAACAGGATGTTCCCACACGATGGAATTCATCGTTGATAATGTTGGAGCGGATGCTTTTAGTAAAGGAGCCATTGTCAGCAATTATTACATCTTTACCAAATTCTCCAGAGTTTTTAAGTGCTTCAGAGTGGGGGATAATACCAGATTGTATAGCAATTCTGAAGCCAGTTGAAACCATGACCACCGAATTATCTGCGAAAAAATACTCCACAATGTCGATGATAATACCATTGATAAGAGGACTTCAGTATACGATCACACATATAAATGAGGAAACTTCCTGCGGGCTTCACCTTAAAATAACTCTACTCGATGTCATAAAAAGACGGCTTGGACAATTGGAATCGGATAAAATCTGCTCGAAAGCAACTTTCCTGGATCCCAGATTTAAGAAGATTGCTTTTGGAAATGAAGCAAATGCTACAAATGCGCAAATGTGGTTGACAGAGGAAGTCACACATCTTTTAAATAATAAACGGGTTACCACAACGGACATGGAAATATGTGACCCAGTTCCGGAAATAATTACTTCAAAGCCAATATCTTTATGGTCAATGCTTGATCGAAAGATCAGCGAAGTCAAGACCACTCACAATAATGCACATAGCGTTATGGCAAATCTTTCCATAGAGCAATATCTACGAAGCGAATATTTGGACCGTTCGCGAGACCCTCTAACTTTTTGGAACTCTCAAAAATCAATACATCCAGAACTTTTTAAACTCTCCCAAAAATATTTGTGTATTCCTGCAACGTCTGTCCCTTCAGAGAGAGTATTTTCGAAGGCTGGTGAAATAATCAATGACAGAAGGAACCGCATTAAGGGAGAAAAACTCAATCAAATAATTTTCTTAAATGGAAATTCCGACTTATGGATGGGGGTGGAAAATTAAAGCACTGAAATGATAAAACACCATGAATGTGAGCGCAACATGTGAAATAATCTGTTTACGTATTAATACAAACTACAAGGAAATGCAATGTATTTAATATCAAATGTGAAACAAATGAAATATATAGAATTTTTTAACGATTTTTTTTGTGAGAGGGACGTTAAAAAAGCGCCCTTAGAGTGAGAGGCGCATGAAACTTACTTAAATGGATGGATTCCTTTTAAGTAAATTATTTTTTGCAAATGATTGAATTCATTAATATATGAATATATATAGAGGATTAGGCCTCATGGGGAAACCTCTTAAAAAAATACGCATTGAAGCTCCTACCTCAAATGATGGGTGATGTGGAAACGGAGTTAAGGCATGCAATTTGCATTAATTGAATGATACACAATCCCCCACCAATTGGTTTTAGACTTTCCGCGAAATAATAACATGTTGCCGACATTTTAACAGTAAAAAAGCTGACATTAAAGGATGGTATCCAAGGGGCATATCTCCATTTTAATTTTAATTTTTTTGATACTATTCAGTTTTTTCTTGATTTTATTACTTTTTTAGCTATTGTCTTGTCTTGTCTTGTCTTCTAATGAGAGGATAATTCGAGTCCATAATTACGAGTACCTACTTCGGGCGAAAAAAGAGTAAGTGTTTTATACTTAGATGAAGTATAAAATATAATTTTGTATTTAAAATGAAACGCAAGAGATAAAGACGTTACAATTTTATTATTCTTCCGATTCAAATGACTGGCGATTAGTGTCGAGGAAACTTGTCTCATGAGATGAAGAAACCTCGGTGTCTAACAGCTGTTATGCTTTTCTTTTATATACATGTGTCAATGAACTCTTAAATATTCATATAATATGTAATGACACTTATGTGTTTGTACATTATGTTTATATCAATTAAAATATATAATGCCCCATATATTTATAAATTATGAAGTTAGAGCTGTGACTATTAACCTTATGGAGCTATAGGTTTTAATATAAGGTTTTTGACCTAGCATGACTAGCGACACTAGATGTGTCATATTGGTTTTGGACGATGCTAGAGAGAGAAAGCATGCATCTTAACAATCTGGCCTTGCACATTTGACAGTTCAGGTGTTTTTGTTAGTTATTTTCTATTATTTTGGTTGTGGTTTTATCTTTTATCTACGCGCTTACAATTTGTGTTTTCATGTTCGTCAAAACTAGTCGTCGGAGATATCAAAGTTGCATTTGCAACCAGCGTTCTAGTTATATCTCGGCGACCAGTCCAACGCGCAGGAAACCCTTTCATCTTTTCATCGCCTCAAGTATCAAATGTGCGCGGCCTTACAATAGGTACATTTTCGAATGCAAGATATGAGTGTAATTGAGTTTGGTGTACCCTCTTGCGATATCGTTCCCCCAATATCTTGCGCTCCGATGTGTATTTATCTGCCGGTGAAGATTTTATTTGCTCGTTCATGCAACGAAAGAAAACAAAGCATTAGATTTTGTTAACATGAAAGATGCATAGAGAAAAGGAAAACAAAATATTTAGCTGTAAGAGCTGACTATTGACTGGTTGGAGGTTACGCATTCGGTGAGGTTGTTGAGATCTTGTTGGTGTTACGAGTAGTATGTCTTCTAGTTTCTTAGTGATATTTTTTCGAGGTTTATTTAACTTCCTTTGTTGTATGATGGTGTTAATGTCTAGTTCATTTTGTAGATATACATCAAGGTTATTCGTATTACGGATTTGAGATTGGTAAGGGGGATAATTTTACGATTGGGCGTTTAAGGATCGACGTGCCCGTCTTAATGGTCACCACGCGCGCAAGACCATCCGAACCGGTGTGTAGTTCTTGAACTCGAGCGAGAACCCAAGACGATGGAGGAAGGTTATCCTCCTTGACTAAAACAAGGTCTCCGACCTTTATGTTTCGATGTTGTCGAAGATATTTTGGTCGCAGCTGGAGTTGATGCAGATACGTTCCGTTCCATTGTTTCCAAAAGTTTTGTGTTACCGGTTGAAGGTATTTCCATTTGTCGAGATTTTTGACATTTCTTTCTTCCAAATTTCTGTCAGGAAGAGTATTTAGTGGAGCTCCAATGAGAAAGTGTCCAGGGGTGAGGACCGTCAAGTCATTGGGATCTGTGGTCATGGGACGCAATGACCTTGAATTTAGGCATGCTTCGATTTACATGAGGAGTGTGGCATATTCTTCGAACGTTAATCTAGAGGAGCCAATGGTTCTTTTCAAGTGGTGTTTAATTGACTTTACTCCTGCCTCCCAAAGTCCGCCAAAGTGTGGTGACGATGGAGGGTTGAAATGCCACGTTGTGTTTTGGGAAGCTAGGCTTTTTGTAACTTCTTTCGACCATTCCGTGGTTATGAACCTGCTATCTTTTCTTAGCTCATTGTTCGCCCCCTTAAAATTGGTACCACAGTCACTATAGATGTTATTGTAGGCACCCCTTCTGGCCACAAATCTTCTAAACGCTGCAATGAAGGCGGCGGCGCTCAGATCGCTTACTAATTCAATATGAATTGCCTTTGTTGAGAGGCATACAAACACGGCAATGTACCCTTTTGAAAACCTATTGCATCTTCCCTTCCACATTTTTATCTCCACTGGCCCAGCATAATCTACCCCCGTATTTGTAAAGGGTCTTGTGGCAATTACGCGTTCTGTTGGAAGACTGCTGCAGTTGCGTTTTCGTGTTGTAGCGATGACAAGGAATGCATTTGTGGATCGTAGACTTCACCACTTTTTTCAAATTTGTTATCCAGAAACAGTTTCTGATTTCCGCCATCATCATTTGTTGACCGGCGTGAAGAGTGCTTTGATGCACATCGCTAACAATTAGTTTTGTGAAGTGATGTGACCCACTGAGGATCATAGGATGTCGCTGATTGAATATAAGCGATGCGTTTGCTAAACGACCACCTACCCTTAATAAGCCCTCCGAGTCGAGAAAGGGATTTAAGTTGAGAATCGTGCTTCTCTTGAGAATAGGTTTTTTCTCTTCCAGTGCCTGGATGTCTGCTCTAAATAGTTCATTTTGGACGACCTTGATGAGTTGTTGCTTAGATGAGAGCAGTTCTTCAGCTGTTAGAGGTTTATTATCTAAAGATCTTCTTTCCCCCGATCTAAAATTGAAGAAGTATCTGCGCCATATTGCCACAATTCGGATCAAACGTTTAAGTGCCGAGAATTTTTGAAAAAATGTGTTGCTGATGTCAACACACTGTGAACCTACATTCGCAAAATTTGTATGCATGTTTTTTATTACCTTGGTAACCAAGTCGGAGTTATTATCTTTTTTATTTACTCTTTTGGTTTCTTTACCCGTCTCGATTATGATACCTGGTACCCCGTTTACACAAAAGTTTCTTAGAAATGAGGGTCCGTGCCACCACATCTTGTTATTTATCAATTCTTCTGGCGATAGACCGCGTGATCCCATGTCTGCTGGGTTTTCCTTGGTGCCTACATGTCGCCAGCAGTTTGGGTTCGTGATTGATTGAATTTCTGCAACTCTATTTGCGACAAACGTCGTGCGTATGCTGGGTCTCCTTTTATCCATGATAGGGTGATCATGGAATCGGACCATGCAAATATTTCTGTATTATTAAATTGCATGGTCTTTACAATTCTGCTTAATAGCCTGGCTAAGAGCAAAACCGCGCAAAGTTCTAGGCGTGGTAAAGATATGTTTTTGACTGGGGCAACTCTAGTTTTCGATGCCAACAGGTTTATGCATTCCTGTCCATGGCACAAAACACGTGCATAAATTACAGCTGCACACGCTTTCTCGTAAGCGTCATTAAAACCATGTAATTGCACCTCCGCTCCGTCTGTATATCCAATCCAACGTAGGATTTCTAAGTGATGCAATTGTTTTAGCCCAGCTCGTAATTCCACCCAATGTTTTTCGATCTTGTAAGGAATCGGTGTGTCCCAAGAACATTCTATGCGCCAAAGTTCTTGTAATATTAGTTTCGCTTTGATACTCGGAGCCAGCCATCCTACAGGATCGAACAGTCGAGCGATATCTGCGAGCACGGATCGTTTCGTATATTTATCAACCTCAGGTAATATTATTTTAAACTTAAATATATCTCTTGCTGGATGCCATTGAATGCCCAATGTTTTAATGGCATCTTGTGAATCAAAATTTAGAGGAAGATTTACTTCTCTTTGATTTTCAGGGACTTGCTCTAAAATCTTCGGAGAATTGCTAGCCCATTTACGTAACGGAAATCCAGCTGACTGTAACGTAGCTAGAAGGTCTCGTTGCAGGTTAACTGCCTCTTCTTCATTGTCCGATCCATAGATAAGATCGTGGGTTTGAATCTTCAACATCAGTTGCGAGTTGGTGTAATGTACGCACTGCTAAATAGGGCGCTGATGCGATACCAAATGTGACTCTGTTGAGCGCATATGTTCTCATAGGATCTTCTTTCCTGGTTCTCCACAAAATCAACTGATATTTCGTATCTTCTTCCGCTTTCCATATTTAACGGTACATCATGGCAATGTCCGCCGTAAATGCCACCTTAAATTTCCTCCATTTGGCTATGAGGTCTATTATGTCCGGCTGTAACCGTGGTCCCACCACTAAATAATCGTTTAATGACTTTCCATTGGACGTCTTACATGAAGCGTCAAAAACTACTCGCAGCTTTGTAGTGGAGCTAGACTCTTTCAATACCGCATGGTGCGGTAGAAAATAGTTATCGCTATTCCAGGTGGCACTGCCTTCATATGTCCTAGTGTAACATATTCTTTCAAACAGTTTTTATAAGCTTCCTGCAATTTTGGCTCGGTAGCTAGGCGTTTTTCGATTTGGTATAGTCTTGCCATGGCAGCTCCTTTTGAATTTCCTAGTATTGGGCGAATATTTTTTTTTTAAAGAAAGCCGAACCTCGTACCTACCATCACTTCGTCTTCTGACAGTCTGTTTGAAATCTTGTTGAGACCTCTCCTCCTCTGCTGTTAACTTTCTCACACCGAAGTCTTCTTCTATCTCCCAAAATTGTCGTAGTTGCGCATCTAAGGAGTTATATTGACTCTGTACCGTGAGATTTTTACTCTGCAACTGCGTGTTAGTGCTTCCCGTCAGGATCCAACCCAACTCAGGAAACCCTTTCATCTTTTCATCGCCTCAAGTGTCAAATGTGCGCGGCCTTACAATAGGTACATTTTCGAATGCAAGATATGAGTGTAATTGAGTTTTTTATGGTTTGTGCTGTTTTGTTGGGAACGAACAGTAAGTATAAAAGGAAAGCACTTTAACAAATGATTGTTAGTTTAATATTTGTGTAAAAACATATGTACATATTTGCCATGAGAAGAATTGCTGAAATTAGTATTACAATCCCGTTTGCAATAATTACTCCTCATAGTGTAGGGAAATCTGAGAGATCCCCGGCATCCCGGTCAAAATCAATGAATAGAGTTCATCAGAGATAAATCGTCAGACAAATCATAACTGTGCCCACAAAAATAACAGAATCTAGCCAAACGCTAATCGATTATGTTATAACAAATACACAACACAACAGCTGCCAAAACAAACCCAGAATTAAAAATAAGTGACCATGAAACGATAACAATCTGTTTTATTACTAAAAGAAAGAAATGAAGCGAAGAAAGTAGAATTCCTGAAGTACAACAGAGCTTGATTTTTAAATCAGTTAAGACACAGCAATTTAGTCACAAACTATCTTTGTGAGGATCCAAGTGTAATCGGGAAAATGTTACAAGAGGAGCTAGTACGAATAACTAAAACCCAAATCCACACAAAATGTCTACGTCCAAAACCGAGGCCAGTTGGAATAATAATCGCGCCTTTAAACCAGTATAAAAAAATCAGCATAAGGCAGAGATAGTAAAAGCTAAAAATACTAAAATCAAGAGCAAGAGCTACCGATCAAAAAGCGATGTGGAGGACCATAAAAACATAAGTGCTAAGCAAAACAAGTAGTTCAACAAAGGACCTATACTTCAAAGGAGTGCGCATAAAAGGCGATCAAAATATTACAAACGAATTTAACAAGTTTCTTTGTACAAAGCGTTGTGCAATTTAATCAGTCAATAGCGTACGAACAATTCACTCCGATCGCTGAAACCTTAAATTCAACTTTCCTACTCGTAGATTTGCAATAAAAAAAAAGGATTTCAATCATATACGTTGTAAAATGCTCATTGAAGCATTCATTTAAAACCGGGTCATTTCCAGAGTCATGGAAGGCGTCAATAGTGACAAAATCAAAGGAACAACATCATGTGTGAACTTTCGACCAATAAACGCATTACCAGTATGTATTTGGAAAAGTTATAGAAAAAATAGTTCAAATTCAACTAGAGGAATACTTTGAAACAAATAATCTGTTTCTCGAAAGCCAAGCAGGGAAACGAAAAAAGCACTCGTGTGAGACTGCTCTAAACAGCATTCTTATCTCTTGGAAGGAGGAGCTGTCCGAAAAAACTTTGTAATTGCTGGCTTTTATAGAAGAGCATTTGAAACGATTGGTTCTAAACTTCAAAGTTATGGCATCAAAGGCAAAGTACTCGACTGGTTTGCTTCGTTTTTAAGAGGGAGATCTTGGTTACACCCTATTATTTATAACCGGGAAAAATATTGATGACTCTGAACGCAAGATACAAGACGACATATTTAGGTAAAATACATGAACAGGGGTAAACAAGTTAAAATTAAATGTTAGTAAATCCAAATGTATGGTTCTTAAACATAAAAGATTTGTTCAGTGAGGAAAAACTAGAACAGAACAGCACGAATTTGTGTAAAATGTCAAATCAGATGAGAAGAGAAAAGTACAGCATAGCTGATTTTGACATTTTTCACAATTGTGTTCTACTTCGAAAGTAGGTGCAAGATTTTCTGTTCCGAACACATTAGAACAGCCTCACTCAACACATAGCAGAACAGATTCAGACAGAAATTTTCCTCACTGAACAAGCAAGATTATACTTTTCTGTTCGGAACAGTCCGGAACATCCTCACTGAACAAAGCTAAAGTTAACATCAATCTTACATAGTGTCTGATTTTTAACGTAAACCACCTGTCGTGTAGACTTATGCTTACGGGATCCCCATACATCCATGGGGGCAAGGATACGCCTTGCCATCGCTCTCCGTCATTCCATTGATACCAATTCTGAACTGTGTTGCCGGTACAAGTTCCACCCTTGGTATGAGTCGAGGCCGACCTAAAACCTCTTACTGCACAGCCACCATGACGCTCCCACAAGGGGGCCTATCTCTTCAAGTTAGGCCCGGACTGAGATCCGGGGGGCTCCTGACTCCCATGGTACCGTGATTTAAGTCCTGGTAGGGTCTACCGGTGGTCCAGCCGCCGGCAACTTGTGACTGATCGAATCGTATCAACCTTCGGTAGCGTCATCTGAAGATGTTTACGGTAAGTCCAGTACTTTGCTCTGCCACCGTTTATTATTAGACAACGTCATTGATCGGCGAAGCCTTGATAATTGGGCGGGGCCCCATCAATCTTACAATAGAAAATGAACTATTTGAGCAAATAGAACAAATAAAGTATTTAGGAGTGGTAATTGACCATAAATTAACACTGAGTTTACATGGCGAATATCTAATAAAAAAAGTAGGAACCTTTGGAAGAATCAGAAGTAAGATTTCTGTTCTTCAATACTATATATTACATCTAATAGTACGATTGTTAAACACGTTTACAAAATAGAGCAATGCGTATAATTCTAAAATATAGTCGGTTGACCCCAACCAGAATGATGCTCTATCTTATCGTAATCCTATTGAACTTCTATGAAAAGAGCTCAATAGGCGTAGATAACTTATTGTAGAATTACAATGTTCAGTGAGGCTGTTCCGGACAAGTACAAGCTTTCCTGTTCAGTGAGAAAATTTTATGTCCGAATCTGTTCTGCTATGTGTTGAGTGAGACTCTTCCAGTCTGTTCGGAACAGAAAATCTTTCACCTACTTTCGAAGTAGAACACAATTGTGAAAAGTGTCAAAATCAGCTGTGCTGTATTTTTCTGTTCCGTCAACTTGGCAAACATTGACCGATTTCAAATTTTAAACAAATGCAGCAGTTTACCAAATTATATTTATTGGAACTTATCTTCTTTATATTAGGGGCTGTATTAATTGCTTTAATTTTCATGTGGACAATTAAAACAAATAGTATAATTAAGGCAAATTTTTGGCAAAAAACTGGGTGGTCAATGATTTCCTGACCTAAAACTTTGACCACCTAATTTCTTTTATAAAAAATATATTTGAATAACATTACCTAACAGTTTTATTTATTAAGAGGTACAAAAATCTTAAACTAAAAAGGAACACATTCACATTCTTTATTATTAAGAAAAAAAAAGTTCAGTCGTTATTTATGTGCGCATAAAATGGCAAATATTTGATACACTGATAGATCGTCCTCGTCCGCATTTGGTCCATTGACATCTTCCTTCTCTTCAGAATTGTCTAATTACTCTACATTTTCAAAACTTTCTGCTTCGTCGTGTGTTGAATGGGAAGCAGCTTCATCGACAATAACTACCACACTTTTTCCAGGTTCAGCCATTAGTTTTGACTTCTTTTTACAAGAACGAACCTCGTTGCTATCACTGTGACGCATTGATTTCAGTACCGACAATACTGCAGATGAAAGTGCTTTCCTAACATTGGCTTCACCACCATCATCATACGATGGCAACCTGTTAAGGACCAAAGGGTTAAACGGGAAAATACCGCATTTTTTGAATCCAGCAGAAAGATTGTCAAATGTTCCACCCTCATTGACAAATGTATTGATTAATTGCCTCAATAAATATGGAAAAATCTCTTTCGATAAATGTTGTGCGTTTTTCATTTGAGAGCTTTTCCAGCTTTCCAAAATGAATGTCCATTTTCGTTTTAAAGGCGCGAAAAATGCCACATCTAACGGCTGACAAGAAATAACAAAATAACTTAAATAACTTAATTGTGTGTTGAGTTATTCGGTAAGCACACAAACCTTATGTTATTTGATACCGCTGCTTCCACTACCTCAATAGAAAAATGGCTTGCCAAATTATCGCCTATTATGACAACCTCTTGCCCTAAGTGTCTTGTCTCGGGAATAAAAGAACTAAGGAACCAGTCCTTAAATGTAACAGCATCAAACCACCCTGACTTAGTGCGGTTGAAGCGAGTTCTTGGAGGTCCACCTTGAACCCACGATTCCCATAAGTGTGTAGCTTTGTACACAACATATGGTGGCAACAGTTTTCCACTTGCTGATCCACAAAACATAACGTATATGCTTGTTTTAGCGTTATCCATTACACGCTCTGGGTATTTTGTACCTTTTTTAAAAAACACATTTCCTTGTCCCAGGTCATCGCATAAATTTGTTTCGTCAAAGTTAAAAATTCTTTATTAAAAGTGATATCAAGAATAGGTTACTATAAATTACTTTCCATCATTATTAAACTTAAATTAATTTACCTCTCTGCAGAAAGCCATTCCCCACTTGACGATTTCAAAGTAACTCCTAAGTTATTAAATAATTTTTAAAGTCTTCCGATTTGATTCGGCCCTTTGAGGTCTTGATATTTTGGCATTGCCTCATTGTCAGGATTGATGCATTTCGTACCAGAAATGATCTGACCCAATCAAAACCTGGCATATTGTTATCACCAAATCGATCAACTTTTCGATTTCCGAAATCAAGGTAGTTTTTTGCAAGCAAACGTATCATTCGGAAATCGAAAGGATACCCCCATTTGCTAACCGTTAAAAGGCCGTTAGCTATTGCCTTTTCTTCTTCATTCGTGAAGATCGTTGGCGTACCCACGCTCTTTGCGTGATCATTGTTAAGGCGGTTAATGAGAGTCCCTTTTGCGATTTTAAAATCTTTTGAACATTGACCTCATAGACCTCTCTTTTGTTCTTATAAGGTCTAGAGCCATTTGCATGTCTTCTTCCGTGGTGGTTTTGTAACGCCTTTTTGGCTTAAAATTTTTTTTACGGCATTGCAAATTCTATTAAAAAAACGCAGGAAAAAGGGTAGTCAATGTTTGGCATGTTTCATGTCTAACTTTGACCACCCGGTCAATGTTTAACTGACGTCGGTCAAAGTTAGCCATTTCACTCGAAATATTGGTACAATTTTTTTATTTCTTTACAAAAATATTAAAAATTTAAGAAAAAGTACTGCTAACTATTCCAAAAGATAATTGATTCAATTACAGACCAGTCCAACATTTTGGTGGAAATCAGTTCACTAACAGTCACAAAATATTTAAAGTTTGGAGCATTCACAAAAAACCGCTAACTAGTACCCTTGACAAATTCGATTTAAGTGCACTCAAACGAAATTTTATCCCTCTAACTTTTTTTCTGCCATCTATTAATGAGTAGCACGTACTGAATATACAGTAAATGCTAGTTTATCTTTTAAAAGGTGGCGATAAAATCTATTAAATATTTCTTTCCAATTTTTGGTCAAAGTTATCCCAGTTGACGGTTCTCATTTGATTTGACTTTTTTCACAAATCTGTGCTGCTCTGTTCTAGTTTTTCCTCACTGAACAAAGCTATAGTCTCTAGCAAAAGAAAACGACCAGTCCCTAGTGCTATCAGAAACATTCATACATATACACGTTGGTCAAAAGACTGAAATCTTAGCCAATACATAACGATGGACAGCCACAACTGAAAGTCCACAAGAAATATAATTCACTTGCGACATTTGCTATTGATTTTGCAAACGATATCAACGCGGAAATCAAACGCAGAATAACTAATCTAAATTGGTTCCTTCTTAGCGCGGACGTATACGCCACCAATTTTTATAATTTTTATAGAACGAACAGCCTGTTATTTTTGCTTTTCGCCCTTTAAAACATCGACACAAACTTTGGAATTTGCATGCGCATAGAGCCTTTGAGATGGTCTCAATCAATTTAGCATGAGCAAATAGAAATGACTGTCTGTAGACTTGTCGGTTGAAACCCAAATTCATCCCAGGGAGCGAACCTATATAGCCACGACATACCATGTCAAAATGGTTATCATGCTGGTTCAAGTCAATCTGAATTTTATTGGAGTTTAGTCGTTCTGCTCCACCCGCTTGTCACAACAGTATCATATTACATTTTTCCATTCCCATTGCACTATTTTATTAATATTAGTAGTGAAAATCACCCACAGTGCCCGCAGGGCGGCGTTCTGTCTCTATTGCTATCGCACATGTTGGTCGACTCTCTACTTAATGCTCTCATTAGTACAGATGTAGCTGCATTGCCTGTCGGATAATGCCAACCGATTATTATTTGCTCTAAATGATATGGGCTTCTAGCCAACCCTAAGAATACTGAATTTGTTCTCTTCACAACTCATCTCTTTTTAAAAGAGATCAGCATAGTTTCCTTCAACAAATCAATCTATGTGTCATTCTGGATAATAAACTTCTTCAAACCCATAATTTGATATCGAGTATCCTCCAAGACTCTGCCGACAATCTCACAGAGTAAAGAAGTTTTTTCGCAAGACACGGGACTAGCCATCAAGGAAGGTCTAAGATTACACGGCTATGATAAGACTTATTCTAAACTTTGCGTCAGTTGTTTAGTGGATACGCAGATACTCGTAGGTCACCGCTACTTACACCAGACTTTTTGTCTCGGCTATTTGTAAGCTTTTTCTAGCACTAATCTCTCCATTCTGGACGAACTGATGAATCGCTTTACCTTTTATAATAATCCGTTTCAAATGAAATGGTGCCCGGTCCAAATCATACTGGAGTTTCGTAGACCTAGCTCTTCGACTGCCATTTTTGTATCCGATTTTATGAACATGCCATCTGACGCAATGACATCGAAACTCTGGTTACTGCGGGAATACGAAATCGACGGAATCAGAGTAGAATTTCGCAGGATCTATTTTGGCTTCAATTGGCAATTGACTCTCAAGCATGCGGGTAGACCAAACGAATGCCTTCAGACTTCTCTAAAAGGTCAGCGACAGATAGTAGACCTCATACAAATCTTTACTCAACACCGAAACGGTAACTATTACATATACTATAGTGATGCATGCTCACTCTTGCGTACATACATAGATACATAAATACAAATCTATCAAAAGGAAATTAGAGCTAAAACAATTCTCCAAATTGTCATAGCAACCAGTACACTTGTTTGTTTGAGATTTGTATTACAAAACTAAAATATTTTTATCAATTTCATAGGTTTTATAATTTATAATTAAAAGTTAAAAATGGTGTGGACAATTGTGAGGCCAAATAGCAAACGTTTAAATAAAGATACTCGATGGGACAGAATACGCAAGAAACATGCGAATGGTTTCAACATGAAAACCACCCTGGTTAAGAAATTTGTAGAGATGGATTTCATTGGAAAAAATAACATGAAACTTCTCAATGGAGATATAGATTTAAAACAAAATCTAGATCCAAACTTAGTCATGGATTTGAGGCATGAGATGGTGAGCAATAATTTAGTATCCAACATGTACCACCAATTGTATATTTTAAATTAGTTTCAGAAAAATCCGAAGAAATCGGCATTATCAGGCAAAAAGTACACACCAAACATTGATAAATGTATTGTTCATAATTTGGAAGTAGAAGAGCATTATATTCTTAATGAACTTTCAAAGTTTAGGGCTCAGCTGGAGAAAAACAGACAACAGTGCAGAATTAAACCGAAAATTCTCAACAGCAACCATTTCACAGTGGATAACAATATTATACTCAAAAGCCTTGATAGCACTTCACGCTATGTGGACGATTTTTATGAGGCCCCATTAAGGGCAATACGACAGGTGGCGAATTTGGGAACTCATTTAGAAGATAAATCAATTGAGGTAAACGTCAAAGATGAAGACATAAATACTCGCATAGAATCAATACCTGTGGGAATTGAAGAAAATAAACATGATATAGAGGAGACCCGCTGTGTTAGATTTGAAGATACCATAGGAATAGTCCAGTACGAGTATAGCAGAGAAGCCTCGATTTATTCCAACACTAGTGATGGTATCGACTCGGTTATATCCGATCTAGCTGAAGATGTTGTCAGTAAAATCAAAGTGGAGTCTGATTTTGAAAAGGATAAAAATATATCAGAGGAAAATATTGAAATTAATGGTTCTTCACTACATAATAACTCCGTAGAACCTCTTATCGTTACGAAAATTCTCCCAGATCAGGTTAAGGAAGAAATAATTACTTCTGCCTTATCTAACTCATCGGAGGACATTGAGGAAAGCGTTTCGAACGAACAAAATGCAATAATCGAGCAATTATTTCAGTCAAGATCTCTTTCAAATATGGTAATTCTAAAGAATTATTTTCTAAAGTGGATTCACTATATGACCATACAAAAAATAGAGCGTGAAAATAAGTCTATTAGAAATGACCGTATCCAGAAGATAAATGCTTTTTTAGACCACATTCGGCGGGAGAAGAAAAATCAGACAACTGAGAATTCCAAACCGGTGGAGGAATCTAAAATCCAAGCCGTTAATATCACCAAAAAGTACAAATCAAAGTAAGTGTCGTGTCTTATGTTTATAGTTTATAAGGCACACTCTTAAATGTTATGAAAACAAAATGCAATTTCCAGGATAAAAATTCAACAGGACATTATAGATCTACAAAAATTGAAATTAGAGCGCCAGGAACGACTGATTACAGAACTTAAACTAAACAAACTCTCCGAAGAGGCCAAAGAAGATCGGGAAGAAATCAAAATTGAACTCAAAAATGCTCTCCGAACTTGTGATTCAAAGTCCAGAGCTAAATCGAAATGTTTACAAATTTTAGGGAACCTTCGCGATAAGGAAGACGACGAGTTTGCTCGTCTGCAAGGCAAAGCAATGGTACAGCCACAATTTTTAACAAATATGCAGGAGCGAGCTCTTATACGAAGTGTCAAACATGAACAGGCTAAACAGAGAAGACTACAACACGAAGCGGAACGTGAAGCTGCAAAAATGGCCATTGAAGAGGCCAAAGTAAGTTATTTTTATGTATATTAAACAAATTCAATAATGAAAATTAAAAAAAATCATGATTTTTAAAGCGTCTAGAAGATGAGGAATCAAAACGAATGCGTTTGGAATTCCTAAGAGAAAAACGTCGGCAAGAAAAAATGGCGAAGATTCTAAAAGAACGAGAACATCAGAAAGCCATTGAGAATAATAAGAAAGCACAAGAGTTTTGTAGGTATTACCTACTCCGTCGAATAGGTATGGAAAGTTTTAAACGAATTTTAGAAAGAAAGAAACAAAATCAGAGAAAGGCTGATGTTTTTCGAAAGCAGCTATTGAAGAAAAATGTATTTTGTGCTTGGAAACGATTTTACCTGCTAGTGCTGGAGAGAAAAATTTACCTCGCAGATGAATTTTATGCAAAGATTCTCAAACGCATGGCTTTGGAAGCTTGGGTATGTTATTTACACGATGAGAGAAGTAAATATTTGGTAGCAATCGATTGGCATGAATTAAAGTTGTGTCAGTTTGTATTTACCCGATGGAATGGATATACAACACTGCAAAAATTGATTGAAGATATGAAAATGAAGCAAGCCGAGCTTCATCATGAGTGGTTTGTTTTTTAATACCTTTATTAAAATCAGTTATTACATTCGATTTATAATTTAGGCATCTTAAGTGGAAAGTTGTGGACCGTTGGCAATGTCTACCTCAAATCCTGAAGCTTGAAAAAGAGACAGAAGAACGACGTCAAAGATGGAGAATGAAGATCTGGGAGCTTCTACCTGATTACACACCAAATAGGGATCAGATTTTATAATAAAAACTATACTTTTGTAAAATTTCTTTCTCAAGAATTCTGTTTATGTTATTGCTGGAAAGCACAATCTCCAGAAGAAGAAACAAATTGATTAACATAATCAAGTAATGAAGATAGAAGGCCACAATTCTTCTCACCATATCAATCTAAGTTGAAGATAGTCATACTTACTTACTTAGGTAGCGTTGCAGTTCGGAGCGAACCTAGGCTTCAACTAACAAGAATTTCCAGTTAGTCCGGTCTTTAGCTAACTGCCTCCGGTTGTGCACTTCAAGTCGGTTGAATTGCCTTTCTACTTGTGCGCTCTACATGTACTAGCCATCTCAGGCGATTGATATGCATTTTTCTGTCTAGGCCGATATCGCTGTACAGCTCGTGTAGTTCGTCATTGAATCTCCGCCTCCAAAGCCCGTCAAAGCAAACCGAATATTTTTCGAATAGCGCTTCAACGCCATAAAATAGTACTGGGATGATCAAGGTCTTGTGGACTTTCCTGATCTGAAACCGCACTGAATTTAGTTGTTACATTTAAATTAAGTTTTAAATAGATATGACAATTTCAACAAAGAAAATAATTATATGAAATTCAATGTAATTGTTTCCGAACATGATCCGGCTCGAAGGACCACAAATGTTGGGATGTGTAGGGTTTTTTCTTTGCTGTAACCGCATTTCAACCCGATTTACCCCACACATATTACACAAAGAAAAACCCTACACACCCCAACAGAGACTTATACCGCTATAGTTGGTCAAGAAGTTGGCAAGAAGTCTTGAGCTTCCGACACGTAAGCGAGCATCTTATGACAATCTGGATCAAGGCTAAATTCGCTGAGGATAGTAATATCGAAATAAAAAAAAGAAAGCTGTTGGAGTTGAGTAACTACCTGCTGAGTTCTTTAATCTACCATTTAACCCTGCAGCAACTTATTTGGAAAATTTGGATGAAAGCATGTCCGGTGGGTGGAGTCTCTGTATAGTTTTCATATTTACTTAGGCACCATCTTCTCTTTCCAAGCGCTACTTCTCTAAGATTGAGGCAAGTGAATTTGTATAAGGCCCTTATAATCACAGGCGGATAAAAATATGGATATATATATACGTATAAATGATTATATAAGATTTATTGAAGAACAATTTGTGCCTACAGCGGTTTAAATGGCTGTGATATATGCAACGCGTGATATTGTTGCTCCAGCCTTAAGAGTCTTCAATCCAGACGTACTCCGAACCTAGAGGTTGACATTCAACGAGTATGGACATCGTAACATGTAAATGATGATTGATGTGTCCCTGGATTTTTTGGCTGATTATTAAATGTTGTGCGAATAGACCAACGCTTTCGGAATATAAGTGGCAGTATAATGGTTGGCGCTTTATTAATAACTGACAGTGAGCTAGAAATGTATGGCCCGCTTGAAGACGCAGGAAATATATCAGAATGCTTTTTGAGCAGTTCGGTGGATAAACGGCTCTCTGTGCTCCCGGATTTATCATGGATTAATGTTGGGTATACTATTCCTATTTACGATATCACTTATTGTGTTTTTTAAGATTGTAATTGTAGTTGGGATTTAATATATAATAATATAATAATAATTCTTCGTCGGCCACCTCATCGAACATGGTTTTTTAAATGTTGGCATTTTTTGTCAGTTTTCTTCGGATTGAGAGAGACACTCATTGTTGAAAATTATAATCGCATTGATTATGGACAAACTGTGAAAATTGTGGTAGATAATTTCATTAGATTATAAAGCTAACTTATGACTTATGTATTTATTTGTATCTCTGCTCATATTTAAGTACCAACAACTTTTAGTATTTTACTGATAAAATCTTTTAACAAATATGCTTATGAGAATCAAAAGTTGATGACCGCTAATAAAAAACTTAAGTCTTGTGAGCATGTAAGTCGTTGTTTCAGAATAAACAATCTTGTGCAATGTGCATTCAACTAACTTCCGGCGATTTGCTTGACGAATGTGGATATACGATCACTTCATCTCAGATTTAAAACGTTTCTCGCACAATTGTTAAATGCAACATTCAGTTTCCCTAAGGATGGATAATTAAATTTTGCAAAGAATTTGCATTAATACAGTATGAATGCCAGAATGGTGGTCTTAATACGTTTTAAATTTACACGTGTAGTAAGTTCGTTATTTTTCTGCGATAACTTGGTTTACATGGTCGGATGGAGTATATCCTAATTTTGTTCGTTAACACATTCATTATTTTTTTAAGTAGGAAATTAATTTCTACGCTGTGTAAAGATTTAAATAGTTTTTTTTAGACTTAGCAAATATAGAGTCAGGGTTAAGTTTTAATCATCGATACTGGAAGACACTGGTTACGTTGGTATTTTTTTGGTGAAAGCCCTTCAGGCAACTCTTAATGTTGGACAAAGGGGCTAGTAAATAACGGGTTACGAGTTAGTCGTATTAAGACCGAATACCTGCATTACCGTCTTTCCAAGCAACCAGCAACCCAACTCGTGACATTTATTGAGAAGGAATGATCATTCCGAAGTGTGAAAAATTAAAATACTTATACTCTGTCGTTAGCGACCAGAGAAATTTCGATCACGATGTCACACATGCCGCTTAAATGAGGTTTGTTTTAAGACATGAAACGCTATGTGTCGGGGAGTGAAACAAAGCTTATTTGATTCCGTATTCACGGGAGTCTCTGCCCTAAGAAACCGCTAGTGGAAAAACTTCAAATGGCAAGCTTTGCCATTTTCAATGAATGTCGTCGAAAAATTCGCTCCGAAGAGCAATACAGCCTGAAATTCCAGCCCAGGATCGAAGAGGACTCAGACAAATAGTTGGATCACCCAAATGCAAAAAATCGGAAAAATATCGGCCTCACTAACAAGGTAATCCAAAACAGAGCTGCTCGAAGATAAATTCTTTTTTTTTGCTAAATTTGACGCATTAGATGTACTCGTACTTATACGAGGGTAATTAAATAAATATAATGTCAAGACTAAAATGACCAAAGTAAATGCATTTAGTGTAGATAAGTTCAAATTCTTCGAGGAGATTCCTGACTTTTGTAAGAGAAAACATTAGGTATAGAGCTCCTATCTAGACTTTAATTTGTTTACAATTATTTCTAAAAGAAACATATTACGCAGCTTTCAGTAACGTTGACTTTAAGACAGCGTCGAGCTAATAGGCAGAGTAGTACAATTCGTATTGATTTATTTTAAATAGGTTTCTTTCCTTCGTACTACAATCTTATCATCTTATTGACAACACAAAACCAACTGGTCAATCGATTTTTGCTGTCTGCTGAAATATTTTTTAATTTTTTTTTTTTTGCGAAGCAATTTATGAATAAATAAAAATATATTCACAAGTATACGAATTTTCTTTGTCATCCAATTTTTTATTATAGAGTTTATACTTATAATTTAACACTTTGCCTTTTTTTGCTTTATTTATTATATGACAATGATTCACTACTGAATATCTAAACTTTAAGATACATAAAGCACTAATTATTTGGCTTCAAGTGCTGAAATAGCATCTACGTATATAAATTAAGTTTCCCAAATTTCGTATTTGGGTTTGAGTTTCTTTTTAATGACTAACAATTCGCAGTAAAACTATACTTTGCTTGAGTGAAAGTTTTGTGCTTCAATACTTCTTAGAATAAACTATTTTATATACTCCTTCTGATAGGTAGCTTTAAAGAAGCTAGATCTACATACGTATGCCTATACGTTTAAATCGAACATTTTCTTCTAATTTGCAGAACAGAAAAAGCTTTTCCAGTTGGTAAAAAGTGTTCTCCTGTTTCCAGGTTGACCACGCCTCCATTCTGATAATGTTATACCTTTGGAGATCAAATAAATTTGCATTATCAATGCAATAATCACAAAAAATGCCATAATCAGCCCGTAGATTGCCATTATAAAGGCCAAACTCATTCTGAAATACAAAAAGTAAAAAATTAATATAGTAAGAATATATGCACATAAATAAAATAAAATGTAATTGCACTTACTCGTAATCATCAAATACATCACTACAATCATCAGGCAATAATACAGGCACTCCAACGATTTTGAATAGCAAATGAGGATGACAAACCGCTGTCGTGGAGAGATTTGCGCCAAACAAAAGTGCACACTGACCGAACCACAAGCCAAAAAAATAATATCGATGATTGCACTCTCCAATGCAGCAATCTAACCAAAAGCTGTGGTGGTCATGACGCACAATGCATGCCTGGCAAGTGTTGCAATGAAATGTTCTTGGTTGCACATACTTTCGACATATTTGACAAATATTAGGATGATGATGATCACCTTCATCAGATTCACCATTCTCTATCAGCAGAGATGTTTGTTCCTCTGTAATATCTGGTAGCTCATCTTCAGATACGGTACTTTGAAGTACATGATTTAAATTTGCTCGAGTCTTCGCTCGATACAAGCAAAACAATGAGCTTGACGCTAGAACAACCAAAATAAAGTTCTCCTCTGGCAACAGTTCCATCATTGGTACGGTGAACTCAAATAAAACCACTAAAACGGCCAGCGACCAAAATGTCCACATGAAGAAAAATTTGGTCCTAGGTAAATTACGGCGCAGATAGTAATAAGAATAACCAAGGAACATTGTTGTTGCAACACACATAATTAGAGCAGCATATGAGTTAATTGCAGCAATTCCGATCACTAGTGGAATAATAAACAACGGAACTATAGCGTCCAAGGATATTTGCTTTGCTCCACCACGCCATGGAATGCGCAGGCGATCCTGAAACGTAAGTAACATCCCTTCAGTGTGCTTAGGATCCACTTTTTTGCAACAAATTATTCTTAAATGAAAAAAAAAGACATTTTAAAAACAATAACTATAACAATGGAGAACTACTTACTAACCTATCGAAAACTTGGTCAAAATCACTGCAATTGCAGCAGCATTGCAGTATGTGGAAACGTTCGTCCTCTCGATTGAAGTATTCGCAGCAACACAAGGGATCGATGTCACTTGCCTCCTCTTTTTCATTACAGTTTACAAGCACATTCTGATGCATTTAGGCAGCGTGTAATATAAAACATACAAATTATTTCATTTACACGTTAATAAGTGAAAACGTGTATTGTTAAAAGTTTAAATAAAACAAGTAAAGAGGAAAACAAACTCCGAATTTTCGATTACCACTAACGTGCAAAAACAAGGAACCCACTTCACTGCACTCAAATGAAAAGTCGATTGACAGTTTGACACCGGCCTGCAAGAACAAAAAAAAAAAACATCACAACTCTCAGCGAGCATGAACGATATGAAGTGCAACAAACAGGGTGACGCGAAGATATCAAAGTCTAATGATAAATAAAAAATTTTTATTTTGATAAAATTAAATGTAAACCAAAGACAAGTTTTTGACTAATTTCACTCTAAGCTGTTGCTTAGAATCATTCAAAAATACTATCTTGTAAAGTCTTTTAGTTGAAAGATCAAATCAATGACAATATCGTAGAAAACTAAACATAAACGCATAAACGTACTAAAGGTTTTTTACTTATAGGCCTTCCAATGGGGATAACTTTAGAAGAATGGCAGTGGTTTAACATCCATGTTAGGTTTTGTTTAATAAATCATCATGAATACTCGTAGACATACTTTAAAAGAACGAGATGATGCTCTGGTGGCTGAAAACATTGATTTTCCGAGCATTAGGTTCAACAACAGCATTGAATCATTGCGATTTGAAGCCACTCGAATACTTCCTACATGTTTGTTTGTTTGTTTTAAGTGACGCTACAGTCCGGGGTGGACCTGGGCCTCAGTCAACAAGCGTCTCCAGCCAGCTCGATCCCTAGCTAGCTGCCTCCAGTTTCGCACGCTAAGTTGGCGTGCGCCACGTGAGTCTTGGCCTTCCTCTACTGCGCTGTCCCTCGGGAGCAGATTCGAAGACTTTTCGGACCGGAACTTTGGTGTCCATACGCTCTACATGACCCAGCCATCTCAATCTTTGGATCTTCACTCTTCTGGTTAGGTTGTTGTCGCTGTACAGTCCGTACGTGTATCTCCTCCTCCATTCACCGTCAATGCAGACGGGATCGAAGATCGCCCGAAGAAACCAACAACACCCTCATCCATTTTTGATAATGTCCATGCTTCTGCGTCATAGAGCAGGACCGGGATTATTAAGGCCTTATAAAGGGTGACTTTTGTTATCCGAGAGAGGGCTTTGCTACTCAATTGCCTTCTTAGTCCAAAGAAAGAGCGGTTGGCAAGAGTTATTCTTCGTTTGATCTCAGCGCTGGTTTGGTATCTGTATTTATAGCGGAGCCTAGGTAGACAAAATCCTTAACTACCTCAAAGTTATACCTGTCGAGGGTGAAGTTCTGCCCGAAACGTTGGTGTTGGTTGTTCTTTTTGCTTGACAGCATATACTTGGTCTTGCCCTAGTTGACCGCTAAACTCATTTTCGCCGCTTCCGTCTCAATACTCGCAAAAGCGCCACTGATATCACGCTGCTTTCTCCCGATTGTGTCAATATCGTCGGCGCATGCGAGTAGTTGGACGGCCTTTTGAAAGATAGTGCCTCTTGAGTTTGCTGGTGAGTTCTGCACTATTCTTTCAAGTACGATGTTGAAAAAATCGCATGACAGCGCATCGCCTTGTCTAAATCCTTTCTGGATATCAAAGGTCTCGGCTGTTGAACTATCAGGTTGTTGACGAACGGCTTCAGGAGTTCACACAAAAAAGCAGATAAGATATTGTATGCGATGTTAAGGAGACTGATGCCTGTGTAATTGGCGCAGCTCAGAGGGTCTCCTTTCTTGAAAATCGGACAAACAATGCTGAGGTTCCATTCATCGGGCATACTTTCGTCCGACCATATTTTACAGATGAGTTGGTGTATGCTCCTTGCCAAGTCAGGCCGTCCGCTCCAGCAGCTTTGTTGGACTTAAGCTTAGATATAGTAGTCTTCACTTCGTCCAGGTCGGATGGACGAAATTGTTGGTCATCATCGTCCAGGTTGAAAGGTTGATTCTGCCTGACAGCGGTATTTGATTCATTATCGCCGTTATACAGCCTGCAGAAATGGTCTTTCCAAATCCTCGGCATCGACTGCGATTCTACCACGATGTTCACTTTTTCATCTCGGATGTTCATTTCGGGATTTGTTTCCGTGGAATGTTATTTTTACCTTTTGGTAAAACTTCCGAACCTCATTTCTGGAGTAGCATCTCTCAATTTCCTCGACCGCGCGTTTCTCATGCTTTTTCTTCTTCCTCCTGAGAAGCCGGTGTTCGTCTCTCCTCTTCCGCTCATAGAGCTCATGAGCAGCTCTGGTCCTTCTATGCAGCGCCGCTGTATATGCATCTTGCTTAGCTGCATGTGCTTGCCGGCATTCATCATCGAACCAGGGGTTTCGTTGTGGTGAACGAGTGAAACCCAGCACATCAAAAGCGGCACCTCTGATGGCGTTTTGGCAGTGTTTCCAATGGTCTCCGATGCTTGATGCTGGTGGTATTGGACCTCTTAAGAGATTAAGAGACACTCGATCGGAAAAGGACTTCACGATCTCTTGCGATTGTATCCGTCTGACGTCGAATTTCCTCACAGCATTAGTTTGTCTTTGCGTAGTTTGGGATATCCGCAACCGTACCTTGGCTACAACAAGGTAATGGTTCGAGTTGATGTTGGCTCCTCGGAACGAATGGACATCCATAATACTGGAGGAGTGTCTTGCGTCGCAATGTAATCAATCTGGTTGACTGTTGATTGATCAGTAGTTCTGCAATTCCACTCGTGTATATTGATATGTGGGAACCACGTATTAGCTACGACAATGTTTCGCCCCGCCGCAAAGTCGATTAGCCTGAATCCGTAATCGGAGGTGGTGTCGTGCAGGCTATATTTTCCGATCGTTCTACCAAAGATACCCTCTCTTCCTAGCTTTGCATTAAAATCACCGAGGACAATTTTAATATCATAGCTAGGGCATTGCTCGTAGGTCTAGTTAAGGAGCTCATAGAAGGCATCCTTGGTGTCGTCATCTTTGTCCTCTATGGGGGCATGCGCGCATATAAGGCTAATTTTGGCGAATTTAGCCTTGATGCGGATTGCTACGAGGTGCTCGCTCACATGCCGGAAGCTCAGGACTTCTTGTCTTAGTCTGCCTCCGACAACAAATCCACATCCAAATAAGTGCTGCTTTTGCCGTCGATAGCAATCGCCGTAGTAAATGTCACAGTTTTTCATCCTCTTTTTGTCCGGCCCATTCCATCACATTTCTTGTATGGCGGTTATGTCTGCTTTGTAGCAGTCCAGGGCCTCTGCTAGTTGTTCGACTTCACGTGGTCTATTAAGGGACCTAACATTCCACGTGAATATCCGAAGCTCATTGTCCTTTAATCGTTTGCGTGGGTTGTCAACAGTAGATCCGTCCATAGCTTGTTGATGATTCGTAACTTACCACTCAACCCCCAACCTGGAGGACCAGTTCCATTTTTTGTCCCTAGGACGAGGGGTCGGTTATACCGAAGCCAGTAACCCGTTCCGGGATGTGAGTGCTGCCGTTGGCCCATATAGGGCTCGTCCGCCACCATCTCTTTTCCAAGACTCTGACTAAGTCTTGGAAATCCTTACCGGCATGAGCGCCAAATATGTCGGAGTAGCCCGGATAAGGTCTTGTTTTGTTTTACCGACACTAATCCTGATTTATGGCGCAGGAAACTCGGCATTTGTCCCCTTGACTTCGCAATCTCCGGTGAGATTCCCAGATGGCGCCACGGAGAGGCGTGAAGTAGGGCTTATTAGCAGAGCTGCAAGATGTTCGGCTGCAGAGGCTCATTCTCGTTGTTTAAAGAACCAGCACCTGTCGGAAGTGGCTACTTCTACGAGGCCTAATACTAATCGTTGCCAACCATACTTCCTACATAAGTGCCTTAATATGTGCTGATAAACCGCAGTTCGAAATTGAACCGACAAAACGCGCTTCGTCAAGAACGCTTTTGAACAATTAACAAAAAATAATAATTTAGCTGTTACTTATTCAGTGCGTGACAATTATTAGGGTAAGTATTTTGCATACGAGAATGCAATAAGGCAACAAGAGCTTGACTTTCTCTTGATTTTATTGTAAATTATTCTTTATAGAAAGTTATCTTAATGAGAATAATTTACAATATTTCGAAACAGGATGGCCAGGTACATAATTAGCCCTTCAACACCTATATGTGCCTTGTACCAACAAGCACGCACGGCTCATGTGCGTTTCCCTATCTAAATACTGACCGCGTCTTGTGCTGCTTAATTTTAGTCATCAAATGGAAACGACTATTTGACGAGGCCATTCACTTGAAAATCTTCGAAAAACGTCGAATGATTTAAAATGTACTCAATTGAACTACTTCCCTTTTCTATTATATCGAGTTTGTGTCAAGATTAAAATTTGCGCTGGGGTGGAGGATAGAAAAGCATATTCTCTTAGGTCTTACTAAGCCAATACGTTCATCTATACGAACGCCAAACGTGAGGTTTAAGTCAATACACCGAATTTCTGTAACTCGAATTGAAACATCAAACGAAAAAAACCAAAGCGTCATTGCGATTTGCCCGTCAAATTCTCCCTTTGAATTGAAACACCGCATTCATCGATCTGTTTTTCTAAAACAACTTGATTTTAACGAAATGATCCAATAACCAGTAAATATAAATATCCAAGTTTATAACTAAAATACACTCAAACATATAAATATATGATATAAAATATTTTTCTAATTTATTGGACTTTTCTTCTTATTTTAATGATTTCTCGTGATAGACCTTCAGTGGAACTCCACAACACCTCTGACTGAAGCCTCTCATCCTTTTCGATTAATTCTTCAAATTGCCGAATCCCGCCGCCAACCCCGAAATAATAAACTTTTGCACCTAGTAAGACTTCTCCGTGTTCTTTAAGTTTGGAGTGAAAGGTTTTTAATAATTTTTGTTGATTATCAGGGTTGTAAATCGTCTCAGATGTTAGAATAACATCAAATTTCTCATCATCTTTCGTCAGTTCAGTGTACTTGCTCCAGTCACCAGAATAAAACTTTACTTTTTCGAGATCGTTCCTGTTGTTCTCAGGAAAATTTAAGAGAACATTTGGGATTGTTATTTTTTCCAGGACGTCCTCATTCTGTTGTTGAAAGAAAATCGTTAACAAATGTACATTTCAATTACATATGAAAATTTTTATTTCTTACATAATCCTGAAAATGTACAGATGCCCCACAGTTATAAGCGTAAATTCCTAAAACACCAGAACCGCAACCCAAGTCGAGTATTCTTTTATCCTTTAATTTATTTGGTGGGTAATGTTCTGACATGTATGAAATTAAATCATCCGTACACTCCCAAAGTTTTGCTCCTCCTTTTGGTAAAACTCGAATATGCAGCATTTTATTTAAAATTAACACAAATTACCTTCATAGACGCCTGGTATTAGATCAGAATGTTTTTCTTCGGCTTTTTTTATATTTTCCGTACTCTCGTTGTCAAAAGTGTGTATTAAATAGCCAGACTTTATGTAGGTCAATGTAATATCTCCAGCTGTTACTTCCAATGAATTCACTTTATAAACATCTAAATTGTCCCAAATATCCTCTGATGGGGTGATTTCCTTCGATTCATACCACTCCACCGTTGTTTCTTCATCTCTTTTATATGAATATGGAAATAGGTATTTCGTATTAGGAATGTAAACTTCGCATTACTTTAACGAAAAAACTAATTAGTAAATAATTTGCTAAGGAATACTATAGCATATTGTTATCAGGATGAAGCAACTGCTCTGCTGACATTAACAAATATTTAATTTTGAGATTAAATAGGTAAGTAAACGGCCTCTCGATGTAGTGAGTTAGCCTCCTAACACAGCTGAAAATATAGCGTATGAATCAAAAGTAGGTCTACAATGTTGCAGTTCGAAATAAGACAAGATCTATGCAGAGGATGGACATTAGATTCTCAGAAGAAAGAAAACAAAATGCGTGGAACTACTTATATCATACTACAGGAACGAAATTCAAAAATGTTCATATAGAAGAAAAAGGACATACGAGTATCAAGAAAAAAAGGAAAGATGAAACATAGATATACATACATACTTGCGGAAAATCGACCATGTGCTGATCGATGAATGACTACAGGATGTGTGCAGGATTGAGAACCCAATCGTCTGAAAAATAACGTAAAGATACTAGACAGGATAGGAAAAGGGGGTTTTCTTTGGTAGGAGACTTGGCAAGCATAGCCTACACGTCTTTTATACACAAGGGGAGTTTCCGGATCATCAAACGCTAAATTAAATCGATCATTCTGCGATAGACGGGCAGCCAACATTTACTTGGATCACCACCTGGTTGCAGCCAAGATGCGAATGCGGAATTCATAAGCGCCACAACAAAGAATGCCGACAAGCTCATGTAGCTAGATATAACTGCAGGGGTGGCCGTGGTGTAGTAGTACTAGCAATCGCTTCTCACTCGGAGGGTCAAGGTTCGAATCCTACTTATAACAAGTTTTTCATTTGTGTAATTGGAACTCAGTCAGAAAAATCTGTGTATGAAGGCATAACACTGACATGTAAATTTGGCTGTTGTAGAGTTTCAAGCACAAAAAAAGCGTACAAGTTGATAATCTTCGAATCATTCCGAGTGAAGAAAAATTCTCCGTCCTATTCGGATTCCCACTCCTGGAGAGCTAATATCGAAACCAAATATACCTGAGTTTTAAACCACTACATCACAACAATGTTTTCCTTTCTCCTCCTTCTATCTTTCCGCCCGCGCCCTGCCAATAGTAAAAGGGTTAGGCGTGCGTAAATTATAAAAAAAAACAATAGCAGCGCTGCAACGAAGGACGAGAGCTCCTTGTGAGCTCTACGAGCACAAGAGACGGGAAGAACGTCGACAGAAAAAATGACCAGAAGAAGCGCGCGATCGAAGATATTGAGAGGTTGTACTTCAGGAATAATGTACGAAAGTTTTACCAACAAGTAAAATGAAGGTGTCAAAAGTAAGGCCCGTACAAAGACTGTAGAGATGAAGAAGGAAACCTTGTATGATAGTAGGGTCACAGTCGATGCTGAGAATATGGAAACATTTTTATGCAGACTGTATAACGGCGAAAAAGCCCAACATCATCATAATGGTCAGGCAGAATAGACCATTCAACTTGGATGATGACAGCCAAAACTTTCGTTGATCTAACCACAACGAAGTATGGAGAGCAATATCTAAGCTAAAGCCCAACAAACCAGCTCGATCTGACGGCGTACCGGCCGAGGTATTCAAAGGTCCTGCAAATGATTTTGTGGAGAGCATGCAGCAACTCATTTCTTAGATGTGGTCAGAAGAGTGTAAACCTGATGAATGCAATCTCAGCACTTTTTACCCGATCCATAAAAAAGGAGACCCCATCTACTGCGCCGACTATAGAGGTATAAGTCTCTTCAACATCGCATACAAGATCTTACCTACCATATGGTTTAGTCCCTATAAGTGCAGCTTCACACTCTAGCAGATCCTGGAAAAAATTCAAGTCCAAATCAATATATACCACCTTTTCATGGATTTTAAGGTCGCATATGAGACGAGCTATATAGAGCCGTGACTAGTTTTGACATCCGGGCCAAACTCGTGCGTCTGCGCAGAATGACGACTGAGAATCATCGCTGCTCCCTCAAGATCAGTAACGACTTGACAGAAGTCTTTAATATCAAAAAAGGTTTTAGGCAAGACTTTTTTAACATCATACTTGAAAGAATTGAATTCACAGGTGAACACTGAAGGCACAATCTTTTAAAAGTCTGTGCAACTACCAGCGTACGCCGATGATATCTACATAATTAGGAGAACTCAGCGAGTTGTCACCGGTGCGTTCGCCAGTGTTGACAACGAAGCTGAAAAAATTGGTTTAACAGTAAATGAGGGCAAACCCAAGTATTAAATATGATATCAACAAGAAGGGATAAACAACATCGACGAATTCCACAGGCTCTATTATAAATTCTGCCAACAACACGTTAGCAGAAATAAAACGAAAAATCACTCTTGCCAATCGCTGTTTCTTTGGGTTAAAACGGCAATTGATTTGCAAGGCGCTATCCCGAAAAACTAAGAAGACTCTATATAAGACATCGACCATCCCAGTCCAACCTTATGGCGCTGAAGCATGGACTCTATCGAAAGCAGATGAAGATATCCTCGACGACGAACTATCAGTTGAAGATGTAAGGGAATCCAAATTTCCTATTCAAGGCTGCAACGACTTCGGTTGCCAGAAATTTTGGTGACAACCAAATTGCGTATACGGGATCGAAAAAAGGAAATATACTAAATAATAGTAAAATATTATAATAGACTTTTTTGAAGGCATTCAATACTTAAAAAAAATAAACAGCTTAGTTAAATTGTACTTACTTATTTTTTGCTTTTTCATCAAGATCATTTTCACCTTCTCCTTCTCGGTCACCTTCCAAATCATTTTTGTCTATTTGAAAATCAAATTTAAACATGACTTTTCTGACACCCTATATAAAACAGAAGGCACTTAGAGCTTCGGGCGGACTTTGAAGTTCGAATTTGATAACAACGCAACTTATTCAAATACAAAAGTTTTCAAATTAAAATTATGTCCTTCCATTCACTGTATATATTAATACATTTAAAGGAAACACAAATTGCTTAAAAAATGCACTTCGTTGTCTTAACTCGACAATACAAGGTATATTCGGCTGTCAAAACGACGATCCCTTTCCATATAGTTCCACCATGTGCAAATTGTACAAATGAGTTGCCAAATGTGCATAATAAATTCTGTATCTTCGCTCATAATGTACGAGTATTATAAAATATTTAAATACATTTGTACAGAAAAATGTTTGTTCTTTGCTCTTCCTAGAAATGTTGATTTAATTTCCACAAAAGAGTACCGTACTGCAGGTAAATAAGGAAACAATTCTTAGTTTTATTAATATGGTATACTCCAATCTTGCATTATACAAAATACATTAGTCCTAGTGAAATGTAATTACTTAAAATTTTATATTTAACTTGTACTGTGAATATATACCCTGACAAGCCCCAACCATACTAAACTAATAGTAATAATTTCCAGTTTCTTAGGCGAACAGAACTAAATAAAAGAAACACTGATTGGCAATACTAATTGCCATTTTGACAACCGAATAAAACGTTCTGAAAATATTTCGGCTTCTCTCTAGTTTTTTTTTTCTAAGTACTGTAAAAGTTATTTCCAAATACTTTTAGAAGGTTTAAAATGGGCGATCAATATCCAGATGTAAGCAGAAAGTATGTTATAACTATATATCTTGCTAGTTAATTTTCTTTTATTTTAGCCATCGCGACCGATAATTGGTGGATCACAGCCGCCACTTTTAATGCACCCGCCTGGAATGGTTCCACCAAATCTCGGTCAAAATATGCCACCAAATATGCCTCCCGGGATGCCCCCAAATATGCCGCCAGGTATGCCTCCAGGTATGCCTCCAAATATGCCTCCAGGTAATATGAGACCTCCTGGTTTGGGTCCACCACCTAATATGGGTCCATCTGGATATGGGCCCCCGCCGCAAAATTGGCCGCAACCCGTGGCGCAAATGCAAACGCCAGCAACGCAGATTCCACCACCTATGCAACCGCCTATGCAGCCACCTGTTCAACCATCACAGCAACAACAGCAGCAACAGCCGACGCATGTACCACCTCAACAGCCGCCACCACAAGCGCCGCCCCAACAGCAGACTCAATCATCAACTCCACAGCAAGAACAGGGAACGTCCGTGACTGATGAAAATCAGAGTAATGATGGCAATTCTGCGATGGATAAAACCGATGAGGACGAACTGAAAAAGGTCACTGAAGTTATTTTGCCCAAAGTGTTGGAGGATGTGTTGGCTTTAAAAGATCAACGTGCAGCACAATTTGATGTGAATGTCGATGACCTAACATCGGCAACTAACGCTGATGATGAGAAACAGTTGACCATCCCCAGTGGTGTAATAAGCACAGATTATGCCGATGCTGACGGAGATTCTGATGACGAAACTGAGACGCAAATAAATGGTATTGGCGAGAAAGGTGGTAAGCAAAGCAAAGCTGATAAGAACAAAAAGAAAAAGCGCAGGAAGAAGCAGAATCGTAAGTTGCGACAACAGGGCAATCAGCAGCCCAAAGACGTTGAGGACCGAGAACCAGAAGAAAGGGATTCTAAAAAGGAAGAATCCGAAAAGAAAAGCAGTCGCAAAGATGTCATTGACGATGACGATGTTACCGTCGAGTAAGTAAAAATTGAAAACCAAGGATTCCAAACCAAACCAAAAAAAAAACTGCAAACCGTTTGATTTTTTGCAGATATATTCCAGAAAAGATCACCATTGCTGACCTTGCACCGATGTATCGACAATTCTATCGTGTGTTTGAAATCTTCAAATTGGAAAACAAGCCTAAACCCATTGACAAAGATAAGGCCGCAGAGCACGAAGCAGCCGAGGCTAAGAAAAAAGCCGAGAACAAGGAAGCAGATGATGATGACGATGATATGGAAGAGGTAAGCCTTATCGACTGGTGAAAATGAAGGTGAACTCTAACTCCACATGTTTATTCTACTTCTAGGAAATGAAGGATGATAAAGAGAAACTGTCCAAACGAAAGCTAAAAAAGTTAACACGTCTAAGCGTGGCTGAACTAAAGCAACTAGTTAATCGTCCAGATGTCGTGGAAATGCACGATGTTACTGCAAGAGATCCCAAGTTACTAGTCCAATTGAAAGCCCATAGGAATACAGTGCAAGTTCCGCGACACTGGTGTTTCAAACGCAAGTATTTGCAAGGAAAGCGCGGTATAGAAAAACCGGCATTCGATTTGCCAGCATTCATCAAGAAAACAGGCATTATGGAAATGAGAGAATCACTTCAGGAGAAGGATGATGCCAAGTCTCTGAAATCAAAAATGCGTGAAAGAGTACGCCCTAAAATGGGTAAGATCGATATTGATTATCAGAAGCTGCATGATGCTTTCTTCAAATGGCAGACAAAACCACGGATGACAATCCATGGTGATCTTTATTATGAAGGAAAAGAGTTTGAGACGCGTCTTAAAGAAAAGAAACCTGGCGACTTATCTGAAGAATTGCGCATAGCTCTGGGCATGCCCGTTGGACCTAATTCACACAAAATTCCACCTCCTTGGCTTATTGCACAACAGCGTTATGGTCCACCACCGAGTTATCCCAATTTGAAAATACCTGGCTTAAATGCGCCTATACCAGAGGGTACATCGTTCGGTTACCATGCCGGAGGCTGGGGCAAGCCGCCAGTTGATGAAAATGGCAAACCATTATATGGTGATGTGTTTGGTACTAACATGATGGACATCGATGTAAGTCATCGACGTCTATGGGCAGATTTTAAGGGTTTTTTTCTTTATTTTTTTGTTAAATTTCAGAGTGGCATCGATGAAGGCGATATTGAACGCAACCAATGGGGAGAACTTGAATCTGAGTCTGAAGAATCATCGGAGGAGGAAGAGGAAGAGGGTGAGGACATGGCTAACCAACCAGATGAGAGTGGCTTGGTTACGCCGGCTGAAGGTTTGGTAACACCATCTGGTTTAACAAGTGTTCCCGCTGGCATGGAAACTCCAGAGAACATTGAGCTGCGCAAAAAGAAAATCGAAGCTGAAATGGAAGAGTAAATTTATTTAAATTTTCGTAATGTACATGTCTCACGACCACTTAAAAATTGCTTTCTTTTCAGCAATGAGACACCTGTCCTCTATCAAGTCCTGCCAGAAAAACGTAATGATCGCCTTGGCGCTTCGATGATGGCATCTACCCACGTTTACGACATAAGCGGAGTCAGCAAAGCAGCAACAACAAGGAGTGCTCCCGAACGAGAAGGTACCGTTGAATTAGCACTGGATCCATCTGAATTGGATCTGGATAACGATGCCATGGCTCAACGTTATGAGCAGCAAATGCGTGAACAACAGAGTCATTTACAGAAGGAAGATCTATCAGATATGTTGGCAGAACATGTTGCGAGGCAAAAATCTAAACGCAAACGGCAACAGGCTGATACCACTAAAACTACTAAAAAGTATAAGGAATTCAAGTTTTAAAAAAGTCATTTACTTTAGTCTGTTAACATTTTCGAATTAAAGTTAGTTCGCTTATAAAAATAACAATTTAAACATTCGAACCACTGTAATTGTAATCTGGAAAATTGTACACTACACACCATATTATACATTAATATACGATGAGTCTTTCTTTTTGTATCGGAAATTAGCAAACTGACATTGGGCAAAAAAATAAGACGTCGCCTGCAGTGTCATCAAATCATTTATTTATTTTTTAGTTCGGGACATGTCTTTCCCCGTTCGCAGATACATATACTTGTATGTACGTAGATAATTAACATTGGCGCACTCGTATAATTCGACGCTTCGAATTGATTTCTACTAGCTATCTGTATTCCCAGAGACTCATTCTTTAGACCAGTTTGTAGCCGATGGGAGTTGAAGCAAATACTTTACACATACTTAAACCAGTGGGAGGACCATATATGTGAATCTAAAAGTTGAAACAATTCGATCTTCGGATGAAACATGATAGACTTTTGATGTCAAATAATTGAGATCATGAAGGTAGAAACAGGGTTTTATATTTGAGAAAGCGGAGCATGTATATAGAAGATGGAGGATAGTGTCACAGATAATAAATCTATACAGATGTTTCATTCATATGGCAAGTTTTGTCCCATGAAAATGGAATCGAGCTAAAAAAAAAATAGCGTTTTAAATCTATCATCTGTGATAGTGTTTTCTTCTTCCTCGTGCATGCAGCTTTTAAATAATTTACATAGACGTCGTGCCTTCTTGCATTATTGATTTTTAGGCAGCGTTCAGAGGTGTCAACTTTTGAAGCCGTCCGTTGAGAGAGATCAAATTCTTAGAGCGTTTCAGATCCAGCTTTGGCCTAGTCAATTTAGATATGTTCAAACACTTGTCTGTCTAAAATTTGTTTTGTTTTTTTTCCTATTTTCTGATTGGAGAAATGCTTTGAATGGTCCAATGAATGCACTTAAAGGCTCTAAAGACTCTAAAGAGTTCTTATGGACTGCTTCCCATGAATGTTCCTATGCCTCGGTACTCAAAAGTCCGCTTTCATACGTCGCAAGTGTGTAATGCGCATGTTCTGGTTATTTTCTTTTGAATTTTCATTCAGTGATGTGCGCAACTCTACATGAAGACTTTCCCCTTCTTTGAGTTTGCATGTTATTTGACAGTTCTCTTTCATTTCATCTTTGGCGCTCAGTCTTTCATAATTGAAAATGAGCCCCCTTGTTAATTCTTTGGTCCATTTCAGTTCATCCGCCATACTGAAATGTTGTGCTCGTAACACAGCGAAAGAAGTAATGAAGCAAATGCGACAAAGAAAGAAGAAGGAGATAAAGAAATGTCAAAAACTTGCAATGAAATTGCTACCCACAGGCCGTGGGAATTTGGTTAATTGGGTATTTTTTGTTTCATTATCCCTCCCTTTTGCACTCACTTGAATCTTTCGAAACATGCGACGTATGAAAGCGGACATAGTGTTTGCACTACTTTCTTTAAGTCCGCTTTCATACGTCGCAAGTGTGTAATGCGCATGTCCTAGTTATTTTCTTTTGAATTTTCATTCAGTGATGCGAGCAACTCTACATGAAGACTTTCCCCTTCTTTGAGTTTGCATGTTATTTGACAGTTCTCTTTCATTTCATCTTTGGCGCTCAGTCTTTCATAATTGAAAATGAGCCCTCTTGTTAATTCTTTGGTCCATTTCAGTTCATCCGCCATACTGAAATGTTGTGCTCGTAACACAGCGAAAGAAGTAATGAAGCAAATGCGAAAAAGAAAGAAGAAGGAGAAAAAGAAATGTCAAAAACTTGCAATGAAATCGCTACCCACAGGCAGTGGGAATTTGGTTAATTGGGTATTTTTTGTTTCATTATCCCTCCCTTTTGCACTCACTTGAATCTTTCGATACATGCGACGTATGAAAGCGGACAAAGTAAATGCTTGACGGCTCCAATATAATAAAGCTCGTCTTTTTTAGCCAATGTCAGACAGGTTTTATCATCATTATTTAAGCTGGAAACACATTACAGTGACCACGAAGATAGAAAGATATAGAAAATACTTCTACATACCTTCTCAGTAGTATTGTAGTCTTGAATGCGTCGGTGTTGATCCCAAACTGAACGCATTGGTTCGCACTCGATCACTGAAGTTACCGCATAGGCATTCTCGTACCATCATTCTGGGTGCTGTTGACATTTGGAACCAAGTTAGCCATTTACTTACAGAGGTGATAGTGAGTCTGCATTTTCCGCAGATTGAGCTACAGCAATGTTATAAAACTAATAGGATGTGGGATCTTGTGGACTTGCATGAAAATATTTACCACCTTTGAGTACAGAACCTCTTTAACTTCTCTCTATATCAGAATAATGTGGACTGAATCTAAACAACCCAGGAAATATGTGTCTATTAGCAGATGCAGTGATTTTTCGCTAAGACTTCTTTTTCTTAAAAAAACAAAGAGAATCTGTTTTCCGATAATTTATAAAAGCGTTGGCGTATTGAACGCCAATCAATGAGGCATAACTGAAAATGTTTGATTAGATGATACCTTACAATTTAATATCTCCTTATTGGAGACACCGTAGCTATAATGTGGATTTATTTCTAATAAATAGAATGTACGTTAATTTTTGCCTTACCGTTTTTACAATAAAACTCTAGATGATCGTTTTTAAGATATGTCGAAGCAGTCCGATATGTGGTAGTTTCCAATTTGTCTCAACTTCCGAAATCGGCCATAAATATGAGTTAAGGCTACTTCTTATTAATATGCAAGATCTTGGGCTGTCCTTTCCCACACATACAGGTTTGTCGCTTGCTTTAAGTAGAAACCTGCCATGGAAAGCTTAAGCCCACGGTGTCCCATCCCATGGGATTAATAAGTGCGTCAATCGGCACCCTGATCTTACTTTTTTACTTAAGTCTTGTTTCCTCTTGTGGGTCCTAGTGCCTCAACTACGCTTACGCGCCATAGTCTACGGTTCCTGTCAATGAGCTTCAGCTCTCTTTAACTCTTCCCCAAATACCGTTACTCCTACCAAACTACTCTGCGCCATGCATTTCTCGGCGACTCGTTTTTCTACCGTCTTGTGATAACGGATTTCATTGCAATGCGTAGTTTGCTATGGAACTATCGCCTTTTGGATGTGTATAAAAATCCACTGCCGCTTCCGCTGTTGTATGGTTGTGTCTATTTGTTCCTGACCCGTTCGCTAGCAAAGATGTTCGTTACAGATACGGTTAGGACAGAAAACACTTAAGATGTTCCGTAGTCACCTATTAACGAACTCGTGTAGGTAGTTTTTTTTTTTGCAATAGTAGCTGTCACTTTCCAAGTGCTGCACGTATGCAACAGCACAGATTCAACATTTGAACTGTTTATGACTGTTCCATAGCTTGGTGTTTAAGCTGATTGCATTGATTCGTCAAATTATGGACATCATTCCAAATGCTGAGCTTGTTTTGCCGATTCGGTTGACAATATCCTGTTCGGTTCCAACTCCGTTAGAGGCAATTGGTGTTCAGAAATGCTGACTTGATGTGATGAGTTAGTATGATATTGATTTTGGCAGTGCTAACCAAACCCACGATATTTGCATCCCTCTCCACTCTTGCTGTCATTTGGTGCAGATCCATAAACCTGTGAGAGAGTAAATAAATAAAGTCATCAGCGTAGTCCAGATGTTTGAGTTGAGATGTAAGAGTCCAACGAATTCCTCTCGTTCCAGTAGACAACGCTGCGCGAAGAATATCGCAAATCAGCAATAAAATAAATAGTATCGGCGATAGAATGAACCTTACTACCTACGGACCCTACTTTGGATCTGTCATACCTCTGACAACTATCCTCTAAGCACAAAAATACATCATAGGTTGCTTTGATAACAGCCATTAATTTATCAGGTATACCTCCACTGTGCAAGGGAAGCCAGAATAAACTGTCTCTTGACACTCGAACGCCTTCTCAAAATCAATGAACAGCAGATAAAGTGGTGACTGGTTTCTAATGGACTGTTTATTATTCAATAATGATCTTCGCCATCGAGTATATCTTCCAGATTATTAGATTGCCTTACCTTTCACATTCCGTAAGACTACTTTTTTTAGGGAGCTTGAGAATCATTTCCTTCTTAAACTTGTCGGCGAAAGTTTATGCCTCTCAAACACACTCAACAAGAGGATATAAAAGCTCTGCTGGTGTTGTTGGAGCGGCTCGCAGAAGATCTGCGGAAAAACCATCTAGTCCTACCACCTTGTTCTTTTCAGCGTGTTGATCGCGGTAGCGGTCTCATTTTTACTGGGAGTGGAGATGCGAATGCGGGAAATTGTTGCTTCGGCCAGCTTAGTTTGATTTAAGTGCATATCGCTTTCGAATACACGGTTATTGACCGAAGCAAAATGCTCCTTCCATCGCTGGAGCTGATCATTATCCGAAAGGAGTACGGAACCATCTAAACCTTTTACCGGATGTTGGCTAGAGCGATAACCAGTTATGCTTTAACACACTTGCTCGCAGCTTCCGTGCCTCGTCGTACGCTACGCTGCACTTCTCTCATTTTCCTTCGATACAGGGACTCTAGTTCATTCCTCCCTACTGCTGGGGTATCTACAATATGAGCTTCAATATGTTCTTCAATCCCCATCCAGGTATCCTCGTTAACACACGTGCTACGAGTATGTCTTGCCTGCCATACACCGGAAATGGTTGCCGGCAGTGAGCTGCTGATTGCTTCCACTCCTAGCGAAAAGTGATCCCTTAATTGTTGGCGTACTGAGGGGATCTTTAGCTGGTCTGTGTTATACCTATGCATTCTAGTGACATAGCGAAGTGTTTGAACAAATGAAGTACGTAACTGCACTGATCTTGAATAGAGAATAATCCGCATTCTCGATCTTTAGATCATCCTGAGGAAACCCCATTCAGATCAGTATCAATTCGAAGTCATTGTGTAGGCATGACTACCCCTTTGGTGAAGGGTGCAGCGTAACTATAACCTCCGCCAATCTAACGGATAATCCGACGACAGTCGGAAAACACTCCATGCGATTATAGGTTTTACTACAGCCACCATGGCACTCCCACCTCAATATACCTCAACAAGTCAGGCTGAAACCGAAGTTCCAGTCGCTCCGTGAGTCCATGGTGACAGAATTAAATCTCTGGTCAGGCTACCAGTAAGACCCCTACAAATGTCTTTATCGACTGGCCACTCGAATACGTTCAAAATGCAGCTGGTCAAATGCGTCGTATATCAGTAACGAAAAGACTATTCCTACTATTCCTCCGCGAGTTAAGTTGATGGCAATGGTTGAAAAGATTACTAGTTTTGGCACTCGTGTAGTACGTACTTTGTTTCAAATAAACGTTATCATCAGTTCTACATTCAAGTTCCGGCCATAGAAATCCACTCATCATGGTCCGATAGCGCAATCCGCTTACGGTAACAGCCAAACCCGCACATTTTCGAAGAAATAAGGTCTAATAATAATACCTCCAGCCCAAAAACCACACCAAACCGCAACACTTTGTGGATAGCGTGGCTTCTCGACAATAATTCTTGCATTTTCTAATCTCCAAATGTAACAATATGCCACATCACTCAAAATGATTTTTCGGTTAAGCTCATCATCAAGTTTTCGAAATGTTTCAGCGAAATTTTCACAATTTTTTTGGTGAATTTCAATGCATTGTTGAAGCGTGCATCGTTCCATTCATCTTAATGGCATAGGTGGCTAAATACTGGACAAATCAAAATGAACCTTTATTGAAAACAATGAAACCTTTTATTGTAGAATAGGGTGTTTGTTTTTGTGGTGTCAGATTTTTCAATAGGGATTAAATGTCAAATCAGCACATTAAGCTGCCAAGCTTCATTTGTTTTCAGTACCCACATTTCATTTCATCATGGAAAGATTGATGACTGGAAATTTGTTTACAAAATTGGGCCTCTGTTCGCGAATGGTAGACATCATAGGTTACCTGAATGTGCTATTTATCGAACTATTGAAAAATGTCGCACCCAATTCAATAGCATCCAATACCCACACATCAACAAGATCGAGAACAGTGCGTTTGGAAGAAAGTATCGCGGGTATAGAAGCTTGTGTTTGAAGAGGACCCCAATTTATCGATTCGGCGCTGTTTGCAGCAACTTTACCAATTATTTTGAAAATTCAGCGTAAATATTTTGGTCGTATTGCTTATAAGATCCAATTGGAGCTGAATTCGTGTGACCATTCACTGCGTCGGATTTTCAGTGATTGGGTTTTAAATCAACTTGAAGTTGCTCCAGTTTTTTACGATAAAATTTGTCATTAAACGGCTACGTAAACAAGTAAACTTGCTGTATTTGAAGCAAGGAGTCCTCAAAAAGTTCACTTAACGCCATTGCATCCAGAAAAACGTACCGCATGGTGCGGATTGTACGTCGGTAGCATCATCGATACTTGTTTCTTCAAAAATGAGCCAGGATCGCAAGTTACTGTCAATAGACACCTGTACAATGCGATGTTCAATGATTATTTGTTCCCAAATTTGCGTGACAACAATGTGAAAGAACTGTGGTTCTAATTATTTGTTGTTTTACCCCATACTACCAGCGGAAACATCGCTTTATTGAAAACCCGATTTGGCAATAGTCATTTCAAGAAATGGGCATGCCAATTGGACACCAAGATCGTGCGATTTGACGCCATTGGATTATTTTCTGTGGACAAACGTCGTCATTAGCTTATGCCGATAAACGAGCAACGATTGACGCTTTGCAGCAAAGAATTGTTCGAGTAATACGCGATATACGCCCTCAGTTGCTTGACATGAATTAATCTTTCGAATGAGTTTAATAAATCGATAGGTTAATTTCTTTGTGTTTTATTTTAACAGTCTGAACCTCAATCGGTTGTAAATTTGGTCGTTTTTTTTATAACTTACAATGGGTTATCAATTATGACTTAACTGCCTTAACTCGACTGGGCATACTTTGAATGCATTTTAGGCAGTTATTTTTTGATATTTTCGATTCTACAATATTCCATACTTCAATAGGGCATTCTATCAATTCTCTCTTATTGGTTATTTCCTTTCCCAATTTCTCTCTTCATCAACTACCAAAGATTTTTTGTTGGGTTAAGATCTGGAGACTTCCTCGGCCATCACAACAGCCTTACAATTTTTTCTTGTAAGAATGCAGTCACTTTTTTTGCCTTGTGACTAGGTGCAGAATAGTGCTTGAACGTGCAATCGCCCTTGGGAAACCAATCCTGCACTTGCGGCAACATTTTCGTTGAAAGAACCTGATATACTGGTCTTGCCGCATTGCGTCAATGCACATTAAGCTGCCATATAAACTAGGTACTAGAGAGAGAAATGATAAGAAAACATTCATTTAAGCCATAAAAACCATGTTGAAAAGTCCACTAAACATATTCTTACCCTAAGCCAGTCTTCGGATGTCCAATCTTTATGTTCTTTATCCCATTTAAGGCGTTTATTCCTCATCGCCTCTGTTAAAGTGGCTTATTTGCTGAACGACAATAAGAAAATCTCATTTCGGAAAATTTTGATGCCTGACTCATTTATTGAGTTTGTCACGATCCTTAGTGGTCTTTTTCTGATTTTCAGATTTTCATAATTCTCCGTTCATCTCGTGGTGTGGGTTTGTGACTTGCTTCCGTCCAGATCTTCCCGTTCTTCTGGGCGTTAAAGTTTCATTTTCGTTTACTTTTTATTTTACTTTGCCCACAGTTGTCTTCGCTACTCTTACAATAGTTGAATTTTTCTCTGAGAATAGCCAGGGTTCAACAAAAGAGACTTAATTTCAGAAAGTTGTATTGGCGAAAGATCTTTTCCTCTACCCATAGTTGCACCGATCAGAAAAAAACTTGATAAAGTATTTGAAACACCAAACTAAACGGTCACAAATTATAATAACAAAAAAGGCGGAATTAAATCTATATTGTCCCCTTCAAAGTAATTTCCATTGACTGCAACACACTTATGCCAGCGCTTGATCCAATCCTCGAAACATTTTTTATATTTGGTTTTCGGTATGTCCATCAGTGCTTCCTGCGATTTTTCCATTACTTCCTCTCGGGTGCTGAAACGCGTTCCCCGTAGTGGTTTTTTTTTTTTAACTCGATTGAACAGAAATAAGTCACAGGGAGCCAAATCAGGTGAATTCGGTGGCTGTTGGATGGTATTTGTTGCATTTTTCGTCAAAAAATTACGAATAATGATGGAACTGTGCGACGGAGCGTTATCATGGTGCAAAATCCACGAGTTTTCTGCCCACAATCCTGGTCACTTTCGGCAAATTTCTTCACGCAAACGTCTCATAACGCCTAAATAATACTCCTTGTTTACTGTCTGGCCTTCTGGAAAAATTCATGATGCACTACACCGTTGTAATCCATGAAAACCGTGAGCATTGCCTTCTTTTTTGACTGAAAACGACGTGTTTTTTTTTGTCTCGGCTCATTTGGTGAACGCCATTCACTTGCCTGATGTCTGGATTGCGTGTCGTACTCATAAACCCACGTCTTGTCTCCAGTAATGATCCTTTTGATGAATGTGGAATCGGATTCAGCATCGCAAAATCATCTCTTTCGACGTTAACACGGACTCTTTTTTGCATGATATTGAGGTCTTTAGGCACGAACTTTGCTGCTACACGACGGAAACCCAAATCATTAACCAAAATGTCTTGGACAGATCCATAGGCAATGTTCAAGTTCCCCGCTATCTCTCTGATGGTTAATTTGCGGTTATTGAGCAACATTTCTTTTACTCCATCAATGTTTTCATCGGTTTTCGATGCCATTTGCCACTGCGTTCATCATCTTCGATTGAGTCACGACCACTTTTGAACCGCTCGTGCACATAAATGCCCAAAGCCTATTGCCGAAAATTGACGAGTTTATACATCTGTTTGAAGGTTCTAAAGTTGATGCAATCTGTGTTTCAGAGACATGGTTCCCTCATCAAGATGAATCAATCCTGCAGCAAAATTGTAACACACTATATAAGCTAAATGGCTATCAGCTTTTCCTTGCAAACAGGAGTTATACCGCTCGTGGTGGCGTTGCCGTGTACGTTAGACAAGGGATTACTTGTGTGTTACGGTGCAAGTCACCACCCAGTTGTCCTATGGAATACATATTTGTTGACCTGGTAAGCGGTGAAGATAAGCTTCTACTTGGGACCGTCTACAGACCCAACAAATCTGTAGATCTGTTACCACTTATAACCGTATTAGAGGACATCGCTATAAGTTCAACAAATATAGTGTTATGCGGTGATTAATCCTTACAAACAGTAACCTTATTGTTGAAAAGCATCTGACTGATAGTATGAGTACTCGTACATTCAACCTCTTTCCGGTAAATTCCACTTCCCCCACACACTTTGGTCCAAGTTTTAACACACTGCTAGATGTTTTCTTTGTAAACGATATGAATAGAGTTCTTTTTTACAACCAGCTTTCTGCACCGGCGTTCTCAAAGCACGATCATATATATCTAACTTTCGATTTTAGTATGCCTAAAACAACTACCACATTCCAGTTTCGCGATTTTCAAAATATCGATGAATCTGGCCTCGAAAACAATATACGCGCAATCGATTGGAACCAAATATATTACATGACCTCGTCCGATACTCAAGCTGAATTCTTACATTCTAACACAGATTTCCTCTTTGATAGATTTGTACCGCTTAAAACTAAAACCATTACTAATGCATCTAGGCCTTGGTTTACCCATGAAATCAAATTGTTGATAGCTCAGAAGAATGAAGCGTATAAAACATGGAAAAGATTTCGTCTCGAAGAGCACTACAGACGTTTTTGCACCCTTCGTAACAGAGTTTTTAGTAAAATAAGATCGGAGAAAGCTAAGGTATTTAGCGAACACATTTAAACAGGTTTAATTTGCTTGCTTCAAATCATAGTTGCATAACAGCTCTAATAAAGGTAGTGGATGAAATAAGGCAATCCATTGATCAGAACATGCTTATTCTGCTTGATTTCTCCAAGGCCTTCGATAGTGTAATTCACAAAGTTCTATTAAGAAAATTACTAAATTCATATCGCTTTTCATCATCAGCTGTCAAGTTGTTATCTTCATACCTAAGTGATCGAAAGCAGTCCGTGTTTATTAATGGTAAAATGTCGGACTTGCTGTTATTACTAAAGGGCTTACCACAAGGCTCGATCCTGGGTCCATTGCTGTTCTCTCTTTACATAAATGATCTTACAACCGTAATTGTTCACTCAAAGGGTCACATGTATGCAGATGACGTGCAGCTGCACAGAGTTGTACTGTTGATTTTATTGTACAATGTGTTCAATGTTTGAATGAGGAGCTTAATCGACTTTTCATGTGGTCTAAACCTAATGGCCTAGTACTAAACCCTGAGAAATCAAAGTGCATTGTAATACATAAGAAAAGCCTTGATTTGTCTAACTTTCCCAGTCTCTATCTTAATGATAGGCCTATAAGCTATGTTAACTCAGCAAAAAAACCTTGGGGTCGTTTTTAATAGGACACTTGGTTGGAATGATCACATAAACTCCATCGTTGGAAAAAGTTTTGGTGCATTACAAAGGCTGTGTAAGTCCCATCGCTTTACACCAATGAAAACTCGACTTATGCTGGCAAAAACTCTAATTGTCCCAATCCTAACTTATGGATGCGAAATCTTTTGTCACTGCGACGCAAGTAGCCGGAGGAAACTGAATGTGACTTTTAACAACATGGCTCGATACGTATTCGGTTTGAGACGATTTGATCACATTTCAAGTTTCGCAAGGCGTATTTTTGGCATGTCGTTTAATAATTTCTTAAAATATAGAACTTTGGTCTTGCTACGTCGGATAATTCAATCGCAACAGCCTTCTTATTTATCTGAACGATTGGTTTTCACTTCTTCCAATCGCACAAACATGATTAATAACCAACGCTTCACTTACCTTTCATCTGAACGTCAGTTTTTCATCAATGCGATTCGTTTATGGAACTCGTTGACCAGAAACTTGCGCGGAATAAACAACTTTTACACTTTTCAAAGGAGTTTGTCGCTTTACTTTTGCAACCTATAAAACAGTACTTTTCTTTTCAAATAGAATAATGTAACATACTAAAGATAAAAATTAATACTTAAATCACAGATAATAAATCTATACAGATGTCTCATTCATATGGGAAGTTTTGTCCTATGAAAATGAAATCGAACTAAAGAAAAAGCTTTTTTAAAAAGCTGCAAAGAGCAGAAAAATCATTTTATTTCTTTTCGCTTTTTGCTCTTGCCACTTGTCACTCACACATGCAAAGTCGTTTATCGTGCAAAAAAACTACGTGAACGAAAGAAATAAATAAAAAAAACATACGTTGAAGTTATCACACACAAACCAGCTTAGTCAGCACACGCGCCAAACACCTGCATGCATATCCAGCGGATATGGATCAGATATCTCTCTGAAATATTTCTGTATTTTAAGTATTAATGCTGACTCCATGTAATCATCAAAATTTGTATTTTCCCACAGAAAAATGTTATAAATAGTACTGTAATACGAAATTGTAGTTAGATTATTAAGTAGAGTGAATAAAGCGAGACATCTGTCTCAAAATAACTTTTTTTTATTTCATTTAAAATTAAAAGTTAATAACTGGCGCCCGAGCAGCAGGGACATGAGTTTAAAACGTATGTCATAAATAGTCTAACACAACTGTTTCGCGAGTGTTAACCGTAAGAACAACTCTTGAAAGACAGTGTCGCGAGTGTTAACCGTAAGAACAACTCTTGAAAGACAGTGTCGCGAATAAATCCGTAAGAACATCGGTTAAAAACTGTTTCGCGAGTGTTAACCGTAAGAACAACTCTTGAAAAACAGTGTCACGAGTAAATCCGAAAGGACAAAGAGACAGTTCGTGAGAAAAAACCTATAGACAGTGTCAAGTGAGTGATCGAGTACCATTAGTAGACTGTAACAGGTCAAAGAGGAAAAATACAGGTCATCCGAACATCGCTGGACTTCGCCGACTTCAATCTCAAATGCAGAAAGCCATCCTACTCATGTGAGTACAAATTTTTTTATTATAAATATATAATAAATCTACAATATAATATATTGAAATTGTAACATTTACGAAACAATAAATTTATTCGTATACCAAATCAAATTATAAATAAATAATTTGCACTTTAACGAAACAAAAATCTTAATTAACTAATTAAGTAATTCATAATCCATAATAATGGAAGGACTTCAAGACGCTCTGGTTCAGCTAACAGGAGCACTTAATGCTCAAATAGAGCTAGTGAGAAAAATAGATAATAGACTAACTGTATTGGAAACGAAGGTCATAAGCGATCCGAATCCAACGCAAATGAGTTTGCAATATCCTCTTACTGAGTCTGATCTCAAGGAAATAAGCAAACTTCCAGATTGCGTCAGAGAATTGCAAATCTTTGATGGCAATCCGGTGCAGTACCTGTCATGGATACACACCGTAGAAAATATCCTTAGGGATTATGAAATAGTCCGTCAAAAACCCATTTATAGGTCTATACTGCAAAGTATAAGACAAAAAATCAGAGGACATGCCGATACAGCCCTCATATCTTATAATATTTTGATGACGACTGGGCATCGATAAAAAGGTGTTTATCTCTACACTATGCCGACAAAAGAGATATTAGGACACTAGAGCATCAACTAAGCACTATGTCCCAGAGAAGCTCGACATTAGATGAATTTTATGCTAGTGTAAACCACCAGCTATCCCTCATCATCAACAAAATTAAATCAGAAGACTACTCCGCTGAAACTATAAGGGCTCTCACCGAAAATTACAGGAACCGCGCACTAGATGTGTTTGTAAGGGGACTAAACGGTGATCTGAGTAAAATGCTAATAATACAGAAACCGCAAACCTTACCAGAAGCCTACACATCTTGTTTGGAGATACAAAACCTTAATTTCAGGAACGTAACAATTCATAACAAAAATGTATCTAATACCATCTCAGCTCCTACTAACCAAATTTTTACGAGCCAACAAGAGCATAGAAAGCATCGTCTATCTTCAAGGCCACTTCCCATTCAACAAATGATAAAGGCTTTTAACTTACAGCATAATAACCAAAATCGACGAAACAATCCTCCTCCACCAAGGCCGCCTAAACCATTAGAGCAAATGGAAATAGACAGGTCAATCCAAACAAAGCAGGTTGATTATTCAAATAGGATGGCAAATCAAGGACAGAATTTCCAATCTAAAAGACCAAATGATTCAGAAAACTTCCGTCCAAAGCAGCAAAGGCTATTTAACATAGTCACGCAAGCAGAAGACAAACAAAGTAATGATAATGAAGAGTGGGAAGAATGTTCACAAAATGATGCTGAAGAAATGGAAGCTTATTTGCAATACCTCCAAGAGTATAACCAAGAAATAGGAAATGAAGAACCAACCACCGAAGCAAATTTTATGACAGATGCCTCTCTAGCATTCCATACCTAGAGTATAGAACCAGAGAAGGCAACAGTTTAAAATTTCTTGTGGACACAGGAGCAAATAAAAATTTTATTTGCCCCGCATTAGGCGAAAATGCTACTCCCCTAAAAAATCCTTTCAAAATTCGATCAGCAGGCGGTGAAGTGACAATAGAACGCAAGGTGAATGGTAAATTCTTTAAAAGTGTTGGTAATAACACAGATTTAGAATTCTTTGTTCTACCTGGCTTAAGATCTTTCGATGGTATAATTGGAGATGATGCGTTAAAAGAACTGGAAGCCATTATAGACAGGAAGAATAATATACTCACCATAAAACCAAATGTAAAAATAAAACTGAAAGAAAAGCAATCCATTCAAGTTTATAATATAGAAATTAGAGATAATCATTTGACTGAAAAAACTAAGAAGGTTCTCCAATCCATAATGAAGAAACATAAGAAAATCTTTGGTCCGATTAACGATCAAGAAGTTATTGAGACAAGCGTAAGAGCCGAAATAAAAACAACCACAAGCGAACCTACATATATATACAAAATCATACCCTTACCCAGTAAATTTACGGAACGAAGTAGAGAGACAAATCAAAAAGTTGCTAGAGGATGGCATTATAAGACCATCTAAAAACCCCTACAATTCTCCTCTGTGGATAGTCCCGAAAAAGATGGACGCTTCAGGAGAGAGGAAATTCAGAATTGTGATTGACTACAAACGTCTCAACGCCGTTACAATACCCGACACATATCCGATTCCGGATATCTCAAACACAATAGCCAGCCTAGGAAAATCAAAATTTTTTTCAACTATCGACTTAACTTCAGGATTTCACCAAATTAAAATGAAAAATACAGATATAGCAAAGACAGCATTCTCCACGATGAATGGAAAGTATGAGTTTACACGACTTCCGTTCGGACTGAAGAATGCTCCAGCAATTTTTCAACGATCAATAGACGATGTTTTGCGTGAGGAAATAGGGAAAATTTGTTTTGTATATATAGACGATATCGTTATAATAGGAGAAACCGAAGAAGAACATATGAAAAATATAGAAACAATATTTTCCAAACTGGAGCAAGCCAACCTTAGAGTAAATTTGGACAAAACAGAATTCTTGAAAGAAGAAACCGAATTCCTTGGATACCTTATAACGAATAAAGGTATTAAGCCAGATCCGAAGAAAATACAGGCATTGAAAAAAATAAGACCTCCTGAAAACCTTAAAGAGTTAAAAGGATTTATTGGCCTTGCATCCTACTACAGAAGATTTATCAGAGACTTTGCGAAAATAGCAAAGCCCTTGACAAATCTTACGAGGGGAGAGAAGGCTCAGATTAAAGCCACGCAATCAAAAAAAGTCAAAATAGAACTAAATGCCGAAGAACTTAGAGCATTTAACAACTTAAAGGAACTTCTTACATCATCTGAAGTATTGATTTTTCCTGACTTCGACAAGCCATTCATATTAACAACCGATGCTTCGAACACAGCGATTGGTGCAGTACTATCTCAAGGCGATATTGGAAAGGACAGACCCATCACTTATGTTTCTAGATCACTCAGTAAAACCGAAGAGAACTACGCTACAAACGAAAAAGAAATGCTAGCGATAGTGTGGGCCTTAGATAACTTGAGAAACTATCTGTATGGAGCGAAAAAGATTAGGATTTTAACTGACCATCAGCCTCTAACTTTCGCTCTAAGTACTAGAAACACAAATGCAAAGCTGAAAAGATGGAAGGCACGGATCGAAGAGTATAATTATGAGCTCGTCTACAGGCCTGGTAAAACCAACTTCGTGGCTGACGCATTGTCAAGACTGAAGACGGATGTGAATAATTTGACTTCCTCCAGTGCAGCAACTATGCACAGTGCGGAAGAAGACAGTTCCGAACTAATACCTCACTGCGAAGCTCCAATGAATGTGTTCAAAAATCAATTGATCTTTAAGGAAGGAACTGATATGTGTGCTTACGAGGAACCACATTCGAACTACCATCGCCACTTTATAGGACTCCCTGAAATAAATAAGGAAAACTTAACACAGCAATTGAAGGAGAAACTTAACCCCAACACTCTCAACGGCATCAAAATCCCCGAGAAATACATCCAATTACTGCAGGATATATACAAGGAAAACTTCAAAAAATATAAAATCCGTCTAACACAAAGAGTAGTTCAAGATTTGGCAAATGAAGACAACCAATTTCGAGTCATACAAGAAGAACATAGTAGGGCTCATCGTAACTACAAGGAAAATAAAGATCAGATCCTGGAGAAATATTATTTTCCGCGTATGAGCAAGCTAATAAAAAAATATACTAAGGTTTGTGATATTTGCAATTTGAATAAATATGATCGCCATCCTTTAAAACCCGAATTCCAACAAACTCCAATTCCCACTTATCCTTCAGAAATTCTGCACATCGACCTCTTCGAAATAGACCATGAAAAATATATTACTTGCATCGATAAATTTACTAAATTCGCGAAATTCTTCCGTATTAAAGAAAAATCGGCTTTGTACTTGAGAAACAAAATAATAAAAATCCTCCACTACTTTACAGTTCCGAAAATACTAGTCATGGATAATGAGAGTGGTTTTATAAGTCCCATTGTTTCGAATTACATCAAAACGCTAGGAGTTCAAATATATTTAACACCAACTCAAAAAAGTGAAGTCAACGGCACAATCGAAAGAGTCCATTCAACAATAATTGAGATGGTCAGATGCTTACGCACGGAGTACCCAGACTTTACTACAAAAGAACTGATTAATATAGCAGTCGATCGCTATAACAACTCCATACATTCTGTCACAAACAAGAAGCCAAGTGACATATTTCTAGGGAAAATCCAAAGGATAAATTACAAAAATCTAATGGATTTTCAGGAAAAAGTTAATGAAGATTTAACGGAACTTATTCGTAAAAACCAAAGAAAGAAAATCAGTAGAAGAAACCGGAACAGAACCAAACCTAAGACTTATCAAGAAGGTGAAACAGTTTTTGCTGCCGTCAAACGTCGGGACGGAAAACAAAAACCCTTGTTCAAAAAAGAAAAAGTTCAGAAAGATAATCGCGTAACAATTACAACAGAAACTGGGAAAAGAATCCATAAAACACAGATTAAGAACACAAAGCAGTAACAATGTCTTTTTTCTTTCCGTTCTAGGTCAATAGGATTGTCCTCGGCAATCCTAAGCATATTCGAATACAATACACCATTAATAACTATAAAACATGGAAGCGGACGAATCATTAATGGCAATTTTAAAATGATCCACGTTATAAATCTCACATCGTATAATGAAATAGTCAGCGCCTCTATTCCTACAATTGAACAACAAATAGACAAAAATAGTATGCTCAGACCTCAAATACTGTATCAATTACATCAAATCGAAGAATCATTAAAGAAATTGCACGGCAAAAGACTAAGGTTTTCCAGATCGATAAACTGGCTTGGATCTGCATGGAAATGGATCGCCGGAACACCGGATGCCACCGATTGGGATAGCCTTCTGAAAACTCAAAACGTCATTATTGAAAACAACAATAATCAATATCGAATTAATAACCGCATTACCGAAGTAACTCAAGGAATTTTGGATAACTACAACAAGATCATTCAGAGAATTAACAATACAAGTGTCGATAAGTTTGAACAAACAATGTATAATAAACTTACAATAATAAAAGATGAAGTCAATGAAATCGTTTCAGCAGTTCAATTAGCAAAAAAAGGAATTGTGAACACAAACCTTTTGGACAAGACCGAGATCCAGAATATTCTCGCGCAGATGGAGACACTACCATATAATAATGAAGTCGAAGCTATCGAGTATGCAGAACCAATAGTGATACAAAAAGATTCAATTATACTTTATGCTATTTCCTTACCAAAAACAAAACCAATCGATTTCAATCATCTTCTAATTAGATCTTCAGTTAAAGACAATAGACGAATATACTTAGAATCAAACGAACTTCTGGTAAATCAAGACGAACAATATGGAATCAAAGAACAGTGCAGAAAAATTAACGGCATACTAGTATGCAACAGCAACCAACTTCAAAAACTATCCGCAGACCATTGCATCAGTCAGCTGCTAAAAGGAATCAGTGCTAAATGCGAACACCAATTTTATAAAAAACCAATCATCGAACTCATCAACGAAAACATTATATTCCTAACCAATTTCAACGGAAGTATTAAACATCAAGAGGAGACCAAAATTCTAAATGGAACATTCTTGTTGCAGTTCAATAATGACTCTATATTTATCAACGACCAAGAATATATAAACAAAGAAGTCACCACGTATCATATCCTACCACCACTTCTTCAGGCCAATTTAACAGTAAAAGAAATTAGACTAGATCTAGAATATCTACATAGTTTACACCTAGATAATATTAAGAAGTTACAAAAATTTGCACTAATCAATCATTTCTCAGTCGTTTCAGATGTTATTATCTTTTTTGTTCTGATAATCATTATAACCATACTTATTAGATTCAGATGCGAGAAAAAACAAACTCCATTTCAAATTAAACTATCAACAGCTGTTCCACAAGTCAATGACCTTTCACCACAACCCATCAAACTTAATTTTTGATCCATGAGACATAGACCTAAGGAGGGAAGAGTTATCACACACAAACCAGCTTAGTCAGCACACGCGCCAAACACCTGCATGCATATCCAGCGGATATGGATCAGATATCTCTCTGAAATATTTCTGTATTTTAAGTATTAATGCTGACTCCATGTAATCATCAAAATTTGTATTTTCCCACAGAAAAATGTTATAAATAGTACTGTAAGACGAAATTGTAGTTAGATTATTAAGTAGAGCGAATAAAGCGAGACATCTGTCTCAAAATAACTTTTTTTATTTCATTTAAAATTAAAAGTTAATAACTTTGACGTTGCCCAGCAGTTTACTTGGGTTTATGTACGTGTGCTTGTTATTTTGTTTGTAACTTTTTATGCAATGTAATTTAAATGGGGGTAGGAATATAATTTTGAAGATCATGAGATCGATGGTCCAGGATGTGGACGTGCTGGAGGGGGTGGGTATGACGTTGCACCACACTATAAAAGTGGTTGATATTTGAAGCACGAGGTGTTAAGGGCTAATATTTACATATTATGGGCTTCAAGATATACGTATGTACATGAGCGCTAGACCAACTTCCCGATTTTAATTTTGTTCTCAGGACATTAAGTACTTACAAAATTTGATAAAATTCCAAGCATTGAGCAACATCGAACTTATTCGAAAAATGTATGTATATGCTATTTACGAGTACATATAGCTCCCTTTTCTTTCAAGTTATGTAAAAGGGAGTTTTTAAAACTGTACGCAAAATATTTGTATGTAAAGACCGAAAATCTTCAATTCCGAGACTCGGGGACAACGCAGTAATGTACGGCCGAATGGTAGTTCGAACAAGTGGAATGGGATCTCAACCAACTTGGAGTGCAGCACCGCTGGAAACAGCTGGCGAAAGATCGCGCCAGGTGGAAAGGCTTGTTGGTTGAGGTCCTGGTCCACGTCGGACTGATTTTCCAGGACGGGTCACACTGCTTTCGGTAAATTTTTGTGGACTGAAGAGGTTGTACGCGTTCACACAGTACACTGAATAGAACCATAATGCCGACATTAGGCAAACATATCCCTCAGAAGCGGAGGTTATCCATCGTCATCCTGCACAGACGGACGAGTTTGGCAGGGATGTCAAGACTAGACATGGCTCTATATAGCTCGTCTCTTTAAAATGCTGTCATAGGCAGCCTTAAAATCGATAAGCAGGTGGTGGGTATCGATCTGGACTTCTTGGGTTTTCTCCAAGATCTGCCGGAGTGTGGAAATCTAATCGATTGTGGACTTTGCAGGCGTGAAACCGCACTGATAGGGTCCAATCAGGTTGTTTACAATAGCTTCAATCAAACCAATCCCAGAAGAAACATGTTTTATCAGTGATTTTGTCAAATGAGTCCGGACTGGACCCCGTGCGACTTTTTTTTATTCCCCAAATTCAAAACTTACCTTAAGAGTAAGTTGCCGCTTAATTGGGTATATCACCAAGATAATGACCCCAAGCACAGCAGTAAATTGGCTAAAAATTGGTTTGGAATCAATGGGATTAATGTCATGGAGTGGTCTGCTCAGTCTCCACATCTTAATATCATTGAAAACTGATGGGCTGATGTTAAACAAGAGGTTTTTAAGGCAGAACCAAAAAACGTTGGTGAATTATGGACTACAGTGCAATTTGCATGGGCAGGTATTTCGAGAGAGAGGTGCATGCGCTTAGTCGGCTCTATGCTACTTCGTTGTACTGCAGTTCTGGCAAAAAGAGGCCATTCAACTAAGTTTTAAGCAAGTGCAACATATTCAAATTTCAGGTTTTTTTTTTAATTGATTTTGCAACAATGAACTTGTATTAAATTTTGCGTACAAAAAACGGAATTAATGGTGCGCGAACATTAGAAATGTTGGAAAAGTGTTTCGGCAACGATTCTCTAAAGAAAACGGTCGTTTTCCAGTGGCACGAGCGGTTCAATAGTGGTCGTGAGTCAATCGAAGATGATGAACGCAGTGGCAGACCATCGACGTCGAAAACCAACGAAAACATTGGTGGAGTAAAAGAAATGTTTGTCAATGACCTAAATTAACCATCAGAGAGATAGCGGAGGACTTGAACATTACCTATGGATCCGTCCAAGACATTTTGTTTAATAATTTGAGTTTCCGTCGTGTAGCAGCAAAGTTGATGCCAAAAGACCTCAATTTCATCCAAAAAAGAGACTGTGTTGACGTCGCAAAAGAGATGATTTACGAGGCTGAATCCGATCCCAGATTCATCAAAAGGATCATTACTGGAGACGAGACGTGTGTTTATGAGTACGACACGCAATCCAGACATCCGGCAAGTGAATGGCGTTCACCAAATGAGCCTGGACAAAAAAAAAACAAGTCGTTTTCAGTCAAAAAAGAGTATTTTTTGGGCGTTATGAGACGTTTGCGTGAAGCAATTCCCCGAAAGAGACCAGAATTGTGGGCAGAAAACTAGTGGATTTTGCACCATGTTAACGCACCGTCGCACAGTACCATCATTATTCGTAATTTTTTGACGTATATCATCCAACAGCCACCGAATTCACCTGATTTGGCTCCCTGTGACTTCTTTCTGTTCAATCGAGTTGAAAAACCACTACGGTTTTTCGAGAGGAACTAATGGAAAAATCGCAGGAAGCACAAATGGACATACCGAAAACGAATATAAAAAATGTTTCGAGTAATGGATCAAGCACTGGCATAAGTGTGTTGCAGTCGATAAGAGATTACTTTGAAGGGGACAATATAGATTTAAATGAATAAACTTGTATTTTTAATTTTCTGAATGAATTCCTTTTGATCAAGGTGGTATTTTAGGTTTTCTATAAGAATAGTTAATTACTTAATTTCAAATTTAATACTATGTCTTTAGAACATTAGAGAAAAAAAAATAAATAATTAAAATACAGGTGCTATAAAATTGGTTTCATTGTAAAATAAAAAGTTAAACATCTAACACTGCTATTATTTTGCACAGAGGTGTATCTGCACTGCGTATTAATAACACGAATGCCTAATATTTTGCTCGTCAAACTTCAATTACAAAATGTAAAGAAATATTCGACTTTTCCCGCCTTTGAATTGTTCTTTCTTACATACACACCCATCCGCTCAAACAAAATACCAATTCATGAAAAATTACATAATTTCCTATTGCAGTCGAATGAAAACAAACAGCCCAGTCTTCATACCCCTTCCCGCAAACCCCTTGCGATTGTTTTTCATATTTCTTTTGCCACTACCCTCAACTTGTGGTGAGAGAAAAAAAAATCTATCAGTAAACAAAGCAAGAAAGAGCGAACATAAAAAAGGTTTACATTATTCCGAAAGCTCGTGTCGGCTGGACGAGTGTCGGCTAGCCGACAAAAATTGAACCATTGTTTTCTACAGCGATGAGACATCTGTATAGATTTATTATCTGTGCTTAAATGTTTGCGGATTAAATTATAATTGCAGGCTAAGGATTAAACTTAAATCATATTATCAATTTTATCAAGCTTAAATGTAAAATTTCTTTTTTCCCTATCTCTCTATAAGAACACATTTGAACCTTACACTACTTAAAAGATACTGTATCTTATTGTGTAAAGATATTATATGAATAAACACATAAAAAATTTCGGAAAACCAAGATAGTAGAATTTCGAAAATACTGCTGTGACTATGATCCGATTCTCTCTGTTTAACGGCGCAGTCAATTCAATTTTCGTCGCAAACTTAATGTCCAAAACTGGCAATTCTCAAATTAGTAAAAAGGAACTCAATAAATAAAATGCAAAAACCATTAAGATCAACAAATTTTTAATTTATTCATTTATATATAGTATATATAGAACTATTCATATATTTCAAATACCCACATACTCGTACATACGTATTTGTGTTAAATGCATGTACCTCTATGTCATTGATTTCTTACATACTCGTACATAGCTTTAATATTTATTTTTCATAATAGTACATTTATTTTTGTTTTATCATTTACATACTTTTTCACTGCTACTACTTCAAGGAAATAATAAAAAAAATTAAAAAAAAAGTAAAAAAAAAACTACAACATTTTCTTTTTCTATTTTCTATTTTCGTGTCGGCAGAAATCAAATGCAAATGCAAATGAAAAAGTTTTCAAAAAGTTTACTGTCAACTTCAAATTAAATATTTCTGTATTCTTGAATATTGATCATTTATACTCAGAAAGGAATGTTAACTTTGGTATCATTTTATGTTCATTTTATTTTGCGTAAAATGTCTCTGAGTGTACACCTAATACGCTTACAGTTTGTTTTTCTTTTTCATTTAAATTCTATAAAAGAACGAAAAATAAAAGCTAAAAATAATAATAATTAAAAAAAAAAAGAAAGAAGAGAAAACAAAACAAAAACTGTTGTGTGGATATAATGTGAGGAGTTCACCAATATATTAAATGTGTGAAATGTGATGCAATTTCATTATTGTTTTTAACAAATTCTCACTTTACTCGTACACTAATAATCTGTTCATCTAAGGTCTAAATATACTCGTACGTATGTAAGTTCAAATTACGGTAAGTATTCATATTCATGTACCCATTTTATGTTGATGTCCTATTAAAAGTTTTGACATTTTTTTTTAGAAAAAAAAAAAACAAAAACAAGTAAAAACTTTGGGCGTATTGCACAAAATCACATAAGCGTACATGTGATTTTTTTTTTCTTCTTTTCTTTTTTGTTTTAGTAAACTAAACTAATAGTAGTATTTACAACTTAAAGGATAGCAAAAAAAAATTCATCTCTTCACAATAAATAACTCTCCAAAAATGTAACAAAAAAAAAAAAAAAACTTTAATTTCATTTATACTACTAACGACTTTCTTGCTCTCAAATATTTATTGTATTTGCTTTCAGAAAATATATATTTCTCAAAAAAATCTCTGTGAAAACGAATATATATATATATATATATATATATATATATTGCGGTATATACAGATAAAGCTTTACTTCGAAAGTATAACATAAAAAATAAATCTATAGCATAGAAAAATGTATTTTTCATGCGCGTAATTAATTTACACAGACGCGTTAAATAATATGTTAATATATATATATTTTTTTAAAGAGAATACAAAAGCGAAGGAACGGCAGTTCAATGCATTTACTCCTTCAAAATTAGCTCTTAATTGACAGCTTTTGCAAAAAACCTACATTTTAAGGTTTAAGCTCATATTTGTTGAGTAAGTATTGTAAATATTAATATGTAATAATGGCCCTCTTTGGGGCTTGATGATTGTTTGCTCTTATAAGATATATTTGGTGTATTTTTTTGCGAAAGGTAATATTTCTTTTAACTCGCCTATCATTCGTGCAAAATAAATGTATTTATGTACAACACTAACACACACACTTCGGATGTCGATTCTCAGCGATTTTAAATAGAGGGACAAATTTAAATGGGTGAGATCGATAGCGGCGCTGTTGCGGCATCTGGTATATATTCCTTGAGAAGGTCTCTTAAGCGAAGTATTTCCTTACCAGCTGCTGCTAGATCTCCTTGTAGAGAGAGTTCTCGTTCTCGCAAGCGCTTTATATCTCGCTGACATGTCTAAAACAATGACAAATTATACAATTACAAAATTTAGATATACTCGTACATGTGGTAACACACTTACCACATTCTGTCTTAGTAAGTCCAATTTGTCACACTTTAGTCGGGTGACTTCTTGCCGAAGATTGTCAATAATTACGACAGATTCATTACTTGGTGAACTGCCCATTACACCCTGAGAACCATCCAGACAGAGAGAACATGCTTTTGTAGTAGCTTCTGCTGATGACATTGACTCTAAGCCAGTATCGCTGTCAATGTATGCTGCGCCACCATCCAAATGGCCCATCATTGGGTCTAAATCGACACTATTTAAACTGGAGTCATCGCTAGTCTCTGACATTGTTGCCATACCATTGTTGTTACCATTTTGCATGTCTTTCGATGGGTTGGCAGCATTGTTGTTGATGTTGTTGTTATTCGCTGCAGCAATAGCGCCACTGCTTAAAGGACCACGTGAGGTTATATCTGGTGATGATGATGTCGAGTCATTTGAGGACTTTTTCGATGAGGATTTCGAACCTGTACGACTACATGTCTGTAAACAAAATTACATTTACATAATCAGAATAAGACTTTTACATAATTATTGTACTCGTATGTTTAAGTTAATACTTACATTAAGATTAGGAGTCTCTGTCAGGCTGTTGTCCTTTTTTGACTTAGTATTAACGCAAAATTTTTCGGCGGCATTACCAGTAAGATTGCTAGTGTCTACGCTTTGTGATCGAACTCGTGAGATCAATGCTTTTTTAACAGTATCAATGAAACGTGTTCCAGCACTGCTATTATCTGATTTCGGTGTCTCTGGTGTTGGACTAGCAGCACATCCGGTCGATAAATCTGCTCCGAGAAAATCTCTTGTCTTTTCCTTTAATTCTTCAACCAAGTTTTGTAAAAGTGAAGTTCTCGTGCGAAGTTCGAGTTTAGCGAATTTTTCAGCTTTGTAGCAGGCGTTCTCTGCATTTATTAGTTTCGTAAGGATGAATTCTTTAAATTCCTGGCCCTTACGGAATACTGCGGGATTTGGGAGTGTCGGTCCAAAGAACGGAACATCATCACGTGCTGTCACACTTACTTTGTACCTGGTATTAGCTGTATTTGGTTCCAGTGGTTGCACAACAATAAATGCATGCAGAAAGTGGCTAGCTATCATGTCGGGAGAGAAAGGAGTATTTGATTCTTGAAACACTATTGCCACTATATCATTGCCAATGTGTCTTTTCCTTTGTAATTGTTGCGGATCACCTTCGGTATACGGCAGCAAAGTTGACACATGGAACATAATCTCACGTTCTTTAAAAATATCGTAGATAGCTATATCCCCTGTATGACCGTTTTGTATATCAAGCCCACCGCGATATCCCTTATGATCTTTTAACTTGATTCTTTGTCCAAGTACATCTAGAAACTCTTCAAACGCCGGTGATGAGTTATTGTTGCAGAAAAGCTCTTCCTCGGTTGTCTGACCGTATCTTTGGTAGAGAATGCCAAATTTAAAATTCGAAACTAAAACATGCTCATCATAGCTAGCGATTAGTTGGGAGGCTTTAGAGCACAACACTGGCATAAAGTTGTCCACATTAATTTGTGCATTAAGAAGTCTCGCCATTTTGAATGGACTTGGATTTGGGCTGAGGCATGACATTGGGATCAATTCGTGCATTGTACCCGTTCGAAGCCGAAGAAGTATACGAACATGTTCCTGATTAGCAACATTTTCATTTTTAATCGATAAAAGAACGGGACCCAGCTGATCATCATGCCCAACTAAGTTTGAGTGATCACGAGCTACGTAAAAACGTCGGTAACACTTTGCTGTATCATCGGTTTCGAACTTAGCCATCCAGGTACTCTGTGGCAACACTGGATTACCACGGGAATCGAATGCGCATTCATGATCGGTGCCATCCATCCAATAACCACCATTCACAGGTAAAATGATCATCGAGTATGGACTGGGCTTGCTGAGAGCGTCTTCCAGAAGACGCTGTGATGCAGGTATCGTCGATACAATTGATGATTGTGATGAGACAGATGATTGTGATTGGTAGTGATGGCCATTGGAAAGGTGCTGCTGTTGAATGCCACTCAATTGTGGTGATGCTGGAGTTGAGTTTGATTGTGTGCTGATTGAGTGACGAAGAGTAGAACGTGATCCAGAGTGTTGTAACCCATTCGTATGAGGCTCATGGGGTGAATGTGGATTTGGTACTCGTTCATCGTTGCGGTTCTGCAAAGAAAAATAAAAAAAATTTTAATTAGTTTAATTTGTAAACGTGTTAAACGGAAAAACAAACAAAAGCTTAACGGACTATCATAGTTGCAATTTGCGCATGAAAGGGCGTACACGTACAATCTTAAAAAGCTATTCATTAGCACGATACTCTATTGTTGTGTACTTTGAGTTTATTGCCACTCCTATGATTCTCTTAATAAATTAACGCAAAATTGTTGTATAATGGTTGTATCAAACAGTTTCATTCAGAACCAGGCCATAGCAAACGAGGTAATGGGAGGG